>LR989929.1:52368626-53807792 GCA_905146935.1 Scaeva pyrastri
ATCCTTATAACGTTGGGTTAGATAAATATATAAATATAAAGAAGACGAAAATGAAAAGGTGAATTTTGTTGATGACTTCAATTAAATTTCAGGAAAGCTGTAAAAATATGAACGGCTTTGATGTAATTAATAAGAAAACGTAGCGGCTAATATATAAGCAGCCATTAAAAAATTTACATTCGAAAATATTACAATTACAAAAAAAAAAAAACAGAAAAGAAGCCTTAAATTAATAAAGGTATCTATGTATATATTTACTTAATTAGAATAAACCTAATAAAGGTAAAAAGGTTATTTCCATTGTTTTTGTTTAATAAAAAGAGGTGCTTCACAAAATATGTATACCAACCTGTGCCCGAACCTATTCAAATTGTTATCTTCAATTAGTTATTCCGATTAGGAAATTCACGATATTTATTTAACTTTTTTTTTGTGCATTTGTTAACGATAAGATACTTTTTTGTAACATTAACACGTTTTTCGCGGGAACACAAAGGAGAGGAGACCTTTTTTTATGGAACACCAAATATTGAGTCATAAAGTTTGGTGATGAAATTTCGTGACGAATTTGGTAAATAAACCAAACCTTAAATATGAATTAAAGAAACATTTATAAAGTGACACATTGTTTCAAAAATATTGCCACTTAAAAATTATGAACCTTTTGGATGCATGTCAAAACGTAGGGATTTTTTTTAATCAATATTTGCACAAAATTATTTTTAATATTGACCCACTTGTTTCAGTCGGAATTGAAACTCAGTTCTTAATCGTTCCTCTGTATCACTCTTATGTCAAAATAAATCCAGGACATGACTTCCTTTTCCAACTAAAGCTCCTCACTGGAGCACCGCACCGTGGTGAGTACCCACTTACAATGACTACTTTTATTGAGGGAAGTATGTATGTAAATACATGTAAAATTATCAATACAATACAAGTGCAAGCCCCCTCCATAAGGGCTATTTTTATTTTCAGTTCAATTTAAAGATGAAAACATATTTTTATTCATTTCAACGATTGTACTCAAAATTCTGCAGAAAAATCAAATAATCTGATAGTAAAAAACTTTTTGTTGGTAAAAATGTCAAATCTCGTTCAAGTTTGAGCTGAAAAAATCCTTTAAAACTTCAAAAGATTGCAGGGAGTATCTTTAATATTGGAGAAGATATTCAAATTACCAGTGGCAACCATTTAAGCTTCTGTACCAACAGTTTTTGTTTTTAGGCCAAAATCATTCACGTTTCCGGGTTAAAAATGAGTTAACTCTTCAAATTTCACTTGAGTTTAACTTTATAATCTTCCACCAAAAACCTCTTGCTGCCAACCTATTTAAATTCCACAGGTATAGGTATACGCACTAACTTAAGACCATACCTATTCGTTGACTTGGTAATAAAATACATCACAAACAAGACCATCCACGAACGACACATGTACATAATTATGTAACCAAACCCGCATAGTTTCATCCTTTATAAGTTCCACTCTTCTTGTCTTGTCTCCTATGTATGTATATGTACTTGTATAAGTTAAATTACAGTTAAAAGTAGAAATTGTGTATTACAAATAAGTTAACCTACTTGCAACCATATCTCTTGCCTCACATAGATACATTCATATATGAGTTGTATCAACTGTTAACCAACATAACTCTCCCAGTCCCGGTCCCGGGATTACTAGGGTAAATGTGAATTACTCGTTAGATTCCTCGAACACAACACAGTAACAAAAAAAAAAATGGAGAAAAAAAATGCAGCAGTTTTATAACCTCTTGACCCTATTTTACAGTCATCATTCGCTTATTCTTTTTTTTTCATATTTTGTTCTGCTTTTTTTTTTAGCATCATCTCCATAACATAAAAGTGGTTGTTTCCTTTCAAAGTAAAGAGCAGGGAAGGAGGCAGGGAAGGGAGACTATATCGGCCCGTTTATGGAGAGAGCTAAGACCATAAAAAGAATAGAAAAGTAAAGTAGAATAGGTACGTCAAAGTTGAAATACGTCATATTCGAAGTACGGTGAGCGCTAAAGTCAAAAAATTAAGTCGATTGGTACACAAAACTTATAAACTTATGTATGTATGTCTATGTATGTATGGAGAAAGGCAGTAGAGCTGGGCAACGAGATATAGAAAGAGACTTTTGCTAGTCTCGTCTCAGTCTCGTCAAAATCGTAAAATGTCATTCTGGCTGTCACTTGTTTTTTTTTTTTTTGAGTTTTAGAACAATACATCTTGATAACTAATATTTGTATTCCAAAACTCACTTTAGTACTTTAAAATCTAATATCGATCTTTTTAAAAGCAACAAATTGACTTTTCGGATAAAAAATCGGAAGGTTCTTAATTTTTCAAGACGTGAAGTTTGAAATGTGCAACTTCCAACATACATACAACCATATTTTGAAGTTAATGTAATACTTTTTTAAAAATTTCACTTCTTAATGTAATCCGTTAGTTGTTTTGTAAACTTGAATTTTATTGTGTTTTAATAAATTTACCAATTAAAAATTTCAAACAAAACTAAATTTTTGTTAATTTTTGAGATTTTATTTATTGTAAAAAAAAATATTTATATATTTCTTTTTTAATTTTTCCAGTTGTCAAATAATTTTTCGTTCATTTTTCCAACATTTATAAATCTGTCAGACGTCATATAATGTGTAAAAAAAAAATTAAGTCAATAGCATTATTTTTTCGTGATATGACCTGAGTTCAATCAATTCTTTTTCTTTATTTTTAATCTACATAGAAAAAAGTCTAGATTTGTCAAATTTTTCTATGCCAATAGGAAATTAAAGAATTTAAAAATCTTTTCCATTAAGAAGGTTGCAATTCTTTCAGCGGAAACTTAAAATTTAATTTTTGAATATCAAAAAACCACATTTACACACGTTTATTAAATTTTTTTGTTAATTTATTAAAAATTTGATTTTCATACCGTAAAGATTGACATGAATGATCCCGGTAAGTTGTGAAGCAAAATATACAGTCTGGTTTTAAAATCATTTTAGTCTCGTCTTGTTTCTACAAAACGAGACCAAAACGAGATTCTCATTTTTTGACCAGCCCTAGGCAGTAACATTGCAAAGCTTTTATGGAGTTACTGGAAGTAGGGACAATTTATGTTTTTATTTTGAGATACAATTTGTATCTGGTTTTGTTTACTGTTTATACTGTTGTTAAAGTGAACAACGTTTTTTTAACCTACCACAACACAAGTTTAATGAACTTCTCAACAACCTTTACGAGTATATAAGAAGATTTTCACAGGAAAAAAAAAACAACAACAACAAATCTGAGTTAATTGAATGACCGTTAGTATGGTATTAAAGACTTCTATTCAACCTTACATACTAGATATACATTTCTTTTTTTTTAAATTCAGTGTGTTCTATGATAGCTCCAAGTCCTCAAATTTTACCAGCTTTATATGCCTTTTCCAAGATTTAATAAAAATATAAAAATAAAAACAAATAGTTGAAAAATAAATAGAAGCAATATTTTCTTGGATATACGAATAAAGAATGTACATTGTACAGTGCCGTTCCCCTTTAGCCAGAAATACAATTGTGCAAAAATAAAAATGCTGGGAAATGACGTTTCAATTTTAATTGCTCTCGTAAAATTAGAAGCTTTAAATTTCTGGACAGTAAAAATTTATTTATAAATTACTTCCTTATTTAGGGCTTTTTATTCTACTACATATAATTTTAGTTGTCAGCGCATCTTGCATAAATCTATTGGATTTTTTGTAGTAAATAGTTTTGTACCAGATTCAGAAATGGGGCTTAATTACAAATATATTTTTTTTGGTTTTTGTACAGCAAAAAAATTTTCAATGTTCAATAACTTTAAATTTAAAAAAAATTGAAAATTCTTCTATAAAATGATAATAAAGTATATACAATTTTAATAATATAATAATAATAATAATTAATATTTAATTTCTTATTTTTTATATTTTTTTCCTAAATTTCTGACTTTATCACGTTTCATACTTATTCAATTATAAAGGTTCTATATGGAACCACTTTGCGAAAAAAGTTTGTGCAAAATATTCTATTTTTAACTTCCCATAGGGAGTTATAATTGTAATCGGTCCGATTTGTCAAATCGAAATTTTTGACAAATCTGGACATTTTAAGGTTCCTAGAATCTAAATCCGTCATTTATAGAGATATGTCTGTTTGTAGTGTGTACGTACATACGTTCGTACGTTAGTATGTTCGAGATACCATATTTCGTCCACGGTATCTCAAAAACGAGAAGAGATATCGACTCCAATTAAATTTTGTCCGACAGGTTATAATTTCAAAAGAAGCTAAAAGGACTTTCATAAAAATTTGTCTAGCGGTTTTTTTCACTATATTATTTATTTATTTATGTTTATACAAAATACAATTATCAATTTATGATACAATTTTGACAAATATCGAATTGACAGTTTTTTTTAGGAAAAATAAATACTTAAACTGAAATTTACCGAAAAGTGTCAAAAATAGTTTTTCGGCTTAAATAGCTATCTTTCACAAAAAGCAATGATGTTGACTTCAAATGTGTTTTTTTTTTCGTTTTAATGCATTTGTCAACAATACCAAAATGATAAAATATTGACGTATATCAAATTGACATTTTTTTAACAAAAAATTAAAGAACTACAAAAAGCCTGATAATTTTTTGTTAGTAAAATTTTTATCACTTAATATCAAAATTACGAGTAAATAAATTATGTAATATCAAAAATAAATCGATTTCACAGTTTGAACAAAAATCTACAAGTTAACCAGAATTGACAAAATTATATTATGCTTGAAGACAGTAAGGGGACATTTAATGGCTTTTTATTGTGACACAAAAACTTCAATAAAAGTCAATTTTTTAAAGTAAAATGGGGAGTTATCAGCTCGGGTCGCACCCAGTCTGTTCTTTTTGAAATTGTTTCTTAAGCTCTTCAATTAACAAAAATTAACAACTAAGCATAGTTAGTAATACCCTGCACATCATATTTTATGAATTCAAAAATCTTCCAGTAAAAATACAGGGTCTTTTGTTTTTTGGTTTAGAAAAAAAAATACACTCAGCGTCACATTTTTTCTAACGTTGTCAAATCGCATGATTTTGGTGGCCAATTGACATCTCACGCATTAAACCATAAACCGTCTTGCGTGACTTCTTGTCATGAAGTCATGATCTTCAAAATGGCAGTCCAAAAAAATTCGATTGTCATTTAACCATATCGATAACCATATCCAAATTGACTGTAACCGTCTGTCAATTGGCATTTTCGAAGAAATGTGGACCAATGTCACATTTCGGACATTGAACTCACCAAGCATACACACCAAGTGAAAAATGTGACACATCCCAAAAATTAATGTTGTTTAAAAAATCGGTCAGCATGCTTCAATTGTTGCGTAATTTGAGGATTGAGATGCAAAAGTAAATTTAAAAAATGCATAATTGTCGTAGTGACAAACGTCATCAGTGACAATTTTACTCACTTCAAAGTTATTGACAGTTTTACAGATTGCTTGTTTAGTCGGTCCATTATGACGACAATAATCATCGGGTAATGCGCAAAAACTGGCTACGTTTAAATCGTAGTAAGTTATAATAATTTTAAAGCATTGTTCGATTATTATTCAATTCCATTCACTTCAAATAATATTATGAAATTTCAGATGACAGATGAATTTGATAGATGTCAAATGCCAACTCCAATAAAGTAAAACCATGAAATGAATTACCCTATAATTGCGGGTTTGAAAAATAGCAACGCAATTATGGATGTTTGTTGCTCAATAACAACAGAACGACTGAACGGATCGGGATGAAATTTGGTATCGAGATGTTATGAATAAACAGTCTTTTGATTCAACTCAAAAACTATTATTAATAAGATTGTGCTTTTCTATTATTATTATCGATCCAACCCGTGCGAAGCCCGGACGAGCCGCTAGTATGTTATAATTCATTGTCAAATTGCTGGAAGTTAATGTTACTAGCTGTCGCTTCATTTCCAAGCCTCGCTAAATGAGGGTTGATGATGATGGTCAAAAAGTATGACGAAGCAATGAACATCATTAGCAGCTCGTTCTTCGAGTTCAATGACTGCAGCCAGCAGCAACGGTATGCAGCAATCCCGAGTTAAAAGAATGAGATGTCTTTTTTTGTCCGATTATGCACCAAATATACACACTCATGCAGGTAGGTCAGAAAAACTACCAATTCCCTTGATTCGCTCTTTGTTTGACTAAAATACCTCTTTTAGGTCTTGTGACTTTATTGTGGCGAGTAGGATTGGTCATGGATGTGCATTTAACGAATGATTAATTATGTATTGTCTTATTGTTCTATTACGGTAGAATTATTGTGTTCTTGTGATTAAAGGGCAAACAAAAAGAAAACAATGAAAAACTGTTTTTTTTTCTTCTCCTTCGTGGAAATGATGTTGAATGGTGATGATGGCAAGTCGTAAGGTGAGTGTACTTACCTGTCCATCAATTTCTATGGGAATTTGTGAAAATTGGGGTTAATTATTTTGAGATAACAAAAAAGAGCAAAAACAAAAAAAAAAAAAACCAGAATAATCAATCGGAAAGAAATTAAACATTTAATTATGGTGATGAAGATTTCCAACTTTCACTGGAAATGCAGGATTACTGCGTGTATAAGGGAAATTAATTAATTTGATTATTATTATTCTTATTCTTATAAGAGATTTCATTTAGACCTTTATTTTTAGGAGAAACAACAACGTTCGAATAAATTTGATATCTTTTTTCAGTCTTAAAATATCCGGTTTGCTAGTCGACCCCATTTTTCCTGCAAATGCCAATTTTTTTTCTTTGGGGTTTTCTTTTTTTAATGAACAGAATAATAATGAAATGAAAATCGATATTAAGTTTGTGACAAACCCCATGGATTTTATGATGCTTGATATGGGAAAACTTGGACCAGGTATAATTTAAAAAAGGTTTTTTTTTTTTGTTTCTTTAAGCTCCAAAGGCAATGAATAAATAATGATTTTGTGTGGTTTTATAGGTTTTTTTTTATATTATTTGTGTTTCGAAACAGTTATAACAGGTGCTTAAAGTGTCCTCAACGCTTTGGCCTCAAATCCTTTCACATAAAAAAAAATGTATGTCCGAAAAAAGGTTGTTATCGAATTAAACGACAATTCTCCGGAGTTTGAAACGTTTTTTGTGAAGTGTTTATTGATTTTGCCTTTAATAATATTGTCGTAAATTTAAGTTTTGTTTGAAGTTTTCAACAGAAAAAAAAATTTTACAGTAAAGAAGGTAAAGTAGAAAATCCTTTTAAATGTTGCTGATCAAATTAATGTCAAATGAATACATATGTATACCTAATCTAATAAATACTAAAATATTGGACTCTTGATATTTTTAGTAAAGTTAATTCTTATGAAGAGTCAGTGGCAAGTGAAAAATCAAACATTTATGTCTTTTAAGTACGCACTATTTAAAAAACTCGGTTTATTTAAAACGTTTCACAGTGGCAGCTCAAAAAAAATATTGGATATTTTTCTTGATTTCTTTACTTTAGAGAAGGAAGAAAAGACAAGGAAAAATTGTTGAAAAAAGTTCATAAAAGTGACGTTCTGGACACGTACACGTTACGTCACATTACGCACTTAAATGAAGTTCAACTATTAACAGAAGTTCAGATTTAATTCTAAAACCGGACGAGTTAAACTTAAAAACTTGAACGAGCGTCATTTAATGTTCAGCTGAACTGAAGTTTAAACCTTTACTTTTGGGGCTAAAACTAAATTTTACTTGGTATCAAAGAGTATACATTTCTCAGGGTTTCCTTCTTGAAATGAAATGAACATTGGATCCAAGAAACTACTTCTAAGCAATATTTTTGATAAAATATGACAAAAAGATTGAAGGCTTAAAGTGGTACTTTTTTGTTGTTTTTTAATAACTCAAACACCAAGTAATCAATTATTTATCTGCCTACACGAGCTTGTGTCTTCCAAAAACTAAAAATAACCTTCTTCGTATGACAAATAATATCTAATAATGAATCCACAACATTTTACCGCAGTAAACAACGGTCTTTCTCGATTTATTAAGCCCTATCATTACTCAACGCCTCCTCCAGGCTCCAACACAACCTCTGCCCGACAAACCTACCCACTCTGACTGCTTCCAAAACTTCCCAAGCCTTAGCCAACCAAAAAACGACTTTCAAACATTAATTTCTCGAATATACATTTGATGTGGTTTAAATTTTTCCATGTACGAGTATTTCACTCTCAAATTCTAATTATTAAGATTCAAATTTCGTACACTCGTACCTACATACATACAAAACAAACATACATATGTATATACGAGTATATCCAAAGACATGATAAACAAAACCACAAAAAAACATTCAAGTGAAGGTATTTGAAATGCGGTCTTTTCATTTCCAGAACTATCTGCACGTACGTAGACGGTAGACGAGAGTATGCCTAATGCCTAATGTCTAATGCCTACAGCAAGGAGGTATAGGTACAGAAATCCACAGACTCCAGACATGGCTCCTTGAATTCATCTGCATACAACAAACAAACAAAAAAAAAAAAGAAGAAAGAACAACCATTCCGAACTATTAATTAAAATGCCGGCATTATTATTAAATCTTCTTGTGGGTTATTTAAGGGGGGGAGACAGAGTTAAATATATTTTGATGGTGTCGTCTTGTTAACCACTCTCTGTGCTGATCCAATTTCTACTTTCTGATGTTGACTCTCAAATTCAAATAAATTCAAATTCAAATTCATTTCTATTTTTCACCTTCAGCAGAGCAAAGTGGATATCACTTGCACTTGCTCGAAAGCTGAGATACAAAACTATCTTTCGCTGCTTGATGAGATCCGGCAGCGCGGAGGGTTGGCATTGGGCATTGGCAGTTGAAGGAAAAGATAGTTTTGAAGTGAAAAATTAGAAAAAAAAGGGAGAAAGGGAAAGGTAAGACATCACGTAATGAATGATTTCCATTCAAAGTGTTACCTGCTATACATATCCAACTCCAACTGCCAACTGCCAACTGCCAACAGCCAACTGCTAACTGTGACTGGTGTGTTTGCATAGGTGGGAGCTGTCAGGGATCGTTGTAGGATGTAGGAGAACTTGTATTCGGTTGATGGCAGGTCGTGGAAGCCAAAGGATTCTAATGGAGCGCTATATGTTTACTTTCAAGAGTTGACTCTGGTGCCCTGCATTCAAGGTAATTACAACTCAGGCGAATATGTATAAGTATATGCAAACACATCCACACACACGTACATTTATGTATACAAAACGTGGAATGTTAGAAATTTCTGTGTATGGTTATGGGTGTGTAGGTGTGTTATCTCCTGGCGCACAGAAGTGTTTGTAGATTTTAATTAAAACCGGGGAAAATGCAAATACAGAAAATAAAGTGTGACCCTCAACTCAACTTGTTGGTTAGTTGGTTAGTATAAGTAAGTGAGTAATACGCTTACCTAGTACCTATATGGGATTCAAGGATAATAAAATTGAGATCAAAGGAAAATCGTTGATTACTATGTTGCCATGGATCAAAATGGTCATACATACTACATACTAGGTACATACTTGCCACTACCGCAACAGTGCACAGGAGCATTTAATGAGATGTTTAAGTAGGTTTCCTTTTCAGTGTGCGTAGGTAGGTGCCTTGCAATAAACTACTCTAATTAAGTATAATTTCCATTGCGAGAATTTTATAACAGGTGGCGCAAAAGTAATCACATTATTGAGTGGTGTTATAATTTCACATTTGACATTTGTGAACTAAACAGATGTATCATATACTTCGAAAGAGTGTGCCGATTTTTTTCTGTTTAGGGTAAATATCTTGCTACTGAAGAACTTTACAGGGACATGATAAACACCATTTTTCGGCTAGAGTTTGATTGATTAACTGTTGATTTTAACAGGACTGTGCAACAGCCAACAAGGAAGCATTCTTGCGTCATTTAAACGAATTGAATTGAATCATTATAAATCTTCTGTTTTGGGCTTTTTGAAGTGCTAAGATCATGGAATAACTTAGGAACAAATTCGTATCAAAACTCACAGACAAAAATTGATTTATATAGCATTTTCCAATCCACAGAAAAAAGGGTCCAAGCAATTGTTTCCATCACTCAAAATCTTTTTATTTTGATTTAGAAAAAAAAAGTAATTTAAAAGCACAATTGAATGACTAATTTTGAGCCACCTTGTAGGAAGTTGGGAATGTTTTTAAGGAAACTTCAAATTCAAAGGGTTTTTGTTAACTCAGTTTGTCATGATGCAAAATCGGATACAATAAATAAGTTGTATGTATTTGATTTTGGTTTCTGATTCTCAGTTGAAGAATCTTTTATTTAAAAAATTCTCAAAAAATTTTGTTTTCTTGAAAATTCCGAAGAAATTTTAATCAGAAAGTTTCTTCTGAGATAACTCACAAGCTTTATTGAAAACACTTTGAATAATTAATTATTATTATTGATTCTTTTAGTTTTAATAAGCTTTTATGTTGAATTTTATAATTGAAATTAATTTATCTTGAAAAACGAGATTATTTTTAACATAGGAGAGAAGTGATAATTTATTGAGTTGAGTTAAAAAAAAGCAATATTTTCGACAATCAGAAAAGTGACTTACACCTAAAAAAGTGCAATAACGAAAAGAGTGCATTTTTCGCCACAAAACTGATCTGTAAGAAAAGACATTAAGGACATATACGTAGTATAAAGGGCACATAGCATTTCCTTATTCTTTTGTGTCTGACGTTAGAAACCTTGGAAAACAAATACAAATCTTGGAAAATATTTTTCTGCTGACCTTTATAATATCTCCTTTTTTTGGCACTTAATAACATCCTGAAAGTAGGGAGAATTATTGTTGATTTAAGAATGTATCTCCAACTTATTCTCACACCAATTCTGAGTTTCAACTGTTGCTGAAAACATCGTCCCTCCTAACCAAACCTGAGATAAAAGACAGCATTTTTCATATAATAGGGTTTAAATTGCAGGGAGGGAATGTGTCAGTTAACGACCTGTGTTTAAATGGTTAAAAACAAAAGCATTCGAAAACGGTTCCTCTATTTTTGGACTGATTTTGATGAAATTTTGATTATTAGGAGGAAACCCAAATAGGTTTCTATCTATCAAACTCTAGCTTATTATAAGGCGAAATAAGGTGAAACCGCAAAAATGACAAAATATTTTAATAATCGAAGATCATTTCGGAAACAGAAAATTTCAATATTAATTAAAATAGAATAAAAAAATATAACGAAAAAGTTGTTTTCGTCCTTTAGGAGTATTTTTCCTCAGACATGTTATTAAAAACGATTTCAATGTTTTCTTAATTAATTTTTAAATTGGTTTTACTTTTCCGCAATCCTTGGACTACTTTCGTGACTATATTTTAATTTTTAAACCTCTTATTCTGGCCAAGTGGCTTTATTTTTTGTTAAAAAATGTTTCTTTTTCAAAGGATCACTACATCGAATTAAGATTTTCCCTCGCTTTCGAAGTTAGGTATACATCTTTCTAAAACTTGTCAAGCATTTAATTTAAATGGCTACTATGAATTAACTTTATGTCCTGTGTACCTAACCTATATTCATAAAATTTTACCGAATATATCAAATTATAAATAATTTCATAAAAATGATATTTTCTCTTTATGTTTGTTTAATGCAGACATCTACCCAAAAGTTGACTTGCAATTTTACAGAACTTTTTCAACTACATAATTCTAATTGCACATAATCCCCTCTATAAATGTGCATAAATATATCTACATACCTAAGTTTCCAGAAGTTTCAGAGATTGGGGGTCAAAGGAAATGAAAAATTGTGAAAAGTTAAGCACAGAAACACACAACAAAATTTTAATTTGAATAATTAAGGGAATTTTCACAGAGCCAGGAACTATTTTTAAGTAGTTTTGGTACACGAGGGAGCAGTTACCCTCTAATCTCAAATATTACATTAAAAAGTTTATATCCAAAGAGGTGAGGTACAAAGGATAAACGAATCAAAAAATACATACATATACATATGTACATACAGTAACAAACAAATTACGAATGCTTTGAAGATTTCGAATAAACGATTATGATTAATCGCTGGTGCTTTATACTTTTTTTTTTTTGGTTTAATTTTAATCAACTTTACGATAAGTACTCTTAGATAGAAATAAAATAATTCCCACAGGGAAATGTTTCACTCTTCCTTTCTGTTTCAAAAGTTTCTGTTTCTTTCTAGGGATTGTGTTTGTGTGCAGGTGCAAGGTGGGAGAACATTAATTAAAAAAAAAATAAAAAGAAAGAATCAAAGCAGCACTTTTAAAAATGATGTGATGAAAATGTAATTTGTATGTTTTTAGTGTTAAGTCCGGGGGAAAAATTAATAAAAAGGCAACAGGGTGCAGAGGGTGACAAGATTGCGTTTGATGAAAAGTTGGTGCTTTGACAACTTTGTTAAGGTGTCACCACTTTAGACATATTGGTGACATTTTGAAATGGAAACATGTTCATTTGTATAAATGGAGATTGGGAAGATTTTGAATTTCAGTCAATTTTTCAGGAGAGAACTGTAGATGCAATTAATTTTCTTTTAAAATTTTGTTATAATAACAGCAGAATCTCTAAAAATTAACAGGCCAGTTCATCTTTCGGAAATGTTTATAATTTAACAAAAGTTTTATTACAATTACAATGGACAATTTATTGTTCTTCTCAGTTCTAGAAATTTAGGAAAAGTTCTGATAGCTTATATGATTTTTATTTGTATTGTTGTTTCAAAATGCCCACTCCCAAGGAACCGTTACTAGAAAATGAAAACGAATGTAAACACTTCAAATACTAAGGGCTTAAGACAAAGGTAGATGTTTGGTAACACTTCGAAATATATATTACTTTCAAAATGCAATAATTGGATCTTTTGGAGATAACTGAGCAAATGGCGGTTTCCATAATGATTATTCCTTTTCAAAACTTCAGCAATCTTTTATTGAGAATATAAAATTAATTTTAAAGAAATAAGTTTAATGGGGCAATAGTTTACATAGAATCAAGGTCTAGTGATTTTACTATCCTCAGTAAGTAATGGAGGGGACCAACAAGTTTATGCCAAAGTAATTTTCATGACAAGAACGATTCCTGAAAGATTTAGATTTAGGTGTTTCATTTCCGGAAATTTTGATCCGGATTCAGATTCTTAAAAGTAGCAGTTTTTTTACTGCACAATCATAACTGGTATAAATTGAGAAATTTCTGAGAAGCTTTCTTAGATCTAAGAAAAAAAGTGTCCAATTCACTTTACGGTAAAGTGAAGCTGTTTGGGAAAAGTATCAATTTAAGGTCATATGCAGTTTTCAGTTAAACTCCAGTTTAACCGAATTTTCTTGCAAGTCAAGCTTTCTTTAAACCAACGTAATGTGTCCTATAGCCTAACGGAACTAAACATTTAAAAAAAAACGTAAACATTTCTTTTTACTCCGTTTGTAACGTTTATACTTTGTTAATACTTAAGCTGCACATAAGCTCCAAACAGACGCAATAAGTCCACCAAATGAAGCTAAACTTAGAGTAAAGATGGATCTATGCATCTTCTTCTGGATAATTTACAATCCTTATTATTCCTTAATTTAGTCCACTGTAGGTTCAACTGATCATGAGATCGTTATTTTGCAAAAAAAAAAAACCGTTTCAAAAAAATATTGATAACTTTTTTTATAACAATTTAATTTATTGAAATTTTATTCGTGACACATCTCAACATTCACCGATAAGAATAATGATCAAGTTTCGGAATTCAAAAAAATAAAAATTAGATAACCCAGGAAATCTGTTTTTTCTATGAAAATGTTTCTATTTGTGAGTAGGTAACGATTTCTAGAACAGAAGTTCAAAGATCTCATTCAAAATATTAATGGTTTTTAATCAATGTACTTATTATAAAAAAAACTCACCTATAAATGAACAGCATAAATGCAAAACTGCAATCGCAAAAATCCTCAGTTTAAATTTCGCCATAATTATTTATTATTTTTGTCTCTCTGATGCTGTTCTACTTCTGGTTATAAGTTTTGTGTTTTCTGTTTTGTGGCTTTTGTGGTCGATGGGTTAGATCTTCTTTTTTTTCACTCAAGGTACTAATGACTTGTTTATTTCAAAATCAATTTTTTTTTTCTTCCTATTTTTTGTATACAGAAACTTATTGCCGCGCTTCACTAATGCCAAACTCTATTTTTAACACACTCACAAAAACAGCAATTAACAAACTACGAGTAGGTATCTATTAAAAAAAAAAACTGTCACACGCACTTTTTTGTTTTCACTCCTCTGGCACGCAACACACCATAGATACGGAAAACGAAACAAATGTGCGTTAGGTTATGGGGATCCTCTGCCACTCCTGCCTCGGGGACACAGTATTCGAATTAGAATTATATTATGTATTATTTTAAGCTCGCTCTCACTAGATGAACTAAAAATACACAATTCCGCAAATTATTTATAAATTTCTATATCTATAAATTAGGTATTCACTAAAAACAAACAAAAAATAAAAACAAAACAAAATTAAAATGAAATACAAAAAAGTCTCAAACTAAATTAATAAAACAAAAAATATATCAAAAATGTGTCAAATGACAAACAGGAAGCTAACTAGATGGGCTAGAGTGTGAGTAGGTAGATATACTCGAATTGAAATTCTTTGGAAAAGTAACTGTAGTAAGGTGAGATTACTCATTCACAATGTTCAAAGGTTCAGTAAAAATACAGAAACAGATACAGATACAGATACAGGCGAATGCCGCATTTATCAGCTCTTCGTCTGCCTCGCCCTCTGCTGCTCGTCTAACACCTTCACACATTCACTTGGCTTATAATAGAATATAAAGTAAAGTAAGGTGAGTTAACAACGAACGCTCTCTTAGCAACTTCTCAACTTCACAATTGAATTACAGAGCGACGCATTCACGTGTTATTTGATCGCTAGAAATCATTCAAAACAAGAAATTAAAGAAAAAAAACTTAAGAAAAACTTCACAAGATACTTTTACGAAAGTCACATCGGTTAAGATACTTTGTTTGAGTTAAAACATTGCAACTTGCAACTGTGCTGTTGCTGCAAGCTGTTGGACTTTTTCTTTGTTAACTATTTTTTCTTGTTGTTTTTTTTTTTTTTTTTTGAGAGACAGATGGGCAAGTGGACATTCACAACGGTAAGGTAGAGTATCTGCGTGTGTTACACTTGACTAGCTTAGCTTGACGTATGTGTATCTGAGTATCTTTTATTTTTACGAAAACGGTGCAGAATTCATGGATGGTTGATTTTGATTCGAACTGTTCGTTGCAGAAATATGCGGGTAATGTTTTTTTTTTTTTTATTAAACAATTAGGTATCACATCGAATCGAACACTTGTTTTGTTGACTTGTTCTCTCCCTCTCTTGCTTGCGTTATCACATCGCATCGGTAAGATATTGTGAAGACCTGTGTGTTGGTGGATATAACGTTTTGTTTACCTGTGTTTTATATCCACAAACCACAGATACAATTACAATACAGGCGAGGAATTGTGCAACCGGTTAGAGAATGAGTTTGAGTTATCTTTAAGCCAAGATACACGACACGGTGACAGAGAGCGAGCCAAGTTGGGGAACTCGAATTCGATGTTTGGTTGGAGTCACGATCGTTTTTTTTTTATCGAATTTATTTTGTATTTAACAATGAAACATTTATTTATTTGCACTGTTTTAATCAGTAAGCAATTGTAATCCATAAATTAAGAGGTAAGGAGGCTTATTTTGTAACTATAACGAACCGTTTAAAACTAGGTTAAGATTCTAGTGAATTATTTACTCAAGGCTTTATTTCTTTTTTTTTCTTCACTTTGTATCCGCAATGATTTACAGTAAACAGTACGCGACAAAATTCCAACGACAACTGAAGTTGATTTCGCTGTTCACAATTCACAATATCACAATATGAATAAACGAGCACTAAGCGCAAAGAGCAGCCACAGTTGGTGGTTGTTCGTTTAACTCTAACGTAACGTCTAACGAAACGAAAACGATTAACGATGAAGAATTTGTGTAGTTTGAGGTTGAGAGTTGAGACTTGAGGGATTCATTTTGATTCGACCAGATACATTTTTGTGTCAGTTGGAATGGAATTGGAATTTGGAAAGTTCCAATTGGAAGAAGCTGCAACATGTTGTGTTGTGCTTAGTGTTATTATTTCTTTAGGTAACGATTTGAGGTATTTTTGTTTTGTTTATTGTATATTGCGTGTATCTAAGCTGTGTATCTGATACAGGGCTACGGCCTCACTACAAATGTACTAGGTCTATACGATTTGAAAAATTGGTAGTATAGGGCACTTCTAACGAAATTTTAATAGTACTGGAATTTAAAGCGGTTAATGTGTTTGCTTTGTTGATACAGCTAGTTAGAATCTAAAAAATAAAGTTAAGGAAACACCGGTATTGATTTTTGATTTAGTGATTTTTCTTTGAGGCCAACGTCAAGAATTAAAATTTTTATTTGAGGTTTTTGTGCCATATTTCAAGGTAAAATTAAAAACGTATCTTGAACCCAGATTATTGTTTTATTTTTGGAATGTGATGCGCTCAACTTGGGATATGTCTTATTGGTTTAAACTCTGCACTTAACTTATAAGATTTTTTTCTTTACAGAATATTATTGTGTTGTAATAAATTCAAGAAACCTCTGTATTAAATAATTATGTTAAAGTATATGAAGCTAGTTACTCGCATTTTTGAAGTACAAGCCTAAATCATTTACACTTCTTAACACATTAATATTTTTTGAAATATTTCAAATGAAGAATTTTAAAACCGTTTATACTTTTAGCTATTTTAAGGTTAAATATATCTATAGATGTTTTTTTGTTACCTTTTTACTATTTTCTTCGAATCTCTTTCATTAAAAATCTATACAAGCCTATCAAATATCTCTTTTACATACGAACAATTGTTTGATTTTTGGATTAACTTTTTATATTAGTTACTCAGTAAATTATACCGACACTTATAAAAGAAATTGAAATAGGTTTAAAATCTAAAAAAAATATTATTAAGACTAAGGTCTTGAAAATATGTGATACAACTTAACTATAAGGAAAGAAAATTCCTAAAAGCTGACCGTCTGTAACCTGCTAATGAGATATACCCTAACACTAAAATTATGAACTGCTAGATTGCAGTGATTAATTCTCGAAGTACTATATTAATATTATTTCTTTATTTTTAAATCGACTTTATATTATTTTATATATATTTTTTTACCTTTAAAATTAATAAGTCCTTACTTAATTTTTTTGTCTTCACACTTTTTACATTTTATTTCTTGCAATAAAAATCACCCTATCCGGACTTCTCCATATACTTAGTTTTTATGTTACTATGGTAGTCAATTTAAATTTGAATTTTTCCCTAGTCCGAACCCTGGCTACATACAATCTTTTTTAATAAACATGTTGTTGGTGTGGTGAATATAATAATTCCCAATCTGATAATTCACTTTCCTCCAATTGGTATAAAATGTATAGACACATTTGCTTACATCGTCATCGTTACATTAACATTGTCAACTGGAATTTGGAAAATGCATCACAAGTCACAAGTGTGTTTTGTGTACATAAATACAAAAAAACACGTTTATTGGAAAATAAGAATTTGAAACAATTTTGTCAGTGATATAGTGGTAGATTATATTTTATATAAAAAAAAAATATTTTTAAAGGGAAATTTCTCCAACAACTTGTGTCAATTTTGTATTTGAATTTGATGTACTATTAAAATCCGTTGACCCCAAGACTCCTCATTCCCTAGTTTTCCAGAATTAAATTCGAACGGCAAGATGTTCTGCAACATTTCCAATACTTTCACCACAACTGCCACTGGGGCGGGCACTGACTCTCAACTCAAGTCTCAAATTGGGAAGGGATTCAACTTCAGGAGCACGAGCAATCAGCAAACAGAAACAGAAGGAATTTCCAGTTCCACTTGTGATGAAATGCAGAAGCAGATAAAAAAAGAAAATAGGTATAAGTCGTCGCACTTTGATATGATAACCATTTCGATAAACACCAGTGACAACTCACCGGTTTAATGGTGAGGTGAAATAAAGGATTTTTTTTGTATATTTCGATAGCCAAAAATACCTGACAGCAGTGGAAAGATATCAATCCTATTATATCCTCCTTGAGCAGCCAGAAGCCAGGAGTCGTTTAATGCCACGGATTCGCTCTAAGCAATGACAGGTGTATGATACGATAGAGATTATTTGGTTGAACCTTTACGAAGGTATCAGGTGTTATTTTTAGTTTTTTTTTTTTTCTTTCTTTTATTTTTCTATAAATAAGATTGTGTTACTTATTCTTGTTTTATTTTTTTATTATTTTCTTTCTTCAATAAAAATTGAAATGCGGGCAAAATATGTGAAAGGAAGTGTCCTGTCTTGAAATTCTTTTATTCCTTATTGATTTGGGTAGATAAAAAAAAAAAACATTGTTGTAGGTATTTAGGGGCAAAAAGTTCCTATTTCTGATGAAGGACGTCATCGGCAATCGTGACCTTATTTGAGAGTTTTTGAAATGGTTAAAAAAATTTTAAGTTTTATTTTTAAAAATAAAATAGTAGTATGGCAGTTGTCAGTGTGTGTTTGACATTATAAAGGCAATCGCAGGACCTTTAACCTTTTCAATTGGATACAACATTTTTTATGGATGTAATAAACTTTTGCCAGGAATCTAAAAATACCAAGAAGCTCGAAGGGTTTTTTTTTATAAAATTGAATTTTGATTAAAAATACATATACCTACATACATATGTATATCTATCTATCTATAGGTACATACATATATACACTATGTATTTATGTTTGTATGTCCTTTTTTGGAAATGTCTATTCGCAATAACTTTTCTTTCTTTGTTGGCCTTTTTACGTATGTGTATTGTGTATTGATTATCTATTTTGAAGGCATTTACCTTATGATGGTTTTATTGGCCTAGAGCCTAGACTTTCTCTTTGTTGGGCAATTTCCATATAGACACTGGTTCAGTTCAGCAGATAGATAAGTTTAAGAACAAGTCGTACTTGATTTTGATAAATGAACACTAATTACATGCAATTAAAACCGGAATTTATTTTATTCCCCATACCCCATACAAATTCAGGTTAATTTCAAGCTTTTTTAGTGATATGAAAGTACAAGTAAACATAATGAGGTACAAAAAAATAAAATCACTTCAAAATGCGACAATAAAGTTAATAAAATATGCGAGTACTTAGAAACGCTTTTATCTTTAAACAACAGACAATAATTTTCCCGCAGTTACAAAAAAAAAGATATGAAAGTCAATAAACCCAATTAAACAAAACGTGTACATACCGTTTTTTTTTTTTTTTTGCTAGTGTGTCTGGGCATATGATTAATATTCTAAATTTTTTTGTGGCCTAATTCAATTTAAGTCGTGCATTATGGATTTTGTTTTAGCTGAAAGTTTTCGCTTGTTTTAATTACTATTGTCATCGTTTTAATTGTTTAGGATGTAGGAAGTGTCACTTGACACAAAAACTCGAATTAATTTGGTAATTATAACACATTATTTTGGTAGAAACGGTAATTTGGATTATCTTTTTTATACCTATGCAATATGGAAAAATGGGTAAAACCCTTATAGTTAAAATAGAAGTAAAAATTAAAAAAAAATTAAATTAATTTTTGAATAATATCTGATGAATGCAAATGGTGATTGAAAAAACACAAATGTACACATACTCGTATGTATATATTAATCTTTTATATCAAGGATCTTTTTAAAATGATATCAGAGTTTTTTACGTTATTTATATCTCAAAAGCAAAACAAGTGTCTTAATTCAAATTATGATACAACAACACGAAAAAAAAGGAGAAAATGGTTCGAAAGTGGCTAAACATTTGCTTGTCTCGTATCAGTATCGGTCTTTTGTATTTCTCGTGAATAGCTTAATTTATCTGTCCAGGTTATCATACATATGTATAGTATATAGAATTGTTCCTTTTATGATATTGTACAGTTTGTGGACTTTTGATTTTGGCCAAAAAAAAAACATACCTTAAAAAGTTCTATTTCAAATGTGACACTAAATTTTAGCTTAAGAGTGATATTTAGAACAATAAAAAATTATTTATTTTTAACTTTAATAATAAACATTTTGATTTTCAATAGTTTATACAAAATTCTACATATTGTTTTTTAAATAGGTATCGAAAATAATAGTTGATTAACAAATTTGAACAATAATGTCATTTTGTGTACTGAATCTACAGCTTTCGTAAGATTGAAGAAGTCGACGAGACCGGAGAGAGCCTTGGGAAAATTTGGTCTACAACCTTTTCGATTTTGTCCCGAATGCTTTTTGTTCTATCGTATTGTTTTATGGCTAGCTTCTAGGTCTTGATATATTAAAGTTTTTAAATATACTTTTTAGAGACAAATATAATTTTGAGGTTCAATAAATATAATTCAATAATAATTTTAAAAAAATGTGGAGTACAAGAAAAAAAATCTAATATTTTGAATTTCAAAAAACATGCATCTTATATTTTATAAATTAACACCAGAACAAGTAACCGATCTGAGATATAAAGTTTAGTGAATTCAAGCTGATTGTACTTTCGATGGAAAAATGCAGAGCAACGACTGACAAGTCAGCTACTGCTTTTGCTTTAAATTCTGCCTCTCATGGGTTTTTGTATGAATTTCATAGAACTATTTATCAAACCAAAAACCCTAAAAACTCAATATTGCATAATTTAATAGTAGATTTTGATGATAATTTGCTCTCAAAATAAATAAATATTAATGTTATCAAAAAATGAATGTCATGAAATTTAATATAGAAAAGTTTTATCCCTCACGAGAATTGAATTTCCAATTGTTTTCTTACAGCTTAGTTTAAAAACTTAAGTAGATTTGTCTACCCGAGTGAGTGCCAGGTTGGTCAGCTAGTATAATTTACATAGTTGTTTCCAAGACGTGTGTTTATAAGAAAGTTGGTGAGATTTGTGACAAAATTGATTTGTATTTACCTAAAGCTAATAAAATTAAAAACAAACGAATTTTTAGGAGTGAAAAATCATATTTTGATGACATTAAGACATAGTACCCGGGTGAAAACTTCAATGTTAGAAAAAACATTGTAATAACCTCAATTTTTGAATTAAATAAATTTTTTCGAATCACATTTATTTGTTGTTTTGTCTTCCTTTCTGAGGTTATCAGGACACTTTTGCAGCGTGATTGAGTGACGAGTTTCAGCAATATTGCGACTAATTGACTCGATTTGGAACTCAATACTGGTGTTTTCCATAATGAAAAATAGAATTTAAAATTCAATTAAAAAATCGTTTATTTTAACGGCAAAATTGAATTTTCAAATGTTTTTTTTTTGGTTTGACAGTCTTCGATTTTCTGTGCACTGAAATTTTTGTGGCTGAAATTCGCAGGATGGGGAAATTTTTTGCTCTCTCAATAGCTCTCTCTTCTGTGAAAAACTACGAAAAATGTGTAAATTGGAACAGCTTTTCGCAGTTTTTCGGTGATTTTCACACACTTGGAGCAGACCTATTACTATTCCAAATAGATTAGGCCCGATGCTTTCCTCTATTTAGACAATCGAGGGCTGATACAGGATAGAGAGGTGGTTCCGCTAATCTACCACGTCAGCCGTAAAACTGTAGATAGGCGACTCCTTTACAGTCGAGACTGGACGGAGCTGAGAGCCTTCTGTTCAGTAGGTCTGTGTCCGACAGAGAGCGGATAGATAGGGTGAAGCAGGAGAGGCTGCAAACGGAAAATGTAATTAAAAGTTGTCTGAGGCGTAGTGTCTTGGCCGACTTAGAAGATTGTTCCTAGGCCGAAAGGCATTAGTTATAATTATAACTTATAAGATAATGGATAAACCCAGAGCGCCTGCATAGGGCCAGTAAGTTATTTTTAAGTTTTTTTGTTTTGATACTATGCTAGTTTTTTTAAGAATTTTTGTCTTGCTTTACGATAGTAAGTTATAAGAAAAATGAATTAATAAAAATTGAATTAAAAAAAAATCTATGGATATCGAACATTCTTCAATATTCTCTTTGTCTCTTTGAACAATTTGGAATGAATTTCACTTATCTACTAACTAGAAATTTATAGAAAAAAAACGTTTTGAAGTTCTGAAAGAGCACCGTCAAATTAGTAGAACTGCATCATTATCTTATTCTCGATAAAAAGTGGATTTAGAACTATTTCTTAAGTTCGATAAAAATAAAATATTTACTTTTCCAAATAATTAAAGAAATAAAAATCTTATTTCCACTTTACAAAGTAGCAATTATTTTTGTTTTTGAAAATAAAAAATCACTGTAAGACGCATTTCATGTCGATTTTCAACAGAAAAAAAGCATTTCACCAATTGATAGCTTCCCTAAATCAAGGGTAATTGGGCGTACGCGAACAGTTTCATTTAATAGAATTAAAATCTATATACCATGTCATATACATACACATACATATATGTAAATCATGAATTCACAAATCCCTTCATTGTAAAAATGTTTTGCCTACACAAAATTTTAAAGCCAGATTGAAAAGTATCAAGAATTAAAAAGCCGATTATACTTTTATAAATAAATGCAATTCCAGTAATTTCTCAATCATCACCAACAATTATTTCGAGTTCCACGTGATAAATTGTACATCAACTGTGGGGAGGGGTTTAAAGTTTGAAGAATTAGAACATACCTGTAAATTAGTATTAGTTCAAACTTTTAACAAAGTACAAAATTTATGAAGGATGGTTTTCAACATCTTAATTCTGGTACATTCTACCAGAATTAAGTTTCATCTCGGAAGATTGTGAAAGTCGGGATCGGTGGCCATCTACATAGTTTTTCGCTCGAACCATTATTTTGGTGATGAATGTGTACAATTTGCAAAAATTATCAAATGGCAAACTAAACTGAGCATTAATCAAGTGACAGTTGTTAAAAATACCACCTTCGAAAAAAGTATTGCCAGATTTAAAACCACACGTCTTAGAAAAAACACGCTGTAATGGCCATCTTTGACCGATATCAAAGAACATGGAAGGCGTCTTCAATTGCTGTGTCAAATAAAGCTTGTAAACATATTTGTGCAGAATCTCCCTCAGGCCAACAACGCCTGAAATGTTGGGATGTTGAGATCGTTGGCATGATGTGATCTCACTCTTGGGTAGAGCAGCAACATTCTCGCGCGATGGGTGCTTCATTTCGACCAAAACTCCTATTTAAAAATCATTAGATAAAACGAAATATACAATTTTATGAAATCATGAACTTTAATCATCACCTCCAGCCAAAAATTAAATTTTTTCGACAAAGTCAGCACAGAACAATACGCATCACTAACAGGAAAGAAATTAAAAAAAATACTTCATTTAACGCCGCACCTCGCCGCCGCCGCCGACGATAGATCAAAAAAGTATGAGAAGTTTGACAGTGACATCAATTTCGGTGTTCTTTTTTTCACACCACCTACAAATCGATTATTTCGCAATCATTAAGATAGAAAACGAAGGCGACATAAATCCTTGGAAATATGGCTCCAAGAACTGCTGAAGCACCTTGCAAGTTGCAAAGACATCAATTAATCGAATCGAAACGGAACAGCTTACCCCCTCTGGAATCAATACGAGTTCGAGTAGATATAGATTTGCCATTGCTTTAATCCTCATTCGACAAAGGCGGTAATAAATCTCTTATCAAACAGACATACATACCGTGAAGAATTGCACTTCGACATACCGCATTTACTCAGTTCAGAGAGGGGTCGGGTCGGTTCAGTACGGAGCAGAGCGGAGGGAGAGACACGGGAGAGATTACACTCAATTGTCGATTCAAATCTCGGATATTGATATACATTGGTGTAAGTTTGTATCTAAATGCGCATCGTATTGGAGTGTTTCACTCATAAATTCATATCCCGCCTGCCGAATGCCGAATGCCGACTGGGAAGCGGGAAGACTGGGTTTTGTGGTGTGATTTGCGCTAATAAATATTATTTCTCGTCCTGGTGTCGCCTGGTTGTCCTATTCGAGGTGATGCACTGGCTTCGGCTACAGCACCCAGTGCCTGTGCCTCTGCCTCTGCCTGTGTGAGTGCCAGTACGCAGCACGCGCTACCCATTGCGGAACAAATCGCATTAAATTGGAAAAAGGAAAAGCCCAGAAAAATTTTGCGAATGGCTGGAGAACATGTGCGCAGAATTGCATGTTGTCGATCTTTATTTGAGGTTTTTGCACTGCTATCTATTTTTCGGGATGTGAATGTGATACAAGACCGACCGAGACCGAGACTCCCTATGATGGTTGGTAATGCGGGAATATGGGGAGGCAATAAATATTATCAACCATTTTGCAATATATATTTTTTTTTTTTAATTTTGTTCCTTTCTCTCAGTCAGAGTTAAACGAATGGCTCGAGGGTTTGTGCCCGGGTGTGTGCTCGGTTTGCACTGGAAAATGTGTGTTCCATTTAATGGTTTGTGTTGACAGATTAAATTTAGTTTTAAATCAATTTCTGTGTCGGATGTTGTGTTGTGTTGTGTTGTGTTGGTTGTGTGTGTGGGGGAGGATTAAAAGCGGCCTTTGGTTGGAAGGTTTGTCAAAAGTTCAATTGGAAGGATACAAGCGAGGTTTTGATTTAGTTTTTTTTTTAGTTTTTTTCGTTTTTGATTTCTGGCATCTGTTTCTAAATGGATGCGCGCTTATTTAAATGCCATCAGTGCAGTGGATTTAATTTAGATACTAAATGGTTTTGTCAAGATTAAAGAGTAATCCTACATACATACATTTGTATAATCAAAAATCATTTTAGGATGCTTTTCGATGGAGTTAGTTGCAGTCAGTGTCAGATCGACTATAGTGGTTTTTAATTTATAGTCCTAGAAAAGTTTTCTACCACAAAAATGTATTCATGTTTGGTTCACAGTAATTTTCAACATTTTAAATTTTAATCATTTTCGTAGTAAGAAGAATTTTGCTTTCGAAAATAGCATTGAAACAGTGCAAGAAACGTAAATTAAATAAAGTAGTGGAATCTTTTTAAATCCAGAAACATTATCATAACTATTATAATGTTTTTGGAAGAACTCACATCCGAACACTTAGATAGGTTCGAGAGGAGAAAGTCTTACGGATAATTGTTTGCTTCATATTTGAGGAAGGATGATGCCGGAGGAGCAAGTAGACTAAGGTGTCACAGATCATGCTTACACCCAATGCCTTATGGGGTTAGCAAATAAATGGCATCGGTTGCAATCGGATGGAAAAATATTTCAAGGCAATGAAAGATCTTTTGTAGAAACGCAGTAAAACTTAATAGAAAACATTGAAGAATCGATGAAAGATATACATACATACATACGTTAAAGGAACAAAATCAATAATACTTCTAAATTTAAGATTTTTTTGTAGGTACAATTTATATAGTAATTAAGAAGCCAGTCTGTGTTTTATATCAACAACCTTTTGTACTTTTTTGGAATCATCTCAAGAATAAGTTACCTACTCTAATTTTTTGACATACGGTCACCATTTGTATAATTTTAACCGCTCTTAGTCTTAACTACTAATGTAAAAAAAAATTGTATTAGAACAAACATTTTAAAAAATTAAAAAGCTCATTTTGTGAATGTTGACAGCTTTCACCAAAAAATTTCGATCTCCAATTAAACTCTCTGTGATGGAAAGATTGAATACAAAATATGGATAACCTCTCATATTAATAACCTCAATCTTTACATTAGACATTTATGTATGTATATAACGTAGGTGCATACAATTTTCAATTCAAGACTTCTTCATTTTAGAACTCAAATCCTGACGTCTTTTTTAAAATTGATTCACAATTTAACCTTAAATTCGTGAGAAATCCCACAGTTAAGACGAAAGGTCATCGAATAAAACTTAAAAAGGACTTTACATTGACAATAAAATGGTGTTTTTAAAATGAAAAACTTTAATCAATAAACTTACCAGAAATCAATCCATCGAAATTCAATTCTTCCTTTTTTGATTTTTTTCTATAGCTGTAATTTTTATTGCTCCGTTTGACGAAATAAAAATTTAAATTGATTCCATACTCAAAAGTTATAAAATTTACTATTTTTGATTGTAAATAAATGGCTTACTTGAGTATCTGATGTAAATCTTTTATTATTTAGTAGATGAATGAATACAAGTAGTTTGTCTATTATTAAGTTTCATGAAACTTAAATTTTATTGAATATAGGACTTCGTATGCCTTCATAATATACTACGAATAGATTTAGTGAACAAAAAATAATCGAATCGAATCGAATTTCTGCCATCAACATTCCGATCTCAACCTGATGAAAGGTTTCGATTTCAGTATTTTTCACATCTCTATAAAAATAAAGGATAGATTTTTCTTTTGTGAAATTCTGTCTTATATTAAATCAAGAAAAAAAAATACGATTTCTATTTACAAAGGACACTATATTCGTTGTTGATTTAGTAAAGAGACCAAAAAGGGCACTTTAGTATATGAGATGAGTGAGAGTGAGTTCAAAGGACATATTGAGGTAATTGCTTGTCAAATAACATGAAATGGAAACATAGAACTGATACAATATACTCACATACATACATATAATGTACACCTTACACAATTCAAAAAAAAGATACACATCCTATACATGATATGAGTCCTTCGTCCAGCAAAAAAAAAACAAAAAAAAAATACATATCACACAAACGCCTACAACATAAAAGGCGTCCATCAGCCCATTGTTTGGCAATGGTATCAAAATAACAAAACACAACAAAAAAAAAAGATTCAATGTCCTGGTGTCGAAAATGTCCTTATTCTTTCAGTTGGGTGAAAAATTCACGTTGACAAAGTGAAATAACATAAAATAAGGGCAGTTAGTGTAGAAGGGAATTGATGCCACACTAGATCCATTAAACGTACGATTTACAGTGGTGATTTACAGATTCAAACAACAACAAAATTTAAGAAACCTTTAAGCAAGGCCAAATATAAATTAAACCCTCCTATATGCCAGACGAGCGACCGACTACGGTTCTAATTAAGTTTGATAGTTAAAAACCTTTTTTATTTGTTTATTTCGTTTCTTTAATTATAAAGCTGATTCAGCAAAAAATTTGTTTTGCTTTTCTATTATATGCATAAAGGTCATGCAACACATTAACAATTGAGACGTGCAAAGGATAAAAATTATTTCTAAGTAAAAGTGCGTATACGCCCCTATGTACGACAGTTTTATGTTGTTGTTTTATTCGAAAGAAACAGAGACCGCAATGCATGGTATATCATTGGTCTTTTATAACCTTCGACTTTCAAATGAAGTTGTTTATAAATGGGTTATTTTGACCCACAAAGTCGGGTTAGTAACAATGACAGCCGAAATAGACTGGACCAATATTATTGATCTTATTATTTGTTAGACTCATTACCGTACCAGAATAGATGGATAACTTTATAAGAAACGTTTAGAAAATCGCCATATATCGCAACTGACAGCTCACATCACACTGCAAATATCATTGGTAGGTAATTAATGACAGCTGTCATATTGATGGGTCTCAATCATTAGAAGCTTTCGAACTTTGACAGATCATGTTGTTGAATTTAAGTTTGTCAAATGGACTGTCATTAAGTCTCGCTCTGACGAAATCATCATGGACAAACATAGCGTTCTTTTTCCAAATTTTGTACACCTTAAAATGCTTCGAGCTGACATTTGGAACGAAATTCCATACTAAATGTCATAAACTGTTAAATTTTGCTGAAGAATGTTTTACATATATTATTCGAAGACTCAAGACTATTTTCAC
Source organism: Scaeva pyrastri (assembly GCA_905146935.1). Lineage (NCBI taxonomy): Eukaryota > Metazoa > Arthropoda > Insecta > Diptera > Syrphidae > Scaeva > Scaeva pyrastri. The sequence goes on from LR989929.1 coordinate 52,396,576, forward strand.
GGACCAATATAGGAAAAGCTCTTGGAGTCTGGGCTCCTCGAAAGTCCAAATTGTGAAAACATGCGTAATTTGAATGCGAACTAATGGTTTTTAAAATATTTTATGCCATATATCAATTTCAGACTGATTTATGTATACAAAAGAGTTGTGAAAAATTGGACACTTCGGATTAGCTGCATTAGGTAAGAGAACTGTTTTAGGTACTTGAATGGTGTTTTATTCCAAGCAAAACGGTGTCGACAGACCTTTGAAAAGAATACATTTTGATGATATTTTGCTTACACTTTGTATAAGAAATTTTAGTACCTATATTTTTTATACAATCTTCTACAAGTTTTAGAAAAAAATAGAAATAAATATTTTAGATATGTAAGACAAGTCTTTTGGATCAAATATGTTTGACAAACTCGGTTTGCTGGGCTGGAATTTGAAAATGTGAACGGTTTATCAATCTGTTGTGGTTTTGCTCGTTTGACAAACATAAATATTAGAGAATTTGAACGCCTACTTGTCAAACCTGTAGAACATTTCATTTTAAAGGAAGATTTCAATTATCAAGTTGATTACTTTCAAGCAAACATGGGGAATACACATGCAATTTTTTCATAATTTAAAACTCAATTGATATATTGAGTAAGTTCGCATAGAAAAGAATTCAAATGGAATGTGACATTTAACTTTATGTTTGACGTTTAAAACGTCACATTATTTGTGACCCAAAAAAAAAACAAACTGTTTGGGTATAACAGATGTAGACCAACAACAGATTCAATTTTTTAAAATGTATTTTTTAAAACTAAATTTTAAATCAATCACCACATTGTTTGTATGCACCCCACTGTAAATTTACACATCCAGCCGATGTGATATGGCGATGCTAAATAAACTATATGAATGCGAATGAAAGGATATGTTTTTAGTTCGTTGGCTGAAAATAAAAATTCAATAAAGACAGAGGGGATGAGTATGAGGGTGACCATCATCATCATGTCCTTTCTGGATACATACATCCGAATATATGCGTGTATATGTATGTACATTTTCATTGGCCTTTTAACAAACGCAATAATGATAGAAAAGGACTATGTTACGTGTAAAATTGAAATGTATGTATGTTTGGGTCAGAGGTCCAGGTCCAGCCACTTTAAGCGCGTGCCATCACATTATCCGAGGAACGCGACGCGACGGGTGAGAAAAAGGTCAATGGATTTCAAATAAAAGGACGAAATGAAATATGTGATTCTGTTTTCCTCTGTGCGTATAACTTGTATACGTACGTACTCCTGTATGTACCGATGTAAGTAACCTGAGAATAATGTATCTAAGAGTATGTACGAGTATGTATGTGAGCATTACGAGCATTTTCGGTTACTTTCCTTTGTGTGCAAACAGAATGTTAATTATACTGGACATTCAAAAATATTCACAAAGGAAATTAGAATAAATGGTTTGGTTTGGTTGGGAAGGTACGAGTACCTATCCTTAAACCTATACAAAGCATTTTTGGTGGTAAAACGATGGTTAAGCGAAGGGAATGAAAAAGAGATGTCGATGTTGTCTCCTGGAGCAGTATTCCGAGTGTTTAAATTATTTCAAATGAGATTGTTCTGAGGTGTTATATAAGAATGTTAGATATAGATCATTCTTTAATTATAATTTGATGAGCTAGATGTCGTCGTTGACTGAGGTTTGTGTCATAATTTTTATAATGAGTGTAATTCTAACCAATTAAAATTGTATTTTTCTTATTCATAATTTACATATGTATCTGGACTTTATTATCTCTTCTGAAATTGAATTCGAGCATCGTCATTTTTGTTTGTATATACACATATCATTTATTACTTAATTTAAAAAAGTGTTTATTAACGCCCATTGAGAAAGAGCTTCTGAATTTACCCTGCGTTAAGTCGTATTAAGAAGATAAGGCAAAATTAAAGTTTGATATTATCTCATTATTAAGTTTTACTTTAAAATTCTGCTGCAGTTAAGTCCTACCTCAAAAATTTTAAAAATAAATCATATTTCCTGTGAAGGAAGTTACTTATATTATAATAAAAAAAAAAATTTTAATGACGTCAATGTTTGGTTATCCAAGTTTCGGATGACGAATTAGGGTTTCAATTTTGTGCAGTTGTGTTCGTGAGTAAGAGTATCTATACCAACTTAGAAACTCGTGCACACGTCAAATTTCGTATTTCTATAAAGTGAAGTGTATTTTTTGGTTAGGAAGCATTCGAGTATTCACAGACATTTGGAAGGTAGTTCAAGCTTTTAGAATCAAGTTCAAGATTTACAAAAACAGAAGGCAATTTTAACAAAGATAGTATAAGAAAATAGGGATTTCAACCTTTTACCCTAGAACGCAGATCGGGTATTTTTCCTTGCAAACAATTTCTTTCCTCGGACAAATTTTGTCTCAGATTTTTTTCCGGGCAGTACGGTGTTAAAGGTGTGTTAAGTTAAGTGAAATATTCACAATTTGCTATCAAAAACCATACAACATAACCCAAGTTTAATGATACTTGCTGAAGATTTCAAGTTAGCAAACAGGCGTGTCCGCTATTACTCATTGTCATTCCGGAGGGAGTACTGATCGAAGCCCGCTCATGAATTCACTCAACCCTGATCCAAAAATACAACCCATGGGCCCAACTGGTCGCCCAGCATTAGTCTATTGTCTGTCCCCAAACATGGTAAATCCGGCTCGAAGGACCAAATGCTTCTTTGTGTTATAAACGTTATAAACATTTATTTTAAATATAATGTGTTTGGGTCGAAAGATTTTGAAAGAATGACCTTTTATTTTATTTTAAAGGTTAAAGCGTTGATTTGATCAAAACATTGAATTTATTTTGATGTGTGTCAAAAAATTCAGGTAGGTACTTGACAGGTTTTTTATTTCTCCAACTTCAACTTCAAACTTTTGCGCTGCAGTAAGAAAAATATTGCAGATATCATAATTGTAGTGAAACAATATACCAAAGTGAAACAAACCAAAACGACTTTTAGATCATGACACTTGAAAAAAGTTCTTTTTTTTTTGTTTTAAAGGGACGAATATTGGAGACCGTACTGTATTAAATTAGAAGCATATATTTTAGTATTCAGTCTTAAAAACATAATTTTCCACGATTTTTTCGTTTGTTTTTATTTTCTCTTATTTGCATTTGTGAAGTGTAACATTAATTAAGAATTACCTGTGTCTCCTCATTTTCAGTACCTCCCTACGTTTCCAGAGAAATGGGTTCAAATCCTCCTTAATTGTTCAAAAAGTGCTAATTTGTCTTATTTTCGTGCTATTTTTGTTTATTCCACCATCACGCATAAATAACACAAATAAACCAACCGTTTTTTGCTTTATCTGCACTTATTTTTTAAATGTATGCAGATCATTTCGATATTTACCCAAATAAAACAAAGAAAGGAATTGTGATTTCAAAACTTTTTCACAAGTAAAGGAATTCCCTTATTTTATAAAAGCGAACACCCACCATGTCTAATGTTTGTTGTTTAACTCAACATTTATTCGTTTTGTAAATACACCAACGAAAATAAAATTTTAAAAAAAATAAAACAAATAGAAATAGAAATAAAACTTCTAAACTAAAATGCAAACAAACTGCAACAACAAAACTTATTCAAAATATTTGTACAATGAATTTCCGGGATCGACAAACAATGGCAATGACATCCTTTCTTTCTTATATTATATGTATATATGACGTAGGTATGTTTGCATGTATGCAGTTCTATTCCCATTCTTATCCTGCTACATATGAGTATAGGAATATAGTATATCACAATAACTGGGAAAAAGTTTCTCCTTCAGGAAAGAAACCTAAAACAAACGAACTGCGACGAGTATCCAACGTATTTATTCCACTTAATTCTTACACACATGAAACATGACGTTGTCTTAATGCCTTATAGTCCTTCCAAAGTCTACACATAAGAACCGACGACAACGCACGGCGAGATATAACTGTATGTACGTAGTTTTAAGGTGTATACACGGTTTATCTTTTGTGGCAATTAAAACCAAAAGAACCACCTGTTGTTGTCGTGTTGAGTTGCTCTTATGGCGGCGAAAATAGAAGTGACTAAATGCCATTTTGATCAAACTGAATTCACAAGAGTGACAAATGTCACTATTTCTTTCACAATTTGACACCATTTTGTCAAACAAGAAAATACCACATGAAAAATGACTGATGTAATGAAATTATTTACTACAGACGCTGTCGCAAAATGGATGCCGACGACCGACACTTTGAACTAAAAAATAATTAAAAATGTCGAAAATAATCAAAGTCTTTTGAAAGACAATTTTCAAAACTAACGAATACTTAAGGTCTCCTTTTGGCTGTCAAAGACACAAACTTCGTGAAATAAATCATCCTTTTCTTTACTTCTCTTGGTTGTCTTTGCGAGGGATCTTTCCCTTATGAACTAGTTACTAGTAAAATCAGCGATCCGTATTTTTGAACATTATTGAACAACACCTCATGGGTAGTTGAACTTCCGAAACATACAGATCTGAACATTAGTTGTTTGAATATAATCCAAATACACCTCGCTGGAATAGGGATCTACAAGAATCTGTAAACATTAGGAATGGATATCAAATGATACACTGCGTGTCTATCTTTTTTTATTAAAATTTTATATAGTATGTATTTAGAAACTAGAGAGCCCGGCAAACTTCCTCACACCGCCATATTTAATGCAGAAACTTAAGCTATGGACAAACATTGTTGTTGCGAGTGGCTGGAAAGGCGAAGTTCATGTCCTAGTTGTTGAAACCATCTGCTTCGTTTTGCTTAATGTAAAACAATAACCGCAGATTTCTTCAATAGCTTCAAAGTTTATGTGCTTTTCCAGACTATAATAATCGTATATCTCTATTCCAAATTTCATCTAAATCCATCCCGCCATATTCTGACATGATTGGAAAAATTTAAAAAATCAATTCCGGGGGAACCATACATTTAAACGGGATAAACAGTAGCCTATAGAATATTCCAGACTATAAACTGCCTCTGTGCCAAATTTCATTTAAATCGGTTCAGTGATTCTTGAGTTATAGTTAAGTTTAAAAATTTATTTCAGCGAAAACTTTACTTCTATTCGAAATGTCAAAGTCTGGCCGACCTAATTCTCGAATATTGTGAGTTGGCTATAATAAAAGTCACAATCTATCATAGTACCCACAAAACCTCCGATTATTGAGTGTATGTACATTTTTAAATAAAATTTGCCATTAATATATACTGCATTGTCAATATGTTTGGATTTTATTTTTTCAGCAAACAAAATTCCTGCCAAAATTTATTTCTTTCAATACCACAAATTAATGGCAAGGTTCTTAATAAGAAGTCGTTTGAAAAATTAGGAATTCTGACATTAAACTTCAAGATCTCCCAGATTTATTGGTGTCAAGAAATGGTTTTTTGACCAAATTGAAAACTATAAATTGCCAATTTTAATGAATACCAACGGTTTCAAAGTATTACATTCCTCTTAAAAATTAGGATGTTTGGTGTAAAATAAAAAGAAATTTACTTCTGTGTCCCAAAAAAGAAAGGTTTTAGGGTTAAGAGTCTACATTTGGACACAAAATATAAAGCATGCAGGTTTATTTTTTAAACGCAAGAGACGACATTGAGATGGCACAGTTTTTTTGACTTGTTACCAGTCCTTGCTTTGGCAGTTTGTTAATAGCTTTTTTGATAGAAGTCGACCAATAGTAAATACTGTTGACAGTGATGGTCTAGAGAACGTCCACATTAAACAACTATGACTTTTCGCCAGTTTTTTTTAACAAAATGTCAAAATTTTTTGACATCCTTAAAGTGAAACAGCTCTAGATCCCATTTTGTGAATAAATGTACATAAATCGTTGACTATCCCTATATCTTCAGTTAATGGGTAAAATTCACCAGTCTCTTAGACAACTTACTAACCTTAATGTTTAAACAAATAGGCAAACAAAGTTATGCATTTTATTTTAAAAACCTATCTACAATTTTATGGAAACTTTTTCCCCACAACTTGCTCACGGAAATTTCTGTATACAAATGGAGAAAAAGTCCCCTGTAAAAAATATTTCAAGATAGCAAAGTTCCGAAAATGGGATAAAATGCCGTGGAATTTATTTATGAGTTCAATAAGTCTTCTACAATTGTTCCAATACCCGTTGAAGTTTAAAGATTTCCTATAATCCGGATGTCCTTTTTGCTCCAAAATTCGAATTCAACTTTTTACGATTCCCCTAAACACCCTCTTGGGAACTTTATAGCGAGGTAAAATGGTGTCAAAAGAATAACATTACATAAATACACAGGTTGTTCGGCAGGTATGGTGAGGAATAGGGGGTAGGTATTTGCAATGCAAGCCGGATGAGCAAATAAAAACACAAGCATTCCACTTTATTTTTATATTCATCAAATTTTTCAATAAACAACCAAACTCGCAGACAATCACAATTCTCTACTTCCCCCAAAACAAAACAACACAAAGACGTTAGACCCAACAAGCTTCATACCCTCAACATTGTCTTTAGCATAAAACAGGATATTACCCCCAGCATCCGTTTGCATAAACACAAAGTCGGAAAACGACAGTCTACTATTCTACACCTACTGCTACTCGTATCTACACCTAACAGTTGGCTCAAAGTTATCCTTTTGATTAAGGGAGATGTATTTCTGTGTCTTCCATTTGTACTTTCTTTAACCCTTCCTTTTGACTAGTCATAAAATTTGTCCGAGTCGGTTCTTGGTTATAGAATATAGACGACATCAGACAGGCAACTCGAAACTGCAAAGTCCTCGTGCTTCGTTATTATTATGTAAGTGTGTGTTTAGAAGAATCCTGGTATTATTATATAGAGTCAGTCAGTCAGGATATATGGCGCTGGCTGGCTGTTTTGAGTGCGGCATGCGGTATGAAAGGCTGGCGTGGAAGATCCTTGAGGAAATTGACTTGAGCAAATGCTTTTCAAGGAGAAATAAACGAACAACAACCTTTTTTCTATTCCTGCGCTGCTGTGTGATAAATGAATTGCTGTGAATGGCAGTTTTATTGAGAAGTTCTGTGTCTTAGGTAGTTTTCAAAAAAAAAAAAAATGTGTAGGAAATCATTGTTAGTGCTTAGTGTCATTCGAAAAATTGAAATTTCCACCAATGTACTTATTTAGGCGTGTATACGAATATTGATAGCGAAATAAAAAGGAATGTTTTTTAATAAATTTAATTCAACTTCACTTAATAAGTGTGCAATTTCTATTTCAATTTCAATTTCAATCGAATTGCAAGCAATTTATTTTAAAGAGTTAAATTCAATTTCGATATTGCTGGAGTTGAAAATACATAATTTATGAAGGTCTCTATATTCTCTGTACAATACAACAGATAGAGAGAATCTTCAAATTTCTAAATAAATAAAAGTTATAATGAAATAAAATGACAAAGGTATTTTATGATTTCTATATAAAATATTACTTCGTCGTATATGTACATGTACATATGTAATATGTACATATATGTATGTAGGTATGTAAAGGTACGTTGTTGCAGTAGTAGATATTGATTTTTGAGTACTTTAAAGGAACTTTATATTTTGTCAGATTTAAGTGCTCGCCTCACTTGAGAACTTAGATAGATGAAATCGGGGTCTAAGTTAACAAGTTTCTGGATCTAGTTCGGTCGAAGCTTGAGTAAAGTTCCCTATGTAAGTAGGGCTGGTAACAAGAGAAGCGAGACTTTTGGTAGTCTCTTCTCGGTCTCGTTAAGTTCGAAAAAATGTCAGTTTCGTCTAGGTATAAATCTTTAATCCTCAGAACTCTAAAATCGCTCATTCTTTCTTTTGGAGCAAGAAATTAAGAAAGGAGATTTTTTTAGTAATCCTTAATCAATAAAAGTCATATAATATGGGAGCTGACCGACACCGTAGGATTCCCTATCCAATCGGGAAACAGAAAGTAACCATATAAGATGGTGACTATAATGATGAATCTTCTGGTCGGACAAACTTATTCTGGGAACTTTCTGTGGGAGAGGACTATTTCTGGTACGTTTCTTTGACACTTATCCATCCAATCGAGGCATCGTAAAATTTGACTGTTGCAAGTAAGAACTTTTTTGTAGATTAAAAACCAATTTCCCTTCTGAATTCCACTCAGCACTTCAGCAGCTTAAAATAAGCGCCTTCCAAAATTAGACATTAAGGGGCCAGTTATAGCTATCATTGGTTTGAAACCAATCATTGGAATTTTTTTGATAAGTGGGTTACAGCTATCATTGAAAAATATCTGTCATTGAAAATAATTATCATTAAAATAAAAAAATTCTGTTTTTTCTACCACCTCTACAGCTTGGGAAAAAGAACAAATTAAAATTCTAACAACCTTGTAAATAAAATAGATTTATATACATAATTTTATTTAAAACACAACTTACAACTGCACAATTCAAAAATATACAAAAAAATTTGAGGTTAGAGTTTATTATTGAACGAACGAACATATTGAGTGTGGTGGCATATTTCAGTCCAAAATATATGTACATATGTATGGTTTCGTCTCGAATTCTTTTAAGGTAATATCGTATCGCCTTGGGTGTAAGGAAATGCATCCGATACGAGAACAAGATTGAGATTTTTTAAGCTGCCCAGAATTATTAATATTATGACAAAAAGTAATTTTAAAGTTGACACGAATACAAAAATGTTAACCAATGATTTTTGAGATTCGATAGACCTTCGGCCGATACATTGGAGAGAACACAAGGGAGAACTAGTAAAATATCAAATACCTTACATATTATATACATATATTGTATAACTAATGGGTGATTTTTTAAGAGGTTTAGAACTTTAAAAAAAAAAAAAAACACACAAAAATCGAAAAAATGAATGAAATATTTATTTGAATCGATAGTTTGAACCTTGCAATTTATTGTTTAAAGATAATTTCACGCGGTTGCGTCTCAGGTAGCCCATCCGCTATCTCACGAAAGAATGCATGGATGTTGGCTTCCAGTGCGTCAATCGAAGCGGGTTTGTCCCTATAGACATTAGCCTTGACATACCCCCACAAAAAATAGTCTCATGGTGTCAAATCGCACGATCTAGGCGGCCAATTGACCGGCCCGAAACGTGAATTAACTGTTCACCAAACTCGCCTCGCAATTGCGCCATTGCATTGTTTCGCGTGCTGTGTGGCATGTGGCACCGTCTTGTTGAAACCACATATCATGCAAGTCAAGAACTTCCATTTCGGGAAAAAAAAGTTTGTTATCATCGCTCGGTAGCGTTCACCATTGACAGTAACGCTGCGATTCGCATCATCTTTGAAGAAATATGGCCCAATAATGCCGCCGGCCCATAAACCGCACCGAACAGTGGTTTTTTCGGGATGCATTGGTAGCTGTTGCAATGCTTCTGGCTGATCTTCACTCCAAATGCGGCAATTTTGCTTATTTACGTACCCATTCAATCAAAAATGAGCCTTATCGCTGAACATAATTTTTCGATAAGCAGCGCGCGATGAACATTTCGAACCGAGCACGAATTTTGATAGTAAAATTCAATAATTTGCAAGCGTTGTTCATTTGTAAGACGATCCATGGTTAAATTGCAAACCAAACTGAAGCTGTTTGACAGTGACACAAGGTACTAAACACACGTCAGCTGTCAAAACCAGTGTTGCCAAAACCAAACCAGCTAAAAAATTACCCGTTATAAGAAATGTCCCTATTATTATTATAGAATTGTAGCGCTCAATTGATTTATCAAATATTCTTTTGGAAAGTTGAAGACGTATCACGAAAAAATAAATATAACTTCTTTATAACAAGTATTTTTAAGCAAAGCAATTATGAATCATTGCAAAAACGCAAAAGTTTATTGGAAACACATTTCACCATCCCCCACTCCAAAAAAAGAAAACTATTTCAATACAAACATTTTTAAAGGCCACATCTAATATTTTTCTAATTAGCAATTTTCTAAATATTTAGCAATTTCCCGGTGACTCCAAAATTTTAAACTCTCTTTTATTAAAAAACGGGCATCCGAACATTTTGAAACGAACATACTTAAACGGATCTATTTATTGGAAATGTCCCAAGTCCCAACTCTAGACTGGACATTTCCATGCGATACTCCATTTTCCGATAAGATTAATTGTAACATGTAAACAAGTCTATTCTTGTGTTCCGGTAAGAAGTTTACTTCATAAACATCAGACATTTTTTCCAAGACAGTGTGACAGATGTCGTCATAATGGATTAAGCAATTTACTAAAAGTTGAATTCGAATTATACGTGATTTTATTTTTTACAAATTTTTTAGAGATATGTAATTATGATAAAATCTTTTGAAATTAGTTAAACCATCATTTTAGCTTAGTAACTTGCTAAAAATGGATTTAACTTTTTACTAAACCGTTGAAAATTTTGTGCCAATATTTTACACTGAATATTTGTGTGCACTGTTCTTGATTTCATTACATTACACTTTGTGGCGCTACAGCTCGTATAGGGCCAGGGCCGAGTGACTTACAACTCTCAACCATTCCTGTGTTCGAGTAATGGCAGGGAAGGAGGGGACCCACAGCCTTATGCCGAATCCGAACGGCTAAATTTTTGAGAAATCACTTTTCATGACAAAAACTATTCTTGGAGGATTTGGCAATTCCACGCAAGAGGCAGCACCCGTAAAAACTTTCAAGTGGCACAGGCAGGGATCGAACCCTAGACCTTTGGCATGACAGTCCAACGAACGCACTCCACGGGTTCTAGATTTTAGGAATACTATAAATGTAACAGACCTAGTGTCAATTTGAGAAAGCTTAATACTCTTAAATTAAAAGTTATGTTTTTTAACCTCTAGATTTTTTTTTAATCTTCGAGACAATTCTCTTAATTTTGACACCTCGGGTAATGCGAAAGTAAGAAAAAAAAATTTCTTAACCGTAAACAGTATCCCAAAATTAACGCTGGATGGAATATACATACATAGCCCTCCATGTTTGTATATGCTGTCAAATTTGAAATGAAAATACTTTTGACAGCTGGCGCTTTCAAATTAATAAAACCTTAACGCTAAATGTTGAAAAAAATGGATTTTGCAAGATAACGTGTTTTTATTGTTAAACAATATTTCAAAATTCATAAAAGTATCACAATAATGATCGAAACTCAAAATATGGCCGACATTTCGAAGGTTCTAGGAGGGTACAGCAGCATCTAATTTATGAGCCCAACTGTTGTATCTGGGCAAAACTCATGTTGGACTAAAATTCGCAAAAAAAAAATTGCATTAATCTATTACAGCCCACAACAACAATAACAAAAGAGTTTTGTAAAAAGAATAGTTAGATAATAAATGGATAGATTCGTCTAAAAGAAAGGTATTCAAAAGTCAGGAACGAAATTCAGTTCTGAGAGTGGTGTTGAAAATCTATAGGATCATCAAATTGAAATGTGCTGAATTGTTTTCGTTATTCTTAGGGAAAAGTTAGATCTTGTTCTTGATCAAGAATTTTTTTTGCAAAAATAACTACTTACTCAGCTGTTACTCAATTAACATAAGCAAAACAATTAAGGTATAATATTCAAAATAATATTGTTCATTGTTAATTAGATTATTATTATTGCAACAATAGCTTAGAGTTTGGACAAAATAGTTTGTAAAGTATTTTTGGTATCACAAAAGAAATATCAAAAAAAAAAAATTATTTAATTGAGTTTCCAATATGTTCTTCTGTCATTAGAAAATTGTTCAATCAAAAACTTCAGTAAGACTCCCCTTGTCTTAGCACTTTTATACACTGTCTGACAGTGACATGAAAATTAAATTTAATTTGACATCAACAGGACAGTTTCATTAGGAAGACTGAGTCGGAGTCCTTTTGCATTTGTACGAGTAGATAAGTGTAAAGCATTTGAGCAAACGAAATGATGCGACTCTACGACGAGGACGAGTGACGATGCGACAGCAGTGACAGCGACCCTTTCGCTGCATTCGCTTTCAGGGGGAAATTATGTAACAAAAAGTTACATACATACATAATATAGAACATTTATAGCGATGCTCATTCCGTGTGTCATTTTGTCAACTGTCAACCGATTTTTACTTTTGTTTGTATTCGATTTATTCTTTTATGTTTTATGCACACACATTTAGCATTGTCCTGCAATTGAATTGCGTTGTCTGGCTGATGTCTAATTAGCATTTGAATAGATGTGCGTGAGCCCAGAAGCGATTCGTTGATATTGTCAAAGTAACATAAGTTCCAATAAAAGCATTGTTCGCCTTAAGGGCTGAGGCTTCAGAAGGCGAGGCGTGGTAAAATGTGCGCCGAGAAGTGTGTAGTGGCAATAATTCTAAAGAGCTTCCGTTGTTTTGATTTGGCGGATATGTCATAGAAGTGGGTACGTATCCGGATGATGCTATCCGACGAAAAATGAGAAAGGGTTAATCACGGATGCAGAATTCGTTCGTATATATTACCTACTACGAGTATTCCACCCGGAGCGGAGTGGGCAGTAGTGGTATGAAGGGTGTTTCCAGCTTCCAACTGCAAATGTACTTCATTTGGGTGGGGGAGGATGAATTTTGTTTGAATAAGAAGCTTAATTTGTTTAATTTTTGTGCGTTCATTTTAAGAGAATATTCATGTTAATTGAATTAAAGGATTTCAGTATTTGAATAAGTGAACAATTCGAGTCCTTAGGGCAAAACTAATTGAATTGTGTGGTTTCCTTATGCCTTTTGTGTGTTTGAAAGTGTACAAATATCACACTGATGGAAAGGCTTTATACTGTACCTAACGCACGTATTTCTTTTTGTTTTATTAATTTTTGAAACATGAATTAGAACGTTACCGGAGTAACGTCTGTTGATTGTGGAGTGGATGAAGTAAATGAAATTCAAGAAACTCGCAGTTTTCCAAATAAAATTGACAAATCTGGACCAAGAGCTGTCATTGTATTTGAACTTCAAGAAATTGTGTCAATCCAAAAGTGTATCTTTAGATCTGCAATATATTTTGAAATTAGGTTTTTATAGCCTGTAGAAGTGTGAATTTGTTCAAAATTATGTTAGGGTTTCTAAAAAGGTTACAAGCTCAAGAACAAAAAAGATTGAAGAAACACACAGATTCATGTCCGATCTGAACGTGTTGAACTTGACAATTAATTACAAAGGGTAATTCAGATGGAGTTTTGGAATAAGGCAGTCTTATCTGATAATAATAACTACAAGTAATATCAACAAATTTCTAAAGATCTTTATTTTTAAAAACAGTCATAAGTGAATGACATATTTTTTAGAATTTTTTCCGTGACGTGACAGATGTTTCAGGGGCATTTTAATTGAAAACGTCTGTCAGCTGAATTTTTTACTTTAAAGCCCCCTTTAGACGATCAGTTTTCAGTTCAACTGTTCAGTTAAAATATAACTCAGTTCGGTGTTCAGTTCATCAGTTTAACAAAGAACTGAACTGACAACTTATGGGAATTCTATCAATTTCAATTTCAGTTACAGTTTCAGTTAAACGTTTCAGTTTTTGTGTTTAGACATCAGCTTAACTGATAGCTCAACTGAAACTGATCTTCTAAAAGCAGCTTAAGATTTAATAATCAAGAACTTTTGACTTTTCACTTTTCAAAGTAATACCAAATCGTTACAAAAAGAAGGATGTGATTCTGGATTAATCACATTACACCGTCGAAAAAGTGATAAGTATCGTATTTGCTAACAGTAAATGTGACAGTCAATCAATCAAATCAAAGTCAAATTTTAAATGTTTTTCGAACTATAAAAAAAATTAATAGGTAACATTCTCGGTGGCTTTCGGACCAGCAAATATTTTACTTATTATTTATATGTAGCTAAGCCACAACTATGATAACCAGCTAAGGAATTGATAGATCAGCAAATGCCAAAGCCCCTGGTGGATCCTCAAATGGTATATTTCAAGCATAGAACTCTTCGTTGCAGGCTTTCAAGAACAGCAAAGGTAGGCGTTCCTGAAGGCGTGAAATAATATTAATTACGTTTACTAACCACTTTTGATACACAGTCTTCGCATAATTGACTAAGGAATAATTACGTTCTTTCAGCGACCATTTTCTAAACTTACCAGCTTTCTTTTTTTTGGAGTGAACCCTCTTGGGTCTTCCTAAAAACCATATTGATTGAAAAGCCATCAATTATTATAATACTTTTCCAAGGCGCGTATAATCATTTATATAAGCTTCAATGAACACAAGAGCCATATACTCTTAAGGATATGTTTGTCGATGCGAATATGTATGAGTTGATCAAATTGTTCCTTTCAAATCAATTGCATTTTTTCCTCAATTCATCCCTCGTTCGTCGTTCGTTGTTCGTCGACGCATCAGTCGTCGTCGTCCAGCTGCCTTAATTGAGTTTTTGGGGACTCCTGCTAGTTTTCATCGAACTGTTAGACATAAATTTTCACCCAAAGCTTATACTTATAACCATACCTACATACATACATATATAATATACGGATGGACTTAAGTGTATTGAGTATATTTATATTATCGATGTTGACAGAGCACTTAAACCCCAGTTTTTATTATATTGTTTTCCAGCAGGGTGATCTAAATGTGCGTGTTTCACATCATGACCATGAGTGTATGTGGAAGTGGAAGTAGTGGATACCACACTGAGTTTGTATAATGTCCATGATGGGACTTGGATTCGCATTCGGATTCGAAATCGGGTTTTTGGGATCCTTTTTCGACATACAAACATACTATATCAAGAATTCCTTCCTCTTACTCAATGGTTTAACAATAACAACACAATAACTTGAGACTGAGTGTTGCTCGTAATCGAGTAACCAATCTTTGGGCGGAAACGGACATCATTCCAAGTGGACCTCTCTATATTCCAATCAGAGCAATCCAAATCCCAGAAATAATGTTGATGATGCAAAGAGGCGAGGACAAGGACCCATAAGCACGGACACACGGATACGGAGAGGACACTAGATGACTCACAAATTAAATTGCCAACAAGGACAATGCATAATACTACTCGTATAGATATGTATAAACGATGATGATGGCGAATTGGGATTTATTATAGATTGAAATGAAATATAGGAAAAGTGTAAAGAACAACATAATGTGGTGCGGAAATGGATGGGTAATTCGTTTTGTTTTCCACAGGAAGCCATAAATTATTATTTAACTTTAGTTTGGGGTAATATTTAGAGTAATATTATGAGATGTGATGGGGATATAATAACTGAATGGAAGAGCAAAATCTTTATCAGGACAATTACACTTTACGGACTTTTATGCGTTTTAGGTTAATCGATTATAATTTTCTTTGTTTGTGGAGAGTTATTGTATAAATATGATGTGTCAAAGTCAGTGGCGTGGTTTGGAAAATTTTCAAAGAATGCTTAGCTTTGAAATGAGATTAAATTGTTTCACTTCTGTTTGCTATTCTCTTTGTTTTATTAATTTATTAAAAGCTGTGTTTTATTCACTGCTGGGTAGCTATATATGCATGTAAAGTGAGTTTAATCGTTTTATTCACTTGAATACTGCACTAGCTATACAGCAGTGAATAAAACACAACAAAATTGAATATTGTGACTTTTTTTATAATGGCTAGAAATAAGTTGTTAATCGAACTGTATAGTTATTAAAAGCTGACAAAAATATTATTTTTTGACTTTTTATTACAAACTTCTTATATTTGCAAAAAAGTGCGTAAGAAAATCGTTTAATCTAATTCGTATGGCAATACGCAGTAACTTCATGCTTTCCTTGAACTTAGCTTCAATTTCAAGGTTTGATATATGAACAAAGAAAAATCGCATTTGCATTTGAAACAGACCAATGATTTACGGGTGATTTTTTAGCTGGTTTGGTTTTGGCAACATTGGTTTTGACAGCTGACGTGTGTTTAGTACCTTGTGTCACTGTCAAACAGCTTCAGTTTGGTTTGCAATTTAACCATGGATCGTCTTACAAATGAACAACGCTTGAAAATTATTGAATTTTACTATCAAAATTCGTGCTCGGTTCGAAATGTTCATCGCGCGCTGCTTCCATTTTATGGTCGGCATTCTCGACCTTCTGAGCAGTCTATTCGGAAGATTATGACCAAATTTCGCACCAAATTTACTTTGTTGGACATTAAACCAACAACACGTTTACGTACTGTGCGTAGTGAAGAAAATATTGCGGCCGTATCAGCTAGTGTGACAGAAGACCGCGAAATGTCGATTCGGCGCCGTTCCCAGCAGTTAGGCCTTTGTTACAGCACTACGTGGAAAATTTTGCGGAAGGATTTGGGCGTAAAGCCTTTTAAGATACAGCTGGTGCAAGAACTAAAGCCAGCCGACCTACCACAACGCCGAATTTTTGGTGAATGGGCTCTTGGAAAGCTGGCCGAGGATCCGCTTTTTTATCGAAAAATTGTGTTCAGCGATGAGGCTCATTTTTGGTTGAATGGGTACGTAAATAAGCAAAATTGCCTCATTTGGAGTGAAGATCAGCCAGAAGCATTGCAACAGCTACCAATGCATCCCGAAAAAGCCACTGTTCGGTGCGGTTTATGGGCCGGCTGCATTATTGGGCCATATTTCTTCAAAGATGATGCGAATCGCAGCGTTACTGTCAATGGTGAACGCTACCGAGCGATGATAACAAACTTTTTTTTGCCCGAAATGGAAGTTCTTGACTTGCATGATATGTGGTTTCAACAAGACGGTGCCACATGCCACACAGCACGCGAAACAATGGCGCAATTGCGAGGCGAGTTTGGTGAACAGTTAATTTCACGTTTCGGGCCGGTCAATTGGCCGCCTAGATCTTGCGATTTGACACCATTAGACTATTTTTTGTGGGGGTATGTCAAGGCTAATGTCTATAGGGACAAAGCCCGCTTCGATTGACGCACTGGAAGCCAACATCCATGCATTCATTCGTGAGATACCGGCCGATATGTGTGAAATCAGCGGATGGGCTATCTGAGACGCAACCGCGTGAAATTATCTGTAAACAATAAATTGCAAGGTTCAAACTATCGATTCAAATAAATATTTCATTTATTTTTTCTAATTTTTTGTGTTTTTTTTTTTTTAAAGTTCTAAACCTCTTAAAAAATCATCTTTTGATAAACATTTCCATCAAAACGGTCCAGATTTTGTCAACTTTTAAAAAATATTTAAAATTCAAGACATGTATAATGTTTAGAGCACAACGTCTATGGGACCCACAAGTATAAAATATTTGCAATTAAATTATCATACAATCGAACTCATTAATCAAAGAACCAGATAACACCCATCAAACTGACAGGTGAAAACTGTTTTAGTATGAGTGTCAGAAGAGGATCAATAAAAAATCAATTTGCTTTGTCAAATTAATCGTAAATAATGCAAAATCAGCTGACTACATTTATTGGAACAAAAACTGAAGCAATTTATTTTATCTAATGGAACATCCCATAAGTCTTAGCTCATCATGCAGTGACTTCGCACTCTTCGTAGAATTAACATCAATTTAATGACTTTAACATTTTTGATTAAAATTCATACCAAGGAAGAATGTGTATTTGGCCTTTATGTTTTTATAATTTAAAAAGGACTATAGCTATTACTATCAAGTGGGGTATAGATTTCCGACATGCCAACAAACAATAATGATAATAATAATAATATGGCCTATAATCTCTTATCTTGCCGCTATGCCTACACAGCTCCAACCCTTTACCGCGCTCTCCGACAAGGGCGCCATCACAACTCTCAAATTAATCCGATTTTGAAATGACACTTTAATTGAAACATTCCGCTCCGTTTCCATCCACGAAATGGAAACTGGTTGGCGAGTAAATATTATGATTATCCTCTGTGCCAGTATAAAGCGAAGCCAGACCGCCGCCGCTGCCGCCGCCACCGCCCGTCGCGTCGTTGTGCCGCCACCACCCTCAAATTGCCTCAAATTGACATCCTTGACAATTCACAGCTTGAATGCAACCCTAATTATAATCATCACGTAATTTTGGTCTCGGTGTTTTTTGCGCACATTGTATATACAAACATGCACACCACCACCCTCTTATATCCTGCCACATCACACATACTTTCCACTTTAATTAACCCATCACACTCATATAACACATCAGTTTCAATGGGCGAGGCGAAGGCGAATCCTTTGAACTCTTACACAGGACCGAACACACGTTGATCCCGGATTTTATTTTCAACATTCGATGTATCTATCCTTAAATGGTAATTGAGTCCTCATAAAAAGATGAGGATTACACAGACACATGATTCCCTGCTGCACGCGGATGTTTTGCGTGGCGCGCATGATGCATGAATGCGGATACGGATGTGGACCTAGCTTTAAGGTAAAGAATAACCATCATCCTCTTCCAATCCTTATCTCTCTTGGTCTTCTATTTAGTCGACAAATTCTCATATGGTTTACAGAATTTCGTTATAAAATTTAGTCCTTTTATTGGAAAAAAAATTAATTTGGGAGGGTTGAAGTCGAGAGACTTCCGTGAACCATCGTTATCTTGAAGTTTACCTACCTAATACCCTCTAGTGTCTATATTTGTGGTAAGTCGTTTAGGATTTTGACCATAATCTTATAAATTCGAAATGTGACAGTCATTCACCATCAGACAAACCCCTAAGCCTCAACTGAGAATGAGATTTTGCCGGAGGTTATTCAATTCATGTCCCATGGGAATATTCAAAATTTATGTAGCAAGGTACATAATATTTATGACATGATTGAAATATGCTAAGTGAAGGGTACATTTGTTAGGGGAAGACGAATTGGATGACAGACTTGTTAAGAATTTTCCGTTCTTTGAGCTTCAGAAATTTCGGGTGTGCAACTTAGAATGATGCAAGGTTTTGTCCATCATCGTGAGGTAAAACTTTTTCCGATATTTCTGAGGCACAAGAACTGTTGAATGAGGAGTTCGGAAGATGGGTTCGCAATAATGAGGCCGAGTGTTTTCATACAGCAGTTTAAAAGTCATAACACTCATCACGATTCTTTGAAGAAAACCCTTCTTGGCGCTAGCTGAAACAGTTGCGAAATGATGCTCAACATTCTTCAATTCACAAGGAACTCAATTTCGTTGGAAATGGTCTGGCGGGTCACTTTGAATGCTGAAGAAAGCTCTACTCCTTTTGGCAAGGATCTTCATCGAACAATGTCTTCGTTTCAGAGTTTTTGGGCTGTCTTTACGCGGATGGTTGTCAAAATCGAAATCACAGACTTTGAAACTATGGAACCAATCACGACGCATTATTTCACTCGATTCACTTCCGTGAATTCTTACACATTATGTTTTCTTTTTTTATCAATTTTTGTCTGTCATAAGGTATTTTTCAATTAGTTTTGTTTATTTTATTTTACGTCAAGTTTCCCAAATGATGTTTTTGAAACCATAATCAATATTATTAAGTTGCTGTGGGACGCTTCATTGAAGAAGATTAAAGCCGAACTAAACTTTTTGAATTTTCAGATTAACTAATCGAAATATTTATCAGTTTTTAAAATTCCACATTGTTCATCGCCCAAATCCAAATTGAGAACAGCCAATTTCAACCAAAATCATCAGAGAATAACTTGTCCAAGAGTCAGAGCTAGAAAAATTATGTTAACAAAATCTTCATTTTAGATCAACTTCAAAGCATAACTGTTATGAATTTGTCGATCTAAATCTTCCCAGAGATTGTCGCCCAAAGAGTAGACTAGCAAAGGATGTTCTTAAGACCCACGGTTTATAGAAACACACCATCAGCCAATACCTGGTAATGGAACATCTTCATTAATCCAGCGGTCATTAAATACTTCTTTCGGTTTACCATTTTCAAAATACTCGTAAGTATGAGAATACTTGGACGGCAGAACTGCACAGGAGTTCACTTTGACAGAAGCCGATGAAAGTATTTCAACAAAAATGGTCTCTTTGAGGCCTCCGCAACGACACCACTCGACAAATATGTACATGATAACTACCTAATCCCGAATTGCTGACATGTCAAAATCTTAAATCACCTTAACGCATTGGTTACAAACATAACATCTCAAACGTTGAGTGACAACCAAGAGTTTGCCCAAGGGCACAAGAAATGTCGGTGTAGTGAATAAATATGTCGAAATCAGCAATTTGAAGAAGTCTTGATAAAATTGTAATTGTATTGCTAAAATATAACACGTTTCTTTCCCGAT
Source organism: Scaeva pyrastri (assembly GCA_905146935.1). Lineage (NCBI taxonomy): Eukaryota > Metazoa > Arthropoda > Insecta > Diptera > Syrphidae > Scaeva > Scaeva pyrastri. Next base: position 52,416,837 of record LR989929.1, read on the forward strand.
CATCAAGCTTCCGGCTATTTCTCAAGTGTCCCTCTGTATACTATTCAAATTAAATTATATCGTAGTTTGGCGACCGGAAAGATGCAGATCATAAGACAGGACAGAATATTCGATTACTTTAAAATTATGAGAGAAAGTGAAGTCGACAGAGAAATTCTTTTTTCACATACGAATATAGACCGATGAGTAAGAAGTCTAACAGCCTTATTACGGTTGTCAAAGATCAATTAATTGACGATTGAAACATTTGTCAATCAATTGATACATCGGTATTATGAACCCGAGTTGATCATTTTTGATCCAGTGTGAACAAAGATCAAAAATCTATTGTGAATAGTGCCTATTTACTTAAGACAGCTGCAAATTTTAGTATGTTTGGGATGGATTGTTGCCTTTTCGTTGGCATTAACTTGTCGTTGATATCTAAAAACACATTAAGGAAGGCTTCTTTCGAAAGTCTAAAGTTTTGAATGAATCTAGAAGCGAGCCAAATTAGTTTTTGTAATGTAATTAAAAAAGATCTTTTATCTACTTACATATGTTCAGCCAAATTCATGCTTCACATCGAGTAATTTCTTCAAATCTTTGCTTGCTCCAAAGTATTTTCTCTTCAATTTCATTTTCACCGAAAAATAGTTCTATAGTAGACGTGCTTTTGATAAATTTGATAATCAACAAACATTTTGACAACCATAATACCAAGACTGTCAATTTAAATCATTCACAATAGATCTAATTTCTGAAGAGCGTTCACAGTTTATCAAAAATTTTGATTTTTGACAACGATAATACCGATTCATTAATTTTATTGATAAATATCAAATATCGTATTGATCTTTGACAACCGTAATAAGGGTGTAAGTAATGTATTGTGCCAACGCAACCTGGGTCAGAATGAGTAAAGATTCTTCCTTTTTGGACATCCCACATCCACCACACTTTACGGGAGTACTGAACTTCAAAGATGACGGAGTGGTCTATTGGGTGCCTCCACGTGGCTCCTGCTGGAAAAAAAATATAATCCATTCGATCTTGATAGGTTGATATACACTGTCAGACAAAATAAAGTTCAAATCAGTTCATTTGATTTCATAGTGCTGCAATTTAAGGGCAAAGAGAATTTATTGACTTGTGCATACAAAAAACCTTCAAACATGGAGGAGAGTCACTTATGGTCTGGGGATGTTTTTCCTTTAGTGGGGTTTGGAAATAAGATTAAAATTGACACCAAAATGACTGGTTCTAGTTACGTCAATATTGTCAGAGAAAATCTAGCTTCTTCTGCTTCTTTGGGAAATTATATTTTTCAACAAGATAATGACATAAAGCATACAAGCAGAATTGCTAAAAAATTGTTTTATCTAGAATGGCCACCTCAATCCCCAGACCTTGACTCTATTGAGAATCTTTGGTCCATTTTGGATGACAGGATACCTTTGGATGAGTGGTGCAATTTACCATCTTTTTCGGAAAGTATTCAAAATGAATGGGAGATAATTCCACCAGAATTAAAAAAAAAAATCTGGTCTGCAGTTTTCCCAAACGTCTTCCTGAAGTTATTCAAAATAAAGGCAGAGCCACTCGATATGAATTTTTTTTACTCTATTAGACTGTTTTTTGAACATTTAATACTTTTATGTTCATATTTTGAATTTGCACTTTATTTTATCTTTAACCTAAATTGTGCAAATAACCTATCATTTATTTGTAAAATAGCATTAAGAACATAGTATAACCAAGTTTTGGGAGCAAAATTAATAATAATATTATGTATTTAAATACAAATATTTAACACCGACTTAAAATTTGAAATTTGCACTTTATTTTGTTCGACAGTGTATATGTTTCATTTGACTAAAGCAAAAGACTAACACCCTTATTACGGTTGTCAAAGATCAATACGATATTTGATATTTATCAATAAAATTAATGAATCGGTATTATCGTTGTCAAAAATCAAAATTTTTGATAAACTGTGAACGCTCTTCAGAAATTAGATCTAATGTGAATGATTTAAATTGACAGTCTTTGTATTATGGATGTCAAAATGTTTGTTGATTATCAAATTTTTTTAGTCAATCACAAATTCCTTGTTGATAAAATATTTTACGGATCGCGAAAGCCAAAACCATGTCTACTATAGAACTATTTTTCGGTGAAAATGAAATTGAAGACGAAAATACTTTGGTGCAAGCAAAGATTCGAAGAAAATTACGCGATGCTTCAAATCCGATGAATTTGGCTGAACATATGTATGTAGATAAAAGATCTTTTTTAATTACATTTCAAAAACTAATTTGGCTCGCTTCTAGATTCATGCAAAACTTTAGACTTTCGAAAGAAGCCTTCCTTAATGTATTTTTAGATATCAACGACAAGTTAAGGCCAACGAAAAGGCAACAATCCATCCCAAACATACTAAAATTTGCAGCTGTCTTAAGTAAATAGGCACTATTCACAATAGATTTTTGATCTTTGTTCACACTGGATCAAAAATGATCAACTCGGGTTCATAATACCGATGTATCAATTGATTGACAAATGTTTCAATCGTCAATTAATTGATCTTTGACAACCGTAATAAGTCTGTAAGGCTTGCATTGCCAGTTTCTGCCTTGATTGGTTATTGGTGATGCATGGTCCAAAGGGTTGGTTTTATGAAACTCATCTAATTACAGGTCTGGAAGCGTTATCAGAAGCTATATCTGGGAGATAGTTCTCGCTAAATATAAAATATGTGTATACTTGTACATGTGTATGTGGTGCCAAAAAACTTCCTATGAGGTAGTCCCCCTAGTGGGAGAATTGTGGTGGCTGTGCTTAGGTACCTGAATTCGGGAACACATGGTATCAATGAGTACCGACCATTTAATTCATTGCTACAAGAGGTGTTAGATAGACCCCGCCCTCTAGCAGGGGTAGTGCCTTAACACAGATTACAAAATTTTACTGGGGCGGTAGGATATTAAGGCTTACTTAGTCTTATTAAGACTTTGTAAGTCCAAAAATCAAACCAACTTAGGGCGTTACCTGAGGACTTTTCCATATGTCCTAAAATATGGGTAGGCCCACCATGGATTTAGTTCCGCTGAGAAGGTGTCCACGTTAAAGTTTGTTTTCATTCACAGACGAATAATTTTTGGAAAAGTTAATAAAATATTCCCACAAAACTGCTAAACAACACTGAACTTGAAAGGAAACTTCAAAAATTCTTGTTACTTCCTTGGTCATATGAGTTTTTGTTACGAAAACTTACCTATCTGACGTATAAAAAAGAACCAAGATTTCTTATGACTATTTTCCCCTCAAGTTTTCGATTAATTAATCAAAATGGAGTACGTCAATCATTCTCGAAGAATTTTGACATCTCATTTGACCATTCAGCCCTGAGTTTGGTACATTAATCAAATGATACTATAACGAAAAGTAATGCTAGAAAACAAAACCGGTTTTAATTTAAATATGTGGTCAACATCATATTCGGGTGGTGTACTAGAAAGCAAAGAATTGACCCACTACACTTCAAACACAGGAACCCCAAAATTGAACATAGAATTCTACACATAGACAAGACCAGCGAAATAGAAAGGGACTTTATTATAATCTACCATGCAATATTTGAAAATATATTTATATCTTTACCGTCTAAATCCTATTTTTCCATGTCATTAAACTAAATTGACCATTTCAATACAGCAAATGTTTTTGTACATATATGTATGTAATATGAACTTTCTATTACTTCCCGCATCCATACATAAGCAAGGCTTTATGCTTCCCTTATTTCATATAAAAAGAATCTGAATCCGTACATCCGTATTCGTATTCGTATCCGTATCCGTTTGCTATTTTCTATTTTATTCCGAATAAATTCAAAATCCACTTGAAACACTTTAGGGGCTGCAGGGGGCACATTCGAGTGAGCTTCGAGAAATATAAGATTTGTATCGCAATTTCAAAATAAATGGATAAACATAAGCCAGGCCACCACCACCACCATTATGCCATGTCGAAATAAAAGCCAATAGCGTGCATCGTGCACCCATATTTTAAATGGGGATATAAAAGTAACTCCAACTCCAACTCCAAAAACAACAACAAAACACAAATATCAAAATAAAAATACTTCGTACCTTGTGATATATGTATGTAACTTCAGGTCTCTAAACTACACATAAGTTTTCCCCTCTAAAATTAACAAACTATTTTCGATATAAATTTTGTTTTTATTAAATCCAGTTCGGGAATTTATTGCAAATGTTCAGCTCGGCTTCGAGACTTTTATGAAAGGGCTTACGAATTGAAAAAAGGTTGCAAAAGAAAGTTGGCCAAGAAGATTTAAGGAAATGTCTATAAGGTATGCTTTTGGCATGTTGACCTAGTTTAATGGTTTGAAGGTTTTGTTTTTTACAAATCAATTCAAAGTTCTTCGAACACATTTGTATTATGTTTTAATAAAGCAATTCATGGGGTGAAATGGGGCAAACATGACAGAATGTTTTATTTCAGAAATTTGTCATTGTATTGAAAATATTGTAATTCTATTTAATTTGAACTGTCACAGAATGAACAAACACAATTAATTGTGTTTAAATTGTTCGTTTATAAAAACAATTAGATTAGATGTATTTTCTTTATTACAAAATTAATTTAACATAATAGTTTACAAAATCATTTTGCATTGCCTTGTCGTCTGCCGATTGACAAAAATTAACATAACATAAAATATTTGTACTAACATTTAAATAATTAAAAAAACAATCTTTAAACAATAATTAAAAATTTTCATTTATTATACCTTAAAGTACTGTTGCCATCCGTCCGGATTTTGACATGTTCTCTTTTTTGTGGGGGACGTCCGAGATAGTTTTTGTTAATTGTCCGGAATTGTACTCTTTTTAAGCATTAAGCAATTTTTTACTTTTATTCTACGTTTAAATAAATAGTTATTCAAAAATAAACTAAGGTCTCACTAAAATCAAGTAAATGAACAGATTTAATACATGAGAAAAGAAATTGTAGAACAAACAGAACTTTTGAGCTGTCGCTTAGGCCGGCCATTCACGATATAAAAAACTTGCGAAAATAGGGGTTTGCAGTTTTGCAAAGATGTTTTGTGTTGTAAATAGGGTTGTTTGTGCGGTTTGTGCAGTTAACTGCAACTGCGTAAAAAATCAAAACAATTTTGATATTTTACTCAGGTTTATAAATCAATTTGCGCGAAATACGACTGGGAGGTGAATTGCTGTATTTGCAACTGCAAGATATCAATTGCAAATAAAGGCAGAAGTAATATTGAAGAACACATCAAATCTGTAAAACATTCCTCGAATATAAGAGCGTCAACATCGTCCGCAACATTGAATTCGTTTGTTGAAAAGAGACCGGCAGCAGCGAATCAAAAACATTTAAAAGCAGCTGAAGCAACTATAGCCTACCATACAGTTTTCCATTACCAGTCTTTCAATTCACTCGATTGTACAATGCAATTAAATCAAAAATTATATTTTGACTCTAATATTTGTACACTAAATAAGGCTTCAGCTATTGTTACAAATTTCATAATTTCATACATAAGTGTTCAGACAGATGCCAGCAACCATTTAGCTTTGGAAATGTTTCCAGTATTAATTAGATATTATGACCTTACAAATGGAGGAACAAAATGTAAACTAATTGATCTTGTTTTCGAAAAAAATGAGCAATCTGTAAAAATTGCACAGCTTATTGTTAAAGCTCTGACACAAAATAACTTACTATCAAAAGTATGTGGATTTTGCGCTAACAACTGTAATACTAATTTTGGTGGAAGACAAAGGAAAGGTTCCAACAATGTATGTACATATATTCCAAATTAAAATCATTAGTTAACCAAAATGTGATAGGTGTAGGATGTCCACCACATGTATTGAAGAATCCGATCCACCATGGATGTGATACCTTGCCAGTTGACGATATTATCATTATAGAAATATACCTATGTATAACTATTTTTCCATTTACACTGTCCGAACAGATAGACTTCGAGATGAATTTCTTTAAAATGAATATAAAACTCTCTTATACCATTCGAAAACCAGATGGCTTTCTCTCTATCCTGCTGTTGAACGTCTTTTGTTTATGTACGAAGTCCTAAAATCCTATTTCGAAGACATGGAGAATCCACCAAAAATATTGCAAACATTCTTTGAAGACGACTTAAGCGAGGCGTATTTATTTTTAGTTCATTCTCTCATGTCAACATTCAATATTAATATTCAAAAACTTGAAAAACAAGACATTTCTATTATTGAAACCGTGGAAATTTTACAAAATATCATTAAAAATGTTTACGAGAGAATCGATAACGACTTTGTTCCACTTAAAATTAAATCTATTCTAAAGAACCTAAATGAATCCGGCTGTAAAGAAAAAGTTATTAAATTCAAAAGTGACATGGACAAACTTAATAGTGTTACTGTAAAATACATTGAATCCTGGTTAAAACATTTTGAAGAATTTAAAGTTTTCTCATGGATGCAGTTTAACGAAAAAAATGTTGCGTGGGAATATCAATTGAACCGTGTTTACTTTATCTTCAAGAAAGAAAAAAATATTGAAGAGACTAAATTATTTAATCAGTTTTGTAACGTAAAGAGTTTTATAACCTAGAATTTTTTAGTGAATTAATTAAGACTGTAGAATTTAATTTTGCAATACCAAGTCATAACGCTGATGTGGAAAGAATTTTCTCTTTAATAAATTCGCAATGGACAAAAGAAAGAAACAAACTGTTACCAGAGACTCTCAAAGGAATTATTTTGACAAAATTTAATTTCAACAAATTAAGCCGTGAGTCTTTTTACGATATGATTATGTCATGCAATAGAGATGTACTTAACAGTATTAGATGTAACGAAAAATACAATTAATATTGTAAACGCTATTAATTAAAAAAGCAAATGAAGTTCCTTTTTTTATAAATCATAAATTTTGTTTAGGTACCTTAAAATGTGATTTTTGAACTCGTTTGTCCTCGTTTTGTACTCTTTTCTCAATGCTCATTTGTCCGGGAATGTCCGGGTTTTTTAAACTCGAGTACTAGTTTCATGTAAATATATCTGGTAACCCTACCTTAAAGCAGCTTTGCAGTAATTAAATAATTTTGAGACATCCATATCATTGAGGGGAGCCACTATCTGGATCATCGATAAGCTATTGACACCCAAGTAGAATCTTCTCGTTTCAGCTAAAACCGACCTAGGAAATGTATGGTATTATCCCTGTTATGCATGTTACAAAGTTCACAAATTACGGGTAGGTACCTATGTGGGATGTAGTTAAGGCAATTTTATTTTCCTATCATAGAGATTTCCCCAAAACTATATTCATCCCGAAAATAATTCCTCTCATTTAGATTATGGTTAAGACGGCTGTATTGTGTTCTATGAACCGAACTTGTTGCTTCCATTAAATACCCTTCTCTACACCGGCGATCAACGTTTGCAACTAGTTTGTAAAGTATTGGTTTCCATTCGCTGAAGTCACAGCAGTTGAGGTTAAATTGCATTCCGCACCATTGGCTTAGTTCCTCCCATTCTTTCATCCAGCTTATTTTTTTCCTTATTTCGTACAGTACTACTATCTTTGGAAGTCTTTCATTAGACATACCGAGAGTTTTAAGAATTTAGTCTGCATGTAGCTTAAAGCGAGGTATACACAGTTCAAAATGCTTGTCAAGCATTTCTGAATATCATAACTTTTCATTTTTCTAAATTCACCAGTCAAGTTCCAAGAAGCACAATATCGTCAGCAAATAGCAGTGATTTGATAGCTATTCTGTACCACACGGGAGGCATTGGACGAGATCTTCGATAAAAAGAGCAAACAGCGAAGAACTTAGTGTACATCGTTCTCGAACTCCTGTTCATGTGTGAAACCAATTTGACATCTCTTCCCCCATTCCAGATTGCTGATTTTGTACTGATTTTTAATTAGCCTTGGAAATCTCCAAGACATTCCCATGCCATATAGCTTATATATCAACGCATTTCTGTCCACGTTATCACGTTCAGCAAACGTTTCATACAAAATGGAGTTGCTTGTATATCTTACAATTTTGACCATAAAACCCAAAATGCGACAACTAAGCATATTATGGTAACCTCGGAGGTAGAAAGTGGCTAGATAACCAAAGATCACTTTTAGATGAATTTCAAGGACCAGATCTTTCTCAAGATCTATGAGTAATTGACATAGCTAAGTTTTTGTCAACATTTTCGGCAAGACTGAAGTAACATTCTTGTTTTTGTTTCGAATCTTTACTTCACAACTTTTCCCAACAGCTCAAATCTTCCACCAGTCTTATGGTGTTTTCAATTGGAATCTGGGAGCAGAAAAAAGCAATCTGAAAGCGTTCAATTGGGCAAAAGTGACAGTTCTGATTCTGAAAAAGAAGAGATTTCTCTTCTGGATTTGAAATCAGAAGCCAAAACAGAATCACTCACACATTCAAAGATTTTAAATGTCATACTTGATAAATGTCATATTTTTTGTAATTAAAAAAATTGTGCGAACTGTGAAGTGATATCTTGAAATTAAAAAAATTGGAAACTTATATTGAAAATATCCTAACAATTGTTCCTTATTTTTGTTAAAAATTGTCCATATTTACATCCTCCATGTTTACAAGACAAAAAACAATTAATTAATTGATTATTTCTTGGAAGGCTAAGATTGGTTTCTCTAGATTATTTAGGTACTTGGTTTTACAATTTGACTTTATTAATTCAATGAAAATAATCGTACTTAGAGAAGTCTACAAAACAATAATCATCGCAACAGTCTGTCAACATTAAGTTAGGATTTCTCTTGGTAGAATGCAGCTCCAGCTAGAGAAATGTTCTTTAAAGGTTAATGAAGTTTAAAAGAGAAATGTAACTTTATTTATGGTCTTTACTAAAATTTGTATACAGAAAAAGAAGAGATCATACTAGATGAAAGAGTGTGAAGTATTGAAGTTCTCACTGCATTGCTACGATTTTTTGAGAATGAGATGAAGATCAGTTTTCGCTAGTATTTCGGGAGGGTTCTTACCGAAAGTAAGGTATGAAAATTTAATGCCGTAATGATAATTATTTCCTTGGACCAAAGTATAAAATATCAATTTTATTAAGACTTAAGTTTAATTACTTCAACCATTCTTAACTAGCTCTTGTTATCTAAAATTATAAAATATATTAATGGACACATATTGAGGTTAAGAATACCGAGAGAACACAATATTTCTTTATCCTTTCAGAAAATATTTAAGTTAATAATAATTTATAAAATGTCAATAATGCATAATCAGTGCTCAATGACAGCTGTTGTCTGTCTTATAGTTGACTCTACACAGATTTAACGTCCTTGGGAACCATAAAGGTTAATCAAATCTATATCTCCCGAATGGTTTCCAATAATTTCACTCTCTATTAGCTGCCAATTAAAATAATATAATGTCCCATTTACTTCAATCTTTTCGTCACTACTTAAAGTCAAGATATAAATTGGGTTAGCAGACATCACCACAGACATGGAAGCCGAAGTGTGTATCTAATTATGACCTCCTGCAAGCAATTAGTTACTCTGTTGGATCCCATTAAACAAATTAGCTACGCAAAAAGCCACATTCATAAGATAGAAAAGGAAGGAGGGGTGAAAAAAAAGCCCACAAAAATTCCAAAAGCCACAAGAATTCATATTATTATAGCATAATGACATCCTAATTATGTATCTTTCAACTTCAAGAATCCTCTCAGTTCTCCCTTAGGTAGCTTCACGAGTATGTGACTCCAGGGAAGGTCCTGTAATAAGTAGGTTGGTGAATTCCACAAATAATTGCTCACAAATTGTCACGACTAAAGGTATGTTCTTGTTCATTCTTCATACATTAGTCTATGGCTGGCGAGAGCGAGAGTGAGAATGCGACTGGGAGCCGGAGCATCTTTGAAATGTTTTCGGAATAATAAATTGACATAGTGTCAATTATGAAGTAGTGTCTCTAGCTCCTTCGAGGATTCAGACTCAGAGACAGTCCCTAAGTTCTACACCTGCTGCGTTAACATTATTTGGCGTTCAAGGTATGCAGGTAGGTATGTGTTCTATTTGCTCACCTACTTGAAGGATTCTATTTCCATCAACAACAACCGACTCGAGTGTGAGTGAAGCGATAGCGAAAAGGATATATTGTATATTACAGGAATCGGAAACAGAAAGTGTTACGTGATAAAAATCTACAATAAAAATGGAAATCCTTTCTTCATTTTCATTAATCTAAAAACGATTGTAGCAGACTTTCGGTTACTTGTCAGACACTCTTCAACCGTTAGCACCCTTCAGATCAGACTATCTATCTATCTTGTCTACGGAAGGACTTGTGAATTATTTAGAGTCATGTCTTTGATTAAAGAATAAAAGAGACGGTAGTGAAAATTTAAAAAGCCTTGTGACGGGCTTCCTTCCTCCCTCAAGCCGAACGGATGCTGATGCTCGAATTCCAAGCACGTGTAAAGTGTTCATCAACACGTACCTTCCTACAAACCACAACGAATCGGGAGGATGCTGCAACACAAATTCATCATGCCACCACCATCACCGTTACCACCGTTACCGGTACCGAAATTTGTGCGTACGGAATGATGTTCCAAAGATGGGTAGATGAATTTTTATTGGTCTTTAATGCGATTTCGTTTGGTGTACTTATCGGGAGAAAATCCCCTTCCAGTAGCTCTAGCAGGGAGAAAAAAATGCCTTGATCCTTTGAATATTACTTTTTTCGTGTCTGGGGGTGAAAACTAAGTTCCCTTCCTGCTTCCTGTTATGAGGTACAACGTAGAAACGATGGGGTTTTTGTTCTTCTTCATTTCTAAAATCATTACAATAACATTACAAAAACATCCGCTGGCTAATACTCGGAAGCCACGTGAGGTGAAAGTCAAGAAGTTTGTCCGACCAAGTACCACCCCTGACCCCGGAACGCCTGAACCAACCATGACGTAGCCGTTCGTTGCCATTGGGAAAATTAACATTTTTAATGCTAACAACTTTGTGGATTTAATGGGCAATGAAAACCTTATCTGGGTTTATTTATGGGCTTATATTGAAATGTTACGACAAACTCTGACAAAAGAGCTTGTTGAAAATTAAAACCCATTTAAGTTTATTTTCTAACATAAACATATTTTGCACTTAAACGGGTTGTTTGCAGGATGTTTTGTTGGGCTTAAATGCAAATGTGGTAATTCGAAAAAGGTATAATTTAGTTTTGTCCAGCACAAGAAAATAGAATTCAATTCAAACTATGAAGGAGTGTTTATTTTTGAAAGATTATTTTGACATTATTTATGAAGTTAAATATTAATGTACTTTCATTTCATTTACAGGAGGACAAAATAGAAAAATTCATAAATTCATTTTGATGTGAAGGTGGCCAAAACAAAAGAATTCATTTTAACATTAAAAGACCCAGGAGTTAAATCGGAATTGTAAAAAAATATTAGGACTCAGATTGAACTGTAATTTCTGACATTATTGGTAAGAACTGCCGAAACTGTTGACATTCTTCTTGAAACTCTCGCAAGAATACATCAAACTTCAAACTATAAAGAGTGTTTTTTTAAGACGTGTGGTTTTAAATCTGGCAATACTTCTTTCGGAGTTAGTTTTTTTTTGACAGCTGTCACTTAATTAGATATTGATTTTGGTCTGCCGAGCCGACTCGGTAATTGGAGCAACCATGAATCGATTTCGAACGTTTACTCTAGTGGATAATGTTCATCCTCAGAGACGCTGAAAACACTATTGAATCCACCTCATGCAAGGATTAAAGCCAAAAATCCATCAAGCTGGTCGCACGTTCGGAGATGGACACCTATCCCGCAATTCACAAGTTTAGCGATGAAGCTCATTTTTGGTTGAAAGGGTAAGTTAATAAGCTGAATTGTCGTACTTGATGTGATCCTGATCATAATCCACAAGCCACTGTTTGGTAATGGACAGAGGGAATCATTGGTCCATATTTCTTCAAAAATTAAGCCGGCCATAAGGTTACAGTCAATGAGGAACGCTTGAAAGACATGATTAATGATTTTTTTGTGATTGGATTGGAGAATTATGATGGTGGACAAATTTATTGAAGGAAACTGTTGGGAGTTTCTCGCGTGCGTCGTTGTCTTGGGCCTGTGGCGTGGCCTCCAAGATCGTGTGATTAAACACCGCTGGACTATTTTTGTGGGTTGGAAATAGGGCATCTCGGCTGGAATTTATTCGAACCAGTTGCGGCGGCCACTTGCCCAAAATATTTTTTAAACAAAATGGTAAACCCTTATCTTTATAATAAAGCTATATTCTTGGCCATAGCACTAAATTACATGCGTTTTATTACTTCTTGAAAACCACACGTCTTAAAAAAACATCCTTTAGTTAAAATTGTTTGAAATTAAGTTAGTAACATCCTGAAAATAGCTTTAACGTTTTACTAAATTATTTAAAAATTTGACTTCAATTAATTTAAATGTACAGCTACACAAATGTAAAAGGAATGCAAAGAATGGAAATTATTGTAAGGCTTTTCACAAAATTGAGGCACATAAACATTCAAGTTTATTGCAAAACCAATATTATGGTTCCATTGTTTAAATTCATAGTCTCAAAGTGATGTCATTTAACGGAATGTTTTTAGATAATTCAACTCCTTATTCAAAAAATAATATTGCATTCTTAGTTTTATTGCCGTTGGTATTCCTTGCATGATATCTTTCTTCTTAAATTCTTAAAGTTTCATCCCAGAAAAATACACATTACTTTCTTCTTTATGATTTTAAATTTCATATGTAAACAATTTGCTTTCAAAAACACTCCTTTACCTCACATAAAAAAAAAACTTGCATCTTTCCTCAGAACGTACATATTATCAAAAATGTCCTTTTGTCTTCTAAACATACTCATATGCACATATAATCGTATGTGTATGTCCTACTTTGTCTACACTGACATAAATGCATATTTCTATGCAAGGAGGCAAAACTTCTACTTTCTTTCGCAAACAAAAGATACAATATACAGACTTATGCATTACTCGTATCTTGTATGTGTTGTGTACGAACCCACATTTATGTTGGTGAGGTTGTCAAATTCATCTTATCCAATTACCTACAACTTGTGTCTTCTTTCGTCCGACAAAATGGGTAACTTTGTATACATATACATAAGAACATATATCTACGAGTATAGTATACTTGGCCAAAAGAGAACAAGAAAACCATTACGTAAATCAGATTATCCTTGTTAAAGAGGATACACATTTCTTTGTCTAACTTTCAAAAAACTTTGTAGATAAAAAAGATTTTTCATGCATTAGGTATCTTGGGTATAATAATACGAGTAAAAAAAAAAGGTGTTCCGTTTAAGAGCTTAAGGATAGGTAACTAAACTATGTGATGCAAGTCTCCTTAATTTCAACAGCAAACACACAAGAAAAAGAAAACTCTCCTTTTGCCCTCAAATTCAAATATGGGCTGGGCAATGTGTTGGCATATATTAGAAAACATTTTGAATGTTAAACGAAGGGTTAATCCTTGATTCAAAGAAAGAAGGTCCTTTAAATTATGGTCTGTATAAAAATAAGAAAGAGCAGATCCTTATGGACATATAGTAGGTAACAAGATTGAAACATGGCGTTAAACACCATTGAAAACATTTCCAACATAAATTACAAAGTCAAGGTCACAAAAAGCCATCATCATCAGTCAAGCTTTGAAACATTCCCAAAGATACAAAATTTCCATTGATTTGTAAACCAAACAATTCCTTTTCGAAGAAATTCAAGACCAATCTCTTCACTTGGAAGATTAATTATGTTGTTAATCTTTCTCATCATAGCAATATTTCAATTCTGAAGGAGGCCATAAGGTCGAGATCGAGAGGACAATACTCGTATTCGAGTACTTTATGGAGAACCCAGAAAACCGCAGGGCTATATATTTCACATGCGGCCGGTCGGTGATGGTGGATGGCGCGGCGGCGTGAGAGAATACAAGAAAATCCACTCAAAAATAAGTCCCCTTTCCACACACACACAATAGACTAAAAAACGATTAATTTCTAAAACGGTAATTTAATGCGATTAAATTCGATTCAAGTGTGTGTGTTGAGTTTCTATTTTTTGGTCGTTGTTTTTTGAATCCTTAAAATAGAAAAAAAATGAGGGTTGCGTGAAAATTAAGCGAGGCTGGAATGGAATAATTTCCACCGCCATTCATCCCATTGCCTTTGCCAGCCACCATCAGGACATTGAGTAATGCTATGTTTGCCATCATGGATCCTAGGAGGGCTTAAATTTGATCCGAACTCCGAACATTGACATCAGAGGGGAATTTGATCCTTTTCTTTCTTCTGTTGTGTATTTCTCAATTCTCACTAACCTCATTAATGTGTCACAGGTTTTGTGGTGGTGGTGGTGATGTTGGTCTAGGATAGTTTTCGTTCAATGTGATTGATATAATTCAATTGAAATATGATATTCCTAACATATTACAGAAACCCTTTGTTCATTGTTTTATTGATATTTTTTTATCCAAAGGAAATATTTTTTGTTGTTTTTTTCTAATAGCTGACCCGACAAACGTTGATCCTCAAATAGATAGAAATAATTCAAAACCAAAATATAAATGTTATTTTTAAACTCCGCAGACGTTGTTCTGCCCTGTTTTTTCAAATTGTGTGAAAGAAATTGCTTTAAATCTTCATATCCAGGTTCTAATAAAGTTTTGGCATTCTTTTTGAAATTTGAATTCCATAAAACACCAAAAGGATTTAAATTTTGTTATCAGTTATCAGAATAATATTTTTGAAATTTGAAAATATGTATAATTTGGCAAAAATGTTTATAGAACTTAATTTTTAGAAACAAAATTTTTGTAAAAAAAAAAATCCAAAAAAAAATGCAAGGTTATCACTTTAAATAAAGTTTATTGATAAAGAAATCGATAAATATAAAAATATATACCTCGAAAAGAAAAACAACTTTGAAAGACTCAATCGAGTTGAAAATATTCCAATTGATTCTTGTTGTTTTAAGAACTCAAAATTTAAACGGAAATAAGTTCCAAACAAAAGACATTGCATCTATCTGTGGCTGAATAAATATTTTGTACATGGTTTCGAAAAAGCCTCCTACAGCTGAAACTCCACTCCAAACATGTTCCATAAATGATTCGCAGATACTCTTCAGGCCGAAAAAATCACGAAATCCAAATGGGTCTGCCACTGCTGTGATCGGATCTGCTACTCCTTCCATAGTTTTGGCAACCATATTGGGAATGTCCTTGACAGCATTAGCTACCCCGGATGTGGCCGTCTTAAGTGTGTTATCCAATAAATCTGGTACTCCCAAGAGACCTCCACCAGCAGGGCCAGAGGCTGCGTTTGAAATTGGAGCCGTTACTGTCTGCACAGTGTGGGAAATTGTTTCGGGCAGATCCTTGATTGTATTGGTGGCAATTTTAAGGGTGTTGTCCAACAAGTCTGTTACTCCTGAGAGTACTCCACCACCACCACCACCGCCCCCTTCACGGCCACCGCCATTATCACCACCAGTGCCGCCGTGCAAATTGTCCAAGAATTCATGTCTATGTCCCATCCCTCGGTTGTGTTGGTGATCTGAAGCTCCACCAAAGTTATTATGACCTGAAGCTGCAATTGGAGTCACAACAGACTGCAAAGTGTTTCCCAGGAGCCCAACGGTTCCAGATAACGCCGAATCAAGGAATCCAAGCGGATTTCGAGTACCCGAACATGTCCAAATCAATATGACCAGGATCACTGAAAAGAACAATGATCTTTTTAAAAAAGGTCATTTATAGACTGCTCTGCTTGCTAGGTGTTACCAAACTGTAGAATAACGCAATGTGTTCGCATTCTGGTCTAAACTAAAATACTGTTTGGAAAATAACATTTTTCAAAAGCTTATTTAGTTTTACACGAATTTTATTTAGTTGTCGTGCGTTTTTTAAATCACGATTTGTTCTTCAATTGATATTTTTTAATAGAATTTAATGAACAATGGGGAAAATAATAAAATTTACTTCGTTGTCTTAACGAGGTATTACTTGGCTTGAAGTATTTGTTTAGTGTTTTGCGTTTCAGCAGTTAAGCAATTAAGTCAAATTTTATTAGAAAAGCAGTTGAAATTTGTAAAAACACTATATCAGAGTTTTAGGTCTCACAAATGGTCTGCACGGAAGAGAAACATTAATAAAAATTGTCCCAAAATTTACACAAATTTTCCACCGGTTAAGAGTCCATATAAGAATGGAACATTACAAGACAGTAAAAAAATTTTAAATCCAAAATGTAGAAAAACTAATAAGATATGATTTTTTAACTTTTTAAATATCGATACGAGACAGATGAAGCCTTGACACTTTCTATTTCTTGTGAAAGATTCGAATTGTCAATTTTTCGTTAATTTTCACTCGAGAAATGTCCGATTTGGAAAAGAATATTTTGTACTTCTCATAGTCTGCTATTGTAATCGGTTCAATTCGTCAAATATTGAATTTCGGAAAATATTCAAATGACAGTTTTTTAACCAAAATTTGAAAATTACAAAAAAATGTATCATTTATCAAAAAGTCGTAAAAATTGTTTTTTCACTCACACTGACAGAATTCAACTCAAAAATTTCAATAATTGACAACTTTTCAAAAGCACCAATACTTACTTACTTACTTAATCAGGCTCCCGATCCATGTAGGACCTCTGCCTGAGACACGATAGCCTTCCATCCTCTGCGATCCCGAGCACGTTGCTTCCAGTCATTCAGATCAAGTGTTCTGGCATCCGCGATGGCTTGGTCTTTAAACCGGATGTTCTTTAAACTTATCGTTTCGAACCAGGTGGCTGGGATTCGAAGATTCTCTTAGCTGGAGCGTTGTGGCAGAGCCAAAAAAGTCGGCGTGTTTTAACTTTTTTGAGAACGTCCACATCTTTGTACAGCTCATAGAGTTCGTGGTTGTATCTTCTCCTCCATTCGTCTCCTTCGCACATAGGACCAAATATCCGACTAAGAATTTTTATCTCGAAAGAGCCAAATAGCAGCTCTCTGCTTATCTTCCAACACTCAGCACCATATAGCAGGACTGGCAGTATAAGGGTTTTGTAGAACAAGCATTTTGTCTTTTGATAGAGGAGTTTTGAACCCATTTGTTTTGCTAAACCGAAGTAGCAGTGGTTTCCTAGGGTAATTCTTCGTCGAATCTCCACTAAGGTGTCGTTTGTGCAGGTGATATTGACTCCGAGGCAGATGAACTCCTTAACTACTTCGAAGTTACTGCTATCAATAGTGACGTTGCATCCAGTCCGGTGGATGGATATGATTTTGTTTGTTGGTAGCAGGTATTTCGTCTTGTCCTCGTTAACTTCAAGACCAACTACCTATATAGTTTCGCCATTTCTTCAATTGCCGTAAAGGCCGATGATGTCTATATCGTCCGCATACCCCAATAGTTGGATCGATCTGTTGAAGATAATGCCCTCCATATTGACTCCTGATCTACTCACTATCTGCTCCAGAACGATATTGAAGAAATCACATGATAGCGCATCTCCTTGCCGAAAGGAACGAAAATAATATACGAAAACTGGACCTTTCATTTTTAGATTTGGATAAGACTCAAAACAGTTCCGTCGAGTCTCGTGTCAAAGTCTACAAACTACAACTATATGGGTCTTAATTTTCTTCCAGTAAAGAGTTATCTTAGCAGACGTAAGCAAATCGAAATTCATCTAAAATTAATTTCAATAAGTCGGTCCCAAATTTCAAATCAAAAGTTCAAAACTATTGGGAGAACGTCTATTCAGAAATACCACTACATACAAACCATTCAAATTATGGTTTTCGAAATGAATTTTGAAAGTTTAAGATCAAACGAAATGAGAAGATGACAGAAAAAATAAAGTATCCTGTTGAAAACGTTTTATTGACTTTCTTTTGAAGGGATGAAGGAATAATTATAGCTTGGCAACAAAATTAAAATAAATTTCAATCGACTAAGGATACCATTTTAATTGAATTGATATAAATGTCAATGTTATCGATACACAGTGTGTTTATATGATTTTGAAAAGGAAGCCGGTTTTGATACCATTAACATTGATTTATCTCCGTCTTTCGAGTAATTAAATTAGGGACATCTGTGTGGAATTTGAACTTAAAGGGCTTCAATAAATTGAATTATTCATATATTTTGGTAACCAGTATTTTTTTTTGAAACATCACATACACAAAATTAATTTATAGGAATTGGATATTCATTAGTCGGAAACTTTTCAATGAAGAAGAAGCATCCTACGCGAGGATTTTAATAATGAAAATAGAATTCCATACTGAATCGCATCACGTAGGTACTTAAGTTGAAAATTATTTTTCAAACTTTTTATACAACTCTAATAATGGTTTGAGCCAAAATTTGAGCCATCTGGTTCTAGGGAAAATGTATGAAAAAACAGAGTCTTGTTACCTTCATTTTTCTGCTCAGGTATTTTCTTTAAAAAAAATGTCGGTAGTCCCTTAAACTATTTTAAGTTCGATTAAATACTTCTTGCTCATTTACCTATGATACTTTAAGCCCGATCAGAAAGACAAAGATTTTGGAAATCCATCTTTTTCGCTACTTCATCAAGGGAGTTATCTCCATCCACATTGACAATTGGCAATTAAAGAACAAGGTATTGAAGAAGTCATGAAGCCAGGACTACTGGGTATATGCTTTGGATAACACTCTTCCGCATTAAGTAAAATTCCAATTATTGGACCATATTCCATAAATCCTATCTACTCCCTGCCAGAGTCATATTTTTCCTATAAGCACTGAAACTGGGATTCATCAAATCTTCCTGCCGCATCGGAATTATAACTTCGTGATTGATGTTTTAGTGCGGTAACATTACTTGACACTGATTGATAAGTTAAATATATCATTCGTCAAAAATGTTGCTTTGCCTTGTCGAAGTTGCTGCGATGATGATGAGAACAGATACGGGATTTGTATCGATGTAATCCTTGCTATCATCAAGGATTCTTATGTGCAAATTAGACTTAAGCTCGACAACCCTCGCTCGTTCATCGTTTGATAACTCATTTACTGTCACTATCATCAGAGATTATGCAACATCGACCACCGAAACACACCAAGACCAAGAGATTAAATTTCAATTTCCCACACTAGTGTATTTATTCCTTGGATTATTATCTCCTGAGAACTGTAAACATTGTCCTTATACAAACTCATGGGTATCTACATAATATTTTGTTGGTTCTAGAATTTAAACCTAGGAAATGTTTCATTGGTTTTTTTTTTTTTTTTTTCTCTAAATTATACATAGCTTGAGGTTTTCTTTGTAATTCACAACAGGAAGGGAAAGCGAATGAGGGTATTGTGTTGTGAATGTAATATCCTGCCTAAGGGTTGGTGTCAAGTCACCCACTTTTCGGTTTATCTCGAGGTATATTTGAAATTATAGATAAAATCTCAATACGATGCATGCCTACCTTTATAATTATTCTAAAGTTTAATTGTGTGACGATGGGTCACGACTAATGGCTAATGGTGATGTGAGGGGTGGGGGTGTATTTTCATGATGAAAACCTTATATGAACCCAAGAGATAATTTCCTACGAATGTTGACATATGTATATATAGGTCTGGCAAAGGTCACGTGTCAATTTTAAGGGGGACTATCAAAGTGAGATCTCCTCTCGAAAATTCATTATAGCTTTGTCAAATTATTTATCAAAACAAATTAATCGGTAAAGTTAGATTTGAAAGTAGAATGAATTGGTATTTATATGGGTAATTAATTAATTTGACGTGTATACGTAATACATGTATAGGAGATTAATAAAACTACTATATAGGTATATGTATCTGCTATTAAATATATGTATACACACATCTAAATGTAGTTTAAAGGATTCAAATCCCTTTGGAATTAGGTATGTAATTTTAATCGGATTTCCTTGAGTTATGTTGTAAATTAAACCCCAAAATCACTGTCAATAACAAATTATTCTTATCAATAAATATGTACATATAAGTACATATGTACATATGTAAAATTTCAGGAAAACCAGATTTAAAGGAAAAAGCTTTTTTAATTTATCATAAACATATAATTAGGTATGTTATTAGAAACCATTTTTTCAAACGTTAATTTATCAATTAGTATAGATATTTCATAGATAGATTATTATCGTTTGAAAAATTGGATCTATAGTCTTTTGTTTTTTGTTGATTATTCTACACACAAATCTAATGTTTATAATGCTTGAAACTAATAAATCTATTCTAAATCATCAACTTAGTACATAGTTTAAAAATGAATATTGATTTATTCCAATATTAAAACTTTTTGTATATTATCTTCTCATAAAAAGATACTTAAAATCAAAGATTTGAGTGCTAAGCATGGAATCAGAATCACACACAAAATAACGTGCAATAAAAAAATATTTATAAACATTCATCTTTACACTTTCTCAATAATATTTGAAGTGCAATTTTTCATCGTAAAATGGGATTTATATCATCGGATTTGGATCATGAGGAAATTGCCCATTGGAGCAATATTTTTTGTACTGCAACATTCTGTTATCGATATACCATAATTTGGATGAATCTTCTAAGTAGCTCAGAGCATCAGAGCCAATAAAGGCCAAAGAAGCCATTAATCATTTCAATTTATGTACAGTATAGCTATATGGACTTCTATGGATGTATGTATATAAAAGGAAGAAAGGAATAAGAAGCTATACGAGGAGATACGATAAACAGGATTATGGCAATACCAAATCAAATTATAAAAAGGATAACAACTGTAAGATACTATAAACGATGACAGAATATATCCGAAACATTTTTTCGAGATGGAATGTAGTCTATAATGCAGTTACTTTCGACAAACAGTATCACTTTCAAGTGCAGATAGGGGAAGTATTTTATTGATGATGTGTAGGGAAGGATGCAAGCATTAGATTCTGTAAACCAGACTTGTCTTAGGTAATTGTAGTAAGATATTCTTAAGTTTTGTTTTGAGATATCAATTACAAGTCTTAGTCTACCGTAGTAGCTATCCTTCAATGATCTTCAACATTTTATAACTTTAAACTAAAAGCCACATTTTGGAATCCATATGTTCATACCTATCACAAAATTCCTTCGATGAAGTTATCAAATTAAAATTCCACCACAAATCAAAAATCAAAGATCCCAAAGGACTTGAAAAAAGCATTTACAAAAAAACCTATTTCCCGATTCTTATATTCAGGTAAATATTGAATATTTTTCACTTTTATTGTGACTAAAATCATTTATTATATTAGTTTTACAAAAATTATTGAATTGAATAAAGGGTGGTTAAATTTTAAGGGCCGATGTTGATTTTGAATAAAAAACAAATTATTTATTTGGGAAACTACATACATACATATGTAAAATTTCGTTTTGTTATGAGAATACATTTTTGTATGCTTCAATGCTCGTCGGCACATCTCCATCCGATGGTCCAAATTTTCGATGATGCTGAGCTGAGGCATAATTGAGGTTCTATGCAGTTAATGTTATCTCATCCTTAAGCTCTTGAATTGTTGCTGGCTTATCGACGTACACTTTTTCTTTCAAATAACCACAAAGAAGGAAGTTCAACGAAGTCAAATCACATGATTTTGGTGGCCTATTGACATCACGCCACCACGCACAGTGGGGCAAACAGGGAAAAAATTACAAATTTTGTAATTCGTTTTTTGCGGTTTTTGATATACTATTGTTTTAATAAAAAGTCAAGGAAAACAGTTCTAATTCAGTTTTTTCATTTCATATTTGTTTATGGCTCTGAGCGACCTTGAAAGTTCGACAAATTTATATTATCAAAAAATCGTCTATTTTTACTTATGCACATTTTGGCTTGCTGTGGCCTTATTATTTGTAAAGATATAACTATGAAACTTTACTGGTTTGAAATTCAAATAACAAAGAAAAATAAAATAGACACATTTTTTAAAATATGACCTTGAAAAAAATTATAAAGTGAGTGAAGAAAAGTAACTAGATAATGCAAGTTTTGCTAAGCCTACAAAAAAAGCTCCGCTGAGCTCCGGTCTAAAATTGTCATTTTATGAAAGCTTATACTATTGTCTAATATGTCTATAAATTTCATTGACAAATGACAACTGTAGACAACCGCCGAACAAAGTCTTAAAAATAAGAGTTCAAGAGCGACTTTTCAAAAGGCTATAAACTCATTTTTTACCTTTTTTAAACTAAGTATGAAGTTTGCTCTCCACATTCTTATGCGCAATTAAGGTAATTGAAGTTAGTTTACTATTTTTCTTTGTCATGATTAAGAATAAATTTATAATTTATTGATTTATTTTTTCATATATGGAATAACGATTTAGTTAAATTGAATTACTAAAATTAATTTAAATTGACCTAAATTAATTTAAAAGTAAATTAAAACTTAATTTTAAAAAAGTAATTAATATGTATGTACTTAAATTGTGTAATATTATAGAATTAATAATAATTAATTAATTAATATGCATATGCAGGCAATAATAGAAAAAATAAAATGAAAACGAGTTGTTCCATTTTTTGCAGGTTTTTACCCCATTTATATTTCGAAAAGAAGTAACTTTGATTGTATAAACGGTTTTTATAAGTAGATTGCAAAATGTTCATCAGTTGTTGCTTATAATCCTCCACATACTTGAAAACTTCATAAAATTTTTTAAAACTTCTAATTTTATCGAACTAAAGAAATATTCATATGAGAACTGAGAACGACCGATGAATGACGAACATTCGTCCATTTTGACATTTCGTTTACATGTGCTTTTTTATTTGTCGCGAATGTCGTTTACTTAGTCTAAGAAAATGCTTTTAGAATGATTTTTTATTTTAGCAATTACAACCCAAATTTTAATATATTAACATTAAATAAACTAGATTTCTACCTTTTTGTTAAGTTTTTGTGAAGAATTTAGGCTTATAATATGTATGTAAGTTTTAAATCCTATTTGTTTTTTGATTCGTTGGTTGCTCTCATGTGTATAGTCCTTAACACCACGTCGATCAAAAAATTTTAAAAAAGGTTTATTGTAAAAAGAGAACAAACTGGGCGTGGCAGTGGGCGGAAATTAATAGTGTAATTTTGTTTTCCTTGACTATCAGCCCTCAAAATTTTATTGAAATCGGTTTAAAGATTTAGTTTTTATTAAAAAGAGCAATAAGTAGGCGTGTCAGTGGGCGGAAATTGCTAGGGAAAATTTCTCTTGAAGCTGAAAATCATTCCTGAAAATTTCAACAAAATCGGTTCAATGGTTTAGATTTTATGGAGTTTTTTCCACTCTCCCATACAAGTCGCCCACGTGAGATAACACGGCCATTAAATTTGTCGCGCAAAAGAGCCATTGTTTCGTTAGCTGTGTGGCAAGTGGTACCGTCCTGTTGAAACCACATATCGTCCAAATCTTCCAATTCGGGCCAGACAAATTTCGTTATTATCTCACGATAGCGAACACCATTCACAGTAACTGCCAGACCGGCTCCATTTTCCATTTTGGAAAAAATACGGCTCGATGATCCGCCAGCCCATAAACCGCATAACAAACAGTCATTCCTAGTGGGTGCATTGGTTTTTCGACAATCACTCTTGGATTATCATTCACCTAAATTTAGAAATTCTGCTTATTGACGAATTCACTGAGGTGAAAATGTGCCTCATCGTCATCACTGAAGATGATTTTCTTCGAAAATTGAACATCCACTGTTGCCATTTCTTGCCACCATTCTGACCATTAAAACGACGCTTAAAATGGTCAAAAGGCTTTAGTTCTTGAGTCAATTGCACCTTGTAAGCGTGTAAATGAAAGTCTTTATGCATAATGTTCATCAACGACGAGCGAGTTGAGGTGGACGGCTCTTCAGCCACACTATCGCGGACGATTAAATTGACCGAAAAAATCACAAAGTGCACGATATGCATTTTGATTTGAACGCCCATTTTCATAATAAGCTTGATTAACTTTAACGCGTTGCTCGATTGTGTATCATTCCATGGTTCAAATTGAGTTAGTCTGAAATTGAGAAATGTCAAATGAAATGCAGAAAAAAAGTTGACGTTTAGGTGTGGTTCACATTCAACATCGCATCGGCCCTTAAAATTTAACCACCCTTTATAATGTACTAGCGGCTCGTCCCGGCATTGCATGGATGGACAATTGGAGATTATAAAATATTAATACATTACCTACTAAATGTTACCACCATCACCAGACTGTTCACCTTATGCATCCAAAATGATTTTATGGTCATGATACCACACCTGAATTACGGCTGAATTCAACTTCTTTCAGACTATTTTTCTGAGCCACGATGGTCCATATATTCTCAATCGGGTTGAGGTCAAGTGATGATCTCTCCAGGCCATTTAGTTATGTACATAAGTCTAGTCTATGGTATGTTCTTCTCTGTGCAGAATTGCTGCAATTATTTTGGATGTGCTCCGTGCCATCGGATCCTGTTGAAACACAGTTTGCTGAGAATGGTCTCATCTATGAATAGTAATCAAGATCATTTGAGTCAAAACTTCTATTTATTCTGTAGGTATACTATTCATCATCCCTTTGATAAGCTTTAAGCTCCCAGAGCCCCCACATGTAAAACAACTTCAAAACATGACCTTGAGTATGGGTGCTTCGGAGTCTCTTCGTGGGTATATCACATTATTTCAGATTAATATTTCGTCACCACGAGTCACAAATATGTATGTACATATGTATGTATGTAATGTATGTATGTGCCAAAAAATATTTAAAAAAAGGACGTACAAGTCAAAGTCTACTAGCAAAATAATTCCAAAATTTGCCTGTCACAATCAATTTGCCCAAAACTGAAAATATTAAATCAGATTTGAACTTCAATGCGAATGTCTTGTGTGATTTGTATGTCTTAGCCGAATTAAGGATATCAAAAATCTTTTAAATTAGTTTCAACAATAGAAAGTAAAAATTTGTAGACTCGTATTAAAATCTTATGTGAACATACTGCTAGCTTCCTGCCCCCAACAAAAAAGCTCCAAGTATTCGTACGTAATTTAGCAGGTAAAAATCAATGTGTAGCTTAAGCAATTTGATGTAAGACGTTTAAAATCCAGTCAAGTCCCAATCAAAAGTCAAAATTTCACAGTAGGTACTGAACTGGTTAATCGATTGCCTGACATCTAAGCCACCCGGAAATGAGACAATTTATTAACCTATACATCGCCTTCGCCATGCTCTCTCGCCTAAAGAATTGCCAAATAATTAATTTATCTGAAGATTGCTTGTCTAATTTATTTTAAATTACCAGCCAATATCGCCTTGCCGCCCTCACAAGCCAAGTCGTCCTGTCATGTCGGTCGTGTGGTATTCGAAACCCAAATACCTATTTTATTATAAATAGCTAAGAACTTGTAGTACCCTTTTCGAAAAACATAAACCCACTTCAAATTTCTTATTTCACACCTTATTGCCATTTTCAAAAGGATCAAACAGCTTAAATTACATCAAGAGTGTACTGTGTACCAGAACCAGAGGAGTGTACTCTTCAATTTATAATTTGTTCCCAGTCTAAAATCTGACGGGCTCGCTTTGTAATTGATTCTTATTCAAAAGATGAAAAATACATCTTAAAGTTGTAATAATTTATCCTTGCACTACAATAGCCTCACTCCTCCTCTCTCTATATACAAACCATCACGGATATGATGTACCTATACAATACAGATACGGTATACATATTCATCTAACTGGGAAATGTTTAGCGTTGGATTAAAAATTTCATAAAGTCATAAAACGAGTAGATTTTCAAAAAATATTCACCCTTTTGCGTTGGATGGTTGTTTGTTCCCTTTTTGCCGCTGTTGCCGTTGCTGCTGAATACGCTGTTTGAAATATGCGCCAGACAAATAAACTAAGTGTGAAACCACCACCGCTCGTACCAGCAGTTGATACCTGCAACACCTTCGATTCGGTTCGTTTGAAACCAACACACTGCCACCAGACAGCATCGTTACCACACTATTCAGAAGAACTCCGGCAACAACATCTGTTACAGTAGCGAACTTGTTGTAACTGTATTAAGGCACAATCTATCAAGGGGCCCATTTCATTTGACCGGAAGTTCTTTCAAAGGGTTTTTTATAAAATTTTAACTACCAGAAATAGTTTTTAAGAATGGAAATGAGTTTTATTGGCCTTGAATTATTAGCTGTCAATGTTATAATAGCTTACAAAATACTTATATAAGGTTAAGTAGCTCAAGGCTCTGAATAGGGTTGGTTAGACGGAATTTTTTTAAAACCGAGTTTTAAGTAGGACGATGAGAGTTATGGTTTCATTAGACCCCTAACCTAAGAGGTACGGTGAATGGGAAAGTAAAAGAAATTAATATTTCTCAAATTACGAGGAATGTTTAACGGCGACCGAAATGAAACGATGGGTTAAAAAGATTTCAAATATCATTTAATTACCAAAGAATCAAGTCCGGGGCAAATCGGAGGAAACGTCCGTCGTTGAACGTTCTCAATTTTTGACGACTTGATATTATGACCTTTTATTGAGCCGAGTACTCACGGTGCAACTGGCTAAGAAATTTGAAAAAGTAAAAATGTTTTTACATTAAATTAGTCCATAATCCATATGGCTCAAACATCTGCCTATTTCAGTTTTGAATATTTTTTGTCGTAAATATTAACCCATACTGCATTTAGGGCTCCAAATAAGTAAATCCACCCCTGATCATCCAAAAACTGGGAGAAGCCTGAAACCTTTTTGCACAAACAAAGTAATCGTTAGATGAGGCGCGTTGTAAAATTGTATATTCCCTGTGGCTCGTGTTCCTCACCGTGAAGGCCGGGAATAGCAGCCAAGTTTGGGGGGGGGGGGTGCAGGGACATGGGCAGGGGTAGGGGGGTGGTCTTAAATTTATGTCAGCGGTGGTAGATGTAGCTATGTGAAGGTGTGCATTCACATTGTATGTTTATTTATGGGCTATGTCTCCCCAAGGATAATTCAGGCGTGAAATTACAATCGAAATTCATGTTAGTTGAGTTGAGGTGGGGGGGGTTATCGTAGTGGTAGCAGGAAGTAAACTGTAAACGCACCAACAATAGCTTCAGTAACGAACCCAGAACAGAAAGTAAACAGGTAGACAGAAGAATGAAGGATTCAGGCTGAGTGTGGGCTGTGGGGTGGAGTTGGAGTGGGCCAGGATAGAGAAAGGCAAATATTGGGGTGGCATTTCTTCCATTTTTCCTTAAATAGCTTTTAATTCCTGTTCTCAGTTTTTTCTTCTCTCTTCGGTATTCTTCAGTTCTTATATTATTATTATTATTCCTTTTGGCTGAAGAAGTCCTGATGCGGCATAAGGAAAAGCAGCTGCTTTCTTATACAAGAATTTAACCCAGACTTATGCTCTTGCTCTGCCATCTTAAAGAAGACAACTTTCGTCTTCGTATCCTTTGAACGGTGGATTTTTTCACGGCGGGCGGCAGCGATATAATAGTCTATACCTCCCTACCTATTCGTATACGGTATATAGCAAATAAAGGTTTTCTTTTCGGGAACGGAACGAACGAAACGATAAGCTTCTTGAGGAAGAAATTTCACGCTTCAACGTTGGCAACAAATTGATTGTATATGTTATCCTTTCGTTTTTTGCCATATTTTATACAAACAGGATGAGTTCAGGAAAGAAAAAAAAAAGGAATATAATATATCCTTTTTCTATATAGGATCTAATACGAGTATTATACAGCCAGCTAGGTATGACTCTGTTCAGGTTATTCGATGCGGAAGATTAGTCTTTTATAGCGGTTACCAAAATGATGCCATTGTGGTAACTTACATAGGTAGTAGTTATATCAAAGAAGTTATAACCGTACCCATGTTTACAAGGGATATAGAGGGGTTTATGTTTTTTATCACTTGTTGTTTTCTTTTCTTTTCGTTTTGCTTTTTAATTTTTTTTTATTTTGTTGAAAATATGCAATGACGAAAATGTAGAACATAATTTTGGAAAAAATATATTTAAAAAAACATTTTTATGGGAAGAGGTAGAATTTTCCAGAACATTGTGTTTAATGAATGTTGGAAAGGTGCTGCTCTAGAGGCATATCACTTCAATGGATCGGATCTATCTCTTAGATGAACCCTTCGTTATCATTGCAAAGCGGAGTTTAAATTTCTAGCTTTAGTTCTTTATTATAACAGTTAACTTGAGAAGAACAAAGTAAAAGAGTACAAGGGGGGAATGTTTTCGGCTTTGATGTACGAAGAAATTAATAGGGTTAACTTCGAAGTCGACATGTATAATTTGTTTCTCCTTGCAGTAATTTCATTCTGTAGGTAAAGAGAATTTAATTACAAATGTTTTTGTAAATAGTTAGCAAAAGTTTTGAAAAAATAAAATGACTATATAATTCTGCTCAGAAAAAGACGCTCTAAGAACAACTTTTATTTGGATCAGTCTAAATAAATATCTATGTACATTCTTTATTCCCCGTAATAAAACTTAATAATATTTTAAAAATATATTTTTAATAGTATAATATTCATTTACATTGATATTTTTGTGAAAATATAGTTAAAGCTGCAAAAATTTTCTGTTTTTGCCTCTTGACAATATTTTTTATTTTAACAAGTTTAAGTAAAGTTAAAGTTAATTAAGTTGGATTAAGATATACAGTAGGTATACAGATAACCAAAAACTTTATAAAAAAAGTTTTTATATGACCATACAGCTATCGATGAAGTAAGAGTAATTTTGTTTTTAATGTGTTTCCCACTTCGATTGTTGATTGTGAAGATTCTCAAAATCATTTAAATTAAATAAGCTGTGTTTTATTCACTACTGGACAGCTAGCACAGGAAAATAAACAATAATTAGATTGCTGGCGAAAAAAAATATTGACTGCTGTGCTGGCGATGTATGTAAAGTGAGTTTGATTCACATTAATACTGCACAATCTATGCAGTAGTAAATAAAACACAATTATATTATTAGCAAAGTTCTTATGTCATGACAGCCGATTTTTAATTGCATCTGGTCTACCATATTCGATTTTTATTTGATTTTTATTAAAAGCGAATATATAGGGTCCGGCAGCGAGGTATGGAAGACTTGAACGGGGCGTCAAGCGAGGTTTTTCCCCACCTCGCTTGACTTGTTATGAGTATACATAGAATCGATTCATTTCGAGATGCCATTTCAGTAACCAAGGAGCCGTGGTCGATTGAGCATCGCGTGTTTGTTTAAATAACGTTTATTGAAACGGACCGTTCGTTCATTTAAACATTTATTGGCCGCCACGGTTGTGTTCCAAAGTTTGATACGATTATGAAGTTATTGGGCCTCTGAAAACCCACCAGAGCTTCATGAACGACCTCTCAACAGTCCCAAGGTCACTGTTTTTGTGTGGCATTAATCGAAACTTCATTTTTGGTCCGTACATTTTTCGTGAAAATGGTCGTACCTTACTGTCACTGTCAACACAGATCGTTACTTACAGATGCTGTGTGATTTTTTTTTGCCGGAACTGAGAAGACGACGTATCAACTTGAATACTGTGGGGTTTCAACAAGATATGTTTCTTAAGAGCAACCTTCCCTGGACACTACAAAAACATTTAAACATTTAAACTTTAAAGTAAGCTCGGAGATTTTGTTAAAAATTGTCTAGTGTTTTTCACTAAAAAAAATAAATTTAAGTAAATTTATCCACTTAAATTATCAAGATCAAATTTTTTTCTACATATGTATTTCATTTTGCTTTTGTTTATGATAAGAGGAATAAATCTATTTGGAGCTGAAAAACCTATACACTGTACACTAAAAAAATGTCATTTTGTCAAAACTTCGATTTTAAAAATGATTACAAAAAATTTAAACTCAATTTTTTAATTCAGAAATGCCAACGGTACCTAATTCTTATTAAAGTCAGTTTTGTTCTAAATGGCTTTGATAGACGAAAGTTCATAGTTTATTAAATTGCCTGGCTTCGGTTTCGTATTTTTTTTTTGTGAAAAGTTTAAATTGAAGACCATGAATTCAAAATTTTCAAAGGCTTATTGAATCGGCAGTTGATATTTCAAACACGGTGATCACATTTAATTCTTTCGAAATTTCGAACAATTTTAAGTTTCGTTTTATATACATACAGTGGTGGACATATAAATAGCACACATTTTTGTTAATTGTGGTCATTTATTAAATTCAAGTAATATGGTAATTTACTGTATGTATTTATGTGTGTACTTATTCTCGCTCCTTTAATCAAACTTATGTCAGTGTATATTATGATAAAACTCCAAAAAAAGTCAACACTGCACCCAAAAAAATTTGTTGTAAAAACGTTGAAAACCGCTGTTAATTCAACTGCATTCATTGTCACAAATTACCCGACAACCACTGCTTTCAATTCTACTATGCCCTGGTTGTAGAATTTAAAAATAATTTGTGAAAATTACAAATTCATTTGTAGGTTTTACAACTAGAAACAATTGAAAAAGAACAGCATTCATTGTTGAAGAAACAGCAAAACATGTGAAATATACAAATTCGTTTGCAAAAACTACAGTTTTTTGCTGTAATTTTCACAACACTCTGCGCTCAAAAATGTCTTAATGTTGTAAAATCTACATTTTTATTTGTAGAAATAAAATCCAATATACATACCGCTTTTTGTAGTGGAATCTACAGGATGTTCCAATTTTAAAAATAAAAATACGTAAAATTCTTTTCAAATTCATTTTATTTAATTTTTTTCATGAAAATAAATTATTATAATGTACATATCATAAACTATAAATGTATTCATTTAATACAGAACAAATCAAATGAACTTATTTCTAAAGACTTTCGTACCGTCATTTAATGTGTTAAGATGAATAGGTGGACTTGTAAAATTACTTATTTCTAAAATAACATTATTTCTAATTATTTTGGACATATCCACAACATAACAACTAAAATGATAATTAAAATACAATATTTCATATTCACAGCATATTAAATATACATCTTTTTTCTCATCAGTAATAATATGAAGTATCTCAAAAAAGCGTTTTTCATTAGATTTTATTATGTTTAAGTTGTTTTTTACTTTATATCTAGTACCTTTATACATAAGCGATTTACTGATAACGATTGTTTTAATGTTTGCGTGAATTATATCACTTAACATTGGAAAAAAAGGTAAGTTTTCAATATTTTCAGATAAAGGATCTTCAACTATTACAACATTTTCTTTTTGAAATCCATTGTCATTCAATAACAAGTTTGAAAATGACAAGCAAGCCTTCGTTGAAAGAGATAGACATATATTCTTACTATTTTTATTCACATGTGTGTATTGCTTGCTGTTTTGGTGGTAAGATTCATATCTAAATGTCCAAGTATATTTGACTGGTCCTGATCTCCTAATGGCTGACGGATAGTGGACAAGAAAATGGTATTTGGGTTTTAAATGAGTTTTAAAAATTGTTTTATACTGTTCATGGTGCATTTTTATAGTGTCAGATAAATCTGAAAGTATATCTTCATCAAAACTTGGTAAAAGCACAATATCTATAATTTTAATTAGATTAGTACAAAAATTCCAAATTTCATCGTTAGGAGGAACTAGGTCCCCAATCATAATTGGTAAAAAATGAACAAAAGTCATCATTTCTCTTGCACTAAATTTGAACTTCGATTTGTTTAAATGTTCATAAGTGATAGGCTCGGAATAATTACCTATCTCAAACTGTCCATAACTAAACATTTGTTTTCTAAAGTTTAAGACATTAAGGCTAAAATATTGTTTTTGTAATAGGCCAAGTATTATTGCGCTCAAATCGTAGTGGCAAACGCCTTCGAATAAATCATGCATTACATCGAAACAGAAGTTATCAATAACATGGTATGATGTAAGTTTATTAAAAATACTGTTTTCTCTAAGTCCAGTTTTTTGAACATCGTTTATTAGTAAGTCAGTAGCGTAGTTATCTTTTGACCTCAAAAAATTAGTGTGTTCAACAGTATCTACTTTCATATCAGACTTATGCCGTTTACAGTTTCGACAATAATAGAAACTATTAAAGGATTTTGCGAATCCTAGCATTGCGTTTAAACCTTTATTGTCTCCTAATATCAATCCCAAAACGAAATATACTTTATTGACAACATCGTCTGTATTTATTTCTATCCCATTTTCTTCCAGGTCCTTAAAAGTCTCTACGAGTTCGTAAAAACATACATCATTGCCGAATTCCATGTGATCTTTTGTTCTGACAAAACCTGCCGAAAATATATATTTTAATTTGGACTGAAAATGTTGTGGAATAGTTGGAAACGAATAATATATGCCATTGACACTATTTTGACCAGAATGGCTTCCCAAAGTGTTAGTTAACTCTACATCGTCTGCATATAAGAAAAATGGAATCACTAATTTGTCTTTAAATGTTTGTTTACGTTTCAAAAATTCTTGTCCATTTATGAAATTGGAAATTAAACTGCTTTTTTCAAGGTATTTCATATTTTCGATGGTTGCATTAAAAACATCTGGTAGTTCAAAAAATCTTTTTATTTGAAATTTGATTGGCATTAAGTACATTCGAATATTACTTTCATTTAAACAGGGCTCAAATTTTTGTATTTTTGGTTTAATTTCATTATTCAAAGTTATTTCAATTGGATGTTTAAAATAATTACGTTTTTCCAAAAACTGTATGTATTTGTATTCAGTCCCAAAATCAGAAAAAGGATTTTGAAATGCTGTCAAGATCTCTGTTCGAGAATGCAAGTTGTTTTCAGAAACCAGAAGTTCTGTTATATTAGAAACTATTGAGGAAATTAAAGATTGAGTTATACCCTGTATCTCAGATACATTTTTTCTCGAAAGATTAGGCCTAGCATATAAATCACTTAAAAAACTACAACATTTATTTTGAAGATGATTCTTACATTTATTTAAATCTAATTTAGTTTTAATAAAATTAATAGTATTTGTTTCAATAGGTATTTCGATTGAACCTTCGTTTTCATTTAGTGGGATATCAGCAACATTTAAGTTTTCATTATTTAATAACTGTTTATTCACATTTTCTTGTGTTTTGATTTGTTCTGTATCTGACAAAATAATATCTTTATGTTTATTAATTAAATGGCGCTTAAAATGTGCAAAAGATTTAAAAGTTTGTGGACATTCATTTTGACAGCATTCGACATTGCTGTTCGTATTAAGTCCGTGTAATTTAAAATCATAAAATAAATCAGTAATTGTGTTGAATTCATTTTTACACATAAAACATATATACATTTTGCGCGTCTAAAAAAAACTGTAAGTACAGAAGAAACTAAGAATTAATCTTTTCTAAATTGTTGATGAACCTTATCAGAGATGAATATTTCTTGGAATCTTCGATATTTATTTCATAAACGAATGTTTGTATAAATTTCCAAATAAGTTCACTTTGTTTTGGATATTCCAAGTCAAAAACATAAAAAATTTTAAAGCACGTATCTAAGCATAAAATAAAATTATTAAATTTTATAAGTGTGCCATCAAAATAAATATAAAATTCCTTTATCTTTAAAATATCTTCACCCACAGCAATTATGGATGGTTGGTAGGTTATCTTATAATCTAAACTCTTACTTTTTTGAACCTCTATCCTCCTTTCAATATCGTTAAGTTCAATGCAGTGCAAAAGAAATGAGTCTTCACCATCCTTTATGCTCACTCGCCAAGCTGTTTTTCCTGGACATTTCATAAGTTGTGTTGGTATCAGCACAGAGTTTAAAAAGAACAATAATGGAAACGTCCTGGAACCTTGAACAAAAATAAAAACTTCAAATTACAAATTCAAAATAAGAAAAAAAAAAAAAAAAAATAGGGATAGATACCTTCATCAAGCAGGGGTATGGAGTTCAGGAGTTTTTTGTACTCTTTATTTTTGAGAACACCTTCTTCCTGATAGTACTTTATCAATAAGGTGTCCAGTTTAGAATGCGTCGAAAATAATTTGTTTGTTGATTGAGGGTGTTGCGATTTAAAATCTATGTTTATCTATTTTACAGAATAAATAGAATGAACAAAAGTCAAATTTCTGTAATTTAAATTATGAACCTACCAATGAAAACGAGTCTGCATGCTTATATAATGGCCACTCGGCTAAAATTTTCGAACAATTTTTGTCATTATTTTCTTTTATTTCATTACGTCTGTTCAAGGTTGTTTTTTCCCATTTATCCTCTATGTCTGCCCATGGACGATCATTGAATTTTAAAAACTGTTTAATTTCTTCAAATTCTTTTTCATCGATTTGAAGATTGAGTATGGGATCTTTATTATTTTGTTCTTCGGTGAATGGAATTTTAAATTTGGCTGTATGTTTGGTTCTCCCCCTATTGAAGTTATGGTACGCGTTATATAAAATTCCGCTCGGATGAGAATATTTTCCATGTGCTGGAACAAAGTAAGTTGCCTGAAATTAAAAAAATAAAGTTAAAAGTTAAAATATACGTTTGGTATTTAAGTGGTTAAAAAATGTATTCTCACCTTGTCTTCTCTATGAAATGTTGTTGTGATGTCTTTTGCAATGGTGTCTAATTCGTGTGTATGAAGTTTTCGAGTTTTAGTTTTGTAATACTCTACAATAAGTTGCACTACTTGTTTTTGTTGTCGTTGATTGAGCACTTTGCTTGAATTATATTTGTCCAAAATATTTCTTCCCGCTAAGGATAACAACAAAATATCCTTTACAAGCTATTTAACACAAAATAAATTTATGAACATGTAATTTGTATTTCAATCATACGACTAAATTTGAGGAGGAATAAGATCCACTAGAGCTCCTTGGAGTTGTACTTAAATCATTTGATAAGCCATCAACCCAATTTGAGGTGCTCATTTCACTGGTGACCGTGCTACATTGTGTAAACTAAATATAAAAATAATTTGACTTTCTAAGTTGGTATGACCTACATACATCGACAAAATAGGATTCTACTTACTTCTTTTTGTTTCCACTTCTCCAATTCGTCTTCAAACTCCAATTGAAGACCTAGTTCGCAGTCAGGGAATATTTTTGATAAGTGCTCCGATTTAAGAAGCAGTAAACTCCTTTTTGTCAATCCACGGCCTTTCAAAACATTAATTTTTTAGGTAAATATGCTTATTAGGTACAAGGAAAATAAAACTTACCCGCTAAAAATGGCGCAACACTTTTGCACAATGTGAAATTATTTACAATTTCATACACATCCACGTCTAATAGCTTTGCATCATTGTATTCGACATTATCCACAGGGTTATTTTCCACAGGTGGCTTGTTTTCATCAGAAATGGTATTTAAAATGCTCGAACTAGCATTTTCTAGTGTGAATACAAGCTCATCATCCATTTAAAAAAAAATTATCACTCAAAATTAAACTAGTTGTGCACAAATATGAAACGCGACTTGTTTCTCTGTAACAGGATGAACGAATGCGAATAAAAGAATAAAAACTTCTTTCTGGGTAACTGAGAAACGGTAAATGGTTCAATACAGATGTCACATTCACAACTTTTTGTTATTTACACAGCTAATGGTTGTAGATTTGAATGTATTTGTTGTGAAATGAACATATTTTAATGTCAGTATTGGTATGGGCTGTTTGGGTGGTTGTGGGATCTTAGTAAATGAACTGTGAAATCTACAACATGGTTGTAGATTCAACACTTTTGTGATGCAGATACAACGAATAAATATTTGTACTTTTCACAATTAAATTCGACAACGCGCTGTAGTTCTTACGACTAAAATTTCCAGTTGTTTCTACGTATTTGGTGTAAAAACTAAAGCAATTGCTGTAAGAGTTACAATTAATTGTGAATTTGAATACGTTTGCTATTTATTATACAATTTTGGCTTTTGTTGTAAAATTGACTGCCACATGTTGTAACATTTATAGCGTCGATTTTTTTGGGTGTGTCATAGATTTCTGAGCATTTTCTCAGCCAAGAAAAATTATCAACTAGAAGTCGTGAAAAGCTAAACTGATGTGCGATCAAATATGTATAATTCAGAAATCAAATACAAAAAATTCTATTTCTAAAAATTTGACTACAAAAACGAAAAATTTTACCAAAATCGTAATTTTTAATAAACTGTCTGGTGGATATATATAGTATGGGTTACGTCTAATACTCAAAAAAGATTATGTTTGTTTGATTTTAAGCTTGTATTTTGAGAACCTATATTGAATTTTCCTAACATCTAGAATCTTGGATACCATTAGATTTTAGGTTTTGTCATATTAAGAGACCTAAACCTTCTTAGCCACCTTGTGTTGTTGAAAACTATGACATTTCCTTCTTTTACACTTTGGCGTTTTTAATAAAATTTTGTAACGAGTTTCTAAAATTATTATCAACAACTATAGCTCTTTTTTTCTATCAAAAAATGTACAAATTCTCAAGGTCTGGTACTGTTGATATTTAAAATATGGTGCCAATTTAACAAGGTATATTTTGAATTTTACCATCATATTTTATAGATAAATATTAACAAGAAAGAAAGAGGGTGTATAATCTTAAATTGCTTATAAAAAGGGATCACTGTTGCTTCTTCAGCAAGCCCACCATCTTTCAGTTCCCATATTCATCATAAAGATAATTTTAAGGGCACTAATTTTTCTTAAAAGTGAATTTTAAGATACCACCTATTTTTAAGGAATAAACAAACAATTTGGATGAGACTCCACACATACATACTCTTCTAAAATAATGACACAGGTAATTGGTCACCAATAATTTGAGGTGTCTCCTTATAATAGCCTTTATTAATATTTTACTTTACAGGTTTATAAAATTTGTTCAGAGCTCCTAGAAGACGTCCTTCATAAGAGTACTTAACTATTTTGACATAAGCTCCTACAAAACATTTTGAATTCAAGACAAGGCTGCTCAATTACAGTTTCCATTACACAGAATGATATTATGATATTGCACAAGTCCCAAATTAACCCATGCACACTTGTTTATTTTATAGGGTTTTATTTGAAACCAATTACCTTTATCTATACCAATCTCCTATTGACCCATCATACATACATAACCTTTTATTGGTCTCAAATTTAATTGCCTGATGTAAACTATACATAAATTTATGATTACAATCAATTATAAATAATTTTCAAATCAAGCTCTTTACCTCTATCAATCAATCAAACATTTACATTATACACTTTCTATTGCACTTAGGTATGCATACATACATATATACATAGATATATTCGTTTTCTTAGAAGAGTATAATACCTCAAATAAATATCCAATGTCAACTCAAAAGATCCTCGAATCCATAAACAAAGTTTAGCATTGACAAATAGTTGTCCTCTTTCATCCTCTGAAGACTAAAGTCTAAGGAAACCCACAAAGAGACATTAATTTCCTATCAAAATTCTCCTACAATTCATTGGTCTTTGCCACTTATGGTCAAAACGGATGTCCTTTACCGAAAATACCTTTCCCTTTTAGTGGTCAACCCAGAACAGAAGCTTGGACAAATGCCTGTCCATGTCCAAGTCCAAGTCCAAGTCTTTTACATTTAAATGAGGACGACCGACGACGGACGCTCGACTGACGAACCGAACGACGACGACGCGACGCACGGACCGACGGAGATCCAAAGAAGCATCAGGAATTGTACATAAGTTCTACAGGCTGGTTACATCCTTCCAAGACCTCAGACTAATTTCAAATGCTAAATTACCCACACACATGACGTTTGTATGGCCGAGTGTGTGATGTAGTTATGTACCATGGAGCAGGTCACCATGTCCAGAGATGGATGCCTCAGAGCCCTTTATTTTGCTGAACAAAACGTATAAATTAATGTGGAAAATCTTTTGTCCAATGTTTGGAGTGTTCTTCGGCCCGATATTAATCACTCTTATAGACTGGGGGTGGTGCTGGCGTTCTTCGTCGTCGTCGTCGTCGTTGGCCAAGGCGAAGGTCTTCAACGATGACGAGGAGTAGGTACATTTATCTACACCAAACAATGTCAGAAATGTTGGTTGGTACTAGATCTTTCGAGTGACTATGATGTCTTTACGTAGTAGGTAGTCTTAGTCGATAGTGGGTACATATTCGAAGCTCCAAAAACTTTGGCCACTTCAATGTGTGATGCTTGTGAACTCCGCTCTTCGGGGGCAAATCAAATAGATTCAATCAGCTTTATGTGTGTCCTGTCGGTTGGACGGATACGACGATTTATCAAAGTCCCTTAAATCGGCTACCTACTTTCTTCTTAGCAGCATCAGTATCTGTAAGCCATTTTTGTTCGTTCGAGGTTCGAGCCAAAAGGCATAACAAAACCGTAAGAAAATTCCACATCATGTGCAGCACATCACTGCAGATGCACATTGCACATACGGGATGCAGCTGTGGGTAAAAACAATGCATAAACCTGCAGTTCACTGAGTTCTTTGATTTTTTGTATCAGCTTTAGATGCATCTAACATGATAAATGTTATTGTGTCGAACGAAATAGCTTTAGCTGGAATTTATGTTTAAGGGAAAACCACAGCTGGGGATCGAATTTGTGTGGCTGGGATATGGATTGGGGATGGATGATTTATATCGGGCTTTATTAATAGTTGAAAGTGACAAAGTTGGGAATCTTTGTAAAATTCAAGACTTTTGGATTCAATGTTTTTTGTTTCTGTTTTTCGGTTTGAATGGAAAGTGTGGTTTGAGTTTAATGATACAAACGATTAATAGATTTTTAATAAAGTAGTTTATTGTGTGTAGTAAAAAATGTACTCGTCTAAAATTTTTGCTTGCGGAGTTGATACCTAAGGAAGGAATAGTTTAAGAATTTACCCAACTTAAAGATGAAGTCATCCTTTGCTTCCAAGTCAAATAATCCTTAGATTTTTAGACAAAGTGTAGGTAGTTAAATGCTAAGCATCACGTTTTAGTGTTTTATACATAACCAACAAAATAATGTCTTTTGCTTAAAGTAACCAACAAGATGTAAGACCTTCAGGTTTTATGCATCTTTAAAATATAGCATTGTCCGGGTGCGCATTACCAGGTGGCTAATAGTTCTCCATTTGATCACACCAATAGAACTCCTGTCAATCTGAGTGATAGAAAAGTCACGTGAAGTAAAAAATTGTGACATTTTTTCGACAACGAAAACGAAAAATTCTTTCAGAAAACCTATTTATTTGCTAAAAAAAGTTACGTTTTTTAAAACCCTTACTAAATCTGTTAAACAAAAATTTTCAGCTCAACCCAGAGTTACATCTTACATGTATACCTAAGACAATGAAACCCTGGGTTGAGCTGAAGTTTCTGTTTTTCATCTTACGTTTTTGACAAGCTATTTCCTTCCAATTGACACATGGGCTTACTAAGATATTATGAAAGACATTCGAACAAAAATTGATGATAGGCGCAGTTGTCGCTGCAGGTTGAAAGAAAAGAGTCACCTTCGCGTGTGCTGCGTCAGTTTGTGCGTTTTTGAAAAAAATCAACAAAAAAACAAAATCAGTGCGGCAACAACCAACAACAAATAATAACCAAAAAAAATGTACCCACAGAGCGCAGTGAGTATTCCTTTCTTTTTTCCTTCCCAAGCTGCAATTGCTTAGC
The DNA here is from genome assembly GCA_905146935.1 of Scaeva pyrastri. Classification (NCBI taxonomy): domain Eukaryota; kingdom Metazoa; phylum Arthropoda; class Insecta; order Diptera; family Syrphidae; genus Scaeva; species Scaeva pyrastri. The sequence continues at coordinate 52,456,583 of LR989929.1, forward strand.
TTAGAAAGTGCATGAATTGTATTGAACTTATCCAAGCTCTCACAATAATTGATGTACTTCCTGAGCGAGCAATAACAGATGTATAGAGATATACTGTTAGTGTTCGGATCAATTCACATCACTACTAAGGCATCATAACACTAGTAGTGTTATGTATTGAAAAGAACTTTATAATCATATTCAGTTTCTCTCTTAGTTTTCGTCTGTTTTAGTCTTCTATTTCTTTTTTATCACAATGATTGGAAAATTCAGAGTTGACTATTGTAATATTCGTGGGCTTAGAGCAAATTTCCTTTCTTTGTACGCATATTCTGTTACAAACAGGCCAACTGTTTTGGCACTAAGTGAAACCCAAGTAGGTGAAAGTACTGATCCTGCTGAATTTCAAATTCATGGGTACAACTTAGTGCCATTATTCCTTTCCCACTATGGTCTCACCGTCTACTTAAGAAATGATGTTGCTTACCAATTTCAACCACAATATGGTCCGAGTACCAATCCCAAGTTTAACTACATGTGGTTTAAATTCTCGGTAAACAGGCACATCTTACACTACTGTTTTTTCTATCGAAGCCCCAATTTGGACAGAGCTACAACTTCTCGCGAATTTGATGCTCTGTCTGACTCCATCCAAAGCTCTCTTGAGAAAGCTAACTTATTCGTTAGGCAGTTCGCCGCCAACTCTACACTGTCTGATAGTGTCATGACTCCCCCAGCCCTTGAGCGCGTAAATGATTCCATGGGACAAATCTTCTTTCGCACTCGAGCTGTGGTGAGAGTCCTAAAAGATCTTAACACACATAAATCCGTTGGTCCGGATGGTGTCCCCGCCATTGTTCTGAAGAGGTGTTCTTCCACGCTGGCAATACCTCTGTGTAAGCTTTTCCATCTATCCTATTCTTCTGGGCTTGTTCCGAGCAGTTGGAAAACAGCATTTGTCCAGCCTATACCAAAAAAGGCGAATCTTCTTCACCCTCCAATTACCGACCAATTGCACTTACGTCCCTTCTTTCCAAGGTCATGGAAACGCTGATAAACTATCAGCTCAAGAAATATCTCGAAGACCGGAAGCTTTTTAATGACCGGCAGTACAGCTTTCACAGCAATAGATCCACTGGTGACTTGATGGTTTATCTCACAGAACAGTGGAACAAATGCGTGCTTTTGGTATCGATGAAACCCTTCTTCGTTGAATTAGTAACTTTCTTTCGAATCGCTCTATACAAGTAGTATTAGACGGATTCAAGTCTGAAACCCACAACATAAATGCTGGTGTTCCACAGGGTTCCGTTTTGTCTCCGGCCCTCTTTCTCATTTTCATTAATGATCTCCTGTCTGCAACTACTAATCCATTAAATTGTTTCGCTGACGATAGCACCCTTAGCTTTTCATAGCTTTCAAGCCTAAAAATCTTATATCGCTGTAAATAGTGAAAACATCTATTTCTAGTTTTCAATTTCAGCCACCAAATAATCTGTTTTCAGTGTGGGTTAGTGTATTCAAATGATGGTTATGTTCATTTCTTTCGATTACCGAAAAACACCCCAAACTATATGATCTCAATTGAGACAGGACTATTACCACTCTTCATCAAAACTGTTAATAATGTCATGTTGATTATATCAAAAAGTATTGAATATGCCAGATGAAAGACTTCTAAAAATTTTAGCATTGAAAACAACTGAGAAGAAAAATCTGTAGTATAAGAAGTAAGAAGACCATGCTGCCTATACTGTAGAACGGACTTTCGAATATTACTTGAAAATGGTATAAATACTGTGGTGATGACCTCCGAAATCTAATTTCAAATTTAGATGGAAAAATTAAAGTCGACTCATATCTACATAAGTATCTGAATCACAATTTATGCGAGTGTAACTACTTTCGAAACGAGAATAAAAAGGAGCGGCAATTTTCAAAATGAGAGGAGAACTGATAAGTCTTAATTACATACCACATCCGTAGGATCTGCCTATATCTACTGCAGCCTTTGTAACTTAAGAGTATAGAATATGTAATCCATTTCATATAGGAAAGTGTCTAATTTTATTTGAAACAAGCTGAAATTTTGGTCGGCAGCAACGTGAAGTCATCGGGAGAAATAGTCGCCCTCCTGAACTGCGAAGGAAACATCAATCAATTATTCAATTATTTTCGAACTGCAATGTCTTACCGCAATCAAATTATAAACGAATCTTTTCAAAACAAAAATCGGCAGACGGCATAGCCAAGCCTTAACGATTTTACTAAATTATTTTTGAACATAATGTACCCAAACGAATCTTAATAAATCGAATTACCTATCCATCTATCTGTTCGTCTTTAATTTCTGAAATTCGTCTAAAAACTGAGACTCTATTCTGAACTTACAAACACATCATCAAATAATTTTGTTTCACTGAGCTATCTGATGAATTTAATCACATGAAACGTGAAGTTTTGAATTCCCTTAGTTTAATACAAAATTCCAAAGTGAGTTTATCAAGGATGAATAAGTTTTGTCCATATTCACAAGTTCAATCCTTTAAAGCGGGCTTCTTGTTTTACTTAAAGACCAGAACTTGTAATTTACTTATAAAAGGTTCACCTCCCAATTAACTCTCGTAATGTCTCTGTCTGTCCAGCCCAGTCTGTAGGCGTATATATGTACATATATGTATTCTTAAGCTGGAATACGGAAACAACTTTTTTCCCTCTTTATTCTTAAATTCAAGACCTAAACACGTATGTACCTCTTTCTAGCCCACTTGATGGGGGAGTACCGGTACCGGATACCCACAAGAAGTACGAGTATATAATCGACGATGTCGTTAAACGCTAAGACCACGAACTACATCAATAAAATTGAATTAACAAATTGAATACCAGAAGTGCCTCCATATACGTATATGTATATGTACTTACTTACGTTAATATTTCTCCCTAATCTTCTGATCACAAAACAAAAAAGAAAGAACCTGAAAGAAAAAGAAACTTCTCCAATATCACAATCAATAACACCTACATATTTCAGTATAAACTACTTAAGGAACAATGGGTAGATGGACAAAAGCGTTTAAGGTTCATAAAAAGGAAACGCAAGCTAAAACCCATTCTAACCTACTCCGACATTCACTTGGAAAAGTAGCAGTAGCTTAGCCAAAGCACTCTCCCATCCCAACCCATTTAAGTCGTACCCAAGAACTCGTATTCTACTGCATTCGGTCAAAACTTATTACACTCAATCCCTTGAATGGACTCGTATCTAGGAGAGGAACTTCTTCTGCTTTCATACCTATAAGACAAGTCTCCATTTCCCCCCTTTATGATTGCTTTGTTTGTTTCCCCCCTTTGGCTTGCCTGCGAGATTACCACCGCACATATGGTCGGCCACCTGTGTGTGCTTCTTCCCGACAAAGGCCAACCCCAAGCCGAAGGCCATAGACTAATCGAAAATGAATTTTTCATGAAGTCAACCATCAGGAGACAGTACACCGGCTCCATGTTCAATGTTCAATGTTCAATGCTCATATGTATCAGCAATAGGCTACAAAAACATTACAAACCGCTCATCTATAGAGCAAACTGCTCCAATTCTGATGCTTTCAGAACCAACCCCCCTCCCCCCCTTTTCCAATTGTCCCCCGGAAAGTCTTTTTAAATTAAACCTGGATGCGTTGGATCAACAATTTTGTTGTTCTAAGTAAAACAAAAAAATATATCCTCATTCTATTTCAGTTGATTTACCTCGATGGCAGAGGTTTACACTTTACACGAGGAAGGACATATGGATTTTATTTATTTATTTGTATAAACATCATGTTATCATCTATACACTGACGTTGACGTTGAAGCTCAGGCTAAGGATGAGGATAAGGATGAGGCTCCCCTTATTCGGAATGACCAAAGCCAACAGGAGCTATTAGCACAAGGATTCAGTGCCACCAACTGGTGTCAAAGATAAATCCAATGTGCAAAAGGGTTGAACTAACGTTGTTTTGACAGAAGAGTGCCAGGCCAGGAAGTTATGTCAGCTCAGATGAGTATCAAAGTCAATGACATCAACATCAAATACATACACATAATACTCCCAAGCGTTTTTGTACAAACATAATGATGATAAAAATCGATGACGATGATGATGACGATGAGTACCGTAAAGGACATGATACAGATACACATACAGGAGTGTTTGAATAATACATCGATTGTTAAATCCTTACGCGTTGAATCAGCATTAACATTGTATGAGGCTATTTGTTTAGCAGGAAAACAAGCTTTGTAGGCTTGGAATTTTTGGCAAAGGATGTTTCATGTTTTGTATACAGCAGCGAATGTTAATTGAAATGTCGTCTTGCATATGTAGCCATGTTGGATCGGAAGTAAATTTTTAATCAGCGAATATAGGAAGTTAAGTATTCATAACGTTGAATAAAATACATCACAAGCTGCGTTTGGGTACAAGGCTATCTGTGAGATTTAAAAGTTTTTTTTTTATTATTTCTTACATAGCTAAGAAGGCGCTAAGCTTTGAAGTCGTTAGGGCTTTATGGTAATTCAGGATCAAATCGTAGTCTTGTGCTGTTAAACGGTGTCTCAGCTGTGATTTAGGTAAGTGGACTAAAAGATAGATTAGAGTACTATAGGGTTTGTAAGTTCCTCTTCTAGCCGATATTCTTTCGATCGATGGGGCCGAAAGGTTACCAAAATAGGTGAACTTCTTTTCCATCCATTTTCTCATGGTCTAGGGCACTAAATACGCAGATCTAAAATGAATGAAAAAGTCCTGGGTTTTAACTATATGGGTAGGTAATATAAATTACAGTTTTTTGTTTCTGTGTGGGACCATCGTGTCTAAGTCCATCGAGTTAGTAAAATTTGAAAGATTTTAGGGGGTAATCTCGAGATCTACTGAACCAATTTTGAAAATTCTTTAAACAATAGAAAGCAATGTAATTTCTGAGTAACATAACCTATATATTTGTGATAAATTGGATGTGGAATAAAGTAGAAAACAGTGCTTGAAATTTGTGTTTAAAAGAAACACAAGGGTCAACATATTGAGAAAATATAAGGTCCATTTATATATATTTATATTCTGTCAAGAATATTTTTAAATCATCTAATTTAATTATATACGCTGCTGCTGTTCATGTTCCTATGAGTACTCACATATAAATTCTTGGTTGTTTAGCAAAAAGAGCCACGAACTCTAAGCTGTATTCTGGTAAATTCTTACGAAAAATTGTTGCTCCTGAATAAGAAGAGACAAGATCTAGGAGACGCTATTATTTTGCAAACAAAAAAATCAATTGAGTTTCCAAGTTCCAAAACTTTATTAGAACCTGGATATGAAAATTTAAAGCACCTTCTGTCACACCATTTGAAGAACAGGGCAGAACAACGTATGCGAGGTCAGCTAGTATACATATGAATATTGAAACTAATTCAATTTCTTGCAATTAATAGGCAACTAAATTGGAAAGAAATGTTGTTTGGAGAAAAACTTTTCTTCACATTTATCAGTTTGTAAGAGTGTCCTATATTCTTAGGAAGTTATAAAGGCTGTTTTTTTTTAACGCGTGGTTTTCAATTTTGGAATACTTTCTTTGGAGTTGGGCTTTTTTACAGCTGTCACCTGATTTATGATCAATTTAATTTGCCATTTTATAAAAAATAGACTTATCGCACGCTGCTTTCAATATTCCGGTAACTCGAACAACCACAGATCGGCTTCGCACTGCGTTTACTCTAGTGGATGATGCGCATCCTCAGAGATACCGCGCCGTACAGTGCGCAGAGAAAACGCTATATCTGCTGTTGAGCACAGTATCGAAGAAGACCCGAATGAGTCCATCAACCATAGCGCACAAAAATTGGAGCTGTGCCCATTCACTTTATGGAAGATTTTGCGGAAGAATTTTTGTTTGCGGGCTTATAAAATCCAAATCGTGCAAGAATTGAAGCCAAAAGAACATCAAGTACGTCACACGTTTGTTGAATTGGCCCAAAACGAGATGGTCACCGATCCCGATTTTCACAAGAAAATTTTGCTCATTTTTGATTGAATAGGTACGTTACACACGTGATTATATGGTAGCATTTCACTATTTGAAGATCTAAAGTAAAATTCTAGAAATATGTTAATAAAAACATTTTTTAAACAATTTCCTTATGAAAATTAAAAGCTTCAAATTCAAGCTTAAAAGAAGGTGAAAGAGGTTTACTATCGTTGTGAAGTTATTTTAAAAGTCAGATATGTTTACTTGGAAATACGTATAATTCAAATTCAAAACTTTATTAAGATTTTTCCTTTGAATCTTTAATATTTGAATATTTGTTCAAATCTAAAAATGTAATCAAAATATCATCAAAAAACACTGTAGCCTTGGCCAAAGAACTTTACTGACCCTTGTTTATTAATTTCCCCCTCTACCACTTAATCGATTATAAGAACGATTTGAAGGAAGTATTTAAGGCAACATATGTATGTATGTATGTGGTTCTTTCATATATCCCAAAATTGCAACACATGAATACAACCCCAGTTAGACAAACAACTTTTTTTCAGACCGAAAAAAAAATGTCCAAGTTTTTAGCTCATAAAAGTTTTTGACATATGATTATATGTATGTGTTAATGTATGAGTGTTTATAATTTAATATCTTGGTATACATACATATGTAGATGTGTGTTCAGGCAGCATATAAATCTCTCTTCATATAATGTTTTATAGAATACCGTCATCGTCCAGCATTGATCCCTTACTATAGAACGACACATTAAACGAAAGTAATTACTCGTTAATACCATCTAACTTCACTGCTCCAGCCGCAATACCGCAAGATAATTTTATTGAAGCACATTAGGATAATCAAAAAAGTTTTCAAACGCATTCAATCTAAGGATATCACATTATATACACCAGGACCAGGGCCAGGACTATAGAACCAACACCAAGACAAAAACAGAACGTGCACTGTATTCATTTTGCATTACATTGGAGTACAAGGGGGGTGAAGATAGACAAAAAGTTTGTTAATAACTGAAAGTGGGTTTTTCTAAGTTTAGCAGGACTCATTATATTACTACTAGACAGATTGTGTACCTATACATGCGTAAATTTGATTCATTATAAATTTTGTTGCAGTAAATTGTTGATTTTTTTTTTTTTGAGTGTATAAAAATTTAATTACATAAAGTTCATAAAGCTGAGAAAATAAAAATTATTACTCGTAAAATGCTTCTATTGGAATTTTCCTTTAGAAAAATCTGACACGATACTGATGAGCAGAAACTAAAACCTAATGACGGAACGTTTTCGGTGGCGTATGTGGAACATTTCTTTTTCATTGTTTTTAATATTTAATTTTTATACTTTTATTTATTTATTTTACATACACAGAAAACACTGTTAAGCAATTTAAATGGTCTCCAAAACTTAAATCTAAATTATTTTTGTAAACTAATCCATTCTTTAATTAATTGTTTTTTTTACCATTAAACATAAGAACTTTGTAAACTACTTTCGATAAAATAAAATAGAAAATAATGAACAAAAACACAGAATCTGTCACAATTTACTAGATATGTACATATGTATATGCAAATTTTCTGGTCTCTTTAAGCTTTTTATTTCAAACTAGCGCACCCGGAAAACTTCGTCTCGTCGAAGTTTAATACAGAAACTTAAGCTATAAAAAATATTGTTGTTGCTTATTCGATTTTTCATGCAATTGTTTCATAGTTAACAGATGCCCGGTGTACTTCGTAAGTTTATTAAAAAGTGGACCGATCAGCAGGATGACCGAAGTACATGTCCTAGTTGTTGAAACCGCCGATTGCTTCAATTTTTGTGTAAGACGTTGTCAATGTTAAGTCCTAATAAAATTTATTTTAGCGGGATAAAAATTTGCCAATGTGCTTTTCCAGACTATAATCTGTCTCTGTGTCAATTTTTAGCCAAATCCGTTCAGTCGTTTTTGAATTATAAATAGTTTAAGTAACACGACTTTCTTGTAAGAAACTTTATGTTTAAAGGAAAGGTTATCTTCTAAAAATAATAATCAATTGTAATGAAAATGGGATAAAATTTTTTGTTATATACTTTATGAAAAACGGTGTGTTGAAAATCTGGGTCTTAGTCTTCAGTTCTATCTATCTTACTGTCTCCAGTTTTAATTACCAAGTTAATTAGGGTCCTCACTTACCTATAGGAGCTTGACCTCATGAGTAGAATTGAAGACTTTTCCGATCATGCCCTACGCAGGCATTGCAGTCATTTGGATTAAACCGTATTTCCTCCCTCTTTTTCTTCCAATTAAGTTTACGGTATTCCTTTATTGGCCGACAGAGGTCTCTAATAGTCAATTATCTTCTAAGCTTTTGAAAGCATCTGTTGGCAACATTTCGATGAATTTCGAAAGTGCAATCTTTTTCTGCGGTAATGCCGAAGCAGTGTTACTACTAGATTTTTAATTTTTGACTACTTTTGACTACAAGCCATTTAAACTTCATGAGCAAGTTTGTGCGATCTAGTCGGGCATTTTATGTTGGACCTTTAATATGTTAACTAAATAAAATATTCCTTCTGTCTGTCCCCTTTCCCACTCGACCGAAATGCTTTGACATTAATCCGTTCAAAAATGGTATCATCACATGAATTTGTGCAAAAATTAATCCGGGTTAAGATATTTGTTTCATTATTAAGTCATACAAGGAATACCGTTAGCGTATACACGTAAGTTATTACCAAGATAATCGTGATTATAAATGTCCCTTTCTGTGGATGCCTGCCATCTCCGCTCTAAGTCATAATCTGAATCTCGAAAACCATGTTCCCTGACTATACGAAAATGGAAAAGTGTCTTTTGCTGTCCTGGTGTTTTCTTTTTTTTTTTGTTTCGTTTTCCCTAAAATTCCATTAAAGTCTCAGCCTGAAATCGTACCGTATCCCAATGAACAAAGGCTAAGGAGCAAAACACTGAAACAAGATACTCCAGAAAACGTAGGTATGTCCTGAATAATGCACAGGTACTTTATAGCTATGTAAATTGTGTTTTCTGTTTTCCAATGGCTCTAATGTAAGTGGGAGTGAAAACTTCATGGCTGGAAATGGAATAAGAAAAGGTTAAAGCAAAAAAACAAAAAAAAAAAACAGAGAAAAGCTCGAAAAATAGAACAGAAAGGACTAACTTTAGAAAGGAAGCAAAGGAAGAACAAAAAGTACCATTTTTTATTGCGGATTTGTCTGGCACAAACAATTTCTACCTCGAGAGAAAGGAAAAGTTTTGTCTGCAATCATTGTGATGATTGATCGAATTATACGTAGTCTCTATGACTGCTGCAGGATAAGTGCCTTATGGACTTTTTTTATGGTTGCAAACTTGATTTTGTGATATTTTTTGTGTTTTTTTTTTTGTTTTTTTTTGTTTTTGGTGTTTTTGGAAACTTCTTCTTGTGGCAGGGTTTGGTGAATTCAAGAAAGTTTATTTATAAAATAAATTGGATTTAAGTCTCACGAAATTGCGTTTGTTTCTGCGTTTGGTGTTTTTCTTTTTGTGGTCCTTCCTAGATAAAAATCATTTTCGTTTTTCGAAAATTGAACGGAATATTATTAAAAAAAAAGTTTTTTATCTACTAGGTACATTGGAGACATTGTTTGAAAATTATTGTGTCTGGTGAATCACACAGAAGGAGAAAAGAAAACTATCTGATTGCAAAAAAACTGCAAGGAGGGTTAATAGAAAAAAATATCACCCCTATCGAGGTGGTATCCGTTCGGAAGAAATTTGCCTCCGTTTTGTTTGAAATCGGGGAATTTTCTATCAAGGTATCCGTTCCGATAAGAATTTCGGATAAATCTTCCGACAAAATACATCAGCGGTGCCATACGATTTGGCAACAATATTTGACAGCTGTGCTTTAAACGAACACGATTGTTTGATTCATTTTATTTCGTTCCACAACGGACACTTCGAAAGCAAACTGAGTTCCGATTGAAGTTCACTTTCGTTACGGAAATTCTCCGAACGAATACCTCACAACAAGAAGGGGGTATTCAATTGATTGATCGATCCAAGAAGATGCATGAATCATAAGAAGGAAGCTTCAACCAACAAGTTTGATCGATCTCTTGTTCCTAATAAGCTAACAGATTGTCATTTCATATATTTAACTAAGACCACATCAAAAATAGACTCCACTGTTACTGAAGGCTGAACAAAAATGTCCCGATCCTGTTGGCTACAAGAAAGAGCACTTACATTGACAGCCAAAAAGGAACAGTTGACAACTATAATTTTGAAGAAGGTAATAAGGGTTTTAGAAGAGAACCCGAATAGAGCCAATTTGAAGTCGAAGTCACGGTCCAGAAATGATTTAAACACTTATGAATAGATTAGAGGTATCAAAAGATCGTGGGTCTTTTAGAAATTAAGATTTGAAGACTGTCAGTTGGCATCAAGCCTGGGCCATATTTCACAAAAAACTTATCAACTTTTCACTTTTCACTTTGCACTTATCAAATTGATTTTTTGGCAAAGTGATAAGTTTTTCTGTCCCACAATATTCTTTGCAAATTTTACTTTGCACTAACCAAATTTTTGCAAAGACTTTGCACTTTATGCAAAGATTTTGCAAACTATGCAAAGACTTTGCAAACTATGCAAAAACTGCGCACTTAATGAAAAGTCTTTGCTCTTTTTCGCAAAGTAAGTAAGTAAAGCATTTAATCATATTTGCACTTTTATCTTATCACTTTTTACTTTGCATTTGCAAAACTAATAATAAAACTTGAAAAAAAGTCATTTTATTTAGCAAGTATTGTTTGTGTTGAGAACATTATTTAAGTAATGTTCACTAACTTTTCTTCAATTTTGCTTAAAAGGAAACCAACTTGAATTTAATTTTAATTCGCAGTTCCAGTTCCAAAAAATTAAAACGGTTGTTAAAAATCACTTCTTAACATCTTGCAAGCTTCACTGGTATGCATTTGCAAAGCGATCGTTTTCTTTGCAAACTTTTGATAAACTTATCAACATTCGTTTTGCAAAAATAGAATTTTAAGTTTTTGTGGAACGAAACAGCATAATTTTTGAAAAAAGTATGCAAATTACACTTTTCAACATTAACTTTGCACTTTGCACAAAAGAACATACGTGGAACAGAAATTGCAAAGTGAATATAAAAATTGCAAAGACTTTGCAAATTACACTTGTCATTTTCTAATTTTCACTTATCAGATTTTATAAATCTGTGGAATAGGAATTGAGTGAAAACTTGATAAGTTGTTTTGTGAAATCTGATCTTTTAGTATTTTTCGGTGGCCAGTCCATAAAACTTCCACTTGAAATGATCAAGTCCTCGATTAGATTAGATTTAGAGATATTATTCTCGTTATATCATCTGATTCAAGACAGTAGTAGTAGAAGATATTAGATAGTAGTAGAAGAGTGATGCTCTGTCAAATGTTCATAAAAAATTATTGGGATAAATTTGACGATCTTAGATTTCGCAAACATACAATGTTCGTTGATTAAAGTTATAGATTCAAATTTATTAAACACACTGCGAAGAGGCTTTTTGGTGAAACGATGATGGGAATTGTTAAATGGATGAAATGCTTGAAACCTTGCTTCATCAAGAAAGCCATTTTAGTACAATTTTATCATTTGCACGTATGTGTTGTTAAATGCTGAATGTGTCCATATGGAGATTGTGCTTAGCAGACAGAATAAATGACAGCCAATTTTACAGGTGTAGCTTCAACAACAATATGGCTGCTTTCAATTGACAAAATTTTGAAAAGCTTGTGTTGATGGACGCTTGAAGAAGGGGTGCTGACTATAGAGAACAAAAGTTCATCGACTTACTTGCTATTCAAGTATTGAAGTCTGAATGCACTCATCCAAAACTGAAAATCGATTTCTTTCTCATCTCTAACCCTAACATAAATGTCACCAATTCCTATGATATTAAAGTTTATTGATTTATGGAGCATAAATTTTATTATTAAGTCTTTTTTATATTGATTATTGGATGGAAATTTGATTTCTTACATAAAAAGTATAATCTTGATGGGTTTGAGTTCAACCCCTTTCTTTTAAAGAAATAATTTCAAAAATCCTGAATGAAGATATCAAAGTTGAACTTAGGCAAAGATTGCTTTCCTTCTTTTCTTGGCTTATGGCTCTAATCAGCAATCAACAAAATCAATCCCGCCAAATTGTTTCCAAAACAGTCAACAACATTCCCGGCATTTTTGCTTGAACTTGAAAATGGTGTGAAGCCAGCCACCTTCCTGGAAGATGGAAATTTAAAACTTCCTCGAGGCAATTTTGAGTTGAAATTGAATTGCGAAATTGACAAAGCAAAAAAAAAAAATCTTACGCACAATAAAAGCCAAACTTCTAACCTTTTGATATCTCTACTGACACCCATAAGACGACTTGAGTATAGGGCGGGGTAGGTGCGTGTAATTTCCTTTAACTTTTATTGATGAGAAAAATAATTCTCGCTCGAGAGATGGATTTCATTATATTCCTTATGCTTAAGGATCATCCACTTCACAGAGTATTGGGATTTTGATGATGATATCACCTTTCAGCCATCATCATCCACTGCCATTCATCACCATCTCATATTTAAGATATATAAATTGAATTTGTGGCGGATTGTTAAAACTCAAGCATGCGTTCGCAATTTACCAAAGGATTCCAGGATATACCACCATGTTGGCGGCGGCGGGTGGTGGGTGATGGCGGCACTCCCACCCCTTCAATGATGCTTACTATGTGCCGTGTGAGTTATGAAAACACAATCTTAGGGCTGTCGGGCCAAGGTCTATAAGCCCATACTCGCTTAACATCGCCACCCCCCAGCTCTGCGAGTAAACAGGATTATCTTGTCAAAGAATTGAATTTAATTTTGAATGGAGATTTGAATAAAGGGAGGCACCGAAGAGACTATGAGTGTATGTGTAGGTACACATTATGCGGGGGGTGTTGCGCATTCCAAATTAATTTTTTGTTATAACTTATGGATGGGGCGGTGCGGTGATGGCAGCGTTCGGCGGCGGCGGGCGGCAGCGGCGGCGGTGGGTGATTGTACATTGTAGTACCACAGGATGTGGAAATTCTTTTGGTGACTGGAATTAATGTTAAAATCTGGGAAATGTTCATTTTCCAATTTATATGCTAATGCGATCGTGAAGCCTTTCATAAGATAGCAATACACATACACACCCCCACACACACACACATACACATACAAAAGAAAAAGAAATACATCGACAAATTGTGAATATCCTTCAACAGAGTTTTATTTAATTAATCATTTCTGCCCCGCTTGTAAATTAAAGCCAAAGGAATGTAATGTCCTTTTGAATGAAAATGAAAATATTATGTACGAGTCGAGTAGGTATGTACGTTGATTGAGAATGTATACGTATACATTACGTATACGAGTATAATAATAATTAAAATGACAATCATGCTATGTATTTGAATGGACGACGAAGTGAATAAGAAATTGGCCTTAAAATTGAGTTCATAAAATGTAAAGGGAAAGACGTTTTTTTTTGCTTTACATTTCATTGCATTAATATGGATTCTTATTACAGAAGAGGTCTCTTCTGGAAGAAAAGGAAATGGGAAAGTTTCTATTTTCGTTTTTTATTATTAAAATTTAACATTTCAGAAATCTGACATAGATTAAAATGTGTAACATACTTTACAGTAAAACCACAAAGAATAAAATAAATAAATACATTTACAAATTATTCAAAAGGTACACAAATTTGTTTTCGATTTCGCTGTACAAATGCTGACAACTATAAGCGAAATTTTTTAACACTAAAAATGAATGTCAAACGTGCTAAATAAAACACATTTTCCACTTTGTTTTTATCATCCAAAAGAACACCCTTTAACCGATTTTATAGAACAATTATTAGATTTGATTGCTATGACAAACATACATACACATAAATATTTTTAGAAAATCTTATGTTTCTGTCATTTTATTGGAAAATGTTATGAAAATTGTGAGGCATATATGTATGTACCTCTTTCTCTAAAAAGAGATGGTTATCACCGCATATAATATTTTAACTGTTGTTCTTAAAACAAAACACATAAAGGGTAGTCCACTTTTTTAAAGGGTAGTCCAATTTCTTTCAATCGACTAATTATTAAAAACTACCCTAACATCATGTATTATTTTATATTTTTTTTTATGTAATACCAAAACGAATAAATAATTTTGTTTTACATGTACCAACCTCACGCTCCTCTCCTTAAAATGTGACTTTACAAAAAGCCAATAAGTGGATTTTAGGGGACTTTTGATGTATTCCATATTCTGTGTCAATTCCTATCATAAATCATTTTTTGCACCTTTCGATACAAGTAGTGTATTTAAGATTCTCTTTATTTAATCTATATTATCAATTATGTAAAATATAATATGCATATAAAAGAATGTCGTGTTAGTTACACTATTTATAACTCAAGAACGGCTTAACCGATTTAGCTAAAAATTTTCACAGAGACAGTTTATCTGGAAAAGCACATATTTTTATACGCGGTAAAATGAATTTTATTAGGATTAAACATTGATCACGTCTTAGACAAAAATTGAAGCATTATGGGGTTATTGTTTTACATTCAGCACAACAAATCAGATCAACTAGGACATTGACTTCGGTTGTCCTGCCGATCGATCAGAAACTATGAAACAATTGTATGGAAGATCGAATAAGCAACAACAATATTTTTCCGAAGCTTGAGTTTCTGCATTAAATTGTGGCGAGACGAAGTTTACCCGGCAATCTAGTTTCCAATAAAATTAATTTATTGATTGATGAAAATTTTATAGTCGATAATACATTTGTATGTTAAGGAAAGAATATTGAAGAGATCTTAACCATCTAAGACTTTTTATTGTCAAAAATCTGGATATTCAAATTTTGGATTCACTATCGGACTAATTTAATGTTATAGGTTTTCATTACCTTGTGCCAGATCACAATTTAAATTCGGCAAATGTGAAGTATTTATATTTGTAGATCATTTGATACACATGCCAATGTTAAATTTCTTGTTCAGAGTTCTTTTTGGTGCAGAAAAGAAATTGACAGAATTCTTCATCCAAAAGTCTTTTAAAGGTGACTCATTTCGACGTCTTATCATTTTATTTTCTCCACTCTAGATTGTAGAAAGGTGTGGCGGTGAATAATGAAACTTCATAATAATTCCCCTTAAACAATCCATTGATTATAAAGTCTTTAGAAAACAATTGTATCAAATCCAAAAATTTTAATCTCAGAGTTTTCACTTCGAACAAAGAAACATAACTGGCCAGGCCAATTTAGTGTCTTTGCTGTTCAAATTGACGTTTATTCCTTTTTTGTAAATTGTTATAGGTATGACTGATTTTTTGAATCATAATCTTAACTTAATACTATCGTAAAAGGTATCAAATTCGTTTACGAATTGAGGTTCAATGGAAGCACTTTAAATCAATTTGATAAAGTCTATTCCCGAATTCCTTTATAGAACTACGGTATCTTTCACAATCAGGAAATGTTATTAAACTTTGCTTCCGTTTCCGCTTCTTCATGATGGATTTTGATTAACTTTATTTTACCAGAGCAAGGTATGTATACATATGTATGTATGTCCAAACTTTGGAAGACTCGTTTCCTGCTGGAATTTTTAACAGAGATTTAAATTATGCATCCAGACCTACAAAATTTTATTTCGAAATATATATCTTCTAGAAATTAATTGTCAAATTGTTTGTAAAAAATAAAAATGTTTAAATAGGTAAGCGAATTTGCAATTTCAACGAATATTGAGTGAGTATAAAAATGTATTTTATTTAACAAATAAATCATGGTAAAAAATTAAAATACATTGAGGCAAACATCTTTTGACTTTTTGAAATATTTAACTTATTTGTTTTAAAAGAAGTTAGAAATTATGTCCCTAAATATAAAATTATACTCTTCTTTGTCGATGTCTGAGTTTCTGTTTGGACCTCCCTGAGCTTAAAACAAGAATCCTCGATTTTAACAATATTACCATAATTCTATTTTTTATGAGTTTTATGTGTATATGTATGTTCCTAACTTTCGAAAATCCCTCTAGACTCAAGTTTGAGGTTAAGTAAACTCCCAAATACAACCCCAAGTGCAACCCTCTATATAACTGGAGTTCCATCCTTTAAATATTAAATATACAACTTTCATACACCTCTATACCATACCCTCGTCTACTTTTGTTAAAAGTTTCAAAAGCATATAATAGAAGCATATCCTTTTGGTCATGTCCCTTCATGTGCTTAATTTGATGTTTTTGTCCTGGTATTTCTTCGTCAATTAATGTTTCCTTCCCCAATAACCATAAAGAGACTTCTAACAATATAATCAATTTATAATAATTAATGGCAATGATGATGATGATGAGCACATCGAATATTTCGCTCCACGAGCCATGGTCTGGCCAGGTCATAGCTGGCTTGGCTAGCCATTCGATTCCGGTTCAATTTTATAGTCCAGACAATTTATGTTGATTCGCCCGCCGACATTTTTCAAATCGATTTTCATTGAATGTCACCGTTCGTCGACGTCGATGTTATGGAAGGACATAGGACAATTTAATTTTGTGTTTAAAAGGAACCCCTTTTGTGTCAAATATATGTATATACCTAAAGGCTACTCGTTCTCCGCGTGCAGTCAGTCAGTTCGTTACGGATGATTTGTCTCTAAACGAGTGCATTGGCAACGTCAATTTAATGTCAGTCGTCTTAAGGTGACCATACCGTGTTTTATTTCTTTGCGTTGCATTCTATGAACATGTTATTAAGTCAAGGGAAACAGAAGTGTCCAGTCAAATTTTTAAGCACTTTCTACAATTACAATAACTCTGCCGATTTCCTTCTGTGAAGCATCTTTCAAACGGATTGAACAGGTTTATGAAATGTACATGTCAAGCCTACTAAACTTCAGAGTGCATGTGCATAGTGACTTAAGACTTTTTCGATCTCAAAATACCATTTTTGTTTTACAATGATCGTTTATTTCAGCCCCTTTGTCAATTGTTTAAACAGGTACAGGTAACCGATTTCATAGATCACCCCTTCTGGTGCAATATCGACGTTAGTGCAATTTTTTTAGAATTGAGTTAAGAACGCTATAAAGTCCGAAATGTCAAGTTTTATATGTGATGACGTGATTGTTTCTCTTAAACTAGTGGCCAAAAGAAGTCACTTCTTTGTTTGTCAGAAAAGCTAAAACGACAAAACTTTTCAATGCAATAAAGTCATAAATGTCAGTTGCACCCTGAAGAATCGGTAAATGGTATTAAAAAGCCGTAACGTACGATAGGTCAGTTAATGAGGGGATATCTTAGGATAACAATGACATACAAGTTTTAAATATTTCCTTTAATTAAGTGTATAAAAGTCTCAACTGTCAAAAAAAAATATTGATTCATACGAGTATACGGTTAAAATGTTACAATTGAGATTCCTCAAACTCTAAAAAAGCTCTAAAAAGAAGCAGGTACAATATGTGAATAGTTATACTTTTAGAACTCTTGAAGTCTATTCTTTACGCCTATTTTAGGGCGTTATTAAAGGTATTTAAGCAAGAAAACTTTAAACGCAATTCTTCAACATTTAGAAAAATTACATTTACGTCAATATTTCACCGGAGGTACGAGATGTATCGTAAAAAATAAGACTGCTAGCAACTGTCAAAGTTCGGACAAAGGATAAGTTGAGGTGGTTTTTTTCAATAGAATCCAAAAGAGGTAATTAAGAGGCCATATTAAGGAGATCTGTTGGATTACGTGATAAAAACGACAGAAAGAAAAAATGAAATTTCGAAAACTAAAAAGAAAAGCCTGGTAAACAAATGTTGGAATGATAGAGGTTCAAAAAACAGAGTGTACAAAAATTTAAAACTGACATGGAATCTATATATCAATAGGCTAAGGAAAATTTTGTGGTACCATTTTCTAAAAAAGTATTTGACCGATTTCGATAAATTTGATTTGGCTGAAAATGTTTTCTCCTTCAAGATTTTCGATTAAATTGTTTTTGAAATTAAAAGTTGAAAGGTGTCGAATTTCAACACTTGGCGGTATTATTTTTTTGAAATGAATTTGAAAGCAGGAATATATAAGATGAAATCGGAAAAATATTTTGACTAAGTTATTCATTCAGCATGACAAATTAATCTTGGAAGTTTGTAATTAGCTGCTGATTTTTATCTTATCGAGTTCGGTACAGAACTAAGAAGAACTAGGGTGGAAACCTTGTCAAATGGGTTTTTACTATTAAAGAGCTGTATCTTAGGAACAACTTGCTAAGAATTGATGACGTGTCCTCAGCAACCTTATAGCTAATATTGCGAATTTGAAGTTTGTAACTAGATTGATTTTGAAGTTAGAGTGGGGTCGAAAAGCAGATGGGTTTATTCTTGTAATTGTAAAAGGGATGTAGTGCCTAAAAATCCGACTTCGATTTTTGGAATGATATTTTTCTCTAACTCGGTAGGTATCCGGAAAAGCATAGGATATTTGGATATCCAGATCTCAATTGTGGCATTTTAATTTTATCTAGATATAAGAGATGCATCCTTATAAAATTTGAAACGGACCTTAAAAACAAAATGCCTGAAATTAAAGGTTGCTTCTACATAATACATCCGTCTAGACATCCTAATGAAAACATAAGGGTGGTCACCCCTATCATGTACCCAGCATAATGTAATGATAAAATGAGGAAGCTTTTGAAGTGAGGTTTGTTGCATCGAATCATGAGCATAAGTGAGCAGTACAGGAGTCTATTTACTTATAAAATATAACTTAAATCTACAATCCATTTGTTAATTTGAACATGAAAGAGAGCATTTTAATTAAATCGAGGGGTATAGATTTTATGACAATTAATTACGACCTAAGTTGTAAGTCCAATCATACATTTTTGGGTGCTTATACTAAAAACTAATTTCCGAAAAGAAAAAATATAAACACATAAAAATGGTGTTCTACAATTAAGTGGGTCATAATGGAGTATTGAACGAGAGTATCTACAACTATTCTTCGTTGTTGAAAAATACTTCAAAAACAATGACAGAATTGCATTTGGCATTTCGAATAATGTAATATTCTTGATTAACTATTGTCAAATTTCTACCTGGCTGATTCGACAGTGACATTTTCAATTTTGTTCCTGATTAGGTTATTTAAAGTCATAAACCGTCAAAAATAAGATTACTTTTAAATCAGTTTAGGCTTGCCAACACTATTCTACACAAAACCGGCAAACTTAAATCGCGCATTGATTTTGGAATACCCTTTATGAAGCTACAAGTTGAACCTGTTGGTGAACTAAACTCCTTTCCTATCTGTTTTGTCATTGTTTTGCTTATAAATATTATTTTTGGCTACAAAAGATATTTGTGTCCCAATATCAGAAAAATCTCAGACAATCTTCGCCATGGCGCCACAAGCATTTCTAGGACTTCCCGTCTACCAGTCGCGTCATTGCCGCCTTTGTCAACAGAAAAAAAAAATTCAATAACAGAACAATGACAAAATCAAACACTCGCCCACCCCCCTGCATAGAAAACATCTAAAATAAATATTTAACATTTTAGTTTGTCCTCTCTAAAATAAACATACACATTTTCATAGGACTCTCCTATTCCATGAATAAACTTAAAAAAGAAGAACACTTCTCCCTATCTATTGAGGCAGGGAAGAGCATGACACCGCACCCATATTCATACCTACATACATACTTCATATGCGTCAGGGCATATTTTTATACAAGAGGGTGTTTTAGCGGGCAGTTTTTTTTTTTTTTTTCCTTTCGGGGGGACACTTCGCGTCCTGATTTTCACTTCCAACTTCTCTCCCGCACTACTCCTTCGCATCCGATTAACGCATACGGTTTCTGTCGTCCATATGTCTGCTGTGTTTCGATAAAAGTCAAATATTTACCTACATCCCTGCCAGGGGGTAAATATTTATCACATAGACTGTCAATGAGGGTGTTGTTATCAAAATAGATTTTTTTTCCCCAAAATAAAAATATATTATTCTAGGTACGTTGTTGTTGTTGTTTAAAGGACGAAGCCAGAGAGACAAACATTTATTTAATTTATCGACCACAAAACGAAAATCGTGCATCGAGGCTTATTGACAAATGAGGTTCCATTCCAGACCTGCCTAATCGAAAAATTCACCATTCCCGTAGCTTTTGAATAAATTATCTCTTCTTTATTGAAATTTTATTTAATACGGTTCCATTGATTTTTTTTTTTTTGGTGTCTTCCATCGGAATTAAAATTAAGACAAAAAGTATTTGTTGGTTCGGAATTTGTTGGACTTGAACTTTTTTCTTTTGAACTCGGGTAGGGTACCCGCATGTCAGTCAAATGTTCTGATTTTGAACTTCTGAACACGAGGACAAGGCTCCGAGGCAACTACACGACACTAGCTAGAAAATAGAAATTGACACCCGAAGATATTTCAATTTCAATCATCAAAGTATCCCAAAGTTCGTCCGTGCGTCTTGATTCCTGACGAAGTTGATCTTGTTTGGAAATAAGAAAGCCTTTAAGGTCGATGACAGATACACACATCCACAGCCCCTGGAATTGTGTGTACAGTACAGGAATTGCCGACACTTCCAATAAGAAATTACGAATAGTAAATTGCGCTTGAGAAATTTATTGAGGCGTTTTAAGGAATATTATAGCCCCACACAAATACAAACACATACACATGTAAGGACATGCCAAATGCTTACAATAAGGGTCCTGAGCTGCATTGACTTGACAAGACGTCGCCGAGCCGCTCCGCCATCAGGACTGGGACTGGAACCCTCACGTGCTATATAATTATGGCACAAATACGTGACAGGATTCCAGGATGTACGTACATAAATGAATGTAAGTAGAAAATTGGTATGTGTGTGTGTGTTTGTGTGTTGTCCTCTCACAGGATATCTGAAAAGTTTTCCTTATGTTTGTTGTTGTTCTTTATTCTGGCAAGCCATCGCCGAGCCGTTGTTGTTGTGTTGGTGGTGTTTTCGAGCCTTATTTTGAAAATTAATACTCGTTCGAGTTTATTCTTCCTGTTTTTTTTTTTCTTCTTGTTTTTTGGATTTTTGTTTGTAGGTAAAAGTTCGTCTATAGCGCATTTTGTCCTGGCACATTCACACAGAAACAAACAACGGACGACGAACGAGTACCTAGAACGAAAAAGCCATGGAGCAAGGAACATGTGGCGATAAAAGTTTTCTTTTGTCAGTTGTCAGATGTTACGAGCTCTTCTTCTCTATTTTCGTTGTTTTTCTTTTTTGTTTTGTTCGTTAAGCCATCAGTAATTATTTTCAAAAAAATAAGGAAGACGAAAAAAATGTAACACTGTACCGACAATATGGGGAGAAGGAAGACATGTTGATGAAGTTGTTTCGTTGCTACAGGGAGGCCACAGATGTCTGGATCTATATGTACAGTATACCTGCCTTCCTAAGGGTTTTATAGTGAGCTAATTGAGGCAAATGTCTGAATTGTCAGACAATTTGGTGTTTTTGAGGGAATTCTTCTTTTAAGATTTTTTTCAAAGGGTGATTCTTAACACGTAAGTTGTGTTTTGATTGTTGCGGCATTCCTTTTCCACTCCTCGAAGAAGCCTGCTGCTCTCCTGTTTGAATATTAAGACTTTTAACTGCTCACACTCTGGTTTTATGGTGTGCAACATTGAGAACAACTAGGTATAGGGCAAAACTTTCTCTTTTTGATTCGCGGTGAGAATGGTCCATTTCATTCACAATGAAGGTATCTTTTAATATTTGATTTTGAAAAATTTAATTTAACCAATCAAAAATAAGGAAGATCACAATTCGATGCTTTACAACTGTCAGTAGCGTGCATCAAATGATACCTATACAGTGTAAAAAGAAATCTTCTTTTGAAGCAACAAGCTCTTGCGATATCTGGAAAGCATCCCAAGTGGCCATATTGATGTTGGATTGGTGTTAAATCCTAACAAAACTGATCTGATCTGAATAAGTAAAATATCTGAGCAAGAAATAAAGCTGGAAACCTAATATTCAAGATATTGTAACAAAGACACAGTATGGGTGTATTCTCTTGCAAATAGACTTTGCCAAAAAATGGGGTATTAGGTCCCTTCCACAAGAACTTTCAAGTGACCATTCCTTTTTTTTTCTTTATTCAATAATAAATATGTCGGTAGTCTCTGTTATTTAGGAACTAAAAATGTACCAAAATATAAGTCAGATTAATATATTAATGTTTCCAATCGGTGAATTTTGAATTCCGTCACAATTAACGACAGCAATTGTTCATTAAAAATCCGTTTTCGAAAAATTGATTTTTCAAAATAAAAAAATTAAAATCTTTTTTAAAAACTCAAAACATTTTATTTTGAAAATATTTGTATGCAAAAAGTTTCGTTGAAAACCTTCGATCAATAACCAATTCTTCGATTGCACAAAAACTATAGAAATCTGAGAGAAACAATGGGGAACTATTGAATCTTAAGACAAGTGCTTAAAGCCATTAGATATTGTAACCAAAGTCTTTTGCAGGGAAAATAACTCTCCAGTATCAATGGTTAGACCAAGTTATTGATGCAATTTAGAGCTTTCACCTGATGGAGAACCAGATGTCATAACAAGTTTTAGTCTAAGTTTGGTCCCAGAAATTAAAAAACGATTTGACCTGGACTGGGAAACGATTTGTTGGAAGCATAATCCCAGCATAATCCCAGCATAAAACAGATCATCATCATCAGAAACAGGTTTGGGATTTTTTTTTTCATAATTTTTATTTTGAGGCAATTCCGTTACATTCAAACAAAAGTCTTTTTATTGTTCGAACGATTTGGCACGTTCCATATTATTTATAAACCCATACCGCTATCTACTCTGTAAGCGTTGAATTAACGAATGTTTTTTAAATTATTTATTGAATACCTACGAAGTTTTACAAAATATGTCTCACGATAAATCTGTTTACAATGTTGTACAAAGTTAATTTTTGGCTTTACATGAAGAAAACTTTAGCGTAGTGAAATTTCTCTAATAATAATAATTTTCAGTCAAGGAGTAGCTGTAATTTTTTTTTAATCCGAATGACAATGGCACTTTGAAACTATGAGAAGTAAAGATGAAGATCAACGGCCGGGAAAAACGAATTATCGCATGTGCTGCCAGTAATTAAAGCTTGAGTTGCACGCCACGTCTGTAAGACCGACTCAAGTTTGCTACATTGGAATTTGCCAAAATAACAAGGAAACCGATTGGACATCTGTAAGTTTTAAAATTGTATTTAAAGTTATTTTCTCTGATGGGAAGAAATTAAACTTAGATAGTCCTGATGGATTCTACAGAGAATGACGTCACTAACAAAAAGCACTGCATTACTTAGAAAAACGTATTTTTGTTGGTGGCTCAGTGATGATGCAGATGGCTTTCACTTCTGCGGGGTGATTGAAAATGTGGTTTACGTCATCAAAAATAAACAGTAAGAATTATGTTCAAGTGCTCCGCAGCAGTTTGATTCGCTTTTTTGGCAAACAACCGGGGGAAATCCTGGACTTTTCGGTAGGATAATGTCAAAAGTCACACTAGTCGAGAAAAAACTTATTGTCCTGGACCTAATTCTTTGAATTTATTGAAGTCCCCCTCATTTTCTCCCGCCGCCGCGCCGTTAATCCAATTGAGAATGTGGGTAGTCCCATTCAGGAGAATTAATGCAGAAGGAAAGACCTTCGACACTGTAGAAGACTTTAAACAAACTCTGTGAAGAAAACGGGTTAAATTGTCAAAAAAGTTTTACAAAACTTAGTCAAATTCTTGACCTCAGGACCACGTGCTCCTGATATCGACTTGATTAAATGTTGTTTAATTTGTCATAACTTTAATAGATCCTGTGAAATTTTTTCCGCCCCAAGTTCTATCAACACGCCAGACTGTTCGATTGGTCGATATGTCATCAAACGATCAAAATGTTCATTCATTCATCACAAATCATATTTTTAAGTCAATATAATTTTAATATTCCGTTACAAATATTACTTCGAAGGGATTGACTTTTTCCGTTTACAATAAAATGGATTAGTTTCGAAAATTTGCATTTTCAGACAAAATTTCCATATTTTTCAAAATATACATTAGGAACAAACGTTACCCATGAGACTTTTGAGAGTCATCGATCTGGGGTCATATGATTTAGGCGAATCGAATATCGTCTCAGCTCGGTTCTACATTCGAAACCGAAACTTTTCTCTTTTACACTAATGGAAAAATGTCATTGATTAAATTAAGCTTAAGTGAAATTAATTTTTGATGCATTGGAAATGGACAAGTTGTTTTATAAGAGCTTAAAAATATCCAAAAAGATTCCGCTTTTTTTGTACGAATTCCATTCCAAGTAATTTATTGCTGTTAAAAACCTAAACATGCTCACACAGCTAAATTCTTTATTGCTTAGAATATATCAATTGGAATATTGATGGTTGTCCCAACGTCAAATAGTTTTTTGATAGTGTTGCCATTGCCGGTGATAGAAGTATCGTCAGAAACTAAAAATTGGAAGACCATAGGCGAGTTGTGAGTTTAAGTCTAAAAATGTCAATTCAATACATAACTTACCGGATTGGCCTACACCATACGGCGGATAAGGATGTCCAGGATATGGGTACAAATACACACAAGGTGGATACCAGGGACTTGGATTACCAGGTGGTAAAGATCCAACAGGCGGTTCAGAATGAGGTTGAGGTACGGGGCTAACAGGTGGCAATGGATAATGAGGAGGTTGGTTTTGGACAGGGGGTTGGGAAAATGGAGGTAGCTGGCCAACAGGAGTCAGCGGACCAGGAGTTGTATGTGGAGCAACAGGAGGAAGTGGTGATACAGTAGGAGCATGAGGATTAGCCGGAGGTTGGGATACAACTGTGGGATTTGTCGCCGGTGGCTTGGAATGATGTGAATCAATGAGATTGGGAAACATATTATTTAAATGCTGCCCATGCTTCTTGTCGTCGTCTTCGTTACTATCATCACCATCTCCATGATGTTTATCATGCCAGTGCTTTAGCAGCTTATGAAGGTGGGGTTTTGGTATTGGCTCTGCCTTTGATTGTTCCACGAATTGAATAAAAACTGGAATGAAATTGAAGAAAATAGAAAAATAATTAAAGTGAAACAATTTAGATTTATTAAGGTGAAAATGTTTACCTAGAAAAGTTGCAATAATCAACAAGTGAATCGCCAACAACTTCATGTTGATGATCTATTAAGAAGAACTTGTGTGTTCTCTTGCATCTAAGTTTGCACCTGTATTTAAGCAAATTATAAAGGTGAACAGTGCAAAAGCTAAACACAGTTTAATTATAATCGTGAGAAGCGGTCATGATTTACATTAAAATGCGGTCACTGACCCAAGTTCAATTATTAAATATTAGAAATGTTTTGTGTACACTTCACAGTTACGTCTACTTAAACAAAACAATACTAAAGTATTTTTTTTAATTTAATAACTATAGGAGAATGGCTAATGGCTAGCGGATAGCGGTTAGCAGCTAACGTCGAATGTCTATAATGTCTAATGTCTAATGTCTAATGTCTAATGTCTAATGTCTAATGTCTAATGTCTAATGTCTAATGTCTAATGTCTAATGTCTAATGTCTAATGTCTAATGTCTAATGTCTAATGTCTAATGTCTAATGTCTAATGTCTAATGTCTAATGTCTAATGTCTAATGTCTAATGTCTAATGTCTTATGTCTAATGTCTAATGTCTAATGTCTAATGTCTAATGTCTAATGTCTTATGTCTAATGGCTAATTGCTAATGTCTAATGTCTAATGGTTAATGGCTAATTGCTAATGACTTAAATGGCTAATGGCTTACAGTTAGCGGCTTACGGCCTATGGCTTAAATATACCTCTAAAAATCAGAATTTCTTTTTCTAAATACATGCTCCAGAAAAGTGTTACTTTAAAACTGACATTTCGAATTCAATATTGAGATGTACATAGATGAGGTGCGATACCAAGAAGGTACTGATGTAAGTATAACGAAACAATTTTGTCAAAACCGAGACGAGGCAAACAAAATGTAGGTATCGTCAAGTCTCGAGCTCTAAAACAACACTACTCACTTCAACAGAATCCCATCATTCGAAAAAACCATTAGAAATTTAACCGTTTCCATAGATGTCTCCTGAGATGTGATCACTCAACTATAATCGTTGTTGTCCAAAATATAATGGTCCTAGTTTTCTTTTACGGCTTACGCCCTGTCCGTTATTCCCCGACGTAATTATGATTTGTCGGAATCTATTTCTATGAAAACATTTATTACCCAACCCAACAACAAAAACAGATTACATTTGACATTCAATTAAGCAGAAATTTCTTATGACAAATCTTAAAAACACATCAAATTGTTTCACTCTTCTATTCTGTGTATTTTATTAAACCGATCCCAGAAGTGCCATAAAACTTCCAATTATTTCCACGTATAAACGAGGAAGACGCACGACGATGACGATGACACACGTCTCTCCGATTAAATTTGTCAAAAATATTTACACACTGTACCTTCGAAACTGCAATAAAATATGACTCATTTTCATGTCTCAAAGGCCTTAAGTCAAAACCCCCTTAGCCCGCGGGATATTGATTTGATACCTACCTATGCCATACACATTCAGTCATTCACCCAATCGAGAAGTGAGAAATAGCTAAGGCTCTGACTATGACTATGACTCCCCGTCCGCGTCAGCATCCCCAGAGCCAAGACCAAGAGTAAGTTGCCGACTTCTTGTTGCTTGTGCACCAGATTTGGCGGCATCAACGCCACGTGTCATATTATGTTCACTTTAACATTAACTGTTATCTGCACATCTCTCCTAGGTCCTAGAGGAAGGCACATATACTTTAGACCTAGTTTATTAGCTGGAAATGAAGATATAGTGTCGTTGCCGCATCCACACGCGTCCACCTCCACAGGAACCAACATCTGGGGACCAGAATCCCAGAGAGTGCTAACTGCCTATGTCATTAGGCATGAAATAATTACTAACATGACGTCTAAATACGGAGTGTGTGGGGTGCTGGTGACTGCTGAAGCTGATGCTGGAAGCTGGAAGTCAGATAGTTATCTAAACAGAGGTCCAAGTTAGTTGACTTCCTCCTCAATCCTGAATCCTGATTGTGTTTGTGTCTTGGTCCGCTGAGGCTGACTAATTGCGAATTCAATTTAATTTATGAAATGTTTGACGTTGATGCTTGTGTTTGCACCTTCGAGTATAAGTTACTTTAATGGCGGGGACCGACTTGAAAAAATACCGCATTAAGTTAACTGCAAAACGTGCAATCAGAGGTTTTATTATTTTCTTCCATTTTTGTTTTTTTGTTTTTATTTTTATTTTTACAATAAGGATAAAAGTCCTGTCACGTACGTTCATCGTAATTACGTGGTACGTGATGTATGTCAGTAAGTTGGTGGTTTTCATGGATTTTTATGGTAAATATTATTGTTAAGCATATTCGTTGTGGCAACATTTATTTGGGGTTTCGGGTTTCGGGGTTCGGGATTCGGGACTACGGTCTACCCATGGGGCATTAAGAAACACCATCGAAATGGCAATGGGCAAATATGGAACACACATGTGGTGTAGATGTGGATGTGAATGTGATGTGATGCCTGGGCTGAGCTGGGCCTGCCAGGATGCCACAGAACAGAACAGCAACTGCCACGCGGATTTAGTTTTTGTCGTTTAATACCCCCGGGCTGGTTAATATTAAATTTTATGTTATTTTCGTGTATTCCCATAAAATGAATGTTTATGGAGCAGAGGGAAATCACATTCGCATTCACATTCACATCTATGATGTTTTAAAAGCCTGGTTCGGGCTCCGTTACTGGCTTAGGCTCAGATGGCAGTTTGATCATAGGAAGCTCTAGTTATTTCAGGATTTCTGGGAAGTTATAAAAACTAAATATTCATATGAATCATGTGATGTTATGAGTATTGCTCGACGACGACGAGCGACGATGACAGTTCCTATTCCTAGTGGCCTGCTATTAAGTTGGGATTGGGACTGTGATGGCTGATGAGAATTCATGATTCATGAAAAGCTTATTCTTTTGACCGGAACGCAGTAGCGGTGCCACATCACTCGTGTAAAAATAACTAGCATCGCTGAACAAGTGTCCTCGAAAAGTTAACCGAGTTTGAATTTTGAGGGAGCAGTAAATTTTTTTAAAATAATATTTTTGAATAAACAAATTCCTTGTTTTTTAAAACCTAAATTTTCGAATGTGAATTTATTTAAATCTTTACGTCATTCAAGTGTATAATATTTGTGTGTACCACTCGACTGCTGTTTGGACGGAAGGGAGCAGCACTTAAAGACTTGTCTATAACATTTTCAATTACATATTTTTGACACTAGTGGTAGTTTGTTACTTAATTTTTAGTTTAATTTCTTCCTTCAGATGTTGAAAGAATGAAAGAATGAAAACTGTACGAGTCACTCGAAAACAACTGAGTACAATGCTAGTGTAGTCCGTGGTATTGACGAATCCCTAGGTTTGTTGAATCCTCGTCGATATTTAAAATTAGGCATTTCCCACACGACATTACAGCGTGTTTTGCTTATGGTTTTTAAAGATAAGATAACAAAGAACTCAAGTCGGTCGATCCCAAGCAAAGTCTTCGTTGTCAAATTGGCCCTGGAAATACTTCAAAATAATTCGGATTTTTATCGAAAATCATCTTCAATGAAGAGGCCCTCAGGGACTTCGTCAATAAGAAGAAATGGATTGTTTAAAGGGCTCTCCCTCGAAAATGAGGATGGGAAACAGTTACTTACATAGGTCCTCAGATCTACGAAGTCCGTTGGTATTACCCAGCGGGATATAGGGCCTCAACTAGAGATGT
The DNA here is from genome assembly GCA_905146935.1 of Scaeva pyrastri. Classification (NCBI taxonomy): domain Eukaryota; kingdom Metazoa; phylum Arthropoda; class Insecta; order Diptera; family Syrphidae; genus Scaeva; species Scaeva pyrastri. The sequence continues at coordinate 52,485,567 of LR989929.1, forward strand.
ATTTAAGCTCCTTCCAGCTCTTTCCCAATCTCGCAGATTCCTCCTCGACTGTTCTCCTCCACGTGCTTCTCGGTTTACCAACTCTTCTTCCTTCTAGTGTGAGTGATTTCCACTGCATTGCCTGACCCGCAATGCAGTCATAACCTTTTCGAAGCGTGTGTCCAATCCACTGCCACTTACGCCTTCGTGTTGTCGTGTTCGTATAATGGTATCGATGGGTTTCAGACCTGTTCGGCTATATAAGTCCTCGTTAGAGACACGATTAGGACAGAAAACCCGTAAAATGTTTCGAAGACATCTATTAACGAAGGTTTGTAGTATCTGGTTATTGTTGTTGTTATTTTCCAGGTTCTGCAACCACATAGCAGAACTGATTCGACGTTAGAGTTAAACAGTCGTAGCTTTGTGTTCAAGCTGAGAGATTTTTTTTTCAAAACATTGGCCAACATTCCGAACGCACCCTTTGATTTTCCAATACGGATGGCGATGTCTAGTTCGGTTCCTCCTTCAAGATAGACGATACTTCCAAGACATTAGAAACTCTTTTCTTTCTCTACTGGTTGGGAAACAGTTGCGGTGAATGAATTGCTGCACCAAGCTATAAAAAATTACAATTTACACTTTTGTGCAAATATTTTATCAGTTGTAAGAACTTCTACTGAAGATTTTCTTTTTTACTAATTTTTGCAATTTTTTCTAACATATTACTGCGTTCAAAAAGCCAAAATCCAAAACCAATTTTCGGAGTCGTTTTCGGTCAAAATGGGACTATGGATAATGTTTACTTAATTAACCAACACAATTTTGCCTTTTTAAAAAACCATTATTATTTTGGAGTACCGTACAAATTGCTATAATTTAACTCTCCCTCCTGTCTTCAATTTATTTTCCCGGTCTCCATTCATATACATGACAACATTTCAGAAAATCAGAACTCTTAATGAACTTTGGCAAAAACGAATCCCAATCCTCACATCTTGTTTCTTGATTGGGTCACATTTGTTCGTACATTTTCCGAATGAACATGTATTCAAATTTATGTAATGTAATTCTGTAAACATCCGTTGAAAATGTCTGATAAGCATAAATACCAGTACCTTCCTATCTGCTTGTTTACGTAGACAAATTTTAAGCAATTCACGCACTTATCTACCGAACCAATCTCATTATCAACAACCATTTTAGTGAGTTCTCGGATTCGGATGTTTTTCGAGATCTCTCGTCGAATATGGCAACGGGTGGAGACGAAGAATAGTATAGTGAGGACCTTTAAACATCGTTGAATATTACAATCCTACATTTTCTGTTAGCGACGCGACGATGCGATGCGACATATAAAATAATGTCGTCCTTTATTCATATCTGACCCGCTTTCCCTCCCCCTTTCGACTTCACTATACTATACAACACACGAGTACTACACGACTCTGAAGGTCTGAAGCTGAAGATGACAAAAATTAAAGACCAATTTTCAAAAGCATCAGCAGCAACAACAACAACAACAACAACAAAATAAGAAAAAAAATATCTGATGAATGCGAAAAACGATGCCATACACATGTAGGACAATAAAAACAAATTGCCAACGCCATTGAAGTCATTCCAGGATCCAGCTATTCAAGATTTCCTTTTTCTTCCTTTCGCTTATAATATTTTTCCCTTTGGATTCTTATTTTTACAACCCGTTGCGGGTTTTTGTCCCGTTTCGTCGTCGGTCGCCGTGTCGCCATCGACATCATCGTCGTCGTCGTCCATATGTGTGTGTACTTACTTTCATACATACATTCATACATACATTCATACATACATACATATATGTATATATTTACTTGTGCAAATATTCAAGTCGCGTAGAAGATGGCTGTACTCGTATCGTATGCATGGAATTTTATGAAAATAACAATAATTTCGAAGCAAAGTCCCGTATGCCGCCCCGTTTGGCGTGTATGGGTGGGAGCTGGGAGATAAATTGCGGATCTACATGTTTTCAAAACGCTTCGAATGGTGCGGCGTGTCGGTCGTCGAGTGGCCCAGCCAGTCCCTATACCGCATCAAATGCCGCTGGGTTGGAATAACCGACCGACAGATTGATGTTTGTTTGAAACACATTTTTCAACCTCACGCAAAAGCCTTTTTTATCATAACTTGCCTGTACGGCTTAACACGTGTTGGCCGCTTTGTGAGTGGGTTGATAGTACTTACGGACGATATATGGTCATGACTAAAACAACACGGTTATTGAATTAGGAATTTAACCTTAAAACATTGAAAACTGTGAGAATTTTTGAACATAAACACGTGGTGAATGCGGGTAATTTTGAAAGTTCAAGGTTGATTATTGTGAATTTTTAGACCTTCTGATTATACCCTGTTGTCAAAAAAAGCTAGATCAGTTTATATGAATTTTAGGCACGTTTCATGATAAGAATGAGAAACGTTAAACAGAAATTCAGTACTGAATTTGGAGAAATGTAAATGGACGGATATGGAGAACTCTATCCTGAATGCAGCCAATAAAAATCGTCAATTGAATTCTAATCAAATATTGAACTCATTATTTCACTTTGAGGTACTGATACTAAGTTTTGTCTCATTTAATAAGTCTCCCCATTTATCCCAATCATGAGTCGACACTCTCGGGGTCCAGTTGTGCACCCCAAGGCTTCGAGCGTCCTGGTCTACGATATCTCTGCAGCATATGTTCTAAAGCGCTGTCCCCTACCATAAAATATTCTACAAAGTACTTTCCGAGCTGGTTACTCTTTGCTCATGCTAGCTAAGTGACCAGCAAACCGTAGTCTATACTAAGTCTTAATAATGGAATAATGTTAGGTGTAAGAGATGAATCGTACACTATGCAAAAAACAACCACTAATGTTTAATGCACCATTTAGACGATCATTTCAGTTTCAGTTGAGCTATCAATCAGTTAAGCTTTGAGCTTTAAACTGATATCTAAATGCAAAAACTGAAGTGTTTAACTGTAACTGATGGAATTCCCATAAGTTGTTAGTTTTGTTCTTAGTTAAATTGATGAACTGAACACCAAGCTGAGTTTCATTTTGATTGAACTGACAACTGATCATCTTAAAGGGGCTTAGCTTAATGGAATGTAAAATTGCCCGTTAATTGTTAACAGTCACAATTAAAAAAAGTTTTCTCAATTCTTAAGAGGGCACATGCTCAAGCTTGCAGGAAATGTCTTTCATGTTGAACATGGTCTTTGCAGCAATAGTACACTGCAGTTTGAGTTAAAGTAGATTTTGCCCATTCGTATAACTTTAAAGGCGATATTATAGCTCTGTTTGACGGCAGTTGTAAGCTTACGCGTGTAACTAAGTGTTTAAGGTTTCCACCAAGACCATGGACCCTTACAATGAGAAGCAGCATGGAAATGCAATTCGGCCTCTACACCCCAAAATTTTCTTTGTAGTTTTTAAGGTTCACAAAGTTGAATCTGTTTTTAAAATATTGAGGACCTCCATCTGTGAGGTACCTATACGATTTTTAAGACGGGTATATGGTTCTATCGAGGAGGTGTTTATGTAGAATTTTTTTAAGAGCAAAAAATGATTCTGTATCGTGCTTCAAATCATTAGATATCATCACAATGCATTTCATGTTATATGTCAGCTTTGCTGTGTAAACAAACACTGAAGTAAGAAGTGTTGCTTGGTCATTGTTCCAATGAAAAGATTGTGTTGCTTTTTGTACCACGAAGCTATAATTTTCAGCGAAATCACATTGAACAAGAACTTCACATTCCTTTATGGTCTCTTTTAATGTCTTGAAGCGTGGGGCTTAAATGTGTCTAAGGCCCTGCAAAAGTGCAAAGGTTATCGGTAAAATCATCGCTGGGGGGCAGTTGTGAAGCAATAGAAAAGCGATCAGTACCCACCCAAGTTTCATACTGACTGAACCCTTGTAATATAATTATCATAAAAAATGGAATTTAGTTTTTTACGATTGCCATTTATTCCAGGACAATTTTCATAACGTTCGTTTTGGGGCGACTTTCCGGTCATTAAATGACAGGTCGAAGTTGGACTGGAACACATTATTTTATCCAGTTCCAGGCAATCCTTATAGTTTGAAAAGAACATACTAGTTCCAGCTATTGGGGAGTCTATATTTGAAATGTTGCCCAGTAGAAGCTGCTTTTGTAACTGCCATCTTGTGCCGCGATCTTACCAAATTCACCGTTTCTGTATGTATTTTTTTGTCGGTCACGTGGATTAGGTGATGCTCCCAAACTGTTCTACAAGCTGTTTTGCTTTTTTGCCTGCCGTCTTAAGGTCCCAAATTCCTCGGCAAGTCTTTTTTGTGTCCAAGATGCAGCTGTAAGTATGATTGTTTTTAAAGAGTTTGAGGTAGATGGATTACTGAATTTGTCTTTAAGTTGATTTAACATTTCGTCATTGTTGATTTCTTTTTCACACCAAGTCATAATACATCGGCCTTTTTCTAGAATTAAAACAAAGTTAGACCAAGTGAAGCTTTTCGCACGACACGAAGTTGTCATCTCAACACTAATAATATGTGAATTCTATCTCTTTTATACAAAGAACATTATAGTAAAAAATTTAAAAATATATCAAAATGGCCTAGACTGCTTAAAAATATGAATTAAATTGCTGACATCCGGTTTTCTATATAAAAATCTGTTTTTTGCCACGGACAAAAAATTATGTAGCACGCATGGAGAACCCACTCTGAAACTTGGGAAGTTGAATAAAATCTAATTTGAAATGATAACTTCCGGTTTTCTATAAGAATAAAAAAAAATCAATTTCCGGTTTAAATTTCATAAATAAAAATGTATCATATATTCCAATATTAAAATTAATTCAATTTTTTACTTTAATTTATCTGCATTTTTCAAGAGAACCCTTACTCTTAACATGCTAAGACTTTATTAGCCCATAACTCCAATACCAGACCTTTTTTTTTCTGGCCAAAGCAGGTCATTTTCGGGAATAATAAATCAGTATTTCCTTTTCCTATTGGTGCTCAGCTCATAACTGACATCAAGACTGTTAGTATGGCTTCAAAAATCTAATCACCTTAGCTCAAGAGAATACTTTTCTTTTACTTTCAACTCAATAATTACATTAAATAAGTAGATAAAACTGTGATTTGAATATAATCCTTGAGTGGTTATTTAAGGAGCTTAGTAACTTATCTTCAATCCAGTATTACAATATCAGGACACCCCAGTTTAACTTTTCTCACTTCACGTGAACTTCTAGATAACAAGTTAATATTTTTTTAATTATAATAGTTTATACCACTTTAAGATATCAGACATTGGCTGTACACCAACATCCAAGTCTTATTCCAATCTCTCCAACCTTATCGAATCGACATCTAAATTCTCCACTTTCTTAAGTGTTCAAAAAGCCGGCAAATTAATTTCGTTTGTTCACGAAAAGACCAATTGGAAGGTTTGTTTTCTTCATTTTTTTTTTTGCTTTGTTTCTTTTTTGCTCAGGAAGGACATCCTCTCTCTGCTCTCAAGTGTGCAACAAATCTCAATCTTAACTTGCAATCTTATTACATCCTGGAATCTTACACAATCATTCCATCGTCCTTAAAGTTACAGAAGGGAGACAGAAGTAGTTACAACAACCCGTTGGCGTTGTCGTTGGGACGTCACTCCCCTCTCGTATAGCCTCGGAGATATTAGGAGCAGAAACTATATCTAAATGAAAAAGCATACACAGACACACACACTCGTACACAGTCATAGAATCGTGATGTGCAGCATCCTGTGGGTGCACTAATGCAACATTTTATACTACCAAACACGTCAAGTAGGACACCGGCGAAGAGAAGATTACGAATGTAATATCCTCAGTGGGATGATATTAACGTTTTCGCTATGAAACCAAGCCAAGGAAAGGAGACACCTTTGCTTAAGCAAACTTTGTTGTTTCCGGGGTCCATGATGGTGCCGTTGCATGTCCTGTGGCACAGCACAGCACCGAGTGTAGGAATAGGTACCCGGCAATCTACCTGATGATGGTAAAGAAAGTAGGTAAGGTAGCAACACCAACATCACCATACTCGACTCGTATACCTACCCAACGGAGAGACAGCTTGGGTAAGGATATTCGCTGAAGATAACTTGTATGTCCTTTGGTTAAATATCCTAGTTATGTTATTGGTATCCTGTGGCGTTGTATACCACCGCACCACCGTGTCGAGTCGTGGTCTGCAAAATATCAACATGGATTCAACCATACCCACAAAATGGAAAAAAAAACTTTTCTTTGCTTATTGCTAAGGAGGCGGGAGGAGAGCGGTTAAGGCGGCTGATTTTTAAGAAAACTCTCTTCTTGTTAAGTAGTTCGTATGCGATATCTACGTGCAGTGCCCTCCTAGCTCGTAGGTGGGAATGTGGGATAGAATTTATGACAATTTTTCCACAAATAGGGATTTCTATTCATTTCAAAGAATGTGCTCTACATTAGGAATCTGATTTACCTCTGGATCTGGAAACGAGTATGTATGCAGAAAAAGTGAACGAACATTTCCTATGTACCAGGTACCTACTGGAAAGCTAAACATAGGTATTTCCTTTGCATTTGAAGATTTTCCATTCATCTTCCTTTTGTTGAAGATTATGAAATGAATGCATTTTCGATGTTGCAGTTTATCAAGAATGTGGATTTTCTTTAAATTTTAAAATGCAAACTTTCAATAGGTTTTTGGGATTATAAAAACACAATATCTCAAAGTTGGAAGCGTGGAACCTATATACATAGCTGGAGAGTTCTGATTACAAAATCATACAAATTTTAATCAACTTGATTACAAAAAAATAACATTTTATAGAAAAGAGTCGGAGACAAAACCGTCCAATACTATATACTTCTTGTTTGATTCCGAAAGATGATCTCCAAACCAATGCACGCATTGTATATGTTGGTGTGTATGAGATGTCTTGTTGCCAAATCCTATGGAATGCTCTTCAAAATGGGGTCCAATACTGTTCGTAGGTACTATTCGGAGAAAAAAGCCTAGTGGACCTATTGCTACGAAGCCCTACTGTGTCAGATATTAAGAAGATACCGTCGATCATGATCATGAAGATACTTCTTGAGCTAAAAATAAATTGATCAGGGTTAATAGAAAGAAGCTCTATGAGTGCAATTGGTCGTTAGTTATAGATTGGATGAGTCTGGGGAAATGCTTTTTTCTAATCACTTGGAAAGGCATTCAGAGAAGGATAGATTGAAAAGCTTACACGGTGGTGGTTTAACACGGGCAATAGTTTTGTATAACACAAGATATTTCAGTACCCTTGCAACTAAACGAGTAAGTCCTTAATTATAGGAGGAGTGCTGCAAGCGAATTGCCTTCATGAATAAAGCTTACAAATTGAGTATAATATTGAAGACGATCTTTGGAGCTATTGACTTCGTTGTTTTTGTATACTTGCGACATCTAGTATTTGCTGCCATAACTTTTGATCAACTGGCCATAACTTGCTTCCTGCCGCACCGGTATTTTGTATATAAATATTTCCTTAAACTTTTTCTAGAACGTAAGTTAAAACTGTTCTCCAACAATAAAAATTTCAAAAGAACCATTTTACTCCTAATCCTAATACCTAATAAAAAGGCATCCACTAACAAAAACATCTGAATTGAGATCAATGAATGGAAATCAACTCCGCGTTTTAGACCAACAAATTTGTACTTCTTGTCGCGTGAGGATCTCAAAGATCAAACAAGTGAACGTTAAATTAAATTGGTACGTATTATAATTCTTTACAAGTCAGTTAATTTTTTTATTTTGCACAGCCGGAAAACAAAGACGTCTCGTCGAATGAAGATCCAGATGCAAAAATTGGTAGTAGTACTGCTTCCGGATTTTCTGGAAAAAAATGCAATGTTGGTGAAGGAACGTGTCGGGCATCTCAATCATTTGTTGAGATTAATAGGATCTTCACCAATTAAAAAACGTAAGTTGTCGCAAAAAAAATATTCAGAAAAAAAATTTGAAAACATTGCTTCTGAAATTAAAAAAAAAATTATTTAATCTGAAAGACAAAACAATGGTCCGGATGATCTCAATTATGACGACGAGGATACTTAAATATTAAGAAATTTACAAGAAAGATTTTATACCACAGCAAATCGAAATCAAAAAATTTAAATACTAATAATAATTTCAGACATTGGTCTTATCAGAAAATTGACAGAGAATTCGTCATAAATGTTAAATGTAGCAAAAACAATTGATAAAGTTAAAAGCAATTGAGTAATCCTAGTTCCAAACATTATCCATCCTTCACAGTAGACACTGAAAATATAATAGTAAACTTCTTCCAGTCCGATGATCATACTCAGTTAATGCCAGGACGAAAAGATTTTGTATCAATTGAAGTAACTGATCAAAAAGTGCAAATGCAGAAGCGACTTCTTTGAAAAATTAAAATTATTATAAGTATTCCTTGGATGCTATGATGTGTAGTAAAAAATCTACTAAGTGTTTTTTGGTTTATACAGTTGGAAAGAAACTTTGAAGAAAAATATGTCGAAAGCATCACCTACAAGCAATGGGTTACAGCAGAAAGAACTTCATTGCAAGCTCTCATATCTTCTGAAGATGCATTTTTGAGCAACGGCTTATGTAAATTATTGGAACATTCTTTTAAACTAAATAAGCAAAGGTCTTTTCCTTAATGATAAAAAAGTAACTTAATGAGAATTTTGTGCATAGTAATTTGTGATTTCTCCGAAAATTATGCATTTGTTATTCAAAATTCGGTCCAGGGTACCGTATACCGAATATATGTACACTGGAATAATGATCAGGCTACAATACACCCATTTTTAAATTATTATAAAGATAACTAAAATGAATTGAAAGTTAAGAATTTGGTTTGTATTTCTGAATCTTTACATCATGATACCGTTGATGTTCACCAGTTTCAAAGACACCTGGTAAGATTTATAGGAGAAAACTTGACGGAGGTAAATAAATTAATATACTTTTCGGACGGCACAAGTGGACAATATAAAAATAAAAAAAAAATATAAATCTAACTCATCATCTGAAAGACTTTCAAATGGATGCGGATTGGCCATTTTTTTCACATCTCACGGCAAAGGACCCTGTGATGGAATAGGTGGAACTCCAAAGGGACTTGCTGCCAGAGCTATGAATCGATAAGAACACCTAGAGAACTATTTGATTGGGCTACAGAATCATTATCAAATACATCTTGTCACTATTCTAGAAATGACGAGTACGAAGAGGAAAAAAATATATTGTCAGAGCATTTTACCAAATCTGTAACAATAAAAGGAACCTTAACCAATATGAATATCTCATCAAGAATTGGAGGAAAAGATATTTTCAATGTATGAGAAAAAAAAAACAATTGTACGAATTTTTAAGTTAAACATAATACAATAAATTTCTGTTTTATTTGATGAAATAATGTTAAATTTATGAAATAATGTTTGTTTTTTACATTTCGTTGATTTATTAACAAATATTATTTGTTGAGAAAATCATAATAATTACATAAGAGGGAAAATACATTTAAAACAAGGTGATTGTTGATATAAGATACATAATTGCTTACCTTCGAGTCGCTGTTTTGAGAGTAATAATTTGCAAACGGTTTTGTAGTTCTTTAAAAAACTTCAAAATCCAATTTTCTTTTCTGTAAAATACAAAAATTCTTAAAGTCTATATTACATACCTACATGTGATTTGAATCATAATCAACTTGCATTCCTAGCAAACATAAGATTTTCCTAGCAAATTCGAAGCACACAAATTATAACCTACAAATTGTAATCACTAAAATAAGACATTAATTTATTTATGATAGCGATATTTTCAGAATTGAATCATACCTTTTGGTAATAAGTAATAATACTTTAAATGATTACACCAAGGAATCCAAAACTACTCATGGCAAGTTACAAAGAATTATTAAAACTGTTTTACAATAGGAATGAATATTAACTGTTCAGTTATTTTTACACGGATGTCTTTTAACTGCAATAACGGATTGTTGCTTTACTTTTCATACTTAGAGAGGGACAACCATATATAAGTGACATGTTCTTGTATTTTATCACAACCATTCGAAAAAATAAAAAAACCTTTACTTGTTACCCCTCATTTAAAACTTAGATTTTATACTGTTTTGGTTATATGGCTCGACGACAGTGTTCTTTAACATTTCCTTCAATTTGTCTTAAAAGTTTGTGGTGATGACAAAAAACAGATTTGCTGATTTCTTTTTACTTACTTATTTTAAGTATAGGGCTAAACAAAATAATAATTAAGATAATTGAAAACTTGTTTTTAATTTGTAAAATTTAAAGGAGAATACAAAAAAGTATACACCTGTTATCTTATTTTTTTAATGAAATATTGAAGTAATTAGTAATAAAAATTGTCATTTTTTCAGATAATTTATTCTTAATAAAATGCAAACAAAAAAATTTCAAAAAATATTAAAATAAAAACATAACCAAAAAAAAATTCAACTTGTACAACTTGCAGCACATACTGTTGCAGGTTCTGTTTATCGTAAAAACAACAGTTATTTTAAGTTGTAATTTTTTTTATTGTTTCTAAGTCATTAATTGTTTGAATTTCGTTGCAAGTGCCACGTGGATTATTTATATATATAACTTTACTTATAACAATAAAAACTGCAATATTAGTTGAAATGGGTAAGCAAAGTGCTGTAGGAACAAGAGAACTTGTTATAAAATTAAGAAAACAAGGCAAATCTTACCGTGAAATAGCCAACGTTGTGGGCAGGTGCCATAACATTGTGAAAAAAATTTTGGACAAATTTAAAGTGTTTAAAAACGTCAAAGATCTACCATGTTCCGGGAGGCCAAAACGACTATGAGCGATTGATAAGCGTGCAATTGTGCGAGAAGTCAGGAAAAATGCAATGGTAAGTGCAATAAAAATTGCTGAAACCATAACCCTTCTGGAGTCAAGCGCAAGTACTATTCGCCGAACCCTTCATAAAAATGGGTTTCATGGCCGAGTTCCACGAAAAAAGCCATACATTTCTATAAGAAACCAGAAACGGAGACTACTTTATGCCCAGAAGCATAAAAATGAAAGTTTATCTTTCTGGAAAAATGTAATTTTCAGTGACGAAAGCAAATTCGAAATTTTCGGATAAAAAAACACCTAAAATATGGAGAAAAAAAAACACCGAATTTGAACAAAACAACTTAAATTCGACCATAAAGCACGGGGGCGGCTCGGTTATGGTATGGGGATGTATGGCGGCATCCGGTGTTGGAAACCTCATATTTATCGATAGTACGATGAAGAAAGAAGACTACCAAGACTATCAAGATCTTACAAGATAATTTGGCTGCGAGTGTTAGAAAACTTGGATTGAGTGGTGAATGGGTCTTTCAACACGATAATGACCCGAAGCATACAGTGAAGTTAGTAAAAGAATGGTTACTTCGTTTTATCCCTAAGCAATAAGACCACCCGCCGCAATCCCCAGACCTCAATCCCATTGAGCATTTGTGGGAGCATCTTGACAAGCAGATCCGGAAACGAAATATAACAAGCCGAGAGTCATTGAAAGCTGTTTTGTTGGAAGAGTGGCAACAGATACCAGCCGAATTCACAAGGAAACTAGTGGAGTCAATGCCCAGACGCTTAACTGCTGTTTTAAAAGCAAAAGGAAAGCAATCTTAGTATTAGTTTTTCTTTTGACGCGTAAAAAGTGAATTTTTTTGGTTATGTTTTTATTGTGTTTTTAATATTTTTTGAAATTTTTTTGTTAACATTTTATTAAGAATAAATTATCTGAAAAAATGACATGTGTCTTTTAATAAATAGCCGCAATTCCTTTACTTCAACATTTCATTAAAAAATAAGATAACAGGTGTACACTTTCTTTTGACGCTCACAGTATATATAAAAAAAAAAAACTTGATACGAGGTGGAAGCAATTATTAAAAATTGATTTAAATAATTAAATTGTTAATGTGGCTGATTACATTAACACAAAAAAGAATTAATTCTCGAAAGAGAAAAGACGATTTTTGGAAAGAAGAAAGGGGATAGAAAAAAAATTTTATCCTTTTCCTTCTTTCTAAAAATAATCCTCTCTCTTTCGAGAATTAATTCTTTTTTGCGTCAATGTAATCAGCCACAATAACAATATGAAAACTTTTATGAAAAATATTTTGTACTTAAAATTAATTTTTTAAGTTTTCAAATGAAAAAAAATTAGAACCGGATAATAAAACTCACATGACTTTGGCACATTTAAAAATCAGAAGTGAACAAATTCTCAAGATTTTACAACCTCATCTCGGTCTCATATAATTAAAAATAAAACAAAACAGCTGACATCAGCAGAATCTGTTAATTATTATGCTGGTTTACCCTCCCAAAATTTCACATTCTAAACTTTTCCTATCCCCAAATTTAAATAAGACTTTCGAAAACCAAAAGAACACACAAACAAAATTGAACTCAGTCAATATTTATGTTAAGATCCTGCCCGAAAATCACGTTGTCAAAACCATCGTTTTCCGACGCCAATAATTATCTTCCATTCCAGAAAAATTGATCCCTCGCTCCCTGCTATATACACAAGGATAATTACTAGAAAATTCACTTATTGTCTATCCCAAAGTTATCTGCGGGTTGAACTCAATTGTAAATAAATCCTTTCCAAACAAAACAATATAATGCGAATGCAAAGATGGCGCGGTGCGGTGGCGGGGATGAAAATCATCATCCTGCACAAACTATTAGCGGCTAAATTATACAAAACAACAAACAAGCAACAAACAAAAAATTAAATCAAACAACCCTGTCCCCCCTCCTCGTGGGTTTGTTCTATTTGGATTGTAGGTTTAGGAATGAAGGTAGGACATTGTGGGATCTTTGGAAATGCCTGCAGGAGCTCTGTACATTTATTTGTATTTGCTAACCGAAAGGGATAAGATAAACATTATTTTCGAAACACCCATCTTTTTCGGAATGTACAAAATGCTGCATCGTCTGAAGGAGATTTGCATATTAAGCTTCCAAATAAAGGGTATTCCCCCCTCGGTATATAATGTTGCTTTGCAGGGTTTTCTTTAAGCAGTGGCGCGGTGGCGGTGGATGGCGCGGCTGCGGCGACGACGCGACGGGCAATGTCTCCCACACCGGTTTCTGTTCGATGAACTGAAAAATTAAAATACTAAGAAGTCAGAAACGCGAATGATAATGAATGAGCGTTGTTCCCTAATTTTCCAATCTATGTACAGTGCTGTGGGAAAAAATTTAATAATCTTTACAGTGACAATGACAATGATAGTGACAGTTCCAATGACGTCTAAGATTCTAGCTGTCAGTGAATAAAAAGTGGAAACAAAAATCTATGATTGTCATTTATTTCGGACGAAATGGTATTATTAATGTCGTTTTCAATTGGCAATCTGGAATCAGAAAAAAGCATTCTCAAAGCGTTTAATTGGACACAAGTGACAGTTCTAATTCTGAAAAAGAAGAGATTTCTCTTCTGGATGTGAAGTCAAAAACAAAAACAGAATCACTCACACATTCAAAGATTTTAAATGTGACTCTTGACAAATGTCATATTTTTGAATTAACAAATTGTGCGAACTGTGAAGTGATTGCTTGAAATTAAAATTAAACTATAAAAAATTGATAATAATATTAAAAGTATCTTAACAATTTGTTCCTAATTTGTTAGAAGCATTGTTGGAAACGTCTTCCTCATCTTCTTCATCAAGTGATGACGATGCAAGTGATGCAGATAATTTTCTATTGCAGAAGTTTTCCAAAAAGCCAAGATTGCAAAACTACCAATACAGTCACACCAAACTTCAAATTTTTCAGAATTCACAAAAAGTGTTCAATTGGGATTCTGCTTCTACTTCCCATTCCAGATTGCCAATTGAAAACGACTTAAGACAACTTACTTAATTAGACGTTTTATGACAGAGATAAAATAGTTCATTTATCCGGTCAACATATCTAAACTAAATCATTGTGAATTCACTAATTTTATTGGAATGTCAAATCTTCCGTGTTTGTATTATTAATGGACAGAGTTGTCAAATTAGGGAAAAACAAAAACTGTCGAAATAAGTGTGGTTGTAATTTTCATCTTTGTTTTGAAATTGCGAGATGGTCACCGATCCCGAATTTCACCAGAAAATTTTGTTCAGCTGAAGTTGAAGGGGTATATTAATAAGAAAAATTGTTGTATTTGGAGTGATTATAATACACAAACCATTACATCCTCAAGAAGTCACTGTTTGGTGTGCTCTATTGGCAGACGACATCATTGGTCCATATTTCTGTAAAAATGAAGCCATCATAATGTTACAGACCGTCGATTCAAATCATTTTGGCATCAATTTTCCCGTAGCGCCAGCACCACCTTCTCAACATAATTTAAGTCAACGAACACACACCAAGATAAAACTTCTCGTCACATTCTAAGTTGTTTGAGAAAACTAACTTGCCAAAAATTTGTCAACAGTTCTGTTTTCTGCTCGTTTGTGCATTCTTTAAGAAATATTTTTTAGTATAGCGTTCTTGCACTTAATTGGATGAGGGCGTTAAAAATAACAATCCACCGACCGAGGAACCCGACGAAAGGACGACCATGTCCAACCACCACCTCGCTCACAAGCCTTACGACACAATATCCTGTTCAGGAAAACAATAATAATTTCGACATCGTCGTTGTCCTCGGAGAAATCTGATATCCTGAATATCGAATTTGGCCTAAAGTGTGATTTTTTTTTGTGTTGCCCTGCACCGAGTTTAATAATGCACAACAATATAAGACAAGGAGAATTAAAGGAGACAATGTCCTGAAAAATATGGGTGCACCTTGAATCGGAAGTTGGATAAGTGAATTTGTGTCCTCTTTTGTGTGGTCCCTCAAGCGTGACACGATACATTGATCCTGGTCCTGCAACTTGAATTGGAACTGGAACCAAAAACAAAATCATCCCCTTAAAAATTGAGTGGGGTGAGTGTTTGACTGACTGATTGACTGACAGACAGACAACGACAAGAGACAAGCGACAAGGAACTTTGATGAGTGTCCTCGATGAATATATCTCAATTGCTGATACATATACATATGTATGTAAAGTACAAAAAGCAGAAGTGATATTGTAATGCGATAAGTGCATTGTGTGGTTTTTGCTTCATCCAAACCAAACGGTGCTTGTGTTGTCCTGGAGCTGGTGCTGGTACCGGTGCTGGTGCTGGATTGATTTGTGGCGATACGCTTGATGATTATGCAAAAGAATGGAAGGAAAATGAATACGGATACGGTACTGCGGTAAAGGACAACAGGAGCACACAATATACAAAAACAAAAAAAAATCAAGAAAAACCATGAGATATACTTAGATAAAAAGGTTTTTTGTCAAGACCAATAAAAACAAAAGTGACGTAAATTAAGATTGCCATCGGGGGGTTGGCTTCTATTGTCAGCGAGCTAAAACGGAAGTTTCTGAGTTCAATTAACTGATGATATAAAGAGGGGGTTTGGATTGTTTTTGCACTGCTAATGCAAATTTGCAATGAAGTTTTGGTTTAAGGATAAAAAACTATGGCAATAGAATTGAGATTTTTCTTTCTAGACTGTCTCAGACAATCGATGAGATAAACTAATGTTTGTATTTGTAGAATCAAATACACAAATGCATTTTATTTTAAACCCCAACACTTTGATGGTGGAGAGGTATCCGCTTTTGCTATTTTTGTTTCCAATGGGAAAAAGTGAATTTTTTTGTTTTGATAAAACATCGTTTCCTGATTGGAAAAATGACGTTGATAAGAAACGATGACTTGATAGAGTTATAGCAGATCGGTACCAGAAAATTCAAGGATTTTAAAGTAATCGGAAAGGCACAAATTATGCATCCTGTTCAGGAAGTCGACAAGAGCCAATAACGTCTAAAAAACATTGAGTTAAATTGAGTGACCATCATTGCTATTTTAAGGTAACCTGTAAGTCATATATTTAACGAATTTTTGCCAATGCGCTAAATGTTTCTTGAACAACTATCAAAAAGACAAAGTCAAATACGTTCCTCTTCCAAACGACAATCTGGTACTGATAAAACTAAATAAGCACGAGTATAACCGTCCATTTTTGACAATGGAAGAAACTTCGATACATCATAAGACACCTGGGTCGGACCCATGTTTTGTAACTTTCAAAGCGACAAAACTCGTCGAGAAACGTTGAGAATTAGAACGAAATTCATTTTATCGCATCGTCGCGTAGGGTTTCTGTAACTTTGACATTGACAGCAGTGATGCCAAACTTTGGGGGCGGAATATCCCAAATTTATACTCGAAAATTTCCATCTATCCCAGGCAGTAGTTTTGAATATCCCACATTTATCCCACGAAGTAATACATACAAAAAACCATATAATTCAATTTAGTCTTTTTATTAGATAACAAACTAACATAACATTATGCAACTAAAAATAAATAAATATAAAGATATACATTATACAAACATCGATGTAAGGTTACGATGTATCACATCGAATAAAATATCGATGTTATTGTTCCATGAGCATCCCTAGCTTGAGCATATAAATTTTATTTTTGGATTTAACTGTACGTTAACTTTTCATCTGTCATTTCATTAGAATGGCGCCTTGTGGAGGTGAGATGAGAACCTCACCACAATGTCAGGTCAGTTTATAAATAAGTTTAGTTAAATGCAAAAATAAAAATGAACGCATTCAGAATTCAGATGTTTAGTTTTTTGATCGTAGATTTATGTATTTTTCTTTTCTTAAAAGGTAGGAAATGAGAACAATGGAAAATCCAATATTTTTATTTTAGACGTGAAAATCGGTGGAGCAATGGAAAAATGTATACATTTTATTAAGTACACAACACACATTTATTTATGTAAATTGCAACAGAAAAATCCTTCCCGATATCCCGAGCGGTGAAAATGCGATTATTAATCGGGATGAATGTTCTTCGTCGTCCTTGTACCATGCGTGTTTTTAGTTCATCACACAAAAGATGCGCCACCTCACGACTTAATCTGGAACCATTCTTCGGGCATATCAAAAGAATTCGTGGTGTCTCTTTCTTAGGTGCTTTCCAATTGAACTTATCGCAACAAGTTACAGCAAAACAAATTTTTCCAGAGGTGATAAGGGGGAACAAATCGTTTCATTTTGTAACGATGTGAAAAGTTATCGTCTGAGTTACAGGACATGGGTCCTGAGTCCAATCGGTGGTCCGCTGAATGTTTTTTTTTTGTCGGTTTAAGCCAAGTTCCAAGTGGATCCCAGAAAAACTAATACTATATAACATCCTTTGTCCACGAATCTCCTTTTCCTTTATCTCTTGCTTTTCATGAGTAACTACAAAAATTTAACCAAATTTCACGGAAGCACATTTTTGAAAGAGGCTTTCCAAACCACTCAAAAAAAATTAACCTAAAAAAAAGAATATTAGTGGGAAGCCTTGGCAAATCTAACCACAAAAATCCATGTCAAACAAAAATCAATTTTTGGAAATATAATTTTAACCAAAAATTCTCCTCACCCCACTAAATTTATATTAAGCCCCTGAGTACAGAAAATTTGAATCCAAGACAAATTCATAGCGGCCATCCATCTAAGACAATTTGAAAAATGCAACAAGTATTGTAGGAAAATAAAATTTGATTTTTGAAAACATTAAGAGAAAGTTTTTCTTCAAAAAATTAAAGTTATATTTTTTACAGTAGGTACTTGTTGGATTTTTCGAATTGTCTGGCAAATGTATGGCCATCATGAATTTCTCTTGGACTCACCTTCTTTTAATATTAATGCCTGGAATCGTATAACCTGATAGCTTTTGTCACTATAGTGCAGTGTCTCTGCTACGTAAGAATCTAATGTTAAGCAAAAAACAGTTATTTTTTATCTTTTTTACAAACTCCCAAGTAGCTATACCTACTCCTTCTATACTGATAAGTCAAAAATTCATTCAAAATCAGTTGAGAGATCATTTTAGTTGAATGTTTAAATTGGCATCCATTTTAATAATAAAAATAAACATTCTGAAACTCTTGAATGCGCACAAAGCAAATAAGTAACAAGCCCGAAAAATGAATGAATGAATTTCAATATAATTGTTTTACCCACCGTTATAACCAAACTACTCCCATATAGTATCTACTCAACTCAATACACTGCCATTTAAACTCTCACCAAGGAAACCTCAAAACAGCGGTCAATCAGTTCAATAGCTGCTCTGGCTCCTATTCAAATTCCTCCCGTGAAGTTCTCCCCAACGACGACGGACGATGACGACGCAGCGTTAAATCGAATGTATCGTTCCTCAGATACGCGCACATCCCCGTACCCAAAATTTTGGGCCATCATCATGATGACTTCTTGTTTCCCGCATATGGATTGCTAAATTTCTACACCCGAAACCACTCAGCTTCCAGTTGAATGGCAGATGGAATTGGAGTTTGGCTGAAACCCGACCGTCAAACGAAAGGGAAAATTGTCTGATACAATTAATGCTGCGGATACACAACCACCATCACCCCGCACGACCGTCGCCGTCGTCGGTCGCCGTCGTCGTCATCACTGTTTTGGCTTCGGTTTGGCCATAACATGCGATGTCGATGTGAGTGTATGAGTATGTTTATATGTGCGAAACCGAAACTACCCCTAATTTAATCTAGATCCCAATAAGAACCCCCCATGATGTTTTGATTATTTATCAGACATCTCCATCCATCCATCTCCATCCACTACTTCCACCCTCCCTGGTCATTATACGTCAACCCCAAATTTGGACTGGATTTGTGTTGTGTTGTGCTGTGTTGTGAAGTTGTGATGAAAAGAGTGCCATGAGCCATGGGCTACCAATGTGCTGTGTTGGTCAACATAATTGAAGGGTGGAATCCAGAATCTAGAATCGGGAATTGGGAATCCGAATCCGAATCCGAATCAGACCAGAACTTCGAATGCAATTAAGATAATCAGAAAAGTTTTTCTCTGTTTTATTCTGTGATCTGTGTATCCTTGTCTTCCATTTTCTCGCCTGTCACGACCAGCGATGCCACTTTGCTGCAATAGCAGTAGATCTGCTGCACTTTTCGCAAAAAATAAATCTGCTGCCACTAAATCAAATCTACTGCACTTTTTTGTTTTATAAACCTTCTTTAGTCCCGGTCTACATTGAACGATTTTTCCAGTGCCGACAAAAATTTGTTGTTGTAATCGTGTTGGATTGAGAGGTACAGAAGACATGTTGTAAATTTTTGTAGGCACTGGAAAAATCGGAAAAAATATTTGTCGAACTTTGCGAGCATATGTTGATTTTGTGTTGACTTTCCCATAGTAATGCCGCTGCAGAGCGAAAGTTTTCGATTGTAAGCCAAGTTAAAAATAAACTACGAAAAAAACTTCGTAAATACTCTTGAAAATTTAATTTTTTGTAAGGAAATGAATAATGTCAGCAACTGTTTCTGGACACCCTCAGACCTCCTGATGGGCTCTTAGAGTATTTTGAATTTTTGGATCTTCTGTGATAAATTCGTGAACGAATTAAATTTTTCAGTTCCCAACAAAATTTAATTCGTTCGCGAACACAAATTTTATTTTTAAGGAAATTCGCGATCGAATTAAAAATTAAATTCCCGGTTTGGTTTTTCGATCGCGAACGAATTAAATTTTATCGTTTTCCGAACCCTGGTGGAAAATTTATAAAAAAAAAAATGTATTTGTTTAAGACTTTAAGGATTAAGCTTTATTACCTACACATTTACAAATAAATGTGTTTAAATAAATTTAAGCTGTTTATGTTTATGTTTTATATGTAATAAAAAATCTACTGCGGAAAGATCCAATCTACTGCATTTTTTTAAATGATCTACTGCACAACTCTTTTTTTAAAGTGGCAACGCTGGTCACGACTCCAGGATGTTGTCTTGACACCAATATTCGGGGATGCAATTCGTGGACTTTATGGGTAAAGTTTTTCTATTATTTTTAGGTTTTTTTTTTTTTGCTTCCTTGTTTCGTTTTTAGGCCATCTATATCTGAGGGGAAGACTCTCAAATAATAAATATCCATAATTCTGGAAGACAACTTTAACAAACTTTCAATAAAAATCCATCCAAGAAAAAAAAAAAAGGACGAAAAATCAGTTGACTATATGCGGTAAGCCCTATAGGTTGGTCTATGGACATCAGGACATTGGACATATAAATGAAAATATAGGTAAACCAGATTCAAATGGTTGGTCGGCTCATTTTTTAAAAAAAAACGTCACTCTTGGTTCCGCATAAATTATTCACAGCGAGCTACATTTTTTGACCCCAAAAGCCGAAGAGAACGAACGATGGAAAATCACACAGAAAATAAAAATGAAAAGGACTCGAATGCTTCATTCTGTGATGTCCTTCTTTAAACAAAACAACAACATTTTCTTTATCTTATTGGATAGATAGATAAACACTGGAAATTCGATCGAAAAGACGAAAAGAAAAGGAAAATATAATTTAACCTTATGGCCTGACCTCATCCGCCTCGTCCGCCTCATCAGTCTTAGTTCTCAGAGCCGGACTAATCGATACAACTGATACAACTGAGTGACACTAAGTTTGGAGGGAGTGTATCATGTCAGGTGACGAACTTTAAGTAACTTTTTTTAATTTTTTTTAAATATATCTTTGTCTTAAAAAAAAATACTTTTTTGATATGTCAATCGAAATTGGCATAAAGAATTGGAGGTCAAGCAGGACTCTTTTCATTCTTCGATATGAGCAAAACAGTTGAGTTTTTCCTCTGCTCTAAGGATGATTATTTACATCTTATAATTTCAAATCTGTATAGTTGAATTAAGAAGGACATAATTACAGATTAAAGGGACTAATCTATTCAAAGGCAAAAAGAATTGTTTGTGGGTAAGATACCATTTTGGAATGATGAGGTTTATAGCTCGAAGTCACGCGAATTGAAACTTAAGTTGGTTAATCACAAGCAGATCTATACAATTTCAAAAATAAGTACCATAACCCAGTACCTAAACTTGGATACTTTGTACTTAAGCAGGTACTTTGATACTGTTACTTAAACATTGCAGGTATCAGTATTTTTCAAGTTCTTTGTCAGGAGCATTTTTGAGCATTTTCACGCATGCTGAGCAATCCTAACGCATATTTCTTAGACAAAACGATAGCTTCTGAATTTTCAATGATATTGGAAGTAGGTATCTGCTTTGGTCAAAATTTAAATGGAAAGTGAAGTTTGACAGCATGTTTGATGAATATAAATGTTAATACTTATGAAGCTATTTTTGTCAGAAATTTTCCCTTTTTTAGATAACTTTATTACCCGAAAACTTGATTAATACTTCAAAAAACTTTTGAGCAGTCCTTCCATGACTTGTATAAGAAAATAAATCTCAAAAATTTCTTCGGTAGTTGGTTTTTATGGACAAATGCAATTACTTTGTACTTGAGTTTGAAAATTTAAGGTAACAGTAATAGGAATTTTGCAGATACTTTTACCCTTTTGTATTTTTAAATTTCTCTAATAACTTCAAGACTTCCAATGTGTCAAATCCCATCTTCCAATTCTTTCTGTACATTGAGTACAGAGAAATGAAAACGACACTAAAGTACTCAGGAAATCAAAAAAGAATGTTAATTAAGAACAAGTACTAGGGAATTTACCTCGTACTTTTAGATTTCAAGTGACTGATACTTCTACTCAATCATTAAGATCACATTTCTGCTTTACATCACTTAACCAATAGTATCCTCTTATGAAAATTTAAATTTTTTTATGAAGTTCAAATTGAAGCAACCGTTACTTAATTGGCTTTTCTTTTTAACAAAAATGTGCAGTACAGGGAAGACAGAATATTTGCCTCTCACTCTTACAAGTATAGCTTTCAATAAACTCTTTCACTCTAAAAGCTCTCGTATGGTTTTAACTGGATTACCATCGGTTTGTTATAATTTTATGAATTGAAAAGTCTTGATCAATTATTTTATTGTAAATGTAACACAATTTTACTTTATTAATTCTTTTTGGACGAATATAAGAACATTATGTCGAAACGATGCGAAAATAATTTAATTTAATTCATTTACTTGAAAAGAATACAAAATTTAACAGCTTTAAGCTTTTTAATATAATTTTCAGAAAAACAAAGAAAAACTACCCAATGGGCAATACTGAATATTCCTTCCTGCTTGCTGTTCTTAAAAGACTTAAAACAGAAAGCTCTTTGACAAAATCCTTTAAAAAAAGCTCTTTAATACTTTCAATAGGCAATGGTAACTCTGTTGGAGTACATTGTTTCAAAAACTATAGAATAAAAACCAGCAAAGCGATCAGTATTCAGTATGCCTACATATGTGTTTAGCATGCGAATTGAAGAGTTGTGGAGGTTGTACGACATTTTTCAAGTTATAAAGCTCAAGTCAGTACCGTGCTTGGGTTTTTATGGGGCAATTTTTCTAAATTCCATGAACGAAGTATAGAAAGTTCCGATCTATATATAGTACTTGAAGCTCAAAAACTGCTAGATATACTTGCTCTTTTTTAACTACCCACTAACCAGCGTACTTTAGTACAAGTTAGCAGTGCCTCTAAGATGAACACGAAGAGACTCAAGTCCTGAAATATTCAAGAGCTAAAATTATACAGCGAAGACATACAAAATTTATAATAATAAATAAAAGTTTTAAGAGCAAATGCAACAACTATTAAAAAAAAAATCTAGAAGACATCAAAAACCACCTAAATCCAACCCTGCGTTTTGGCTCGAAATTCAAGACCCTTCTTATAGATAGCATTTTACAAAAAAACACAATTCGATTTTGCCAAGCTCAATAAATTATGCTGGATTATTGTCCAGTTTATCGTTAAAAAGGAAGCAACAGAGTTACGAAAAAAAAAGAAAGGGAACGGGAACAAAAAAGGAACAAAAAGACGGATTGGAAGGTAAATGTAAAAAAATAACATTGTTTATCCCTTGTAGTCAAATTTTATCCCAAATTGCAAGGGTGGCATGTTTTTATTTTTTGTTTTTTGTTTTTGTTTTTCTGTTCGTTCTTTATTTCTTTGGAGAATAAAGAAGGCTCTATCGTTCAGCTTCATTGATTAATGCTAAGCTAAGATACACTTAAATTAAATTGAAGTACCTTTATCTGCAGAAAGATGGAAAGGTGCGGAAAAAAATATAAAATTTATTTGTATACTTTGTATACATAGATTTTAAGAGGTTTTGTGGAAAGGGGGAAGGGGAAAGGTGAGGACTCTCTATTCAATGGGTCGCCATTTTAATAACAATGTTAAAGGACTTTGACAAGAAAGAAAATCGAATAAGAAAGTTTGGCATTTATTTAAAATTTGATTTTGGCGGATGTTCATGTTCTCATAAAAATATTGTGACAGTTTTTTTTTTGTTTTAATAAAGAAACCATTTTTATTGACGCTATAAATATTTTTACACAGTATACTTTTGAATAAATAAATACAAAATTGAATGTTGGTTTGTTTAAAATTAATAATCCCTGAAATATACAAAAAAAATCATATGTCCCATTGTAAAAATAATTTATTTATTTTTGATCAAATTTTGAATGCATTAATGATACCTTGAATATTTTAGGATGTTGTTTATATTTACCACAAAACGGGAACTTCTTTAATTTGAACAGATAGTAACAAGGAGTAGAATCTTCGTGTTGTCTGTCCGATTCTAAAGACTGAAATGAGGTATCAGTCTCCTGAATACCGCTTGTGCGGTATAGACAGCTCCAACTTTGAAGTAGTTACAGGAGGAGAAGATACGAATCCAATGATTTAGATGGCTGGGTCGTGTAGAGGACACCAACGGCAACGCTTCGGCCCGGAGAGTCTTTAAATCCAAATCCGAAAGACTTGGTGGTGCCCGCAAGTGAAAGAGGACCTCAGACAACTATGATTGCGAATCAAGAGACAGCTCACGAGGGATCGAAAATAACGTATTTTGCAAAACCGTGGAAGTGTGTAATGTTCGTAATTTGGTAAATTTCGACGTCTTTTTTTCAGAAACCAAATACAAAAAACAACGTTCGTGAAATAATATTTTTTCAAATTGAACGACAGGTGTCTTGATGAAATAACTTTGTCCAAAGTTAGGTTGGGGTTTTATTTTTATTTGACAGTTTAATAACAGTTTAATAAAAGATGTTTGCATTTAGTATTTGGTTTAAAAAAAATTTTGAGTGCACCTCTGGAACAACAAATACAACATTTCCTGACACAAACTGCATTTTTACTTTCAATCCAACAACCTGAACTATAAAAGGAGCAGGATCAGATGAGGGAGCATTTAATTTTAAGGCCTTGATCTACATACAAAATTATACTTCTGCTGTTAAAAAAGGATCTTATGCCTTAAAATACAATGTTAACATTAAATAGCAATGAAAATGTCTAAATTGACATTGCACGGCTCCAATTCTCAGATGATAAAACAAGCTATTTTATTGCTATAAATTTACAGAATTTAAATTAAGGCAACTAAATTTGTATGCCTCTCAATCTTCCGTTGATGTCGATGTCAATAAAATACCAAGAATTTCGAACAAAATTAAATTTGAGATCAAAAAGCGCACACGGAAATTAATTAAATTCTATTTTCGGGCGAAAAAAAAATGTTTTAATTGTTAACATTAATCTTCTCAAACGAATGACATGCATTAAAAAAGACCTTCACCACCCACAGGCTTTATTCCATTGCCAAGAATTTACTAAACAGAAACATCCAGGAGCCTGTGAGAAAATGTTCCTTTTTAATTTTCATTAGAATATCCTTCTATAAATAAAATACTTTGCACACAACCAATATAATTAAATTGTAGATATTTTTGTTTAACTATTTTTAATAGAACACGTATAAAGCACTTAAGATACATCATAAAACGATTAGCAGCAATAAAATGGAATCAATTTGATTTCGCAAAAGCAGCACAAAAAAGAAAATTAATTGATTTTGAATTTGACGAGAAAGCAAATTAAAAAGGCAAATAGCAAATCCATTTGTTACGCTTCGCTATGCAATAAATTATATTATAATCGAAAATAATCCATCAATATTTTCGTTTTCCTGCGATATCCTTGCAACGTAACGCAATAAGCAACTAGCGAGACTAGCGACAACCCAAAGATGCTATCATCATCGCACCAAAACAAATCCAAATCGAATAAAGACGACTGACGACTCTGACGATGACGACTGAGGATGACGATGCGTACGACGACCGAAAGGACGATAATCCCGTGGCCAGACCATTGGTCATTTGGATCGAAAATCGTTCGTATTGAACGAGCTTAAGGATTTCAACTGGTATTATTATGTGTGTAGAGGTACATACATATATGTATTACGTCTTTATATTCTGCATCCTGAAATTCCTCAAGCGAATTAATTATTTGGAAGGATATTGTATAAGTACAGGGTGTTCCATTTATGATATCGATTGGTTTTTTTTCCACGCGTTTATTTGACAATCCAACAGTTCACAACTGTCAAAACTTATGTTCTTTGACCTTTTCGTCTTGATTGAATAATTATTATTAATACTGATGGTTTTTGCCTCCGAATATGAGAAAAGGACGATTTCAGAGGCACTACAATAAATAATTGTGCGCAATCTACTTTAAAGCTGATATTGTGACAAAAATTAAGCATGATAAACGACCGTGTAACTTTACGTATAAAGATAAAACCTTGCGAAAGATTACGACTCTTCGAGAATACCAGCTGAAGAATATCAGGGCAGGTCTCGGTTGTCGAACCAGTGGTCTTTTGGACATAAGATTTTGTTAACTTAACCGGTCTAACCTTCATATAGTTTATGTACCTACAGATGGCAGTACAATCAGCCCTATCACGAATTCCATCGTGGAACTTCCCGTACCCCGAAAAAAATCATAAAAAGCACAGGCTCATACAAAAATTGTCTACGTAATTATTGCTAGAGATGCCGAAGCAGTAAGGAGAAGAAAACTGCTCAAAAATTAATAGAAGACAACTCAGAGATACACCTGATCCATTTGATATGGATCCAAAATTGTAAATGGTATAATTAAAATATTTTTTGTTTATATCTTTTATTCTTTTCAAATGGAATTTTTATAGTTTCATTAGAAATGTTCGGGTTAGTAAAGCAGCCTTCAAATACGTTTTAGAGGAGTCGAAACAGGAGCTTGAACCAGGCGTATTTTCTTCTTCCATAGAATCTATATATCGACTGGGTTAAGTGCTTAGATTTCTCGGGGAAGCCGGATAAGTGTTGGCAAGGACTCGCAAGTTGGAATGGCGCAGTCAACCGTTTTCCACTTGGCCTCCGAAACAAATTCAAAAATAAAAAAAAAACTGTCTTTTTAAATAAAATTCAACAGTTTTCCATTTGGCTACGAAAAGAATAAACTGTCTTAGAAAATGACGTCATATTTAGGTTTAATTTGGAATTAGTGATAGCAAATTCCCCGAATTTTGAAATTCGTAGAAGATTTTCCACTTCGAACGGATTTTGTAATAGCTTTTTCATGATTCGTAGCAAAATTTTCGATTACGATGGATTTCGTGATAGGGCTAAATAGTAAATATATAAATAGATTTCACTCTCAGGTAACATAATTTATTGCTAAGTTAAAGGATCTTATTGAATCTCACTTTGATTGAATTTGTTTTTGATTCTTCTTAAATCTGGACTGTTCCCTCGCTTTCAGCTGTCATATGTTAATTTACACTCAGTCTGTCAATCAACCGTTCCTCTTGAAGTTCGCACGGAACATTAGCTGTTTTACGATTGAACATTTGGCATTGACAATGAACGCAAAATGGATATGAGAATGTGAAGTAAAGTCTTCCAATATAGCGACTTCCAAATTCTGACAGTTGATAGAGAAAACATTTTTAAAGCTTCATCTGTCAAATTATATACGTTTTATATTCACCGAACTGTGAGCTGTCAAATAGTCATTTTTCAATAGTTACTAAGACTGTACAGAGTACAATGTACGTTTTTCGACATCCTTCAAAATATATTTGTTTCCAAAATCAACAGAAATTTTCAGAAATGAAATAATGTATTTGAAACATCCTGTAGAAATGGTTAGTGCGTCTATCTATATCTACATTGAAACGCATATACGTGTGGTGAATATCAATAATCCTTGGTCTCATGACGTCTGGCACGGAACATGGTTGATGTTTTATTTTTTCGATTAACGTTGAGGAGATTGGTATTTTATTGATGTCTCCAACCTTATTCTCAAGGAACGATAACATTACATAATAAGGGTACGTATAAAGTCCTTTTTGTCGTCGCCTTGTGACCCATCACTTGAAACTGTCAAATGTCAGTCAAATAACAATTCAATCAACCCTGGCGTTTATATGGAACGATATACTAGTAGGTATACAATTTCGGGATCGGGATTAGTGCGTGGCTTCTGCCTGGCTGGCCTGGTCTGGCATGGCCCATGGTATTTCTTCAAGTTTGCAGAAAGTAAAATATATATATACATTTTCCAGAACAATATTATGTTTAGATACCTTACAGGAAACAGAAAGCGTTTTAATATCAACTCTGACTTCGAGTCTGAGTATTGTTTTATTTATTCCAGTGATAAAGTGGCGCACCCCTGGTGCTGTTGCCATCCTGCACCAAGCCAGAGAAGGGAATCGGAATTGGAATAAGAATGTGTTTTGTTTTATTATGACTTATATTTCTCGGGCCGGATACATCAGGGTCTTTCCCGGGGGAATTTATTTAAGTATAAAGAGCAACAAAACTGGGAATACGGAATTGGTGGAACGGAAAGCGGAGCGTGGAGATATAAATTGAGTTTTGACTTTTGTAAAAATGAAAACAAAAATGTAAGAAGAATTTTTTGGGTAAGAAATAATTTATCGATTGTGCAATTGTAGAAAACCAGAAACGGAAAAGGAAGTCAGAATATTAAAGGCGGTACCGTAGCAATGGCAATAAAATACCGATTGCAATTGATACGTAAGCAAAGCAATAGAAATTCACGCTGTGTATTATAAACTAAGTCACTGACTGCCTCGGCGGATATTATATTATCTATAGAAAGCGGAACTCTAATATCAAAACATACTTATACGCAGCTTTGTTTCCATCGAGAGATGAATGTTTGTAAAGCAAAAAATATGATTGGAATATTAATTTAAATATCTAGCGAATTAAACTTCCAAATGGAATTTATATTTCAAGATTAAATCTTTAAACCAAATTTGCTTTAGCAATTTTGTCTTATTTTCAAAAATATTTTGCTATTCTTGAATTCATTTTTTAAATTATTATTTTTTAAATCATGATTGTTCAAATTTCAGGCAGTCTTATAGTTTTTTAGATAGTTCTTAGATTTGCCACCAGAATATTTGAACTGCAACTGCACTTACTGTCAAGTTATATTTGCCTTTAAATGTGCACTTTTCAATTCAAAAACACAAGTATGTGTATGATTCAAATTTCAAAACTATGACAAGCTGTCAAAATTGTCCAGGTAAGTGGTGCAATAGAAAACTGTATTTACCAGTCTACCTTGGTTTGATTTTATAGTTAAAATTTCTCTACGTATTTAAGAAAGAACAAAAATAAAAAACAGAAATGTCGATAATACAGTTCACAGATCATTAAGATTACCGAATACAAGGCCCATCTGTCCTCCATGTTACTGTGAACATTTTTAATGGTCACTAACTTTTAAGTGAATATGACTCTGAAATGGATTTTTCCAGCCATACGCTTTGATCCTACTCCCATAGACCTACAACTTCACAAAAACCGCTACCAACCGTCATTAGTCCCTTTTCCATGTTGAATTCTAAATCTATATCCATACTACTATTACAAAGAGGATACGTTGTACTTTTGTATGTTTGTTACGAAAAAACTCAAAAACTACTGGACGGATTTCGACGATAATATTTTCAACATTAGAAAACTACATTATCCCTTAATAACATAGGCCATTTAATAAAAATTGATTTTTCAGATCGAACATTTTTATTGAACATAGAGTTAATATAAAGACAAATCTGGAAAGTTATGAATTTTAAGTACAAAAATCCTAATTATTAAAAAAACTACATTTTGACAGGATTCTTTCCTTATTTCATTTCACACTGCATTAATTCTTTAAGAAAAATAACAAAAAATATACGGGAACATATTTTTTATAATTGAGCACTTAATTTTTCTCCTAATATTTTATATTAATTAATTTATATTTCTCCTTTTCATGTCAAGAAGATTAAGATTTGTGATTCATTGAACACAAGAATTCCAAAACAAATAAACAACAACAAATTACAATTATGAAATAATTGAAGGTTTAACTTTTTTGCTCTTATTTTTAATACACTGAAAAAATATTCTTTTACTCCTGCAATTTACCCGACCCCGAGAAAAAAACTGCACCGCTTTTTATCAAACAGCAGGAGTGAAATTCCAGCGGGAACTAGCTCAATTTCTTTATTCATTATCTCCTTACTCGTATGTCCATTGAATGAACCAACTTTAATCGTTACTGCACCACTTTATTGTTGAACCTTAAAAAGTTAACCGCCTCTTTTTGGGTAGAACTCCATCTTTATTCTTAAATCTATATTTGCTCTGGAAGAATCCCCGAAACGTTTCCCACAACTCGACCAGAACAAATAGATGCAAAACCTATCTTCCCTACAACTCATTTTCATAAAAGCAATATTACCGCAGAAACGATGATAAATTACGAGTTTAACCAAACCACTAAAAAATTCCCCAGGCCCTTGGGGATGGAGTTGGAAGTAAGTTGTAAATTTTTAATTTCTCCACTGCAGTATCTATGATGATGGAGCCTCTGAGAAAGACCCAAAGCTGGATGTGTATATACTGTGTGTCGTCTGTGTACTACCAAAGCCTGAGCCTGGGAACAATTCTTGAAAACCACTGATGCATGTGCATACAGAAACGAGTTGCATCCGTCCTGGAGTCATAGAGAAACGATGTCCCATCCTGACCTCAAAATTCCAAACATCAAGCAAATTTACATTTTCCAAGTCCAAGTCGAAAATGTCCTTTTTTGTAGACGCTCCAAGGATGAACTGAACATCAGTAGAACATTAATGCTAGGTTTTACGCACAGCAATGACTCAGAGGGAACATTTTAACCAAATTCCTGTTAAGGACGTAAGGACGCATCGTACTATGACGTTTAAGCATTTTTGAGGTTCGTCAATTTTGTGTGTGTTGGGTTAGATTGCTTGGAAAGACAACAAAATATTTACTTTGCCAGACATCTCGAAGTTTAATTTTTGTTGTGTCCGAGGAGCGACTGACGAATGATGACTACGACGCACGAGGAACTTTGAAGCAAACTACAACTACATACACAACATACACATGACATCCCCGAAGCATTTAATGAATGTTTACTGGGCATGTTGACATACGGAAGACAGCCATAATTCCCAGCTTTTCTCCATCCCTGCGATATGTTACGGAATTATTAAGTAAGCTCTACCTTACCTACCTAATCGTTGTCGGAGAAAATTGTACGTAGACAGGCAGACGGTTTTTCTGTGACAGAAATATTAAGCTTGGTCAAATTGGTGGTATTAATTTGGAATCCTTTGGAAATCCTTGAACATATTGGATTAAAGTAAGGAGATTTATTTATGTATTTGAAATTGGACATCGTTACACTTTGAAATGAGGTGAACTACTGATCCCAAAGAAGTGGAGCAATCAACAGAACTTATCTGCTGGCAGCCTACGTTCCCATCGAAGTATCAGAGTTTGACATCCGTACAAGGCGCCAAAATTCTATTCGTACCAATCCATCCAAAACAATCCGCTAATACTGAAGACCGATCACGATGCTGATTTTAAAGCTTCACCATATTTTAGAAGACGTGCAGCAGGCTATAACTAGACGGAAATTCGGCAGAGTCCCCGTAGTCAATGGCATTTCTGGTCAACTGGATCAACTCGATTGCCAGGCCTTTCACCAAGCAAGTCAAGCATTTATGGTGCATTAGTGGAACCATTAAGAGATGCAGGTGAAAGTGTATATGTTCATATATGATCCATACACTAAATCTGACTTTGGATAAAGCCTTTTGTGACTCCAGGAAGCCAACAAGAAGTTGTCCTGTTCGACAGAACAACCTCAAGCAGATGTCATTGAAATCTTTGGAAGAACACACTATAAGGCGCTGTCTTCAGGAAAAAAAAAAACTGGTCAATAAATTAGGGTAGGAATGATTCTAATACCTTGCGTTGTGAGTTATCACAGCACTTCAAGAACATTGGTGGATCTTTAGAACAAGTTGAAATTTGAATTAGTCTTTTATTGCCTTCGGTGCCAATTTCTACAAAAAGTTTTGAAATTGGTGGGGAACAAAATTTAGTTTTAAATTTTGAATTTTAACAAGTTTACTAAGTTGCAACATATTTTGATCAATATTTTGTTGTTGTAAGGTAATTTTATAATTCAATTTAAAGTTTTAAAATGCGGTTCCTATCCACGAAACTCATCCTCAAATTTGGTTTGAAGGTTTGTTCTTTGGAATCAGTAGACATTAAGTGCATTTTTAAATTTAGAGAATTTTTTTTTTATTTTGAAAACAACAATTTCCGAAAAAAAATCACCTTTGCTGGTTTAATCTAGTTTGATGTGATATCAAAATTTCTGCAAGTAATTTGTTTTTAATTTATTTTTATTATTTTTCTGGAAGCGTTTTGAAAGTTCAATATTCAGTTATTTTTTTTTATCGAAAAAGTTGAAAATTTCAAAAATCTATCCAGAAAATTGGGATTTGCGAAACAAGTTTTAATTATAATGTCGACTAAGAGTGTAATACTGCTATTTCCTTAAAAGTACATTTTACTTCTTAAGAACCGTTTGTCAATAAATAAAACTCAAAATATCATAATCTGTGCTCTTCTTTTTAGCCCAAAACAGATTCAAAAAGACACGAAGTTTCGCATTTTTTACGAATATGGAATTAGCTGTTTTACTCATCACGCGATTTGGCCAGCTTAAAAGTGGAATTGAACGTACATTTTGATGTCAAAAGATGCGCACTCCTTAAACCTTTCAAACTGCATACCTAATTCAAATCTGCACAAAAATGAAGTTAGCAAGTTTACACTCTAAGCCGACGACTATAAATTGTTAACCGAGAGTGTTAAGATAAGAAAGTTAAGTTAGACCGAACTTTTTTCCGAAACCGTATTTTACGGCTTGGAACTTTTTTAAGAAATTGTTCGTTAAAGTTTCTCTATTTCCCTTTAATGTCAATTTAATTTTGTACGTCGTCGTTCGATTTATTTTTCAATATTTCATCGTAACTTTCCGAGTTACTAAGAAATGTTCCACATACGCCACGTTGTACACTTTCAAAGTGATTTATGAATCTTATTTTAGTACAATTTTTGAAAAAGAAAAAAGTTCATGATGCTTTCTGGAATTTTAACTGTACATTTTTGTACTATGAACACAATGAATAATAATGAAATTACTCTCTTTTGAAAACGCATGAAGCACGGGAGGAGAATTATCCATTAATTGCTGACATAGTTGAAACTTATTATGTTCCAAAAATCCAAGGTAATACTAATTCCAACTTTTCATACACTTATACCTACATCAATTTATATTTGTGTGTATTTTGAAGTTGATTAAAATAAATTGTCTGGACCGCATGGTGGCGGTGGCTAAAATAAACCCAAATGAAATCAGCTCCCTTCTCTTCGAGCTTCGACGATAGTAGGTATTTCAATGAAAGCCGGCCTTTGAAAGGGGCTTTGTAATTTGAATAATATAAAGTCATAGGGTGGATTCATCCACTCCCACAGCTCAGTTCAGAATCAGACCCTCATCCACTTGCTGAACATTATACATAGTTACGTATTCCGACCAAGTATCGATTTAACCCCTGTCTCCTATCTCCTGTGTCTGCTGAACTGTATTGTACGCATTGTGTGTGTGTTTGTTCGAAAAGCAACATACAACATCAGCATCCCCATGATTGTCGTCGTGTATGTCATAGTCGTAGTCATTCAATCCAGATCCAGAGTCACAATGCAGCTTCATTGTAAATTAACAACATTGTTATGGAGTCCGTATACTGAATCCTAGCGACTCCTGGTTTGGTTTGGTATGGTTTGGGAAAGCCACAAAGTGTTTTGTTGCATAAAACACAACCCCATCGCACATCACACATCGTACATGTGCAATGCGCCACCAACCACCACTGAGGACGAAGACCGACGCACGGGATGGAAGGCATGGTTGTCGCTCGAATCAAAGCCATAGGCATAGGCACAGGCACAGGCATACGCAAGCCTTCCAGGTGAGGGTCTGTTTGGCTTGTTTGGGTTCGGTTGAGTTCGGTTTGGAAGAAAACTAATGAACTGGAGATGACACATGATTCTCTCCTCTCATCAATGCATACAAATGCAAAATAAAGGGCACGCCATCACGTCCTTCCAATAACAATATTCGCCTCTCCCTAAGCTTTATTACACATCACGAGCTCCAGATGAACTGAAAAATAACAGCATTCGGGTTCATTGTGCCGCCTCATCGCCGTCGTCGTCGTCGTCAATACTGTGCGTCGCCACCGTCTCAGCTATCTCCACCCTGTGTCGGGCGCGGTGGTGGCGTCGCCCGTCGCCCGTGTCGTCCGTCGGCAAAAAGAAACAACACAAAAAGCTAAATTTGCTTGTCATTGTCGTTGTCGTTGTCGCTCTCGCTATGGTATCGCTTTACTCTGTTGCTCCGAGTCCGTGTGTATTTTCTAAAGCGAATACCTACAGCTTCTATTATGGCGCGGTCCTTGGTCTGGTCTTTGTGTGGCTGGGCTGTGTTGTGTAGACAAAAATGCTAAAGCTTCATTTTTCGAAATTGGTTGGAGCTGGAGGCTGTAACTGCAATGTCGCGACACTGTGGCGTCGTCTGGATGCTTGTCTGGAAGCCATAAGCTGGCTCTCTGTGAAATAGGAAATAAATCCGTTGGAATGTAATTATCCAATGGACGGACAGGACAACCCATCGGGGATAGTTGTTATAGTTTTTCTTTTTTGTCTTTTCTTTTTTTCAATCTTCCAGGAGTTTAATTTTTTTTTGTCCCATTTGGCAGATAGGACAAAGCATTTTACACACTTAGCGGGGAATATAGGTCCGCACTCGTTCGTAATGAGAGATTAATTTTGTCCTCTTGTCCCGATCCGATCCGGGACAAACGACCCTTGCGCCTTGCAGTTAAAATAATTGTGATAATGACTAATGTGAACTTAAATCCCTATCCTCCGGATAAACCTGCCCGCAATTGCAACAAGGAATCATCATTATGAGAAAGGGAACATGAGATCCTTTTCACATAATGAGGAAGCCGGAAATACAAAAGCAAAGTTTACAGAATACAAAGGGAAGCATGAATGCTGCCAAACAGAACTTAATACGCAAAAAAAAAAAACAACACGATATAACTTAGGTACTTCGTATAACGCACAGTAACGGCAATGGTAACGGTAACGGTTTATATGAAAAACAATCATTATAATAATAATTATAGTCCTGACAGCAATCTCAATTATACACCAGTGAACTTTCACTACTTTACGAGTGTAAGCGCTCTCGGCTTGAGGCTTGGAGCTTGGGCTTGCAGATTATCCTCAATGGAATACGAGCGAAAGTTGTGAAACAAAATTAGAGGTGGATGATTAAGCTTTCTCGAGTGTGTCGTAAATTTACCCCATTTACATCTACCACATGATTGCGGAATTCATGATGGGTGGGGAGTGGGGGAAAATTGCGGGAGGAAGGATACAAAAGGATGTGGTTGATTACGGTTGTATAGATAAAACTATTATACGAGTACGTCGTCCGTCGTAGTCGTTGTAGTTGTATAAAATCTGTGTTGAACTGAAATGTATGCTCCTTGAAGTTTTATTGGAGAGGAGTTGGGCTTAAAAAAAATACTGATCCTTGTGCAGACGAAATGTTGGGTGTTTCACTTGGCTTAGTGTGGACCGTAAATAAATCAAGTCCACATATTCCCACATACGTAGATAAGATTGTTGATTATTTTATATGATGGAATGCATGAGGTGTGATGGTAAGTGGAACTGTCATGTTAGAGATTTGGGGTTGAATCCCTGTCTGTAATCGCCTTCACACAGGTACATGCTGGGATACGATCAAATTTGAAGGATTTTAAAGGTTCTCCGCTTAAATGAATCTCGGGGATTCCATTGTCCTTTTTATAGTGATAAACCGAATGATACTTGAAGATATTTGAAAGCGAGACGATGGTGGATCTAATTGGCACCACCCGTCGCTATGTGTAAAAAAAAGAGACCGATAAATAAGAAGTCCTTGATTGTCGAACTAATACAAAATGGGTCAGGATATCAAAATGTTGCCCTTTTCGATATCCGCCATACGTCACAGCAAGACTCTTGGATGGGCGACTTATCGGTCTTTTTTTCTTTTGAGCTAAGCTACATGGAACTTCAAGATGACGAAAGTGCTAATTTAGTGCCTCCACGCGGCTGTCACGGGCAACAAATTTGTCGGTGAAAGTCGATTTCCAAAGGGTTGTTGACTGCATTCTGTCTTATTTGGCTAAACCAAAGGCTATGATCTGCATCATTGATGTCAGCTTCCGCCTTGGTTGATATTTGGTGGTGCATGATTAAAAAGGGTTGGGTCGACCCTTAGTTTTAAGGAACTGAATCTACCCTCACAGGTCTGAGAGTCTTAATACTATAGGGGCAAAACTGGTACCACGGGAGATAGTTACAAAATTGTACGGAGGCGGTAAGATATTACGGTTTAGTAAACCAAAACAGTTCATTGTACAAAACTCAAACCAAACTGGGGCGTATCCACAGCTTTTTTTGGGACCGTTATTGCGGGTAAGCCCGCCGGGAAATTAAGTCTAAACGACAGGTGTTCTCGAAAGGCTCAACTTCGATATTCTGTCCCTTTTATAATTATATATACTATATTATGTGAAATATCATAATGATATTAAAATTAACAACTATTGCTTTATTAATAAAGTGTATGTTACTAAGATCTAAAATACTCGTATATCCGTATTTTAAAGTATTTTTTCAGAAGACTAATTCATTAAAAAGAGAAAGAGAACGAGACAGACATTTGTTGTTTGTGGGTAAAATGTCAAAATGTCAAAAAGACTAGTCAAATTAGTCTTGTCAATTATTCTCTATAACACAATTCAGAAAAAATATGAGTGAGCAATTTTGTTTCTTAACTTCCCCTAGGGAGTTATTGTAATCTCTCCGATTTGTCAAATTGAAATTTTTGACAAATCTGGACGTTTTATGTTCCCTAGAATCTGAATTCGTCATTTTTAGAGATATGTATATCTGTGCGTGCGTGCGTGTTCGTACGTTCGACATACCCTTTTTCGTTAACGATATCTCTAAAAACGAATAGAGATATACCGACTGGAATTAAATTTTGTTCAAAAGGTTATAGTTTCGAAAGATACAGAAAGGACTTCTATAAAAATTTGTCAAGCGGTTTTTTCAGATTACCAATTAAAAAAGAGGCTGGGTGCGACCCACACTGATAACTTCCCATTATGCATAATTTGAAAACTTAGCGTTCCTGATAATAAATGATTAACTTTTGATATTAGTTGATAACAATTTTATTAACATAAGAAATATCAGAGATATTGAATCTGAAAACAATATTTACCAATTTTTTTAGAAATATTTGTAGTTCTGTATTTATTGTGAAAATTTCAAATTGATATTCGTCAATATTTTACCATTTTTTAGGTATTGGCAAATGCCTTACGAGTAGGTTGAAAATAAAATACATTTGAAGTGAATTGTTTGTAGTGATGATATTTAAGCCGAAAAATAATTTATGACACTTTTCTGTAAATCTCAGTTTTAATTTTATATTTTAGTAAAAAAACTGTCATTTCGACATTTGTCAAAAATGTATCATAAGTTGACAATTCTATTATGCAAAAATTAAATAAAATCCGAAGTTAAAATGATTTACCACTCTGGACATATTCAAGTCAAGAAACTTTACTTTACTTTTGATATTTTTTGGCTAATGTTTGTTAAATTTTTTTTATTTTTTGTGAAAAAACTGTCAGTTCTATATTTGTCAAAATTATAGCGTATATTAAAAATTGTATTTTGTTTAAGATAAAATAAATTTGAAGTCAATATCGTTGCCCATTCTCGTGATATTCAAGTCAAAAAAACATTTTTTACCAACTTTTGGTAGAATTTTTTGTACTTTTTTATTTTTTGTAAGAAAACTGTCAATTCAATTTTTTCAAAAATTTTACCAGATGTCAAAGACTACATTTCACATAATAAAAAAATGTTTTGAAGATGATATCATTTTTCCTTAATTGTATATTTGCGCACCAAAAATATTTTTTTTTAGTTTTTACTTTTTAAAAAAATAACGGTATGTTAAATTATTTTCAAATTTACACCAAACCTGTGTAACATTGCAATCTCCCCAATAAATTTTATTTGAAGTCAATAGCATTATTTGTCCCTGAGATATTTGCGACAAACTAAAATTTTCACTTTTTTTAAAAACTGCTATAGTGGAAAAACCGTTACACAAATTTTTATAAAAGTCCTTTCAGCTTATTTTGAAGTTATTACCTATCGAACAAAATTTAATTGGAATCGATATCTCTACTGGTTCTTGAGATATCGTTAACGAAAAAGGGTATCTCGAACGTACGAACGTACGAATGTACGTACACACACACACACAGACATCTCTCTACAAATGACGAATTTAGATTCTAGGAACCATAAAACGACCAGATTTGTCAAAAATTTCAATTTGACAAATCGGACCCATTACAATAACTCCCTATGGGAAGTTAAAAAAAAAAGTGAAAATTTTAGTTGGTCGCAAATACCCAGTTACGAATAATGCTATTGACTTCAAAGTTCTAAAAAAATTGTTAAATATTGTTTTTCCGCTGCAATAACTCGGGAAATTTTCTAAGTCTGATATTAATAATATTTTTGTCAATAAAGTTTTTATCAATCAACATCAAAAGTAAATTGATTAATATCAGGAACTCCGAGTTTTTGAAGTAAGCATAATGGGAAGCTATTAGTGTGGGTGGTACCCAGACTGGGAAAATGTTCAAACATCTTAGAATAATAATGTTAGGTGTACTCTAGCAAAGTGTGAGTTGCAAAATGTCAAATAAAGTACAAAGTGTAAGAATTGAATTTAAAGTCTGGAAAGCTAAAGACTGAAAACATAAATTAAAAAACAAAGAAGAAATGAAAAACGAAATGTCAAGTGCCAAATTCCAAATTTCTAAGTCTCAAATTAATTTTGTGAAATGCAAAGTTCGATTCATGAATGAAAATGTGACAAGTACCAAAGTTAAGTACCAAAAGTTAAGAGTCAAGTGTGAAGATTAATTTTATATTTTTGTGATGAAATGCGAAGCATTAAGTGTTGCAAAGTGTCAAAGTCGATTAAATTAAATTGTATTTGTAAACAGGAAATTATAGTGTAATTTGCGCAATGTCAAAATTAAGAAGCGAAGTACGAAGTTTAAAATGTGAGCAGTATTGATCGCGAAATTTCATTTGCAAAGTGAGAAGATTTATGTGTCAATTGAAAATTGGAGAGTGTGAAGTCTAAAGTGTAGAATCCATAGTGTGAAACATAAAATGCAAAGTGCTAAATGTACGTTTGAAATTGCGAAGTGTAAAGAGCATAGTGTGAAATGTAAAATTCAAATAAAACATGATTATTTAAAACATATACAAGTAAAAATTGTGAAACGTAGAATTTTAAGTAAAGAGTGTAATATTGCGAAATACAAATTTCAAAATGGAAAGTGCGAAATGTCAAGCTCAAATTTGGCAGAACTTACTTTTCAAATTGCCATTATAAAAGAAATTTCTTATTTTTTATTTAAGTTTGTAGTAAAGCCTCATGACTGTCTGTTCCAACATCACTATTGTTTCATCAGTCTCATCAGAGATTATATTTGTAGGACTTTTTATTTAAACATGCATTTTTTTATCGCTGGAATACTTTTTAACAAAAACATAAAAGCTGTATGCGTATTCTTCGTATCTCTTTCTATGTCAAATTTATGAAAAAATGCCACTGAATCCAATCCTTCAGAACATGCATCTCGGTGTCCTTCTGAATAATTAAATGCAAATCAAAATCTTTCCACAAAAATGACACATCCTTATAGTGTCCCTCAAAGTATGCAAATTTCGCCGACCACTATTGTTACCCATTGTTTAATATTTATGTACATACTTTACCAGTATACCAGCCCAACACGCGACTTACTCGCAAATCTACCCCTTCATCACAGCACTGGTTCCAACATCAGTGTCCTTAGATTTATGGATACCCATTCATGTGTTAAATATGCATTCGATAAAATTTTGATAAGACACTCATGTTGGCTTATGCTCTCCGTGCTTCGCATCTGTACCACTAAATGATTTACAAAAGATATGCAATCCGCTGCCATTCGTTCTCAACGATATTGTGCATATTTTAAGCATGACGAAGCGATAAGAACGACCACCACCAACGCAACGCAACCATGCAACCGTCATACACAAAGTGGCGCCCGGGCCGGGCGCGAATGTATATACCGATGTTGATGATGCTGAGTTCTATATTCTCGTCGTCGTCGTCGGCTTTTGGTGTAGCTGTTTATGGATTTGTTCAGTGAATGGAAAGCAATAAATTGTCAATATTCTTGACGTGAAATGAGCAAATATAACAGTACACAGAATGTGATGGTATAGTGGGTGGTTGAACTGGGTGACATTTGAAGTCATTCAAGTGAACATTTCATTGAATGAACATTGAACATCTCTTCAAACGCATTCTTGGTATGACGGAATTGAGATGATTCATGAAAATCCCAGGAATTATGAGATTTCCCGAATGACAGAACAGCTGATGGAATATTTAGTGTCCTGTGGAGTTCTGTGTATAATCATACAGAATTATAAGTTTTCTATTTTTGTTTTCAACTTCGAAGAAAAGATTATGAACAATGAAAAGACTATACAAAATGGCGTAGAAGGGAAACACACAACTTTAACTAGAATAATTTTATATTATATAAAAGCAATAAGCACGGTATTTATATTTAGGGTATGAAGGTGCTCTTAAAAAGGAATCAGGAAGTAATAATTTTTTCAACTAGATTACGATCAAGAACAGCATTTGCTTTGGAGTCAAACATGCTTTTGTACCCATACCATATTGTAGAATTAGAATTGTTCTGACTAATTTTTTTCAATTTGTAAACTTGTATTAAATAATCCAATTCAATTTCTTTAAAGTTTCAAGAAATTTTACAAAATTCCAAATCTCAATTATTCGGAATTATTCAGAATATATTTTTCAATGTCATATTGGGTGTTTCTCAGGGTGTTCATTAAACGTCACTTCTTTTTTATATATAGTTTTTTATGATGATATCCCTTTTTTTGTATTCTAGAGCAATATTCTATGTAATCGTGTACTTAGTTTTAGTAAACCAAAATCGCTATGAAACATGCTTAATGCAGAACTGGTATTTATCAATCAAGAATTTTTTTATTTTTTTTTGTAAAACGACTCTCCGGATTTTCGTTAAATCTTTTTTTCCTATATACATATAAACAAATTGATTGCATATACATAAGGCTCAGGTCTTATTATCAATGAACAAAATGACGGTCTAGAATAATTTGATTAGGGGGAAGGGGCTGGTTGATAGATTTCTGTGGTAGCTTCTTTGTTAAAAACACTCTTTGTCCACCTAGATCAAGTTCACTTTCTTGTTAAGGTGGAAGTTTATATAGGTAGTGTTAAATCGCAGGTCCTGAAAATCATTTCTTCTAATACTTTAAGTACCTTCAAGGCGGTTGGACTGCGAATCAGTGGGAAAACAAACAGCTGATGATTAGTTGCAGAAGTAGCTTGTAGATCAATACCATCTTATTTTGGAAGTGCTCAGAAGGTGGAAAGCAGGTTGAATCAAAACACTCTCCGAAGTGGTTAACAAGTCCTTTATGTTCCGGTTGGCTGGTATTGTAGATCGTTCAAAAAATTTTGGGACAATATCTTTGCAATTGGCTACTTCTGAAAGAATCTACATTCTACAAGTTCTAGGCCTCCCAGAATAAATAAAATTCGACTTTAAAGTTTTGCTTGAAAATTTGAGTATCTACTTTTCGATGTTCAAAATGATATTTATGAATTTAGCCTTCTATCAAACCGCAGCTGCTATCAAACTGCGTGAATTGAGGAGTACTTTTTTAGTTAGGTGAACCTTTTATCAGATATAATCGAATTTGCCTTTGTGATGTGTCTTGGTAGCCTTATATGAATCAAAAAAAAAAAACATACAAATCATCATCATCTGCTCGAGAACCGTATCTCTCCAATTATCCCAAGGCGAGTTGCTCACCCCAAAACTTCGGACGTCCTAATCTACTCCATTTCTCTCCAGCGTTACTGCTACAATTCGACCTACCATAAAATGTACTGCAAAGGACTTTCAAAGTTGGCCAATTTCTAACAAATGAATAGATGCTAATTATCGCCCAATCAAAAAACAATAAGACATTCAATAAAGAGGAAAAGGTACCAATTTTTTCTGCACTCTTCTAAAGTAGGAAAAATTGTACTATAAATCAAAAACTGTCACAACTTGCCCAGAACTATGTAATTAACAGCAAATAGTTAAACGTCAAAATCGTTCAATATAAGAATGTTTTACAGATTTTCTGATAGGTGCTCTGATGAGTTGATTTCAAGTTAGAAGACTGCAAATTATTGTCTTAATAACTTTTCTATTTGTAAATAGTGTTTCGCTAAGTTAAACATTCTAAATTTGCATAAGTTAAACGATGAAAAATAACCAATTACTCCGTTGAAAATGACAATGTACATGTTTGTTTTAGCTAAGCTCCTCATTTGATTCTACCAGTTATACAAAAAGTGTAGATCGGTTAATAATGCCAAATTAGTTCATTAGTTTTAATCAATTTTGCAACACTCTCTCACGTATTTTTATTCAAATTTCTGATGGTTTTAATCGATTTCTTTCATCAGGTTAAAATTAAGCTCTGTTGGGTTAAATTTTTTGTTTGATTTCATTTTGTAAATTTTGTGTGGTAATTCTAAGCCATTCTAAGTATGTATATATTTTAATTTCCTAATTAATTGTGAATATTAATTAATTAAACAAAAATCAACATAATAATATCTATATAATTCTCCAATTTTCTACTCCACATAAACAACGTACAATTTTTTTTTATAAAATCTCCCACTTTATGAATCCTTTCATTTCCAACTTATTTTTATTCCACATTCAAACAAAATCACATCAAATTGGGTAATTTGTTTTAACATTAAGCGACAAAAAAAAATGTAGAAAAAAAATCGATGTAATTTAATTCGTAATTTAATTATTGTGTATTTTGTATATGCGTTAGTACATCTGTGTAGGTGTGGGTGTGTGGGTATTTTTTTTTTTTGTATTCAGTTTTATTTATTTCCAGCAATAAAAAGCAATTAAAATTCGGTCTGGCAAACTCATTATATTTTTTGTTTGATTAATGAGAACCCAAACCTATTAAAGTCTTTGTGAAAAAATTTCATTTGATTTCGTATCTACATATAGATAAATAGCATATGTGTTGTGTGTGACGTGTGTGAGTGGGTTGGTATTGGTGGTGCAGGAAAAGGATTTGCGGCCATTAAAGGTGTCAGAGTAAATGTTGTAATGAATAATAATTGATTTTGAACTAACTCGTAAAAATGTACATACATATAAGAGTATGTTTTAAATATTGAATATTTATAAATAAAAAATAAATTAGTTTTAGTAAATGACGGTAATACGTTTTTTCTTTATTTTTCATAAACTGCAATCAGGATTTGTATTTTTTCATATTTATTTAAGTTTTTTTTGTCAATTAACAGTATTGACGGCCAAATTGAATATCTAGGAATTGTAAGCTTTTGAAGTCCAAGCATCCCGCACTTAACGTCGAATCATTAATCCCATATGAGGTGATTCAATGACATCAATAGCTAGATTAATGTGACATTTATAAAAAAGGTATTATGGTATGAGGTTTCAATCCGATTGGGGTCCTCGAGGAGTTCAAGGTTGAAATTGGTGTCAAATGGAAAATAAATTTGTTAAAAAAAAAGGATTGCACTTAAAATTATTGGATAAGCTTGGGAGAGTGTGTCAATTTTGGATAATTGTC
Source organism: Scaeva pyrastri (assembly GCA_905146935.1). Taxonomy (NCBI): domain Eukaryota; kingdom Metazoa; phylum Arthropoda; class Insecta; order Diptera; family Syrphidae; genus Scaeva; species Scaeva pyrastri. The sequence goes on from LR989929.1 coordinate 52,528,948, forward strand.
GCAATTTAAGCCTTAAAGTTCGAGAGATATGCGCGATGCAAAAAGAACAAGTTTGACTTTTTAAAAAGTAGTATTTTTGAATTTTAAACCATTTTTTCTTTTGGTAAAAATAAGTGTATTTATAGGGTCTCCAAACATTGATATTTGATGTTGGCCATCTGTCAAATTGACTGCCATTTAATCAGTCTTCTAAATACAAATATGTCAGATCACATTTATCGCATTATTGTATGAAGATTTGAAAATGTCTGATAATTTTGAAATTCATTGATTAAGTTAACAAGATAAATAATAGATGGCGCTGTGCTGCTTAAAATGTTACAGATGTCATCATACCTTCATTTAGGTTGTGCGCAATTTGATAGGTGTCATTTTGTACTGAGAAAAATCTGCTATTTTTCTTGCTGCAACTGATTCGAGTCTTTCGTAAAATTACGCTGATTTTAGAGAGTCAAATAGTACCTCATCTACAAATGGTACAACGATTGCCAAAAAATTAGAAATTTTAAGATTTTGAATATTTACATTCCGTCATTTGATTCACAAGAGAAAAATTATGTTCAAAATGATCCTTTGAGGAGGATAACTTAGTATCCAAGACACAAAAAAAAACGAATTTTCTATCACCCTGCAATAAGAACTAGGTCGAAATTCAGGAACATTCCTTCCCGCATTTAATCATTCATATGTATGTTTAAACATACACATATACAACTTGTCTGTGCAACAACAACACCCATTATTGTATGTATGTGTGCGATTAAGTACATAATATGAACTTCCTTACATGTCGTTTCATTCTGAGGTATTTAATTTCTACACAAGGATACCCGTGTATCTGTATAGTGTTCTGAAATTGTGCATCCTGATGATAAAACTTGTAGAACGTAAAGTGCAGCCACGTCATGGTTATTCGTATATATTCGCATACCGCACCGACTCTTGTCATTGTCTCTAAATCCAGGCACACAGCACAGCACATCAGCTCCCAGGAGAATTAAGGATATCAAATGAACATTCCGCTTCCGCATATTTCGTAATACTATGCATACAAATATAACGCGCGTCACGCGTTATCACAAGCAACAGGATTACATTGCTCAGCGTTTGGGTTTCAGCATTGAGTTTGATGCTGTCACACACAGCCGCCAGGATGAGGAGGCAGCAGAGTGTTTTATAGAAGAACCATGGAAGCAAAATTCTCTCTTATAGAAGCCATAAACGAAACAGCATATCAAAAAAGTGACGAGTGGGCTGGGCTGTGCTGTGCTCGAATATAGGAAATGTCCTTAGCATGAAGTGCGGTAATAAAATTACTTTAACACGTTTTTGGCATACCAGACATCCTGTCAGTCAGTTATATGTATGATGGAAGTTGGTGTGGGTGAAAATAGGATTTTGGTTTGGAAAACCGAAAAGTGCTTTCCTTTGCTTCGTCTTCTGCGCTTTTGGGGTCCTTATAATAGTCCTCGTATATAGTTGAGTTTGCGTTTGTGTTAAAGCGCAGGGAAAAATTTAGAGTGCAAAGGAACACACACTGAGATATGATGTTGATATAGTCAGAGTAACAGTAACCCCCGTAAAAATTATTAATATAGCCTGCCAATTTCAGGAGTAAATACGAGTAGTTGTTATAGGAAGGGGACGTTATTGTTTCACATTTTAGTCCACCGACACGGTCTTTGCCAGGGGATAAGATCGTAAGAGTTTATCTGCCTGTATAGATATTTGGCTCCTAACAAAGCAAGGACTGCTGCTACATATTCAACTACTAAAGTGCCTTTTTGCAGAACAATAGAAATTTATTGCAAAATAGGGCAACATTTTTTGTTTAAATCCATTATCATGTCATAAGGACAAGTATTTAAAAAAAAAAAGTTAATTGCAATAACACATTTAAGCACTTAGCTTCAGGTTTCCACACAAATGGTCTTCTTATATTTTTTTAAACGTTGAATTCATTTTAATATGAGTTAGGCAACGAAACGAAAGATGTCTTGGTTTTGTCGCAGTCTCACCTTTTGGAATGGAGACTGCTTGTAAAGCACCGGAGACGATACCGGAATGACATATAAGAGTTCAGTGTTATTTCTTTAAATTTTTAAGGCTTATGATGTTTTTTTTTTAATTTAGGAGATTTTGGTTTTTTGTCAATTATTAATATGGATCTGGACGTTCAAAGGTCATAGAATCTAAAGGCGTCACTTGTTTTAAATAAAGTTTTACTTGAGTTTAAGATTATGGACTATCTGTCATAATTGATAAGCTGTCAAATTCCATCACGAATAACTACGAAGGATGTTTTTTACATTTGAATCTTTAAAGGCGACTTATTTTGATGTCCCATCATTTCATCCGACTTCCACAGAGTGCAATTCTTTTAACTTTTGAAAATTTCTACCTCACTTCCATATCACTTCTTGACTTAGTTTTAACGAAATAAAATGTCACTTGAGAAGACTCGAAAGTGAACACTGTCATGAATTCAGAAACATTTACATTAGAATTCAAAATTTGACATCTTGCTGGCCAAAAAGAGGTCAGCACATACTCAGACCAATAGTGTTGCTCCATTGTGATACCAATTGGATCTAAAGATCTTCCTTACTCATTGAACCATTTGAATCTCACAATGAAGGGTTTGAGACTATAAATAATGTCTGAACCACTTAGACAACTAGGATCAGTATAGTAGAAGTCTCTAGGTGGAGTCTTCGTTTTTAAGATAAAGTGGGAACGGAACATACCTATGTACATAAAAGGTAAGCACCTATAAAGAAGCTAATGTGCAATCTACCCACCAAAATGAGCATCAAGCACTGTCCAAAGTAATTTTGATGCCAGACGCATTTGTCCACCTGTGGTTCGCAGAAAGGTTAAGTTGTTCCATTTTGCAAATTCGTCAGCTGTACAAAGCCTATGTGAACCACTCCTTCTTGGCTTTTTCTTTCGACAAAATGGGCTCAAACATTACATCTACATGATTAAACTAAACAGTTCGGTCGACTTCTATCCCTTGTTGGTAAAAATGGGCAATTGCTATATGAGTGCAGAATCAAACTCCTTGTTGACTTTTAACCATCGCACTGTTTTCGAAACCTTAAAAGGGTATTCAATTCATATCCCCTTATGTGCTTAAGTGCAAAAGATGACAACAAATCTTTGTGCTTATTTTATGGCTTGATCAATAAATTTAAAGAACATTCATTCACATTGAATTTAATTCACTTGTAAACTTATGACCTACACAAAATTTTTCCACATATCAAATCGTAAATTACCCTTAACTGGCCACGATCAGGAGATGCATGCTAATCTCGTCTCGGTCTCGTCAAAATCAAAAAAATATTATTCCGCCTCGTTTCGTTCTCGGTCTCGAGTCTTATCTCGTGAATAGTTTATTTTGAAGTCTCATTTTAGGTATATTAGAACAATATTCATAAAAACCTATTGCTTGTTTCTAAATATCAAAATCGAAGCTGTTGCTATCCTTGAATGATATTTGACAGTTTACGCAGTATGGCTTCCGTTATGGCCAATAAAACAGACTAATGATCCATACAACTTTCCGTTTTAAATGTCAATTTAAATTTATAAAATCTGAAGTTAAAATACGACCTGAATCTGTAAAAGTTTCGATTTTTTTTACGAAACAAATATTACATTAATGGAACTAACAAAACTACATAATTGACTATGAAATATTAATAATATAGAAAATTTCTCGTGCAAAGTAAAATCATTAGAAAGAGACCGAAAATATTCCCGTCTCCTTACCAATCCTAGTTATCCCAAAATCAAACCTGAAAACTGTATTTGTCAATAAATCAATGGTTTTACTTTAATTCCTTTCAACTACTGTATCTACATGATTAATCAGTTTGTATTTTGAATAAAAATTTGATTTATAATAAAATGCGTTTTGGCATGTTCTAAAAGTCAGTAACCAATCTGACAGTTTGTCACGTAATTAATGGCGTCATTTCGTGTTGCTTTCACAATGAATTAAAATGTCAAATTGAAGTTTAGCTATACAGTACTTAGATTCTGTCAGTGTTTCGAGTCAATATTATGTACATAACATTAAAATATGTTTAAAATCAGATACACTTACATTTGTTTATACGGAAATATATATTCTATCAAACGGTACAATTTATTTTCATTGTGTATTTATTATTCATTTAACTTTATAGCGGCGTGGCGGCGGCGGCGGCGGCGGCAGCGGCGGTGGAGAGAGTGCATAGATATTTGATTAAGATAAAAAACATGGCGTTGGCGTTTAGAGTTGAGCTTCTGTGTTAGTCACATGAACGGGATTTAAATTATTTTAATGACTATTTTATCCAACTAATGAAATCGTGATGTCAAAAAAAGTAAACTAGTATTTTGTGTTTTAATGAGGAGAATGGTAAACATCAGTAATTTATCCATAGTATATATCAGTGTAATTGTGTGAATTATCTTCCCAATTAAATTTTCTGTTCACTAACAAAATAAAAAAAAAAATGAATTAATATAAAATGTTTAAATCCCACCCTCTTGAACTGTGCTATTTTATATGTGTGTTCATGGAAATAGGATTATATTTGGTTTTGTAATTTAATTTACATTCGATGTTTTCACAGGTGAAAACTGCAAACATTTGACAATAGCTAACGTCCTCTTTGAAAACGTGTTTGTTTTTCAAATTATTTGTTGTTTTTTGATTTATAAAACAATGAAGACATTTTTGACATGTTAATCATATAAAAACAATGCCATCATTTTATCCGATTCGAGTTCTAAAACGAGGATTCACTGATGCATATATATTTACATTTAAAATACAAAATATGATAGCCAGATTTTGAACATTATTCAAGCATTGAACAATGAGATGAAATTCAAATTTATTTCGTTTGGTATTACGAACTAATTAAAAAAATTGGATCATTTTTAAATATTGTTGTTTAAACAAAAAACTTAAAGTTAGCTTTAAATTTATTCAGACATTTTAAGAAGCTTCCATATTTTATTTAAATGAAATCACTTACCTACGGAACTTTGCAAATATGGAGGTAATGTCCTGGTATAGAGTGAATGTACGAGCTCATCAACCAAGTGTGTGTGAAAAGGAAAGTATGCCAAATAGCTCGATATGCCCAATCTACAAAAAAGGCAATCTTATGTCCTGCGAAAATTACTGAGGCACATCCCTGCTTAATGTCGCCTACAAGATCCTGTCCAACGTAATATGTGAGCTTCTTAAATCTTTCTGCAACACTATAATCGGCACGTACCAGTGTGACTTCAGGCTAGGCAGATCAACAATAGGCCAAATATTTACATTAAGGCAAATCCTGAAAAAGACCAATGAATTTCAAGTCAAGGCCCACCAGCATCTTTTCATCGACTTCAAAGCCTGAAATCGTGTTCTCGAAAAAACTGATCCAACTATACGGCATGACGTTACAAGAAACGCGGTGCGATGTGCAAATAGGTACGAACTCATGCGAGCTATTCTAGACATGTGCAGTGTTCAGCCAAGTGCCAAGGAGATGCGCTATCATGTATTATGTGATTTTTTCAACATAGGCTTGGAGCAGATAGTGCTCAAGAGATGGTGTCTTCATAATTGCTAGGCTATGCGGACGACATTGACATCATCGGCCGATCCAAGCGAGCTGTTCTAGAAGCATTTACAGCTATAGATGAAGAGCCGAAACGCGTTGGCCTTGAAGTAAATAAGGACAAAACAAAATACATATATGCTATCAACAAACAAAGCCCCATCTGTCCAACCGCCTAGGACAAAACGTCACTGTGTTATTTACTTACTTACTCAGGTCGTTAGACCTACGAAGTCCGTTGGTGTTCCCTAGCGGGACATAGAGCCTCAACTTCTCCTACTCGCCATCGTGTGCGGTTTCTAGGCTCCCTCCAGCTCTTTCCCAGTCTCGGTGTACCAACTCTTCTTCCTTCTTGTGTGAGTGGGAACCTCGGGACAAATATCAATTAAACGAACTACACCTTAGTGGAAATCTGACGAAGAATTACCCTAGCCAACCTCTGCTTCTTCTGTTTGGCCAAACTAATGGTTTCAAAACTCCTTTCTTTAAAGACGAAGTGCACGTTATTCAAAACTCATAAAATCAAGCCGACTTGGCCTCATCGAGCGAATGAACAATAACAATGCTCCAGCAAAGAAAATATTTGAATCCCAACTCCCAGGTTCGAGACGAAGAGGAAGACCGAACCTCCGCTTCAAAGAAGACCAGGCAGTTGCTGACACAAGAGCGCTTGGTCACGCAGAACTAGAGGAAAGAGACCGCAAACGAAGGAAGAGCACAATATCTCAGGCTGAGACCCTCAATTTATCGTTAGCCGATAAACTTTTATTAAATTGGTCATATGATACAAATAATCGGATCAGTAGATAAGATATCATAACTAAAATATTGCCACTGAATTTCGGGACTTTTGATATCAGTTTTTAAATTTAATTAAAAATGTTTTTGTTAGAAAAGGAGCTCAAGCTATGACTTGCCGAAATGTTCTATGAAGAGACCAATGATTAGACTTCATAGCTGCATAGATATATCAAAGCCGAAAGACTTACAAAATTCTTTTAAATTTGAACTCTTTTTAAAGGTACATCAAGGTAGACGTATAGGTCCAATACTTTATACAATTAATATCTTTCCAATCAACTCCTTTTTTCTTTTTGACAGATATAGTTTCTCTCATCGTTATTTCGTATCAGTCTTTTAAAGTAAGAAGAATCTCTATACGAAACACTATGCCCTTATAGTCATTCCAGTCATCGAGACCTACCTATAGCAATCAGTGAAAACTTGAACTTTGAACCTTGGATGCCAAAGCTCTCTTCGCTTGAGCATTGTTGTCAATAAATGGTTGACGTGTTTCGAATTTATATATCAGATCATCATCTATAGTTCTCTCCTATCGTCCAGATCTCGAAAATAGCTAGAAGCTTATTTGTTTAACCATGCCGAAGTAACAGCAGTTTCCTAGAATAATTCTCCACCGTATTCAGTAAAGTGTCAATTTCCGGTGACAACTTCAAAGTTAAGGCGGTCAGTACTGACCCGTCCAAGTTGGTAAATAGTTGCTTGATATTGTTATTTACCTTATCATCGTTAACGATGAGACCAAATAGTTTCACCTTTTTTTTGCCCAAAAAAAGACTATAACGGCATATTGGAAGCGACTGATACCTATTCCAGCAGTTGTACCACACTATTCACTGAACAATATGGAATAAATCATTTAATAGTACATCTCCTTGCAAAAATGTTAGAAAGAGTATTTTTCAAATTAGAATTATAACATCGTTTTCCTGGATCATTCAGTAATGAAGAAATAGAAGCCTTTTAATTCATTCGTAAGAAATGAGACTTTATTTAAACCAAGGTGTATCCTTCCACAAAGAAGTATTTCTTAAACCTTAACCATTAATTAATTAAGCTTCCTCGGCTTGCTTCCACCAAAATTTACAAAAAAAAAATGACTAAAGGAAATGAAGTTTCGAGGTCAAGACTTTATGATATTAGCTAGACTGTCAGCCGTCAAGAAGCATTTTGTGCATTGTCAAAACTTACAAAGCAAGCAACTGTAGATTATTTAAATCTTGCCTACATATATTTTGTTAAAACAAATCAACAGTTAAAAATCTCACTTTTAAATAAAACACGACCAATTATTTAACTGGAACGCTATGTACATCAATTGAATTTGATATAACAATCGACGGATGAAACAATGAATTTAAACAATCGATTGCACATATTAAATTTAAATCGAGATCGAGAGTATAAATGAATTCATTGGCATCGATTGATTCCACTCACTTTAGCTCACATAGTTTACCTACAAACTGTGTGTCAAGTGTCAATTATAAGTACTTTTAAAGCAACAATAACGGTATCGTATGACCGAACAAATTGAAGTTGAAATAAATTTAAATTGTTCCATGTTCCCTCTCAGCTTTTGGCATATCCCGATGATTATCCTCTTGTGGTTACTTGGCTAGCTTTGGGGAACGTTTTTTGATACAAAAGAGCATATTAATGAAAAAACTATCCAGAAAAGTAGGGAATCACTTTCAAGACCCACTCCTGGTCTCGGTCTTGGTCCCGTCCCGACCCGACCCGACCAACCGACGCAGACCATAAAATTTCTAAAGAGCCAACATTAAATTTAGGTATGCAAGGACACACCAAAAAAAAAAGAAGAAAGAAAGAATATAGCCAAAATAATTTAATTTCTCCCTTCCAGTTGAATGGATTCCTCCTCCTCCTCCATTGGAGATTATCCTCGGTTTTATGACATTGAATCTAAAAGGATGCGGACATCTTTTTCAGTCTTGTTTTTTTTTGGTTATTGTGGAGGTTACACAGACGTCTACAGCAGCTTACTTTGCCAAGAGTTAATTAAAGGAAAAGTCTAGCACCATGAACCCACAAAAAAAAAAAAAACAAAAATAGAGTCGTCTTTCTAGGGCAATTAAATGAAGGTTTTCGGTAGCCACAGAACGATGAAGTTTGGCCGTCGGAATGAGATTGGGAATGAAAGACGAGTTGGGGACGAGGAGGCATCATATGGACAGACTTTTGGATTAGAAACCTCGTATTTTGTGCCCTTAAAGGCGCAGATAAACCAAACCTACAGATACAGTTGTATCTATATGTATGTGCAGAAAAATCGAGAAAAACGAATTAAGCTGGAAGTTCGCAATAAAACAGAAAGTTTTGCGGTAGTTTTGTGGGTAATGTTGATGTTGATGTTGAATGTTGATGGGTTTGTGCTTTTAGTGCAGCTTTGATAAACTATAAGAACAATGTTTTGACTGGGTTACAGAAAATCTACGATTTCATTCGAAAAGGGAAGATATTTTTTTGTCGGTTTTTTGTTCACTTTCGAGGGTTCCCCATCAGAGTCTGAGTTCATAATTAGTTTTGTTCACTTTCAACTCCAATTATTTTGCAATAAGTTGCTTTGAGAGATCAAATGAAAGCTATGCGAAGCGTTGGACCTGGGATTTCATAGTCAAAAGAAAATGTAATATTTCAAAACCAGGTGGCGAAAAGTTCACCCTATTTTTAAATTCTAGAACTTTTGCAAATGGCGTCCTTATGCGTCAATTATTTTTGACATTTGAGAACTAGTTAAACTGCAGTATATGATGTACAGCAAAACAATGGTGTGCGTTTGAATTAGTGTCAATGTGTTAAACCATCCTCAATCTCAAGAACGAATTTGTATCGAAATCACCATAAATGCCAATAAACAACATCTTCATTTCTCGGACACAGCAAATCAATGTCACAACCATATTCTCTCCACGATGCTATTGGAAATTCGGTCTTCTGGCGAACAAATTACAGGACTTAAAGTTGATATTGCGAAGAAAGCTTTTCCTGGGTGCATAATTTCCCGTTTTTATTATCATGGCCAGAAAAGAGAGCCCGATTTAATATCCCAGATTTTTTTAAAGATTAGGTTAGACTAGGTTAAGTTAAAGAGGCCCATGACGGGATAAAAAGACAACATACTAAGATCAATAGTTGGTCCTTTGTGGTACCATATGAATCTAAAGATCTTCTCTACTCGTTAAACCATATGAGGCTCGCAATGAAGGGGTTGATAAAATAAATTTCGAAATTTCTTATATCACTAGGATCATTACAGTAAAAGTTCCTCAGGTATAGAGATGGAGGTGCCGGAGCTCCAAGTCGAAAAAAATGTGTCCATAAGGGGCAACTATAACGAAGCTGATGTGCAATCTACCAACCGAAATGAGTTGCTTCGATTTTTAAACGTCAAGGAAGGCAAGTAATTCATATCAGAAAGCTTTTCAAGATTCTCAAGAAGCACCTTGCTGGCCAAAGAAGGAGGTATTTGCTGTAAGAGTACTTGAAGTAAGATTACTCTTGTAAGAGGTGTGTCGCTGTTACCGAAATACCTATTAAACGTGATCCTGGATTAATGATCACCATCACAGGACGATATTGAAATAATAGTTTAAAGAATTATATCGAATGAATAACGTGTTTTAATAATTCAGCTTGAAAGAATTTAGATTACTGAAAAAAACTTCAACATTTTAGGAATCTTAAAAAAAACCTGTGGATTAGAAGATAACTTCAAAGAAGGGACTCTGTCTGTACTCAAATGCTTTTTGAATAAAGATTAGATGAGATCAATTTAATTTTTAATACTTTTACTGTTTATTAATTTGTATCATTTTAAAAAGGAATACAAAAATAAAACCTTGAAATTTTGTACTCAGAGGGCGTGGGCGATGGCATCTCACTTTTAAACAGTTGTTCAAAAATCACTTTGCATCACTTTCCTAAATTTTTGACAAAAAATTCTTGAATATACACAGTGCGTCCATTAAGTTTCGAGACTGATTCCATAAATCGCAAAATAAACAAGATATTTCAAGTTTTTCAAATTTTTTATTCGAAGTATTCTCCCTTCGCTTTAATACACTTCTTACAGCGATTCAATAGTGATTCAAATGCGTGCTCCAGCTCATTTTGTGGAATAGCCTCCAATGCTCGTGTCGAAGCCGTTTTGATGGTCTCAACATCTTCAAAAAAGCATCCTTTCAACTTCAACTTCAACTTTGGAAACAAGGAGAAGTCACACGGCACCAAATCAGGTGAATACGGTGGGTGGTCCAACACACAGACTTGATTTCGGGCCAAAAACTGACTGATTTCTGCTCCTTCGTCAGTGTGTGTGGAACAAACTTTGCACAGACCTTTGTTTTGCCCAAATCCTCGTGAAGGATGAGACGAATCGTTTCTTTGCCGATATTAAAAGCCTCTTCCATCATTTTTAGAGAAGCATTACGATCATTCGCAACGTAATCACGAACTTTTTCAATCATTTCGGGTGTGCGAGCTGAAATTGGTCTCCCTTCACGTTTGTCATCCTCTAGCGACACTCGGCCATCCAAGAAACGTTTGTGCCACAAAAAAACATTTGCTCGAGACAAACACTGATCGCCGTACACTTGTTGCATCAATCGGAATGTTTCTGATGCACTTTTACCAAGTTTTGCGCGTTAAATTTAATGACCGCTCTTTGTTCCATGTTGGAATTTCAACGTCAGATCAAAAACTGTTTAGGGAGAACTGTCATATCCTTGTTATTTGTCAAGCAAATGTAATGAAGTTTGACACGTCAATAGAAAAAGGTTTAAGCTTTAAAGTGCGCGTTCAAACACTTAGATGGCGCTACTATTTGCTGAGATATGGTTCATGTCTCGAAACTTAATGGACGCACTGTGTAGATTTGTGAGAATCTAAATTTTACATTTCACAAGCTTTTGTGTCGCAAGCTGCATTTACAATAAATATTTCAAAAAATCCCTTATTTGGTTTTATCCTTTGTGCCACACGAAAAAGTCGTAATAATGAAGTTTTCAAACATAGTGACCAAAATGTCGCTTACAATTTTATTTCTGCAATAATTTTACAGCCCTCAAGGACCATGGGTACTTCATAAATTGATCAAATTTCCACACATCTAACTCCTTTCGAAAACAACACACATTTTACCCTCCCCAAGTGATATCAGCGAGAGAGAGGTCATTGGTTCACAACTCCCTACATCTTCGTCATACAGAACTGCGGCGGCGGGGGCAAACCGGACGTGTGCAAGTTTGACGTACCAAACCAACAAAAACATTTAATCTCATCCTTGAAGCAATTCGAAAGGAAACAAAAGAAAACGTCCAGAATAGAGCTAACTTAACTGTACGAGTACGAATATGAAAGGAAAGGCATTCAAGGGAATGCACAAGGATCCAGGACGAAAAAAAAAAAAAAAAAAAGTCAAGTAAAATAGAAAACCCCTTGGAGCGCTGAAATAAATTGCACTCCTGGTGCATTTAATTACATTCAAGAAACTTACGGGCAAGGTAAAGGAGCAGTATGTGTCTGCTTGTATTCCACCAGGAACAGGACCAAGACCAGGTCCAGAGAAGTCAGACGAGAGGTTGTCGTAGGTTAAGGGAAGCTCAAGCCCGAATGGAGCATAGCACACTTTGTGTATAGATGTAGATGAGTGCACTTTTAGCAATTTTATTTAATTGTTCTTTCTTCGTTTTGTTGTTTTTTTTTTGTTTTGCTCTAAGTCCACATTCACCCCAGGGACCCAAAGGAGACTTATTGTAGTTTTCTTTGTTCACTCGTGTATATCCGGTGTGAGTGTGTGTGTATGTGTTTTTTTTTTTTTTGGTTTTGTTTTATTGCAAGTGTTGGACCATTGTGTTGAGCTGTTAAGTGATATGTGAGTAAGGAGGACGACGACGACGACGCGACGCGACGGTTTAAACAGTTTTATTTTCAGTGAGGATAAAGGAGACTTTTATGTGACTTAAGTCATTTTTTCACTGCTAACGCTCCGAGCTTTACTTTTTGTTTTTTACTATTCTTGCGTTTGAACAAAACAAGACCGAACCCTGGAGGAGTATAGCCATCGAGACAGTTGCCAGTTGGTTATGTTATTATTTAGAGCAGCATCCGAAAAGAGTCGTGACATAAGCTTAAAAAAATATGAGAATTTATTATGTTTGTTATTAAGCTAGGTGATAAAATAGAGCCTTTGAGAGGTGACATAAGGGCAAATTTGAACATTTGAACATTGTCACCTTTGTATTCCGCCTAATCCTCAGCCGCTCTTTGTGAGTAACATTTTTAAAAGACTATAATAAAGGCATTTCGGGGTACTTTAAGTTAAGTGTTACACTACTTCAGTTAAATTCATAACTTCTTTGAATATCATGAGTGTTGCCCGTAGACCCGGTTTGTGCAGATGCAGAACATCCTCCCATAAAGTCAACTTTTCAACTGTGATGTTCAAGTTCAGCCTAACTTAAGGAAAAACTTGACATCCAACCTGATACTTGCCACTTTCAAATTGACAAAATATTGTCTGAATGAAAATATTTCCAAATTTGTGAAGTTTAATTTCTTGACATTTAATTTATTTGATTTTCGAACAACAATATTTTTAAAAAGGTTCAGAGTTTTTAATTGGAATACTGTTTTTTTATTACTTAAATAGAAACAATTTTAAATAACAGTTTATTATTTTTACATTTTCAGAATTTTATATTTTGTTTTAGGTCATCCATCTATATTCCCCCCCCCCCTCAAAAAAAAACTTATTGCATTAGCATTTGAACGTATTCTCTCTTAACACAATAAAAATGTTAACTGGGCGTATACGCACTTTTTTGAATAATTTTCGTCTTTTCGTTGTTTTTCAAAAAAACAATATAATAAAATCAGAACTATTCTTATAAGGTCAACTTGTTCATACCGACTTTTCATATAGACCTTAGGTTGCGAGCTCTGGAATAAGTTACTGGCTTAGACCTGTCAGTTAATTAGTAAGTATTAGAAATGTCCTTTTTCTAAAAGTAAATGTTATTGCAACATCAGTGAACCATGCTCTTCTTTCTAATGGACAAATTTTATGAGTAAAGATTTATTTTCACAGTCTTAACCCATTACATGCCACTGTACTCAATTGAGTACAGTATTTTACTAATTTTTAATTGGATTTTTTTTTCAAAAAGTTCGCTTTGATTTTAATTTATTTCTATTGGAAAACAATTATTGACATGTTCTTTTATATTGGTAGTAAATTTTTTGAGATAGAAAGTGATTTTCAAGTTGTTTCAAGAACTTTTGGGTCTAGCACATTTTGTTTGAAGCAATTTTGTGACTGCGAAAGTTAAATGTTAGTAAAAATTTAAACTTTTGAATAAAATTTGAACAATAAATTGTAATGTTAAGATTTTGTATCTAGAAACAACATACCATAAACATTTCAATCAAACATTTTTTCTTCTGCATGGTAAGTTGTTCATATGAGTGGTGTACTCAATTGAGTACACTGGCCAAAACCATGCTAAATTTTTTTCCTCACTGGATTTGCTGAGGAATGCCTTTTTCAACTATAAACTCTACATTGCTGTAGAAGATATACCAGTTGATGGAATAAAAGAGATATAGTGGTTATTCCTTCAGATGGTATTATCCACACCGACGAGGATATTTGTGAGGATGACTTGTTTGATTCCCATATTCCAATTGACATTCCAGGAGTAGTAGAGGTTGTTGATAAAGGAAGAAAGACTAAAGTGATATTCAAAGAAATCAGACGCTTTGTTCATTTGGCAAAAAATTCTCATGTCGATAAAACAAGATGACAAAGGTCTGACCCTTGATGAACATGATTTACCAAAAATATCAAATATGGGGCTCTTCCACGACAAAGTTTCAATTGACGAGACAATGAAAAAATACTTTGGCCATCATTCCATAAATACCAAACTAAAAAAACTTTTTTTTAAAAAAATTGTATTTTTGTGTAAATATGAAGCTCAACAAACAACATTTCAAAGATTTTTGATTTATCTCTATTTTTAAGGTCCTTGGTCTTAAATGGGTTTTAACGTTTAATTTTTACAAAGTTATAAGGTCTTGGAAGCATTTTCACGCATCAAAAGTTCTTCGTAATTATTTATTTTAGTTCCTGTTAAAATATGATATTTTTTATATATTAATTTGATTTTAAAAGCATTTGATTTAGCTATAAAGCATTTAAAGACTTTACTAAAAATAGTAATAATAAGTATACTTATGTATATAAACTAGCGGGACCAACAATTTCAAACTTTTTTGAAAAAGGTGTAAAAATCTGGACTGCTTCTTTATTAACTTCCCATAGGGAGTTATTGTAATCGGTCCGATTTGTCAAATTGAAATTTTTGACAAATCTGGACGTTTTATGGTTCCTAGAATCTAAATCCGTCATTTGTAGAGACATGTCTGTGTGTGTGTGTGTACGTACGTTCGTACGTATGTACGTATGTACGTATGTACGTATGTACGTATGTACGTATGTACGTATGTACGTATGTACGTATGTACGTATGTACGTATGTACGTATGTACGTATGTACGTATGTACGTATGTACTTATGTACGTATGTACGTATGTACGTATGTACGTATGTACGTATGTACGTATGTACGTTCGTACGTTCGAGACCCCTTTTTTTGTTAACGGTATCTCGAGAATGAATAAAGATATCAACACGAATTAAATTTTATTCAGTAGGTTATAACTTCATGCAATGCAGAAAGGATTTCTACAAAAATTTGTTTAACGGTTTTTTCACAATAGCAGTTTTTAAAAAAAAGTGAAAACTTTAGTTTGTCGCAAATATCTCAGGAACGAATAATGCTATTGACTTCAAATAAATTTTATTGTGTAGATTGCACAGATGTGACACAGTTTTGGTATAAATTTGAAAATAATCTAACATACCGTTATTTTTTAAAAAAGTAAAAACTAAAAAAAAATTTTTGGCGCAAAAATATACAATGAAGGAAAAATTATATCATCTTCAAAACAATTTTTAACTATGTGAAATGTGATATTTGACATCTGGTAAAATTTTTGAAAAAATTGAATTGACAGTTTTTTTACAAAAAATAAAAAAGTGCAAAAAATTCTACTAAAAGTTGGTAAAAATTGTTTTTTGACTTGAATATCACGAGAATGGGCAACGATATTGACTTCAAATTTATTTTAGCTTAAACAAAATACAATTATTAATATACGCTACAATTTTGAAAAAAATAGAACTCACAGTTTTTTTTACAAAAAATAAAAATCTTTAACAAAATTTAGCCGAAAATGTCAAAAGTGGTCTTTTGACTTCAATATGTCCAGAGTGATAAATCATTTTAACTTTGAATTTGTTTTATTTTTTGCATAATAGAATTGTAAACTTATGGTATATTTTTGACAAATGTCGAAATGACAGTTTTTTTTACTAAAATAAAAAACTTAAACTGAAATTTACAGAAAAGTGTCATAAATTGTTTTTCGGCTTAAATATCATCACTACAAACAATGATATTGAGTTCAAATGTATTTTATTTTCAACCTACTCGTAATGCATTTGTCAATACCTAATAAATGTTAAAATATTGACGAATATCAAATTGAAATTCTCACAATAAATACAAAACTACAAATATTTCTAAGAAAGTTGGTAAATATTGTTTTCAGATTCAATATATCTGAGATTTTATATGTTAATAAAATTGTTATCAACTAACATCAAAAGTGAATCAATTATTATCAGGAACGCCAAGTTTTCAAATTATGCATAATGGGAAGTTATCAGTGTGGGTCGCACCCAGCCTCTTTTTTCTTTATGTTACAAATCGCTTTGGGATTTGTGTAAATATTCGAAGGCAATTTAAATGTTAAATGCGCAATCCACTCTCCACCTTATTTTGTAATCAAATACACACAAGTGCTAAGTTAAATGAACATTTTTTATCCGACCAAATTGAATTTACATTATTCCACTAAAAACAGACACAACATTTTTAATCAAAATCGGTCCAGCCACTTAAGAGGAGTGTAATTAATTTGTTCGGCTGGACTTTGTTCTCACGACGTGATTTGCGGAGTAAAAATGAACTTGTCGTGTGAAAAAATAGATAAGTACTAACTTAAAGTTAGTATCAAGTATTAGATCTACTCCTTAGTCTGGGACCGATACCTTACAAATGTTTTAGCTCAGTTGTAGCGTTAAAAAAATATCCAAAATACATTTAAATTAGAATTTCTAAAAAACAAAGGTTGAAAGAATATTAAACCAGAACTGGAATTTATGTTTTTAAAGACTCTCCAAATTTTAGAAGAATGCTAAAGTTCATTCTTTGGAAATCACTTTACCTCAAAGAAACATTGTTTTAATTGAAAAACATTCTCTCGATTTGCATAATAAAAGGATTTTTTACCTTAATCAGAAGAACCTGCTTTAAAAATATTTTAAAAATTGTCTTCAAAACTGCTCTGATAATATTTTGGTTAAATGTTCTTTTCAATTTCAAAAAAACTGAGTTTTTCAAATCCTAAATAAATTTAACAGACATACATACGAAGCCCACCGAGACATCTCTTCACCACTGACATGTAAATATTACATTTTACCAAAGCACTTAGATTAGTAATTTTTTTATATATTTTTATTGTATACATAATCGTACTCAAAAACTAAATCAATCTAAAATAATCACATTAATATTCAATCGAGCAAAATCAATCTAATAGATATCTGGATCAAAACGAGATACGAGTATGATGCCCAAAATAGCACTGTGATTGTCAAACGATATAAAATAAATCTATATTCCATGACATGACAAAGCTTTTAAATTTATCACAGAGAAATGAACAAAATGTTATTAAAATACGTTTCAATATTTCTTTTTGTGTTGTTTTTGTCCTGTCCACTATACTATGTATACTCGTAGGTTCCTCCTGCCAACTAACATTCTATAAATCTGGATGCATTGAATACCTAACAAAAGTCCTGTCTCCTTCCTCCTGAATTCCTGGAATCGTTTTATTTTTATGTGTGTGTGTATATTCCCTTATCTGCGACACAATGGATATTTAAGCACTGAGTCAATAATCGAAAACCCACAATAAGCTTCGAAAGTTCAACATTCCACATTGTGATGATGTGGGCTACAATGCACTCGGATACAAAGTTATTAAACCTTAAAAATCAATGCAATGCAGTTTATTCTAGTTAATGCCAATAGAGTTAAATTTTGATACAAAAAAACAAACATTTTTAATCCCTCAGCTCAGGGAATTTGATGAACTGTGGACGACGAAAAAAAAGGATTCCATCAGCCCATATAGTGCGGAGTTTGATTTGGATCCTTTATTTTCGTCCTCGGCCTCGTGTGACTCTGAATTTGAATTTTATCATCATGATTCTATTTTTTATATTATTTAATTCGTCATTGCAGAAGCAAAAGCAAACGCAAATGGCGGAAGGGCAAAGAACTATCTTAATTTGAATTTGAATGCATCAGCAGCGGGATGAAGTTACCGAGAATGAACTGTAACATTCATAATTAATGAATTTCATATACATACATACGTAACTTGGTCTAAATGTCATAGAGATATGCATCATAACTGATATTGAATTGATTTCATGGTTGAAAAGGATTTTAGATTTTGTTGGTGTGAGCAGTGCTTTCTGACAATTTGTCAGTTGGATGCTTTGCCTCCGAAATTTAGTTTTTGTGGTGACATCATTGAAATGTCGGGTGTACATATTGTTTGAACTTTGAATAATATTATAAATGACCGACATTTTGTTGGAATGAATAATATTGTAACGGATTTTCCAATAAGAGACCCGCTATTTTGGTAGATGTCATTTTAGAGAAATGTCACTGTAATAAAAATGGAACGAAACACGCTTCAATAATGCATTGAAATTATTAAAATTAACTTTAAATATGATGGAATAAATTTTGACTCATGCGAGGTCCATTTTCACCTCGGTGGCTATGTCAATAAACAAAATGTTCTCACCTAGGGCTCGTAGAATCCGAGATTTATTGTTGAAAAGTCTATCTCCATCCACAACGTATAACTGTTTATGGTCCGGCGGCGGCGGCGGGGTCTCATTGGACCTAACGTGTTCGAAAATGAGGCTGGAGCAGCAGTTACATTGTATGGACTGCGCTATCGAGAGATGTTTGATGATTTTTTATCGCTGGAATTGGATGGTATTGATCTGGTTGGACAACGTTTACTATCAACAAGACGCACGATTCTACGTATCACACATGCAGCAAAACAATTGATCTTCTTAGGGAAAAGTTTCCGGAACGTGTTATCTCTCGAAGGGGTGATCACAATTGTCCACCGAGATCTTGTGATTTAACACCTTTCGACTTCTTCCTTTGGGTGAACTTTAAGGTGAACGCCATCAGCTTGCGTCGATTCAAGACCTCAAAGATAGAATTCGTGAAGCTACTTCATGAGAAGGATAAGATTCTGTAAGCGTAGTCGAGGCGGCGGCGATTTGACTGATATTGTTTTCCATTAGGGGGCTGAATCCCCTCCCGAAAGTCTAAAATAAAAACTATACGAAGACGTTCTAACATGCATCGTTTCAAGCTGTTCTACCAGGTTTTGCTGCAGTTGAGCGGATTTGAAAGCTGAGTACATTACTTGGTGCGAAAAAATATTGTTGAGTGATCCTTCTATCGAAGTTTTGAAATTGCTTGATATACTGTCCATAAATGTAATAAGACTTAATTTAGAGGTAAGAGCTCGTCAATTCGTTTATTGTAAGTTGTCAAAACATACATTTTTGAACATATTTGATAATATGTCATCGATTTTACAAAAAATTTAAATAGTCTATATAATCACAAATACATATATCTCAAAAACATTATTTTCCTCCAGATATGATAATATGGTGTTAGGTTCTTAAGTTGACGTTTCAATACAAATATTGGTACTTATAATTAAACTATACGAGGAAACCACGCGACCGTGACAAGACCGACATTCTTCGATTTTGACGATATCAAGATAAGACCAGAGTAAGTGACATTACTTATCCAAGTTCTTGAGCTTAGAATCAATAAAGTAAGGTAATTCAAATTTGCCTAATTAATTAGTCAAGTAATTTTTACCTATAGCACAAGGGGTTTTTGAAATTTAAAACTTTGTATAATCGAAAAACCCCAGCCTTCAAGTTGAGTCGAATTCGATAAAAAATCACATTCTAATTTTACTAGTGCTTTTAGTATTCTGATTTTTAACCACGGTTTTTCTAAAATCTATAGACGCTAAATTTTGGAAATTAAAAACCCAACCTTCTTACTTTAAGTAGTGATATATTTAATATGCATGATCTTTAAGAGTTTTTTAATTCCTAAATAATGGGCAACGATTAAAGCCACAGAAGCTCTTCGCAGACAGATAACCGCCGGAAAAACGTTTTAAGCCTCGGATTTGGCATCTTACAAATTAATAATTTGAAAAGAAGTGCATTTTTAATGTAAGATTTTTTTTTGACAAAACTCGTAGTATACTGTTAGTATATCTACTATCAAATGAAACCATTTTAGTAGATGAAAGCCCAACAAATCATCCGTTGAATTAATTTTAATTAGATAAAGAATCTTCGTTTTGAGACTTTGATTTAAAATTTTGCAATCAGCAATCAGTTTTCGTTGAAAAAAATAATTCCAATCAATTTTTATCGTTTGACTGAAATCAATTGATTGCAATCTTTTGAAACTTTCATGCTTTTTATTCAAGTCTTTTCAGTCATTGCAAATATTTTTTATTCATAAATGTTACAAACAGACAAAGTAAGTTTATAATATAATTTCTACAGTCTATACAAATCTAACATATTTTTTCCCAAGATAGTAACTAAAATTTTTGACAAATGAACTCTTCCGAATATCCATTCCGAATATCCAAAGATATATGTATCTACCTATTCTCTATTACTTGATTTGTTTCGTTACCGTTAGTGAATATAAAAGACAAACAAAACGAACAAACAAGTGTCTGCCGCATTTCACCTTAAAAGTCAAAAAAACAAAATAACAAAAGATCAAAACACCAGACGAACTTGACTGGATGACTGATGATGATGCTCTTTTGTAGCTTGTACAACCCCACTCCAACAATCCCATCCAAGAGTATCAGACAAAATGTTGTATGTACATATACATACATATGTATATGTGTATTCCTATTTCTATACGAGCATACCTTTGGATTCGGATAGACGAACCCGCACATTTACCGGGAGAAAAACTTCCTTTGTGGGGTTTATTTATGGACTACGTGTGTTGCCTGACGGATAATTCAGCCAGAAAATTTCATACTTCCGCCTTTATTTACCATCACCTTTTATAACTTTATATATACCCTGTATGGGTATGTGTGTGTGTGTGTTTACGGGAAAAAGTAACAAATTTCATTTATATGCGTCACTAAAAGCTTTAGCTCTCCATAAATTGAGAAAAATTATTACGAGGCGCCCTCCAGACAGGATAGACGGATGAAACAACAACAAACTTGGACTACCTACATAATTTCATATAATCACGATGGAGCTAAGACCAAGGAAACAGAAAAAAAAACACAGGACATCTAATAAGGGATGTTTTCTTAGCTGGGATTGAGAATGATAGTCTTTTTATTCATTAGGGACAAGCACCCTTGTACTTACTTTCTTTTTAAATTAAATAGACGAAACTCATCTATGTGCTGCACTCTACGTACAGTACATAATATGTATCTATGTTCATAGGTTTCTGGTAATGAACCATAGGCCATTTGGTCCTTTGAACTCATTTTATTATTTGTCAAGGGTAGTTAATTGTTGGTGTCGTGTATTTTCGGGACAAAATTTGATTACAGGCAAAATGGCAAAACTAATAAAGATTAGAATAATTTTTGACCATTGACCATCGGTGGCTCTCAAAAAACAATGGGTCAAACGAAACCCAAAAAGTCTGACAAAATTATCATTGTCAAAATTCCAAACAGCAAAAAAAAATAACAATTAAAAGGAAAGCGTCAAATTCATTCATTATAATGAACCATGAACTTTTTGAAAAAGTGGCATACAGTTATTGACATGTTTTTTAAATCTTTACAGAATTTTTGGAACATATTGACTATTGAATAAAATTCACTTCGTCATCTCATTATTTTATCTCGCTTTAACTAATATATGAGAAAAAGACAGCAATAGTCAGAAAGAAGTTTTAAAAGAAAGTTAAAGCCAGATAACTAATGATGAAATGTCAAAATTAGTTATCGCAAAAGAGTTCCATTAAAGTTATGTCAAACTACATCTTTATGTCAGTTTCAGAAAAAATATTATTACATATATTCAGTGAATTTCTTTATACAAAACCCACCTTAAGTTTTTTTTTTGACAACTTCAAAAACTTTAAAAAGAAAATGTTAAATCGCGTCTATTCTGTACATTGGTAAACGCCGTAAAAAGTAGCCTGTGTCTGTGCCTAGGATCCTATCTTTAAATTAACAAAGTCTTATAAAAATCCGTTCAGACGTTAAGGCGTGAATGAGGTAAACTTAAAAAAAAAAGATTAAAAATCACTAACTTAATTAGTTTTCTGCCTACTTTCTACCCCCTAAGTACGATAACGTGATCATTTTGATCTTATATCCGTTTTTAGGTAACCATCTATTACCTTACTAAATTTCAACAAAATCCGTTTAGCCGTTTAGGCGTGAAAGAGTAACAGACAGATAGAGTTACTTTCGCATTTATAATATTAGTATGGATGTATTTGGTACATCAGTTGTATGCAAAAATTACATTTTCGTCAATTGTACAAAACTTTTTGAAGACCATTTCACCGTTTCAGAACTTATCATGTGTAAAGTGTTTTGAAAAATGTAGCAAAAGCTATTTTATAGAAAATCATTTGATCTACAAATCTTATCTTATGCAATGATCATTTTAAAAAAGCTTAACATTAAAAATGTGCGAATTTTCGACGCAAAATTACTTGAATAACTTCTCTCTGGGATTTATCGTCAAAGTCTGTAGGGAAGTGTGTAAATAGGGCAACTTTTGTCAATTCTATTCCGACTGCTCTGCTAAGAGGCAGTTCTAACAAGGCTGACTACAAGCTACAAATCAAGACCTTAACATCAAGTTTTTTAGCAAACTTTATCTGACATTTCTTTGTCCCAGTCTCAGTCTTTGAGAGAGTACACAATCGAGCAGTGCGTTAAGATTGTTGAAGGCTTTTATGGAAATGGGCGTTCAACAAAGTCTCCCCATAATCGGGTAAATTGTGCCCAAGTTTTGGAAAACCGGGTCTGTAGGAAATGTGTTGATATCAGTGTATGTTCGTCCAATATATTCGGCGGAAAACATTGATACTGTTTGCGACCGATAGTATGACAAAAGTATTGTCAATCTCAACTCACCATGCTTAACAATTGAACATCTTAGAGACATCTCTCACTGGTGCGAATTTTTGATAAAGACTTGAATTGACACTCATGCAAAGTCAAATGGACTTTAGATCTGAAGCCTTAAAGACCATTTCAAGAGCCGAATGGAAAGAAGTCAATAGTGACTTCACAAAAAATATCATCTTCGGCAATGAACCACACTTCTACCTCAGTGAATTCGTTGACAAGCTGAATTGCTGACATTCTGATATGCTGTCGCTTTCACAGAAATCGACTGTTTGGTGGCTTGTGGCTAAAGGTTTACAGGATATGGAGCTGGATGATAGGTGGCTTTAAAAGGAAAATACCAATTGCAATTGGTCATCATGGTCAGTTCATATGATTTGACACCTTAGGACTTTGGTGATATTAAGATATTTCAGTGACAGTTATGTATTTGATATTTCCCAATGCTCAAAGTGATCTGTGATGTTCAAAGAAAACTATGAAGTTAGAAGTTTGAAGTGCAAATTTGCGAAATTTGATTTGCAAAGTGAAAATCACATTCGTTAGTTTAGTTTTTTTTTTCATCGGAATCCTGGATGGTTTTTTTAAACCAATATAGGAATATCTTTACAGGGCATTATTTTATAATAAGAAGCATTATTCTCTGGAAGGACCTCAAAATCTGTACCTGAGCCCACATTTTACACTAACTCTGTTTCTTTGTTGTAGGTTTAACGTATGGGAATATCTCTCATCTATATACGAGATCCATTTAAATTGCATACATATATTCCATTTGTTATTATACTTTACAAATGAACAAAAAAAAAAAACGAAACAAAACAAAACAAAAGAAATAATAATTTTGTAATCCGGAGATTTTGACAAAAGATAAGCACATGCATAATTTAAAATTAATTAATTTTGAATTTCTCTTTTTCTGTCCAAACACCAACTGCCAACTTCCTTGATGTTGGATTCATATTTTATATTTCAAAAATTGTTTTCTTTATATTCCCGAAAGCCCAAAGGAAAGTACAAATTTAGGATACCTACATATATGGCTTCCAGGGTTGAGTTGTTGGTGTACGAGTATTAGAAAGAACTGACGCAATGAACACTGATGAAATAATAAAAATTCAAAACATGTTGTCTTGCTACGTACACCTACAATCTACATACACACAGTACACACACATATACATACGTACATGTAAAACATCCTCACATCCTTTTGGCATTTTATTTCCAAGCTTTGCACCAAAAGAGCAAGGATCACTTGTGAATAAAAGGATGACAAGAGCGCTGACAAAAAATGAAAAAAAAAATCCTATGACAATCAAAATGTGTATAAATAGCCAGGGCTATATAGTAACACACGGATGCAATGTGTAAGTGTGATGTACATGCCTCCAAACACCTACATCCTGGAAACATGTTAGACATCAATGACAAACGTCTACTCCTGTCGGGAGAGAGAAAATTTATCGCTTTGCTAAAATGTTTCTTCATTTTTTTTTGAAGAGGCGTTTTTTTCCAGGTCTTACTTTAGGTACTTTTTTTTGTGAGTGTTGGTTGTTTGAAAGTGGATTACATTGTTCCATCAGAGGATAGCCCCAGACTTCTATGATGTCCTCAGATATTTTGGTACACGGAGGCGAGCATCCGGGCTATCTTTTAATTCAAACGAATTGGATGGGACTTCATTTCACTTAATTCTCGCAATGGACGCTTAAGGGTCTTCAAGTCATTTTTTTCAATTTTCAATAATAACCTTGAGGTGGGAGATGTCCAGGAATGTATCTGTATGCTTTATGAAAATCCCAATATTTGTAGATGTTTTTTTTTTTATAGGGACTTAGAAAGGGGGAGGCAGAAACGATGACGTTAAACCTACAATTTTGTATGCCAGCCAGTAGATTATGATGTGAGATATTTGAAAATGTCTTCATGTCAAAGGTCAGTTATAGGTCATGAAAGGTCATTTCTTTCAATAAATTTCTTTTTATTACTTAGGAAGCTTTTAATTCTCTTTTTTCAAGTAAAAGGAGGACTAGATTTAGGTTTTTTTTATAGTAAGTGGGATATTCGGGAATAAGTCAGTTTGAAGTTTGATGCTGTTCACTAACTTCATTTTAAAAATAATTATGCAATATTTTACGGATATAAGAAAAACTCGCTCAAAACACCTTTATCAAAACTTTTTGTTTACTCATCCTTGTAATACCACCGTGAATGACAGCTTTCCACTTTCCAGTGAAATGTCAGCAGCAGTTTTGGAAAGACCTCGAACACCCTGCAAATATTTTTTGACATTTCGATCAACATTTGGCTTGTTGCTTGTACATACAAAATATCTCGTTGTGGCCATTGATTTTATATAAGAAATTTTCTTATATTTGCTATCATCTGTTAAATTTTTCGAGTCCATCTTGAATATATTTTTTGAAAGGTCCACTCATAAAAACTTGGTCTAAGGAATTCTCAAAGCCCTATCAATATATTACTTTCCACGGGCACTTCCTTGAATACATTTTTACCATGTCTGATCTCCCCATTGGCCATTAGTACTCATTTTCAAAGAATCGAGGATTAGAGTTCTTCGATCCAGGTCGGTCAACTAGAAAAAACAATCAGTGTCACCAGAAGTTTCAAGGTAATTTTTGAGACAACATATAACATTTATAAATGCAATTAACAGTAGTGGTCCTGAATGGCTCCCCTGGGGAACCCCGATTTTAACAACTTGTGCCCTTTTAGAAAGATAAGTCTGCATCTACTTTGACAGTGAGAATATCCACAAAGTTTATGTAGAAGAATTTTATGGTTTACCCTGTCAAAAACTGTAGCGAAATCTGTGAAAAAATCTCCATTTTAGTCCTTTTTCTATATTGATTTATATAAAATTTTTAATTTTTAAAGATATTCTCTTAAATGATATTTTTTTCCAAATCTTTCGAAATAAATTAATATAATCTTGCTAAGACCTACGCTTAAAGATCAAAGACAATAAATATATTGTCCATATAATAAAAACTTTTAGAAATCAAAGAATTTCACAACATTAAAAAAGCTAGGTAACACTTTCTTTTGCCATTTAAAACAATTGCGTTTAATTTAGAAATTGACCAAATTTTCGTTGACTTAACATTTGAATATCCCAAACCGAATTCTTAAATATTTAAAATTTCAAACACTTTACCTGAACTTAATATCTAGACTTTTTTCTAAGAAAGTAAAACAGAAATTCTGGTTCAGCTTTTTAATCCCATATCCCAAACTGCAGCCGGGTTAAAAGGATTGAAATCAAATTTCTAGCATCTTCTTGCCCTTCATCGCCATAATCCTGTCTCGTTAATTTAAATTTAATAATCCTGAGATCCCTAACGTTGAAGCTACGCGTTTTATTTTCAAAATAAAATCCGTCTACAAAGAGAAAACTTTTCGTTGGACAAAATAATATAATTTGCACCTCGAGAGCGGATTTGGAGAGGAAGACAAAAAGGACATCGGTCCGGTGTATTCTTTGAAGGAACGTGCAGGAACTAAGGTAGGTACTTGAACAAGGACTGAAGGGCCTGAAATTTCTAAGTCCACTTCTGGTATGCCTTAAAAATATCCTTTGGGAATTTGAACTCGAATTCATTACCGAAGTTAGAAAAAGCAAAATGAGAGCTATTCAGCTGTTTTCAGTTTTCAGTTTACAGTTTTTTTTTTATTTTTTCTTAGTCCGAATCCAAACCCGAAGCAGGGTAACTCTCTCATGGTTATGAAGATAAATGCAAGTTTCATGCTTTACTCCTGTATACACCAACTCTCTTAGTCCTATGCCACTTTTTCGTCTTCAGCGTACAGGACTTTTAACCCTTACAAAAATCCAGAAATGAATATTTCAGTTTCATTGGACCTGCAGCTCCGCAGCTACCCACTTCATAAGGGATGTTGAAAGAATCCTAGTGGTAAGTTCTCTCCCTCTCTTTCTCTCTCTAGCTCTGCAAGAACTGGAATTTTTGATACCAATTTAATGAAGTCTTCAGAGAATATGATGGTTTATCCCGTCCCGTCCGTAGCAAAGGTAAGATGCGATGAAGTTATGCGGACTGTAAAGTAAATTTAATGAAGAATTGTGTGCCCCAAGAGGACGTTGTCAATCTTATTTGGATGCAATCATTCTGGCTTATGTCAGAATAGAGTAAAATTACTTGATTTTTATAAGGAAAGTTGTAAATAGATAAGTTAATAATAATTAATTAGGAACATAAGCATTCGTCCGCAGAAGAGCTTGAGAGCCATGTGGACTTATTGCAATTACTTTTCTAATGTTCGATATTATTACATGGATCAGTATGTCTCATGTTAATTACAATTAAACTGCTTCCTGAGTAATATGTTTTTATTTTTTGTCTTGATATAACGCAGTTAAAATATTGCTTAAGGAATAGCATAGGACATCCATTATCATAGTTCAAAAGATTCCTTCAAAGCCCTAAGATGAGTGATATATGCAATATACATATGCATCAATTCGTATACAACAAGGAATTCACAAGGACAATACTTACTTTCAATCCTTTGGTTACTTGCTGCTCTGCTTGACAAAAACCTTAAAATGTTTGATAATTATACAAGCAACAGACAAAAAAAACACATTCACAAAGACACAATCCTTCATAGGACGTGTTTTACCAGCCCGGAAAAGCACTACAACAGGAACAGAACAGAACAGAGCAGAACAGTTGTTGTAAAAAGCCTGACTTGGTCCTGGCTCCTGGATATAAGGTGCACCCTCAAAAAACAATCATCACATGTGCAGCGCAAAAAGGATAGCACTGAATCTACACAAAAACTCTCATAGAACCCGAAAACAATTAGTACAGAGCAAGCACCATCCAGTACTTGCATCTGCACCACACAGTATCCTTGCTTTCAGCACCTATTCCCAGGACCTTATATGCATAGATACATACCTACTCGGGCGACTACATTCATAGGTTAATTCTTAACAAACACTCTAAGTCGACGAATGGAAGCAAAAATTTGTAGTGGAAGCAAGACAAACACACAAAAACAAAGCAAATTAGCAAATACATATGTATATAGGAGGTAGCATCCCATAACGAAGGATCCCTTAATAGAGGATGTGGATTGCTTTATAGTCGTCTCAAAAGCGAAACATATCCCAGCATTCAGCAGGAGCAGCAGCAGCAGAAACATCAGCAACAAAAAGTACTTACAATTTGATTTTATTGCCGGGTGCAATGTTCGTTTAAACATGCTAGAATCTGGGAAGCTGGAAGCCGATGCCGATGCTGGTGCCGGAACAGCTAACAAACATATAATATTCGAATACAGAATGTATTAAGTTCTATGCACGATGTAAACGACTCCTTTTATTGTAGAGGATAGAGGCTTATTTCGAAGACTCGGAGTCGATATATGCACTGATTATGTTCTTCAATCAAATTACAAATTGTAATGTCCTTATACATGCGATGTAGAACAAACTCTGTTAAGAGCTTTTCGGCTTAAATTCGAATTCGAAGTCTAATAATCGAAAGAACGAAAAGTTATGAAGTCAAAAGGTCACAAAATTGATTAACAACTTCTTGTAAAGGAGGTCTTATAAGG
Organism: Scaeva pyrastri; assembly: GCA_905146935.1. NCBI lineage: Eukaryota > Metazoa > Arthropoda > Insecta > Diptera > Syrphidae > Scaeva > Scaeva pyrastri. The sequence goes on from LR989929.1 coordinate 52,557,424, forward strand.
TGCGGTTGCATATTTTGGCTTCAGTCTTCTCCTGACCAAGTACCGATACTGACCATATACCCCAAATAAAGTTCTTCTTCGAGATTGAATCGTTGTTGACCACTAAGCCAAAAGCCTAACTTACCAAGATTTTGTAATGTTCTGTAGTAACTCAAAAGAATATGGCAAAAGAAACAGGCTTTCTTTCGACCATATTGTGCAGATCATTTGTTGCATACTCTTTACCAAGTCATGGCCTGTAAGCTTGTTGGACTTGAAGATTTAACGGATTTGCTATCCAACTTGCAGTGCAATTGAATTCGTCATCGTAGTTATACAGTTTCAGGAAGTGATCTTCCTATATTCTCAGCATGGACTGCTCTTCTATGTATAATACCATATTTCACCGATCACCTTTATAGAATTCAGTTCACGGTTTGAAATCCTTGGATTCCGAACCTCATTCATGTTGCGATATCTTTCTGTCTCCTTGATCGCGAGCTTCTCATGCTCCCTTTTGTTTCTTCTATAAGAAGCCGGTGTTCTTCGATCTTCTTCTGCTCGTTGAGGCCCGCGAACAGCTCTGGTCTTTCTGTGCAACGCCGCTTTGTTTGTTTAGTTACGTACGTGTGCTTGCCAACACTCGTCTTCAAACCAGGGGTTTCACTGTCATGGCAAAACTTCGGAGGCGGCATCTCTGATGGCTGCTTCTAAAGCCCCTTTTAGACGATCAGTTCAGTTTCAGTTGAGCTATCAGTTAAGCTTTTAGTTAAACTGTAGTCTAAACACAAAGACTAAAACGTTTAACTGAAACTGAAACTGATGGAATTCCCATCAATTGTCAGCTTAGTTCTCAGTTAAATTGATGAACTAAACACCGAACTGAGTTTCATTTTAATTGAACTGACAGTTATACTGAAAAATTAACTGATAACTGAACAGAAAACTGATCGTTTAAAAGGTTCTTAATTGTTGAAATTGGATTTCAAAAGGACATGGCAATCTCTTTTCTCATAGTTTTTAAGATTTCCGTAGATTATAACCTTCAAAATGTCACTGCTTCTAGTTTAAACATTCCTAATCATCATTACAAAATATAGAGAATTCAAGAATCCGTACCTATATTTAATAACCTCATTTAAATTGATTGCTAATTACCACTAAATTTATGCAACATTATAAAACTTATTTTATTTTCATGTGTATTTATGGATGCAGTACCATGCGCGTCAAGTGCAGTGCATTTTCGTCATTATAAACAAAATAATGAATCTTCTGATAGCAACTACCCACATTTCGACAAGAGCAACATACTCGTACATAATATAAACGAGACAATTTGTATGTGTACCACAAAAAGGCATGTTTTGAATTACTAATTTAATGAGGATTTAACGGTAAATTGAATTCTTTCAAACATTTCGGTGGCATGTGTGCGGTTGCGACAGATAATATAATCAAATGATAAAATTATTTTACCCTAAAATTCGTGGTTATTGTTTACATTGATTATTATTGTTGATAAATAGTTGAATCGATAAATGGACGCAGCATGAAACTTGTGTTTTGTTGTAAAAGAGAAAGAAAATTTAAATATGAAATAATATTTGTTGAGAAGTTTAAATTTATACAAAAAAAGAATTAAATTAAACGAAATCGTACACAAATACAAGAAATAAACACAAATAAAATATTATTTTTTAAGGAAGATGTATAATTTTGAACAATGTAAGAAATTAGTCATAATGGAGTCTCATTGGGTTCAAATTATGACACTGACAGCTGACAGTTGAGCGTTAGTATAACACATGTCAAGAACAATCACTCAACTATACATTAAATGACAAATTTCAATGATGGGTTCATTTTAGGACAGCCTTAATATGACAGATACATTTATTCTTACTTTATGCGAGTGTCAAATAAACGAAACAACATTGACCAATCAAAGCAAATATATCAAATAAAATAATAATAATTTGGTATTAAATAGTTGTGCCAATTATTTATTCCATGTTTTTCGATCGCTTAATTAAAATGTTTTATCCATGGTAAGGTAGTGCACATAAAATTTGTTTCATCAAATTACTAAAATGGTATTGCAGTGATTCACAAATACTAACGATAATGTAGTGTGAATTTATAGTTGCTTTTAAAATGATGACTAATGGTAAGGTAGTGAACACTGAACATATGTATAAACAATCATTATTTGATGAATTTGTAGCAACTTATAAAAGGTTAATTAACGGAAATTACTAAGTAATAAACCATTTAATATAAGATTTTTTTTTTAATTTGGGAGACTGTTTTGTTAACATTATATGAATGTTAATCAATCAGAGGCAAAACATAGAAAACAGCGAACAGCATTATTTATGTTAGCAATGAAAACTAATTATAGACCAAATGCATTAAGTAATCAACAATTAAAAATTAAAACTTTTTATTTGTTCTAAGATGGTGCTTTGAAATATACATAGTTAAAATACCTAAAAAAAAAACCGAAAACATAGAACGACAAAATTTTGTTTCGTAGACAAAATTAAGACATTTTGTCTTCAAAAAATAAAGTTCGTAAAACTATTAACTTAGACATGACGACGAATAATGTTGATAACTCCAGAAATAATCGCTGGACACCCTTACAATGTCTTGTCGATAATGATGAGATGGAAAGTGAAGTGGTAATCGATCCCAAAAAAATTAAGAAGGAACGAATTCCTCCAATAAAAGTTTTGCAAAAACCCAGTGATTATATTCATAATCTTATGACAAAAAATAATTTAACTGATTATTCTATTAAAAGAATGTCCATCGGAATAAAAATTCAATGTGAAAGTGTTGAAACCCATAAAAAGACATGCAATGCTTTAAAATCAGCTGAATGTCAATTTTTTTCTCATGATCTCTCCGCCGAAAGATCATTTAAGGTTATTCTTTTTGGCCTTGATACTCTCCCAACAAGTGAACTTAAATCTGAACTTATAAGGCTTGGCCTTAAGTGCAGAGATATTAAACTAGTGACCAAACAATATGAACAATATATCGAAACAATATACATTGTGTATTTAGAACAAGGTTCTATCCGATTATGTGATTTAAAAAAAAAAACATAAAATCCATTTATCGCACGCAAGTCAAGTGGGACTATCAACGAAGACGTAGAGGGAATATAACCCAGTGCCACAACTGTCAAATGTTTGGACATGGAGAAAAGAACTGCCACGTCAAAACATTTTGTGCACTGTTCCGGTCCTCACAAAACCAGTGAATGCAGTGTCAACGATAAAATTCAATGCGCGAATTGCAAAGAGAGTCACAGATCGACTGATCCTAATTGTGTGAGCAGACAACATTTTTTAAAAATTAAAGAGAATATCTCACATGGTAAGTGGCAGTCCTCTCCTATCAAAAATCATATTCAACAATTGCACCCAACTACGTCATTTGTCAACTCAATGGAGAATTTCCCTCCACTTAAACATACACCGGCAAAAGCTCAGCAAAATAAAATGAGGAATTCTAGTATACCTACACAATCAGCCGCAGCGCCTTCATATTCACCACCTCCCCCACCTCGCTCAAGTCAAAAGTGGTCAAACCAGTTTAGTAAACGAGCAACAACATCTGAAGAAACTCTCTTTTCAATGGAAGAGGTCCAATCTCTAACCGTTGAGATGACAACTCAACTTAGCCACTGCTCAACGAAAGCAGAACAATTTAATGTTATCGCCCAGTTAGCGATTAAGTACCTTTATAATAAAAATGACAAGTAATCATACTTTAAATGTTATATGTTGGAATGCACAGGGCATTCGTAGCAAAATTGTTGAATTTTTCTCTTTTTTAAGCAGGAACAAAATTGACATTGGTTTGGTCTCTGAAACTTGGCTCACTAACAATGTAACTCTCTCGAACTCTGAATATAATTGCTATAGAGTAGATAGAGTTGACAGACCTGGTGGCGGTGTTGCCATCGTAGTTAGGAAAACACTAAAACATACACTTTTACCTATAATTAATACTAAATACATTGAAAACATTGGTATTGATGTACATTTTTCAAATAATAGAAAGATTTCAATTTTCTCGGTGTATTTCCCAGGTCGCACTAGGAATTTGTTGCGAGGTGAGCATTTTAAATCCGATATTTTAAAATTGATTAATATCAATGGTCCATATTTAATCGGCGGTGATCTTAATTGCAGACACAGGAAATGGGGATGTGTAAGAGCTAATTCTTGGGGTAATATATTAGAAAACCTCAACTCTAGTCATGGTTTTGAAATAATGTTTCCAAATAGTCCCACTTATTTTCCATCAGACAGAAGAAAAAGTCCTTCAACTTTAGATTTTTATCTAACAAATACTTCTGCTCTATTCTCGCAACCTATTGTTTGCAATGATTTGAGCTCCGACCATTTACCTGTTAAGTGTGGGGTACTTGAATACCCTAGCGCAAATATTAGATACGTTTATGACCTAAGTAAAGCAAACTGGTCGAGGTATCGGAACACAATAAAAAATCGATTAAGACATGTTGATAGAAATATAAATACAATAGAATCCACTATTCAAATAGACAGTTGTATCAAAAAATTTGATAATACTATCACTGAAAGCGTAGATCTGTCTGTTCCCAAGAAAACTCCATCCGAACTAAAAACTAGAATACCACAACATATTTTAAACATTATTAAGCTACGGAACCGTCTTCGACGACAATGGCAGCGTTGCCGTATTCCAAGTTTATACTCTGAAGTCAGACAACTTAACAGTCAAATAAAAACTGAAATTTTTAAATTCAAAAATATTGAATGGAACTTAAAACTTCAGTCATTAGACAAAAATAGTAAACCATTCTGGAACATAGCCAAGACTCTGAGGAAGAAAAATAGTTTTGTTCCCGCATTCCGTAACGCCCAGAATACATGTATTACTAATACCGATAAAGCTAATGCTTTTGCAAATTCATTTTATGATAACCACAACGTTTTTACCGGATTAGGATCTTATCAATTTGAAAATGTGGTGAATGATGCTGTTAGAAACGTAAATTTATTAACTGTTGACATACCTGAAAGCTATTACGTACATCTTAATGATATGATTGATATTATTCGCAGACTTCAAGTGAAAAAATCAGTAGGGTTCGATGGAACGAAAAACGTCTTTCTCAAAAAACTACCTACAATTGGTCTTGAATACCTCGTTTTTATATTCAATAGCTGCATTAAACTTCAATACTTCCCTACGTCCTGGAAAGTAGCTAAAGTTGTACCTGTTTTAAAACCAGGAAATCAACCAAATGATCCAAAAAGTTACAGACCTATTTCTCTTTTAAGCTGTACAAGTAAAGTCTTCGAGCGACTTATTAAACTTAAGTTAGATGAATTTATTGTAGCTAATAATATTTATCCGCCTCAACAATTTGGTTTTCGGGCTCAGCACAGCACCGTTCAGCAAGTTAATCGTATAACGAAGCACGTTCGTTACAATTTTAATAATCAAAAATCTACTGGACTTGTTCTATTAGACGTCGAGAAAGCTTTTGATAGTGTCTGGCATAATGGTTTGATCTACAAAATGATAGTTTTGAATTTTCCATCTTATTTAATTAAAATAGTTCAAAGTTTTTTAACAAACAGATACTTTGCCGTGTCTATTAATGGGGATTTGTCCCAAAAGTTATGTGTTCCTGCAGGAGTACCTCAAGGTTCTGTTTTAGGCCCCCTCCTCTATAATGTATATACAGCTGACTTTCCACAGCTCCCCAATTGTGAATCGGCCATATATGCTGATAATACTGCTATTTATTCATCTGATTTACTTAGTTTAAATATTGAAACTAACCTACAATCAGCTCTGAACATTTTATATAGCTACTATTGCAAATGGAAAATTAAAATAAATGCTTCAAAGACACAGGCAATCTTTTTTACAAGAAAAAGAAAGCCCTGTTTCCTTCCGTTCAATAATAATCTGTGCCTCAATAATGTGGATATAGAATGGAGAACCTCGGTCAAATACTTGGGAATACACTTGGATAAAAGACTTACATTCAATGAACATGTACAGAAAACAATACTTAAAGTTAATAAAACAATTAAAATTATGTATCCATTAATTAACAGAAAATCTCTTCTGAGTGATGCTAATAAGCTGGTAATTTTTAAAGTAATTTTTCAATCTATAATGCTTTACGGGAGTCCAGTTTGGGGCCAATGTGCAAAAACACATGTTAAAAAGATGCAAATTTCTCAAAACAAAGTATTAAAGTTGATGCTCAGGCTACCCTGGCATTTTTCCACTAACGAATTGCACAACATGACTAATGTCGATTATGTTCTTGCCAGAATGGCAAAGCTAAACGGAAATTATATTATTCGATGTCAAATGTCTGACAATGTTCTCATTTCTAATCTTATTACTTAAAGTCAATATTATTTATTTAATTTATGTTTTTTTATTATATATCCATGTATTTGGTTTTTTATTCTGTTATTTATTTATTTATATATTTGTTTATTTATTATTATTTAATTACTTTCTGTTAATTTATTTATTTTGTTATTTATATTATTATTTTTTTATCTAAATCACTTGTTGTCTATTTATTTATTTAATCACTTATTTATTTATTTATTTTGTTATTTATTCTGTTATTATTTGTTCAATCATTTGTTGTCAGATTATCTTTTTTCTTATTTATTTATTTATTCATTTATATATATATATTTATTTATTTATTTATTATGGAATTATTCTGTGATATTAGATATAAGTATTGAATAAAATTTATTAAAACAAAAACAAAAAAAAAAACTATTATAATATGATTCCTAAATTATGTTTATCTTCCTTTTGCGATTGATTTCAATAATTCTTATTTACTTTTTATTATATAATTCTTAAATAAAAGGTTTTTTTATGACCTTTCCTCCTCAAATTAATAATTTTAAAAAAAATCAAATCAAATTATGTATTGTTTATATAAATTTTCAGAAGTAAGGTAGTTTTAACCATAACTCTGTAAACTGGGCGATAGCAAACATAAGCAATGTACATTTTTTTTAAATTTGGTCAAATAAAAATAAAAGTATTGACAAGACAAGACCTTAAAATTAAAAAAAAAAAAAAAAACAAAAACAGAAAATATTGCACGAAAAATATAAAATTGTTAAATTTAAATTTAAAATGAAAACATAATATAAAATATAACATAGACAACATAGAAAAACAAAACTTGTTCCTTTCACAACATAGTGAATAATAAATGACAATTTATAAGCCATATCACCGCAACTCAACCAGTGAGAGAAAAAAAAAAAACATAGACAAAATTAAACAACAGATGTAATTTGTAACTGTCAACTTGTCATCTTTTTTCACTAATTTCTTTATATAAAAACTCTTTCGGATATAATTTGTTTGTCAAAAAATTGACCAAATAGGATGAAAATTACAATTTAATATTTTAATATTTTTGTTTTTGGAAAAAGTAATTAAAATTCTTATGAATTCGTGAATTTTTTGTACGAAAGGAAAAACTCTTCAAGAGAGGTTAATTCAGTTCTACTTTTTAATATCCGTCAAAACTGTCACCACAGTTATTTTATTTTTTTTTTGTGGGAAGACTGTTGTCAAACTTAAAGTAAACAGCGAAACCAACATGACTTTCCCCACACAACACCAGGAAAAAAAAAAAAGAAAACAACCACCAACCACTCATAAACGAGTTTGCCACAAAGTCAGAAATTTCTCTGAGGATATCCTTTCACTTCCTTCTTTTCAAGAAGAATACACAGAGAAGCAGATAATGAAGTTCAAGAACACCACTTTGTCAGGCTGGTTATTAGTCTTGTTCGTCTTTTGCCCCCATCTTCATCATCTTGAACTGAATCCGTTTCTGTTTCTTATGCGATGTCACTTCTTTTGCAGAGTCACCTTCGCATCAACATCATTGTGTCACTCAAGTCAACTAGCAGAGTTCCAGGATCCAAGATCTATTCCATATCCCTTGTCTGATGTCTTAAATGGAGTTTTGTCGCTGTCGTGCTCGTGAATGTAGGTAGATGTGTATAGTATAGCAACTTTTACTGTGAATTCTGAAATAGTGAACATCCTTCCATCAGCAGAACACTTATGACAATTGCCTTCTCTCTTTCAACTCCATCTCTCCTTGGTTTCAAAAGGAAGATATCCTTTTTGGACGAGAAACTCACTTGAATGGGTAAGGAAAGATTCTCGGTATCAGCGTTGCCGGCTTTATAGAATGTGTGTCACAATTTTTCTTTTTTAGAAGAATAAGTTTAAAAAAATTAAAAAATAATAACTAAGACGGGAACAACGTTTAAAAATAATTGAAGCAATTTTGTTCTTAATTAGCGCGTCAATTCATGAAATAAGATGAATGAAAACATAATTAAGAAAATGTATTGATTATTCCCCAAGATAAATTGATAGAAGTTCCGACACATTGGCAACGCTGGGCATGACATGCAATCATATATGATATATACCAAGGTTGATGTGTATGACATTTGAACTCAATAGATTGCACTAGCATACAATTTTGGTTTCAGCATTTGAAGACAGATTTAACAGAAGAATGAGTTACTTGAAGTCGAAAGTTGTTTTTTTATTGAAAAGGAGTTGTGAGCAATTGTGGTGTTTAAATTAATATTTCATGGGTCTTTTAGTTCTCTTAGAGTGAAACAAAAAACAAAAAACAAAATCTTTGCACAATAATTACAGATTGAATGCAATGAATAATTTTGTAGTGCCATAACTTTTTGTTAAATGAAGCGAAACTTAAAAAAGACAACAACGGTGTATGGTGAAAAATTGATTCTAGCTTTATTTGGAATCCACATTGAAGCACTTACAGTGCTCCAGACAACTAAAAATGTCTTCGAGCTCGTCAAAAGTCATTTAGTTATTATTAGCCCAAACTGAGAACTTTAAAATAGTCAAGTGCTGCCAAATGTCAATTGTCATTTAACCAAAATAATACTCATCAGTCATCGGACGAAAAGTTATCAGATGAATAATTTTCCCTTAATAAATTACATATTAATTTTGTCGTACTCTGCTTAGTTGATAATAATCAAGTCAGCAAAGCAACAAAAATTAAAAATAGAAAATTAAATAAACGTCACAGTTTTACTCGCGAACAGCGTATACTGCCCGGAAAAAAAATGAGACAAAATTTTTCCTGATTGGACAAAAATTGTCCGGGAGACAAAATTTGTCCCGATCTACATATGTACGTACTAAGCTTTAGAATTTTGAAAACTATCTTTGTCAACTGCTCACCTGGTGGAATATAGAATTCCATTAAGCTTTCCTTTCTAATTTGGCTTAAGAATTTTAGTTTTGGGAAAATGGATTTATGGCTAAGATATGGTAGTAGGACTGAAGAATTTATAAAACATCTGAAACTCAGTTCAACTTCTCAACCAGTGACTGGGTTTTTGGGAAACATGAAGTCGGAGAACAAAAACTCATTCGAGGATTAAAGTTCATTCCATTTTTCTTTTATGTCCTAAACTCTTGTTTCTCCTTCTATTGACTGATGTATGTATGCTCAAGCTCATATCATTCATATATTTTGGTTTTTGGCCATATTCCTATATACCTATGTTCAAACCAACAAGACCCATAACTTCAGGAAACATTTTATGTCGCACTCGTACTCGTACATCAAAATCATCGGTTCGGTTGTAAAATTTCTGCCAAAGCCATTTCATTTTGATAACCTCATAATAACAACAAAGTTAAATTGAAAAATGAAGTCATAAAAGTATGTCGTATATTGTTCATTATTATTCAAAAGAAAGAATTTTTAGTAACAAGAAAAATGTGTAGGTACTTGTACTCGTACTCGCATACATATGTACCTTTAATAAAATGCCAAGAGTATCTCTGATATCAATCGAAAGCGAAATAAATTGTAGAGTAACTTTGGATACTATTTTGATTCATAAGGAAACTACATAGACAGGAGCGGAGGTCTTCTAGGTTTAATTTTATGAAAATAGTTTTCTCAGAAATTCAACACAAATAGTATACTGATAAGTTAAATGTTAAATAAGGCAATAAGCTTCAGTTTTCAAACGAAAGTTTGAATTAAAATAACTTTCGGATTACAAAGAATGTTTTTGTCAGATTAAGGTATGTCCTACTTACTTTTCTGTTGGTCGTTTCAAAGGTACGTATAGAACTCATATTTAGTAACATTCTCGTAAATTACAATTTGTGGAGGGGAGAGTGTGTTTTCGAATGACTTTTGAAATCAACAAAAACACATACTTCCATCTAAAGCTCGAAACTAATTGTTTTGTTAACCATTTTGTATTCAGTTTCTACTGTCACTTTTTTGATTGAAATTTTGAAATTTTCAGTAAATACTTCATCAAATTAATTGGGTTAAGATTTTTCATTTATTCTTGAATAGAATTTTCTTACAAAGGACTCAAAGAAAGCTTATTTACGAAATTTATAAACAGTTAAATTTACTGCGTTTCAACTTCCAATGGGTTTCTTTAAAAACTTGACTTCACTTTATATTCACACTTCATGGGTAATTTTTGAAAACGGCGTATAAAATAAAATAATATTCTTAGTCTTATCATCGCTCATTTTCAAAATATTCCAGTCGAAAAATAATTTGTATCATTTTTTAGTTTCTTTAACTTTTATTTTAAAATTGACAGTTGATTTTTTTAAAACTCAGATGTCAAAAACGTTATTTTCAGCAGAATATAATTTCGATAAGGCTTATGACGACGATTTTGCAAGATGCAGAATACGACTATACGATTTAGAGATCTCTGGATACCCCATGACACCTGGATTAGACAAAATCTTGCACCGAACGGTCATTGATAGCGATTCCTGTCGGAAATTCTGTACTTCAGAAAATAAATGTGCAGAATGAGTATGAAGCAATTAAACGGCAACGTTAAAAGAGCTTGTGGAAAATACGGAACAAAATTACCAAAAGAATCATTCGGCGTGAATGGTAATCTGTTGTGGACAATAAAAGATCAGCAGAAGGTGGACGGAACAAATCTTTCTCGTGACCTTGGCAACATTCGATCCTTCTGCTCAAAATAAACAAAGCAGGTTCACTTGAAGGCATTAGATCCGAGTCGTCAAGATTGATCGTTAAAATACAACAGATAGTCTGCTTCCACTCAATTTTCTAAATATACCTTTGAGTCGGGTCTACTATCTCATGTTCGTCGATTTTGAAAAGGCATTCGACAGGGTTAATCGAGAATGCATCTGAAGATCATTTACATAATGTAGAAGGAGAGGTCTTCCTGAGAAGATGAAATTCTATTTCAAATACGCTTGGGCCAAATGTGCCAATTGCTGTCCGGCCCGAGAAGATGCCTAATTAAAATATCATCACAAATCAAATCAAAAATAAGCAAATTATCCTGAGACAGAAACTATATCAAGAAGGTGACAAAGTTTAACTTCCTAGGCAGTATTGTTTCAAATTATTGTGGAGGAGACTTTGAAGTAGGATTAGAAAAGCTCGTAGTGCTTTTGGATAGCCTTGTCCGTTGTGGATCTCCAGCATAATATCGCTGCGCACCAAGTTGGGAATGTTCGAGTCCAACGTAAATTCATTCCTTCTGTACGCCTGTCAAACCCACATACGCTTCGCTGTCATCAATAGCTGTCTTCAATATATTCTCAAGATTCGATAGCCAAAACTTATAAGAAATGTTAACTTTCGCGATGGGACTCATCAGAGAAGAGTGGTATCAATATCCACCAAGCAACGAAAAAGTCTGTTGGATTGGCCATATGTTGAGGAAACCAAACGAACTTTTATCAAATCAGTCCTTAGTGTGAAATAATCAGGTACACCCTGAGTTAGAGTAGGAAGACCAAGAAGCAACATGGAGGTCAACTTTAGCGCAGTCCCGTTTATTAGAAAACCCTAAGTATTTCGGTTGCAAAATAACCAACACAAAAGTATTTAAAATGATGTAAGATTAATTAATAGAAGGTCTTTAGACATTTAAACTAAACATTTCCAATGGGAACTTAAACAATTACGTATAGACAACAGTGTCCCGTTTTACTTTACAAAGGAACTATCGCTAAAGAGTATTAAATAAAAATAACATAAAATTGCTTCAAAATCCAAATTGACTTCAAAATCCAAATCGACTGTGTAATAATTTTATAGCAAACCAAAATTAGGTACATCCTGTTTCCTGGTAACTTCAGCATTCGCGTACAGATTGTTTTCAACCTTCGTTTTTCAAGAAAACAAAACAAACAAAAAAAAAAACAGGAGAACGAAAAACAAATGCAGCTTTTTATTAGACCTCCTAATATCAAGTAAAGCTGCAACAAGAAAGTTGAAAATTGAAAATCCTGCATCTAACACCTTTGGTATGGATTGTAAGAGATTCTCATGTCTGTCTATAGGAAGCGGTAATGGAATTGTCTGAGCCAACAAAAAAAAAAAGAACATAAGCTTCCTAAGCTTCCTATTACCGCACACATCGACATCCGTATGCAGGTATGTTTGTGAACTATAAAAATGTTGAACGAAAGGAAATCGAAGTAGGAAAGTCCTGAAATAATGGCCTCGGATGAGAAGAGCTCCTGGATGGTTCCCCGACTGCTGATGCTGATGCCGATGCCTGTGCCGATCCTGGTGCCAGCCAACTCGACTTGCAATCGGTAAATTGTCCAATTTATTGGTATTCTTTTTATGCACACAAGATTCGTTATTTTTTGCGGCTTTGAATGTTTTTTGTCTCCTTCTAACGTGTTCTCTATATGTAATTTTGTTCCATTAAACCCACTCATGTCTTTTATAGCTCTCCTGGTGTACAAGTTATTTCTGAATCTGCTCCTATTCGCCTGGATTCCTATACTCTTCTCCGGCAAGGAGAGCTCCAGTTCGCTCCTTAAGCCACGTGTGATTCATGTGTTTGTGGTGTACCTTCTCGTATAAGTAGGACAACAGAAGAAAAACGGACTTTAAAAGACGCAAAGGAAAGTATAGATGGGGTGGTTTTCGATGGTGTCCTGGTGGGTTATCTGGGGCATTATTTTTCGGGAACCATTTAAATGGCAGCAAAAGATTTGTGTGCCATGATTGTATTGATTTGCAAAATCAATTGAATGTAAAACATTTTCAAAGACTCTTCTACAAATTGTCCTGAAAGTTCTTTTGAATTCGAATTTGAATTCGGTCAAAGGAAAGCAGGAAGTTTATCCTTCGTTAATGTGGTAGTAGCTTTCATGAATGTTGATACTTCTCCATCATTGAAACAAGCCAAAGCCGTCTGGTAGAAAATATTTGAGGACAAATTAAACGAATTTGAAAATCGAGATTTCCCTTCGTTAGTTTGTTAATTGCTGCTCACAGAAAACATAATTCCTTTGAATCATTCCTTGTTTAAAAAATTGCTCCAACTATTTAAAGCTCTTTAGCGGACGGATTAAAAAACGATTACAAGAAAACTTACGAAAAAAAATCGTTTGGTCTTTAAATAAAAATATATATATTTTTTTCTTCTTTCAGAATTAACTTGATCCAGAAGGAAGATAACTCCAAAAAGTGCCAAGAACTTAGTGCTAATGAAAAAGGAAGGACGCGCAAAAAACAAAAAAAAAAAAACAATAGAAAAAGTTTGTGAGTGCGAGTTTAATGGACAAAACCCATTTGAACAATGAGAAACAAATGCTTTAAGGATAACTCTGACTTTAGAGAAGAATAAGACATATAATTACTCCCAAAGGATTCGCATTCAGTTTCGGATTTGGATTTGGATTCAATGTCTGTTCTGTTTTTAAAAAGCTTAAGGACACTGAAAATTTGCAGAATATTAAACTTTACTGCAAAAGTTTCCAGACTTTAAATGACAGTTCGAAATTGCTTTGTAATTATATAATAATAATGTTACTTTTGAGATTTAAGGAAATGCCCAGAACAGGTTGTTGCCACAAATTATCATTAAACTGAAAACGGAAGGGCTTTGCTTGTTTTAAATGAAGGAAGCAATGAAGCTCAGGAGTACCTACCTGTCGTAGTAATAAAATGGTGAATCAGAGTTTAAATGGGAGAAATAATAAAAATCGATTTTTTAAATAATAGATTAGACACTTCTTGGTTTTAGAAGTTTTCGTTGAGTTAAGGGAGGTAGCTTGTTCTACTTTTTTTATTTTCTTATTATTTATTCCCTTTCAGTTATAAATATTAAATGAAATCACCGTTATAGGACTTATCTCTCGTCGCTATCTCCATTTCGAGGTATAAGCTTTGTCTTAGGGAATGTTGTTCAATTCTTAACCGAGATGATATCGTTCGAAATTTGGCAACTAAGCTTTTTTAATATTTAGGACCGCTTATAAGTTTGACGAACACTCACTTTGATGGTTTGACATCAATTCATAAAAAATTAATGACTTTTCATTCATTTGAAGTATATTGTGTTCTACGACATAATACGAACCGAACGAGAAGTTTTGATCTAATAGATTATTTCAGAGTTAAATTCTGTATTGATTCAATTAATGTTTTGTGATAATGTTATAATAATTCAAGATTTAAAGTTTAAGAAGAAGTTCGAAGTGTTTGCTAATAGAAGGTAAACGGAAGTGCATGTTTCGATATAACTTATTTGACAGTTCAGACTTTTCGGATCATTTGCGTTCAGGTTTAAACTGATGGGTTGCGTCCAGCCAACATTTACAGTTCAGACGCGACAGAAACATGTTAGAGGTCTGTACTCAGTCCCAGATTGTGTCACCTATGTTTTGTGTTTGGGAATCACCTATAATTGTGAAGCATTACCAAAAATCCCAAAATTTACATTTGTCATTTAGAATTAACTTGTGTAATTTACGCCGTTTGGACTTGGATGAAAATTGAAGGTTCCATATCTTTTACTGGCAAATGACCCTACAAAAAATATCTATAATGTAAAGCCGCTGAGTCTTATTTATTTTCGATGAGTTTTGCTGCTGTAATCTGTCCAGCTTTTTGAATTTAAAAATATTGACTACTCTCTACAGTCTTTAGAATTTCAATCAATCTTAATTAGAAATAGAACAGGGTTTAACGATTTACAGCAGCTGCTCTGAGTAGCGCGTATTGAAAAGTCAAAATTTTCACAACTCTGCCGCATAACTCAGACTGAAGTCAACTGAGGTCTGAGGTCATGTGTTATGCTGATTTTGAGGGCCGCTATAATCTATGGCTCTTTTGAATATTCTTGCGACTTCAAAAAACGCCACATATGTAAATGATTCTAACCGGGCCGAATCACAAGATCTCTGTGGCCAGTTCTCATCACCTCCAATCGGTATGATCAATGATCATGTCCTCGGATAGCTGGTGCATAATTTCCAATGATGTGAGCTGATTGTCGTTAGGTCAATTTAGGCGAAAAGAAGTTGGTAGTCTTCAAACTATAGTATTAACAGTGATGGTCAGGAGGCATTTGGACCTGTACCTTCTAAATTCGAAATTGACAGAATATTATGGTCCGCCTTCAATTGGTCTAAAGCCAATTTTGCAAGTCACTATTTTTGATCAGTTGAATAATGTACGAAGTTGATGTCTGACCTAAGCTCGAGCTCGACTGCTTCTAATTCTATCACACACTTTTACAAACTATAGCCGATATTCATCGCTATCGAGGTATCCATTCGGAAGAAAATTTCTCCGTTTTGTTCCAAATCGGAGAATTTTCTATAGAGGTATCCGTTCCGATAAGCATTTCGCATAAATCTTCCGACAAAATACATCGCATTTCTTCGCTCAGCGGGGCAATGCGATAAGACAACAATTTTTGACAACTACACGTTGAATTTCTTCAGAAATTGTCCGATTAAAAATCATCGCGGAATCTATTCGGAAATTTAAACTACAAAATTGTAAGTAAAATATTAAAATGAAGGCGAATTTTTGCTACATTCATCCGAACGAATACCTCGATAGGGCTGATTGTCAGCAGATTTCCTGTTTTGTTGAACTTTAGACTTTGGCTGACCGTTATCTAAAAAATGTATTTGACAACTAACGACATTTGAAAACTAAATTTTCTGTAAAATATTTCAGAACTAAGACTATTTTAGTAGATGTGTTTTCTTTTTTTCTGTTAAAAATGTAATTGTGATTTCTAAATTTGACGTTTGGTAGCGACTTTATTTTTGTCAAATAGGTTGACGTTTATCCAGTCTAAGTCTGCTATTACAAGATGAATCTAGATGCATGCGACATCTTCGAATTCTTCTTTGCTATTCTATCCTGTTTCTCAAGTGCTATTACACGATGAAACCAGATTCATGAATCTATTTTGACAGTTCTCTTTTATTTGAATTTCGTTGTTGACTTGTAGGTTTGCTTACGACACCTTTCATATTTAAATGATTTCAATTTTCTTTGAAATCAATTAAAAAAATATTTGTTTTTATTTATTGATGAAGAATATGAATTATGGTATACTATTTAGTATTAAAAAAGATTTATAATGTTAAGATGCATAGAAGTTTCCTTCTCGAAGAACGAAACCATATGAAAGAGAAAAATAAGAAAGCGGACAAGCGAGAAGAGAAACGTCAAATTGTCGCACGGAAAATTTTACCCGTGCGACACAGGTCGATTTTCTTGCGTCTCATGTTTTCGAATTTTGTCTCTCTTTTGCACTTATGTTGTTCGAAGTGTCGCATGCACCTAGATTCATCGTGTAATAGCAGACTAATTTATCAAATTGGCTTTATCTTTGAAGAGAACAAAAACTTTAATTCATATGTATGTACCTATATTGAGTTACATTCGTTGACGATTTGTGTCAGTTTTCTTTTTGAAGTACTATTTCTTCAAAAAATACATAAGTATTGATTTTCAGCTTAAAAACGAACTATTTATTAATAAAGGTAGTCAAGAAGAGGTTAAAGACTTGAAGTTATGTATGCACATTTTCAAAAATTTAATAAAATATCGTTTCCAGTAAGGCAGTAAGTCTAAAGATAAAGTGGTTGCATGCAGCGCCTTATGTAAAAAAAAATTATTAATAAACTTATTCCAAAAGTTTTTTTGTTTTTATTTCTGCGAATTAAGGTAAACAGTTGGAGGTAAAAACAAAATTAAATTCCTTGTTCACACACAGATGATACAAAAGTTTTTCTCTGGTTTCTTCTAAAATTAAATATTTTTTTTTTATTTCATAACGATTGCAACCACATACGTAAAAGTTTCTTTATATAAAGTTTCCTACATTTAAATATCAAGATATCATGCATTTTGGCCATTTTTTTCTTAATAGTTGGCAAAATAAAATCATATAAGAGTTAAGACTCATTATGTACGCACGAATGGCGTAACAGCTCTTTATGTTTCTTTGATGAAAAAAAAACGACACAAAATGTAAAAATTTCGTAAAAAAAAGGGAAATGTTGGAAAATCTTTATATGGGAGATGGGGTTTCTATAGTTGCAGTTTTTCGCAGAATTAGTTTCCATAAGATTTTGGTGAAGTTTTTTGTTTTTAAGAATTAATTTGAAAGAGTTTTTTTTCTCATTTGGGACAAGTTTATTTTTTCTTTTGCAAAAATAACATCTGATGTTGGTGTTGGGTCATCATGGAGGCCAAAACAAGAAACGGATCTTTATTCTTGTTCTTGTTATATATACATAACATATATTTATACATGTACATATACAGACATTGACAGCATAATTCTTTAGAAACATATTTTAATCTCAGTGAAGTTTTTTGTTAAATTCTATTCCCAACCCTAAGAAAAATTATGTTAAATAAATAGATTCAAAAATTCATGATTTATTGGTTTTTTTTTACAAAGTAAGTATGTTGTCGTCAAAAATAGAATGTGCTACAAATAATTTCAGATCCGTTTCTCCTTCGCTCAAGTGAGCTCAAGTCACAGCCTTCTAGTTCTAGAGTCTACTGGGCTCAATTTTGTATCACTAATTTTCCTGAAGGTGGATTGCGTATTGTGTACAATTTATTGTTTCTCCGGAATTGTTCCTTCTTATTTAAGGGGCCAGGAGTTCTCCGTAAGTATTTAGGGGAATTTTGGCTAAGAGGTCAGAGTATCTTTAGCTATATGTACCCCTATGTCTCCAACTTGTTTATGATTACTGGTGGGACCATGGTCTGGTACAGTTATTTTAAGGTTTTTAAAGTCAAAAACCTTAAACAGACTATAACAGGTGTACCACAATTCAGTGTAATTAAATCTGTACTAACAATACATTTTTGAACCTGAAAAATTGGCTTTGAAAAACATAAACTTAAATTTTGACACTTGAAATAATTAAGAATAACTCCAACTTTCCAAAAAAGTCTTTTGACAGCTGACACATGCTTTACCTTCAAGTCAATTATCATTCATTCATTGTGATCCGAGCGAGATAAAGGGGCCGACCCATAGAATCTGTCGTGTGCGTTGCGTTCAACTGACAGCTCGGTTAAATGTACACGTTCTTATGAGAAGCGACGCATAAGCAACGCATTCGCCGGGAGCAACGCAATTGTTGAACTTTTAACTTTTCTCTCCGGCAGGTCCGTTAGCATCAGTTGTTAATAATAGGTATGTTCGATGAAGATATTGCATTTGGTGCATCACTGTACTCCGGATCCGGACTCGTTCTAATGAGTTTTGTTTACTCTCATTTAGATGCGTACACATACAAAGTTGTAATCTTAATATATATAAATCTCGTGTCACAATGTTTGTCCTCAATGGACTCCTAAACCACTTAACCGATTATAATAAAATTCGCACACCATGTGCAGTTCGATCCAACTTGAGAGATAGGATAGTTTAAATCTCAAATTATAGTCGCAATTTTAATTTATTGCTAATTATTTGTCTGTTATTATTTGACAATCACAATTATCTGTTAACTCCAAATGATTCTAACAGGTGTCGATGCCTTTCGACTGGGTTGAGTAAGTAATCAATAGATGGCGCTGCTATGGTAAATCTACGAACGTGTCATATATCTACATTTTAACAGCATAATTACCACGTGTTGTTGACGCTATAAAATTAATTAAATTTATTTTGTAGTGAACGAAATACCGTATAATTCAATTATTTCCACTTTTTAAATTTTTGGTGTTAGCATATCTTTATATATAAAAATGAATCCCGTTTTCCCTTGGTCACGGCATCACGCGTGAACGGCTGGACCGATTTCACTCAAAATAGAAGTGTTGCGTTTAACTCTTATAGAGCTGCATTGACTACAATACACTACATATCGTTGCTATTGGACCAATGAACGTTGTTTGTCAATATTGCAAGGCATTAAAGTTTAAAAATGAAACCCCTGGATTGTGTTGCTCGAACGGTCAAGTCAAACTGAGGCCGTTGGTACCGCCACCAGAGCCATTACATTCATTGGTTTTCGAAAATGGGCCAGATTCTAGACATTTTTTAATTGATATCCAGTAATACAATAATTGCTTTCAAATGACATCATTTGGCGCTACAAGAGTTATTCAAGAAAATTTTATGCCAATATAGGTATATACCAATTAATATACAATCACAGTTAAAAACATTCTCTGTCGGGTCAGCTTTAGGTACTTAATAAAGAAATTAACTTTATTCAGATAAATAGGTAACAGATATTTCTTGATTATAGGGCGGTACGAAGTTCGCCGGGTCAGCTAGTTTTTTATATTTTTATAGATAACATTCATTGAGCGCGAATAGAAAAAATAGAAGAATAAATATTTCTTAATATAAAATGGTATCTATAACTCCTTTACACAATAAGCGATTTTTAATCTGTGTGTAAATGTGAAGGTCCCAACAGTCTGTATATTTAAATTTAATTGATTGAGCGAAGTCAAATTGAAATGAAACATAATTAAACAAAAAGAAAATAAACAAATAATTGCGGTAATTTTGCTATTATTCAAAAATAATGGGTGATTTTTTAGCTGGTTTGGTTTTGGCAACACTGGTTTTGACAGCTGACGTGTGTTTAGTACCTTGTGTTACTGTCAAACAGCTTCAGTTTGGTTTGCAATTTAACAATGGATCGTCTTACAAATGAACAACGCTTGCAAATTATTGAATTTTACTATCAAAATTCGTGCTCGGTTCGAAATGTTCATCGCGCGCTGCTTCCATTTTATGTTCGGCATTCTCGACCTTCTGAGCAGTCTATTCGGAAGATTGTGACCAAATTTCGCACCAAATTTACTTTGTTGGACATTAAACCACCAACACGTTTACGTACTGTGCGTAGTGAAGAAAATATTGCGGCCGTATCAGCTAGTGTGACAGAAGACCGCGAAATGTCGATTCGGCGCCGTTCCCAGCAGTTAGGCCTTTGTTACAGCACTACGTGGAAAATTTTGCGGAAGGATTTGGGCGTAAAGCCTTTTAAGATACAGCTGGTGCAAGAACTAAAGCCAGCCGACCTACCACAACGCCGAATTTTTGGTGAATGGGCTCTTGGAAAGCTGGCCGAGGATCCGCTTTTTTATCGAAAAATTGTGTTCAGCGATGAGGCTCATTTTTGGTTGAATGGGTACGTAAATAAGCAAAATTGCCTCATTTGGAGTGAAGATCAGCCAGAAGCATTGCAACAGCTACCAATGCATTCCGAAAAAGCCACTGTTTGGTGCGGTTTATGGGCCGGCGGCATTATTGGGCCATATTTCTTCAAAGATGATGCGAATCGCAGCGTTACTGTCAATGGTAAACGCTACCGAGCGATGATAACAAACTTTTTTTTTTTTTGCCCGAAATGGAAGTTCTTGACTTGCATGATATGTGGTTTCAACAAGACGGTGCCACATGCCACACAGCACGCGAAACAATGGCGCAATTGAAGCGAGTTTGGTGAACAGTTAATTTCACGTTTCGGGCCGGTCAATTGGCCGCCTTTGTGGGGGTATGTCAAGGCTAATGTCTATAGGGACAAGCCCGCTTCGATTGACGCACTGGAAGCCAACATCCATGCATTCATTCGTGAGATACCGGCCGATATGTGTGAAAGAGTATGCCAAAATTGGACTCAGCGGATGGGCTACCTGAGACGCAGTCGCGGTCAACATTTGCATGAAATTATCTTTAAACATTAAATTGCAAGGTTCAAACTATCGATTCAAATAAATATTTCATTCATTTTTTCGATTTTTTTCGAATTTTGTTTGTTTTTTTTTAAGTTCTAAACCTCTTAAAAAATCACCCATTATAATAAAATACGAAAATAAGCTTCCTCATAATATTCTGGATTTTTTCCATTATTTTAAACGTTTCGTAATGCCAATTCCGTCAATTTTATTATATTCAAACAAATATATAAAATAGTTTTCATTAGTTCTATGAAATGCTCTTCATGCACTAGGTTCAAAAAATCGAACAGACCTTGTTTTTTTTAAAACCAAAAGAACGCAACGTATCCATTGGGTCACCCCTATCCGTTTCGTACGTCAATGTCAATGGATCCGGTGCCGCAACGCATGCAATGGATTCTATGGGGTCCCTTAACTTACATATGTGTCAGCTGTCAGCTGTGGCCACAAGTTTAAAATAAAAAATTCAATTTTAAACTTAGAGCAATTTATAACAATACCAATTTAGGGACCACAGCACAGAGAGGGACTAAGAACAACGAGTGTCGTTCTTTAGATTTCACGAGATTTCAAAGCCTCGAGTTTCTTTTTCCTTCAAATTTTGTTCTGAATTTTCGCTCAGCTATTTTTGTTTTTAGAATTTATAACTCCACCAAATAGCAACCGCCATTTCTAATGCTTTGTTTAAATGCGAACATATACTGAAATACTATTCCTTAAATCATATATCGCCACTATGTATGTATGAATTGTGCTAAACATTTTGCATTTTTGGTTGACACTCATCATATTACCGCAAGCTAGAAGAACACTCTTGCAATATTCCTATTTCTGCATTATTTTGAATTTTGAAACACTGATAGAATAGAGAAACGATGCAATCCAAAAAGTTTCTTCGAATTCCAAGCGGAATAAGCACTCAGAAGTATTAAATAATTACGACACAAATACCCGCAGGATATTTTGGGTTTTCAACAAAAAAGGGACAAAATCTATGCTACTAATGCATTTTGCTCCTTGCCACAGATAACCAGACCATTGCATCGGAGAGATATGAGGTTCCCTCGGATTCCCTCTTAAATGGATTTCGTGTTTTGAAGATTTTACCCCCCCAAGTTTTAGAACTGTTATTAAGACATAAATAATCTGGCACACAGAGTAATTTATATGAAACATAACGTTTTGGGGTCGGCGCACACTTTTAAATCATCTAAGTTGGGAAATCCACAAAAAAAAAGGATCAAAAAGTTTTTGGAAATTTTAAGAAATACATACGTTTCTACATAAGGAATGTACATTTGTACATAAAGTTAGTTTTTGTATATACAATATAAATTCAGAAAAGTTTACATAGTGCAAGTGCATACATAATGTACATACCTCGGTTTGAAATTAGGTGTTCTTTATCTTCATTCAAATGAATCCAAACTCCAAGCACACCAATCGGATCGTAAGGCACTTCCTGGAGAAGGGCGCAACAGAAGTCGGTCCGAAGTTTTGTCTTTAAAATTATCCTTAAAAAAATGTTGTTTTTTCAAATTAGTTTCAAACAAAATCTGATACTTTCAGTATTTAATCTGAATTTATTTTGAATAGTAAATCGAAAAAATAAGTATTTCGAGTATTTTTGTCTTATACCCTAATCTTAATTAACAAATATCTAGTTTTTCAAATTAAGAATGCAAGGGCCCAGTTTACGAGCCTCAGGTGATAGAATAATAATTTTAAGTTTGACATTGCCGCTACATTATCTGGCAATCTGGGACCATCATTTGACATTTCTACATCAGCCATGGAACCACATGTCATTCGATGGATAAAAACTTTATTTTCACTCTTTTGTATAAAATTTTAACAAAAAAAAAACAGTTTCGCTGATTCAAATCACAGCAAAAATTGGACACAAATATTTGGTCAAATTTTCATTAAGGGAAATGGCTGACGAGTAGAATGTACAAAACTGGAAAAACTTATTGTTTTTTTTTTGGTTTAGAAATTTGCAGATCAAAAATGTCAAGTGTACTTACTTAGGAAAGTCCTTTCATCATCTTTTGAAGTTGTAAGCTGTCGAAATTTAGTTGGAGTCGATATCTCTTCTCGTTCTTGAGATACCGTGGACGAAAAATGGTATCTCGAACGTATGTACCTACAAACGTAAACACGGACACACAGACATCTCTCTAGAAATGACAGATTTAGATTCTAAATACCTTAAAACCTCCAGATTTGTCAAAAATTTCTTCATAACTGAATTGTGGTGCTTCAGAGTCTGCTTAGCTCGATCCGAACAAAGCAGTTAACATGCGTAGCAGCAAGTTGGTTTAAAGAAAAGAAATATAATTTCAAAAATCATCGTTTACCATAGTGAGTTATGCTGTTTCAATTAAAGAAACATTCATCATGCATTCAAGGGAATAGCGATGAAAGCAATTTGTCTCTTAATGAACAACTTCATAGCCCTTTGAACGATTTTTCATTAACCCAACGAAAGACATTTTCAGGTAAATTATTAAAAAGTGAATTATATTCCACATTTTTGTATTTATCAAAGGATTTAATTTGATTTGACTCAGAGGTTTAAAGGATTCTTATCATTTTTCAAATTATAATGCAATAAGTTAAGCTCATAAAAGAGTTAACACTCGGCGTCGGTCGGTAAAGGCTGAAGTATTCGAACCCTCGAAAATTGAATGAAATTTCTTTTGTTCATGAGACTTGAATTCTCCAAGGACAACGTCAATGGAATCCCTGCACACATTGCAAAATTTATCTCAGTATATTTATACAATATGGCTCATTCCTGGAGTTTCGCAATGCAAAGTGCAATGCGTCTATTGTCTCATATTGCAAATACAATTTGTCACCGTTCGCTGCCAATAAATTCTCTAGGAATCAGTTGTGCCACTGAACATTCTAACACACACTAAATATCTGGTATTGGTATATGCCTCATGGTGCAAAGAGGGTTTGATCCTGATTTTCTTTTTCCACTCCATTGAAATCGGGGATTTCGCATTGAAAAGTCAGACAAGGATATTCAAATCGATTCCATCCGAAGGTACACAATATGTCGATTATGCAACATATCTATAAATGTGTTGCAACATTCTCTGCAAATGCATCGAGATTTTCACCAGACAAGGTGGAGGGATTGGTAGGCGATAGCGAGGCGCTACAGATGGACAAGGACTAGTTACGTTAATATTACATACCCAGACCCACATGGTAAGCTTGCTTTTGGCCGGATGACGTTGACTGCTGCGTAATGGAGTACATTGGCCATTGTCGGTTGGTCTCTAATGCTATCTTTCAACTCGTATTATGCGGGGCTACCTTGGAATTGTTAAACAGAATTCCTGCCCCAACGAAATGAAAGTGGGCTGAAGTCAATGTTGTTATATAGTTTCATCTTCAAAAGAATAATTTTTTCTTGTTTTCCAGAATCAAATCAATGACATTGACATTTTTGTCAATTTGGAAATAGTTAATAATTCAAAAGCGATACTTTTTTGTTTCTTTACAAAAAGATTAACTCAGATATTGGTTTTTGCCCAGTTCACAGTCCGATTTTTGATTTACTAGCCTCAAGGCTCCATATTGTTCCCTGCACTTTTTTCACATTCTGAAACGAGAATTCAAATCCATTGTTATGATTTTTTTTTTCTTTCATATAACATCGCTGTGTGTAAAATTGAATTTACATTTAATATTTGGCCGAGAATAGTTAGTGAACTCAATGCAATCACTGTGAGATTAAATTCAGTGAACTTTGAAAATATAGAAGTGAGCCTACCTTACAATGGAAAATGTAGAACTCGAAAGTTAACTCTGGTGCAAGACTTTACACAAAAGTTCTATACCAATATGCAAGCAGACTTTTCCAATGGACCTACATATTGGTAGAAGTTAGATTACAAGCAGGAAATTAAATGAAATTTGACGTAAAATCAAAAAATCTTTGTTAGGTTTTGAATGATATTAATTTTGAAATTAAAGCTTCATAAATTGTGTATTTCAAGGAAAATATGAAGCATTTCTATTGAATAACTACTAATGTTCATCAATATTGACAAAAAAAACCGTCTTCCATTAGAATTCATTCCAAAAATTTGTAAAGGCGTTCTATTTTTAGTATAGTGTCGTAAAAGATGACAGGTTTAATATTGACAGCTGTCCAAAAAGCAGGTTGTTTAAAATGAAACCTGTTCTTGGAAAAACTTTAAGATGCACCTTTTCAAAATGTATCTAAAATAAGTAAGTATTCAAAATGATTGGGAATTTGACAGATAAAGAATAGAAAGAAGATGTTGTCAAATGTGTCAAAAAAAGAAAATGGTTACGGATGGAGGCCTACTGAATTCTAAGAGCTTACTTAATTTTGATCAATTTTTGTCAACATTTATCAATGCTTTTCCAGTGGTCAGTTTAAAGAACACGTAATAAAGTAAAATTGGTGACTGAAAGGCGAGACTCTTCTTTGAATTTGATTTTGTTGAAGCTAGTCTTTGAGAAGTTTACCAAGCGAAATAGTCTCGGAACCCACTGCCTCAGCCAATTGAAGGTGATTGAAGTTACCTGAAATAATGTGATTTTCAACTATTAGATTTTATAGTAATACTAGCTGACCTGGCGAACTTCGTCTCGCCTTAACATAAACTCCAGAGTAGTTATAAAACCTAGATAGTGCAAATTTAAATAAGAGCACTCAATATGCATGCAAAGCTTAATAATGAATTTTACAATTATCCGAATTTTTCAGAACTTTACAATGAATTTTTTACATTTCCGTCGTATGAAAATCATTAATCATGCGATTTTTTCTGTTTTTACAGAATCATTTTTTGATTTTAATAATTTCCCGACTTTTTCCCTATCCGATCCCTATTTTTTTTTTTTTAAATATAATAAAGTTTATGGTCTATACAGGGTGATTTGCATAACATGCATCAAAGAGCTGCAAATCACCCTGCATTATGTTGTCCATTAACTCCTCGTTAACGTTGATCCCAGAAAAATTTTGGCCCATCGTATAACGATTTTGACCGTCTTAGGTAAGCCAAAAGTGCATGTTTTTATTTTTTTGGTTTACTGTACATATGTAAGTTCAGATTTAAATGTGAACGTTGAAGTATATATGTACTTACATATACACATACATATTTATCTGACTAACACTCTTTTAAATTTTATGAAATTCTACTCACTTTTTTCTGGACCAAAAATCGGTAGATGATGGGCTAGAATTTTCCTGGTATTTGAGCTCATAGCAATTTCATGGGCCTTTAAAACCTCCAAATGAGCCAAGTCCATAATGGCAAGCAATGAACGAATTTGATTTGGGCGTAATGTGTTAAATTTGATTAATTGAAAGGAATTATAGGTATTTTATTTTTTCTATTTTTATTTATTTATATTTTTTGACAAAAAAAAAAAAACTAAGAATTTATTTTTTGAAAAGTAAAGGTGCTATAACTCTTATATTGCAGTAAAGGTAGTGTTGTGTTTAAGTATAAGGTATTATTTTTGTTTAAAGTATATATAAACACTCACGGACTTGAATTCAATGTTCTGTCAAAATTTGAAAGCAATTGCTTAAGAACTTTCTGAGATTAGCGATTAGGAACAAACATACATTTACATTTTTATTAATATAGATATAGAATCATTTTGAAGAAAACTATTTTTAACTTTTGTCGTCAAAAGATCAATCCGTCAAAAGACACTTGCCAATATTTAAAAAATAAAAAAGTTTTAACAATTTTATTAGTTTTTCTGGCGTTTTGCGAATGACGTTAAAAATGTTGACCAAAATAATGAACTATTCCTCAAACTACAATATTTTATTCAGCGTTTTATAAAATTTATAAATTAAGTCTATTCCATAAGTGCTTTAAAAAACTAGCCAGAGAAATTAAATGTTCTAATGTTCATGTTAGTAGAATTTTTATTAATACAAAATCGATTACCTCCAATTTGCTGCCCAGTCTCACTTACAGCGGGGATGTTTTAGCTGATCTTTCCTAAAACTCACCAACGAATGTTAATTGACAGTTTACTACACCAGTGGGCTAAAATTTATCCACCTTCGTTATGTGGTGGATTCAACAGTTATGTTGTCTGTACAGAACTGTCACTGAAGTTATCAACTTTATCACACTTTAGGAGTCCTTTATAAGAAGAAAAGAACAAGATCTGTTTACAGTAAGTTAGGACCGAAGCAATGATCCGCCACTTGTATTTTTTGTTTATGTTAAGCGTTCTTTAAGAGTTCTCTTAGAATATAAGGATGCTATCTTAAAAATATTAGTACAACGTTACCCGCGCAGGCTTTTACTCTGAAACCCTTTCTTCAAGAACAATTAGAAGCTTGTTCATTTTCTACCCAATTATCAAAAAGACGAAATAAAGCATCACCTTCTGGCATACTTCTTTTGACAACATTTTAAGATTACATTGCAGACGTCAAAACATAGACGAAATTCTGGTATCAATTATTGTTAGCAAATGGATATCATTCCTTAGAAACTTTTGACTTGTAACTCTGTGATCTTAAGGGTTGACAGCAGCTATTAAAAGTTACCTCCAGGATTTTTAGAATAAATTAATTATTTATTTTTTTAAGTTCAGTTGAATTTATTATGCCATCAAGTTCTGCAGATTTCGATGGTTTAAAACTTCACCTTGTGGGTAAGGTACAGTGAAACCTTTGACTGGATGTGATCGGTTCTTATTACGCTATATAAAGTTTAAACTACAGAACGATTCCTTGTTTGAGATTTTTCAAGTGCCATCAGCCAACTTTGCCATGACTAGATTGTTTTATTGTTCCCCTGAGTCTTGATGTTCTAAAAGCTTCTTTGATTGAACCGATTTGATTTCCTACGTTATAATTTTTTACTATGAATCTTAATCCGAAACTTAACTTGTGTCTTAAGTTCGACTGAAGACTTCTCTACACTCTCTCAGATTTAATATAAGAAATGTTTAACCTTTTTCCGAAACTAAATATTTCGCCTACGTCATATTTAATTGGAAAAGTGGAAAACGAAAGAAAAGCAAGAAATAATTAAGAGCAATTAACGACTAATTAATGGCGGATTATATTCCATTTTATACTTTCAGCGACTCAAAGCTAAGCTTAATAAACATTGAATGTAATAAATCGGTCCCTGTCCTGCCTTCAAAAATAGTAAAACGCACTTCCTTCACCTTTTGTTTTAGGTTTTATGGATGAAAATGATTCATTTTGTCAAAAGCATTTGTAATTAAATAGAAATCATTCCCATACCCCAACTTCATCTTAGAATGAGGGGGAGCTCCACATAAGTCTGGCGGGCAATAAATTGTCAAACTTTGTACCCGTCCCCCAACCACCATCACGCTGCCGCCGACCGACGACCGCTCAGTACTGTACAAAAATGAAATATGCCCGAAAACACCCCCCTTCGATTGTTGTCGATAAATTATTTTCGCAAACTTTCAAAGTGTTTTTTTTTTGCATTTTCTCGGGAGAGATATAGAAAAAAGGGGATAACAACTCAACTACTTTTTATTCCCATAAAGAGGGCTTTAAAAGACATTTGTGTGAGTCGCCTTTTGGCCATGTTATGCTTTATCTTTATTTTATTTTTCAAAAATATGATAAATGGATGCATTTTGCGTGTTAAATGTTCGTTGGAAACATCCAATTTTTAGAGATATCAGCGGGAGAAAACTGTTGAAAATCGAGGTCATTTAAGAGTCGCGGTCGTTGTTGATGTCGCCCGATGTCGTTGTCGTCATCGTCATAGTCGTCTGCCTCATGGTTCTATATGGGGTGGCCTGGATCCTTTAGTCTAGGATAAGACTCTTAACGTTAAAAGTTCGCCTTCGCGCCACACAAAAATAGAAGCGGTGACGAGGATATGATTTTAAACCGACCAAAACTAGAAAATAAAAATAAGAAAAAAAAAACTAAAAACAACCACGTCCTTTTCGTTCTATCGGTTGTTGGTGAGGATGTGGATTGAGGACTGAGAACATAACCAGGCGGCAAAAGTGGGGAAGAAAAAAACAATGGAAATCATGACGCCAACATTTTTGGATTTAAATATATTTTCCAAGACATTAAACAAATTCAAACGAGCGTCCTCAACGCACACTTTTCACTCGCTCACTCTTCTCACATCATATTCATAGTTGGCAGTTGGAAGCCGGAAAATTCGCGCAACCAGAAAAGCAATTCATTCCGCCAAAAAATGTCCTACTTGGCGCTTGGCTTGGCGGGTTTTGGATGTTTTTGTATGTGGAGGTCGATTTTGGGATGATACACAGACACACATACATATAGAACGAACAGTACATAGTATCAAATGGAATTATAATAATTGTGAATAAAGAAATAATTTTAAAGTGGGAAGAATGATTTGGTCTCCTTTTAGAAAATTCAATGAAATTTTGATTTATTTTATGAATTTAATTTTAATACAATTTGAGAGGCTTTTGAGTGTTTTTTTGAACTTAATTTTTCACTAGTATGAGTCTCAAATAGTGTTGCCAAACGTCCCGGATATCGCCGAAACATGACTTTAAATTTTACAGCATTTCAAATTTTAATAATTTGAATAACAGTCTGGCAATGTCCTTAAGAGTTTTGAAGTAAGAAAAGATGAAGAATGGCTTGACCGTGGTTGATACACACTTCATTGCTTATTTTTTTTGTATACAGCGGCTGTTTAATTAAATGTCAAATAGAATTGACGTAGGACTCCATTTGCAAAATGTATTACATCTCCCGTGAGGGTGATTCATTTGGTGGGCATGGGCACTCCATCGGGATAACGGTAAAACGTAAATAATAACTGAAATATGCTTCAATTTCCTTTTGAAATGTTGGTCTATTAAAAGTAACATAATTTTTTCAGCCTGACAGCTGTCATTCAATTAGACAAAATATAATTTGAAGGACTGTACACTGTACATTTAAACTTCTGAATTTTAATGTCTAGATATCTACAGTATTATTTATTGTTTCTGATTTATAAAAGCATTCCAACACTAACTTGCCTAATTTTTGTGATGACTTCAGTGGGATATATATGTAATTTGAGAAATCTTGAAAGAAGTGACTTGAAAATGCCTATAATTTAATTCTAAAAACTTATCTAAATTTTGTGTATTAATTGTAAAAAAAATATAAAAAGTAGATTCGTATAGTCAAGTTTAGCGTCGATACAAATGTTTACAAAGAAAGTTTTGTAGTTTGACTGATTAGTGGGACACACTTTAAAATTGTATGTATGTACATACATATGTAGTACATATACACTATACATACATTTATAAAAGAATGTAGGTATAGAATTAAAAAAAAGAATATAAATTTATTAACTTTTTAATTAAAATTTGTCTTATTCAAGTTACTAGCCCCGTGCGTCGTCGTCTAGCTTTTAGACAAATCTGGCAACCCTAGTTTTTAGGTATATAAGCATTCCATCAAGTGAAAACATATTATTTTGCATCAGTAATCAGTTTATTTGTGGTACGGATGAATAAGCCCACGTTAACGATTTATTTGAATTGAAAATATTCTTTGACGCTAGTCAAACAGAACTTTTGTTAACAGAAAAATCATATTTTCCAGTAAATGTGATTTAGGTGTAAATAATTTTATGTAATTTTGTTCTTTTTGCTTACGGGACGAATGACTTCCTTTTTGGATAATAATGACGGTAGTGGCACGTTTTCTATATAGAATTAAAATCAACCAATTTTTGAAACCCACTCTTTTAAACAAAATCGAAAACATAAAATAAACTTTATTCTTAATGTTTTCCTAATGAATGACAAATCATACAAATTTTGAAGCACTAACGTAGAACATTAAAATTCTGCACGAAGTAAGAACTTGTGGTAGAAACAATGAATATGAAAAATAGTTTTAATTTCAAAAACCGTAAATTGTGAACCGATATAAAAATTCTAACTTAACTTAAATTTGTTAAAAAAAAATATGAAAACACCGCCAAAATCACTTCCACCTGCCATCAAAAACCTAACCTTGACAAGTACCATTACCTTAACAAAGTGATACCATCCCATACACTAACCCAAGGTGTATCTTAACACTTAACCTCCAAAACGTCCTCAACTATTATTGCTTTTGTTAAACATTTTTGTCAACACATAATTTTTAATATCAATGGACCTAACATAGTCATAAATTAATTTTAAGAATTTTAAGCCAATCTTAATTCCCAAAATGTTTCAATAAATTAAGTTTAATATTCTTGGAAAACTTTAAAAGCATCTTCATAGTGACGGTAGGTAGGTATATCCCAAATATTGCCTTCTGTCTTTGGCCTTCTGTACGGAAAATGAAAGCTTATATAGCCTTTGTATCTTCTCCTTCTACTTCTACTTCTTATCCCTGTCAAGAATAGTCAGCATAATATTTTCTCATTTCCCTTTTACCTTCCATTAACGA
Source organism: Scaeva pyrastri (assembly GCA_905146935.1). NCBI lineage: Eukaryota > Metazoa > Arthropoda > Insecta > Diptera > Syrphidae > Scaeva > Scaeva pyrastri. Next base: position 52,588,983 of record LR989929.1, read on the forward strand.
ATAATGACTCCTGATAACCACCTTTATCACCTTCGAAACAACAACAGAAGCAAGTTCGACACTTAAGAAAATCGTTCTATTGAAGCTAAAATTGCCCCCATAGTCAGTGTGATACAATTTCCTGGGTGAATGGTGTCCTGATGGTGTCCTATGGTGTCTTCGTGTCCTGGTTCATGGAGTTCTTATCGAAAATTGAGAATCTGGGAAAACACAAGAAGACAGCAACGCAACGTTCGTCGTCGCGTCGTCGGTCGGTCGTTTAAAACCAATAAAGAAAAATTCGTAGGTGTATTAACTTTAAGAATCTATAGGTTTGAGATCGATAAGGCTTTTACACAAAATGCCATTCCTTGGGGACGTCTTTGTTGTGTGAAAAGTGGCATAGGAATTAAATTAAATATATTTTTTTTTTGAGAATAATATTTTCTGGAGTTCTTTTTTTGTTTTGGCTTCGCTTCTGATTATGCGTAGATATTAGGGGATCTTAAAAGAATAAATTCTCATTCTGCTTTCTAACGTCATCAGGCAACTCAAATGGAAGTAATACCAAGGATAATAATGTCCATTTGGGCCTTTTGCATACGAAGCGTCTCGTTTATACTTTAACACACAGTATCTGAATTGACAGTGTTTTAGAAGCTTCTGAGTACAGATTGTGTACCCCGTGTGCAACTGACTGCTAAAAACAAAATTGAGTTACAAATTAGGACAGTGACTCTCAAATCAGTCTGGATCTGACTTTACAATTTTCATTTCGTTTGGGTTTGTCAATTTTTTGTGAACAAATTCAGGGAAATAAAATATCACCCGCTAGTTTATTTCTTAGGGCAGGATTTGAAGAGTTATAAATCTTCGGTTACATACGAAGAATTATTTAAAGTCATTCGTCTGTTGGTAAAGATAAAGACAATTAAAAAGATCGTTTTCTAAAAGCTTAAAGCGACTATAACTCCAAAACGGAGCTACAATGAAAAAATTACATTTAAAGTTTTTCGACTTTTAATGACTTGAGTTGGAGATAATTTGGGACATCTTAAATCTTGACAAATTTCGATATAATCCAGTTAGTTTAAAATTTCTGCGATTTTACACTTTAATGCAGAAGGATAAGTTTTGTGACGAAAATTTGTTCTATGATTGTAAAGCTTCGGAAATACTATTTTTCAACAATTAAATTTTTTTTTAAATAAATTGAAAAATGATTTTAATTGGTAGTTTTCCAAAAAGAAAATAATATGAATTTATCACACCACTTAATCGTGTTGATTGGACCAAAATAAGAAGAACATATGGTTTAAGATAGGGTTTCTAGGTCCTTCCTAGAACAGTGGTTGAACCTTAATTGCTTTGCTTCAACTTTTTATAAATACAGAAATCAGTTTTTTGAAAAATATTTTATTTTAGTTGTCAATCAAATCAGTGTTCTTGTTAATTTTATTGATCGAATTCAAGAAGCCAAATTCAAATATATTTTCTGCTTTTGTCGGAAATTGAAAACAATAAATTTACTTAATTTGTTTTTCATAATTTAACATTTGAATCTTGATGAACTTTTTATTTATGTCTATATATTTTAATGACAAAGTTATTGAATATTAAATTGATACGCCCTCTTGTACAATTCATTTGGAGCCTTTCTTGTTTCCGTTCTTCTTCAGTGGACACAAATTTCCGACGCCTAATTCATTACGGTTTTTTTTTGGGAAAATATTAAATTTAAATATTCTGGGTTGTGGGATTTTTATAAAAAAAAAATTGCTTTCACAAAAAAATCGTCTTGTGTGTTTCTTTCAAAACAAATCACGGGTTACCTACACATTTTTAAAACATTTCAATTGTCACTGTTAAAGCGACAATATGTTTCCAAGAAGTTAGAGATCATTAAAATCAGCTCAGTCGTTCGTAAGGTATTAATTCCCATAAAAGGTGTGGTTAATTCGATTTTGTTGTTTTTACTTGAGTTTCTTTTGACTTTTTCGATACAGTTACAGAATAATCTTTATTCAGGTTTTTGAAATTTTTAGATTAAAAAAAGGGACAAAAATATCAAAAACTATCGTATACGATTTCTTCTTTAAAAGCATTTTCAGGAAGTTAAGTTGCCCCAAATAATGTGAAGGTAGATAAACCTCACTCACTCCACAGTATCAATTGAAGTCGGGATAATAAATTTCAGCTTAAGTGATATGACTTTTTTAGTGTTTTAATCTAGGTTGATGTTTAAAGCTTACATATTTCCTTCGCATACAAACGTGTGCGTTGAATTTCATCTCTACACAGAACAGATAACTGCGCTGCGCCTCTGGAGCAGGAACTGGAAGCGCTCTTATGTCTTACCTAAGAATTTTGAAAAACATACATCTTCCCGGTTTCACTAGAGAACTTTAACACATCACCACGATTCGTTTATACGATTCTTCTCTATACTTCTTCTAGAGCAGTTACCTATGTACTGTATACATTACATACAATACATACATGTGTGTATATACAGATCCTCATCCTGGATGCTCAGTTCAAGCCATCAGCAATATAAACAAATAAAAAGCAATGTAAAAAAACACACATGTGAACATAAATCTGTCTGCATCCCTCGGGACGGGAGCTGCCGCAGATGTTTCCTATCATGACCAACTTGGGTATAGTCGAAATGTGTTATTTATATCGCACATCACGCTCCCATACCTTGGAACACCTACGACCTACGACGACGTACTATTATATTCCATAGGAAGGTAAAACGTATACACACTTCTATCCACATACATGCATATATATTAAATATATGTATGTACATTTACTCGTAAAACCTAAGCGGCCAAGTGCAGCGTATAGCAGTTAGCTAACGAGCGACGACGCGACGCGACGTGGAAAAATATTATTACATTATAATGTCTAAAAGTGAGTTACTTACTAATACTGCTCCTGCTGCATTTGAAGTTAGTATCCTGGTACCATATCCTGGGTTTCCTGAAATCTAGACAAAGGATGAATTCTCACGCAAGGTACTCGGATATAAATTCTTAAATTTTCCTCAGCGCACTCATATACGTTGTCTCGAGAACAACTAGCAAAAATAATTGAAAGTGAAAAATGTGAAAATCTACTGCGATAAAAATATTCGTCAGGAGATATTTTCACGAGTATCTAACATTCGCACCTACATACATACATACTCACGTAACTATGACATGGTCTAAAAAAGGGAAACAAATATTCTCGTCCTTAAAAGGAATTCTTAGATTTAAATTTAGAAGTAAAAATTACCAACATTTCTTGGATACATAAAACATTCGGAATCTCTTTTTGTATATTAATGTTTTTGAAAAGTTCCGTCATCCACATGGAGAAGAGAATTGCAACCGAAAACAACTTAAAAGACGAAACTCCCGGCAGCTGCTTCAATCCAGCAGTCAGAACTGATTTGATCTTGAAATCTGCTAGTGCCTTGAAAAAGGATTCGATTCTTGGATCTTAGCAAAACATTCTCCGATCTCTTAGCTGAGTTTGGGATAAATATCTTACCGAGAACTGTAGGTCTTGTGTATGAGGAAAAATGATAACAGAGACGCTACGAACTACATAAACTTACCTTTCTGTCAAGAAATGAGGTCACCTGGCTCGCATATAGGTGAAGCGGTACGGCTGCAAAAGTAGCCATTCAATTCAACATTAGACAGCAGATCGAAAACTTGTGGTACTCAACTGAAAGATACCATTGCTACACCAACTGAATTGTTGGCCTTGACGGCATTCCCACAGAACTGTTAAAAGCATCGCCAACAACATCTAGCGAACTGCTGCAACCGCTCATGGAGACAGCGTGGTCTCCGAATGCTTTCCGGCAGAGTGGAAAAAGGGAATGATTGTCAAGCTACCAAAGAAGGAGACTTGATGAAGTGCTTAAACTGAAGGGGTATCTGCGTTTTATCTGCAGTCGACAAAATAGCAGCAAAGATTGTTCTAGAACGCCTAAAAGAACATCTCGAAGCATCGCTCGACACTGAACCAGCAGGCTTCCGCACTGGGTCCTCCTGTATTGATCACATAAACACCTTGAGGATCATCATCGAACAGTGCGTCGAATATCGATCACCACTCCAATTGCTGTTCATCGATTTCGAGAAGGCTTTCGACAGCGTCAACAGAGAGTTTGTCTGGCTTGCTTTGCGGAGGAAGAGTATACCGGAGAAACTCATATGATGGGTCCAAATGTCACGTCTTACACGGAGGTAGGTTGTCTGAAGAATTTGAAGTCCAAAGCGGGGTCAGACAGGGCTGCATATTGTCACCAATCCTGTTTTGATTAATAATAAGTGATGTACTACGGATGGCTTTGACAAGAAGCGGAGGAATAAGATGGACTCTGACAACTTACCTTAAACATCTTGACTACGCTGACGATGTTTGCTTGCTTTCCCATCAGATCATGGATCTCCATCAAATGGCAATAAGGTAAGAGAGAGAAAAACAAAGATGTTCAGCCTCGGAACATTGGTCAACAAGCAGTAGAGAGCTTCCAATACCTTATTAATATCGTCTGAGGAACCGAAATAAAGATAGCCAGACGCATCGGAAAATCAAAGGCTGTGTTCGGGATGTTGTCCAATGTTTGGAAGAACAAATTTCTCAGCTTGAACACAAAGCTAACTCTAACGTCAAATCAGTTCCGTTATATTTTTGCAGCACTTGGAAAATAAAAACAAAAATAAACAGGAAACAGCAAACAGCAAACCTTCGTTAATAGGTTTTTTCGAAACATCTTACGGGTTTTCTGGCCTAATCGTATCTCCAACTATGACCTACATAGACGAACAAGTCAGGAACCCATAGATACCATTATACGAAGACGCAAGTGGTAGTATCGGCTTTATTATTGAATCTGTATGCACTTACTTAGGTCCTCAGACCTACGAAGTCCGTTGGTGTTCTAAAAAACTTGATAGACAGAAATCTAAATTTTAATTTTCAATATTTGACAGTAAAACTAAGAAATGCCGATTTCAACTAATTTTGACTTCTCACCGCCCATAAAACTGTGACTCTTTCTGTGCATTTAAGCATGTGTCAAAATTCTTTTCAGATCAAATTTTTTTTTTTTCTAAAAAATCTCAAAATCAAATCCCCATGGAAAGTATGTTGTGCCGAAGATAAATCGTCAAAATTATCGATAAAACTTAAACCTACTTGTTTCAAACAATCAAATTTACTTTCGTTCAACCTTTTCATCTGATCATTATTTGGAAGATTTTTTCTCCCGATGTAAATCTTATTTATTGAAATAAGGACTCTAAAACTCAGTTCATCTTTTCGAAACATTTTTTCTTCCTTAAATAAAATTTTATATACTCGTTCCAAGCATAAACATTCCTTGCCAGCTCTTACAATATTAATATCTTTTACCCAAAAAAAAAAAAAAATTGTTGGTTCAAGTTTGCACACTCGACCTTCATAGTGTGCTAAGCTGCACATTCTCAAGGAGTAACATATCTTCCTCGTTGTCGTCGCATCAAGTAGGCACATGACATGGTAATGTCTCCACTTATTTCTCCACATCCACAATCATGCAATTCACAAAGTCAGTGAAAAACTTATGCTGTGGCTGTGGCTGTGCACGGGGTCTGCGTCGCACACAATGGAATGCAACTTCCTAGTTCTTGGATCCGTATTCCATTTTGCCCTGTTCTGGAATCTGCACACAATACGAGTCTAATGCGATGACGATGATGACAAGAACGGAGCCCGTCTATCGCCCGTCCGTCGCGTCATCGTCGTATGTGTTCCGTTGTGTTCGGGTGTAAGGCACGAACCATGGACAAAGATAAAAAAAGAGATGCATTTCATTGATATTTCAGTTTTCCACTTTTCCACATCCGGTGTTTTCAGAGCACAAAGTTAGGGGAGGATTTTGTGTTGCGCGCTTGCACTAGAAACCTTTTTCACTTTAAAACCCTCACTTAAGTGCTAAATCATGTTCAAGTTGAAAGATTGAAATACAACGCGCGAATGCGACTCAGAGACTTTGCCGGCTTTAAGCTGTTACGTGACCCAAAAGGACACACTTTTCAATTGGCCAGGTGTAGAAGTTCGCTTAAGCACAAGAATTTATTAGGGCCCTGCAAAAGGGACCTTCAATTAAAAACTTCCCTCGATTCGGCTTCGGCTTCGACTTTGGTTCGGTTCGGACACATGCAGCATGTGGAAAAAAACTCTCGTCCTTAAACGCAAAAAAGTGTACTTTTTCTAATATCCCTAGGATAAAACATGAGATTAAAGTTGAAAACTTTCACAGTGTCCCCCCTTTCAAACACACACACATACATATATATAAACTAGTCTACTTAGACAACCACACTGCACTGGGCCAAATACTATACAGGACACGAAACTAACGACAACGTCACAACGACAACCACGGGGTATATGTACGTGGATAACTTTTGGATAATTCATTTAAACGATGCGATGTTTCAAAGCGAAATCCTTTTGGGGAGCGAAATTTTATATACGGTCTAACTTTTATATATTTCTTTTTTTTTAAATATTTTATAAGGTCGATGCATTTGGGTGGAAAAATGGCCAGGTCCACTTTGTTTCTTTTTTGAATTATATCTTGTTAATGAAATACCACTTCAAAGGCGTGGTTTGGGAATTAAAACAAGTAAAAAAGGACAACCACAAAGGATGAATTTTCACGACAGGCGAATTTAAACTTTAAGTACATAACCTTAAATATAAAGCTTAACATTCAGCATACAGATGAACAGTATCAATTTTATCTTCAAATGAACAGTTAATTGAATTCAATTTAATTATGGGCTTCGACAAAAAAAAATCGAATCCGCAATTTTTACGGATCTCATCAAGGACACTTTCAACTTGTGTGTTGTGAGGTTTCTGACCGAATTCTTACCTTTTTTTAAATAACTCTTTAAGAGGTTAAAACTTGTTTCCCGCAGCACACTTTTTACACAAAATTACAAAGCAGTAGATTTATTATAATTAGACAGACTGAAAAGACATGAGATCCAAACAGTTCACTCGAGACTAGACATTTCCAAGAGGGTTTTATCTTTGTAGAATGCCGAATTCCAAATATCGACGAAGAATCGTCAAACCTGAGTTTTCGTCAACTATGTTACGAGCATTTTTAAAACTCTTTTTAAGTTATCTTAGTTTATGAGTTCAAAGTTAACTTGTCACATTTGAACTATACTTCGTCCAAATCGAATGTGCAGTACAGGGAAGAATTCTTTAGAAGAATTCCCTTTAGTTGTGTGTAAGAAAAAATTTGTCAGCGTTACCGTAGTGCATATAATAACATTGCAAAAGCTCTCCAGAAAATAAAATGAATTGCCGTCTATGCTTTATTGTAACTGCATTTTAAAAGATTTCTCGTAATTTCCAATGCAAACACTTAAAACAAACACTAAGTTAACCCCATGCCCATATCATTTGAAAGTTTTAAAAAGCTCTAAAAACAAAAGCTCCCCTACAAAAACTCAAAGAAAAGAGAACTTAAAAGTTACTTAATACGGTAACGGTAACGGTAAGGCTGTAACCCTGTATCTCATAAATATAAAATGAAGGTTAAAATGTGTCAGTGCGCATTTGACTTTGCGCCTGGCAGGACATGCTGGTTTGTGGCGAGAACTTTTTATGTAGGATGCATTTGAATTCAGTACGGTACGAATGTGAGGCACGTAACTGGTAAAAAAAAGCTCTCCCATAAGGCCTTTACTGCACATTCGATTTGGACGAAGTATAGTACCATAGAAGGCAACTATAAATTGGAACTTGGATCGACGAGTAAGTCAGTCAGTTGGGTTTTTTTAGCGTTGAACTTGTTGGTTAGGATAAGGTGGCTGCTTGAAAGAAGACCAGCACACTTAGACCAACAATTGTCCATTGTGATACCACATAGATCATTATAGATCCTCCTATACTCGTTGAACCATTTGGAGCTAACTATAAAGCGGTTGAGACTATGAATGTCTACGTTATTTAGATCGCTGGGATCATAGTAGTAGAAGTCTCCGAACAAAGAAGATAAGGAACTGACCCTTCTTCTTCCTCAGCCATACAGCTTCTACAGAAATCGTTTGCCGGAGCTTCAAGCCATAAAGCATGTCTGCCTATCAAGCAGTGACTATTAAGGACAACTATGAACGAGCTAATGTGAAATCTACCAATTGTGATGAGTTGCTTTGAGCGTTTAGCATCAAGCCAGACAAGAGTGGATGTGTTAGACCACCTGTGATTCACCTTCTTTATGATATCTTGAAATTACCTGGATTGTCTCTATGGTAGAAGCTAATATAAGACAAGTTAACAACTTTGGAAGATTTACTTCAGATTAATCCAGAAACTAAAAAAAAATGCTTCTTGTTCTCAACTTTGCACAAAACAATTTCCAGAAGACAGTGCAGCAAAAACTGCTCCAGAGGTGCAGAGCTTCTCTATTCGGGAGAATAGCTTTTTCCTCAATTTTTACTCTAAGTGACTCTGTCTGAAATGATGTTTGACAATAATTCTAGACCACATATTCGCTCCTTGGTTAAGTTAGTAGGAAAGAATGTGTAGACCCATGTGATATCAGAATTGGCCAAAGTTAGGTCTAGATCTAACAGACACTTCTACTTAACCAAACCTCATTGGGCGTGGCATCTACACACTTTCCTTATGGTCTTACCAAATACACTGCGTCCCTTCCAAATATAGAGCAACAACAATTCTAACTCTAACATTATTACTTTTGAATTTATTTTTGGAATTGGAAAAACTTATTGAGAAATGTTTAGCCATTACCACATGTTTCCTTTTTTTAAAATTCCCGAATGCATTAGCTTCTTCTTCTTCTCCAACGCAACATTTTGAAACTTCTTCATTATAAGGAACAGCAAATTCGCAAGTTTGTGGACAACTACAATATTGTCAAAATAGTTTTCAGCTAAATAAGGATGTTGTTCTATTTGATCCTTTTTTCTATTTTAATATTATTTCTCCCTTCCTCTCTCGGTACTCGGTACTCGATCCAATCACATGACTTAATTTGTCCTGGGATTAAGACCAAACATTGCCATCTTCTTGGGGTAGAATCTTAATAATTTATTTTCCATTCGATACAATTGGGAATTGCCGAAAAGTTCCTACTTTCATAAAGTGTTGACATGTGTGTGTGCGTGTGTGTTTCTGTATTTGTGTGTGTGTGAGTGTGGCTCGAAATATGTTATACAGCAATGATTTGTAGCTTCATGTTTATTGTAAAATATATTTTTTTAAGCTAGCGAACTTTATACTCATATTAGAAGTGTCCCCCAGTGGTCCCCTGGTGCGATGTAGGGGTTCGTCCTTTGGTACACAAAAAATATTATTTTCCTTGGCCCTGCGCTCCGTGTGTACGAGTGTGTGTGTGGGGATTTCCTGCAATTTGGTTGTGTTTATTTGGCAGCATCCTTGCGGCACAGTCTTCCTATTCCTATCTTCTATCTTCTATCTAATATTTTCGGAAAATAGATGAGTCATCGTGCAAAAAGCAGCAGAATAGTTGGCTAAGAAAAGTTTTACACTGTTTCACCCAACCAAAATGTACTATATATGTCCGGGCTCAGGGCTTATGTCTGTGTGTTTGTGTAGGAATTGTAAGAGTGGTGGATTTTGAAGAGATTTTCAACCCAGATCAAGTTTAAATTGAAATTTATTGTTAAATCTTAAAATTCGCCTTAATGATTAGAAATGACAACATGTTGAGTGACAACAAAAACGATTTACTAAAATAGAACAAGAAAGTTAGTCCTTATTTTGAGGAACGAGGATGCTTACATATTAAATCTTGTAAGTAGAAAATTGAGGGCCGAAAAACTTTTGTTTTCCTGAAACAGAATTTGCCTTAATTTTCTAGGTTATTGCCTTGATTATAAATGCATGGATGATAATTGAAAGCTTGTAGGGCCAAATTGTTTACAATAGTGATGAATACAAGGGGTGGGTTGGTGGCAGTTTAAAGTTAATTAATTAATAAGCATTAAACTGAAAATATTAAGCTGAAGTTGCTGTAATCAATCAATGCTTTGATTTTCCTTTATTTTTTTTTTTTTTTTTGAAAAAAGGTCCAAAGGCCATGAAATTGAAGGAGTTCCGGCAAGCTTGCACAGTCTATAGAAAGTAAGATCATTACCGACGAACAGCGGCAACGACGGAAGTTCCTTAAAATGTCCATGGGTACACTATTGACGTTTTAAGATTTGCATATGAAGTACGTCAGGCTGTGATGATGAAATTAAAAAATAAAGTTTTTCTTTTATTTTACCTTGAATTTCACTGAAGCATATAGCTACGATATCCATTTAACACAAAGGTCTCTTATTTTAACCACTAAGTGGCACTGAAATAGAATTATTAAATCTCAACATAAGTCATAAACAAAAAAATAGAAACCGAGAATAAGACGACACTGAAACGGATATCATGCCGATACTAACATTTTTCGATTTTGACGAGACCCAGACGGGAAGAGACTATTAAATTTGCGGATGGCAATGCTGCAGTTTATGTAGTGATAAAGCAAATAAACGTCTCGGGAAGCACCTGCCAGTTAAGGCTTAGGTCCCCGGTGGGCCTACCCACAATACCGGTCCCAAGGAAAGCGTTGGTACCGCCCCAGATTGAGTGCATGACAGCATCGCACCGTTACAACTTTATTGTTTTCGTTAAGGCACAAACAATCCCCTTGCTGAAGGGCGAGGTTTATCTTACACCTCTTTTGCCAAGACCCTTGAGATGGTTTTAAAGTAACCTTGGCAACATATGCTCCGCTTGGGTAACAACAGCCACCACGATATGTCACCAGACTATAGCCTGCGGTCGAGCTTCGCTACTAGATCTGAAAGATCGTAACTTGTAGATGAGCACCTTAATACTCAAGGCCTACCAGCCTTAAGGTATGTAATGCCAACCACCAACTAAAGTAGAAATCCATGGCAACATCACATACCCCAGCCTACACCGTTAGCCGCGGCCTGATGACTTTTTGCCACCAGGACACGTTACCAGCGGAAACCACGAGGAGGTGCTGTTAGGCACATTTATACTCCATTGTCTTTTTGTGACCTTACTTACTACACCTGCAGAGCATAATTCTTCCGCCTTTATGTAGTCGTAGTGATAGACTGCAAATCTAGCGGATGTGCATGTGAGTTTAAGCCCAGCTCTTGGCAGAGTCATTTTCTATTTCGTTCAGTTTCTACTGGACGCCACCCGTGGAAAATAATTATCTACTCCACAGAAATCATCTTTCCTATCCTTCTCTGCGCTGCTGGCACATGATCGTTAAGATCCTTTAAACGTTAAATCAATCTCTGAACTCAATTAATGTATGTATTTACTTTCTTAGTATCTAAGAGTATTTCGATCTCTGTATAAAACAAATAATTACCAGAAGACAAATCGACGCCATGTTTTTTCTTTTCGTTAAGCCTTAATATACATATTTTGTATCTTGATAAAAAAAGTTTAATAATTCAAATAAAAATAATACTCCTACCAAAAAAACAGATATACATATGTATAAAGAAACGCTTCATTTGAAATTTTTTTTTCTTCAAAACGTAGTTGAAGATTTTTCGTAATTCTTAGAACAAATTGCTTATATGTATGTACATATAAATCTTTTATACTGTTTAAATAAATTCCAAAAAAAGTCTAATAATTTTTGATTTTGTCAAATTTATTAACTTCCACTCATTCTCATTTACAAAACTAAAAGCTGCATACATTTTTTTCACATACATACATAATTAAAAAAGTCAGTAAAGAGCTCTATTATTTATGCTGATTGGTTAATGAGGAAACTTGACGGACTTGGAAACGTCGAGATTTGCCAACATTTTTATTTCAAAAACTCGGACCGATTATAATAACTTTATATGACAAGTTAGCAATTTTTTTGATGAATATTTTCCTATGAAATTTTTCGATAAAAATGCCGATTTCTAATAAACACCTTTAAATTTAAAACTTAAATTTTGTGATAATTCGGATTTTGCCTTTAAACTGCTTCTCATACATAACTTCTCTAGTAATGAAGAAGATACAACAGCGCGATAACATAGTGATGACTTAGTTTTAACTAAAAAACTGGTTCCAAAACCTAAAAACACTTTCCATGAATTTCTTTTCAAAAGAAGGAAAAAAAAAACAAAAAGCATATTTTTTTTGAAAATAAATGCCATAACGCCTTAAATTTCCTTTCAAAATATTTAATATATTCACCTTGGCATTTACTATCTAAAATTACACCCATCAAGCCACCCTACCTCCACCCCAAGGCGAACTGGCGAAGGCGAAAACGAAGGCCCCTCTTTTTAAATACCTGATAACCTGGATTGTTTTTTTTTTTTTTTTTTTTTTCTTTCTTATTTTTCCTTTGCAGGTAATATTATAAGAAAACATTACATTACATTGTTCTCATTTGCATAGCTATCTCCGTTTGAAAAGATTTTATCGCTAAACACCTTAAAGCTATCATGTGTTACAAAGCATCTGCCAGAGTCAGTTACGAGAGTTTCCTCGGAATCGGCCTTAACAGATTTCCCGGCCTGCCTCGGGAATAAGCCAGGTCCTTGGAAAACAGCGTTAACGATATAAAAACGAAAGTAAACACAAATAAGCCCGGAAGAAGAAGAAAGTGTGTGGGTGTGTGTGTGTGTTTTCTTTTTTTCAAATTGGGAATCTTAAGCTTTTAAGCCTATTACCAACAATTTGCCACGGATTATATTTAAATTAACACAAACATCTCATTGAGTTCGGGATTACGTCTCGGCTTTATGTGTGTGCCGTGTACTTATTCCTGTGTTACGTATACAAACATACATATTATGTTCGTGCTTTATATGTGGACGTATTAATTCGAGCATAAGCGTTTGTGTTTATCGTCTATCGTCTAGGCTAAGGAATGCGTGACGTTTGGGTGCGTTACGGGGAACAAATTGCTTCTGAAGAGTTGCAATTATATTTAATTATAAGCATGTGCATGTGGAAATAAAGTTTATAATTAAAAACAGTTTATAGAGGAACCTTACCTGCAAACAATTACATCATAAGATGGATCTTTTGCTTTGAAGAGTTAGCCGTGTCGTGGGTACATCATAGGACTTAAATCCTTTTTTTTTTAATCTTGCATAGAAGTCTTTTTGGATATAAACATTTCTATGGATGGAAAAAGGAGGTGGGTTGGTAAACCTCCGTTATTGCGGTGAATGTTAACTGTTCTTATGTTCCTCTATGAAATATGCAACAAAACGAAATTCAAAAATCAGTTATCTCCCAGAACTGTAAAAGGCAACCTGCACTCTTTGTTGCTTTGATACAGTAGACCGTTTTGTGAAAAACAAAAATTGATTGGTTTTATTTTGTTCATGAACCATTTAAAGGAAAGCGTCTAGAATAAGAGAATTTTGAGCTTTGACGGTTGATAGCATGAACTTACCTTTTTTCAAGATTTCAAGCCGGCTGTCATTTGTTTTGGTTAGTCATGGACAGACATAAATATTAAATAAAATGTGAAGTACGCCATTCTATAACCTTAAACGGTGAGCGCTAACCAAAGTCCAAAGAAATGCTAGCCTAAAGCCGATTACATCTTCGTTTTGATAAGAACTTCAAAGTGTCCATTTCTACAAGATCCTCATGGGAGATTGAGTCACTCTGGACAGGAGACTGAAGCTATCCACATCTTCACTGATGGATCCAAAACAGAGGGTGTTGGAGTTGGCGTACTTATACTCAGACAGACTAAATCTATGTCTCTCCTTTCATCTACCCAAACACTGTATAGTGTGTTCCAGGCAGGACTTCTTTCCATCAAAGAAGTCCTCTCTTGCTCTAAGAAAACGTGATATCGTCTACTATCCTTAAAATCTGTCTCCACAAATTCAATAGTAGCCCAAAATTTATTGTAGATCATATCTGGTAGAGATAGTCGATCAATTCAACATTCACCTGATTTGGGTGGGCCGTAGAAACATTCCAAGTAATTGAAAAATATGAAACAACATTATCTTTATTAGGTAACAAATCTAATATTGGTATACCCCTAGCTACATGTAAACTTATGCTAAAACAAGATATCATAAAGAAGGTGAATCACAGGTGGTCTAACACATCCACTTGTCTGGGAACAAATCATCACAGATTGGCAGATTGCACATAAGGCCGGTCATAGGAGTCCTTACTGGTCACGGCTTAATAGCCAGGCATGTTTTTTCTGCTGATTGATAGTTGATAAATCCAAAATTTGAATTGAGTTGCAATTTTGTATTCTCTTTACAATTTATTTAACAATGGCAACACCCTTCAGTTGTGGTCAGAAAATAATCAAGAAAGTTCCACTGTTGATGTCTATTATCTGGAGCCCTAAATCGGATAAAGATTTGGTTGCTTCCTACTTAGAATGCACTATTGCTTGAGAATATTGTATATAGTAGATGGTTGCAGAGGAGATAACTTAGTGGCAAGTTAGAAATTTTGTGGGATTGTGATTTTGCTGTGTATTCGTATTGCTGTGGCGCTTTGAGATTGATCTACTTTAGAGGGATTATTATTTGCGAAAGTTCTTTGTGGTATTAAAATTGCAAACTATAAGATATCTCGTATTGCATATGCATCTGTCGGTCAAAAACCATAATACAAATGAATGGTAGAATTAACTAACATCTACTCTGTCCGTTATTCAAAGTCGATAGTTGAGATTTGATTCCTACACTTATACAACTATGGTAAAAATAATAGAAACAAGTGAATGAAATCCTTGATGAAAATTTTCATTGATAAAAAAAGCGAGAGATTCAAAAGCCAGCTCTAGAATAATTCGTCGTGTCCTTTAGGAAGCTGATCATAATCATAACGTCCAATCACTAGCTAAGATGCCACTGCTAGACAAAGACGCTCGCAGAAACCGATTATGAACTGATTTTTTAATTTTTTTTTGTGGGAAAATAGTGGTAGAACGAAGACTGTTCCCCTAAATTTCTTTGAGTCTGGTACATTCATAAAGCTGAATTTGACTGATAACATGATATATGTTTGTTTTTACTATGGCCTGTAGCTAATTTATCTATACGACCAACAAGATCCCGATGGCTAATTTAAATCATTTAAAAGTGAAATGACACTGTCATTGAATCTGGATTTCTTTGTGGTATGAGTTGTGTGGCACGTAGATTCATACCATTGAACCAAATGTTGAAGTTGTTAATAATTATTGGCTAACAGCAGCGTTCAACAGTGACAACCTGGCCATAGGCATTCTCAAAGACGTATACAGTCCAAAATTTTGAGTTATATATTTATGGATTGGAATTGAAAACGTCCGAAAATTCGAAAATTAGAACTGTCCCTCATCGATGAAAATGAGGTGAACTTCTAAGTACCGCAAGAATCCATTCAGCGAACAAACTCGGTATTTTCTGCAGGCAGGTCTTGATTTCATCAAACGCAAGAATGTAAGCCATAGGACTCAAATGTATCTACCACACTGCTAAAAGTCCTGTAGGTAGGACTATTACCTATAACGACTGTAATATTGGATTGTTTATTTCATGGTTTCATAAATAAGAACCAATATTAGTTAAGTTATGGCGAAAATAAAAAAAAATAAATTAAAAAAAATGAAATGTGTTCTATTTAGGTTAACTTTCGAAACCCAACAATGAATGACCCTGTGTAAGCGAAACGCACGGAACTTTGCCGGAATAGAACACTTATTCATAAAAAAATAATTGTTAGTTTGCTGTAGAATTGTATTTCCACCCATGGCGATTTGATAAAACGGGAATGACAGCTAATTTGACAGGTGTAACTTGAACTACATAGTGCTTTCATTTATAATGAATTCGAGAATAATTAAAAGCTTGAGCTGGTTTTTAATTGACATGAAAGCATCACTCGTGAATGCATCTCTGCCGAAGATTTGTATTGATCAAAAATGCCAACCATTAGGTAAATTATTAAGTATATTGACATCCAATTGAGTGTAATACAAAACTTTGAGTAAATAATAAAATTATCTTCTTGAATTTTTATATTCGAACTCTTTTGTTAAAACTTGATCGAAAAACAACGTTAACTCTTTACAAATATTTACAAAAGCATCTGCTGCAGTTTGGACCAATTCAAAATTGCCAAATCTCATGAAAATATCATCTATCCTTTCATAGAAGTTTCGTAAACAATGCCTCAAGCCTGAATGCATTTGTGCTCAGCGCCAGTCCATGCCGACCAACACCAACGAACTACTCCCTACTGACCCCTCCCCCAACTCCCGGTCATCAGCTACACGAATGCGATATGATAGCATGGTGCATTGTTTTTCCATTTTCACATCATAGCGGTACAAAGAATCAGAAAAAAAAACTCTACCATCAAAAAATGATTTTCAATTAATCACATGACCAGTCACATGCCAAAGGTAATCGAAAGAATTCCGCACACGCATTCTGCATCAGTTTCAGTTTCCAGGAATCACAACTCTTCTGTGAGCAACAACGTTCACATATATATACGAGCACCAGGCCAGGACTCCATATACGTTACGTTTATACGTATGTAGGAGTGCACAAAAAAAGAGACACTCTGGAAAAAAGGAGCCACCACAAATCAATTTCATTTTTGCGCTATCCTGTGGAATAACAGTTCCCATCCTCCTCCAGATGTGATGGTAACCCAGAGTGAGTGTCCTTGCCGTTCCCTGATGGAAACTCTATGAGCATCTCGCACATTTAATTGAATTTCGGATAGAAAATGTGATTCAGTGCTTGATCTAGAATTCATTTTTGTTTTTTTTTTTTCGTTTTTTTTTATTTCTTTTCAATTTGATTGGAGTGGAGTGCCCTGGAGCAACTCGTCCTGTGCCATGTGGCGTGGAGATCTGGAGACTGGAGAGAATGGGTTTTGATGGGCCTTCCATAGGTATTTAATCTCAATTTTTCTTCCTTGCAAAGTTGCTGGAGGGAAAGTTGTCCTCAAAATTTCTAACAAAGTTCATACATGAGACAAAACTAAACAAAATT
Organism: Scaeva pyrastri; assembly: GCA_905146935.1. Classification (NCBI taxonomy): domain Eukaryota; kingdom Metazoa; phylum Arthropoda; class Insecta; order Diptera; family Syrphidae; genus Scaeva; species Scaeva pyrastri. Next base: position 52,606,049 of record LR989929.1, read on the forward strand.
AGGAGATAATTTTGTTATAAGGTTTTTATTTTGGCTTTAAAACCCCGAATTTCGTCCTTGTATCATATCCGGTGCGGAGGAGCAAAGAGCTCTAAATTGAAGGACCTTTAAATAACATTTTCAAAAATAACTACATACATACATATCGCTATCCAATTGAAAGAGTTTTAAAAAGCTGAGTTGATCTGGAAGGGAATATCCTTTTAAACTGCGGTGGCGGTAATTAGTGTCATTATTGAATGTCGAATTATTTTATCGTTAAAATTCAGAGCTTGCTTTTCGTTCCGGTACAGTGAGAGAATTTGTCATTAAACTTCAATTAAGCCTCGGGTCAATCAAAAGCCAATTCGATTTTATTCCCCCAACAACAACAACAACAACAAAAAACCATGCGTATAAGGAGCCAATAAGTAAGAAATATAAAATATACATCCTTATTTTCGTTAAAGATAAGAACGGCACGGCGCGGAGCGGTGATGGCGCCGGATGCAATGAATTCATCCTTGAAATAAATTAGCTTGTCATATAACTGTGCTGGCTTTGCTGGAGAGGAATGTTTTTTTTATTTTTTAAGATGAGTTTCTGGGGGAGGTATAGGTTTATGAATACACTTGTCATTATGTTCTCTTAAATGAAGTTTTGCAAATATTCTTGGTTTCGAAATTCTCCTTAAGCCGTGTTAAAAGGGATAATTTAAGTGAATTGCCCTGAAGGAATACGAAACGCGCCTGGTAAATGGATGATAATTGACATTTGACATTCGTTGCTAACTTTGTTTAAAACTGTGTAAAGCTATTTAGAAATGTTTGTAAAATTAGCTGCAAATTGGAGATTTATTTTCTTATTTTTGGGTATGAGTTCAAGATGGAAGCATGGTACGTTAAAAGTTTAAATTTTCAAAAGTCGAGATGCAATTTAAAATATTCCATGCGGTTTTTGGGAATTTCAAAATTAGTTTTCTTTCGACCGCGTTGGTTGTTGTTTCGACAAGACTTTTTATTTTGTATACTGAGGATAAATTAATTTTGTATACTGAAGATAAATTAATTAAAACTAAAATATATTAAACTAATATTGTAACCCTCATATTATATTTTTTTTTATTATTTATTTTGTTTTATTTATCTTACAATTAAACTTAACTATTCAAATTTGTAACGGCAAGATTGGCAATCGAACACCCACGCATCGACCAATGTAATTTTCGTTTATTTTTTTTTAATTCACATGTAGTTATTGTGGTGGGTGTCTATGATAGATGTTAAATGAATTTTCATCATTATCTAGTTTTGAGACACATGCGAAGTTTGGTTTCCCAACGTCCATAAAGAAAATACCACAACTAGCAATTCGATCGATTTTGATAATTTTTTTTGAAAAAGCTTAAGTTTGTTTTTTTTTGCATAAAGCGACGATTGGTATCCCATCTTCCTTACTGCAAGCAGATACACTTGAAGCCGCGACGCGATTAAGGTTGCCAACTTTGCATTTAATGTTTTTAATTTTGTTTTAATAATTTTTCCTTTTTTCAACAATAAATTTTTTAATTATTTTAATTTTGTTTTATTTATGTTCTCTAATTTTTTTTTCATTTCAATAAAGTACCTATTTTTTAAAAATTGTAAAAACAAGTAACTTTTCATTTTATTTTGCTTCGCTTCAAATTGGTTGGCTTTTCTTTTCTTTAAATCCTTTGCTCAACTGCCGGTTCAACGCTCGCTGTAGTCTTTGGATAGCACGATCGTGGTCGGGAATCGAGCAAAGCTGCAGGTATCTGATTGTAGTGGTTTGACTGACCGTCCCACCTATCCCAGAGAAAAACCCCTACGCTACAATATTGGATTTTTTCGATTAGTTACACCGATTATATCTCAAGAATTCTCCTAATTGTTAAATTCGTATTCTACCCAAAGAGTTGGATATCTTCTCATTTTATCCCTCTATTCACCAAAAATACATATTTAACTTCCCATAGGGAGTTATCATTATTTGTTTCTGGTCCAATTTTTGGTAAAACTTCAACACACCGTTATATTTTTTAAATAGAAAAGCCAAAAAAAAAGTTTTTGGCGCACGGATATATAGTAAAGGCAAAATGATATTATCTTGAAAGCAATTTTGTAAAATATGAAATAACGTTTTCGACATCTGGTAAAGTTTTGGAAAAAAAATCAATTGGCAATTTTTTAACAAAATATAAAAAAGTACAAACAATTCTACCAAAAATTGGTACATTTTTTATAACTCGAAAGTGGGCAACGATATTGACCTCATATTTATTTAATTTTATAAATAATACAACTCTTAACACATGGTAATTTTTTGACGAATATCGAATTATCAGGATTTTTATAAAAAATAAAACTTATATTTACAAAAAAAATTTCAAAAATTGATCTTCGACTTAAATATCTTCACAAAAATCAATATTATTGATTTAAAATGTATTTTAATTTCAACATAATGTATTTTATATTTTTGAATAAGTAAGTAAGTGATAAAATATTGACAACTATAAAATTGACTTTTTTTACAATAAATAAAAAACTACAAAAAGTTCTAAAAAAAATTGGTGAATATATTGTGTTACCGCTACAATATCTCGAGAGTGTTTTTAAGTCTGATAATTTTTTTATTAGTAAAATTGTCAACATCAAAATTAGATCCATTAATATCAGGAATGACAAGTTTTTAAAGTATGTATAATGGGAAGTTATCAGTGTGGGTCGTACCTAGCCTTTTTTTATAATGTTGTACAGCAAAAACACATCTTCAATTTTTATATAATTTATAGTAAAATTAGAGAAGGGTTTTGGTGTAAAACAGGAATGTCTTGAAAAAGGTCAATGAAATTGATTTCAAATGTAATTTTTTTTGGACATAATACAATTTTAATATTTCAACAAAAAACTTTTATAATCTAGTACATTTTTTTTATAAAAATAGTAGTTCCTTTTTTATTATAAATAAAGATTTAGTGGAGTCACAGCCCGTGAAAAACAAAAACAAAAATAAAAACCTATAAAACTAAATTAAATGACTAAATTTTCACAAAGCTTAGAGGAATATTCAATTTATTACATTATTATGTAAACTTTTACCTATTTTATAGGCAAAATATAATTTAGGTAACGAAATTTTCTCTCTCGCATACTCTTAAATACATTTATAAACCCCACCATTCAAAATTGCCGTCCTTTATAAACTTCATTTTGGTTGCGCATATGTTCGACAAATATTGTCCACACAAATTGTCCTTGTTCTCTAGAACTGGATAAAAACAGCAAAGTGCAGAAATGATTGAAAAATGTAGTATAAAGTTAAAATACCCTGAAAATGATTTTATATCGAGGAAACGTTTAACCGTGGGTCTCGATGTGAAGTTTGACGACTATTGGTTGACGCTATCGACTGTCTACTCTATGGAATGCATTCAAAGGACTTTAAAGAAAACATTAAATTTTATCGTCGTGTTTGCTGTTTTATAAAATATCCAATAGAAATTTATATAAAAAGAACTCCAGAATATTATGGTAGGAGAACAAGTACCTACATCCTGAAAAACGTGTATCTAAAATTTGACGGTTCATTGGCCCAAAATAACTTGCACACGGAAACGTCTTTTAAAGGGAAAAGGCATACCTTTCAATGTATGCATAAACATCTTGCAAATTGCAACTTTTTGGATTCAAATCAAAATTTTTAAATATGTATTTTCAACTATAGTAATATAATATTTTGGCTTAACAAACGCAAACAAATATTATTCCAAAAAAATACATAGTTTCTAACAGAAATAATGACCACCACTAAAAACTGAGTTGGTCATAAAAAGAGTTTGTCATACCCAGAAAATCTCCAATATACAACCCAAAAGTAGAATCGTTTAACACAAGGAACATATTGTTTACCTTGCGGATAATTTTTCAGTCATCATTGTCAATTCAAACACTGGACATCTGCAATTTAGAACACCTAAAACTGCCATTTAAATGGAACCTGTATCATCTTCCGTTTGCCAATTCCCTTTTATTTGTATTTTATTTCAGTCAATAACCTTTCTACATCCGTTCGCTGCTCCTGCTTTTTCCTGGCGTTCGTTGTCGTCGTCGTCGTTGTCATCGTGAGTTAAACAGAAAAAATCAATTGCAAACGATAAAAGCTTGCTCACTGAGAAAATCATTGCTGAACAACAGAAACTCGAGTGAAGCACAAAAAAAAATCCACGTAGACAATGGAACTTGCAATTGCAATCAATTTAAAAAACATTTTGCCAACTTATCCCTTTTTGACACCAGGGGTTCAAAAAAACGAGAAAAAAAAACACAGTACACAAAACGAACGAGATGAGCATTAAAATCACCGCTCCATTTGGAGTGATTCCAAGCTGTTTCCTCTTCCTCTTGGAGCTTGGAGCACACAGGGAACTGGGAAATCTTCATATTCACTATATTCCAACCAGGCTACCAATGCATCGGGGAACAGGGAAGCTTATCCTAAGAGTCCTTTTTTTTTCAATTCAACGACTGACTACTACGGGTGCAAAAGCTTTGTCTCATGTTAAATGTAATGAGGTGACAATGTGCTCAGCTCCTTATGGGCCTTGATGGAATCAGGATCAATAAAAAGAAAAACAGCACAAAAAACCAGGATAAGTAAGGAAAAATCTGAACCTATGTACTTGTAACTACATCCTAGGTATAGTATAAGAAGACTACTTGTGTTGTGTGCTTGCTTCCGTGATGCATGGCAGTTTTTGTATGAGGTTTCTCAGAATCAGATTGGTTGTCGGCTTTAGTGGTGTAATACTGCATCAAATTGATGCACAAATTGAACTAAGCGAAAGTGTCTACAATTTAACGATGTCAGGTGACAGAGAAGTCTTTTTGCTTGTTCCAATTTAAACTGCCTCAAATGTGATTTTGTTTAAGAGACGGATTTGATTTTGGTTATAATGAATTTGTGGTCTTTTGAAGGAAGCATCGACTCTTGATCTCTGAAGTTAACGAACTTCATAATGGCAGCAGCTGATTGGATGTATATTTCCTAGCGATAACAAGAGGTTAGGATGGAATTCAGTGCCAAAGAAACAACCGTAGATACAGCTGTTGCATAATTTGGAGTTGCTTCGAAAACGTTCTACTTTGAACAAGGGTGGATTCGGGTTTTCCGGGATTGTTCAGGACTTTATAAAGATCTTCAAGTTATTAAATTATAACAATTAGAAGCTCAAGGAGACTGGCGAAACTGTAATTTCTTTTAAATTATCTAATGAACTGACCTAAAAGTCTCCAACTCAATGATCCCAAAACCTCTAGAATAAATAGCTTAACAAGGGTTTCCTTTCAATAAAACAGTAGGGCTGAATAATTAGTGTGAAAGCCCTAATTGGTGAGTTTTAACATTTTATCAAATTAAACTACCTAAAACACTGTGACGACCCTCATATCCTCTTTGGATCACTTTATGGTCAAATTTTGAGTATATTCCGGGACCCAGAAATGAGGAAAGTTTATTATTGGAGTGTACCGACTATTTAGGACATTTAACTTTAGTCCTGGTCCTTTTAAAAGTTCGTCATATTCTAACTCAATATCTTTTCTAATCCTGCTAATATTATAAATGTGAAAGTGTTCATGTATGGATGTTTGTTGTGTAATGGCACCAGAAACGCTAAACGGATTTGGATCAAATTTGTCACAGAGCGCTGACTAAGATAACTTCTACCTTTAGGAAGATTGAACTTGATTTATTTTTAGATCTTATTATTTTAGCGGCTGATATTTTTTTAGAAAATAAAATTTAGTTATGTTTTACATTAATGTGTGAGTTTTACAGCATTTTGCTAAGTTTTTGATGTCTTTAATGTAAAATTTCCGTTTAAAACATTTTCATTATTTTACAAAGATCAAAAGTGTTTGATATAAATTCTTATAAAAAATGGGTGGATGCCACGCCCAGTACTTTACAAACATCACGTTTTCAATTTTTGTTCTTGGTGTAAACTACTGCTCTTTTTAATGGATGAATGGGCGGATACCACGCCCTCTACATCGATAATAGCAAATGTTCAAATTTTTCTTTTGGTAGCTTTATATAACCTACCGTTTTGAGAATTTTTAAGATTTTGTGTTATCGGGAAGTGCTTAATAATTTTTATTATCTGTCAGTGAGTAATCAAATGAGTCAGTCACGGTTTGTGGTGATTTTAAAAGTCCGGTATGTCAGGAAGGAAAATAAAGTAAACATTTTGTGAAGCTTGTGTTCTTGTCTACCTTAAAAAGTTGGATGCATTTGAAGTGCTTCAACGGTTGTAAAACGTTTCAGTTTGTTCTTCGAAACAAGATGCAGTATTTAAGAACTTAATTGGGCACAAAAACACGCCCTTTGAATAAACTCAAAAATGTGGTTGGAAATAGAATTACTAATATGGACGTGAAGAAAGCTACCGTTCTTAGAATATGTGAGAAGAGTGTTTTTTCTTGGAAACGTTCAGCAGGTCAGGTTGTCAATATTTACGCACATTGTATTTTACTTTTATATTTTCAGTCATATTCCAGAAAATATATGGACACCAAAATTCCAAACACCTTAGAATTGGATATGATTTATGCTGATTCCTTTTATATAAAGGATGGAATGTTTTGATTATTTTAATTGCTTTCGTTTAGTTCTTTAGTCTACCAACTTAATTTTTCAATTAACCAAAAAGCCTATAACCATTCACGAAGGATGTGTCAGTTCGAGGTCAAATAAGCTTAGTCGAAACAATTTCGAGTTTTTGGAAAATTATACTGAAGGGTGCCCTTGTTAATAGACCACACTCGTACATTCCTACAACATGCATAAACATATATGTATATCTTTGAGTATGTGCATAAAGTAAGTAGACGAAGATGGATCTGTCCGATAATCAAATTCTCAAGGATACGTATAGTTTATAAATAAATGAAAGGAATAAATTAAATTAGGGTTGGTTTTGGTTTTAGCCATCATATAAACAAACATGCTTTTATGGCATGAGTATATAAAGTAATGGCATTAATTGCAACCGACAGCTTGCCCTTTTCGGCTTTAGTCATTGCAGGTTAGAGACCGGCCAAAAATTACCATTCAACCGGAAGCTGGCTGAGTGGTTTTAGGCAAAGAAATTCAGGGATACACTTGTGTACATTATAGTCGTTCAGGCTACATAGGTTTTTAGTTTATGGTGATAAATCTGATAACGAACGTTCAAAGAGATGAGCATACTATGAGCAGAGTGTCAAAGTGGGTAATTTTCGTGGCGGAGGCGGATTTGGATTGCAAATGCCATTGAAATGAGTGACCGATGTGCTTTGAGGAAAATTTAGTTTGTGGTTAAGATAAGTATAATGTGGCGGGATTGTGCTGACGATAATTATTTCGTTCGATAGAAATTCGACAGGACGAGTATTCGTATAAAACATATCAATTATGACATTTTAGAGGTTTTAATTTATTAAGATGTGGAATTTCTAATTCTATATACGAGTATGTATGTACAGTGCATATGTATATAGATTTTAAATATCTCATACAAAATTGTTTTATTCTTCAAAATAAAGACCGTAAATTTAAAACCTATCTTAAAAAAGCTTAACTATGTACATGCCTTCTTAAAATAGTTCAAAGTATATTATGGATTTTTTTGTGATACAAGTTGAATAGGGTTTTCTAGTTTAAAATTCTTCATAAATTTGACAAAAATGTCAATTTAATAAAGCATGTTGAAATAAATTAATTAATCACCCTTATTACGGTTGTCAAAGATCAATACGATATTTGATATTTATTAATAAAATTAATGAATCGGTATTATCGTTGTCAAAAATCAAAATGTTTGATAAACTGTGAACGCTCTTCAGAAATTGGATCTATTGTGAATGATTTAAATTGACAGTCTTGGTATTATGGTTGTCAAAATATTTGTTGATAAGCACATTTTCAGTCAGTCACAAAATCCTCGTTGATAAAATATTTTACGGATCGCGAAAGACAAAAAACATGTCTACTATAGAACTATTTTTCGGTGAAAATGAAATTGAAGACGAAAATACTTTGGAGCAAGCAAAGATTCGAAGAAAATTACGCGATGCTTCAAATCCGATGGATTTGGCTGAACATATGTATGTAGATAAAAGATCTTTTTTAATTACATTACAAAAACTAATTTGGCTCGCTTCTAGATTCATTCAAAACTTTAGACTTTCGAAAGAAGCCTTCCATAATGTATTTTTAGATATCAACGACAAGTTAAAGCCAACGAAAAGGCAACAATCCATCCCAAACATACTAAAATTTGCAGCTGTCTTAAGATTCCTTGCGCAAGGAAGCTACCAGTTGAGTGTTGGGAACGATTTTAATATTGGTATGGCGCAACCAACGGTTTCAGTTGTTTTGAAAGAAGTTTTAAATGTTTTGGAAACAAATATTTGTCCTAAATGGATAAAATTTAACTATTCACAAGAAGAAGAACGCCAGGCCAAGATATACTTTTTTCAAAAGAGCAGTATTCCAAATGTTATTGGTGCTATCGACGGGACTCATATCAAGATTATTGGTCCGAATAAAGATCTTAGACATGTATACTACAACAGGAAAGGATTCTATAGCATCAATACTATGCTTGTAAGCTTTTCTTCATTTCAGTAGTAGGTATATTCTACTAACTTCCAGTTCTGTTTTGAAGATGTGTGACCACTTAATGTGCATTAGGTATATTAATGCGAAAAATCCAGGATCGTCACACGATGCCAATATATGGAATATGTCCTCGTTGAAGGCAAAATTAGAGGAGGACTACCGTAGTGGCCGTACTGACTTTCGGATTCTTGGTAAAAATTTTGATTCATGTTAATTTGTAATTCCATTGTATTTTTACGCACATGTTATAGGAGACGGAGGGTACCCTCTATCACCGTATTTAATGACACCGTACCGCAATGCCGAAGAAAGTTCAGTTCGAGCAAATTTCAACAGGAAGCATGCACAGGGTCGCAATATCATTGAGCGAACGATTGGCTTGTTAAAAAGCAGATTTAGATGCACCCTTCAAGCACGAGAACTGCACTACACGTCCAAAAAGGCAACACAAATCATAAATGTATGTGCAGCTCTGCACAATATTTGTATCAAGTATAGAGTGGAAAACCCTGAATTGGTTGGAGAAGAACCAGATAGTATTGTTGAAACCATTGATATTGCTATAGATTCTGCAGACACATCATTCAATGAAGGCAACCGAATAAGGGATTCGATTTTAAGATTCATGTAACTTCCAATTGGAAGTCAAAAAAAAATATTTTAGACATACTCTTATGAAGTTTATTGTTCGTTTTAAACTAAACTTATGTATGAAATATTAAATTAATTTGTACTTCATGCTTACATTTAAAAATAAATTAAGAAACTTAAACAAATTCATAAAAACTCAAAGGTAAAAACTAACAACATAAACAAAACAATTCATACATATTTGTGTATATACATACATAGGTACCTATTTTGGTACATATTAAAAATTATTTTTCAATTCCAGTTTCTTTTTTTCAATTTCAAATATTTGTAATTTTAGCTTCAATTTCGTCTTTCTGTCATTTTCCTTGTTTTTGATATATTCTTTTTTAAATTCTAATTTTTCTTTTTGAAGATGCAGTTTTTCTTTTTTTAAATCATAGTTTTTCTTAGTATAGTAGTCTATGTTGCTCAAACTCTTTTTAATTTCAGAAATATTTTGTTGCACACTGTTCATGATTTCAACCATAGAGCTATAAAATTTGTCCTGTGCAGTAGTTTGATTTTCCAAGAGCTTTAAGCGATCGATATCATTTTTTTCTTTTAGGGTCCTACGTGTTGGAACTTTTTGTTGCGCTGGGGACACCTCGACATCTTGCTGCAAGTCTATTATTTCGACATCGTTATCATCTGCTTTGAAACTTGGCAATTCAAGGCCAAATTCTGTGCCCGGTGGATCGACACAGGAGTCGAAGTGCATCAATGCACTAACCGCTTCCTCTGTGTCTGTGAGTCGGTGAAGTTTGTTAGGGCCTCCACCAGTCGCCACAATTTCAATTTTATTTTGAGTCTTTTTTTTTTTGGTTTTGCATTTTAGGTCAGCCCATACCTGCGTTAAGAAGAATTTTTAATTAATTTATTTATATCCGAAACACAATACTAACCCTCTGCCACTTGGCTGAGTCTCGTTGTGGCGGTCCTAAGCTATTTAATTCCACCGCAATCTCTATCCACTTCTTACTCATGAGCGGCTTTGAATAAACACCTTTGGCAAAGTCTGGGTTCTCTTCCATCCGTTCTACCAATCTGGCGAGCTGATTTTTGTTGCTTACAATTTTACTCCTACGTTAAGAAAACACTTTAAAATTGAATAGCACCATTAATTTATTACAAACTACTTACATTTTTAATGCAAATCGACCAAAACAAAATTCGTGACACGAAACAAAAGCAGTTCGTTATAAAATTATAAATGAAATTGAAACGTCAAAAGTAAATAGACACTATTCACAATAGATTTTTGATCTTTGTTCACAATGGATCAAAAAATGATCAACTCAGGTTCATAATACCGATGTATCAATAGATTGACAAAATATTTCAATTGTCAATTAATTGATCTTTGACAACCGTAATAAGGCTGAATGTTACTTTCTAAGACGATATTTTCATTGAACTGTTTTAAGATGACTCATTTTAGGTGTTTAATTTTTCTTTTGAATAATTCAGTGGTATTAGGTGATTGCTACATTTTTAACAGTCAAATTTTATAAATACCAAAACTTAAACACTCAAAGTCTATCCTATAATTTATTTTCCTTTATCGAACTGAACAAATATACCCTCAAAATATTTTGTTTTTTTCTAAACAACAATAAAGCCAGAATGTACACTCCGGCGTATACGCACTTTTTATTAGATAAACATATTTTTTGTGCAATGTGCACGTTCCATAAATAATAGAATAAAGTGGAATTGTATCTTTTTTAATATAAAAATATTGAAATAAACCCCTTCTCCCTAAAACGATCAATATAAGGCTACCAGACTATTATATAGTGCCTTTCCAGCAGAGGTACTGAGATATTTGCTAAATATGTATCTATCTTCCAATTGTTCCTCTTGGTATCAAGGTAATCTGATTTATTTAAAGGTTATGAGAGGATTAAAAGGATAAGAATATAGAGGAGTACAAAATTATCTTGTTTCTAATAACCAACCCTAACTAACATATAGGAACACAAGAAAATTCCTTGGAATTACTTTTTTGACGACCTCTCTAACGCGCATCACCTTTATTCTTCTAAAGTAGATCTTGAAATTCAACTTAACCTCTCCCTTATCAACACAAATCCTGACCAAACAGCAAAGACGCAAGGAGCACAATGCGTCAATGGAGATGCAAGATGTTTTCGTGCCATCTCTTCTAACTCAAACCTATCAAATTGATTTCAGTTCACTTTTCTTTTCACAGTAGGTACATATCTTCTCGAGGTTCACAATTTTGCTAAATTATCAATTTTTAAGATAAATTTTAAGATTCCCATTTACAAATACATATGTAGCACATACACACACACATCATTAGTCGGATTTATATTCGTTTAAAAATATTAAACATAATCATAATCACATTAATATTCATTCATAATTATTGGAATGAATATGCTTCAATTCAAAATATTTCCCTAAACACATAATCTTGTCGAACCATGCATTACATGAACATATGCTGGATTATGTATGTATTTGTATAAGTAATATAAATAGAAAAGGAAACACAATTTGTATTCAAAAACCAGGACTTTCCGGGCTTAGGCAATAAATTTGGATTTGGTTTTGGATTTGGTTTTGGTTTTCATCCTTAAGGCAAGGCAGATGTTCTGATTTTACAATAAATAAAAGGCAAATCATGAATTTTAATTTTAGCATATCTTGAAACCAAATTTATGAGCTAAAGTTACTGAATGGATTTAAAATATTAAATCCAAAAAGAGGCTAGAACCATAAAAACCAGTGAATTCATACAAGTATGTTATGTTTTTAAAGATTGAAATCAGTTCCCCCTTTACACACAAATTAAATGTGATTTCACAAATTAAAACAGTCATTTCAATTTCGCAGAAGCACATAAATCCACTATAGCTAAAAAAAAATAAAAACAAAAAACTTCCTAAACAACCACATACACCATCATTTTATTCCTTAAGAGCCCATTTCTCCATCTCATGTCTCACATTCACCACAAACACATAAATCAACCATATGCCGATGCATGTAGTCCTGATTGCAACCTCAAGGATCCAGAGCCAGACTCCAGACAGAAACTTCCAGCACAAAAATAACTTGTTTGTACTTAATAAACCTAAAAGGAACTAAGAGTATCTATCAGATACACATGCACATGTACTTACATGTGATATGTTTGATAGAACGAAAGGATAGGGAAGTAATAAATTGGCCAATGTAGGGTACAAGCTGCAAACCGAGTAACCTAGACTTCCATTTTTCCAGCAATTCGACAACATTATTTTTTAGGAATTTCTTCCCTCGATTTTCCCATAAACGTGCATGGTTCAACACATACACTCATATGTATGTATATATGTGTATATTTACTTGTATGCACTTGCATGCATTTGTGGTGGAGCTCGAAGTCTATTTATTTGGGCGGTAATAGGTGGCTTAAATTTTCTAGATTTCAGGGATTTTCTTAGACAATTCCATTAACTCGACGACTCCTAGTCCTAGACAGACACATTCGTTGGAAATTCACACCAAAGTTGAGGAAAATTGAACCATCATTTCCAATTTTGTGTTGTTGCTTTTGGTATTTGAAGGAGGCTGATGGAAAATTATTTTTTTGCAGATTTTGAACGATCTCACATTGAACTGCCTCTTACTGAATCGCATCAAGTCAAGGCTCTTGTAAAATCTAGTTTTAGTTTAAATTACTCATATTAGAAAATGATCAATTAAATTGAGAGAGATTGTGCTCTGTAACAAATTTGACTTTCAAAAATGTGACAACAAGTTCTCACTTTGGCCAATTCCACAACAGAATTGATAGAGATGTTGAGGCTTTATTTTTATTGGGGGCAATAAAATCAATAGGTATACAAAAGTTACAATATCACCTTAGTCGATTCCAGCCGAATTGATTTGAACCTTACCTGAACTTCAGCTTATCCACATACATATTTATATTTAGCTTTAAAAAAAATGACTATTATGTGTGTGCAAAGGAACACCTTTGAATATAATATGCCGGTAGGTACATATATTATGTATGTACATAGTTTTTCTGTTTGATAAAAGAATAAATTAATGAAAATTACACGAGATAAAAAAACTAAAAGGTTTTTAGCCTCTCTCTAGTCTAAAGTGAAATCAACAACTTTATCTTCGGTCTTCTGACACACATACTTGGAAACATGAATAAGTAGGTACATAAGTTTCAAAAAAAGTTTAAAACTTCCAAACAAAACTTAAAAATTCAACCGTTAAATAGATGCAAAAGAAGAAGGTAGCAGATATATTATTATGATGCAGCCACAGAGTCGTTGCATAAAAATCTCAAGGCAAGTCGTTCAAAAAAAAAAAATAAAGTTGCTTAACTTCTACGCTATCATGTCAAACACATCTTTTTTTGACATTTTATGTTGTTCACTTAAAGTTTGGGCTTTGTTTTGTTGACGATAAAATTTGTTTTATTTTTTTTAATTTTTTTTATTTTTGTAAACGTAAAGTTTTCGCTGACGACGATTAGTGCCGTAAAGTGAAATTATATAGTAGGTAAACACGGGAGCTGCTATGTGAAAAAGTTGTATGCTGATAGAAAAGTTTTTGGCCTTTGGTGGTTGCTGGTTGTTGGGAAATATACATTTTAATGCAGTCTTTCAAATCAAAGGGCAAAGTTTTCAATATCAAAAGGCTATTAACTTGACAAAGGTAGGTTGAAAGTTAATTAAAAGGCAAACACTATGTTTCTATACAAAATAATTTCTAAGTTTTTAGTGGGTACATAGTTTTCTGAATTCTTAAATGTATATATCCTTTTAGTATTATTAGGAAAATTATTAAGAATTGCTTGAATAATCAAAAGCACTTAAAACAAAAACGAGTTTAAAAGCCGAAGATAAACTCGATATCTACTGGAGTGTTGAAAGTTTAAACGGAGTTTGGGGCCCAATTTGTGCTTTTAGTTTGATTTTTTTTTAATATAGAAATAATACAAAAACTTAACTTAAATGCAAAAAAGTTGCTTTGACTGGAAGGCAACTAAAAACTTGCTTATATCGCCTGAACCTACTCAATAACTCTCAAATCTATAAGTCTAAAATCTTACAGTCTTTTACCTATTCATTTAGTTTTTGCATCCACAAATAAAAATCTAGATGATTTATTTGCGTAATTCATAATTAATTTAACAAACACGAAGCCAGCAACTATCCAACTGGAGGTTGGCTCGATGTTCATTATGCTTCGAAATCTAAATCTTAATAATAAAAATATTGATGATCAATGTGACTATGGACAATACTCAGAGAAAAAATCAAAGATGGTTAAAAGCGCATTCTGAAGATTTTTGTGTCGCACCGTGACAATTCACCATCTTTCAGTGTCTGAGGACCGAATTTAAAAAAATGTATCTTTTTACAATGGCCAACTGTAACGAATTCGCTTAAATTCAACAACCCGAGTATAACCCAAATAAAAACTATAATAAAGTTAAATCCATATAAACTACCAAACTTAATAAATTTTTGTTATTGAATTTATTACTTTAACAAAATCCTAAATAAATTTTAACTGAACATAGAACATAGACGACATTCATTGACGTTTGGCTTTTAACTAGTTTATCATATTTACAAAACTAGAATAAAATGTAGAATAAATCCTTGAAGCTTGCAACTGCAGTTCAGCTAACTTAACTAAAACAATTCTTGTTTCGTTTTTCAAAAGTCCAATATACAAAACCATGAAATTCAAAGATTTATTAAATTTTGTTTTCAATTTTCATTTCTTTGTTGTCGCCAGAAAATTAAGCGACCTTTAGCCTAGAAAAAAAGTATTTATGTATGTACATAAATAGGTAAGACAAAAAAACCTGAATAAGTGAATATAACTGTTTATGAAGAAAACAAAAACGGAAAAGATTGATACGAAAACTTCTTCTGTACAAGGAATATAAATTTATGCTGAAAGTGAACTGAATGCCAACGTCTCCGTGTGTTCCATTTCTAAGTCACTTATCCTTCTTGTTCATATATTCACGGAGCCTCTGACTTTGAAGTTAAAACTGCAGTGGTGGTAGTATTTTTTAAATTGTTTTGTATTTTCATATTTTGTACTTTATAGTCCTGTGGTTCCTGAATTTCATTGGAGCAATGGTAATGGCCAAACTTGAAATTTATATTTAATTCAAGAATTATAGCATTCATAACTATTTTAATAACAAGCGTTTTTACATAATTTATGAATAAGAGAATTCTGAGGAAAAATATGAAGTCGCATGTGCATTCAAAACTCAAGAGAAACATTACAGCTACAGGGACGGCTTTTTGAATGAACGTTGTTTTTGAACAAAATTGTTTGTGACTGTTTTTTCAATTTGTATTTTATTGTTTTAGATTCATCTTATAAATCATTGAAAAACCCATCAATATATACTTTTGTGTGTAGGCAAGAACATAATGTAAACATGTACATACAATATCATGTACTGCGATTTTATTGATAACTGAACTTTAATATCGATTTCAATAACTTTTATTTTATTTACATTAATGTGATGATCAATTTAAGAGTGGATGCGACAAAGGAAACTGAAACATTTCACAAGTAGGTTATCGCCACCCTCATCTATATGTATGTAAGCACATTTATCATTCTGCGATGCCTACCAACATTTATAGACTATAAACCATATACATATGTATGAAAGATTGTCCTTTCTAAATGAGAACATTATTATTATTTCACGCATATACATACATATATCACCAGCGAAATATTATTTTGACAGTTTCTATGAAAGGATTGGGTGGTGTGGGTGTGGTATGTCTGATTTTGCACATTATATTTTATATCCCTATTTGTATGCACATACTCGTACTTCTACAATCCATAATTTATATAAAACTGTATTTTATATTCCTTCCCACATTAATTTCTTAAGTTGGACTCGAATCTCGGCAGTTATTTATCCTGTGCACATATACATACATCTACATAATGTATATACATTATGTATGTGAGTACGTAATAACATGTGCATATATAATGTGCCTTGATATTGAATAGAAAACTTAATTTCAGCGTCGCCATGCCGCGTCGTTGATGGAATCAGTATGTAGGTCAAATTATAATTATGTATGTCCAACCCCCAACAAAACATGCCAAATTTAACGTCTAAGATGTGTTCATTGGAGTGTGGATGAGTCAGTTGAGTTGTTCTTTTTTAAAGTACAATGTTCAACCTTCATTTACTCCTCTCCTTATGAATTGATATTTAATCGAACCTAGAAAACTTGTACATATAAGTATAAAAGAAAATACAAACTTAAAGTTGAGTAAGCGACACATATACAATTTTCTTTTTTTCTAAAAATATTTATAAATAAGTTTCTATGTTTTCCTTTCCAAAGTTCACTTCAGATATAAAAATTGTATTTTTGATAAGCACTTTTTGACATGTTCCTAAGATCTCTCAAAATTTGGAACACTAAAAAGTCCAAGGTGGCTAATTCTTGAAATACAGTTCTTATCTCGTGATAACGTTACCGAACGAAATTCGAGGATGAACATGATCCAACCGATATACCGACATTGACAGCAACTTGTCTATAGTATTTCATTGACTCTCCCAACAGCTTTTTCACTATTTCACTCTTCTGATTACCTATTGACGTTTTGAGACGTCCAAGGTTCCCATCCTCATTCACCTTTTTTGACCATCTATGAAAAGCGTATATCTCTTGTAAACACTTTTTTGACTTTATGCCATGTCTAAAATTGAAGGACTCATCTCAAAAAATGCACAATTTTAAATCCTTTTGTACAAATTTATATAATATAATATGTTACAAAGCTTCTAATAAAAAATGTTAAATTCCATTAGAAAAATTTGAAGCCCAAGATCCATTCAAATTAAAAGAAAGAAATTTGTCATACGAAATAAAACAACTTTTGTGTACTTATTGGAATAAATACTTTATTCCCACACTACGAAACGTGAATTGTTATCTTTTTTATTAGTTTTTTTTTTATTATAAAAGTGATAATTTAGATTCATAAAAATAAAATAATAGGGATATAGATTTGTTTTAAAATAACTACTACCGTACTTTTAATTGCCGATCAAAATTCAATCATTTATTTAATATTTAATTGTTTTAGTTTCTAATTAATCAAAAAACTAAATTTTAAAATCGAAAAATGTTTAATTCATTTACAAACTTAAAAAAGCATCACCTTCTTTATGCAGTTTCAGGATGTGTTGAGGGACAGTAGCTACATCTAATATTGAGATCCTTTCTGGCCGTGGTATTACAGTTTTGTGTAAAGTTGATTGAGTTGGTTGGGTATAGATCTTAAGAGTGGTTTTGTAGAAATGAACTCCTTTCTTGTCCTGATTTGTAGAGGCTGTGTGGTTATAGGATTAACATTTTGTTCGTTTACCTGTTTGGTATAGATGCGTGCGGCCCGGTAGAGGTTTTATTCTTGGTTGCTTTTCTGTAAGATTAATCAATCATAGAGAATAACATCTAGACAAAATGAAAAATTATATCAAGGAGCATTATTGATTTGGACCCAAAAAAAACACATGTCCCAAGTGGAGTAGGTATTTTCGAAGATATTTGTTTTTAAGTTAAATCTCACGAAATGAGTATAAAGGCGTTAAAAGTAAAATAATTAATTTAAAAACAAAAGTTAAGAACGTTTTCAGGAAATTGTGCAGCAATTTACTTCAATTGAAAGACTCATAATTCGCACCATTTCAGAATCGCTTAACCTAGTTGAAAAAATATAGTTGTTTTTTAGTTCTACGAAGAAAGTCATGTCAAGTATAGCAAACAGTCGAGCAATTTGTTCTCGCTTTTCTATTGTATTTGCAACTTCATTTTTTCAAAAATAAAATTAAAGTTGAATCTATTTTCTGACGAATTATTTACATAGAATATACAAATTTTGTTGTTAAAAAAAAAAAATATTTCAAACACGAAATAAACATGTATTTGGCTTTAT
The DNA here is from genome assembly GCA_905146935.1 of Scaeva pyrastri. Lineage (NCBI taxonomy): Eukaryota > Metazoa > Arthropoda > Insecta > Diptera > Syrphidae > Scaeva > Scaeva pyrastri. Next base: position 52,624,337 of record LR989929.1, read on the forward strand.
AAAATTGTCACCGAGATGACTGCAATTGTTTTCTAAATTTCATAATGTCAACATTTTTAACACGAACATAATCGTTGAGGTTCAACATTTGTAACCATTCAGACCAATTTACTGAAACATGCTCTTTATTATAAACTGTGTAGCATTAGCTCATAAGGAGCTTAAATATTTGTGTTCAGTAGAAATTAACGGCTCGGAAAACATAAAAATGAGTACGGATAGTAATCCAAAAGGAAACCAGCAACTGTCCTGTGGGTCTCAACAGCCTATTTGGTCAATTAAACTTAATACTTAAATACGTATTTACGTTTTTGAAAAACCTATACATACAACATATAAAATCATACATATGTATTTATGTTCTAAAGCAAAAAAAAATCTTGGCAGACATTTTTTTGCATAACCAAAAAATCCAGAAATTTTTGTATACCTTTAAAAACTTCTTTGCTAAGTTTTGTACCGGAAAAAATATTATTTTAAAGAATGGCAAAAATCTTAATGACTTTATGGTCTGCGCAATTTTGCTCCGATCTCATTTCATCGCATTTAAAAAATAAAACGTTCCAATAAGGGCGATAGAAAATATAAATATTTAAAGCCCGAGGAAATTTCTGCAGTGAAAATTCATTTCTCTTACATAAATAATAATTGTTACACGAGTAATTTTGTCAAAAACATTTTGCCATAGGGATATTTTCAAGAAAATGATCTATTTATAATTGTAAATTTAAACAGTTTTTTAATTGAAATCCCATACGTTTTATATTTCCTGTTCTAATATCATTTATTAATTTTAGTTTTTATGTATTACCATCAACATTAATGTGTTAGTAAATCACTTGATGTTATCCTTATACTCAATTTCAAATATTTAATCAGGTGAAAATCATAAATCTATGGCGAGGAACGTTAAAGTAAATTGTTGGGTGGGTTATTTCAGTTTGTTTTCTAGATTTAAAGTTTATGTATTCATATTCAGATTAGTAAGCTGTTCATGCATCGCTATAAACATTGCATTTATAAATAAATGTTTAGGTAAGAGCCAATCATTTTACAACCTATCTTAACACACATCTTTTCTTGTACTGTCTTTGACTCAAACTAATATGTACATACATATATGTAAATTGCGCTTGAACAGTTTACCAGTCCTTAAAATACCTATGAACTAATACCAGTTTAATTAGACTGTCCATAAAAATCCCCACGCACTAACAACCCAAACATTTTGTTTTACGCGCTTAATCTAAGAGAAAAACAATGAATCAACAAGAAAAAAAATTACCTCATTATTCGGTTTTGGGGGGAACACATCATTCAATCTCTTCAGAGCAAAGTTATTCAATTGTGATTTATTTTAAAATTACCTCGTTTTGTGTCATTTCAATCTAGTAAGCTTTTTTAGAACCAAAGACCTCCTTAGAACCACAACCGACCGATAATAACAGAAAAATATTGATGCATTGCTTTGTTTTATTCGTAAATTACCTTTTAGTTTGTATTGATCAAGGATATTTTAGAAAATATGCCTTTTATAAAACAGTAAACTACTGACATCGTGGAGCTAGCGATCTTCACCGTTTTGAAACGAGGAGCGTCGACTAAGGCGATCGATCTCTATCTCTAGTTGCTTTAGATTTTTGATTAAATAAATTTGTGGGTATTAAGCAATTACCTCTCATTAATCATATTTGGCACATTGACCACAAAGACGATGTGTATGAATATAAATATTTTCACTGTCAACACATCTTCTCTGCCTGGCACCTTGTTCGTTTCGTCGTCTGGTGGCTTTAAGACACGCGCAAGAGAGGATTTTATTTGGTTTTTGGCTTCAGAAAAGCTTTCACGAAACAAATAAAAAAATCATATGTAACTAAAACAAAAATAATAAATAAGAAAACACACCCATCGACTGATGAAATGTGTAATTTTAACACAAATGTACCTCATTTGTTAATTTAGCTCGGTTCTGGAAATTTGTACTGGTGCAAAGGAAACCATAAACGTATGGACGAACTCTCGTTGCAAAAACCTTTAGTTTAGTAGTTTTAACAATTTAAAAGCAATTTAAGATTAAAAGTTGTTAATGTGCAAATACCTTTATATTTACGATTCCCAATTACTACACACACTGTCCCTGTTTCTTTATATCTCGTTTCTCAGCCGAAAGCAGACTCTTGTCATATAAAAACACACAAGTTCTAAATCCTAAATAAATTATTACGGTCATTTTATCACGTTACACCAACCTGGGCAGTTGAAAAAATATGTATTCCTATATTCTTTAAATAGTTTATCAGACAACCATAAAGGAGATAGAGTTGATTGGTTGGTATTGGTAGTCATGGTGGTGATGTAGTGGATTGAGTTAAAAATATTTACGTTTACTTTGTATTTAGCACTAAAACTGTCCTAACTAGCTTATAGAAAAAATAACATTTATCAATTTGGATAATTGACAAATTGGACTCACCTTAGAGAAGTTCGATAGGTAACTGTAAACAGTTTTTCGTTAAATTTGTTTATTTTTATTTTGGGGTACCTCGTTTGATGATTATGAGTACGTCTTTGGAGATTGAAACAGAAGCACATAGGGATTGCTGGTTAAATATTCCTAAGGGTTTACTTGTGGCTATGACTCCTGCTGCGACTGCGACTGTTACGACTATGGCGGCTACGACTTCGTGAACGTGATCGTCTGTGTGACTTTGAAGAATCTACAAACAAAAACAACATAGTCATGTACAAAAAAAAGTATAGAATAGAAATAAGATTTAGGGCTACTTACATCTGTCATCACGTCTACGATCGTTATATCGATCTCGGTGACCACCACTGCCTCGTTCTCGAGAATATCCTCTTCTGTCCCGGAATTCCCTTTGAAATAAAATAACAAAAACATTTTAGTAACAATATAATGATAATATAACTTTCTTTTGAATTTCTTACTCGATAACAAAAAAAGGTTAGCTTTATATGAACTGGAAGACTGGATTTTTATTATTTTTTAGTTATATTGTGATGGTACAACAACTTTTGACTAACAGAAATTATTTTAACATAATTGCTATCCAGGGCGTGTAAACGGGCTCAGTGCGAATCAAATTTCAGAAATGCAGGTAATGGCTGAAATGACCGGTATCTTAAATAAAGTTCAAACCTAACAAAAACAATAGAGCCTAGCTACTGTTAAAGAGCAGTGAATAAAAAGATTTCGCATGTCTAGTCCATTTTAAGGCCCCAAATTGTCGTACCACATCTGGTCTTAAGTGTGCAGAAAAATCCAATGTAGTCGTGTACAAGAACTCTGTTTCTGACCCAGGCGCAAGACAAACCCATAGTAAACGATAATGGCCGTAGGATGAATTAGAAAGTGATTCTAATTTTAATCGAAGATCAACAACAAACAAAATGTTAGCAAGGCCTTACATTACAGTGGAAATTAAGAGCACTATAAATCAATGGATACCAATCTCTCTAAAAAAAACCTTCATTAAACAAGTTTTATACAAAATTCATTACATATGTATACCTACATATGTATGTACATATATTTCACTATTAGGAAAAAATAATGTAACTAGGGTTTACGAAATTATATCATTTTGTTAATCGATTTTGCTTAACTCCATCGCTATAGCAACCAAACTTAATATTAATATACACATATTGAAGAATTTTTGATTGAAACATGTTCTTAGAAACCAGAAAATTCAAATTGAGCATATTATTTTAAGATAGCAGCAATAATAACAAGTTGTTGCGAAAATAAATGCAATATAATTTATCAATTTTAACACATTTTTACTGTTTCTTTAAATTAAAACTAAAACACTTACCTCCTGCGATCCCCTCCTGCGCGGCGATCCCGTTTGTAATCAGCTTCTCCTCGCATCTTGCGCTCTTCTTCTCGACGCTTTTCTTCTTCTTCGCGTTCTTTTTGTCGCTTTTCATGCATTTCTTCCACTGCGTTCCGCAGCTTCGAATAGCCTAGATGCTGCTTACCCATTAAGTGGTCTTCAATGCGCTGCTGAGCATCGCCCACAATCAGAAAAGCTCCACAAACCTCGCAAACTTCCATTTGTTTTTCAGGAATCCCATTCAAATCCATCATCCACGCGGGCAATTTCTTTTCCACAGGTGGCGGTTGCGACACTGGCGTTCCATTTTCGCCCCCCTCTGTTGGCTTTGCAATCGATGGATTCGCATTATTTTGATCGTGCTGTGCTATCAAAGCATCCTTTTCATCTTTCAATTGTTCACATAGGGTCATTAAATCTTGTGCCTGGTCAACGTCTCCCCTGTGGCCTGCTTCCTCTGCCTCTGATAACAGCTTCTTGATACGTGCATTCAAATTATTCAGCTGTTCGTGGTATTTGGATATGTAAACTGGTGCCGCTGGCATGCCATTTTCTGTTTTGTTCATCAGCAACAATCGCTGGCGCCCTTTTTGAATCTTCCGGTCCACTTCGTTTAACATGTTGTTGCAAAAACGCAAAAAATCATCCTCGAATTGCCTCTTTCGAGCACCAGGACGGGCATTTTCATACATTTTCTTTGCCTCTTCGTCATGGAGTCGAGGACATGGACCCAAGTCAGCGCGAGTATTCACAAACAAATCGTGCGGGCAGAACTTTACCAGAAAATATTGGCAGAACTGCAATTCAAATAGCATTGTATATCAGGAGACAATTTATAAACAAGTTTGACTTACATCCGGATCATCCCAGTTGACTTTTTTGCCTTTTTCCGAAGGACCCAGGTTACGATTTCGGCCCATGAGCTCATCAAGCATTTGCCTTGCTGCGTCAACCATCTTGGTTTTTTCTTCAGAACACAAAGATTCTGATGGTTTCTGGTTTTTATTTAAGTTTTTTTTTATAGTTTAAAGAGGAAGTACAATAAGTTGATTATTTGGTGGTGATATAATACAATTAATTGATATACTTAAAAAAATTAAAAATATTTTAACAGGAAGCAAAATGATGGCGGCCAACCAGAATTTTTTGGGGAATTGATTTGACAAAACAAACTACAATACTGGTCGTCCTCTTCGACTATCATTTTGTCTCTTTTCAAAAGCTGATATTTCGTCGGCAAAGGAGTTTTGCTGGCAAGGCCTGTTTGCTTTGCACAGTTTAACGTTCGCAGAATTTACAAAACTCCTCTGTCGGTTTCCCAAAATTGAAGGAAATTTTACAAACGAGATTTATAAGTTTCACTACATTTTTTACTTAACCTACTGTAGAAATACTGTAAGTTATAAGTTAGCTCCTGGCAATTTGTATGGATAGATATTGTTTGAGCCTACTTGCTATTTTTTAAATAAATTATAAATTAGTTAAGATTAAAAGATTATATTTGAGGAATAGTACAATCAGCTTCCGTACTACAGGGGAACTAGTTTGTTTTATTTAAATCGATGTTACCTGGATGCTTTCAAAAACAAAATATTTTCAATTTTAAAAAACCAAATATTCACTTGTTAACGAATCCTACTTCCTACTAATATTATAAATGTGAAAGTTTGGATGTGTGGATTTTTGTTGCTAAATAGCACCAAAACGGCTGAACGTGCTCTTGTTTGCAATTTTCCACAGAGATAGGATATATCCCGGTAACATGTACATGTACAATCACGCTAGAAGGTCTTGAACAGAAATTTTATGAAATTTCAATTTGGAAACAATATATATCCAAACAAGACAAATTATAATTTTTTAAACAAATTTCTTGATCTAAGCTTTTAATAGAATTTGTAAATAAAAAATTTTAATTCATCGAATTGGAAGAAGCAGCATGTGACATTTGTTTTTCTATTACTAACTATCTATCCCCTGCGAAGATAGGACGAGCCACTAGTATAATATAATCACACAATCCCAACTAGACTGCCATTTCTTAGCCTTTTTATAATGAAAAACTGTGGTGGTACGTAAATAGCAGTCCATAATGTAATAAAAGTTACTTACTTACATTAGCATCACGTTTTTCAGTTTGCATTTCCAAAATGTTTGTACTTTGAATTAAATTAACATGTTTGGTGAAATTTAATTACATTAAAAATTTGCTGAATTCTAGGTTAAAAGCGCATTGCAGCACATAGATACGAAGTTTGACCTTATTCACATTGATATAAAAAAAACATGAACATCAACTCATCTCCATGTCGATTATTTCCTCGTGTAGCCTAACGGTTACTGCATACGTGAACTTTGAACCACAGTTAAATGTTAAAAGATAACCTACCAAAGTGCATCAAATATATGTATACTAAGCCACGGATCAAATATTGAACCCCACGATTGTATAACTGACCCTAGGGGGCTTAATTTAAAATACCTCAGTTATTTTGTTTTTCCCAACTTTCTCTCCTTATCATATTTAATTGATCAGTTTTGTATTTTTATTTTTTCTTCCAATAAAAGCTTTAAAAATAAACAAATATCATCCGAGTTCGAAAGCTCCACGGCAACACGGTGACAATGACGGTACATATGTACTAAAAATCTTCCTCTCTCTCTTTCTCCATCAGTATTTCAGTAAGCTGTAACCTGTAAGCTGTACTAGACAAAGTAAAAGTTCCCAAGAGCCAAGACCACTCGGTGAGAAAAGGAATCTTCGTAGAAAATAAATTACTTGTTTTTTGTTGGAACTTGGAAGAGGTTGGCAATTGTAGATTGTTCGAAACAGTAGAGCAAGTTGTCCCTCCGTCAGATTTGTTTGTTATTTTAAAGAACTTCTAAAATAAAAATGTTGCGACTTTTTAAAACTGCTTGTGTTGGACAGTTTTCAAGAAAAATTGGAGCTCCATCATTCTCCGCCTCTGCCCTTGCACAGCCTAACCAAAATCCAGAGATATTGTACACAGGGGTAAGTAGAGTACCATTTTTACATAAAATATTCTTCGGGATTAGAAAATTAATTAAACTTTTTCTGCCAATTGAAATATGTATTTACCTAACAAATTACGGAATGAAGATTATGTACATTTATATTCACATACAAGTTTATGATCTATTTATGGAAACGTGTCGTGTTTTTCTGCAAAGGATTACTTTTCTATGATGACCTTGGATTTTCGTTTTATTTTTGCCGGTACGCGACCGGTACAAGTTTTGTTTTTGTTTAATATTTTGACAGGGCTTAGTTTAGTGGTGTTCAAAGCACTGTCCTTTCGAACGTTGATGAAAACAGTTTATTTATAAAGATTATCCAGATAATGTTCATCACAATTTGTACGATAATAAAGAAATTTCTATTAAAAAGAACATTTATACTGAAACATATTTATATTATGCACATCCAAGATAGGTTTAAGTTCAATAGGCCTTCGTTCCCCTGATCTACAGGGAACAGAAATGTGTGGCTTCGATAAAAATCCACTGAAAGACTTGTATATTTTTGCTTTGCTTTAATACAAAATTAATTTAACTCAATTTGTTCATTTTGAAATTGAGATACATGATCCCTTTCAGCTTCGTTTATTTAATCTTTATGGTTTATGAACTACTTTGTATGTACACATAGTAGATGTTTTCATGTACATTTCTTATCTCTTTTTATTTATTTTAAATATCCAAATCAATACAGTGTTGTCTTGTTTTGTTTTGACGATAAGAAGAAACTTGAGATTTAAATTTGCAATAGTATGTGAATGGCAAGTGGCAGTAAAATGTATGGAAGATTAAACAGGGTGGTGCTGAGAAGACGGACGAATTTGATATTTTATTCAAACGATGGCAAATTAAATTGTAACATGTGGCGTCATTTTAAGCCTAAACGCTATTCGCTTTTGCAGTGCAATTTTTTTATTCTGGTTTTTATAACGAGACGTTTTTGTAAACAAAACTCTGCGTCTTAAATAATTTTTTTATTATTTACCTACTTTGGATATTATTTTTGCAGAAAAACAAAATAATTTGAATTATGTTGTAAAATAATACTTTAAACCTTTGGAACTTATTAATTTGTTAAGGAAAGATATTAGAAATGAAATTAAAAATAGTTTTATACTACTTCTTTTTAATCTCCAAGATAGAGTCTTTTTGTCAACAGCCGGGTTTTTGCTTGCAAGTTTATTTTTGAATGGTTTGAAGGCATCGGGGCTTTCGTTCAAATTCGCTTTCCCGGTCAAGTTCCCATTCAAAATCGAATTCCTTAATGAGTTAATACCCACGGAAAATAAGATACACATCTGTCCTAATGTTTGGTTTTAGCAAGACAGGACCAAAAGAAGCACATCCAGAGTTTAAATAGAATGAAGGACGTCATCTCCCAGAAGATTTCATGACTTGATCCTATTAGTGTGTAGTCAAGCGCCCTTTAGATTAAGTTTATGAACACAAAATAAGAATTGAAACATGCCCGAAAAATGTTTCATTAAAATTACCAATATTGAATTTTTCACCCATACCTGTATTAGAGCGATAAAAAAAACGAAGCACTTAACAATTTTCTATAGCCAAGCATATGTATATTTATAGGGAAAATGACATTCACTTTTAATTGCGATAAGTAATGATCTGCAGTAAACAAAAATTAATGTATTAATCGATAGAGAGAAAGAGAGCACACCTCCATAAGTAGATTAGTGTGCAAATGTTTGTTAAGGTTATAGTTAAATAGGTAGATGTAGAACACTAAAAAAAGATTGTACTTAACTATCTACATTTAATAACAAAATTAAAAATTACGTGCCTGCACTTCAACTTTTTAATATACATGTTTACATTAGCATTAGATTGATTTGTCAGACTATCGCCTGGTAAGTGAAGAGGGAAAATGAAGACAAAAGTTAAGACTTAATTTTTTCTCTTTTATTTGAAGTAGTGATTAATTCCATTCTATTTAAATGCTGAATTCATTGATATAAAATTATTCTATCCTTTTTATTCTTCCACTTCAGAACATTTATCGGGTAAATCATAACTCATTGATTGCCAGTAAATTATAAAAAATAGTGATAAGAAATTATTTTGCGTAGGAAGTAGTAATAAACTATCGATAATAGTAATGTTTTGCTATTGATAACACAATGTTTACAAAGCTAGGACATAATAAGCTTTAAAAATAACTAGAAACAGCTGCTGTAATTGATGTAAGATAATGTTTGTGGAGTTCAACAAAAAAAATATTAAAAAATTCCAATAGGACAAAAAACTTTGCACTGCACTCCTTATTTTTGGTGATTGATTTTAACTTAATATATTTTTCGCAAGCGATTACTTTCTCCATTAATTTTATTTTTATTTCTTCAAAAGATATTTTTATTTTTAACAATAATTAATTCTTTTGTAGATTTTCATCAACAATGAATGGCACAAAAGCAAGTCTGGAAAAACATTCCCAACAATCAACCCGTCTACCGAAAAGACAATAGCTGAAATTCAGGAAGGTGGTAAGGAGGATATAGAAATTGCTATTAAAGCTGCACGAAATGCTTTCGAGTGAGTTTTATCTTGCAAGCGTTGCTTTGCATTTAACTGGTTTATTTATTTGAATTTTTTCTAGAATGGGCTCGCCCTGGAGGCGGATGGATGCTTCAGGCAGAGGTGAACTTTTATATCGCCTGGCCAGCCTAATGGAAAGAGATCAAGCCTATCTTGCTGTAAGTTTGAATTCCCAAAATGACGATTTTCCTATTGTCAATTAAAACAATTTATTATTTTCTTAACAGAGTTTGGAAACATTAGACAACGGAAAGCCCTACACAATGTCATACAATGTTGATCTGCCAATGTCTATTAAAAACCTTCGTTATTTTGCCGGCTGGGCTGATAAAAACCATGGCAAAACTATTCCAATGGACGGACCATACTTCAACTACACCCGCCACGAACCAGTTGGTGTTTGCGCACAAATCATTCCATGGAATTTCCCCATTCTAATGATGGCATGGAAATTGGGACCTGCTCTTGCTACCGGAAACACTATTATTCTTAAGCCGGCTGAACAGACTAGTTTAACGGCTCTTTACATTGCCCAATTGGTTAAGGAAGCTGGATTTCCAGAAGGTGTTGTTAATGTTGTTCCCGGCAAAGGTCAAACAGGTGCCATATTGTCCAATCACCTTGATGTGGACAAAGTAGCTTTTACTGGATCAACTGAAGTCGGTAAATTGATACAGCAGGCATCTGCTCAATCAAATCTGAAGCGAGTTACACTCGAACTCGGTGGAAAGAGCCCCAATATCATATTAGCCGACAGCGATATGGACTACGCCGTCGAGACATCTCATTTCGGCTTATTCTTCAACATGGGTCAATGCTGCTGTGCTGGTTCTCGAACATTTGTAGAAGATAAAATTTACGATGAGTTTGTGGAACGAAGTGCCGAACGTGCTAAGAAGCGAACTGTGGGTAATCCATTCGATTCAAACAACGAACAAGGTCCTCAAATCGACAATGAACAGATGAATAAAATTCTCGGACTAATAGACACTGGCAAAAAGCAAGGTGCCAAACTTGTAGCCGGTGGCAAGCGTTACAAAGATTTGCCCGGTTACTTCGTGGAGCCAACTGTTTTTGCTGATGTAAATGATGACATGACAATTGCCCGCGAGGAAATCTTTGGGCCAGTGCAGCAGTTGATTCGTTTTAAGAATCTCGATGAAGTTATTAAGCGTGCCAATGCTTCGGAGTATGGTTTGGCTGCGGCTGTATTTACGAAGAATATTGATAAGGCTAATTACTTGGTACAGGGATTGCGGGCAGGCACTGTGTGGGTTAACACTTACAATGCTCTGGCTGCACAGTCTCCATTTGGGGGCTACAAGATGTCAGGTCACGGACGAGAAAATGGCGAGTATGCACTTCAAAATTATACTGAAGTTAAGAGCGTTATTGTTAAAATCAATGAGAAGAGCTCATAGAAATAATGGGATGGTTTATATACGGTCAAATTTGTTATTTTAAATAAAGCTTATAATTATTTACACTGACTTTTATTTTATTTTTTGCGTAAAAAGATACTCGAAGATATTATTTATGAATGTTGCAGGAAGTTCTTGTTATGGTGATAACGGATTTGTTCATCTACCAAGATTAGAATCAGTAAGTGTACGAACAGAGGCTTACCACAACTTGTCGCTATTTCAATAATCAGCCACCAAGAAATATGCACGAGAAATTCGCTAAAGTGTATAATAGTTAAGTCGAATTAAGTGGCCTAAGATCCTAAGAACAAGGTCTACAGGAAGCCTTCAAAACTGAATTAAAACTTTTTTCTGCAAATAAACTTTTGCAGGATGTTATTGTGGAGCCAAGTCATCCAAAATTTATATAAAATACCCAACATCAAGTACTCGTCAAAAACCAGGTTCAATTTCTTATTGTGGGGGTTTCAGGTTTACTTAATATGTAAATATTAAATAAATAAAATTAAGGTTTAAGTAAAGAAATTAAGGTGAAACTTATTTTAAATTTGTATAACAAACTTTATTTTAATTAAAAAAAAAAAACTTTAAAAATCAGAAAACACAAAGCTTATCCTTTGTTTTCCGCGACATTTGTTCCTTCGCTAATGAGCTTTCACTTTTCTTGAGCCCGCCCAATTCTTGATTTTTCGCTTCCAGTTGCATTTTTAGCCGTTTGTGTACATCGGAACCTACTGGGTGTCGTCTCATTGAATCTTTGACCTTTGATATTTCCCGTTCTTTCTTGCGAATATCATCGGAAATTCGCACACTCTCTACATTCAGAGTCTTTGTGGTGTGATTTTGGAAGGCGTTCTTCATTGGCTGATTTGAAAGTGGCTTTGATGCTACCGCCTGCTTATCACTTGCCAATATTGTGCCATTCAGAAACGAAAACACATCTGTTTTCTTAGACTCTCTGGCATATGCCTTCGAGTTTAATGTCTCTTGCCTTTTTTGATGCTGTTTAAGCTTCTTTTCGACGCTAAACAGATTTTGATCACCATTAGCAGCTTCACGGAGTTCCATGCAGTGATCCAGGGATTTCCCTGGGGGCAGAATTTGTGCACTTACAGGCGTGACAATTCCCTCGCCATTCCACCCCAAGCCTGTACCCGTTATGTAGCCCATTTTGGACATCAACTTGGAGCCAATACCCTTAGTGTGCTTCTCCCATGCACCCAAAGGTTGGTCCGCAGCATAAGAAAAGAGGCTTTGTTCGATTAGACGTGCCCTCCGGGCAGATTCGAATTCGTCGGATTCTGCATCCGATTCCTCATCAGAGCTACTACTGCCACTGCTGAGATCTTCATCTACGGAAAAGATATTAACTTTCTATTAAGACAAACAAAAATTATTTCGTAAGATCAAGTTTACCATGAAAAATGGGGAATAAATCCTCGAAATTGAAGTCAATTTCCTTTTTTTGGCTGTCCAAGCGCACCCGACAGTTCTTTTCCATGAAATTAGCACACAAAACTCGGCCCTTGTGCCACATGCGGTCCTTCATCTTGGCAAGTACTACACAGTTCCTAGCCAGCTTATCAAATTCGGGTTCTTTGTACTCCTTTAGTTCGTCAAACTCTACAGACTCTCCATGGGAAAAATGACACTTATCGCTTTCGAATCTGCACTCGCCCTCAAGGTAGTACGAGCAAGGGATCATTTCCTTGTGAGTGGGATTAGTGAAGAGCACTCGCAGGGCTACATTGTCCGAAGAATCATCTATCCCGCAAATTATAGCATTGTGGTAAGTTTTAGTTCCCCAGGAGTGTTGATGTGGCGCGGAACATTTCTCACCAATCTTTGACTCCAAAAGTTCCTAAAATGACAAAATCAGTTTCTGTGATGTTCGTGCCGAAAAAAAAAAAAATTACCCTAAGTTCTTTCAATTTAACATTTGATTCGCTCTTTTTATCGATTTCGCCGATTTCTTTCATAAACATAGACATTTCATCATCGTTCTCCACCTCGCATTTTTGGGTTTTAGATTCCGGGTCTAAAGTGGACTTATTAATGCAACATCGAATTTTCAATCTACGACAAACTTACCATAGCTATTTGCAGAGGTAGCAATTGTTTCTCTTGTTAGTTCCAAGAGCTCGTTAAGATCATTTTTGAGACTTTCTAAAGATTCCTTTTCCACAGGGTCTGTTGAACAAAGTAAGGCTTCTTCTACCGTACGTAGCTTGGATTTAAGGAACAATTAATACAAAACAATTGCACATTTCTTGGACAAACCTGTTCGTTGTATTGATCGAGTTCATTAGACATTTTATTTGAACCATTAAATCTTTTTTGTACAACCAAGAACGTTGAAAAAATTTTCAGTTCTAGCAATAGCAAATAAAATAGAAATATAACAAAACAAAAAAAAGACAACAAATGTGTAGTTGTGTATCGGAACTGTCTTTTTTGTTGTTTCGAAATTCTATGTTTTCAGTAACATATAGGTAACATAGGCTAGTTCAGATTTGTAGGGGTATTTGGATAAAGGTAATACCCTTCAACATCGGGTATCAAGTTGCTTGAGATTTTTTTTTTAAATCACACAAGGCAACAAAGTTGCAAAGCACAAACTTAAATCGCACCTTCTTGCCCAGTTGGCTCCATACCGACATATTGAAGTGTCCTTATATTACTAAATCTCTAACTGTGCTGTACTCTTTTACGAATCATAAAAAGTCCTCAGCTTAAAATATAATTAATAATTTACCCGGTTTACAAGGAGAATTGAATCCGAATTGAATCAGGATATAGTGGCGCGTATACCCGGATCGGATCGAAATAGGATTACTAAATCCGATCCCACAAAACGAGGTGAATCGAATCGAAAATTTGTTTGTAAACCCGAATCGGAATCGAGTTATTGGTGTGTGAGGTTTTGCTTGTGTGCGTGTTATATTTTTTCTCTCTTGTTTGTTTTGAGATTCGTTTATTTTGGTAGTCTGCATTGTGTTGTTGTTGTAAGCATTATTTTGTTTGAATTATTTGAGAAAATATGCTCACAAGGTCACAACACAGTACGCACACAAATATAACCAAAATGTTATTTCGATTCTATTTCAATTCGATTCCTCGATCCACTGACATCCTATACCTGGATCGAAATCTCAATTCAATTTCGATTCGATTCCTCGATCTCCTCTTGTAATCAGGGTAATTGATTTGCAGCAGTTCGATCTCTTAAAATAATGTCTTATGTAACTTAAAACTGGAAATCTGTTGCCAAACAGACCTTATACATAGTTATATTTTATTAATTATTAATCATTTCATAAATATATCAAATTAATGCTTACAAAATAAACAGCGCTAGCAACGCCGAATATGCGTACATTCACTTGAATTTCTAGAAATTCACGAACCAAATAGGACCTTTGAGTCTGATTTAGTGATTTATCATTAAGAAAACTGAAGTGTGTTAAGTGCTCAACAATTCGGACCAATTCTGACCAATTCTATGTTAAATCTAAAGCCGACGATATCACCGAATGGCAATGCTGCAATGAAAAGTCAAATTTTATCTGTCAAAACTATAAATTTGCACATAACCTCAACTAACAAAGAACGAAACCGTCATCGGTATTCGCTTGCAAATTTTCTACTTTTACATTCTTTCAATCAATTTAAATTAAATAAAAAATGAGTTCTATCGGTACAGGTGTAAGTAAAATTCAGCAAAATTTAAAAGAACTTTCTGTATTCAAAAAATTCGCTTTTAGTACGATCTCTCGGCTTCCCAATTTTCACCCGACGGCCAAGTTTTCCAAATTGACTATGCCTCGAAGGCAGTGGAGAAAAGTGGAACAGTCATTGGGGTGCGCGGTAAAGATGGCGTAGTTTTGGCTGTCGAAAAAATTGTCACCAGTCCCTTGTACGAAGAAGACGCAGGCACCAGAATATTTACCATCGACAAAAACATTGGATTAGCCTTGGCTGGACTCCTTGCAGATGGACGCTACATCGTCCACATCGCTCGTCAGGAAGCAGCAAACTACCGGCAACAATTCGATCGTACTATCCCCTTGAAGATGCTCATCGAAAGAATTTCTGGGTACATTCATGCTTACACTTTGTACAGTGCCGTACGACCATTCGGCGTGACAGTAATTCTGTCGGCCTGGGATGAAGATCAAGGTGCACAGCTGTATAAAATCGAACCTTCTGGGCATTCATATGTAAGTATTTTGAACATAAAATAATCTATAGTTTATAAATTATGCTCTCCTTAGGGTTACTTTGGCTGTGCCAGTGGTAAGGCCAAACAGCAAGCCAAGACCGAGATGGAAAAATTCAAATTTGTAGAAATGAACACTGAGAATCTGGTGCAAAATGCTGGCAAAATGTAAGTTTTGGACCAAACATAAAAAAAACACTGTCTAATAGACAATTTCTTCCAGAATCTACCAGGTCCATGATGAGCTGAAGGATAAGGATTTCCGTTTTGAAATGAGTTTGGTTAGTAAGGAGACAAACGGTGTTCACCGTTTGAACCCAGCACCGTGGCACGCAATGGCAATTGAAGCTGGACAAGCTGCCAAGCGAGAAGACGACAGTGATAATGAAATTTAAGTTATCTGCGTTTATAACTTTTTTAGCTTGTACGATAATTCATTGGAGGGTTCCCCGGTAAATAAACAGCTTTCAAATGTATTGTTTTTTCAAAAAGGAGTTCGAGAAGTGTTAACAAAAATAAAACAAATAATAATTTTCGAAAATGCATCATATTTTTTTTAACCAGAAGATAAACTATCGAAAAAATTAAGCTTTTACAGAACAATTTGGATGCTATTCAATGAATTGAAATATGCATTTCAAAGATTTGAAATAATCTTTGATTCCTAAAATGAATGCAATTTATTGGGCTGAATTATATTCGATTTTAGAAAGACAAGGTCATGATTTCACCATTGCTAAAATCTATTTTTTGCAAAGTCAGTGTCAGCGCATCCTGCAAATTAATTCAGAAATTCTGAGAGGGCATGGAAATTCCAGAGAAAAGGGTTATTACAATGTTTGGAATGTAAAGGCCCAATATAGCCACTCGACTTTATTTTTGAAATTACTTGAATTAAAATATCCTATGCATTTACATATTATGTAACAGCAAAAAATAAAAAAAAGTAAATTTCATACGTTGATCTTTTTTTTTAAATTCAAGTGATATATATGTAGGTATTTTTTAGGTTAACGGTGTAGGAATATTTTTAAAATGAATCTTTATATTCGTGCCCTAATACTAAATTCTTGCATTAGTTACCATATTTTCCAAAATCAAAAACTATTTAGAATACAAAGGTGATATTAAATATCTGAGAAATTTAAGGAAAAACCAATGCCAAAATCGTAGAATTTGAAGCAGATTCGACATATAGCTCCGAGCTTCCTCTCTCTAGTTTTCTGCATTTTGCAGAAACATGTAAATCCAATATAATACTTATTATTATAAAATCTTAATTTTATATCCAACAATTCAAATAATCTCATTATTTGTGGTTCAATATATTGACCCATGAAGTCAAGTCAAAATCTATAAATCTAAAATAATAACAAAACTCAAATTTTGAAAGTGTAAATATCACAATGTTATAGATGAAAATTCTAATGGATTTTAAGACAGAAGAAAATCAAAACCTTAACTGCAACTGAAAATAATATATACGAAAATTAAAATCAGATTTTTTGATTGTTTTAATAAGGGCGAGTATTTCTAGTGAGTGTTTGAATTTTTCTTATTTGCAAAAGGTGCTTCATGTTACTACATCTTAATTCTTAAATAAAATAAAAAAATAAAAGCCGTGGCGACGCGACGCGGCCTGCTCCCGCATCTATTGTGTTGTAGTACTAAGGAATCCGTTCATTAATTCCAAAGACCTTGAAGCAATCTGAACTGGCCCTTTCACTTGTCAAAAGTTACCTCCCCCACTCCGCATTTTCAACACACTGACACTGACAGCATCAAAACCAGCGACTGACAGCCACAGCAATAAATCGAATTTTGCGGAAATCTTCAACGACCAACGAGTGGAAGAGCCGTGGTCGAGGTGTGCAAAGACAAGCTACAGAAAATCCGGCAGCGCAGAATTCAATTTGGTTTCTTGCGTTTTCGCAGGTTTTTCTACTCATTTCTTAAAACATTTTCTTCCATCGACTCTATTTGCTGTTTAAACCTTTTCTTCTCCGCGTAACTTCATTCTACAAAAGAGTTATTTCTAGTTTTGTTAGAAATACACCGAAACGGAGTGCAAGTGTTTAGTGGAAAAAAGTGTTTTTCATACCATCAAACAAAGAAAAAAGTAAAAGGAAAAATCCATACCAACCCCGACCCGCGACTGGACAAAAAGGGCATACAAAAACAAGCAATGACGCAAGGATTGGTAAATAACTTTCAAAAACCCCTTTAAAGCCCCGGCAAGAGGTGAACCCTTAAATTGATTGGACTTTGTTCTAGTTCTCTGATTCAATTACGTGTACAATTGGGACGATTGCAACTGTGTGATTGGTGCTTCCGCATCGTACGATGATTCTGTATTCATTGGTTGCTATCGCTACACGCGTTTTTATCGTATTGATTTGTTTTTTTCCTTTTTTTTTTGTTTTGCTTAAAAGATTCCTTGGTCTCGTTTTACAAATTGCAAGAGAAATAGAACCTCTGTTGTTTCGTTGTTTCGTCGTTTGGCAGTGGAAGCAGTTTAGCCGTCAAAGTTTAATGATGACACAGAAATAGCGTAGCCCCTTCTTTACACACCGTGTGTCCTCCAAATAATAGTTGAATGTTGAACACGCTTCTGAGCGACACATAAAACGTGATATTTAATAATTTTACTCTTTTTTGGTGGGATTATCTCACACCTAAATGAGAGCCCGTTTTGTTAGCCTGTGGGCGCTCTTTTTTTGGTTTCTTTGCGACCGAATTCATCTTTAGAATAGAAGTTGATGAATAAGTATTACCTATGAACTACATATAAGCTTTCTGGTTTTTTGTTTTATTTTTGTTTAATGGTTATTCTGCTCATCTACCTGCTTTATGTACCCACTTCAGCTCTACAATTCTTAAAGAGATAAGCAGTCTTTTTGTTAGCTCGAAATAATTATTTTTTCTATTTGTTTCTTTTTAATAAAATTCATTAACAAATGTTTCCCGGTTTTTAAACGGACGATGATTTTTGTTTCCAGCGCCAGTGTTTTGCAATTTAGTTTTTTATTGAACTTTAAGCATTGTTCGTTTTCAAATTCCGCAATGCTGCACATAAGAACCGGTCTGTTGGAAGTGACCTTGTTTTTAAGGACACATTTTTTATGGAAATATTCTACATTATGCCTGTTAAAGTTTTAATTTAGGCTGACCATAGACTTGGATTTTGATTTTGCTTAGTTTTAACTGTTATCTTAGTGATCAAAGTGAGTGTAAGGGTCCGTAGAAACTCCACCATAATTTGAGTAAATCCCTTAGATAGTCAGGCCATATGTATATCTCTATTTATCGATTCCGCTTTAAAAACTGAAGCATATTGAATTAAAATTTTTAAATTTAGTTCTTTATTGTTTCCATTTTGAATAGCTTACTTGAAATTCCATTATAATGACTTACTTGTGTTCGACAATTAGTCTAATCTCAAAAATTTCTAATAGACGTAATCGAAATTAACATCTGCATTAACATACGATATTTGCCTCACGTAAATATGTATTCAAATGATGATGATAGGTTTGCATATTTATTTATTGATTTAAAAAAAAGATTGTTACTCTAATAAAGAAACAACATTTTTTTTTTTCAGTTTATTTAAACACTTCCTGTCTCATTACGGAAATGGTTGAACTCTTCATAGCTTGTAGTCTTTAACTCCCTAAAATTATACATTTTTCTGCCCAGATATAAAATACATACCTACATATATCTAAATTCAGTCTTTAAAATGCTAAAAATTAAACAATTAAAAATATAAATCACTTCGAATTGCCTTTTTAATTTAATCATAAAGACAATAATTGTAATTTATAGAAAAGGTAAATTTCTTTTTCCGAAATTCTGTTTTCAAAAATCAACAAGACTCATACATTTGTTTTTTTTTTTTCAAAGTTTTGAGGTTAATAATTTGTAAGTAGTCTTCATATGAAGAAAGTAATCCAAAAGCGTGTCATGAAAACGTCCTTAACTCTTTTCAGGACACAACTACAAAATATGCAATTGAAGGACTATTTTTAATATTTCCAAAATATAATACTAAGTACTCAATTTTTATATATATTCATCTCAATCTTACAAAAAAGTTATATATTTTTTTGAACACAGGATAACCTTAATTTTAAAAATTATTTTCAAGGTTAAAAATTGAAGGTTAACAGCAGAATAAGCCTTTTTTACAATGTCCGAGTTGGTAAAAAAAAATTTAAAAAGCTTAATTTTTTAAAACTAATAAAAAGATGAATTTATGTATGGACAATCAGAATTTTCAAAAGCAGAATTATAAAACCAAAACTTCAATTTCGCCTACATCACTTACTACAGAAAAACAATTAACTCTTTAATTCAAACCTCTAAACACTGTAATACATATGCATGTAATATGTACATATGTATTTACATATATCATTTCTTTAGTGTCATTTGGCTTTGAAATATAAATTTTTGACGAAAGCATTTAGCACTATTATTTGAATATGATTACTTATTGGAAATAAATGATTGGCCTTTAGTGTTATGCATGCTGTATAGGTAGTTAGTTGATATTTACTTACTCTTTGTGTTAAACTAGGTGGGCCATGAGTTTTCAATAACTGTGTTTGTCGCATTAGTCTTTTGCATTTCCTCATTACCTCAAGAACATCGTTTACTTTTACATAAATGCTTAAATTCATGAAAAATGTTTTCAAGAGTAAATGAGGCTTTAGTATCAAAATATTATGACGTATTGCATTTTGTGTACTTAATTACATAATTGATAAATTTGGAGGTCAGGATTTATCTCCTTTTCCCTTATTCCCTCTGTATGAAGTTGACTTGTATATTATACCTACATATCTTAAATTCATGGCCCACTCTATAAATTATGTGTTTAGTTGTGAATTGCGTTTATCATTAATAATTTCAACATTGGCAACTGTAACTTAGCTTTCTTGCGTCTTGCTTCTCTTAATATATTTTTGTTTTAAAATTTTTAATATATGTACCTACAAACCTACATATCTAACATAATTATTTACTTCTGCTTTCATCAGTGTTTTAATTGTAATATGTAAGAAAAATACAAACAAACAAAACAAAAAATTACATAACAAGTGCAAATAAAAAAGACAGTGAAACAACAAACTAGTCCTACATAGCTATACTAAAAGAGCCATACAACGAAAAAAAATTTTACAAAAACAAACGACTAATTTCATCAATTTAAAACAACAAATTGCTTTGCCCCGATATAAAGGTAATTCAAATACATATTTCAAAATGCTTTCATATACCTCGTCTTCATACGATTAAGTTCATTCAAAACACGTGCAAATGCACATTAAGAAAAAAATCTATAAAATATTTCATAAAATAAACTTCTTTGAAACATACATAGCTAGAAATTTAGCTAAACTCTTAATTGAAAACATGATTGAATAAAATCTTTTGAAGACGAGGGATTTGCACTATAATCTAATAATTTTAACTTTATATTGTTTATATATGTACGTATCCGTGTGTGTGCTGTAGTCTATTTGTTTTGTGATACTGATAAATTTGATTACTTAAAATTTCTCATAGACTCTTATCTATTTTAATAATTTTTTCCTCTACAAATTTCTTAATCTTAAGAGCGTTAGTAAATTTTGGGAGTGAACGTATGTATCTATAAACAAGATATACATATGTACATAAAACGTGGTCGACTATTTCATCAAGTACACTGTTAATAAAAAAATTAATGATTATCTTCATTATAAACACATTTACTTCCAAAATTTACCTCAACTTTTTGTTGTGCTAGTGAATTCAAATTCCAATATTTTTATTAGTTTTTGGTTAAACTTTGTTTTTCTTTATAAAACGTTTATTTTTATTAATTTTCTTTTTTTGTCAAAATTACATTCATTCATATCCCCTTCAAAAGTCTCATAGCCATTTAAAAAATAACTGATTTCTCTTGTTGAGGATGCTAATCATAATTGGGATTTATGTAACTCCGCTTTTAAAAGCAATATTCATATATAGTATACATAAATACATTTGGTCTACATTTAAAAGATTAAAATCAATTCAGAAGTGCCAATACCGCAATTTAACAATTATAAACTGTACTCAGACTTTGAACCGTAACCCACTTTGTTCTTCAATTGATGTGTGACATTAAAATATATATTTTTTTTAACGCTAAAACAAAACGTAATAAAAATACACTACTCATTCACATCTTGATAATGCTCTGGTTCTTTTTTGACCATGCTGAATATTTGAATGACAATTAAGGTTTAATTATTTTTGCTATCTCTTTCACGTTATCAGTTCAATGACCAAGAATTTTATTTCATAGACGACTTAACAATAGATTTTTTACTGAACATGCAGATTTTTTTCTGAACAGAAGCTACATATACATACATACCGCTAGAAAGAAATTAAAATTTACTTAAAAATACGTTAGATAAGCTATTTTTGACTGTGCTAGTTTTCAAAAAATAAAAAGCAACAAATTATAAAATGATGTCTTTGCTCATTAAGAGTGTTGAACTCATTTGTTCCGTTATGTATGATATGGTTCAAATTGTTATTATAAAGTTCTTGATTTATTTTTACATTGTTTTAAGGAAAACAAATGTTTGGTCGATGAGTTTATTTTTAACATAGCTGAGCGTAAAGAAGAACAACAAAACGTTTTAGGTTATGTTAGCCCATCTGATGTTGATTCTCTATACATCATCTAGCAATTGGAATTCCAACATTAGCATAGCAATTTTAATAAAAATCACTACATGTAAACTTTGGCTAAAATAAGTTGTTAAATAAGAGAGCTAACAACAGGTGGAAAAACATAACCACCTGTCAGGCAACGAATCAGATTTGTTTACTTATTATTGATAACTCGACAATCCACTTTGCCTAAAAGGAAATCACGTCACTTGACTTGGCGTATTCTCAAATAGAAGCTGTATGGACGAGAAACAGAAAAAAAACAAATCCTTGCTTTCTCTGTAGTTGAAAATGAATTCTACTATAATGATCCAAGTAATCTCAAGCTCACTAACATTAATAGTATTTCGCTTTCTGGAAGGTCCTCAAATGTTTCAATAGTTTGATTGAGTTTAGAAAAAAGTAGTGGCATGACAATGCATCAAAGAAAATTCTCGTCTTTATCCTTTTTCATAATTGTGTGTAGTTAAACTTCCCAAATTTGTAAAAAAAATCTGCTACTCATTGAGAGTTCAAGGGTATGAAAATAGCCTTTAAAAGAAGTAGCAAATGTTGTATGTATGTATGTATGTCGCAAATTCAATGTTGTAGTTTTGAGCTGGAATCTGGAATATTGTTTTTTATATTATCTATGAACATTAATAATTCTGTATAAATATTTTTGCATTGAATATTTTCTGTAATTTGCTTATTTTTACAATACATCAAAGCAAATAAAAACTTTAAGGCTAAATCATGTGTTACTATTTAAATAAAATGTTGACAAATATTCTTAAAAGGCTGATTTCTTTTTTATTCTTGAAAATAATGCCATTAGCTTTGCTATAGCTTTGATAAGACCCCGTTAAATCAACGTTCATTTAAAAAAGATGTATGTATGAAATAATATGTTTTTACATTTCGTGAATATTATTGTCTTGGGAAATTTTTAGTGAGTCAATCTGTTAGTTTTCGGCGACCGTTAGATAACCCACCCATAATGTATGCTGAAAAAAAACTTAATAATTTAAGTTTAAATAATGTCCTTGTCAATTCATTAATAGTTTATTAGTTAGGGCAAAAAAATTGGAAAATAAAATCAGTTAAGTTTTTTCAATTCTTTCAATTTCAATCAAAAATTCCAAGGTTCCTACATTAAATCATATGTTTTCTCATTTAATCCCTTGTGGTAAACGTGAGCTAGAAATTTATACTTTTGTCTTTTGTAGTTTTGAATGGAGTAATCGTAAAAAATTGAATACACATCATTTATTTTTTGTTTAAATATTCGTGTTTGGAGAAGCATTTATTGATTTCTTTTGCCTGGAAGAATAAAACAAACACACAAAATACACAATGCTAGAAGTGCAAGCAAATTAACACAATTTTTATAAAAGAAAACCTATTCTTTATTTCTTTTATTTAAAACAAAAATATAAATGCAAACAAAAACAAGCAGATAATATGCCATCCCGACATCGTTTACGCTACGCATCAACAAGTAGCGCTCCGCAAGCTCTTTTAAATATTAACAATCAAAACAATCTTAAAGCCGCCTCATCAGCGTCGGCAGCGGCAGCGCTGAGTTCAAAAGAAGGATTTGCTGGAAACAATTTAAAACATCTAAACAATAATAGTGGTTGCACGATATTGGCAGCAAATAAGCACCAACATCACCTTCATCATAACCATCCTAATCATTCGCATCATCTCCATAAATGCCACAGCAACAACGGTGAAGGATGTTCTATTGAATCTTTGCCAGATGACAAGCAAGTGCGATTAGCTCATTTGTTAACATTGACTAAAGAACAGTTAAAAGTAGAGTGTCGAAAACGCGGTCAGAAAACAAATGGAAATCGCTTTGAGTTGGTAAATATCTTCAAAGAGAAGTTATACTTTTTAGTTTCCTCGGTACGTTTATTGTTTTCATTTGATTTTGTTGTTTTTTTTTTAATTTGGTCAACAAATATTTTTTTACATTCTAATTTGAATAACACAAAAACACTTCAACTAAATTAAATTAATAGGGAAGAGTCCTTGTAGCTTTAATCCTATTAAGAATGAGAACACGAAAAAACTAATTTGAATAACACAGAATTGACCATTATTTGAAGAATGAAATATTTCTGAGGGTTCCCAATGCACGGTCTATAATTCTTTGTCTAACAAAATCAACGGCTAACTGGGTCGAATGAACTTGTTTTTATATTTCATTTGAAGAATACATGCTTAAATATGTGAGTGAACATTTTAAAATAAATTCACATGTTCAATCATCGGTCTTTCATATATGTTCCTTTTGCATAGTTGTTTTGGTACTAGTTATATTTTAAGTAAATAGGAACTCAAAGATGTATACGATATTTTAATGAAGCCCAGAGTAAATAAGTAATATTGTATTTGTTGAATATAAAAAAGGCGCGTTATAAGATTGAGTCCTGCTTTGTTTACATTTTTTTGATTACTTATTATACGAAATAGACTATTCAATGCCGATTTTTAAAGTAAAACTATTTTTTTTAATTGATTTATCCGAATTTCGAAAGCAGTAAACCTTTTATGGCAGCAACTAATTTT
Organism: Scaeva pyrastri; assembly: GCA_905146935.1. Taxonomy (NCBI): domain Eukaryota; kingdom Metazoa; phylum Arthropoda; class Insecta; order Diptera; family Syrphidae; genus Scaeva; species Scaeva pyrastri. Next base: position 52,648,711 of record LR989929.1, read on the forward strand.
TATGACACAAAACAAGCTTATTACCTGAGACATTATATTAGTGTTTAATTTAATATAATTGAACTGTGAAATCAAAAGCGGAAATAGTTTGATAAAACTTATAAACGAAAAGAAATTCTTAATTTTTTTGCACAAATTCGATACATTACATGGTGATGGTTTGTGGAATACCACACAAAGGTTCGAATGAAAATTGAAAAGAAAAACTTGATGTGGAGTTGCTAAAAACATTTTTAAATGTCCAATACGCTTCCCATATAAAGGCAAAACAAAGAATAATATTTTCGAACAAAAATTCTTCAAGATAATAAACATCTTTCACATTAACTCAGTGTAAGTTTACTCTGTGGCTTCTTTTACAAACAATTTAGACAATAAAAAATCGAATTGCACATTTGACATTTATTTTGTTTCTGTTATTTTCCATGATCTCATAACTGTTAGGTTTGTACATTAAAAAAGAAGATTGGAGTTTCAGATAATTTTAATACTGATTGATTGCTTGGTGTAACTGAAAACTGACCTTTTTTATTTTCGTTTTTGATTGATTGTTATTATTTATTTTAATATCATTTTCTTTTTTTAATTTTTTGTATATACCTACAATATACATAGCATATATTATACATAAACATATAATTAAATGATGTATTTTTTATTTTTATCTAAAGTTACAACGTCTTGGCATAAAAATGTCTCAAATACAAAAGAAAGGTCAACAAAATCTCGACAACTCACCTCGCAGCCGAAAAAACAATTCTAATATGGATCTAAACTTGAAATCCACTCACACCACAGGAGGAAACTCACAGAAAAAGGCAAATGGTTCGCCAAACGGATCTCCACCACAGCAACAACAAATTGTAATGAAGAAAAAAACACAAAAGACTAACAAAGACAAAGAACGTGAAGAACGCGAACAACTTGTCCTGCTGCGAAGTCCCATCCAAACCATCAAGTATTGCTCATTAGAAATAATTACACTTACACAAACATACGGAAGAAAGTAAATTATTTGAATTTTAAATTGTTTCTCAAAACATTTGAATATTAAAAATGGTTACTCTTTGTATTTTAGGCTGTTGCAGCACCGAACACTTTTAGCCGGATTTCTATTGTTAGCTATTATCTTAAGCGTATTATACAATATTCCTGGACAACATCAAATAGCTATAGAAATAATTCGAAGGAATACGTGGTTCTTTATCTATTGGATTGGTTTGGGAATACTTTCTTCAGTGGGTCTTGGTACCGGGTTACATACGTTCTTGTTGTATCTTGGACCACACATAGCCAGTGTTACCTTGGCAGCCTATGAGTGCAATGCTTTGAATTTTCCAAAGCCACCGTACCCAGATGAGTAAGTATAAGTATAGACAAAGTCAAAGACAGTTCAATTTGCATTGATTTAAACGTTTCGTCGTAAACTGTTCAAACTAGTACAATCTTATTCACACAATTAAATTTAAATTATTCCTTAGAAAATACTAGTTAAAGTATGTATTAACGTTCTTCATTACAGTATTATATGCCCTGAAGTGCCGAATTTATCACAACCTCCTAATATATGGAACATTATGCGAAAAGTTCGATTAGAAGCATTCTTGTGGGGGGCAGGTACAGCGCTTGGAGAACTACCCCCATATTTCATGGCCAAGGCGGCTCGTTTGTCTGGCTATGACCCTGAAGATGCCGAAGATATTGCCGCCTTTGAAGAGCTTAAAGCAAAAAAAGGCCAAAAAGACCTTGGATTCGTCGATAGAGGAAAGCTGCTTATGGAACGTGTTGTCGAAAAGATCGGATTTTTCGGTATTTTAGCTTGTGCCAGCGTATGTGATAAATTATAACAATGCAATGGTGTAAAAAGATAGTAATTATGTTTAACTTTGTTTACTTACAGATTCCAAATCCCTTGTTCGATTTAGCTGGTATTACATGCGGTCATTTCCTCGTCCCATTTTGGACGTTCTTTGGTGCAACTCTTATTGGAAAAGCCATTATAAAGATGCACATCCAGAAAGTATTTGTCATAATTGCATTCAATGAATCACTTATCGAACGTGCAGTCGATATGCTACAAATCATTCCGATATTCGGAAAGAAACTTCAAGAGCCCTTTAAAGGATTTTTACAAAATCAAAAACATCGCTTGCATCGTCAAAAGAATGCAGGAATTAAAGAATCTGGCAATTTAGTTTCAAAGGTCTTTGAGACATTTGTCATTTGTATGGTATGCTATTTTGTAATGTCAATCGTAAATTCATTGGCGCAGAATTACCACAAGCGTATTCATAAAAAAGGGAAGAAAGTAGTAAAAAAGGTCGCTAGGGATTGAGCGCCCTTACAAATTCCTCAACCGCTGGACTAGTTTACAAATAAATGTACATTATTAATTTAATTTGTATTTTCCCTTTTTTGTTTTTGTTTCTTTCTTTTTAAATAATTATTATTTAATGTCATTGTGTTTTTGTTTTGAATAATAAATTATTTGAATGCATGTTCTGATTTATTGATCAAGCTTTTATAAAAATTAAAATTTTGTGTGTAAGACAATTAAAGTTATGAAATATGAATTTAATAAGATTTTATAGAATATTTAGATGTGGATTAACTTTATCTTTGAGAAGAAAAAAAAAAAAAACACCAAAGACAAATAAATAATTTCAAAAGTTAAAAAAATGAATTAAATCCAAATTATAGTAAAAGTTAATGATTTAAATAACTGCCGGTAGTAATTCTTAACGGGTAAGTCTTATGGAATCCTTTTTTCTTTTTATAGATGATATAAGTACTGAATTTTGTGATTTTAAATCTTTTGGGCAATATGGAACTGGCCTGCAAAATGAAATGATTTCTTTTTACGTTTTACCAAAATGTGCATTTCAATGGTTTTTGATATCTTGGATTCAAATTGGATTCCAGAATTTATCCATATGTTTCGGTTTTAAGAAAATTATTGCTCTTGAGGGTTTATGCTAACATTTTAAAATAAAAATAATTGCTTAAAGAAACTGATCGAATAGAATAATTTCGACCTTAAATTTGAATTGGTTTTGGCACCAAAATTTTGATTGATTGGCACATATATTGATTTAAATAGAAAACCGTTCACTTTATATATAGTATTGAAATGCGAATATGAAATAGGTTAAAAGAGTTTCATAATTTATAGAAGAGAAGTAACATATACAGTGTTGGAAAAAATATGAATTAATATTTAAGACCAAACTCGGTGGTGCCTAATTTATCTGATTGAAATTTAATTTTATGTTTTGTATAAATGTCCTAATAAATTGTTTTAAATCGGTTTTATAATTTACTAGCTTTGTCGCATTAAAAAGTATCCTATATTCTTTCGTATGCTCTCGTCCATCTCTGTAAAAAAATTTCATTTATTTTGTGTAATAGTTTTAGCGTTAAAGTGAAATAAACAAACTAACATTCACGTTTATAATATTAGTAGGTATAATAAACAGATTTTTAATCTTTTCCCTTGACGAAACAATAGCACATTTTTAGAAAATAAAAATATTTTTAATAACATTCCTACATTTGTATATTAACTGAACCATTGATAGTTCTTTGCTTTTCTATTCTTCTAAAAGTGACTTACTCTTCTATTTTTCGTTGATTTGAAGAAAAAATGATCTCTAGTGCTTTTTTTTTTATTGCGAACCTATCACAGATAAGAAACTACTAAGAGTTGGCATAAGAATCCATAAAAATTATTTTTAAGATGGCTTAAAATTAAGTCTACTTTTCTAACTGTGTTAAATTTACTTTCAACGTGTAATACTTGTACATATACATGTATAATATTATTTTGTTTGAAATCATACAATATAACATAGAAAAATGACTAATTTTGGTTTTAAATTTCATATTCAATAATAAAATACATCGAATATATATCACTTAAACAAAACCAATTGAAATATAATAAGATCAACCGACAAAAAGCTTGACTAACGGTTGATAGCCAAGGAGCAGTGGAAAAAATATGGGACATTTTTTTGTATGGGGATAAGACATCTGTATAGTTTCTTATCTGTGCTATAATGATCTACATATGTAGATTCTATTCTAGAAACTCAGTGATTTTATATGGATTCACTAAAAATTAAACAAATTTTAATTTCCATTTTACAACATCCATATTTTGCATCTGGCAACATTTTAAACGTATTCTTTATAAAAATCTTGTTGTTTGAAGGTAGTGGAAGCCCAACTCTTCTTGGAATGCGATCTCAAAATTTTCAAACTTGCAAAGCACTAGAATAATGTGACTCCATTCTTTTCATCGCAATGAACATCTTGAAAGTTTTTACCAAGATTTCTATGGTAAAGAATCTTTCTTGGTTGATATTTGTTTGAGAGGTGGCTACTGCTGAAGACGTTGCGATGTTGCAAACGCAAAGTACACTGCTGTAATAGTAAAAAGCAAAGGCTATTTCAAACTTTGAAAGTAAGCTCAATCGGATTATTTTCAACCATGTGTGATGATTTGTAAGTTCTTATTCAATATAATTTATTGGAGTTATCCTCAGTATAGTGAACTGACAAAATACACACACTTAAACAATATTATTTCATTTCTTATCATTCAAGTTTCTTTTCAATATTAATTACATTTGTTATGTTTTTATACTTCTTGTTACAATTACTAAATACTAAACCTAAACTGTTTTTAGCTTGTAAAATACCAACAAGATTAATCGAAAAAATAATTTAAGAGTCCAGGACTGTCCTTGAGGATAATAATTGTTGCTCATATTTCACATCATGAGCACTAAACATGTCTCACTTTAAGGGTGATAAAAGTGGATATCAGACTAGTGTGTATTTTGTTGGCAGGATGCTTTCAATGGAAGTATTTAAACGCATTCAATGGAAGTATTTAAACGCATTCTAAATAGGTAACACAACAAGTAAACTTTAAAAAGGCTAGAAATCCAAAATAAAAGGATTTGTCTTTGTGAGCTTGTGATAGACCTCAAATCTTGACTAAAATGATCACTACAAATGAAAATCCCTTAATTTAGGGATACAAAATTATTTTTGTGGGTTTAATGGAGTATTATTTGCCATACAAATTAGAATGATTTTTTTTCTATAATTAACATCAGGATTATTGTATAAAAAACCTTTGTAGACCACAGATATGAATTTCATGAAAAAAACTCAAAAATTCTTACACATTATCAAGTCGCAAAAGTTTTTCAAAAGAAGAATTTCAATCAGAATTACGTCGCAAATGTTCCGTACAATTGCACTTGATAAAGCAATAGAATGATAAAGCAATAAAATGACACTCAGGCGTATACGCAATTTTTATTTTATATTTAATTTCAAATAAATGAATCTGCTTTTCTGTTGATGGGATTTACTTTTCGAAAGGGCAACAAAACTCCATTCAGTGTGCTGTGTATGTGTATGAATTAAACTCTTCTTAAGGTAATAAAAAAAATGACGTACAAACATTAAGTGCATAATTTTGTATTATATTACAAAACTACCATCAATGGCAACGCGAAACATACAAGACAATAATTTACACCCCCTCAGCCCTCACCCACAACCGCGCAGAGTCTTGTATGAAGTTTATATTGTTCAATGTTCATCCCTTAAAAATATGATTCTCTCAGTAACTTAGCAGTAACCAGTAACCATGAACCATCCCATGTTGTGTTAATTTATTGCCCTGTCTCCGATATCCAATTCAGTGAGTGCTTAGCTTATGGCTTTTGGAACTTTTGTTTAGAGTCCTATTCTCCTAGACTTACATAAAAATATCTCAGCCTGCTTCAACCCTCTGCAAACAAAACCATCATCCCTAATTTTTCGAACAAGTATTTGTGTGATTCTCTGACGACACGACATTATCTCTTTATCTCAGTACTAAATACATACAGACACCATTTAACTTGTTAAAAAAAAAACATAATAAATAGGGTTCGGTGTTAAATTGATTTTATTCTTTTGTTGTTTTTGGATTGAGGTTGAAATTCTGGTTTTAAGGATATTCTACTGTATTTTTATTTTGTTTTTCAAAGTTTGTCAAACAATCGTTATAATTCTTGGGCTACTTAAGCTTTTTTATTTAACGATCTAGGTAATTTGACGTCACTAAGTAATATAATAATTTTTTTGGTGAACCTAGATAGTGAGAATATTTTTTTAGGTCCTGTATTTATTTTATTATTAAACCGTCATTTTTCCTTAACCATATAATAAATCAGGTATGTATGTTATGTAGTTCAGGCGACTATTCAATTGACATAGATTTGGAAATGCAGAGCAATTATCAGCTGAATAAATGTAGTATTTCAATTTATCAAGGAAATTGTTTAAAAGACGAGTCTTAATATATACAAGTGTAAACTATTACTTTTCATTGTTTAAAAGAAGTAAATTAATGTCAGAAGCAAAAGATTAACAACACTGTTACATTTTTGAAAAAAAGCTGTCCTTGATTTTCAATTATCTGAAACTACCCGTATAATAGCGACCGATAAAGATTTAAAGTCTTCCGATCTTACAAAATCGAAGCATTTCATAACAGAACTGAATTATTAATACCGTTGGGTCTTAAAGGACTCAAATAGAATAAGGGTATATCTTTGAAGTTATCTTATTTTATGCTGGTTTTCTATAGAACTTGTCTACTATTTTCTAAATTAAATGATTTTACTGCATCCAAAATTCCCCAATTTATTTTTATATTAAGAAATAGAACATGGTGCCGTAAAGAATGATAGTTACATATTTACTGATTAATTAAGAGTGAAGCATCAATTGTAAAATTCATTTCAACAAATGAATACTCGCTGGCAAGTTACAAGTTCTGCAACTACAGCATTTTGCAATTACTTCACTTGCGAATCTTTTCCCCCCTTCTTTATATATTCGAATGTCAATTGAGACACAAGGGACATCTTCTACGATCTGTTATCTATTGTTTTATAACAATTTATAAAATTTGTTAAATATTTATTGTAAAGCCTCGATTTATTACGTATTCCATGATAAGTACTAAAAATAGTCTAAAAGCGAGTACCTAATGTTCTAAGATCAACTAAAATTGTAGTGACTGCCGAACCCTGAGAACGCACCCCCGACTCTACATACAAAGCAAAAACCCCAATGGCTTTCCCTTAACTCGATGGTTACTTTGAGTATTTCAGTCGTCAGTCGTGCAACAGGCGTTGAATTGAACAGTACTAACGAATAGTATGGCATCTTAAGGCCACCCCCTCGCAAATGAGAATACCCTCCAAAAGAATAAAAGTGAAATATGTGAATTTGTGTTCAGTGGATGTTTAACAGCATAAAAAGTATATAGATTTATTTTAACAAAATTTATGTGCAACACAGTTTTTATTGGTTCGATCTATTAGAAAAAAAAACCTATTAAAAAAACACCCTTTTCCGATACTAGTGTGAGATTAAAAACAATTTAAATTATCAACAAATAGTTAAATTTATTGTGACAATAAAATCTTTTCGTCGTCTTGAAAACAAAGAGAAAACCATGGATTTCCAGAATCGCAACCAGAATGAGCACAAGTTTGTGTGTCCGAGCGATAGACAGCTGGCGCTAAGAGCAAAGTAAATATGAAATTCCAGAATGATATTATTTTAACCCCCCCACCCCCTGCTTCCCCCCCAGAATACTGTGCATTGGCTTGGTATTCCCATATTAAAATAGTTGGGACACATAAACGTCCTCCAAAGTATTTACCTGAGTTTCCAAGTTCCAACTGACGACGCGGCACGGTGGGGTTCATTTTTTTATGTGTGTGCTTATTAATTGCAAAAATACGGAACGTGGCGTTATGCCATTCCTCTCAGGTCTCAAGTGGCAGCAGGCAACAGGCCAACAGGCAAGGATACATAGGTGGAGGGATATGGCCCTTTAGTAACAGTGTCGCGTCAGTCAGTATCAGTATACTTCCAGACCGTCATACATTATTAGAGGATTCTTTGTGCGTTGGTTTTGGACATGGTTGCTCTGTGTTTGTGTACATGTGTGTGTGTGTGTGTGTCTGTTGCATGCAGTTCGAGAGGTGGGTGTGTGGGCTCAGCAACCTTGGAACTTCCGGAAACAGTAAGCAGTATCGATGAGTGTCCTCGAAAACTCTCGGATCTGTTCTTTTTGTTCCTGGAAATGAAAATGTTTTTTCCGTTTTTTGTTGTTGTTGTTTTGTTTTGGAGTTCTGTTTTTTATTTTTTGTTTTTTAGAGTTGTGACGACATGCGTTTTAAAATTTGTTCTTCTCTAAAGGCAAATGGGTGTGTACGGATTTGATTACTAGTGTACACGGGGGCGTATGAGTAATTTAAAATGCAAATGACCACGATAAGTTTGCAACAATGCTCTTATTAAAGTGATAGGAGTATAATTTTAGAAGGCCATACAAAAGTATTATCTTTATCTGTAAGTTTCAACATGCATTTGTTTGTAAAAAAAAGAACTATAATTGTCTTTATTATGATAAATCCGGGAAATGTTTATAATAAAAATCTGAGATTGTTCATTTTGGTTTGTACAATTTTTGGACAACATGAGACACAAATGAGACGATTTGGATCCATTTGTTAAAAAACTTGGTAGTATCAATTCAAAGGTGTGTTCCCTTAACAATTTGACTTTAGAAAAAAGTTAAAGTTTTTCTATCCGTTTTGGGTACGAGTTGAAATGATATTAAAGAAGTTGTAATGAAGTTTCTGGTGTACGAAAATCAGCTAAATGCCTAAGATCTGGATGGGCTTTACTGTTGGCTTTAATGTTTGGTTCCGTTTAAGAAACAGATTTCAGATCAATCGGGAATCTTGTCATCTAGAAGTTCTTGCCATTTTTTAGGGCCAACAATTATAGTAATTTGTAAAAAAAATTATTTTTGCTTTTTTGAAATATATTTTTCTCGAAATTAAAAATTGTTCCTTATTGCTATCATTTAGATTTTGAAGTTTTGATTTTTTATGAGTTGGCTAAAAAGCAACCGAGTTTAGTCGTTAAAAAGTTAGTTTAAAACACTAAACAAAAATAACCAAACATCTGAAATAGTATAACTAACACAACTTTTACATTATTAAGATGGCCAGAACCCACCTCTCAATAAAAACAGAGTCACTTTGAAATGTATAACCAATGACTTTCAACATTTGTACATATGTATGTATGTATGTACATCTACATATACAAGTGAACTAAACTAAAACACTATACCACTGCTCGTTGTCAAGATATTTGAGCAGAAAACCGTGTTTACAGTTTTTGGTAATTTTTTGTAAAACGAACTGTCAATTTAAAATCTATCAAAATTCTACAATTTTTTGACAGTTGTATTATATTGAAAAAAAAAAAATACATTTGAGGTCAAAAATACTGTCCGTCCGCTCTCGAGAAATTTAAGTCAAAAAACACTTTTTGACACTTTTTTGTAGTTTTTTTGTGAATTAGATATTTGTCAGAAACTTATTATTTGTAAACAAATATATTATTTAAATAAATAAAAAAAATTACCAATTTTCATTAGAAATGTTTGTAGTTTTTTATTTCTTGTAAAAAAAAGTCAAATAATTTTTTTCAAAAAATTTACCAGTTGTCAAAAATGCCTTCTGACATAGTACACAATTATTCAATTATCAATATCAAAAATCAATATATGAAGTTAAAAATTAGGCGTCGATATTTTGACGAGTCTTGAATAAAAAAAAAATATGACCAAATTTTGCATACAAACATAGCACTTTATTACGCCATATCCAACATATTTCATGAACATACCTTTATTCGGAGTGGAAGCCGAAAAAGGCTTTTAAGATTAAAGACTTCTATCCAAAAAACGTTTATGTTTTTCCTATGTTCCCGTAATGCTCTGTAATTTTCCATGAGATTAAACACTTTCAAACCCACATTTATGCTTCATTATTCGGGATACCGCACACGCATTCCACATAACAAGGCAACTTATTTATTTTCATATGCAATTCCCATGCTAACCCTTCGTGGAAATATAATTTCAAAGCCCCTAAGCAACACAAAAACAAAATTCTTCATTAAAATTAAGTTTGAAGATATTTCAAAAGTATTCCTCCAAAATGTGCTTAAGGTTTCATTGCCCTAAACTCTCAGGGTTTTCGATTTGTTCCATGCGTCTACGATGACTGGTATTAATATTCTAAGGAGGTTAGATGGCATGGCGTACCTTTGGATTAAGAATATGTATTTTGATTTAGCGTAGATGCTTTTCATCACTCTCGGATTGTTTGGGTATAAAATTTCATCTATGAATAAGATACCTATGATAAGTACATACATACATACGTTCGTACGCAAATGTCAAAAGACTGGTGCTTTTCGGCGAACCGTCATCAGGATTCATGTGTCCCTTTTCCCTGCACGACGACGCGATGGTGGCGGTGGCGGTTGGCGGTTGGCGGTGGTGTGGTGATGATGAATAGAACATGCAATTTATATTTCTTAGGAACATGGCATCCCACGGATGTGAAATAAATTCATTGGAATGGGGAGAAGGAAGATGGCTTGTATCCCGCGGTTCGGTTATAATTTTAATGTAACCCCCTGTCGCTTTAATGTAATGCAGACATTACTTTTGGCGTCTATTGAGTCTGTCAAGTATAATGTATAAGAAGTGTCAACAGTGAGGGTATATGTTATGTATACTCCGCTTGTGATGGAATGGAAGTATTAGATAGAGTGCTCTTTGTCTTGAGATTACACCCTTCTCGTGAATTATGATTATTTAGGTCCTATTAAATTTAAAGAGGGCAAAGCAATTGAAATTTTCCAAAACAAGGTTCAAGTTGCATTCAGATTGCATTTTTCAATCACTAAAGTGAAATTCCAAGAATATTGTAATTGTTGTATTGTGTTGATAGTTGTGCAGTTAGTAGGATGTCTTTGTTAGAATACAACTAACAACATTACATTAACCTCAAAAGTTAATAGGGTAGAAACATCTCTAGAAAAATAAAGTAAAGGAGCACCTACATACATACATACTTGTCTGTATATATACATGCATAGGTACATATGTAAAAAAAAACAACAATTCTAAAAGAAAAAAATATTGACAGTTCTATTGATCAACAAAAACAACCTATTGAACATTTGCCATTAATTCTTGCATAGCACATTTTCTGAAATGTGCAATCGAATTATAATCGACTTGCTTAAAATAATAGGACAGACCTTATTCTAGATGATAAAGTAAAATCATGGAATCAAAGAGTACAGCTCACCTTTTATAGGAACAAACTCTGCTGATTTTCGACCCCTGTTCTGACATAGAAGCAAAGAAGTCAGAAACTTGTTATTAGCAATGTTTTCTAACTAAGTTAAGAATTTGAACCTTACGAATAGAACGAGTGATTTATTCAAGTTCGTGGTATCCACCTAGTTATTGGTATCAGTTGATAATTTATTAGTCTAAATTTTGGTAGGACGGGTTTTTTTTTTGACAAGGCTTGGCAGCTACTTATGTGATAAGCACAGAAAAGAAGTGAGATTTCAGTAAAAATGTTAAAAAACGATCTGGCTTAAATGTGACGGTTTGTTTTTTTTTTTTTTTTTTTTTTTATCCAGGGGAATGGTATTAGAAGAATGGAATCCAAAAGTTCTGAGTTATTCGCATTTTCGTTTTGATTCTAAGGGGCCTTGTTCAGTTCAAATTGAATGAAGGTTACGAGCACACTAATTTTTCCTTATGTAAATGTGATGCTTGGCTAGAATTAATGTATTACTAGCTGACCTGGCAAACTTCGTCTCACCCCAATTTAAAGCTTTAACACAAACTCCAGAGTAGTAATAAAACCTAGATAGTTCAATGTGGTTTATTTGAACCGAGTCAAAATAAGTGTAGGCAGCTACAAAGGATGCGAAGCGTAATAATGAATTTTACATTTATCCAAAACTAGCTTTTGCCCGCGACTTGGTTCGCTTCAATTTCGGTTATTATGATCTCAATTAAGATTATGTTTTTTTTTTTAAAAGAGGCTAGTTTCGACCCACACTGATAATTTCCCACTGTTCATAATTTGAAAACTTGGCGTTTCTGTCGACTTACTTGTGATGTTGATTGATAACAATTTTAATAACAACAATATTTTTGTTAGAGCCTTTTGTAGATTTTATTTATTGTAAAAAATGTATTGACAAATGCATTATAATGAAAATAAAAGACATTTGAAGTATGTAAATAACATTGCTTGTTGTTTTCGGTAAATTTTAGTTTAAGATTTTTATTTTTTGTGAAAAAAGTCCCTTTGATATTTGTCAAAAATGTACCATATTTTTTCAGTCGTGTTATGCAAAAATAAAATAAATTTTAAGTTAAAATGATTGAACACACTTGACATATTCAAGTCAAGAAACATTTTGCAATAATCTGTACCACGTAACATTGTACACAATAAAATTTATTTGAAGTCAATGGCATTATCAGTTCCTAACTGATCAACGCTACTGTTTCTTCACGCCAATATTGCCCTTTGACACATCCATTGATAATATCTCTATTTTCTATTTCGGCGATATCTACACTTTCGATATTAAATCCTAAATGCTAGTAACTCTTTCTCCTAATTCGCGATCAATTTCAATTTTATTTTTAAAATGAGTACCGACTTCCCCGTTTCCTTTTAAAAGAAACTTTAAAGGAAAATTTATAGCATATAGGCTACTTTTTATACCGTAAAATGTATGGTTCCCGTCGGGTAGATTTTTTTTTTCTTCAATTTTTCCAATCTCGCCAGAATGACTCAACGGATCTGGATGAAGTTTGGAACAGTGATGGATTAATCTTATTTTATGTTGAAAAAACTCTTTTCATTACCTTAAAAAAGGTAAAAGTGGGTCAATTTTTAAAGATAGACATATACTATGGCAGACATTTTTTAGACTATTTAAAGAGAAATTAATTCTTTCGTTAATAGTTTTTTGGTTACTTGAACCGTTTAAGCATTGCTCGCAACGGAAGTCCTCAAATATGAATACTTTTCCCCGTTTTTGAAAAAAATGTTCACTTATTCTTCACTCCTATTGGTCGTAGCGTAATTTTATATAACTTAAAACCTTCCTAGACAAATGGTCTTTCCAACACAAAAAAAATTTGTCAATTCGAACCAGTAGTTCCTGAGATTAGCGCGTTCAAACAAACAAATTCTTCAGCTTTATATATTAGTATAGATAGGTATAGAAGTATAGATTTTCAGAACATCACAATGCATTTTCCACCTTTATATCGTTCAAAATCATTAAATCATGTGATTAAGTTCAAAACTTCTTCTAATTTTTGGTGTTTTTACAGAGTCAATTTTTGATTTTCATAATTTCCCGACTTTTTCAGATTTTTTTAATAAATTTTCTTTTATAAAAACTTTGTTTTAGTGAGAATCCCTATTTTTTAATTTAATAAAGCCTCTTTCCCCCTTATAATATTAGTTTAGATAAAAAAATATAGTAGCAACTGGAATTAGCAAACAGCGTTGTCTCGTCTTGCAATGTATTGACATACAAAATAATCTAAAGTAAAAACAATTCAAACAGTGTAAATATGATTTTTCAATATTGGATCATTTTGAATAAAAAATGGATTCGGGTCAAAATTTTAAACATATAATTTTAAACATTGTTAAAAATAGTAACCGTTTTAGAAATATTATTGAAACAGTTTTATAGTACCGCACTCTAAAAATGTTTTCGTAAATTTCCACAATATTAGGTTAAAAACAGAGTTTTTTAATGGAACTTTGTTTAAAAAGGCAAAAAATAGTTTCAAATAATTTGTCAGATTGGGTACCTCGACTGATAAAGTTTTTTTTAAGTTTATTTATTTTTAATGGCTATTCAAAACACGGTACATACTTTTGAACTTGCTTTAGTGACAAAATTATAAGTTGTCTTATACATACATACATAAAAAAATAGAATTATTGGTAAAATATTTTATATATTTTTTTACAAAAGTAGCCAGATTTTTGAGGATGAAAATTTTGTAAAACATTCAAAAATGAATTTTTATAATAACTTATTACTTATGCACATGTATACCTACATTTATAGTCCTTTCTCATTTCACAATTGATCAATATAATTGATTTGAATTGTATTATTAAAATAACGAAGCGATCATTCCCAAAACAATTCAACAAGACTGAAATAATTTTTGTCTCCATGTTTTCAGTTCTGTATGAAGAGTGTATGTACATACATATATGAAATAAAAACCAATCAACCTTGAATAACGTTTTCAATAACAGTGCATCTCTCGTATCAATATAAAATAGTTCTTCCCTAATCAATTTTCGTCTCAATTGATTGCTTCTTTTCAATTGCAAAACAATTAAACAGGACAAAGATTGCAGGATTACATCATCCTTTATTATATTTATCCCCATTCCTTCCAAAGATAATAAACAAACAGAATTTAACCTTGAGGTGCATTTTTTTTTTTTTCAAAAAGAAAACAAAGCAACTTGCATACCATTCGAGGGTGGATGCCTTGAAAATAACGAGGAAAAACTCATATTCTGAAACATATTGGGAAGACAGAAGACATGACGAGGAAGGGGGTGGGTGGTGCAGAGGAATCCCTATTGACTGAAAATTCAATTATAACTCCGTCCTTATTAATTATTTCTTGGCAATAAGGCGAGCAACGCACATGTTTCATTCAAATAAAACAGATAGCTGCAACACGTTCCTTTACGTCTACAGTCTTCACAATCCTGGGCATGTTTTATTAAAAGGGGGAAATAACATCAAAATAATTTTTATGACAATATAAAACGAGGAAGAAAAATTATATACAGCAGTTAAAAAAACATTTAAATGTAGGGAAATCTCCATTACCTAGGTACATCTAGGAGCCACCATCCCATCAGTCAGACCAATGTTTTTGTTCTTTGTTCCTTTGAAAATCACAAAATCAACAAGGTAACCCAGGAGCTAGGAACCATGTTGGAGGAGTGTGTCTAGGAACGCTTTGCTTCCTGTAACATAAATATTTTCATTCAATTTTGAGCATGAACTTGAACATTTTGTGAAACATCATAATAAGAAGTTTGTTAACTATATTAATTCCATAAAATGTGTTATTTTGCAAAATGAATTAAATAATTGGAATTCATTTTGTTCTTGAGCGAGTCCTAATTAGAATTCCCAAAAAAAAAACGAAAAAAACTTTTGAAGTTTAATCGACGACGTAAGCATCTATGTATGTACATCTTCATTCATACATATGTACAGTGGCAAGCAAAACTGGTCGGATGTTTGTCAAACTTAAGTTCATATTGCTGTTAAACTTGTAAAAATTACTCAATTTGCTTCCGGTTTTCAGTTATTAATTCTTTATTTATTACTCTCATCATTTAATAACATAAAAGGTAATAAAACAAACATAAAAACAGAAATTTCTTAGAAAAAACAAAAAAAAGTCAATGCGTCCAGTTTTTTTTTACAAGTTTAACAGCAATATGAACTTAAGTTTGACAAACATCCGACCAGTTTTGCTCGCCACTGTATGTACATACATATGTACATATGTAATATAAGTATGTATATTCCATCATATTTTTCAGAAGTTTAATTTCTTGGGGCGTTTTTTTGGAATTTTGTTGTATTTCAGCTATTCATTTGTTTCGTGGGTTAAAATAAATAAAAAAAATCCATGACAAAGGCTGTACCAAAATTGACATTATCATTTAAAAATGTTTTTACATTAATTTGTGAACAGTTTTGACAGTCCTAAAAAATAATTTAAAATTAGGAAATTTGTAATCAAAACTTTGACTGTCAAAGGATTCGTTCCAATATTAGTGACAAATCAGTTCAATTTCAACTTTGTCAACTTTGATAGAAGTTAATTGAAAAATTCATGGAGTCTTGAGTATATTGTACATATTTATGGAAATTTGTATTTAAAATTAAAGGTTAGTGCCAACAAGTCCAAAATAAAAAAAAATATGTACTAGTTGATGTGAATCTATAGTTGAGGATTGTTGAGAGT
The DNA here is from genome assembly GCA_905146935.1 of Scaeva pyrastri. NCBI lineage: Eukaryota > Metazoa > Arthropoda > Insecta > Diptera > Syrphidae > Scaeva > Scaeva pyrastri. The sequence continues at coordinate 52,664,744 of LR989929.1, forward strand.
TTGTGGAGACAAAGGTCTTAGAAAATGTGGTCATCAGATGTTGATATCACGTTTTCTACTACACATGTTAATACTGCCTTTATCGCTAAAAGTTTCGACGGAATGCGCAACAATCGTCAGAAAGCCGCAAGGTGAAGACTAGTTTAAGCCATTTGAGTTTGATACACTTTTGGTCTTCCAGAAGAATCTATTTATATTGAGATTTTTTAAACTTTTAGAAATTTAGTTTTGAATTCTGTTTTAATGAACGAATCTTAAATTCAAATCAATATATTTAGTCTATGTATGTATATACCTGTATGTTACCTGGGTTGAAGTTGATAGGTGACAGTTCTATAAAGTGTCACACTTGACGAAAAGTTTTTTTCTATATTGACAGGTGACACAATTATTATAAAAGATGGCAACTATTATCGACCGCTTGTTACTATTAAAAAAAAAATAATATTAGAAAGTTTAAAAACAAATGCATTTACACAGCTTTAGTATTATGTTTGTTTTAATATTTTATTAAAAACTGAATTTTAATTAAGGGAGAATTCAGTCTTTGAACTGATTAAATGAATGAAGATATATATTTATGTTAATTAGAAGCAGTTTATCGTAAGTAGGCATGTTTCTTACTTATTTCTGTTCACAATATTGCTCATTTTTACAGATGTAACTTCACCCGGTACCTTTTAGAACTTTGATAAGATTATTGGGACTGACTCAAAATTTCTCCAATGAATTTGGTCACTGGTGTTTAAGAAAATCAAAATTAAAATATATTTTTCAAATCAAAATGTGTGTGCTTTGGCTAAACACTCTATGAAAACGAAAATTCAACATAGTTTACAGGGGTTCAAAAATATTGTCCACTAAGGAAAAAAATGTTAAATTAAACATCAACACAAAATATTTGCTAACTTTAATACTAAACAAAAATTAAAAAGATAGAATTTTGGTGAAAAATTGACCTTCTTTAAAAACCTAATGACAACAAAAGCAACATTTTTATAAATCAAAGGATTTAAAAATATTTATGGGTTTTCTGTATTTCGGTTTTAGAGATTCTTTACAACCCGTTTTTATTTTGTGGATGAACAAATTTATCATTTGAATCGTTTATATTATTACAATAAAGTTATAGAATTTTGGTTATTCGGATTATGGAGTTTTGGGATCATGAGTTTAAACTTTTTGGATTTTCTAAGATTTGGATTCTTACAGAATCGGATACTAATTTGAATTTTATCTTGTGTTAATTTTGGGACACCTTTTTCTTAACTTCGATGTAGTCAAAGTTCAAGTGATTCATCTACCTCAGTCTTAGCATGGCTTAAATTTAAAACGCCTTGTGTAAACCCGATTTGTTTCGTTTTGCCAAAATAAATAGGTTAAAAATTCCTCACACGTAAAACGAAGTACACACAGATCCTCTACAGTATACAATACAATTCCTTCTTGTGTAAATGACATATGAACTCCGTTTATACGCACAAAACCATCGATATCCTCCTTATATCCCTGTAGACCTACGTATATACATACATACGTTCGTCAGTACGTAGCTTTACTGGCGTTGGGATTTAACACTTTATTCAACAATAACTTAAAATTCAAAAAAAAAAAAAAATTGAAAACGTTAATCGGATAGCTTTTATTCAAGCACAACCATGAAGGCACAATATTTTCTAGTTCAGAATTTTAATTGAACATGTCAAACTTTACAATATCCCTAATGCATCCGCTTTGAGACTTTTATAATCCCACTTTTATATCTACTACTCATCTTTAAAAAAAGAAAAAAATCTCAAGAGGTTTTTTGTCGTTGTTGTTGTTGTTATATTTGTATGGATTAGGTAGCTGAGATGGGATGGCAGGAAAATAATATACATATGAACAAACATTTGATGTCAACTCTTCAGATACGGTATCTTCTGTAGAACCCTTCCACCGCACGCAATACCAATGAAGCTACTTAGGATGCAAGATACAAATACCAACTACACACACACAGATACATACAATACATACATACATACATTATTTATGAAGTTAAAAGACACACGATTTGATCGCTTTGTGGGCAAATAACGCAAGTAATGTCTATTTCCGTTACATTTATGCAAATTCAATGAGATTGGTAGTCATATAAGAAAAATATATACAAAAGCCGAACTAAATTTTATATTTTAAATAAACTACTATCGATAAAATTGGTATCGATAAATCTTGGTCCTTGTGGGGAAAATAAATAAAATAGCATCGAAAATAATTTAAGTTTTTAAGAAATCAGTTTAAAATAAAGACAACTATTTGCAGGGTATAAATAAATAAATAAATACATAAATAGGGACTTCTGAACTTTGACAGTTGGCCATATTGTTAAAGCTACATACATATCCTCGCTGTTTAAGAAAACCGGCAAAACTCAAAAAACTCGATTTTTGAGTTAATGATGCTATTCGAATAAAAACAATTCTCTATCTTTCTGTCAAACTGTAGCACTTCGGAATCCCGCTATTTTTTCCAAATGACACATTGGATAATAATATGAAAAATCGTTTCACTCACAAACTTTAAACTCGTTTTCTGAAGAATCATGTTTTTGGAGTTATGCCGCTTATTTTCTTAAACAGCGACAATATGTATATATCTGTTAAGCTCCAATTCTAAGGTTGACATAATCGCCCTATTCAAGGGACTATTCGCAGTGAGGTGGATAAATTTGAAGCTATTGGCTGAGCAAACGATCGACCAAGATCGGAAGTCGATTTCGGGTAGCTCACAAAAACTGAGCTGTGAATGGCTCAGATAAAACTTAGTGAATCTTGCGTCATGACTCTGGCTGCACCCGTAGGTATAATTGTTATCAAAAAATCGTTTTCAAAATTATTTGAAATCGAACCATGCACTAAAATTATGTTTATCTTTATATCATGGCAAATTCGTAAAGTTACAAAATAATATATTTACATACCTAGAAATGAAATTTCTTGCTTTATGTAAAAGACCGGGTTCTTACTATCTAGCACTGAAACTTACACAAAATGTCAAATTTTATAGAAAGTGTTTTGTTGTACTGTGAATTTCAGTAGAAGAAATTTAAGCTGAATCAAGTCGTGATTTTGAAATAACTTTTTATTTATTATTAATACTATATACTATAATATTGGTTCAATTATATCTAACAATTTCTATTGAATACGTTGCAGATCTGTGTTCAAAACCTCTAAAGTTTTTTTTTACAGAAAAAAATTTACATTTTGAAACGATGACGATATCAATCATGAGATTGTGTTTCTAAAATTTCTTTCTTTGAATGGAAAATCACAAGTAGTTGAAATTTAAAACTATTTTTTCTTTTCATTTACTATGTATATTTACATAAGTTTATTATTCGAAATGTTCCTGGGTTCAACAATCTATACACCAAAATTTAAATTTAGACTACAAACACTTGCAAACACTACTTACATACATATTTAAAAGTGGTAACAACCACCCTTTATGAATCATTAAAGTGTCAACACGGTTCAAGGTTGTCAAATCCGGACAATTACCTCGTATGACAGACAATCACATTCATTCAATCACAAAGCACTAATACCTAGGGTAGGATAACACCGGCTCAACGCTTTAGGAGGAAACTGATACTATTATGAATTTAAATTTTCCTAAATGCGGGTAGTCTAATTATATAATGTGCGTGTGTTTTCTTTTTTTTTTAAATAAGTCTACCAGCTATATTTAGAAATAAAAGACGTGACTTGATATGTATGCAAATTACTCTATCCACAATAGGTATATCAAGTGGTGAGTTTTTCATGTTTTGATGTTTTGTAGTCCGTTTGGAAAATATTTCTGGAAAAAAATATAGTATCATCATCTTACTTTATTAAAATTCAATCAATTTTAATTAAACAAAATTTTACATTTGGTCAAAAGGTGAAATCGACTTCAAATAAATTATGAATGTATGTATGTATATCCAAAACGTAATTTTTGAGTTAATTTGTTTTATGCAAATATTTGAGCAGTTTTTAACAAACGGTAATATTATTTATTTTTATATTATTATTTATTATTATGATTTTATTTTATATTATTTGAAAATCTGGAAAAGTCTTTGAAATTTTTGATTTTTGAGAATAGCTCCAGGCTTTTAAATCCTTCTTTTCTAAATTTAAATAAATAAGACACCTACATATGTATTTCATATTCTTCTACATGGTGCTCATATTGCACACTTTGAAGCCATTTATTTGACTTTTCATCACGTTATTCCATTCACGTTTGATGTTTAAAAAGAGATACATATGTATGTTTGCAAATGAAAATAAGGCATACCTATACTTTTGATGTTTCAAAAAAAATGATTAGAAGATAAAAACTTTAAAATGAGTCATCACAAAAGAGTTCAATGTGAACACCACTTTAAGTGTACTGGTGTATGACATTTTATAATGCTGATTAAACTTAATTAATTATATTAAGCTTACGTTAGCTTGAAAATGACATTTATTAAATATCGCTCTTGACATTTTCAGTTGAACTCTTAGAATTCTTAAAATGTACCTTGTAGCTTTCTTTTTTTTCTAGGATTGTTATATTTTCAAAGAATCTTTATTATTAAATTTTGGAATGATACATTTTTCCTCCCGAAAAGAAGAGAGAATGTTTCTTTATTTGATTTTAGAATCGTAGACAGAATTAGTAATTCACACATATTTTTCTTTTGTTTGCCGTGTTAAAAAAAAGTGACAACAGTCTATGGCCAATGCACAAATTCTATGATTTACTATACATTTTATAATCAAGCTGTGTTTGTTTATACCAGTTTTTTAGCATTTAGGATAAAAAGAGTTCTTTTGAATTGTCTAAAAAATTGCAAATTTTTCGAATATGTTTTACAAACATTTTTTGATTTTAAAATGTTGTCTGAGAAAAACAAAGTAGCCACAAATGTCATTCACAGAGGTGTCATCCTGTCATCCTACAATCTTAAAGACTGTTCAATGAATTTTGAATTTTAGAGTGAGGCAGAACAGAGTAGAACAGGAGAGAACAGAACAATAAACGTCAGATAACTAAGAACAGTCAAATATCTGACGTATGAAATTGTAAAGTGTCATTATTATCGATAGTGTACATTTAATACTTTGGCCGCTGTTTGGAGCATTAAATTGTGTGCTTAAAACTCACGTAACACCATAATTTTATAAAATCAACATGTTTACATGAATTTTTTAAATTTCATAACCACAAACCCAGATCCGCTACCTTCATATTCATGTACTTATTTAAATGCAAATAAATATTCAAAACATTTGTATAAATTTAACATAGTTTCTTTCTGATTATAATAATTATGCAAACGAAAAATCTAAATGAAGCCACTGTATTCCGTGTGTTTCTTATAGCAGTGGTGGAAATCAGGGGACTCACTCGCATACACGTGTTTAGTGTTGTGTAATGGGAAGATTTACTTTGCTGATTTAATGGACGGGAATGGGAAATGCGGGCTTTAGTTGGGGACGGCCGGCGCAATAATAAAGGTCTGTGTTTACTCCTTATGAATGAAGTTGGAATGGAACTGACACTTGTTTGGTTGCTTTTGACGCTTTGTCGATGAAGAAAACATTTATTTATATTGTTATACGCTTATACCGTACACTGTATTGAATACCGTTGTTGGAAGAATGGTGTAATCGGGTTGTTGACGTGAATGCTTAAAGAAACCCGATATGACTACATCAGGAAAGAAAACTTCATTCTAGATTCATGTGATTGTTGTAAATATTATACTGTTAAATTAAAATACAACATTAAATTAACAATTTATTGGAAAACAATAAATATGATATTAAACAGCTTTTTGTTGTGCTTGGTTCACATTTGTTTGCTTTAGTCCAATTTGGGATGTTAATTGCTGATTTTGGGTTATGTCAAATTGCAAAGGATATACAAATCTACTCTGAAATGTCAAATGTTATAATATAAGGTATAATGACATAGAATGTTACTTAAAGTCAGATTGTATGTTGAAATAATAATTAATTTTGGAAACAAAGGTACAAATTTTTTTTTTTTGATTTTCAAACATCTTATGTAGTTTCTTGAGTAAAAACTAAAAACTTCACTAAGGACTTCTGATCAGTTACAGAAAGGAGTAAGAAAATCTGTGTAATCGGGTCACAGTTTTTTCTTTGCTTTTAATTTAAAACAATTGGATCAAATTATGTAAATACTTCCTTATGCAGATTGTTAGGTAATATGACAGATGACATTATTGCATTACAATTTGACATTATATATTAAATTGTTGTCATGACTCTTGACATCGACATTTTTGACGTTGTAGATGTGGTTGTCTACGTTAAAACGTAAACAATTAAATTCGAACGAATATCACTATAAAACAGCTTTTCAGCACACTAAATCACTCAGATGTAATGAATGTTCTAAATTCTGAGAATATCTTCAGTCTCCTATAATGCATTATTGTTTTATCCGTTAATTATTTTTGACAGACAGAGATTTTTGCCTTATTTTTTCAAATAAAAAAAGACTCAACTCAATAGAATATTTTTATATATTTTTTGAATTCACCGCACACCACGGGATCACCCTCTCTTCTAGCACCACTAATGACCATATCGTTTCCGTTACTGATATTTATTTAAATGTTTTCCGACAGCAAATTTTAAATAGCAGTAATTTTTAGTGAAACTGAAAAAGGTGACAATCATGAAACTTGGTTAGTGTGTGAGTGCCCGGCCATATTGATATATGTAAATGACAATTACTTTTAGAATCCTTCAGAGAATGCGCAGCCTCAGCTTGTTGTTCCTGACTTGACAGACTATGACAGACCTTGCAAGTGGATATTTACCATATTACCTTCAGCTTAAAGCCCTGTCAATAAGCAACTTACAATACAAGTTATAATAATTTACACTTATGAAAAGCATTCAATTCAACAAATTAAGAAAAGCGCGTATACGCCAGAGTGAAGAAGCTTAATGTACTTTTTGGACCTTCGTGCTAATCGACACTTAAGAGCTCTCTTTTCGTACAAGAATTTATGTATACAACAATTTATATAAAAGCATAATTCTGTATATTTTAGGATTTTAAAGCCCGAATCTACTGACCTTGTTACATATTGAATTCTTTGAAGGAAAGAATGAAAGAGCTTGTTTATTAAATTGGAATTATTCATAACTCAACAAAATTATTAAAGAGTTACAGGACACCCTGTATACTAATATCCATTCAGCTTTAAGGAACTCAATATACCTGTTCATGCTTTTTTTGTTGTTTTCTCTATATGATTGCAGAAGAACAGATAATAATTTATCTATCGTTAAAGAGTCCAAAAGGTCTTAAAGGGATTGTGTTGTCCTTTCTCAAGAACACATCCCTTATCATTTGTAACAATGATGCAATCTTGAATAATCTTAAACTATTTTCGGTTCATTATTTGAAAGTCGATACCGACAATTTAGCTTATGAAAATAAACTGGTAAAAAATCAATCAGAAATCAAATAAGTTAACTAAGATATACCTTCCTCTCAAAGTTATTAAACCTCCTTAACTCCAAACTAAAAATATTACTTTTTAAACTTTGAAGATTTAAATTACATTAATATAAAAAAAGGAACTGTAAATATGAGCAGTTATTTTTATCTCCTGCAGAAAGGAAAAGTAATTTTCAAATTGTTTTAATACACGAACCTGTAACTGACAATCTCCTTACTTTAAATCGTTTATCGACATTTTGCGGTTGTGCCTTCTTGTTTTTGTGGTTAAAGTTTTTGATGTTAATCTACTTCCGTAGCATAAAATGTCTCAGTTAAACAACATGGTTTTGATTTATGCAAAAGTTTTAATCTTAAGCTCCTCACAAAATAATCAAATGAATTAATCAGAGCTTTAATCATTTTATAACAAATTAAAACAGTCCCTTTTATGGACAGAACTTTTGAAATAGATATTTTAAGGCCCCTTGCACATGTAGCTTGTTTTAAAATTCATTGCGTACTGTATTGTAAATATTGCGGGGTATTTATTTTTAAAACCTTTTAAGTATTAAAATACACTGGTTCTTAAAAACAACTTAAGAAGACTTGAATATTTTAATTATCAGAACTATTCTATTGCACTTGTATTTTAAAATCTCAAGTACCAAGATAGAATTTGACACCTGTACTTGTACCTTTCGATACATTTTTTTAATCCTCTTGAATTTTAATTCCTTTGGAAATTGAATTCATATTTTATTTGAATGCCTTTTTTAATTCCTTGAAATTTTCAATATCACTTGATAACTCTCTCAAAAATATTAAAAGTTAACAATACGTTTTAAAAATGATTTCCATTACAAACGGAATTCAAGAACTTAAGAAATACAAAAATATTAAGTACCTACGTAAAAAGCACAAGTACAAAGCAATTGTACTAGAACCTTCTTATAAATTCAAGTACCAAGGGATTGTCCTTAACCTTTAAGTAAGGCAAAGCGTTCCCAATCCTTGATGTGCTGGCAGAAATCTTAGTTGGTAATGCAGTGGCAGTTCCAAACAAATTTGTGTCAACTTATCCCGAACCCCTTTTTTCATTTCAAATAATCTTCCTAATGCAAATATTTAAGCTTTAAAGGGTTTTGTTTTTCATCTTCTACTTTCAGACTAAAAACCGGGTGGAGTAGTAGTAAAGTCTCTGAGCCCCTACGTCCCGAAGAACAAGCAGCCATTATATCGGTCATACGCCGAAACGAAGAAATCGAAGTTGCCGAACGCCAACGTGTCGGAAAACTCGTCGAACGTGTGGAAAAAATCAAAGAACGAGCCGCCGACTGTGGTCCACAGGGTTGCCGTTTATGTGGCCAAACCTTCGGAATTCTCGGTCCATCTCGCTTGGTGTGTGAGGACTGCAAAAAGGCAGTCTGCTCAAAATGTGCCATCGACATCAACATCAAAATGCACTGCAAATCTCGAGAAATATGGCTCTGTCGTATTTGCTCCGAGACACGAGAAATGTGGAAAAAGTCAGGAGCTTGGTTTTTCAAAGGTCTCCCAAAGTACGAGATTCCCGACCCGAATTTGAGTTCAGTACGAACAACCCGAAGTGCTAGTGCAACCCCGGCCAAGACGGTTCGTATAAAGAAGATGACCATGAGTGTTGTGGACACAAGTAGCTCGGAAGACGACGATGTTGAGGACGGTGTTGCTAAACAAGCGTATCCATCAATCCAGAGAGAGAACAGTTTTAGACTCAAATCAGTTGGATCGTTTAGAAGCTTCTTCGATGGGGGCGAGCGAAAGCTTTCAAATTCAATATCCTTCCAACGGCAAGTTATCTCAAAGCCATCATCAGATTTGTATCAGCCTGAATTCGATACCATCTCAACTGTGTCCAGCAACAGAAGGGAGAGTAATTATAACAATCGACGTGGTTCAGCTTCATCAGGTATGTCAATAAGCGAGAGTTCCTCAGGGAATGGAAGTACCACAACAAGTAATCAACTGGCTCAAAATTGTAGAGATCCATTGTTGGGATGGCTTGAGTTGATAGTTAACTATAGAGAAAATGATCACACTTTAGATTGTAGCGTCCTAAGAGCTAGAGACTTACCTGCCATGGATTCGGCAGGGCTGACAGATCCCTTCTGTAAATTAAATATCATAACACCTGAAGGACATGTCAAATACACCAGATGGCAAAAGACCAAAACAGTTCACAAAACACGAAATCCCGAATTCAATGAAGTCCTTCAGTTTTATGGAGTCGAACCTTTAGAACTAGGCAATTCACTTCTGTATGTGGTAATTCTCGATGATGACAAATATGGACATGATTTTCTTGGAGCTGCTAAAATCAATTTATCCACGGTAGGTTTTTCTTCCAAAAAACTCACAAAAATGGGAGGTTACATTTTCTCAAGCCACCGCACAGCACCGCACTGTCATGAGTTATTAGTTTAGCTACTGGATGGAAGGCTCCCAAAAAGAAAAAAGGGTTTAGGGAAGATGGTCGTGTTTTGAAATTCAATATTAATTTTTTTTATGATACAAAGTGGACTGGTTTTTGAAGTTTTGCAATTCGAGCTTTTCCGAACATTAAGAAAAAACTTACATTTCGAAAATTTTAAACTCATATTTTGAGCTATTGAAATTTTGTAAATTGAATTTTAATTCGCTAAAAAAGATTTTTAAATTTAGGGCTCTGTACTTTGAAGGGTTATGTTTTCAACTCACTCATTTTTGAAATAATAAAGAACATTTACATATTTGTCTTTCTTGAAAAACAGGTCCACAGTCAAAGTCCATATCGAGTGACTGTTCCTCTAGGCGTAGAAGACCAATACAGCAATGAAGCGGAAATTTCCCAATCTTGGCCCCGGGGAAAGATCTGCATCTCTCTTTGTTACAATTCCAAAAAGCGATCCCTTGTAGTAGTTGTAAAACAGTGTATCAATCTGCTTCCAATGGACAACAATGGTAGCTCAGATCCCTTCGTCAAACTGTAAGTTAGGATCGAAAAGTTGGCTTAAGACTTTATAAAGTCTTTGGATGTGTGTGTGTGTTTTTTTATCTTTTCAGCCAACTTAAGCCCGATACGCACAAGAAAAAATACAAGACCGGCGTAAAATGGCGGAACTTGAATCCTGCATTCAATGAGGAGTTCACCTTTGAAGCTAGCCCTCATGATCTCAACAAACAATCACTCATCATTACCGTTTGGGACAAGGATATCGGAAAAAGCAACGATTTTCTAGGAAGCCTTATTCTAGGATGCAACAGCAAAGGAGAGCGTCTGAAGCAGTGGACGGACTGCGTCCGTCTGCCCGATCATGTACACGAGAAATGGCACAGTCTATCAGCCGATAATCCTTCACACTGATTTAAAGTTTCTATGCGAGTGTGTTGATGGCTTTGGTGCTTTTAAAATATTGCTACATATGAAAGATATACGCGCGCGTCGAGTAAAATTTTTGTCAAAAAGTGTCCTTAATGCTAAGGCTATACATTTTATTAAATTCTTTGAATTCTTTTTTTTTACAATTTGTAAGCTTAAAACTTTTTACTTATCTTATTCTATTCAAAAATTCACTTTTGGTTTTATGAACTTTGAAATTCACTTTTCCAATTGGAAGTGAGGCTGATATAACAGTTTTAATAAAATTAAGATAAAAATGTAATGTTTAAAGAGAAACAATTATTAAAATAGTGTATCTATCGCGTTTGTACTTTAAATAAACAAAAAAAAAAAAATAATGATTGACATTTTAAATTGATTTAAGAGTGTATTAAGTATTTCAGAATTGTGTTCATTGTTTTTTTTTTATTTAAAGATGAACCCAAATAGAAGTTTACTGAGCTGAACTTGGAACCATGTGATCAAAGTCTTGGGACTGAATTGAATTCTTTGGCACTTTTAACCTTGTATTTTTAACCAAAGACATGAGTCCTTTTCCATAGACGTCTGCACCTAAGAAGTATAATAATGGTGATTATTTTAATTATGGTTTGTCTATTATTTTTAAAATGACAACATTTTCGCCAAAAAAGCATTTATGGTTTTCCGATTTAAAGGTTTTAAAAGTCCATTAACTCAAAGTCAAACTTGATTTACATGGCATGCATAATGAAAACTTATTTTTTAGGTTTTAAAAAGGACGAATATATAAACTAGGATTCCAAATACATACATATGCAAGTATTGTAATACGGTTAAAAAATAACGTAGGTGCACTTAAAAAAACACGGCTAGAAAGTCAATGGATTAATTAACCTTATATCCGCTTGTTCAGACTTTAGGTCCTTGGACATTATGTACTTGGAATTATGTCATTGGAGTTCTGAAACCACCTAAAACACATTTCAATGTGGAAATTGTCAAAATATAATACCGAGTCACAATAATATTAACTAAACTTTAAATTCTTCAAAGTTTTTTGCTAAATTTTAATTTATACTTCTGCATGTTTTTTAACAGTCTAAATAGATTGTAGAACTGTGGCAGGAAACAAATAGCCTAAGTTACACTAATTGATGAGAAGATTTAAAAAATCATTCGAACTATACAAATTTAATAGTACAAATATTACATTAAAAAGTTCATATGTTTGTAAATATAAAATTGTAGACGTTTAACTTCTTCGATTTTGGTGAGTAGTGGTTCAAGGTTAAATTTTTAGACTAAATCTCCGTTGAACATTATTTAACCCAACTTAATCGGCGACCTAAAACTAGAAAGCAGTTCTTCGTTATGTTTAAAGGTTAAAGAAAAATCTAAAGAAACGAAAAAAAAAATTAACCTGGAAAGAGTCATAAACAAATCTCTCACAACTGTCAACAAAATGAAATATTTGTTATTTTGCTTGGTTTACCTTAGAGAAGAAATTAAGAAAATCCAAGGAAATATTGTTAAAAAACCTCATAAAAGTGACTTTTTCTATACGATACGTCATAATACGTACTTGAACGAAGTTCAGATTTCACTTAAAAACCTAAACAGTGAACGCTAAACTACAGTTTAAAAGTTCAATGTAAACTGGGGGTAAAACTTTCATCATCTAACCATATGAAAGTGTTTCGAAAGAACAATATCTGTATTTTCACACTTTTAGAAATATGAATTTAATAATTGCATAAATTAAGAATTTTGTGATTAATCATTTTATTGTTTGCTTATTACAATTCAAATTTCAGGGTTTGTTTTTAATCAAATTGTTATTCAAGCAACAAATTAGTAATATTAAAATAACTGCACACGGCATATGTAGGTATCTATATTTAACCTCCTAAACAAGTTTTGTTTGTTGCAAAATGCAAAGACGTTTATTTTGGATTAATACGAGTAATTTAGGTTTTTGATTTGATAAAACAAATACGTATTCCATTATTATAAGTTGAATGACATATCTTATAGTTAAATCTAACAAGTTGCAAAAAAGCAATTTTCGAGTTAAACAAAAAGACCCGAAATCTTATAGATCGCCTTAAAGTTCATACATTTTACAATCTTTAGAATCATTAAATTGAATAAACTTAAAAGATGGCATTCAGTATAACTTCATTTTGAGATCGGGCAATTTGATATAAAAAAGACTGAAATCATTTTCATTTCATACCCAACCAATTATTGAGCCTTGGGAAAAAATGATTAATCAACTAAACGAATGATTCAGTTCGTGTAGTTAAAGTCTTTTGCAAATTACTAAAATTATTAAGTTTCACTCTAACTTATTAAAAACCTTCACCTGGAATCTGTTACACACTAAAATTCAATAAGGCCACATTTAAAATTTCAATTCCAAAAATTAAAAAATTAAAAAAAATTTATTATGAACATTAACAAATTTTTAATTTATTTTCATTTAAAATTGGTCACAAAACTTTAAAACTTTTAAATTTTCGACAAACTTAACAAAATTTTACGCTTTGTATCCTGTTCATGAATCCATTATTTTAGGGACACTCAAAACGTTCACAGCAATCTGGGTAACTCTTGGAATTGTCTTGAGGAATTCTCTTGCACTTAGCTGGGGCTTCAGTTGATGGACAACTAAAAATATAATTTAAATTAGTTCCGTAAAATACAAAACTATATAACATCTTTCTTTGTACAAAACTTACCCAACAGCATTCATAAGTCCCTTTCCACGACATGTGTAAATGGCACACTTTCCTGGTGGAGCATATTTTTCTCCAACCATGAGACTTTTACCCTTAAAAGTACATCCATCTGCAAAAACAATAATTCAATATTAATTTATTTACACTTAAAGAGAATGTTAAACTTGATGTATTTTCTTAATTGTTTAAATTAAATCACCTCCTCCGAATGCAGATGCAAAAATGCAAATTAACAAAAAACTTAACAGAATAAATTTCATATCGAGTAATTCACACGTTGAATGTTCTTTTCGAAATAAATTGTAAGAAAGAAAGTTTCCTTTTTAAGTGCTCCGAAGACCAACCAAACCAGATACTTTTAAGGTTTTTATTTTTTCAAGCACATGTTGAGGGCAGGTTTTGGATTTGTAAAAAAAAAAAATAAAGTTACACTTTTAAATAAATTGTAGTTTTTGTTGGGACCCGAACATGAACAATGAACATTTTAAAAACATCAAAAAGTTAAAATTTTAAGAATGAACTTTAACTGAATCAAAATGTTCGTCATACACATTCAAAAATCCACCTTTGCTGTCAATTTTGTTCATTAACATAACGGACCAAACATTACGTCCGTGCAGGTTATGAAAAAGTATATGAAAGTAAGTATTCATTAGAGGTCACTACTGCTACTTTCCCCTTTAATAAAATGTGAAATTTTTAGGATAATTCTATAGTTTTTTGGATTAAAATAAATTATTTTAATAATATTTACAAATAATATTAATTTACAGTTAAAACTTTCAGATTTTTCTTCTAAATGTTAGTTTATTTCTGTCATCTTAAGCAATTCATAATTAATTAACAATTATTATTTATAGCTTTGATCTACATTATTAAGTCCATTTATAAGGAGGAATCGAATAGGTAATTTAAAGAAGTTTTAAAGCAAAAGTGGAAATCAATTTTAAAATTTTAACTCATTGAATGTGTTGAATTAAGCAACATTTACTTAACTCTATTTTATTCTGTTTAACACTTAAACTATTATTGTGAACTTACCATAATTCTAAACCCTATACATTTTCTATAATACTTGCTATAATATTTTTTGTACTTAACCTCAATTATACTTTACAATTCTTTATACATAAAATAAAAACTGAAGTCAACTCGGGTCGGCACCTTTTATTCCTAAAATATCCACGACATCCTAAAATATTTTAAACAGGTTATGGGCCCAGTCCCTTTGGAATAAAAATTAAAGTAAATTGAAGTAGTTATTTTTTTACACAATGACTTTTTTTACTGGAAAAATCCCACTTTTTAATGGGGAAAATTATTTGACATGGAAGCCTCAAATGGAGGCAGTTTTGCACAAGAATCGTTTGTTAAAAATTGTGCTGGGACTGGAAACTAAACCATTAACAGATGCTGCTAAAATCGAGGAATGGAATACGAAGGATATGGATGCTAGATGCGAGCTTATTATTGCTATGGAACCCGCCCAAGTATCTCTCGTACGATCTTACACTACGTCCAAGGAACTTTGGGATTTTTTGAAGAACACGTTCGATCGAAAAGGTACTCGTCAGAAGGTGGAAGAATTTCGTAAGTTAATTAATGTCAAAATGCTTGAAGATCAAAATATGGAACAATACCTAATTAATTTCAACTTAATTGTAACACGGTTGCGAGAGATGGATGCAAAGCTGGATGATGAGCTGTTGGTGATGGTGTTGCTGGATGGATTGCCGGAAAGTTTTAAGGACATACAAGCTGCTTTCGATGCAAGCAATGAATTCCCGAAAATGGACGTTCTGCGTGCTAGACTCCTGGAGGTGGGTGATAAAAGGAAGACAACAATTGATCGGAGAGATGATGCACTTAAAGTTAAGTTTCATAAAAGAAAACCAGAGCAGCAATCAGGTATTTCAAAACAAAGTTTTAATTATAATTGTCATCGATGCGGTCGCAAAGGGCATATGAAAAAAGACTGCCGTGTTAGAATCGAAAAGGAAAAATTACGTTTAGTTGAAGATAGTTCACATGAGGAAGGTTTTATGACAAGAGAATTACAAGAAAGTACACAATTTGAAGGAATTTCACAGAATGTTAGCGCAATCAACAATAACTTAGAAAGTTCGAACTGGTTTATAGATAGCGGGGCCACTTCGCACATGTGCTGTGACAAGAAATTCTTCATAAATCTAGACACCAACTACTCCGGTCAAGTACAAGTTGCAAATAAAAAATCAGCTAGCGTCGAGGGCATAGGAACAGTTCAGTTGGAGATCAAAGTAAATGGAGAACAAGCAAAAATTTGTTTTTATCGTACTCTCTATGTTCCAACTTTGAGAAGTAATCTCATTTCGACAAGCAAAGCTACTGATAATGGGTGTAGAGTATTGATAGAAGGAGCACGTGCACAAATATTTCGTGGTAATAAGCTGTTGTTAGAAGCTGTGAAACGAAAGGGTTTGTACTCAGTTGTACTTTCATTGAAAAAAGAGCAATGCAATAAAACAGAGAGTATTGAGCAGGTAAATAATCTTTTAGAATGTTGGCATAAGAGATATGGCCATTTGAATTGCACATCACTTCTCAAATTAAAAAATCACTCAATGGTAATAGGGTTGCCAAGTTTTAAAAACAATCAACTAGATTGCGTTGCTTGTATAAGGGGAAAACAAACGAGAATGCCATTTCCTACTAAAACGGAAAAGTCTTCCAAGAATATTTTGGAAATTATACACACGGACCTATGCGGTCCCATGAACACTGAATCAATAAACAAAAACATTTATTTTGCTACTTTCATTGACGATTACTCTCGTAAGGTCTTTATATATTTTTTAAGACATAAGAGCGAATATTTGAGTGTTTTTAAGAAATTTAAAGAACAAGTTGAGAACGAGACAAATTTTAAGATTAAAACACTGCGGAGTGACAACGCTCGAGAGCTTTTGAGTGAAGATTTTTCCAAGTTCTTGTCCAACTATGGTATCAAGCGACAACTAACTGTCGAGTACACTCCACAACAGAACGGTGTAGCTGAGCGCATGAACCGCACATTGGTTGAGATGACTCGTTGTTTCATGATTGAAGCTAATCTTCCTAAATTCTTATGGGCTGAGTTGATTCTCACTTCGGCCTACATTCGGAATCATTGTCCTACAATCCTGAATGAGGAAAAAACCCCTGAACAGATTTGGACGGGTAGAGTACCGAACATTAGTCATTTTCGTCAAATAGGCTGTCGTGCTTTTGTTCTGAACAAAGCCCTAGGCAGATCAAAACTAGATCCAAAAAGCGATGAATATGTCTTAATTGGATATTCGGTGGAGTCCAAGGCATATCGTTTGTGGAAGAGAGGGTCGAGAACTGTTATGAAAAGTAGAGACGTGCGTTTTATTGAAACCATTGATATCGAACAACCTGAAACAGAAAATAGTAATTTTTATGAGTATAATCTTAACAAAGGGAATAAAATAGAAAAGGGAGTAGAGGTACTTGAAAAGTCAAAGAAAATTAAGAATGAAAGAATAGATGAAACAAATGACGAATATGAAAAAACCAATGATACAGAAATTGATGCATGCAGAAACCAATCTAATAAAAGAGGGGGTACTCAACTAGAACGACAGCAAACGAATACGGATTCTGATTCTGAGCCCATAAGCAATAGGCTCAGGTCACATTATCAAGATGAAGTCTTTGTGGAATCAGCCTTAACTACCAGTTTTCTTGAAGATCCAACAAATTTCAGAGAAGCTATGAATTCTCCTGATGCTAATGAATGGTCTTTAGCAATGAAAGACGAATATCGCTGTCTTATGGAGAATAACACTTGGACTTTGTGCGAGCTACCAGTCAACCGTAAAGCCATAGGGTCTCGGTGGGTCTTTAAGTCAAAATATAATCCCAATGGAACGATTGAGAGACGTAAGGCGAGACTTGTCGCTAAAGGTTACAACCAGAAATTTGGAATCGACTATGTGGAAACTTTTTCTCCGGTCATACGTCAAAGTTCACTTCGTCTCATTTATGCTCTTTCGGTTCAGTATGATTTAGAACTTCATCACCTGGATGTGTTGACAGCATTTTTAAACGGAAAGCTTAGCGAGGAGATTTACATGAATCAACCTGAAGGTTTTGTCGACAACGATCATCCACAAAAAGTTTGCCGCTTGAACAAAGCGCTTTATGGACTGAAGCAGGCAAGTCGACAATGGCACACAACATTAAATGAAAAGCTGGAAAACTTGGCCTTATCCCAATCAAAATACGATCATTGTGTTTACTTTAAAATCAACAAAGAAGAAATTACTATTATAGGAATATACGTAGATGATATAATAGTAGCATCAAATTCAAAATTAAGAATAAAATTAATAAAGCAGAAGCTTTCGGAGAGTTTTGATATAAGAGATCTTGGACATCCTTCTCTTTGCATAGGAC
Source organism: Scaeva pyrastri (assembly GCA_905146935.1). Lineage (NCBI taxonomy): Eukaryota > Metazoa > Arthropoda > Insecta > Diptera > Syrphidae > Scaeva > Scaeva pyrastri. Next base: position 52,682,816 of record LR989929.1, read on the forward strand.
TTGAAATCAAAAAGCAAGATACAACTTTATCAATCTCTCAAACTCGATACATAAATAATCTTTTATTCAAATATAATTTACAAAACGCCAAACCAAATTTTATTCCTATGCAGGTCAAACTTAAACTTGAAAGGGAACCAACTGTCATTGGAGAACGTGCTGCTGTTGAAACACAGAAGTACCAAGAGTTAATTGGATCCTTGATGCATCTTGCGGTATTTAGTCGACCTGATATTGCATACAGCGTAAGCAGTTTAGCACAATTTGCCCAAAATCCTAAGAGACAACACTGGAATTCTGCGATACACTTAATGCGGTATCTTAGTTTGACAAAAGATGCAAAACTAATTTTTCGAAAAACCAATATGCCTCTAATAGGCTATGTTGACGCGAGTTGGGCTGAAAATGTAAATGATAGGAAATCTCAAACCGGTTTCTGTTTTATATTTTCAGGAGTTTCTATCAGCTGGGAATCCAAAAAGCAACGAACAGTGGCAACATCTAGTGCAGAAGCAGAGTATATTGCACTATCTGAAGCTGCCAAAGAAGCTTATGCACTACGTTTTCTATTAGCTGAACTTAAAGTTAATGTTGCAGAACCTACGACAATCTATTGCGATAGTCAAAGTGCACAACAAATCGCAAATTATGGAGGCAAACAATCAAGGACGAAACATATGGATTATAAGTACCATTTTATCCGAGAAGCAATTGAGGAAGGTGTAGTTACCATCAATTATCTCCAAACTGAACTCATGGCTGCAGACGGATTGACAAAAGCGGTTCCAAGAGATAAACATTTGTTTTGTTTTCAATCATTGGGAATGGAGTTTAAACATATGTAAATGTTGACGAGGGGTGTTGAATTAAGCAACATTTACTTAACTCTATTTTATTCTGTTTAACACTTAAACTATTATTGTGAACTTACCATAATTCTAAACCCTATACATTTTCTATAATACTTGCTATAATATTTTTTGTACTTAACCTCAATTATACTTTACAATTCTTTATACATAAAATAAAAACTGAAGTCAACTCGGGTCGGCACCTTTTATTCCTAAAATATCCACGACATCCTAAAATATTTTAAACAGAATGAAATGCTTCTTCTGAAATCTCTTATCTCACTATTGGATTTTAATAGGAAGGAAGTGTTGAAATAAGTGTTGTTAAGTATTATAAAGGATAATTTTTCCTTACAGGAAACGCAAAGATCCAATTGAACGTAAAAAAAAACAATTTTTAACGAAAAAAATAAATGATTTATTAAGACTTTGCTCAACTTTTTAATTTTGAGCAGAAACAAATCCATGCGACTTATGGTTGTAGATTAAAATTAATATACAAAATAAAAAAATATGACTTGCACCATTTTTCAATGGGATCATCTTCAACTTTGCCAATTAAAGAGAATAAAATAATTAAAAAGGGCCGCACCTAAATTTATGTGTATATCCCAAAATTCAAAATTTATTCAACATCAAGGTCAAAAGAATGTTGTTTGTCAATCAATTTTTTATTCACATACTTTTGATATCGTATCTCTTGTAATTTAAAATTTAAGAACATTAATCCATTAAAATGTGAATGATAAACAAAACACCAATTTAAATTGTTGATTCTGTTGCTTGTAGTCTCTTACAATATTACCTACAACTATAAAATTGTATTCCTAAGTGTTGTTTAATTGTTAAGAATTTGCTATCTTATTGCACTTGATTAAATGTATGTACGACACTTGATCAATGCTCACATAAATAATAATCAAATGATAACCGAATCAATTATTACTTTGGTGTAAGATCTTGTATGAACTTTAATAGCTGGGAATTTCAATTTAATGTTAATAAATAAAAAGTGCGTGAATAGTTATACATTATTTTATTAAAATACAAAAATGAACAAGTAGAATATTGAGACGCATCAGAGAGATCTTTTGAAAAGAAACAAAAAGTAATAATTCATAAACTTTTTAGTGTGTTCATTATTGAAATAAATATTTAACATTTTTGTTTCATCGAAGTAAAGTTTTTTTTTTTTTTCTTATTGCAAACAAAGTTTATTTTAACACTTGGGTCTTTTGGTTAGCTATTAAAAAAAAATATCAAAAAAACTCTTAGAAGAGTCAATACTCGTTTTGACAGTGAATCATGGAATTCACAATTGACATAGAGAAGTTCAAAAAGAGCACTTTAAATTATCTCAACGTCAATGTCAACGTCAACATGATATAACAAATAATATATTGAAAGGTGTGTTTGTTAATCTTCAAATATTGTTCTCATGGTCAAACGATTATTATTTGTTTAATTGTTCAGCTTAAATGTATTAATTGAAAATAATTAATTCGTGATTTGTTCATAGGAAATTTTTAAAAACATAATTAAATTGAGAAAATACTAGAGGACCCGGTGAACTTTTTCCCACTCCAATAATTGAGAAATTTTCATTACTTTAATAAAATTATTTGAATTGTATTGAGTTGAAGTTCGTCTTTTCTTTGGAATATTAAGGCCAGTAAATCTCTTGATGAAGTATGATAAAAGATTTTAATAACTCTATAATGGTGACACAATGACAGGCAACTTTATAACTTTTCCTTAAAGTTGGACGGACGACTGAAATAAAAGAAAATTTGACAACCAACTGACAGTCAAAAATATTTATTTCTTGCAAAAATGAAGTTGTTTTTTTTTTTCCTGTCTTCCTGAAAATAATTCGATACTTTCTCACTTTTCAAACCTTCCCTGGACTACGACAAACATTTCGAGACCAAAATTATTAAAACCAACCAGGACGTCCTTGGGTTTTATCAAGACAAACAAACAGAAATTGGTTTTTATTTGCATTTGGGAGTAAGTGAAATGGAATGAAACGCAGTCTAGTATGAAATTTTAAAATCCAAGTTTTTAATAAAACAAAAATCCGTTGAGTAGTTTTAAAGATCTAAGCATAAATAGGGACGGACAGCGGATAGCCACTTTGTTTTATACTAAGTATTGATAAGAAATATTTAGATAATGTCATTTAAGCTTCTGGACAAATACTAGATAATTCAGTAATTTAATCATTCACTTTAGACTGTCCTCTGCACGACAAATGCGTGGATCTAAAATCAACAATGAATATTCATAAATGTGAGTTCTGCACCTGAATATTTTTTTACTTACAAATATCAAGTTCTTATTTAACAGAAAAATAATGCTCAAGATTGAAATAAAATCGGATTCTTAACTGGTTCCTCAGAATAGAAATAAGTATTTTCCATAAGTTTCAGTTTCAGGGCATTACCATGCAACCCATACGAAATAGGGTAACTTTCTCATAAACCGATGTAACGCTTTTTAAAAAATAAAATCTTAATTTGTTTTTAGGTATGATCTTATTCGAATAGTCCTAGTGAGCTTAGAGACCGGCGAATCAAGAAAGATATTAATTTTTTTTTAATCTTAATCTTTTTTTTTTTCTTCACAGGACCTTAAAAATCGACAGGAACTTGAACTTCTATCTTTTCTTTATAACAATTATTTCTTTTTAAAAACTACTTTTTTTCTTTTTCGAATTTAAAACTTAATTTTGTTTTCTGAAATGTATAAATATTGATTTAAATAAACAAATAGCTTGTTAAACGTTTAGTAAAATTTGTATTATTAGCTTATATAAAAAAAGGAAAATAGAATGTTTGAATACTGAAATTGGGTTTATTTTTTTTTTCATTTCCCTTAATATGTATTTGATATATTTCTCATTATTCTAAGCTATCAAAATAATGTCAATTGGATTATTATCTTTTTCAAGACTTAAGTCTTATGTAGAACATTTAAAAACCGTCTACTAAATATTCTTATACTCTGCATAAATGTTTCTGGAATAAGAAATCGATATTTAAAACATGTACATTCATTCATTGTAAATTGATTGAGTGAGACAACTAACCGCTTTTTATGCAATTTTTATAATTTACTTATAACTCTTGCAATATGATGAAATCCGATAGAAAGGAACCAAATTCAAATAAAATGTTTTTATGGGCGGACCCGACAGACTTTACCCTGTACAAACGTCTTAATTTAAAAACTTTGTCATTTAAAATAGTATGTCGAAAAATGCTCATGATTTTTGTATGACCAATCGATTGCTATTATATATATTTTTGTTGGTGCATTTACATCTTCAATAGCATGTTATGTGGTGGTAAACTAGGAAAGCCCAGTAAATACATAATGTAGAAAGTCAACAGTAAACATAACTTCATCACTATCAAAAACTGTTTCATTACCCATCCATTTATATTTTGAAAGTCTCACGCACACTAAATTTCAACAAAATCTGTCCAGCCGTTTAAAAGGAGTATAGCCATATATGTATATGAGTGTAGAAATTTAATTTTGTTCAGTGGCATAACGGTAGCTTTTAACACATTTAATACGTGATCATTATAACTACTAAAAGTATCAAATTTACAATTTTTTAATTTATTTTAATTTTTCTTGACTTTGATACTGAGTAAATGGCAAACATTTCTCACATGAAACTAACACATACATATTTACATATACATATGTAAAAGAAGTAGCATCCTTGGAAGAAAAATTTTGCACTTAAGGTCACAAAAAAACAATTTATATTAAAACAACAGAACTTTGTTTTATTGTCTCTTTAAATCTTCTCTTCTTTTAAATCATTTAGACATTTCAGCACCAAAAAAAAAAACCTTTTAGTTTGCACTTGTTAAAAATTAATTTATTTTGTCGAATTCAAATTTGATATTTTAAAAGTCCACCAACTAATATTAACACTTACACTATTTGAACTATGTTTGTAGGTACATACAAGTGTTTTGCAAAAAAATTATTGAGTTTTATAATGTATTTTTTGAAATTCATCCATCGTTAAAAGTCGTCTAGAATATTAGCCTAAATCATGGTTTTTTATTCGGGCAAGTAATTTTTGCACAACAGTCAGGATATTCTGCACCTTTGTCTAATGTCACCTTACACCCTTCACCAGGCATATAAAAGGGGCAACTGAAATTTTAATAAAATTTTAAATACTTTAAAATAATTTTTAGCAGCATAAAATAACTTACAACTCCAATTGCAAAACATAATCCTCTCGGCAATATATTCGAACACATTCTGATGTTGGCCTATAGGTTGCCCCAATCTCAATCGGTGTTTGGGTTTCATTGTAAAAACACATTCCCGGATAATCTTAGATGTAAAATAGAAATTTTAGCCAATGCCGATTAAAATAAAGTTTTTTTGTTTTGTACCTTTGTTGATAGCATTGCCAATGAAACTTTGACTCCAGGCCGACTCAGCTGAATTCAAGCAACAAATCAAGAGCATCACTCCACAAAAAAGTACAAGCTTATTCATAATGTTTTTTTTTTTTTTTAATTTAAAAGTAGATTTATTAAAGCTTATGGCTTTAACACAATACAATAGTTTAAACAAACTGATATTCATTCAAGTGATCACAACGACTTTTATATGATTTTAATTCCCAAATCAAAATTATTTAAAATAGTAAACTTGCCAAGAGCGTTCGCGAAGGGGGTTGTCGAGGGCAAAAGTAACGAAACTTAGTTGAAAATAAGTGTAAGATAAGTTTTGTAGCATTTTGGGCGGAAATATGAAAACTTGAGAAGTGCTAAGACTGTTTCCATTTTATAGAAACCTATATCATAATTTCCTGTCACTACAGTTAGCTTTATTATGGTTAAATAAAATAAAGGTACGTTTTGCATATAATGCAAATACATTTTAACTTAGAACCGAAAGCCTTCGTTGCTTCTTATTTTGTTCTTTTATATTTATAACAATTTTAATTGCATATTATAAATATGTAAATAAATTTTAACTTGAGGATTTTCGAAATCTAATGACTTTTGGGATATTCGTAATTTTGGGGGGAACGGTCTTTTTTTTAAATTTTAATTGTCAGTTTTATACTAGATACCGATTTCTTAAAAGAAAGTTAACCTTTTCCTTTGTTTGGATGAACATTTAATACATATCAATAAAAACTTTGTTTATTTTAAAATTTTTACTTCCAGGAGATTTCAAATGAAATGTGGTTTGCTACCCCCAATAAAAAAAATATTAAGTGATGATGTTTTGATGAACGCTTGAATCAATATTTACAAAATAGAATCATATAAAAGATTTAGACTTATCTCTCATTTCCGAATCTCTATGCCCTTGCTTTTAGTAGCTTTTAAAAGCGCTCCCTTATCATGAAAGTGAGTCTTAGTTCAACTTCAATGCTTATTCTATTCTATTGTATTGTTTATATAGTTTACTTAAGAAATGTTAATAATAATTTTTGAGCATAATTTTTTTGAAAGTATGACCCTGGATTTCGTGTTGCATTCAAACATTTTAACGGTATTGTGTTAGTTTTTTTATTAATAAAATTCACATTTTGTTTTTGTTTTTTAAAAAGAAGATAATCACCCCTATCGAGGTATCCGTTCGGAAGAAAATTTTCTTTTCTCCGATTTGTTTGAAATGTGATTAGGCAACAATTTTTGACAGCTATGCGTTGAATTTCTTCAGAAGTTGTCCGATGAAAAATCATTGCGGAATCTATTCGGAAATTTAAACTAAAAAATTGAAAGTAAAATACATATTAAAACGAACGCGATTTTTTGCTTCATTTTATTTGCATACATATACATATGTACATATATGTTATATGTATGTATATAGTTCCGCAACGGATACCTCGAATTACTATCTGAGTTCCGATCGGAATTAATTTTCGTTTCTTAAATTCTCCGAACAAATACCTCCATAGGGCCGAATAAATTTGTAAGAACCATAACTTATCAAAAAATATAAAATTAAAAATCCATACAATTTGAGGAAGAAGCTAAATACTTAAACAAAGAGAATCATGTACAATATTTTTGAAGCTGCTTCACTAAAGAGATGTGGATGGGGAAGTAAAAATGTTGACTTACTTCATAAAATAATTTTATAACTCTAGAAATTGGTTCTTTTTGACAGACCTTGGTCCTCATCACGTAAGGATGGCGATATCGTTTTCGATATCGTCATCGATATCTATGCTTCACGTAAGCATAAAAATCCCCTAACTTTTGCTTCATGTAAATCGTCTTGACGATATCGTTTAAACGATACCGATTTAGCTATCGTTTTTGTTAGTTTTTTGTCTAAAAAATAATTACATACATACATATTAAAGAAAATTTCATGAAAACGTTTAGGTTTTGAAAGCGTAGGCCAAGGCATCCGTTTGACTAATATTGATTCATAAGAAACAAAAACAAAAGCAATTTTGTAAAACTCGATGAAAATTTTCATTTTTCAAACATGTTTGTTTATTCAGCGTCTGTAAATATAATTCAGCAAAAACGATAGACGATACGATAGCAGTAGTGCTACGTGAAGCAAAATTCTGACGATATCGTTTTCGGCTATCGTTTAAACGATTGTCGTCAGAAAAGTTACGTTATGAGAGCCCTGGGCCCGTATTACGGATTACGATTATCGTTGCGATTACGTTTTACGATAGTCGTTTTTATTAAACGATACTCGTTTTCTCTTACGACTGCTTATGGCAATGGCACTAGTATTTTTTATTTTGACTTTATGTATCTGTCACAGAAATATTACAGAAATATTGGATGCGCTTCAAAAAAAATAAATTTTTTGATTTTATCTGGCAATATTTTCATGCATCCATTATCGTAAACCATAATCGGTCCATGTCCTGACTATCGTTTTCTTGGGTATCGTTTTTTTGCCTTTCGTTTCGTAATTTGTAATACGGGCCCTGGGTGTATACTTAATTGGTGTTGTTAATTGAGTATATTAATAAACAATACAATACCAGTAGACAATTTCCTTATGCTTAAACAAGAGCTTTTTAAGTACCATTCCCGAGGCTTGTACTTGTATCAATTAATTCCTTTTTAATTGCTCAAGTTCTTTCAATTAAGAATTGAAAAAGAATAATAAGAAATTGAAAGAAGTCCTGGTATTGATATTTAAAATGATACTGTCAAGTAGGTACTCAAAAAAAAGCATTTCAACAACGCTCCCGAATCCCAGAACTCTGGTTCGAAACTGGAAGACCGAAAAAACCAAGCTATAGCTAGGCCGCAGAGACCCTTCATGGATCGGGAGCTCGATAAAGTAAAGTAAAATATTTTCTCCTAATTTTTTACTTACACATACATAAATAATACATAAGTTAAAATGGTTCGTCTATGGACTGGTAGGACTATAAAGATATGTGTTTACATATATTCAATGTATGTGCTTTTCAAAACTTGGCTTTTATTGAAGTTTTTGTGTAAAGCCCCTTTTAGACGATCAGTTCTATTTTTCAGTTTAACTGTCAGTTCAGTTAAAATGAAATTCAGTTCGATGTTCAGTTCATCAAATTAACTAATAACTGAACTGAGAACTGATGGGAATTCCATTAGTTTCAGTAACAGTATCAGTTAATCGTTTCAGTTTTTGTGTTTAGACATCAGTTTAACAGAAATCTTAACTGATAGCTCAACTGAAACTGATCGTCTAAAAGGGGCTTAATAATTACTAGCCAATTAAACGAAAGACCTTCACTTTCAGTCTAAAAAAAAAATTATTTTTTAGATTCGATTTAGTTTTGATAACAATTTTATTAAAAAATTCAGACTTGAGAAATTTTAATATTTGCTAAATAAAATTATGTCAAAATCATTCGAAAATTGTCAAAAAAAAATGTTTGTAACAATTTTTAACTGATTTTTTTAGCTTTTTATTTTTATTTTTTATTAAAAAAAAATGTCTATTGATTTTTTTCGAAAATTTTATCAGATGTAAAAACTTAATTTCACATACATACATATGTAGTACAAAATCGTATCAAAACTGATATCATTTTCAATTCGTAATTGTACGACATTTGTTTAAATTCTTTTTTAAAAGCTGAGTTTTGCCAAAGGAAAATTATTAAAATCTGAGTTTTGACAGTAGAATATTGTTAAAGTAATTTTCACCAAATCTAAGATTTTTTAAAAAGAAAAAATATCTTTAAAACGACTCGAAATCTTCTTTGGTTTATTTGGTTCACAAAAGTTCTTTCAACTTATGAAACCCTTAAAGTTTAGACAATTTTGTGTGATCTTAAATCTGTAATAATTTAGTTAAAAATCTATATAAATGTAAATTTAATATAAATATACGCCTTCTATTGCAATGCATAATCTTTCACATCAAACTATTTTATTTTTTTAATCAGATCCTCTGGAATTACTTGATTTTGTTGGTTCTTTTTGGACAGGTTATATTTGCACAGCAATCAGGATATTCTGCGCCTTCGTTAAACGTCACATTACAACCCTCGCCAACCATATACCGAGGGCAGCTTAAAAAAGATTACAATTAAAAATCTTCTTTTCTGAGCTTTTAAAAAATTTGACAACTGAACTTACTACAATAAGTAAAGCACAAAATCTTCTCTGCAGTAAATTTGAACACATTCAGTTCTTGGCTTAAATGTTGATCCAATTTTAATCGGTGTTTGAGTGTCATTATAAAAACACATTCCCGGATAATCTAGAACAAATAAATAAAATTAGACTAAAAATAAGTGGTGAAAATAATTTAAAAAAATGGATCTTTCATCGTGTTTAAAACTGACTTAGTCTTAAATCAAGAAGAAAATCAAATAAAATAAGGCTGATTTTTTTGAGTATAAATTTAAATCTGATCAGGACTAAAATTATTTCCAGAATTTGTAAATATTTATGTTACAATTACACTGATCCCAGATTTGAATTCAAATGAAACATCAAACCTTAAAATGTTCATTATATGTTTATAGTAAATCTATATTACTTTTATTAACAGCATTTCCAATGTACCGTTGACTGCTGCTTGATTCAGCTAAATAGAAGCTGCAAATTAGAAGAACAACTCCGAAAGAAATTAGAAGCTTAAACATTTTTCAACACAAAAAAAAAATTAATTTCGGATTTTTAATTGTAAGCTTATTGCTTAAGAACTGATTATCATTTAATAGATCGCAACGACTTTTATATGATTTATATCTCAGAATAAAATTCTAAAACAATACGAGCTCTCTTATCAATAAATCAGGGTACCCGTACGGCAAACACTTCATAGTGGGGGTGTAACCTTCCGGTTTAAGATGCAACAACTGTTTACAGATTATTATCAAGAACAAAATTAAAAATAGCTTTAATTTATTATATACAAACATACATACATTATATCGGTATTTAATTAGCGCAATATAATTCAATTTAAGTTCATGGAGATCAAACACAAAAGATGAGATTCATAATTCATACATATGCCTGCCTGTATAGTATGTATATGGTATACATTATGTGTTATAATTTGTTGTTAATGAAAAGCCGTACCATTTTCAAAGTTGCCACTTTAGTACATTTGTACATATATGTACGTATTCATCTACAAAACGTATAGAATAGTTTTTTCAGACGTGTAAAATAAATAACTTGGGTCATAATACAATTTTAAATAATAAAATTGAGCTTTGAAATTCGGTAACCCTATATGTTTTGATCATCTTTCAAAAGATAAGATTACGTCGCTTGCATATGAATCTCGATGGACATTTTCGGGGTGCATTAAAAGCTTTTGAATTTCTTTGGCCTTGTCGTCTTATAGTACGCCAAATCGACTGTATCGGATTCTCCTGCAACCCTGCAAGCTCTACCGGACAGAGCGGTGAAGTATTACAGGTGTTAATAGATCAATAATTCAACTAGAGCACTCAAGTGGACTATCCCAAACTGAAAAATTTCTTTCAATAGTACGATTTGTGGTGACCCCCCAAAAGGAACCCAAAGAATATACTATGTATGTAAGTTTAAAATTATACGATTTGCAAGTATTGAACGCATTATCCATCCATTGAAACACCTAATTAAAAAAAATAAGCAAACAATCTATATTTTTGGTCTAGAGTATCTGTAGAGAACATTGAGAAAGATTTATTTATTTATTAAGAAAAGATTTTTGGATTAATTATTTTAAGTAAATATAAGTAATAATTGTTCTCTATTTTCAAAGGGAACTAAAGGGAAGATACTGAAGCATTAGGTGAAACTAAGCTTCTTATTTTTAAGAACGTAACAACAACGAACTTAAATACTATGTATGACATAAAAGTGTACGTGATGATATTGTTCCATCTGTTATTTTCATTAAAATCTAAGTGGAGAGCACTTACTTAATTAACAAAATAATTTTGATGGCTTACAGAAAACTATAAACAAGTTTATAGTCTGAAAATATAATCATCCCCTGAACATATTATTACGGTGACCATACTATATGCTATATTCAAAATTTGAGTGAAAAAATTGATAGATTTTCATTTTCAGTGTAAATTACATAAACATAAATATCGCGAACAATTTTGCTTTAGACATTTGATTAAAAATGTTAACGGTATTATAGTTAACCGACTTACAACTTATTAAGAATTCTTCAAATTTTAAGAAGTACGTACAATAATTGTTTTCATACATATATTTTTCCGATTAAGAGGATACCTGGGTTTATAAACTTTTTATCATCAATACGCTATGATTTACTTTATTGCTCAAAGGCAAACTCGTAAATGTGAATTTGTTCTCTCAAACATCTTGATTAGCGTGATTGTGTTTTTTATAAAGGCTCGGGATCGGGATTATGATTGCGCTATATTTGTTGAAGTAATAATTATTCTAATCCACGTTTTTCTATAACTTGAGATTGTAGGTGTCATAAGAAGAAAATAAATAAAACATTTTTTTTTCTTTTAATAGAACTTTTCTTATTTACAATAGTTGAATGATTGGATATGGATATGGATTGTACGGATTCAATTTGTAAAACAAAATAGTTTATGTAATTAGAGAATATATCATCAGAAGTGTGTTTGAGACAACATCCAACTGCTAAAAAGGTTTTAAACTTTTCTGTTTTTAAATACTTTAATACATATGCACATATTTTAATTTAAAACAAAATAATATATACATACATAGGTAAATAACGATGTAATTTTTATTTATTGATTAATGTCGAAATAAATCGATATTGGTTAGTTTAGTGGTAACACTTTATCGATCAACGGGAACATGAAGCATTTAAAAATATTTAAAACAACACTTTACGAAAATACAAACTAATTTTAGTATGTGTTGCTTATTCGGATTACTTGTCGTTATAATGTGGTACAACTAATTTAAAATAAAACAATACATTTTATAAATATGTATGAATGTATGTATATCAAAAAAAAATTCTAACAAGAGTTAGAACATCTAGGAAACTCCTCATGAGGTTGCAAACCTAAGTCGAGATTCAAGTTCAGCACATCAAAAAACTGAAAAAAGTAACATTTCCTTCGTGTATTTTTGTATATACATTATACATCTGTATTGTGTAACAGAGTTTTAAATGTCATATGGAAGTCATAATAAATTAGTAAACTAATTAATAATACTTGTTGGGCAGATGGTCACCTAAGCAAAACAAAAGACATAAATTATAAAACAAAATGACGCATTTTCTTTAAAATCTGGGAATATATAAGACTTGTGTTAAGTCAGATAGTTGTTTAGTTCAACTTAAATTTAATATCAGACATTTGTGCATACTTTATCTTTTGGAAATATGCATTCCCTTCTAAGCGTTTTTGTTGCGTTATTAGCGAGTATATTAATAATAACTGATCTATCTTCCGCTGGTATGTTACTTTAAACCTATGTACTTCTGTGATCAGTGATTTAAGTGTTTTTCAAATTTATTAAATTTTAGCTAAACAACCACTGTGTACATACAAAACATCAGAAGGTGAAACAGTTTTTCTAACTTATATGCCAATATTGAAGAAAGGTGAAGAATATGTTGATTTTAATGCTGCTGGAAAGGGAATGTGCGTTAAAAAAGCAACTTGTTTAGATGATTTTACTACCAAAATTGAAGAGTAAGTGCATTACCTACAAAAAAGGTTTTTATTTAATATATAAAATTTAATTGTTTGTCATTTTACACCCTTTTCAGTTGCACTTCTGTGAAGATCACTTGTTCGAATAGACGACAATTTCAAGGCGTATTTCCAAGTTGTTGCATAAAGTGTTAATATAATAAAACAAAGATTAATATTGAATAGATGAAACATAATGTCTCTCACTTACATACATTTTAATTAGTTTAAAATTATGTGGATATGTTTTTCAAATTGTTGTCGGACAACTAAACAACTTATATCAACAGAATTCTCAAGCTTTGTTTTTATACTTTTAAATCTAGAACATTCTATTTAATATTAACACATATCTTTCTTCATTCATGCACAGAAAAATATTAACAGAAAATGTCTAAGAGTAGTGAAATAAACGAAGACGAAGAAAAAGGTAATAAGACGGATATTAAATGTGTACATCCTTAAATGGTGTGTGCTTTAGTAAATTCATTTAGAAAGCAACGAGCTCATGGATGTTGAATTTCTGTTAAGCAACTCGATCAAACCTCTTTCTCTTTCCAAAATTACGAACCGTGGCAAAGTAAATTTAAGCGCTTTTAAATTAGTACTTTTCCTTGATTACCGATCACATTATATGCGATCAAAACACTGATTGTAACGGAGGAATATTTCCCAATAGCATTTGTAATTTTTCCTGAAATAACTTAAACTTATTGTTTAAAAATGGTATTTTCGTGCATTAATAAAATTTATACTCTAGTAAGGCCATCAAATGATTAACGTTCTTTTGCACAAAAGCCTCACAATAATTAAAAACTTGACTGATATGCAAGTCAAACTTATCAATACAGAATTCAGTGAGGTGGAAACTTGACAGCTATAGTTGTCTTTTATTTTACATATTATTTTACCTTTCAGCTCATGGTTTAACCTTAGCTCTCGTTTAACGATACAGAAAGAAAGTGAAGTTCTATTTCGGGAATTATTTTCAACGCTTCCAATGAGACTTTTTATCAATGACGTTGTTAATAACGTGTTGGGTGCTAAATTGTATAAGTTGATGATACCAAGTTATTCAACAAAATCATCAGAAAATGGCCTGTGGTGTATCGCGTAAGGCGATAGTTGATTGTCACTGTTTTGATAGTCAATTTTGATTATCATCTTTTCTTTGCTCTGTGTAAAGTGATCGCTAATAATTTAAGATTAATTGTTAACACTTGCTTAAGTTTGGGAAACTTAGTGTACATTTTTAAATTAAAGTTTATGATGAAAATTTTATTTTCAATTTATTTTGAATTTTAAGTTTTTTGGTTGCAATTAGTTGAATCATAGGTGGAATGTGTGTAAATCTTATTCCTGATGGTAAATCGAGCAACCGCAATACAAACAAACGTTAAATTCTTCGGCGAACATTTTTCAAGAATCTAAAATGTATAAAGTAGTAGATGTGTTGAAATTAACTAACCAATAAATAGTCATATGTAGGTATGTATGTACATTCGGTTAGAGTTCCGAAACATTATCTTTAATCCTTTTTTGCATTCGTTTCTCGTTGAGTTCACTTCTTTTGTTTAAAACTTAATTCATTTTTTTAAACTTATTTTTCAATTTATAGCAAAGCACAAGGCACACCATTTACTTCTCAAAAAATTAAGAAAAATTTTTGAAAGTGATACCTAAATAGCTGTCACTACTATACTAGAAAAGTGATAGTCAATTTGATAATCACCTTACGTGGAGAAAAATATTTTGATAATCAACAATCAACTATCGCCTTACGGGATTTTAACCCTTATTCTGTTATATCTCAATGACCTGAATAGTATTTCTGATTGATGTTGCTACATGTGGACCACAAAAACCATTCTGTTCTTACTTGGTTTATGAATTATATTTATTTTATCAATGAATTTGTCAATGGGCTAAGTAATTAACTAAGTGAATGTACGTTTTCTTGCGATCTTAGCTTTTGCAGTTTGTTAAAAAACAAGCCGGGTTCTTTTTTAAATTAAATTGAACTGAATTCGTAATTATCAATGTATTTTTTATTTATTACCAAAGAAACTTTATTTTTTGTTTTATATTTAATAACAAAAAATAAATTGCGAGAACAAAACAATAAAAAAAAGATAATAAGAGAATAGATATAATATATATTACTAATTTAAATCGCAATAACGAAGCTTTCACATACAACAGCACACAGTCGTCTACAAGGAAATTCTTGTAGCACTTATAAGATAAGGATTTTTTATTAATAATTTTTTGTTCTTATCTAATTCTTGCTCACAAGGATATAAATCTTATTCAAGTATTCTAAGTTTGTTTGCGTCTCACCTCTCATTGGAACTGTGTAAAGCGAATTCTTCTTCAAAAATAATGTAATCGCTTATAAAAATAAATTGAAAAAAATTGCTGTGGGGATTGTGTCCCAGTATTCTGCTTCCTTATTAGTTCTGTTGGTGTTTGATATCTAACAATTTATAACATACAGTTCCAGACAAATTAAAAAACTTTTCTTTTATTTCGTGCTAATTGCGATGTTTAGTTCTTAATTTCTTTTTGTTTCAATAATTGGGCGGGGATGGACATTAGAAGGTTTTACAAATCTTCATCCTCCTCGGGCAATGCAGTCTCCTGTGCCTCTTGTAGATCACGTTCGATCTGTAACTGCCAATCTTTGTCCATTTTGACTTCTGGTGGCAGCAACGCTGGCATAGCTACGAATTCCAGATTTGGATCACCGACCAGTTTACGGGCTAACCAAAGGAATGGCTTTTCGAAGTTGTAGTTTGACTTGGCGGAGATGTCGTAGTACTAGACAAAAATTATTTAAACAAAAAATTAAATTCAATGGGACTCTATATGATATAATCAATCCTTACCTGAAGATTCTTTTTTCTGTGGAATACAATACTCTTGGCTTTAACTTTACGATCCTTGATATCTACTTTGTTGCCACAAAGTACAATTGGGATGTTCTCACAAACTCTGACCAAATCTCTATGCCAGTTGGGCACGTTTTTGTATGTGACACGCGACGTTACATCAAACATAATAATAGCGCACTGGCCTTGGATGTAGTAACCATCACGCAGTCCGCCGAATTTCTCCTGACCAGCAGTGTCCCATACGTTGAAGCGGATTGCTCCCCGATTGGTATGGAATATAAGCGGATGCACTTCAACGCCGAGTGTAGCAACGTATTTCTTTTCGAATTCTCCAGTCATGTGACGTTTGACGAATGTAGTTTTACCAGTACCACCATCACCAACAAGGACGCATTTAAATGTGGGAATATCTGCTTCTTGGGCCATTGTTTTTGGCTTTTAAATGTTTATCTGTTAAAATAAAAAATAAATGTTAAACCTTGAATTTATTAAGAATTCATTTATGATCGATTTATTCAAAAAAGTTATGTAGTTTTAATATAAATCGCGGTTGTCAGTCCTAAAAAAGCAAAAGAAAATTGAAAGTTTTATACGATTCAAGTATAGGAGTAAACTCGATCATCATTACGAGTAAATCTGTCAGTTGATTCCACAGCATTGATTAGGCATTCAATTTCGTAATTGAAGACTTTGAAGTATGGTCATTTTAAAACAGAAGGACGTTTCAGTGAAATCGAAACTTACAATAATTAATTTCAGAGCATTAGAAATCCATCCATATAAGAAGTGGCAACCAAAGAATGATCTGTCTTAGAAGAAATGGAAATGCCCCCTCGATTTCTTCAAGTTACCTGAACATAATTCAGTTTTTTTCTTGTTTGAATTGGAACAGAACTGTAAAATCACAATCTATTACGGACAGATTTTACATAGACTGATTATCAAATTCTCAAGGTGCTTTATCTCTACATAATACCATGGCGCTTTCCCGATTTGCCCTCTGAGATATGTTTCCTTTGGTATTAACTTAAATAGGTATCTTGTTAAAGATCGTCCCAGGCTCTTTTGTAGCAATGCTTAAACGTGTACATATAAATTATAAAAAAGGCTATAGCAAAGAAATGCGTGGATCGTGTTTCCCAAATTTAAACTGTGTGAACTAAAATTGCGCAAACAGAAATTAAACAAATTTAATACATTTGTCCGCCTCGGGCTTCCCTACACTTAAAAATTTAAAACCATTGCACACGTTTCAGAGTTTATGTTAAAAACTTATCTGTTTACTTCTAAATATGCCCCAAGAAATGTATTCGATCTTTTAAACATGAAAAGGAGCTCAGAAACCGCAATTCTATTTTTTGTGTAGTGCACAAATTTTGAATCTTTCAGACAATCTTCTTGATGCTCAGGAAATCTTAGTTCCTGGGATTTTAGTATGTATTTGCATAAAGCAGATGCAAATGAAGAAAATGCATGCGGAAGTAAAAGGCGAAGGTCACGCCGATATCTTGAGGAAAAAACAATGCCAACACTAAGTACAAATAAATTTTAGGGATAAATATATTACATTGCTATGTACCGATACAAAATTTCTCAAGCTCTCCCATTTATAAAAGAAACTAGAAAAAAAAAAAACATTCTACTATTCAAATTAAAAAAAGGAAGAATTGAGTGACGGACGAACACATAAAAATAAGTCTTTCTTTTTTTCATTCAAGATATCACACACTTTTGAATAAAACGAAAATTCAAATGAATATAAACAACTGTTTCATAGGGTCGCAAATTAAACTAGGGAATTCGTCTTTTATATACTTTATAATAATCACAAGAAAGCAGAAGTTTTTCACTCCACGTGGGAATTTCTAGGAACCACTGACAAAAAAGTATTTTTTTTTTTAAATTGAATCTAAACTGTTGGCCATTTATTGACCAAAATTCCACTTTAGTTAAAACCACTATCATCGCTTTGGTTAAGAATGTCATTTACTTCAGGACTCACATCAGTTAGGAAGTGATTTTTTTAATCTTCACACTTATCAAATTAAAACAATTCAGTGACAATTTTTGTGAATAGAATTTACCTTAAATCACAGAAATATCAACAAAACAAACAAATAACGAAAAGATAAATACTTTTTCTTACTACACTCGAGCGTTATTTTCAATGATCTTCACTTCAACAATGTTTAACTGCTAATGAATTCGAATTCTCGCGCGCTTCTTCCAGGTAAATAAAAATTAAGAAGAGATGCCAAAAAGGAAAAAGAAAATTTCCTTAATATGGACGATCTGGAACGAGAACCCTTGTGTATTGTGTGTGTGTTAGGTACCTTTATCTATATGTTACTTATTGCACAAAACTACAAACAGATGCTTTAAAGAATGGAACTACATCCAAGGTATGGAATCACATACATTTTAAGGTATATAAATGCGGTTACCATCTGCTATGGCACAAGCCATCTTTTCTCTTCTTCCAAGTAATGTATATTCTATACCTACCTAAAAACAGCGTGTACTTATTATATGCCGGTCGAATGTGAGTACCTACTGTGCATCAAAGAAATATTTGTAGAGAAATAACTGAAGAAAGATTTTTTTTCTGAGCTCAATAATTAAGAACGAAAAATGTTGGTAGCATGAAAAGAGTAAGAAAGTATAGAGAATACAATGTACGCGCCTCGTGTCTCCCTATTTCTTATATGGAACTGAAACAGTTTCGATTATAGAATTCGTAAAATTAGATCTGTATTGATCTGTAATGTTTTTTTTATTATTTTAAAGACAAAGCTATACATAAGGAAACAAATCTGCGCTACGTTTCCATCATAGAAATATATACTTGCTTAAAGTTAATTATTTTATGCATTATAGTTGTGTAACAAATCCATAAGCGACTCAAATGACCTTTTTTAAATTATTTCTTAAAGCTTTAAGAAATGTCCTACTAATTGACGCTTACTAGTCGAATCCACAAAGAAAGAGGAATTACAAAACCAAGTAAATATAATCGATTTTTTTTAACAAGCTTCCACCAAAAAAATAGAAATAAGACCAGATATGATCCTATGAACGTTTAAAAGGAAATATAGATATTTAAAAGAAAATACAAGTGAAGCTAATATAAGCGTGTTAAAAATGAACGGGCACTTAGCAATCATTGAGCCAAAACTTAATGCAGATGGTAGATGTGGCGATATTTATGTGGATTTTCAAGAAAGGTACAATTAAAAATTATTTACTTCGACAATTCGAAGATGCATTTGGTAATCAGAAATTTGTTGTTTCAAGCAACTAAAAAATTTGTTTTTATTAATGGAACTATTCAACCCGTGGCTAAGCTCTTAAGCATAGATTGATGAGTTCAAAGCGATTAGAGTCCTTGTTATTTTGCTGAGTCCGGATGTGTTTGTTGTCCATGTCTATCTTGATTTGGTAGAAAAAAATGTTTTTAAATAATAGATACAGACTAAAAATTTGTAAAGATGACACTTGAGTAATAAAACGAAAATAAACACAATCAAGTTTCTAGTGTGTAAGGGGCTTAAAGTTTAAATCCCTATTCATTTGTGGGCTACCATCTAAAACTCAAGGTTTTCAAGAAATTATCGAGAATTTTTTCGTTAAATCTTGTAAATTAGTCATAAAAAATATATATGTAAATTAATTTTGAAAATGCAAAAATACAACTGGCGCCTAACAGACAACCTCTTCAAACAGATAAAACTAAAAATACTGGCAGGGAATTTTAATGTTGCATGCCACAATACTAAAATACAAGTAGACGTGTTAAAAGCTTATCCCTACTGAATAACTGATTTACCACTTGCATTAATCACCAAGAAAAAAAATATCTAGGCTCACCAATTGGAATAAAATAAGTACTACTACCTGTTCATAGTTCATTTTATTTCATATTATCACCAAATTTCTTCTACGCAAAAGTCGTGCGGGAACACATACCAAAAATAATGTTGTTAATAAAAATGAAACAAAGATAAATAAGTACCTACTGAACCACAAAAATACTCACACGTATTTAGCCCACAGAAAATCTCACATACCTACAATCCAATATGATAAACAAAAAGGAAAAAAACACAAATTGTTTGTGTGCTTTGATATACGTACATCTAACTAAAAAAAATGTATTGAAAATGTATCATAATTCATAAATAATTCAATAACTAACAAGTCACAATTAGAATCAAGAAAACATTTCGCTTTGTTCCAAATACCGATTTTCAATTTCCGTTTTCCAGCGGCAGCGATAAAACACCTCTTCCATCAAAAGCCGCTGATTAATATTCACATTCACCGGTGGGTGACGACTGTTTTCGACTTGTCTCAAGGAGATGCTTAGTTGGCGCCATTTTTATGTAATCCTGCCAAAGTCAAACACCCGTTTTGGATGCAATTCATACTCAACTCTACTGGCCGCCTTGTCTTTATGAGATTGAGAGTAGCTGGTAGATGGTTATAACCTCAAATAATTGTTTAAAACATAAGTTTTAGGTAATTAAATAAGCTTTAACATTAAAAATAGTAATTTTCAGCGCATTTATAGATTTTTACTTTAAATGCATACAAATTGATTGAACAAAGTAATTTGTGGCTGCAAATGGGGAGCACATGTGGTTTTTATGGACTCCTTCATTTTTTAGAAGAAATGAGAATCGAATCGCAATGCGGTGACGGTGAGGTAGGCAGCAAATTGACATTGCACGTCATATTTGGTCGCGACATGTTTCCCACAAGAAATTTACTCGGAATTCAGAATTATGAAAAAATAAAAATATATTTCTACTTACATTTGGATATTCTTTTAAAAAGGGAAATGGAAGATGCGTCAGTGTTTTAATTCCAATAAAGGTTCGATAGAAAAAATCTTTTCACCTCGCCTTTGCAACACACAAAAATTAAACAAATGAAGTGGTTTGGTCTTCAATTCCGGAAAAACTCAAATGCCGATGCTAAACTGAAAAAAATTGCGAAATTTGGCCATTATTGGCGTTGTTGTGTTGGCAAGCGTGTAAAATGTGAAGTTGGTGCTTGTTTGGATTTGGAAATGTCAAGAAAAGTGTTAGAGGCGGTGGATGAAAGTTCCTCAAATTGTGGGAAATTTCTTTAATCATGTTGCCACATACAAAAGTAAAATATCGCAAATTTTAGCTAAAAATAAATAAAAAGAGCTACAATAGCCAAAAAATCAAAAGCAGAGATTTAAGGTGAAAAAATATTAAATCAATATTTTAGCTGAAAACTAAAATTTAGGTTTGAATGGAATAAAGTAAGTGTTTAAGCAGAGCTATAAAGTTCCGTTTCTGTAGAAATGATGGAAGCACTTAAATTAATTCTTAATCTAAAATTTTTTTGGCTCAGCTTGTCTTAAAAAAAAATTGTAATGGTCAAACGGCCAAACTATGGCCTAGAGAACGAAAAAGTGATTAATATGGTTTTCGATTAGTAATCTTAATAGCCACTTCGATACAAGTTACATCCTTTAACATTTAGTTGATTTAAGTGTAAGTATGTTTCATTCTGTCTTATTTTTCTCCTTTTTAGAAACTTTAACTTTTATGTATATAATTCGTATTTTATCACAGGAAACAACAAGGACTCAAGGGCTATTAGCAAAATAAATAACTTTACATAACAGATCTTTCAATGAAACCAGGACTAACCATCTACAATAATAGCATGTGGTTCATTATTTGATCCGTCATTCAGTTGGTTATATAAACTGACAGACTAAACCGGTAAAGAGAAATCGGATTAAATTATTGATATATTTTTTCGAAAGATCTAATATTACACCGAAACAACTGCAGAGTACTTTTATTACACAATCTACAATACATTTTAGACACCGCAAAGCATGAGAAACTTACTATGTATGTTTAACTAAATCTCAAAACTGTTCTTTCAATTAGGCATAGATTTTAGTTTACGTATATTTCATAATAACAAGTTCTCTTTGTTTGAAAGCAGAACAACATCAGTGTCACAAAATCTTTGGGACGCACCTAAATGATGAAGTTGAAATAGGTGTGGTGAACTGTTTTATCAATGAATTCGTTGTTTCTTTCCTAAACAATGGTTCTCCCTTTCCCTTTGTCAAACAGAAATGTTTGAAATATTTGTATGACAAATGCAATGGAAGTGATGTTAGACTAAAAAGTGGGTTTGCTCCTCTGGAATTTTGCAATTTATACACATTAAATTACCTTCGATGTGAATGATTGAATAACACACAAAGCGTAGAATGGTATATACCTAACTGTAAAATGTCTCTTAACCAAAAGTTTCCAGAAACGAGCCCTTCCCAGAACATGGTTTGGAAGCCAGAGCGTAAGCGATAAGTTTTTTCTCCTTTTACACATAAATCAATTATCAACTACCCAATTAACTCTTGTAGTTTATAAAATTCAACTCGAAGCTCCCACTCCAAAGCCTTTGTTGAGAACACGGGACCCACAAAGCACTCCCCCTTTCTATGGGCACGAATACCATGGACTAATGGGACACAAGGAAGTGGAAAAGCTATTATCGAACAGCTGCGATGGAACATATCTAATAAGAAAAAGTCCTAAAGCAGAAGACTACTATACTCTAAGTGTGAGATTCAACAACAAAACTAAACACTACAAGGTTTACAACAAGCCTGGAAAGGGTCATTATCTGCAAGAGACTTCCAAAAGCTATGACACCATAGACGACCTGGTGGCCGATGGTCTGGTGAATTTTTACATGGCATTGCACGCAGCTCCAATAATCCAGGGCATGATGCAACAGACCAAGCACTGCTACAACAACAGTCCTTACATGACATTGAATCGTAGGAAACTCAGGGCGCTCTCAAACGATATTCGGAATTCTATGAAAGAGAAGGTGTCTGCTGAAGTGATATCGGAAAAAGTGGCTTTTGAAGCTGATGTGTTGCCAGTTGTCTACGAGAAACATCACAAATTTAAGATTCACACTTTCAAAGGTCTTAATTGGTGCGAGTTTTGTGCGAATTTCCTTTGGGGATTCACTGCGCAGGGTGTCAAATGTGAGGATTGTGGATTTATGGCTCATAACAAATGCTCCGAGCTTGTACCTGCAAAGTGTGTGCCTGATCTAAAGAGAATAAGGGGAGTGTTTGGGACAGATTTGACAACTCTGGTGACGGCGCATGTGTGCACAATTCCCTTTGTTATCCGGAGATGTGTTGAAGAAGTTGAGTGCCGTGGTATGTTGCAAGAAGGCATCTACCGGGTGTCTGGGTTCGCAGATGAAATCGAAGCCCTCAAACTGGCCTTAGATCGCGATGGAGAGAAAACGGATATGTCGGAAATGGCTTACGGAAACATAAATGTTATCGCTGGTACACTTAAGTTGTACCTGAGGTTGCTGCCAGTTCCTTTGATAACTTATCGATCGTATCCTGCTTTTATGAGATCTGCACGACACGCCGATTTATTGGAACAGATACAAATGATGAAAGAAGCTGTCAAAGAACTTCCACCGGCCCATTATAACTGTTTAAAGTTTATGGCTGAGCATTTGAAAAGGTAAGTTGTTATTTTCAATAAGTGAGGCAAAACTTTGCTTATCAGGATCAAACGGAACAGTTATACTTATGTCATTATTGCGATTGCAATTATGGGGCTATTTCATTCATTTTCTTATTTTTGCTTTCACTGGAGCAAGAATATCAATCGGATATCTCGAAACATAATTGTCGATTCATTAGCGGACACTTTGTTGGGTGGAGATGAGTAATGAGTTAATAGATTTTGAATGATGTCAGGAATAATTTCTTAATTATTTCATTTTTTTAGTCATGAGTTTTTCAATTGAAAATTAATGTCACAGTAAAATTAAATTGCGGAATTATAATTAATTAATGTATTTTCTAATTTTTAGAGTCGCTTCTCATTATGCTGTCAACAAAATGAACGAACACAATCTTGCGACGGTTTTTGCACCAACGTTAATTGCTACCCCACAACACATGACTAATCTATCGGAGGAGATATTCATGCTCTCTGCATTGATAACAAACTGCCAGGCAATTTTCATTTGAAATGTAATACAAAAATAACACTTTTTTATATATACATACATACATTTTATACTGAATCTCATTGAATTTATTAGGATTAAGTATACACACACATATACATGGATACATACAAACAAACATACATACGTAACGTATATAATAGGTAAAAATTATTATTGGAAATGTATTTTTGGATATGTATAAAAATTTTCATCACAGATTTCTTAAATTGTTATTTAAAAATATAAAATGATAAAATCATAATTACAACAAAATTGTGTTGTTGTTATTTTTAGAACGTTCTAAATAAAGGAGGTTGACCCTTGGTCAGTTAAAAAGAAAGTATGGCATTTTAGGTTTTGTTGAAATAATAGCCAATATTGATATGGAATACATGTATACGTCGGCACATTTTGTAAGAATTTGAGTAGGAATATATCAGAAAAACAATGGCAGGGTCATTAGTTCCTCTGCAATATGAACACACTCCTATTATCTTTTATACGGCTGATATTGCGGTGCTACTCCCTTAACTCCAATCATTATTTAGATTGTATCGATAATAGCAGAAAGTTTTTTTTTACTATACGGTTTAATTGGAATATGGGAATCTTGTCGATGTTTAATTAAATTTGCCGATTTAGCTTGATTAAATATTCTTGGATTACTAACCCTTATCAAACCATTATCTCTGAAAATGCTAAGAGAATTTCATTATTTTTATCTCTATTGGTTAAAGTTTAACTATTAAAACTAAGAAAAATGATAATAAATACATTTTTTATTTTTAAACAATTGTACTTTTTTTTTTTTTAAAAAAAAAAGGACACTTAATAAAAACATAGAGTTAAGTTATTCTATGGTTTGTTTTCGTACAGCAACAAATCAGCCTGATCTGGTTTATCACGCGTTGCATGATAAGCTTCACGTTCTCGGTCTGGGAATTTCGTTGGTAAGTTTGGAGAGTGCAGATTAACTCTCGCCTCATATCGAATTCCAGCAATTTCCACTTCGTAGTGCCCAGATAAAACGTAATCGTTAGTAACAGGCATTTCTTTTCCATTTTCATCTAAATGCCGAACAAATCCAAGACACACCTGCTTCTTGAGAGTATATCCATAACCAGTTGTTGTTGTCATGCCGCAATAAGTGCCATTGCGATAGATGGGTTCACCTCCCCAACACCAAAGATCCACCTCGTGGTCGTGGTCGTTGAGAAGAAGTTGAACATACATCCGACGAACGCCATCTTTTCGTTGTTTTTCTAGTGCTTTTCGACCGATGAATTCGATTGGTTTCTGTAGTGAATTATACAATTTGAATGAAATACAAATATACATAAATGTTATTTTATATTCTTCTTACATTGAATTTAACTCGCCAACTGCGACCACATTCCAAAGGAGTTGTAAATGTGTCCAAATCTTGTCCCCAAAAAGCGTAAAATTTCTCTATCCGTAAAGCTCTAGTTGCATAATATCCTAAAGAATAAAATTTAATTGACTAAATTATATGTACAAATGTGAATATTCACAACGCACCTGCATGTTGAATTCCATACCTCTGTCCAGCTTCTACAAGCCTTCCATAGACATGCAATGCAAACTCGTTGGGTATATAAAGTACGTAGCCTAATTCTCCAGTATGAGTTATATTCATAGTTCGTATACCATTGGCTAAACCGACATCTAATTCCTAAAACAACAGAATGAGTCTGATGTCATTAGGAAATTATATTTCAAAGAAAACTAGCCCTATATGTAAAGAACGGGAAATTCTTCTGCGAGAGATCTGTATCAGTCAACTCGGAGAGCAATATTCTACTGTAAGGTCCGAGTACACAAATAGCAGTATACATGGATGTTACATCGGAAATATTAACTCCAGCGCCAGGAAGCATGTGTTTGGTAATCCAAGCCATTGACCTTGTTTGTTGAACAGTCGGTGCAATCATCATAAAACTAGAAAAAAAAAAATATAGAAATGTATCCCAAAATTACATGCATTTATTTAAAAATAGATGTTCTACAAAAACTTAAAGAAAATTAAACATATTTATACCTTGCTTTTGATTGAAATACATATGTAATTATGTACGCTCTGCTCATATTTCATTTTAATATTATTTTAAAAATAACTTACTGACTTTCAGCGAGTCTGACCAGTGAGCAGTCATTCTCATAACCACCCCAATCATTCTGCATTCCCGTATGAATTATAGATCCAACAGGAACATCAACGTCATTCGAACACAAATACTGTAGGAGATCAACAACTTCCCGACCCTTAGACCACATATCATATTTGGTAAATGAACTATAATCTGCCAGGCCTATTCTCTCTCGGCATGCATTATATTCGGCCATAACATAGTCAAACCATGGCGGTTTACCAAACGTACAAGTTTGTGCGACCCGAAAACGGGGTATTCCATGTTCATCTAAAGGAAAATGAATATGTATCTGGTTAAATAACAAAAATTCTAACTATGTGTCTTACCGAGCTTATTCTTTTGTTCGAAATAATTCGGCCTTTCGTAGCCCATCAATTGTCCAAATACTGCACCAGCCTCTCTCAGAGCGGGGAAAATTGGCGACATTCTTAGATTTCGCCCGGATTTAAATTCATGGTAAGGATAGTTAATTTTAAAGTACTTTCCTGGCACCTCCTTGGCGCGATCACGTAAAAATTTCCTATTGCTATGAACTCCCAGAAACCGTTTAATATCAACATTGTGCAAATCCAATTCGGTGTATCCCTTTGTGATCAAATCGGCCAGCGATTTTCCCATGCCTCCAGCAGCAGATACCCCCATTGTCTTCATTCCAGCTGAGACGTAGTAGTTTTGAATTTCGGACGACTCGCCTAAGATCCAGTTGCAATCGGGCGAAAAGGCTTCCGGAGCATTGCAGAGACGTTCCAATTTGGCACCCTTCAAGCTGGGAACACGAACAAGCAGCTCATCTAACAGCGGATGGAAGTGATCCCAGTTGGGCAAGAGCTCACGTTCATCCTGCGACAGCGGAACACCGTCCTCGTAAGCACATTTGGCTTCTGACTCAAATCCTCCAGCTAAGATTCCTCCATTCTTCTCGCGAAAGTAGATCTCACCATCGCAATCTCTCACAAATGGCGTATTTGGATTGAGGCCTGCGATTGGTTTCGTATGGAGAAAGTGACGTTCGACCGGTTGCAGAGGAATCTTCACAACCGGAGAAGACAAAGTTCCAACTTCACGCGCCCAGAACCCGCTGCAATTAACAAAAAATTCACAATCTATGTTGCCGGAAGTGGTCTCGCAATGAATAATTTTGTTTTTTCCCTGTCTGACCTTTTTCAAAGCGCAGTGTTCGAAAACAGTAGCTCCCATGCGCTTTGCTTCACTTATAAAAGTATCACATACCAAAGGGGGGTCACAAATTCCATCGGCCGATATCCATAGTCCTCCAGCTAAGTCGTCAACTTCTATTATGGGACACAGCTCCTTACATTGCTCGGGAGTTACTATTTCACACGGAATGCCCCACGCCGAACCCTGCGACTTCATTCTGTTATACGACGTCATTCGATCGAATGTCCTCGCCAGACTCAATGATCCAACTTGCTTCCATCCTGTCGAATGACCCCTTTCCGTCAAGTCTTTCACCAGGTCTATAGAGTACTCGGCCAACTTAAGAGCGTTGTACGTAGGTTCAAATCGGCCAGCTATCCCGATGTCACTCCACTTACTGCCACCTCCGATTTTGGCTTGCTCGACTAATAGTGTCTGTGGTCCCCAGCCCTTCAAGGCTAAGTGGTATGCAACAGATGCCCCCATAATGCCGCCACCACAAATAACAACTTTTGCTTCGTTTGGTACGCTTTGCGCAGAGCTGCTTTCAGGTTGGATTGGACGAAATTTTCGTTTTCTGAACACTATAGACATTTGATTACCGGAGCGCAAATGGATGAGAACACTTTGTTGGAGCCGGAAACCCTTCGAGCCTAGAAAGGTACTCTTTGGGTTTATGCATCGAAGTGAAATCATAACGACCCACTGTTAATAATTTTGCAATTGTTGCGAAATAAATGCGGCGTAAATGAAATAAATTATTTTTAATTTTTATGTGTAGGTAGTTTATTTATTTGGATCCTTGCATAAAACCAAAAATGAAAAAAATGAACCGATTAGAAAGGCGTGTTCATATTTCGGCAAAGAGCAGCATTGGGACCGTTCAACGCATAGCAGATTTTTGAGTTCTTAACCTCACAACTGCCAAATCTCACAAAATCTGATCGTTGATCGTATACATAATTAATATACGCTGGTCGTATAATTAGCAGCCCCAAAAAAGCATATCTTAAGTTATTTAAAATATTTAAATTTTCAGAATTTTTAAGACCAAAAATTATAGGCAGCCCATAAATCCTCATCTCATCAATTCTTTAGTTTTTTATTTTTATCATAACCGTAACCCAAATGAAAACTCTAGCAACATAAAAAACAATAAATACAAATTAATAATATAAGTTTTAACTTTTAAGCAAAATTTCATGTGACTTAGTTCACCGAAGTTTTTAATGTTTTAATTTCCGATCACTTTTCTACTGTCAATTTTTCTTGAGTGCCCACTTACTTTTTCTTGCTGTGTATCCAAGAAAATGATTCCACTCATGTAACCAGGCTCAATGTCATCAGCCACTAAACCCATAAAGAAGTGAATTTCCCCCTGAAACCTGAAGTGGTAATGGTATATTTGGCCAAAAAAATTTCCTGAAGTCGAACCTCTTCCCAAATTGTTTATACTCCAATCAACAAGTGAACTGTCAAACAATCTGTCAGTGCCGTTTCAGTCTCAGCAGCCTTAGTACTTTTTAAAAAAGCCAAGTAGGCTTGCAAATGTGCAAATTCCCCATAATTTCGAGTTCTATTTCCATTAACTTGTTCTTTTAAAACAAACAAAAACTGCCATGGACGATTCATCGCAAAAACTAATCGAAGACTGCTTCCTGCGACCTATATCCGATGTTCGATCCACGTAAGTTTGAATCTCATTCGGGGAAAGTGTGCTCGAAATCAATTCTCAATAAAAATACAAATCCACTCCAAAAGTCCGAAATGAAATGATGTTTTGATTTGTTGCTAATTGAATTGATTACGAAAACACTTAACTTATATAAAAATAATGTTACTTCTTTAGGAACATAGTAGAAGATCCACATCCGTCTAAAACTGTTATGAAGACTGAACTCCAAGTGCTACGGCTCGACGATGAATCACAAAAACTCATAATGGAAACGTTACGCTGTATTTATGGCGATGATTTCAAACTGAACGATTCGTCACAATACAAGGACAAGGGCTCAAAAATGAAAAAGAGCTACTGGGAAGACCGGGGCTCTCTTGTTGTGCAGAGCATTTCAAATTTCTCCGCCCAGGATGGAAGTTGTGATGATCCTTTGGATCGGTTGCAGCGATTCGCCATTGTAAAGCTTCAAAACTATGGCTTCCCAGAGTCGCATTGCGTTGAGGCACTAGAGCATTGTGAATGGAACAGTGATGAGGCTTTAATTCTGCTATACACCAAATATATGAGAGTTTCTAAGGATAGCGCGAACCTGGAACCTACAGATTTGAGTGCGGAGTCCTTATTGGAGACGCTAGAAGACGAAAAGCTTGTTCTCGAGTCCATATATGAGGATGCTTTCCAGGAGAAAGAAAAAAATCAGATTTGGAGTTTGAAGTTTGAAATAAACCACCTTCTTGTTCACAGTCCTTCGGAAGAAAAAAAGTTAAAAAAAGCGCAAGAAGCTCAGTTGTTACGTAGCAAAGAGCCAAAGTCAAAACCAAAATGCAAGAACTTCGCGAAAGGACACTGTAAGTTCGAGTCCAAGTGTCGATTCTCACACGTGCTTGAAGAGAATCAATCAGACAGTAGAAATGGAAACACGAATTCGTTTGCAGATTCCGATGATAAATGGTTCTTCCTTGAAATCAGGTTTCCCAAAAACAGTACATATCCCAATGAGGCACCATTCATATTCTTAAAAACTACTCTGCATGATATTCCCCGCGATGTTCTGTTGAAAATATCCCGAAAACTTTACAAGGAGGCAGTAGATATCACTCAAGATGGAGTACCTTGCGTTTATACCATATCACAGTTGCTTTTGGATGAGAGTATGTCACAAAGCATAAAGGACGACAACCAGCCATTTCCAAATTCTGAAAAATCCCTTTTTACCACTGAAACCTCCACTAAGATTGAAAACTCTGGGGATCCCTCCAAGCCACTGCCGACCCACTATGAAAAGGGTCAACTTGGTAGATCAGACGGATCCAACATATCCGCGCAGAAAATTCTACGGGAGGACAAAGAGTTAATTCGGAAATTCATTGAGAAGCAGACAAATGACAAATACAAAAAGATGCTATCCGCACGACAGAATCTTCCCGCCTTTGCCAAGATGACCGAAATTCTGAATCAAATTGCTTCAACCCAAGTGTTGGTTATTTCCGGCGAAACTGGATGCGGCAAAAGTACGCAGGTTCCCCAGTTTATTCTGGACAATTGGTTGTACGAGTCTTCGAAGCTGGAAGGAAAGGAGAACCCATCGCATGTGGAAATTGTCTGCACCCAACCTAGGCGACTTTCGGCAATCGGGGTTGCAGAGCGAGTTGCCAATGAAAGGGCGGAACGGGTTGGTCAGTCTATAGGATACCAGATTCGAATGGAAAACAAAATTTCATCGGCCACACGCTTACTCTTTTGCACCACGGGTATTCTGCTCAGGCGTCTGGCTTCAGACCCGCACCTCTCATCAGTGAGCCACATAATAGTCGACGAAGTGCACGAGAGAAGCGAAGAATCTGATTTCCTCCTTCTCATTCTAAAGAGAACTCTAAAAAGGCGCAAAGATTTGAAGGTGATTCTAATGTCTGCCACCCTGAATGCCAACTTGTTTTCCGAGTACTTTGGTGGAGCGCCAGTTCTGTCTATTCCTGGCCGAACCTTCGACGTCGAACAACTGTTTCTCGAGGACATCTTGGAAATGAGTGATTATGTGATGGAGTTCGACTCCCAGTACTGCAGAAAAATAAAGAAAAAAGAAGAGAACGAAATTATGCGAGAGTTGGAGAACTTTGACGTCCAGGCAATGTCTGAACCGCCACCAAGGAATATTAAGGATGAAAATCTTAACTTGAGCGCTATATACGCTAGATATTCCAGTAAGTATAACAACTGTTCAAAATTATTCAGACGCCCTAATCATTGCTTGATCATTACAGACTACTCGAGAAAAACTTGCAAAACCATTTACCTTTCTGATCCCATGAAAATCAACCCAGAGCTAATAGAAGGC
Source organism: Scaeva pyrastri (assembly GCA_905146935.1). Taxonomy (NCBI): domain Eukaryota; kingdom Metazoa; phylum Arthropoda; class Insecta; order Diptera; family Syrphidae; genus Scaeva; species Scaeva pyrastri. The sequence goes on from LR989929.1 coordinate 52,714,103, forward strand.
GTTCTGAAGTACATCGTTGAAGGGGATCATGATTGGCCGAGGAAAGGTTCGATTCTAATTTTCCTTCCTGGATTACAAGAGATTCAACTTGTCCATGAGGCTCTGTCTAGCAACGCGTTATTTGGCCCAAAGTAAGCGTTTTATTTAAATTGAATAATATAATAGAAAAATGAAATTCTCATAGATCTGGCCAGTTTTTGTTGGTGCCCCTTCATTCGACCCTGACGAGTGAAGAACAATCCTTAGTCTTCCGTCCAGCACCAGTGGGTAAACGAAAAATTGTGCTCAGCACAAATATTGCCGAGACTTCGGTTACCATCGATGATTGTGTTTTTGTTGTGGATTGTGGAACGATGAAGGAAAAACGTTTTGATTCAAATCGAAACATGGAATCCTTGGATATGGTGTGGGAGTCTCGTGCCAATGCGATGCAGAGAAAGGGTCGTGCTGGAAGAGTTATGCCAGGGGTGTGTATACATCTGTTTACCGGTCATCGATTTATGAATAACATGCTTAAGCAACCTGTGCCTGAAATACATCGAATACCACTGGAACAACTCGTATTGCGCACCAAAATTCTTCCTCAATTCGACGGTCTGCAAGTTTTAGAAGTTCTAGGTATTGTGTTTTTTCCTGGGATTTTTGTTTCACAAAGATTTACTTTTTTTTTTAATTTTCGAAACAGGTGAAACCTTGGAGCCCCCAACAGATGAAAGTATCATTTCAGCTGTGATAAGGCTTCAGAATGTAGGTGCCTTGGATGAGGATCAGTCGTTAACTGCTCTTGGTCATCATTTGTCTGCACTACCTGTGGATGTTCGAATTGGAAAACTCATGCTCTTCGGAGTTATATTTCAATGTTTGGATAGTGTTCTTACGATAGCTGCATGCCTGAGTCACAAGTCGCCTTTTGTGTCACCTTTTGAGAAGAGAAACGAAGCCAATAAGAAAAAACGAGATTTAGCTATCTGTAATAGCGATCATTTAACATGTCTGCAGGCATATAAGGTGAGTTATTCAAAGATTTTCGGAATTTGGACTGAAAAACCTTAGAAATATAGGCTATCCCAGTTCGTGTCTAAGTTTTAATTATTTAATTTTTATTGGTTTTAAAAATTTGTCTAACTGTTAGAAATGGCTAGAAATTTCCGCTAGAAGTCGACACGCCGGTCGAAATTTCATTGATGAGAACTTCCTCTCCATGAACAGTTTACAGACGATAGCTGAGCTGAAGTATCAGTTTTTGGAGTTGCTTGTATCTATTGGTTTTGTGCCGATAAATGTACCACGAAGGCGTAAAAATGCTGAAGATAATATTCTCAGCCTCACGGGTAATATTTCCATTTGACTTTTATAATTTAAAATATTTGTGTATAACGTTAATGTATTGCAGGTCATGCGTTGAACGTCAACGGTGAAAATAACAGATTGCTAATTTCACTTCTTTCGGCGGCACTTTACCCGAACATTGTGAAAATACTAACACCTGAAAAAACCTACATTCAGACAGCAGGAGGTGCAATGCCAAAGACATCTACCGCAAGAGATCTACTTTTTAAAACTCGTCTAGATGGTTATGTTGCGATACACCCTTGCTCGGTTAACTCGGATGTAGGAAACTTTCAATCTCCGTTTTTGGTGTTTCACGAAAAGATAAAAACATCCAGAATTTACATCAGGGAATGCTCAATGGTTCCAATGTTTCCATTGGTACTGTTTTCAGGCAGTGACTTGCGTATAGAACTAAATTGCGGGGAGTTCTTGGTTCTGCTCGAGGACGGCTGGATAGTCCTGAAAGCACACAATCATGAAATAGCTGAAATGATCCAATGCCTGCGTAATGAGTTATTTAAATTGCTAGAAGAGAAAATAAAGGATCCTTGTTTGAATTTGATGCATCACGAAAATGGACAAAAAATTATTCAAGCAATTGTGCACTTAGTGACAAAGTAATGTAAAATAAAAATAACGTCGTGTTCCTTGGCTAGTTATTAGATATTGTTTGTATATTATGTAATAAAAATATTTAATTATATTTTTCAAAATATTTTTTTTTTGTTTAATAGGAAGTATGAAGACAAAAAGTAATGATCAAAGATGTCAAAAGCATTTCACTTGTTAATCTTGCACTGACTTCGGCGCTAAGTAATCCGTAAATGGTTTTCTGCCGGGAGGCTTTTGTCTTAAACTGGTGGTTGGGATTTAGGTATTTGGCTGGAGTATTTTAATTCATTGCTCGATTGGGCTATACTAAGAACTGGCAGCCTAAGTGTTTCAGTGAGCGAACACTATTTCAATATGGGATGAGTTCTGAACCGACTTGTGTTGGAGTCAAAGGTATCATTTGTTGAGTTAATGTTGACCGTGAGTTAGATGATCTTCTAATTTATTTTAAGTTGCAGCTATCAATGGACAAGTTTTGTCTTAATTTGTGGATTAATATTTTTTTTTAATTTGTTTTATTGTCGTTAACTTTAAAACCAACTAGTTTCGCATGCTCTCCAATCGCTTAGAATGACCCTGAAAACATGCCAAAAAAGAAAATTGACTTGTTTCCCTAACCGAGCACTTCCGGACAACATCCAATTAAAGGAGAATGGGTGCATAAGCTTACGTAAAGAGTCCAATCTGCTTCTAGTTTTATAATGCTGCCCACTTTTCGATAAGAGCTTTCATAAATGTTATTAATATTTATATTCTTGTAATGTTCAATTTTTGGGTGTGTTTTCAGTCACAACTATAAAATTCATTAAATTTAAAATTATGTAAGTTTTGATTGAATTGAGGCTGCTTAGTTAAGTCCTGCCATGAAAGAGGTACTTTTTTGGAGAGCACAGTAAGAAATCTTGATACCAGAATTCACAATATTAGACAGACAATTTATTGACAGGAACATTTGATTGATTTAATAATACCGATGTTTATCACTTTTCAGGAGAAACGTATAGACAGTAGTTAAGCTAAAACAAACTTGAAATAAAATTAAGAAAAATTTATTTGAACTTGATCAAATTTCTGAATAAAAGATTATTGGATTATTTCTAAAAGTTCTCCAATTAATTTTGTATTAACTATAGTTTTTCATTCATTGCTGAAACTTTAAAACAATGCTTTATAAATATCACTGTATTATTGGAGGAAAATAATATTTTTAAAGTTTGGCACGTAGTATACTAATGCATTGTGTATTACACAGGGCAACACACTTTTTGTTTCTGGGTTCTTGATATGATTTTCTTGTTCCTCCTACATTACTAATTAATTATAAAAAACTTTTACCTGAAAATGTTTGTTTTTATAGCTATAAGTTTATAATTATGGATTTAAAAGTATGTAGTACCAAATTTGTATGGTACTACTGCATGATATAATTTTTAAGAAATCAAACATTTTTTTTTTGCATTTTTCACTTCTTTAGACCTTTAAAAATCACCTCCTACAATAATTTTAAGATATTCGAATTCTAACACCATAAAAACACTAGATATGTTTTCGTGTTTTTATATAAATACAATGTAAAAGAAAAACTTTAAACGCGTTTTTCTCCAAATATTTATTTATCATTGTAACTGGTGAAAAAAAAAACAGTTATGTATTTTTCAATGCAAAGATTGAGAAAATCGCTATTTGAACACAGAAACAAAAAAAAAATATTTTTTTGTTGACCTGCTCTCGTATTATGTAACAAAATTACAATAATGAATTATGATAAGTTAGATGTTCCCTAATCATTTTCATTATCCTAAAACCCTCTAAGTAGATTTGGACCGTCTGCACTCAAGTAAAAGTCTCCCTAATACTAGTTTTGCTTTTTTAAATTACAAACTTGAATTGATAAATGCCGAAAACTTCCGCTTCTAACGTCTTTTGTTATTCTGTGCTATGGCAGCCCGGAAAGTTATAAGGAGCTTGTTTGGCTATAAAGCTTTTTCATTTGTATTTAAGAAAACAGAGCTCAATGATAAAAAGATGTTGATTAAGATCTTAAGGTCCATGTGATGTCACACAAGCTACTAGTTTAAGTCTTGTACTTGGCCTTGCAGCCAGCAACCACTTGTACTTAACCCTAACTATGCATTTCAATTCAAAAAGCTTTTTTTGGTCATCTACCTATTTGGAGTTCGAAACTGGCACTCCATAAATTAAAATTGACCGTGGGCAGGATCTAGACCTTAACACAGTTTTTAGCAACAGCAAAATAAAAACATAAAATCAGTTTAAAAATAATTGTCTTTATTCAAAAACCAGGTATGACCCGTCCTTTCTTGGACATTTTCTTCAGCTTCATATTTTTCTTTTCCTTTAACTTCTTGTTTATGTTATCCGTTCGCTTCTTCTGTTTGCTCTGTATTTTTTGTTCCACTTTGTTCTTTCTCTCTATCCACTGCTCCTTTGATTTCTTCTTCTTATCTTGCTTCCGTTTAATTGATTTGTGTAACAGACGCTTATCGTCCTTTACCTTTTTGCCGTCAATTTTATCGAATGCCTTCTTCCAAGCTAAATCCTTTTTAATCTCTTTAGCTTTCTCTTGTTCCCCTTTACCTTCAAGTTCCTTTAATTTGCTATCCATTTCTTGCATTGTACTGAGAACTTGATGGGGGTTTCTGATCACTTTCTCGGAATTGCTCTTTTTCTTATTTTTAGACCCATGTTGTGCAGCAAAATCAAACTTTGAGAATACAATTTTGCCCTCGGCATTGAAGATTGGTTTCACAATTTTCTTTGTATCCTTTAAAGCTGATAAATTACCAGATGCAGCTTCTTCCTTCTTTATAGTTTTATTAGCTGTGAGTAGAACCTTTTTGAATTCTTTGTTTTTATTTAGTTTCTTAATGTTCTGCTTTTTTGATTTTTTCTCCGAAACTTTACGCTTTTTTGTCTTTAATTTGTTTTTAATTGAAGTCAGGCGTTCTTCAAGATCAGTCACTGAATTAGCAGGGTTTATTTGAGCCTTTCCCTTTGGACCTTTGCTTTTGCTATTAGTAAGATAGCTATCGATGTCTCCATCTGAAATAATTGGATTTTTAAAAAAGAACTACTGCCAATATTTTAAATAAATCTTATACCTTCTGTGGAATCTGGGACATTGAAATTTGTTAACACATCGATTATGTAGTCATTTTCCGATTTTAACAAATTAGTTATTTTGTTTTTATCAAATTTAACCGCTCCCATTTTAATCAAGTTCTGTTGAGGTTGAAGTTTATTTATATTTTTAGTTTTTGGTCGGATTCTCTTTCTCCCACAAAACATGTGCGTTGCCGAAAATACAAGTGGGTTGAGGTTGAGGTGACGTTTGACTTTTGACGTTTAGGATGAAGGAAAACGTAAACGAGTCATCTCGGGCCAAAGAGTGTGAACTTCAAGATTTGGGGAATATTTTGTGCAATGGGCTTATTCGTCTCGTTTTACTCTTGAAACACAGCTAAAGCGACGCTACACCGTGACTGGTCAAATTTCAAAGGCTGACACGGACACCATATCGAAATACCAACTGTGTAGTTTATCAATTTTATTTGAAGTAAGTTAAGGATAACTCAATAACTGTCTTCATTTTTATAGTTTTTTTTTCATGTTCGCGAATCTATGTGTGTGGAATCAACTCCATGTTGATATCATTATATTTAATAATACTAATTGCCCTTTTTTAGGTTAGACGGAAAATTTAGTCAACTTGACTCTTGTATTGTGTCTTGGCATTAGAAATAATAACTGTGTTTTATCCACTGCTGGGCAGCTAGCGCAGCAAAATTTACTTCGGCAAACAACAACAATTTGATTGATGGCGAAAAAGAAACCAGCAAAAATAGTGGCAGGTGTAAAGTGAGTTTGATCGATTTATTCACTTGAATGCTACACTAGATATACAGCAGTGAATAAAACACTTCTAAGATGTACTTTTTGATGTAAAGTGACAAATAACATTTATTTCCACCAAGCCTACTAGAGGGCAAACATAGCTAAGGGGCCGGTTATAGCTATCAGTAAAATCGATCAGTAAAATTTTTGTTTTTAGTTTTTGAACATGTTACAGATTTATTTCTAGCAAAAGATTGATGCAATAAGATGAACACTATATTCAAGTATTTTTTTCAAAAAGAAACAACTCATTTAAAGTTTTATTTAATTTATAAATCCATTTCAATTTTTTTAATGATGAAATTTCATTTTACTGAACAGCTGACTGCCAAAAGCCAAAAAAAAATCCATTTCGTTTTACTGTTGGTGTTCCAATTTTTTACTGTTCCGATCACTTCATTAAAAATTTTACTGATGAAAGCAACAGTAAACAAATTGTCTGAGGCGCGAAGCTAGATGTTATGATCGAAAGAAAACAACATTTAATGACGTAAATTTACTGGTTGCTATAAACGCTCATCAGTAAAACATTTCAGATTCCTCCTGTTTCAAATTTTACTGATGGATTTTACTGATAGCTATAACCGGCCCCTAAGACGGTTTAATCACATTTGTATGGAAATGAAAATCGACAGTATACGATATCCAATATGTCAATTACTCCATTATAACACTTATTCAAAAATGTAGATTCACCTTAAATTGTGTCTCAAAATAAATTTCCCAAAATGGTACTTATGCAGTGAATCTAAAAATTTCCCTCTATATTCTTGGAGTGAACTCTTTAGAAAACACAGTCCGTCAAATTGACGTTTCTCATTTCTCATAGAGGAAAGAGGACCGATAAATTAAAAATTTCACAATCAGCCGAGTTGCTGGCCCGCAGATTTAACTTCTTTTTTTTTTTAAACAAATTAACCCAAGTAAGAACATCGAACAATAATAATGTCTTTTGTTACAACATCAAATTAACTTAAGAAAGCATACTATATCGAAATAATTCAACTGTACATTCCTTTGCACTTTGGCAAAATTCAGTGTGCTATCGCGAATCGTCATTGATTTGGATCCGCAACAAGGAGGTGCCTCAATTTAAATTTTCTTCAATTAGTGTGATTTGGAGTTTTAATTATATGTTTTGTAACAAAAAGATATTCCGCGTATCTCTATTGGTTGTCAATAAAATTGCCTTCACTTACGTAATACTGTTTGGAGCTGAAAATAATAACATTTTATAGAGGTGGATTATTGTGTATGGTTTAGGTTTAGCGACTTCGGGGAAGGGTCGTCGTCGTGCTGGGCATGGAAGATAATAATGATAAATAAGGAAAATAACTGGGTGTACATTTTGTTTATTTTGATTCTGCTGCAGTTGGTTAATTGATATTTCATTAAAGGTCTTGTCTTACTTTCTACTTTCTATCGCAAACAATTAGATCAATTGAACCTTTCACTTTTTTGTGTGTTTAACAGACAACCGTCCAACCGACATAAATCTTTATCTTACAACAATACCATAACCTAATTACTCGTTACGTATGTGAAAATTTTTTTTATCGCCGCAAGCCTGTTTTGTGGTATTTTTCTTTTGTTTTGGGGTTTACGAGATAAAAAATTGGACTACGAATTGGCCTCACAGTTTGTTGTGTGGTTTTAGCCAAGGTGATCTGGTCTTTAGTTCTGTGATTTGTGATTTCTGATTTGTGTAACTGGACAGAGAGTTTTCCTGGTAATTGGGTATGATCTACAAATGTCATTGCCTTTATATAGTATAACTTAGAGTTAATGTATGCAGACAAGTTATAGAGTTAGGGAAAAAATAGAGGAGCTTGTCTGTTTGGATCTATGTTTTATATCAATATTTGGTGTTATGCAATAGCTATTCATTTTTAAGTTGCCGTCTCCACCCTCCTCTTAAGACACAATATTGAGCCTTCAAACCTTCTTTGGGTGAGCTAGCACAGCGTTCGCGGAACGTAGGTCAAGTCATAAGAGCGGTGTAATGTACAAAGCAGATAGAACAGGGTGGACCGCGAAGTCAAACGAATTAAAGAAAAAGCAACAAGTAGAACCGGAACTAATGGAAACAAGCTGGCTTATTTTGTGAATAACAATTTCATCATGCATTTTGTATTCAATTCTACTCTACCGCTTTCGTGTATCTGCATTAACTACGAAGTTTTCTTCAAACACCTACATACATATATAACTGCCAACTGCTAATAGTTCGTTTAATAGAGTATATATGTTGGAACGAATGCTGTTTGTAGTGGCATTATTTTAGACAGACAAGCTATAAGTGAAGTTTGGCGAAAAGTCAATTTTTTTTTTTACTTTTTCGTATAAATTATTTGGTCATTCGATCTCTTAATGTATGTACATAGGTACGAGTAAATTTAGAGTATTACAAGTGCTTTCTTTTATGGGAAGATTTAGCTCAGTTATGAAAACCTTAAAAATTTAATTTGAAGGAAGTTAAATTCTCTCAAAACAAATCTATTTTATGAATATGTATTTCTTATTTCAACATAAATGAAAAAAAAGATCCTACGTCATAAATCTTTCTTTAAAAACATAATGTCATACTGTATTTAATATTCACAATTTGATTTTTAACTTTAATGCTCCTATGAAAATTTAAATTTACTGTATTAAGTTTAAACACTTTATAGATATTTAGATGTCTACAAATTAAAAATTAAAAGTTCGTTCGGTTAACGGGACCCAAAGTTATTCCTATTATTATCACATAATGGTCTGATTTCCAACTAGATGTTTCGGTTGGTTCGGATGTTCCATGCTAGACTTTGATAAAAGTAATAGGTACCTATCTAGCGCGACTATGTTCATTTATGTGTAGAGATATTTTGGTCGGTAGTGTTTTTGTCAGTGACAAAGGAAAAATATTTAAACCTCAAAGTAATAAAATAAGAACGTTAATAATATAAAAAAGTTAATTCTTCAAACTTTATCAGGCTTGATAAAGGCATCAATAAACAAGTCAAAACCTTGGCTATTGGATTCTTACTTTTTTATTAAAATAAAATAATGATTGCATCTAATATCACTTTGGCAGATTATTTGTTTCGCCAAAAACACAGAACCAGTTAAGAATGAAAGCAGGATGACCTCAAGTTAAAAAAAAAAAAACGGAGAATTCGCTTGCCAGAGTGAGTTCAGATTTTTTTAAAAATGCTCAGTGAAGAGTTCAACCTTAACAAAGAATATCTCAATTAAGATAAAAATAAATTATAAATCTTGGCCACCCTGTCCTATGTTTTTTTTGTTTGTTTTAGCTAATCCCTCAACTGTGACAAATGTAAACGATACTTTAACATTGTTATTCACTTTAAATCAGCAAATTAAGTTGATAACAACAAAAAACAAGTTTGCTTGAAGTATTGCCATAAAAAATAAAACATTACTTTAACTAAAAATTAAAATGATTATAATTATTATTCGTGTTTAATTTCAGGATTTCACAAAAGATAGCTTATCAGCAATAAGGCTTCAAAATGGACCATTCACAGCATAGTATTGGAAATCATGGTATGTGGCTGAAATGCACCCCAACACATTCTTATACAAGACTTTTGCTAATTTAATTTCTTGTATAAAATATAAATCTAAACAAAGTATTAAAATTATGAATTGATTTAATAAAAAAAAAAAACATTTTATTATCAATGTCAAATAGATCACATGCATCATACAGAAACTACTCACAGTGACATTCTTAACGATTTGGCTTCGACCACAACGGGCAGTCCAGAAAATGTTCCCATTACGGATCATTCAATGCATCAACATCATCATCATGGGAGTGTTGCTACAGCTGCTATGGACCATATGATGTCGATGGCTGTAATTTTGTTAATCCCTGCAATATCTGTACATTATAGTTTTGTTTTGCTTACAATTTTCAGTTCCATTTTGGATGTAACGAAACTATATTATTCTCAGGATGGAAAATTGAAACAGTTTTCGGACTAATTGGATCTATGATTGCAATATTTTTAATGGCAACATTATATGAAGGTCTTAAGTATTATAGAGAGTACTTGTTTTGGAAAACTTACAATTTGCTTGAATACCGACCTGTTTCGATGCCGGAAAAGGGACCTGAAGAACAAAGTCCGGCACCTACAATACAGTAAGTTAAAATTGAATGCTTGAATGTTAATAGTTTAAGAATTTATAAATATTTATTATTAATTCAGACGAGATATTATTCAATTTAAATTCTTTCAAGAAAAATTGCATAAAAGCCAGAATTATTTGAAAATGGCAATCAATGAAAACTTTCTTTTAAAAAAGTATTTATTTATTTTAATTAATATGTTTCATTAGAGTTTCACTTAAACATGATTTTGTTGTTGTCATTACAGCTACGTGGGCGAGGTTATACACAAAAAACCGTAAGTATACATTAAAATACATATGTATGTATATGTACATAGTACATAAAAACAATTTTGTTTATATAACTCACCCCAAAGATTTGACCATCAGGTCTTAATTTTAAACCGAAGTTCATTATACAATTTTAATGACTGGGACAAGTTAAACGTTTATAACATTTTAACGAAATATGGAACTCAAAATCATACATAAATTATTATTCAAATGAATTCCACTATTTGTAAAACTAATAATCATAGAATAATTTGATCAGTCATAAGATCAGATTCTAAAAACAGCAATAGAATTTGTTTCCTTGTTTGTATTATTTATTAAAATTTTAAAGTATCATCTATCCAATTTTTATTTTCTTCCAGGCCATCAATGCTCTCCATTAACCACTTGTATCAAACTCTCCTGCATGTGATTCAAGTCACTTTATCATTTTTGCTTATGCTGATTTTTATGACATACAACGTTTGGCTTGCCATCTCAGTGGTTCTTGGTGCTGCTGTTGGTTACTTCTTGTTTTGCTGGAAAAAATCTGTTATAGTTGATGTGACAGAACATTGTCACTAGTAGCTCATTTCGGCTATGCAACAAATTCGGTATTAAAAATGAACGAGCGCGTTCGGAGACAGTATCAGGAAATTGAGCCCAGCCATCCTCCCCACACAACTCTTCCATCACGAGCAGCGGCATTTATCCTACAACACTGTGCATCAAAATGTCGAAATATTACTTTTAAACTTATTGTTAGATTTACATACATACATACATACATGCATACATAAATATTTTCTATGATACTACTTGAATTTTTAAGGTGATTGAAAAATATTTAAAATATAAAAATCTTTTACTCTAGACTTAAGTACAGATTATTAAAATAAAATCTCATTATTATGTACATATACAAAGACAAAAAATAATAGCATACAAAATTGGTATTATATATCGCACTAAAACAAATAATATTCAAAGGGAAAATAAAACATAACTATTTTATTTTATGAAAGTTTTACTTTAAATATGTTAAAGACTTTCAAAGACCAGAGAGATTGTTTCTTTTTTTAACTACAAGTCTATATAAGTATTAAGTACTGATTGATTGAAGTCTTGATTGCATGTTGCTGACCACAGAAAAAATACAAATACAAAATAGAAACATTTATTTGTGTATTTCTAATTCAGTTTCGAGTAGTTATGCAACACAAAAAATAAAGTTTTAAGATCATTTGTTCAACATCCGAATTTTTACTTTACGAAACTGAATGGACTGCATTTGTATATTTCATGATTCGAATAACTACAGAGCAGTTTTTATATTTGGTAAAGCTAGATTGGGTTTTTTTTCTAGAAAATCGTGAATCGTAAATAACTACTACACACAAATTATTATTTCAGAACAGTCGGTAAGGAAAAGAAAATGTTCCTCTTAGATTGGTGTGTAAAATAAATAATATGTTAATATATCGGATAGTATTCTGAGGGCATTTGCTAGTGATTGGAAGATTTGGTATTAATTTTCCTTTTTTGAAAAAAAAAAAAACATTTCTTAGGTATATGAATATAAATCGTGCATTTGATGGCAAAAAAGAATGCCTCGAAAGTTAAATTTGAAATATTAAATTCTTAGATAAAATGTATCATAGATTGAATATTTCAGCTCATCCATTTAGCGCATCTGAATGATATGCATTTGCATCTTTCCACCCCTACTTTCTGCAACCCTGACATGTCACGCTAAATCATAACGATGGCTATCAACATCAACGTCGTAGTCGTCGTCGGTTATCGTTAGCAAAATCAACTAAAGTAAATTTAAATTGTATAACACAATAAAACTGCGACCCCGAGATATTATTTGTATATGAAATGAATAAACAAGAGGGGTGATTTATTGAGTGTCAAGTGCAATTGTTGCCCCGGTCCCGGTGTGAACAGCAAAATGTTAACGCTACGATTCGGTTGCTGGTTATGGCTTTCAGGTTCCCTTAAATGTCATGTTATGATGAATTTCCGCACTTGGTGTGCAAATTTATAACAACCACCTAGGAAGCCTAGAAAAAGGGTGTTTTTTGTTTTGTCTGTTGTTTGTTTTAAGAAGAGGACATCCACTTATCAAAGCTCACCCCGCACACACCTACTCGGTGTAGACAGCTTTTCATTTTTCAACCACTATCCGAACTAATTAACTTCAAGTTCAATCGAGATCGTTCACATTAGTAATTAATTGAATCTTCTACCCACTAACCGACTCGACTGTTATGCGATGGAACAATCAATCTAGAATCTCACTTCACTCAACGAGCTACGACACCATAGCTTTTATTTTTTCCATCCAGCACTTAGTTTCGATCAACCTTTTGTTCGGTCAAGTATATTGGTGTCGCCGAGTAGGTAACATCCTCCGTATCATGTCCATGAATTGGACAATTGTGCTGCTCCTTGCCTCGGCAACAACAACATGGGCATTCCTCTCGTTGGGATATTCCTCATCCTCGTCCTTGCCGGCGGACGACATGAATAACAATATTTTGCGTATGTTATGTTAAAAGTTTCGCACCCTGTGCACTGTGAATTGATTTGATTCCTTATTAGGAACGTACCGTCGCTGCATGTGGGAGCAATCAAAATTCCTGCCTCGGCGCTTGGTTCTGCTATCCTTGTGCTCGAATTTATTCTGTGAAAACAGTCAACTGGTTCCACGATTAAGGTCTATTTTCGTAGTGGAAAATGTAGCTAGACACAATGAGTAGATACAGTTCTTTTGTAGTTATAGATACTAACTTATTGCATGTTTGTATTTCTGGTAGTGTTTAAAATGGATCCTACTTTATCCTTGTTTCATTATTTTTGTATTTCCTTTCTCGGTTGGTATTCGTGAACGTGTTTTAGTTGCCTGGACATGCTGCCGGACCAATGTATTCAGGGTGATGAAGACGATCTGATGTACAAGCCGTTTCCGGATTGCTGTCCTGTGTATTGTAATTTGAAGAGAAGATTGAACCGTTTGAAATCCATGCTGTTTCGCCACAGGGTGTTGAATGCACCTTCACAGGGTGTCGTTTTGAATGAATTAACTTGAAAAAGTTCAGTCGAAGAAACAAAATTAAAAATATTTTTTGTACACAAAAAGTGATTTAAAGAAGATTAAGGATATTTTTACTAAAACATTGTAAGAAGTATTTAAAAAAAAATATACATATATAAAAAATACAAAAAAGGAATTGTTTATAGTTTCCGGTGGAGTTTGAGTGCAAAAATCCTCCTGTTTAGTTTCATGTCGTCTTCATCGTCGTTTAACAACGCAAACTACATTTGAGCCTACATCCAAAATTATCGTCGGTTTAAAGTGTCGTATTAAAAAATTTAAAATCAATATTTTCATTTAAAATTTATTTTGAAACTAGCTGTTCTCCGCGACTTCGTCCGCCTCAATTTATTATTATAGCAATTAAGATTAAGTTTTAAAAAATATATATTTTAAAGTAATACTTGGTAAAGGATATTTAGGATTTATTTTATTGTGGCTGAAGAACATACGGATTTTCTCTGCAACCCGATTTTGACAATGGAACGGAAGCCCTTAAAGATGAATAATTTTCTTTCCGTTTGCAACATTTTCCACTTATTCTTCGCTAATATTTTTCGCATATAGCCTATAGCCTTCCTCTTAAGCGCAAAGCAAGGCGCAAGGAGAATTGATGGCCCCGTATGTAAGGAAGGACGATTCCGCAATCTACCGCGAATTCAGATGTGTCATGAAAAAAAAAATAAACTCGGTAGATTCCGTCGGGCAGGTCACCTAGCTCGCTTGAAAGCAGTGGAACCACCTCGGAAAGTTCTATGTAGTACATTTTATGGCGGGTACAGCGTGGCAGACCATCCTTACTTGGAGGGACGGCGGCGGCGGCGCAGACCAAACCGTCCGAATGCTTTGCGCAACTGAATGGCGATGGCATGGCGTTCGTCACGATCGAGATATGAGATGCTCCTTTGGTCATTGGTCATTGGTTATGAATCATTATAGGAGAATGGTCATTATTGGTCTTTGGTCATAAATGGTCATTGGTCAATATAGGTCATTGGTCATTATAGTTTATTGGTCATTTGCCTGTACAGGTCATTGGTGAAAGGTCAAAGGTCAGAGGTCAAAGGTCAAAGATACAATGACCAATGACCGATATTGACCAGTGACCTATATTAACCAAAGACCATTTATGACCAAAGACCAATAATGACCAATGACCTATAATGACCAATGACCATTTATGACCAAAGACCATTTATGACCAAAGACCATTTATGACCAAAGACCTATATTTCGCCTATTGGTCGTAGCGTAATTTTGTATAGCTTAAAGTCTTCCTCGATAAATAAACTATCCAATGCAAAAAGAATGTTTCAATTCGATCACGTAGTTTTTGAGATCAGCGCCTGGAAACGAATAACGGAAGCCCTCAAAGATGAATAATTTTCACCGTTTTTGCAACAATTTCTGGTTCTTCTCTATTATCGGTCGCAGTGTGATGTTATATAGCCTTCCTCAACAAATGGACTATCCAACACAAAAAGAATTTTTCAATTCAAACCAGTGGTTTCTGAGATTAGCGTGTTCAAACAAACAAACTCTTCAGCTTTATATATTAGTACTAGCTGTTACCCGGTGCGCTTCGCTACACCTAAATCGAATAAAACTTAAGGATTTTTACTTTGTGTCTTATTTATTATTGTAAAAGGCATTTGACAGGACTGCTGACCTGCCGAACCAGCACGTTCAGATGTTAGGGCGTAAATGAGTTAAGCTTTTAAAACAAACGATTACAAATCACTAACTTAATTAGTTATCTGCCTACTGCCTACCCCCTAAGAACGATGGCGTGATTATTTATAGCCATTTCTAGGTTATCATCTATCACCATACCAAATTTCAACAAAATCCGTTCAGCCGTTAAGGCGTAAAAGAGTAACAGACAGACAGACAGACTGAGTTACTTTCGCATTTATAATATTAAGTAAGTATGGATTGTTCAAAAATACGAAATTTATGTTGAAAGTAGTATTTAAAAATTAATTAAATCATTTTAACGTTTCAAACAACTTTACTTTTGAGTTAGTTGGCTATTAATATTTGAAAGCCCACAACATACATTATTGGTTCACTGAGGCGTAAACCTAATGTGTTGTTTTAAAACTTAATTCTTACATTTGAATTACTATATCGTATTAAAATGTACTAAGTATTTCTTTCGCTATATTCAATTTTTAATTTCAATTACCAACTAAGAACTCAATGTTTCACTGTAAGTTTTTTGAAAATATATTTGTTAATAATAAAAGTTCTTAGCATTGATAAGGGGCTCAGTAATGTTTGATAAAATTACAAATTACCTAATTTCTTTCGCTGAGGGGGGTTTACTATCTATCACCTGTTGTAAAGTTAATTTTATTAACTAAGACAACACTCTTTGAGCTAGAGTTTGAAAAAGATTCAATTCTAAATCAATAATTCAGATTAAAACCGTACAACTAAGTTATGGTAGCTTTAAAAGTCAGGCTTTTGATATGGCATAACTTAACTTTCTTGTCTTAAACAAGAAATCTTTCTTTATTTAAGGCATTGCCTCGAAAGCGAGGCAGTCTTTTGTATTCGACATTAAGACATCACTATGTTTGTCCACAGTGGCGTATTGCAATGGGGGCTGAATAAATAATGAAAATATTTGAATCATTTAATATTATTATCGCAACTACAAGTTGAGATTGAGACCGATTGATAAGAGTACGGAATTTTTCATTGCTTATGCTGTGACAAATTCAAGGAATCCCTTTTTCTTTGAATGATATTTTAAAGGGACTGTTGGTAAAACCGTCTATTCTCACTTAAGAAAATTCAACGCATTTTATTTTTTGCTGGTATTGATTATGACTTTTAATCAGCAAGAATGACTTTAACAATTAAAAAAAAGAATGTTTTATTGATGGATCGTTCATTTCACATTGCCTTGTATACTATTTTTTTTATAAAAATAAAAACATCACAGAATAATAATTTGCATTTTATATTAAATTCACTACTTATTATGTGTCGATTTTTATTTTTGATTGAAATACCTAAATAAGAGGGCGACAATTTTGTCTTCAGTCCCGGGACAAACACGCTAAGCTACTGTTTGTACATTAAACTTACCAACTTGTTATGTTTCATTTCAAAATTTGCTGTCACCTTTTATTTATGTTATATTTATATTTCATTGCTTTATATTAAAAAAGATAACGTAAACAGAAAAAGTAACAAGGGGACGAGGGTTTGCTTCATTAAACCGTTTGCTTCTGAACACACTGTGACTGTAGTGTATACTGTACTAGTGTACTTCTAGAATTAAATTTATCCATCCTGCGGGATATCTTAAAATATTTTTTCACATTATCAAACTGAGAATTAAACACAAACCAACATTTTTTTCTTTAAAAATAACTTAACATTATTATTTCATTTTAAGCACAACTCATATTTCGTCCTCTTACACGAAAAATTCATGTCTTAAATTGTACAAAGCTTCCTTCTTACATCCTCTTAATCAATCTAATTTAAATAATAAGTTTTTATAGACTCAAACTTTACATAATTAAATCCTTAAACGATATTGTTCTCTTGATAATATGAGGAGCCATCTGGTCGCTTGCATTTAAATCTTTGCTTGCAGCACGTAGGATACGGTTGATCGATATGTATCCTTTCGCCACGATTACAATCTTTCAGAAAAATTTTTCCACACCTAAACAAGAGATTATTGAGTCAATTCCAACATCCCCACTCCTCAGGTAAACACATCAAAGGCCATCCTTATATACATACCCCTCAACAAGGACTGATCCATCCGCATTGCAAGTTAACTGCTGGCACGGCAGGGGGCCAATATTTATCCCAGGCTTAAGGTCCTCACTCCGATACACACATTTCCCAGGATTACCTGTGAAAGTAACACAGGAACAGTCGCGTCAGTCGAAAAATAAACTCACACAAATATTGAACAAAAAATAAACACTCCACTCACTTGGATCCGCCGGGATGGTTATGGAATACCCATCGCTGGATAATGTCAAAATCGTTAATACCAAAAAAGCCAGACACTCAGCCAGGATATAAATTTTAGATGCTCCCATTTTGTGTGCAACAAATTTTCCAGAAACAAATCGTTGCGGTCGCTGTTGTATCTTTGTCTGGATTCTGAAATACTGCGGGATAGGTTATTTACAACGCAATGGCAATGTTGTATTTTTATTATGAACGCCAGGGGGTCACAAGAGGTTATCTTTTGAGATCCAGTAATACGATGCTTTGATTCACTTCCACTTGAGTTGATTGACGGAGTCACATTCACTGATATATTGGAATTAAAAATACACAATCTGAAATATTTTTTGTTAATTTCGGCTATATGTAAATAATATTGAATTTGAATTCAGTCGATTCGGCGTACCTTCAAGCGCAATCTAAAGCTTATTATGTACTATCTTCAACAGCATCAGCTTGTGTTTTGTTTGCCCCGTTTTTCCAGATGAATGAAGGCATGATAAGTATGTACTGAAGGCAATAAGGCACATTATGTTCATATTGCAAACAGGGTCCGGAATCAATATATGATTGAAGTTACAAACGACCAATTTTTTTGACGAATTTGATTGACAAGTTATATACGGTTTTATCAGTACGGTACAGATGCATCATTTTGACAAACAATAAGTCCGTCAATCAAGGATTCCATTAAACACGTCAAATACGTTGATTGTTTGTCAAAACGTCAAACAAAGGAATTTGTCAAACATTTCTATCGTTTATCGTTTACATGGCACTTTAATAGTACGTACTCTTATTTCCAAGTGTTTTCAATATCATCAGCCTTAAAACTATTTTTTCATTAATGGGGCGTGGTATTCGTCTATTTTCTTTTAATTGATAACAATTAAATTAAAAAAGACGATCATCACGATACTAAAGAATTTGATTCCCTCTACCTACAGCTACCAATCGGATTCTGTAATCAGTATGGTCAATAATTTAGTGTTATGGTACCATAAAGATCTTAATCCAGTCAAATGTCAGGTATTTTTTAAAAAACTATAATAGTTTGTATGTGGTTTGTATGTATATTTGACTAAAAAATATAGAAAAATATCGTATATCGTGTAAAAGGCCTTATACCTAAACTTCTAGACCCGATTGGACCAAGCTCTTCATTTTTACTGTCAAGTATTATGATCCCACGCTTTCTCTTCCTCGCTATCAACCAATGTCATAAATGCAGACTTTTTACAAATTTTTCGAAAAATAGAAAAATCGTTTTTTCATCTTTCATCTTTTCACCTTATGAGCAAAAAATTTTCCTTAGCAAAATTAAGAACTTTATCTTGACGAATTATAGCATTTTTTAACCCACTCTCACCCTTAAGCATTTTTTTGTTTTTTAAATAGAAATTTTAAAATTTAAAACTAGATTTTAATAACAGTAAAAGAAAACAACTAACCTTACGGATTGGAACATCTTGAGTTTCTGTTGAGTGTTTTTCGAGAGTGTTTTTTTGAGATTGTCAGTAGCTACACTTTAACGGACAAACTTATAATCTGTTTTTGTACAGTATGAAATTCTGCAAATTTTGTAAAAGCTTAGTATCTTAGTAGTTTTTTCCGAGTCCAGTGTCATTCTCTTTCGATAAGAATTTAACTAGATTTAAATTTCATTACAATTCTAATTCAATTGTAGTAAATTTAAGCCTTATACTACAATGTAATTTAACCTACTACTAACATAAATCCGATTCTCAATATACAAAGAAGCAGAAAATACAATCAAGACTTCTCTGGCTATTGTGAGATTTCAAACGGAAATTTGATTAGAATCATTAGGTCTACCGCAACTATGTATGTATATAAAAAGAAAAACAATAAATTGATAAGAACTTATCAAGAAAACAAAATGCTTTGCGACCATTATTTTGCCTAATGGTTATCTTTTTTTATTTTGTCAGACATCACGATGTCGTCAATTTAAGTGAATCAGTAACTTGGACTGAAAATTGATGGAAATGTCAAATTTGACTGGAAATCAAAAATTCATTTGTTCATAATGAATGATGTAATATCGTAAGAAATAATGAATGAAACTTTCCATTGCTTTTGTATGATTAACATAGACACATGTTTTCGGAGGCAGATTAAAGTTAAACCTGAGTTAACTCTCAATTGTGAAGTGACATTGAATTAACTAAAACTGAAAGTTATCATATCAGTTTAAAAGCTTCTTTTTACATACCTGAAAAAGAACTCTTTAAAGCGAGGTTTAACTCAATTGAAAAACTGAATAAAAGCAGGGGCCAGTTAAAGTTGTCATTAAAACATATTCCTTACTTTTTGTTATAAATTAGGATCTAAATGAGTTAATCCACAGTCAGATAAGTACCTAGCTAACTAACAGCTCCTGTGCCCTTAACACATTTCCTGACCATTCCTGCTGGGTAATGACTGGTTTCAGAAAAATAGGAAGAAAGTTCATACACCAAGAATTTAAATGAGAACTGGCCTCAAGTGAATTTATTCTTCAACTTATGGATCACTATCACCAGAATACGAAAAGCCTTAAAAAAAAGAGTTAAAAGATTGCACTAAAACTTCAGCAAAAGTTCAACACAATCTTGGGATGACATTTCCGTTTGGTGATACGTACCTATTTGAAAAATTCTAGAAATAATAACTTGATATCCGAATGGGTGATTTCAAAACAACCATTTTCTTCGTCTAAAATTGTTTGGACACATTTTTTTCTTATGGACAAGAGTCAATTAAATGTTTGAGGTTTTCATTTTGTTAACATTCTAGAATATAAAATATATAAAATGTTTAAAGGGTTGCTTATAAAATGTTCGTAACTTGCACTCATACTCGGGTCATTTGCTGTTAATACCGCACAGAAAATTGTCATTTGGAAATATTAAAGTACTTAACAGTATAGTTAGTAAAATTGTTATTCTCGTAACTTTTCAATTTAATTTTTAAAATTAGATAAATTCTTATGAGCCATTGAATATCCTGGTTGTCCTAGTGAAGTTCAACAGAAATTCAACTTATTTCAATCAAAAATATGAATCCAGTATCAATTAAAAACAATGGGAATTACGCCTGGGACCTTCCATATTAATAAGAAAGAAATTGATAATTAAAATGATAAGAAAATGTGTTCGAATTTACTCATGTTGCTTTTTAAGTATAAATGTAAGTTACTTTATGAATCAAAACTAATATAAAGTTTACTGAGTTAAGTTGTTCTTAACTCGAAGCACACTTAGCGCTCAGCTTACATTTCATTATTTTATTAGTTCAATGCTCGGTAGGTGTTCACACGATGATATATTGTTAGAAATGACTGAGCTTATTTTAGTCATCCTGAATTCCCAACGGATTGTGAGATTAGGAAACCAACGCAACAGTTCAAAGTCCAACCACGCTTTCATAAATTTGTGTATGGTTTGGCATAAATAGGCGCTTTTGAAAGTTGTGTGTACTATCATCTGATACATCATTGGAAAGGTGGATTACGACTGTCTTCTTTTTTCAATCTTCTTGATCTCGATGGGACACTTAATATACGTACTACTGCCTCAAAAGGCGCTTGGCTCAATCTTGTTCGAGAGGATGTCTTAAAATGAGTCTTCTGTCAAAAGTTCTACTACAAATGTGGTAGATTAATAGAACGGCCTTACTATCTTTATCGATTTTTAAAACAGAGGAAAGTATAAGAAATGTAACTGCCACTTTAACGCACTTTCTCGTTGCGGTCTTGAAGCAGGTATCTGTCAGAAGTAATGTGCTTTGTCGTTTTCTGAAAACTTAAGACCCTGAAGGTGGTTTTGATTATTTCTCCTTAATCTTTTAATATTATGCGGGAACATACGAGAGTCGTTAGAATTGACTGCCAGTATTTTGTTGTCCCAGTCCCAGTTCAAATTATGATATACCCAACACTTAGTCCTTTTGTTCAATTGGTTGATTTGTTCACCTATTTTAAGCAACATAAAGTAATTTTCGTTATACTATTAAATATGTAAATCATTCGAACATTTTGAAATCCAGACATATCCTGATGCATCTTGATACCTATTCATGGGGTTGAATTGGGTAAGACAGTTGGCAATATGTGACAGTCACAATCTATCAACTCAACCTGTGCGACACATATTTAAAAGTCCATTTTCAGCGACGGACGCTTATAAAAATATAAAATTTCTTCGGTGACCTGAAAAGCTTCTGACTTTGGGAATATAGAAAAAAAAGTACGAATTTAGTGACAAGAAAGTCAAATGATTTGAAAATTTAACTATGGTAACATTGATCTGACACTTTCATTGGAAATTTTTCCATCAAATTGAATTGAGTTCATTTGGTTTTTATCAAATTTGACTATCAAAATGTGACAATCACTTATCACCTTAGTCGATTCCATGCCGACTAAAACAATTCTCAAACCCCATCGCTAGGCCAAGTGAAATCAAACCTCAGGTTCGAGTTTTTATCAATTTCTTAAATTAATTTGAAAGCCTAACCGCTTGGCAAGTCAAAGGGGGCTCTCGTAAAAGTATAGCCACCGCTACAGCCGCACCACCTCCACATGATGCACCGACCACCCCAGCGTTTCATTTAATGACAATAAACATAAACTAAGCGGAATCTCATTTGGCAAGCGTGCACAAAGCTAGATAAACACAAATAAAAAAAAAAAGAAAATTGCCCGCTGGTTTTATATCATTCCATTTGACCGTGACACATCATCAAAAATGCTCACTATGCTCTGCTCAGCGGCGCGGCGGCGGTGGCGATAATAGGGGCAGCAAAAATAAACAACATCGTTCCAATTCTGGGGGATTCAGCTCAGTGCATGATTGGATCCAGCTGTATTTGAATTAGGAAAAGCGAGCGGTGGTGTAGCTATGAAATTTCTTTTGACTTGGACGCTGCTGAGTTTGTGCTTTTTGCTCGGTTGTGCCAGAGCCCAAGGACGAGGTGGCAGCAGCAATGCTGGTGGTTTTGGTAACACTGGCCACATAAGAAGTAGGTATACAAAACCTCAACTTAATTGATTGCAATTATAATTATTGTCTTGTATCTCTTTGACATACATAAACTCAAATTTTATTTAATTTGCCAGGAGAGACAAATCATTGCTGGAGAAGATACGATGGGTACAATAAAAACAGTGTGCCTGGTCAAAAGACCGAATTTAAGAGGCCTTTCGGAGTGCTCTGTACGTTTAAGTGCACAATTCTTATGTACACCAGGTAGATATTAAATTCGATTTGATTTGTTTTTTAAATATCCGCGGTACGATTCGAAATAAAAAAGTGTATAAATTTGTTTCTTTGGTAGTTTCTCCAAGTGTGAATTTGTGTACGACTATAAGCTGTCATGTTACTTATTTACCTCACTGCCAGATTGCTTGTCATTAAAATGTACGTTTCTAGATTTTATAAGTAATTTTTAGGTGCTTAATTTTGTGTTATTAAAAAAAAGTTTAAGAAATTTGTGTGCAATATTTTATTTCATTTATTTTCAAAAGTAAAAGTACGAGTTTTTTAGAGAGTTTTTTCGTTGCTTACCAAAAAACTGGAGCTTAATTATAAGTTACCATTAATTAATATTTTTAATTTTTTTAATTTAAAAGTTGATACATATATCATCGGTTTGATTGTTAAACTTAGCAACTTAAAATACACTTACACCCTCTAAAAAAATATATATAATTATAATGCGAAATGTATATGTTTTTGAATTAAGATCTGATTTTTGTTAGAATTATTTATCTTTCAAATAGCTTTTGAAAAAGTTCAATGCTCTGATGTTGATCGAAATATAATATATTATCTTTTTTTTTTTTATTTATTAAATTATATTTGGAACTAGTTATAAAACGGTTTCACTGTGGACTGACAAAGTTACATTTCAATTTTTTTTGGCGACTAATTTTAATATTTCATTATTTAATCTTACTCTCAATTCGGTTAGAGATAAAGTAATAAAAGTCAAAATAAGTCAAAATAAGTTGCCTCAAAATAATCCAATATGAACACCGTTATTCCTAGTAAATATTTAAGATATTTAATTAAGTTATTAGAGTTAGGTCGAAAGCCTATTCTATTTTGCATGGTATAAAATAATCCCGAATGTCAATTCGATTATTGTCAAAATTTTTCTTATTCTAAGAAATTATTTGTACCAGTATTTTTTAAGCTATCGGAAAAGTAATTTGTCGAAGTGTAAAGTCATTTTAAAGTTAATATTGTTCGGTCGATACAGTCTCTAAAAAATAGATTATTACCGTTATTTTTATTGTTGTATTATTATTTTCCTGAGATATTTAAAGCCAAATATTGTAGTTAAGAAAGAACACTGAATTTTTAAAGAGCTCTTTTACAAACTTATAATTCAACTACTGACTTCAATTAGACATCATAACGTTCAAGAGATTAAGAACTTCAAAATAATTTAATACAACGAAAAACAAAGCTTTCGAAATCTAGAAATATTTTAACAAAAATTCAAAAAATTAATATTTTGACAGTAATTGAGTCGCAGTTGGTACCATAAGTAGTAAGGTGTTTAAAATTGTTAAAATCAAAAGTGAATCGAATCCACACTTTTTTATTGGAAAATTCCTTCAATAAATGAAAAGTTTTCAAAAATGTTATCAATGTGGGGGCCATTTAGCCATTTTGTATAAAAGTTGTCATTTTTTTACACACCAATTACCTATAGTGATAAATAGCAAGCGAAATCTCCAAAGAGTGAATATCTATGGCATCATCTCCATACCAAAATCTTCAAAAAATGTTAAATTATAGTTCTGTTTTATTCACTCCTGCATAGCTAGTACAGCGATCAAACACATTCCTTATACATACATACATATATCACCACCACATCGCCATTTTTGTTGCTGTCTTCTTTTTCGCCAGCAATCATAAGTATAGTAAATCCTGAGATTTATTTTAGTCCAGGTTGAACGAAATGTTATTCAAAAAATTTAAATGTTCATACAAAATAAGTAAAACTACTAATTTGAACAAAATTAACTTGGATTGTTTTAAACAAAACAATATTTATAATATTTACTTACTGCAAAATTGACAGACTTGAAATTAACCGGACATTGGGGATTTAGAGATTTAGTTGAGATATTCTCTTGGGGATATTTTGTGCTATGTTGATTTTTTTAGGACGAATTTCGAACGACTCAACATTTTCCGTATTAGCTAATTGCTTTTTGACAGAATTTTGTAGATACCAATTTTGTTCTGTTCGATTCTGATATATTTCAATCCGAAAATTTTTTGTCAATTGATAAATTTCAAGTTTTTTTCTGATTACTATAAACATTAGAAACATTGTTTCTCCGATGAGCATTTCGGATTGATATGTATAACTGGCTCCTGTCCTTATATATTTAAAATTTTAAAAGGTTTTAAAAAATCTCAGTGTTCCGAAAGTTTTTTTTTAGTATTAGTTTGTATACAAAACAAGAAGTCCACAGCAAAAATTCTCTTGAATAAAATCATTTTATTACCGTCATTATGGAAGTACTCTTCACCTAAGAGCCACTGACCCATTTTCGCCGTGCAAAAGTGCAAAAGTGGGCGGGTGATATCTAAACACTAAACGTTCCACCAAGTACTTCGTGGTTCTGAAGTTTCCTCAACAAGTTGCGCACACGCAAATACTTCCAGCAGCATCCAGCCACAATCATCAGCGGCACATGCAATATTAAATTGTTTTCTTTTTTAAAACTAAATATAAAATTTAATTTTTTTTTATAAATGGACAAATTGTTGTACTAGATATAAAAATAAAACCATACCAGACCGCGATTCTACATTATTAACTCCGAGAGGTCTGTAAACACAACTCGCGCTGCACTATAAATAAATAAATAAATAAATTAATCAAAACTAATTTTCCAATTGTGCTGATTTATAATCATGATGATGATGATGATGACCATACAGCATCACTTTGATAGCCTAGTATCAAAGTATTCGCATATGGCCACAGTTTGGTTGGAATTTTAAATTAGTCGGGTGCTAGTGATTCAAGGGATTTTTCACCAACCGGACTGGAATCATGGAAAAATTCCACCAAATCCTGGTGATTTTCTATTTGATCTGCCTTTGCTGTGAGCCGAACGACGGAGGTGAGTGGCAGTGAGGGGATTTCGCGATGCGAATGCGATTCGATGGATTAATTAATTTCAATATAAAATATTTCTGATTCGTTTCATTTATGGTTATGGTTGTGCTCCGGTGATGGTGGTGGTCGTGGTCGTCGTCGTTACAGCTTGGAGCGCTCAATGCTGGAAGAAGCATAACACCGGATCGATTCAGCTGCCGGACGGCGAGTTTAGGCGACCTTTTGGAATTCTATGCAGCTTCCATTGTTATCTGTGGTTTCCCCCAATGTGAGTACCTAACCATATCCCTTCCAACATCGGTCCTCGAATTCAGTTGTAGAATGCATATTGTGGCCGAAAGTAATTCGGTCTGTTTTTTGCATGTTCACATAGTACAATTTTTTAAAACGCCATTTCTTTTGACACCTTTTTTTTAAATAATTTATATGAAAAAAAAATAATGTTTCAGATACAACACTTGTGAGTTTATATTCGACTTGAGGCTTTCGAGGCATTTTACAAACTTAGCTGAATGTGATATCGTGAGATGCAATGAAACCTTCCGGATGCCGTGGGATGGTTGGATTCCATTTAACAAAAATTAATTAGTTCATAATTAAGAAATAAGAAGTTTAATTTCGTTACGTTTTTACGTTTTTGTAAGTAAACCAAAAATTGTTTTGTATAAGAGTCCAAAAAAAACTGTCCAAATACAGAATTTTTAAAAAAGTATAAATGCATAATTAAACGTTAAAGATTTATAAATCTTATTAATATGTCCAAAAACAAAAATGTGTAATGAAGTTTGGATATAAAGTGTTTTGAAACAAATTAATGAAGTGTAAGTAAAGTAGATATTAACGAAACTTTTGTTAGTCACATGGTCATGATGCGTCAGTCTTATCTCGATGTTGGCCTTGACCTCTCGAACTCGATGTAGTCTTTTTTCTTCGGATGTCTGTAAGAAAAGCTTGAATAAAATTTAACGTCGTTACAACAAGAATATTAGAATCATGAATCAGTAAATTTCTTGTTTTAAATTCACATTTAAAATAACGAAGCCAAAAACCCTATAAAGTTGTGTATTGTAATAGTTTACCAAACAACAGGCATCCAGAGGCAAAATAAATTCTTTATAACTAATGTCAAAGAATTCCCACTTAATAAACATAAGTTAAGGTGTTAAAAATTACATCTAAAAGGCCGATTTAATAAGGCTGAAAACAAATTTGTTGAAATATCCCAAAGTATGTAGAATTATCTCAACTGAACTGAAACATACTTAAAGATGATACTCATTTAAAGCTCCAACCAATAAGTATTCCACTTAAATATTTATCCCATTAATCCTGCAAAGAATAACAGACTCTGTCTTTTTAAGTACGAAAATAAATTCAACATTTAATATTACAAAAAAAAAAAAAAAAAAAACAACAACAAAAATATCAACAACCTTAACCCATTCCCATTCCCTTGAGAGCATCTTCAGCAGCTTGTCCCATAATATATTCATTTGATCCCTCCGGTTCCATCTTTAAAATATCACGACTCTCCTTTAATAGTCTGGCAACCTCCTTTAGATTCCTTTGAAAATCATTGCGAGTGATTAATTTGTTTTGAATTAACCTTGTGGATAGAACCATGATTGGTGCATGCAACTCGTACATGATAAGTCCTTTGGGTGGGATATAATAGGGATTTAGAAAATTTAAACTTGAGAAACCGATTTAAGTCTTATAGAGATAGAGAATACAAATTCTCCTCATTTTTACCTCGGAGACGTGTCAGTCCTGGTTCGAGAACATCAATCACTGTCAGAAAATCACGACAGTATTTCTCCTTTCTCTTGATGTCCTCCAAGGACATTTCATGAATGAGATAACCATCGATGCGTCCATAAACCTGACATAGGGAGTATTTGGCTGAAAGGAATAGATAATGATTCGGTCGAAGGGTATTTTGGTATCTGGAGAGAAAATACAACATGGGTAATCGTATACAAAAATAAACACAAAAAGATAAATTTAAGATTTGAAAACATAATTCTAAATGTCTGTGTGTGTGTGTGCATACTTTTTAAGGAAGCCTTCAAGTCCCGAGATATTATGGGGATCAATTGATTCCAATTCGTTGTTTAGTTTGTCCAACAGATTTACCAATGAATTGGCACCGAGTTTGAAGGAGCAATTGTCACATCTTAAGAAATAAAATGAAATATTAATGAGTCACGTTGTTTTTGACAATGATAAGGATAAAGGGAATTTCACTGAATTCCCACTTCTGTACGTACTTCCAATCGGCATCCTGATCTAGAGGATCGCTTGATCTAATCGAGCCTTTGGAACACTCGGAGCACACCAGTGCACTGCAATCTGTTTTAAGTTCAGTCGGATCTGCGCATCTTTCACATTGACACCAGAATAGTTTTCCAGCGTGCATAAAGTCCCTCCGTTTTAGAGTCCCCTGATGAAAAAGAAAAAAATATGGACTAAGAATAATTTTATATTGTATACGACAGAAAAGTAATTTTGGCACTGGGCTTTTCTATATGAGAAGATTCATTTTGGCATGTGTTGACATGTGGGATATTCATTAAAAACGTATTCGCAAAATATGTTGTTCATTTTAAATTACAGAGAACTTTAAGTCACTGATAAGACCTCTAGCTTCTTCAACTTACAATAATGGGATTTTCGTGTAATATGTGATAAAAATGCCCACTGAACTTTGTAGTTCTGTAAGTGATCAGCTTCAGATTTTGAAATTTTTTCGTCATGGGATATTCGAAAAAAGTATGTTTAATGTTAGATAAGATAACACAGTTTTCACTAGCGGTCAACAGACATTTTCTATGAATTTTTAAAGTTGCCATTGCCAAATCCAACAAAATTGTTAACATCATATTAATGGGATATTCAATTTACCCTTAACAGTTTATAGCTCTTCTTTTGTGTGTTAATTTAAAATGAGGCTTTAATTTGTTTTGCTATGGGATATTGGAGAAAAATGTATGTTATATGTATGATTATTGGTCATTATTGGTCACAGAGATCTTCAAAGAATTTTTAAAGTTTCTATAATGAAGACCAACAAGATTGTTAACATCGTATTTATGGGATATTCAAAAAAATGATTCTGTTTTGTAGGATTAACGGCAATAACTACTTCAATTGATTAAAAATCCATGAATTTTTGTTTAGGTTGTTAGTTTTGAATGTATATGGAGAGATTTTAAAAACCGCGTTTCTGGGATATTTATAAAAAATGTAGGTACTACTCGAAAGATTTGCAGATCTTAATAAAGCTCACTTATTAGTTGCTGCAGATGATTGTACTCGTATCATATTTTTTTCCTGATTTCTAAAAGTCTTTTAAGTTCGTAATATTATTAGTTCTTAAGTATTTTGGTTAAAAAAAAAGTATTTGAAAGTCTACAAAACATTTGGGGTGAAAATATCGAAATCTAAAAACCCAAGTACCCAAACCTTAAATCAGAGGAATCACAAAAACCATGAAATTCGATATTTTGAGTGTTCACGATTGATGGCCTTCGTTGTTTTTACATTTCGGGATTATAAGTCGTCAAGACTTTGGGTTTTAATAATAATTGGGCTGGCAGGAGTTTTATTTAGAAAGAAAAATATGCTACTAGCTTAACTTAACTTAACGACTGTAAAACGTGTTACAATTTCAAGAATGTTGTGATGTCTTACCAATTACTGTTCTATTTAAAGTTCAGTTAAATCTTCATTCACAATTCTATAATTTCCCCAGTAATGGGATATTCGAGAAAATGACTCGGTTCTATTCGAAAGTTCGTAAAAGAATCGTTTTATTTCTAACTGTTTAAGCTTAAATCCCAATCATTATTATTATTATTAAACTTGACTATTGACACATAATGAACTAAAATATCAATAATTGTAGGACTAAGCACTAACTACCTTTGGCCTTTGGCTAAATCTCAATCAATTAATGGCGAAAAACTGAAATCAATTTAAAATATTTGAAAGACAACTCAGTATCAATTGATTTCTCATTAATCATAACACTTATAGCAGCTACATGTTTAAGGCCTATAACTTACCTGCAAAGTGTACGCATAACTCAATGTGATGGCTTCATTCTTCTTGACTCTCTTTGACGTACGCAATATTATGGAAAACGATTCCGGATGATCCGTATGAGAGGTATTCGGAACACAATTGTGCGACAGCAGAAACGCACTCGGAAACATTGCCCTCGCCTTTGCCGATTTCTGGCCAATTTCAAAACAATTCACATCAATTACGCCGCAAATCGTATGAATATCTTCCTCAGTAAAATCTTCCAATTTCCACTCCTTAAGCAGCTTATCAACAATAACCTCTTGGTAGTGTTCCCAGAGTGTGTTATTGAGGCGCCTAAGTTTCAAATGGGACTCCATCGACCATATTCGCTTATAGCTCTCCGGTCTGTGGGTTTTCATGAGGAGTATTCTAATCGGTAGAATAAGTTCGTAGAGATTTTTGATTTTGGTCAAAGTGGCAGAAGCAATTAGATCCACGGCAGAATTTTTGTCTTTGAGGAATTTGCATTCATACGAGGTGTGGCCGTTCACATGGCCAATGCCACGACATTCGGCTGAACAGAGCGGCCATTTGCATTCACTGCATCTAAAAATAAAGACCTTGTTTGGTAACACTTGCAAATGATTTTTGTTTTAGGTTTAACTTACCTAAATTGTGAAAGAGTCAATTTGACAGGAGTGTAGCAACCGAGACATACTGCCTCACTGTTGGCCACTGGACCGATGGCTACTGGGGATTCCTCGATTATGTGTTCACCTGCGTTAAGGTTACGGTTGGCTACCAGATAACGTCCCATAATGTCTGACATTTCAATTCTATAAGGTAAGTCATTTTCTGGGTCAGATGTCACATCAGGAGATGTGGAGCTCGATGGCTGCTTTTTGTGTTTTTGGTGTTTGTTTTTCTAAAGTTAGAGACAGTCAAATATTTTTTATTTAAAACATAAAACAAGAAATGATTTTGTATAATTTTTTCAGTTCTATAAACGAAGTATAATTGGAATGAGAATACTTAGAAGTACAATGTTCCACCATGGGTCAGTTTTCGGGTAAAATCCGTTTCTTAAAAAAAATGTTTACTTACAATGACATTAAAAAAAAAAAAAAAAACAAAAGAAACTTCAAAACATTGAAGAATAGAGTCTGATCATTAGACAAGACTTTAACCAGCACATCAGAACACATATTTAAGATGACAATGGCGTTTACAATTCGTGTTCAATGAAGCCATAAACTTAAAATTCTCAACAATTACAAAACTATAGCCCTTCTGCAACACTACAATCGGCAAATACCAGTGTGGCTTCCGGCCCGGCAGATCGACTATAGACAAAATCTTCACACTCAGACAGATCCTGGAAAAGACCAACGAATTTCAAGTTGAGACACACCATCTTTTCATCGACTTAAATAAAGCAGCATATGATAGCATCCATCGTCAAGAACTCTATATGGCAATGGACGAACTCTGAATCCCGGGAAAACTGATCCAGTTGTGTCGTGTAACTCTGTAAAACACAAGATGCAACGTACAACTAGGAAATTGTTCTTCTGAACTCTTCCAAACTTGAACAGGGTTTCGGCAAGGAGATGCGCTATCATGTGACTTCTTCAATATCGTTCTGGAGCAGATAGTGCGTAGATCAGGAGTCAATACACTATCTTCAACAGATCGAACCAAATATTGGGGTATGCGGACGATATAGACATCATCGGCCGCTCCCAACCTGCCGTAATAGAGGCCTATACGGCAATTGAAGAAAAGGCGAAACTATAGTTGGTTTTGAAGTTAACGAGGACAAGACAAAATACATGCTATCAACAAACAAAAGCAGATCCATCCACTTCGAAGTAGTTAAGGAGTTCATCTATCTCGGAGTCAACATCACTTGCACAAACGACAGCTTAGTGGAGATTCGCTGCTACTTCGGTTTAGCAAAACAAATGGGTTCAAAAATTCTCTCTCGAAAGACTAAATGCTTGATCTACAAAACCACCTTATACTGCCAGTACTGCTCCTGCTATATGGTGCTGAGTGTTGGACGATAAGCAGAAAGGAAGAGCTGCAATTGGGCTCTTTCGAGGTAAAATTCTTCTTCAGATATTTGGTCCTGTAGGCGAAGGAGGCGAATGGAAGAGAAGATACAACCGCGAACTCTATGAGCTGTACAAAGATGTGGACATTGTCAAGAAAGTAAAAGCACGTCGATTTTATTGACTCGGCCATATTGAGCGAATGGACAACAAAACTCAAGCTAAGAGAATCTTTGAATCCCGGCCACCTGGTTCGAGACGGCAAGGAAGACCAAACCTCCGGATGCCACAAAGCTTGGTCTGGATGACTGGAAGCAACGTGCTCGGGATCGCAGAGGATGGAAGGCCATCGTGTCTCAGCCAGAGATCCTTCATGGATCGGGAGCCTGATTAAGTAAGTAAGTAAGTAAGTAAGTATAGCCAACTCAACTGACACCCTCAGTGACAGATCGTCAAAATTATAAAGCACATTTCAAAAAATATGTCTTATAGTGTAAAAAAACGTGGAAAATGTTCACTTTGGAAAGTTTAGTTTATTGACTTCAAAAAAAAAAATTGTATTATTATTTATACACGTAGTATGTCTGCGAGACTGGGAAAGAGCTGGAAGGAGCTAAAATACATCGCTGGAAACCGCACACGATGGCGCGTAGGAGTAGTTGAGGCCCTATGTCCCGCTAGGGAACACCAACAGACTTCGTAGGTCTGAGGACCTAAGTAAGTAAGTAAGTAGTATGTCTGACTAAGTCTATTGTGGTTTAGCCGAAGGCCATCTATTTGGAATTCTCATTATCTGAAACCGATTAACTTGTCGAACACTCTGCGGCTATTTTCCCCCATTCCTTAACACACGTTCCACCAGATCTTACCATTTCCCTAAGTACTACTTTAGGGATTCTATCTTTATCCATCGCCATTACTCTTGTTATGTAATCGAAATGGATTTTCAGGGTATCTATTAAAATAGTGGAGCTATCCCTGTTTCTAGGTAGAGCATATAATTCGGTGAAAGTCATGTCATAACATTTAGTTCAAAGGTTGAAGTTAAATTATACACCAATACAAAAGTTTAAAACTTGTGATTTCTTATAACCCCCCTTTGTAGGGATTTGACTAGGTGACTTTCATATCTATCAGAATTTTTTTTTGGAAGGCTTTAATTAAAATATACGTATGTATATATATATAGTGACTGATTCAAAATTTGTGTTTGCATTTTTTCTATAAATTTCGAACCGTTTAAAAAAAAAAAATTGCCTTCAGCATTCAATGAAACTATTAATCAATTAAACACAATTACAGTTTTTTATTGTTCTTTTTTTCAAAATCTCCGTTTCTAAGTCCATCATTTCAAAACTCTACGTTTTTTCCCTGAATTTGATTTTCAGCATTTACACATAATAATAATTTTCCCTTAAAACTGAGCTCAATTAAGAAAAGTATAGTTCTGAAGCTTGAATTTTTAATGTTTAAAACAATACTTAAAATAATAAGGTGGTAGCCTTGTAAGATATTGAAATATTGAATTTTGTCTAATATTTATTTAAAATAATATTATTCAAGTGATTCACCAGAAAATCTCATGTCTGCCTGTTAGAATTAACTTTCTATTCATTTTAAGTGCTTAGTTACTGAAATAAAAAGAAAAATATTTTCAAAATATGAGATTAACTTAAAAACTTAAAACTTTGTTTTGACCTGAATTGCATTTGGCTAAAGTCTTAACGCTTTTGAAAATATTCTGTCTAGACAACAAGAATTTTTTAAAACTTGTTTTAAATTGACAGTTTTGACAGATTGTATTTCGTTCGTCGCGTGTCTTTTTTTTCATTTCATGTTTTATTTAAAATGATTTTTCAAATAACATAAAAACAACACATACATATCACATTTCAATTTGTATCAGTTAATAAAAATGATATCATCACATTTACATCCTTGCCATGTGTGTTATCTTTAAATGGTCAGCATCATATTTAAATCATTGTTTAAAAAAGCTTATTTAATGAGGGTGTATATTGTATAACCTTCATACCTAATATTATTATATGTATGTCATTAATACGCATCAAGTGCACAATTGCATCGATTATGAATTTATATACTTTAATGAATTACCAAAAAATGTAGATTTAATCAATTAAGGGGACAAAATTACTTAAATTTTTGTTGTTGTTTGATATAATGAATGACAAACATGTCCTTGTCCAAGCTCCAAAAAGAGGTCGAATAACACCATTCTATAAAAAGTAAGTATATAAAATAAATTTTCATAATATATTTTTTTTTGTTTTAATTTGAAAAGGTGTCTAATTTCCCTACCACAATAATTTTAGTTTTCCATTTTATGTGATTAATTATATTTATTAAAAGATTTAAAAAATACAAAAATAACTTATTATTGCATACATTCATACATATTCAATGTTTAAATGAAAATTTTAACAGAAATTGGCATCGATCCAAATTTCACTCAATTGTTTAGAATTTTTAATGCATTAATTATATTATAATTTAATTTTAAAACAAAATGCATGAATGTGTGTTAGCGTATAAAATGACACATTTTCCATTGATAATAATCATTCTCCAGCTAAAATTTTATATACATATGTATGTATGTACATTCTCGGAAGTAGCACTATCGCAGCGGATATTCAAACATCAATATGTCGAATCAAATCTAAAATACAATTCATTGCTCTAATGCATGTATGTTTATATCTAAAATGAGATTGTATCTGCGTGTGTTTTCGTAATAAAATTATGCGTAACTATGGAACATTGTCAATAAAACAACATTCCTCCAAAAATCTGCCTACTTTAGATTGAATTTTGTACGTCCATCATCATGGAGGTCACTTTTTGCTGTCTCTACTGTAATTTGCAAAATTGCAATCAATTTAATAATCACATAATTAAATTATAAAGTCAATAAAATTTAATGCATTTCGAAAGAGGGAAATAATTCCAAGAGATTTTTTTGTTGGTGTTTTCAAACCTTGGACCTATAAAAGTTCTTGAACCAAAATCCTAGCCAATGTCTTTGTTTTTGTTAAAAATTCAAAATTAAAATCGTTTAAAGTGATTTTTCAAATGCAGACACTCGATAATGATGAAAATGATGAAAAACAAAAATATTTAAACATTAAACTTTCATTTAAAAAAAAAAGTAATGAAATAAAATTGGCATCCAACCAACAACCACATCACCATTGTGTCCAATATTTTGTGTATATTACCTAAATAAAATTTCCATTTCTGTTTATTTCAGAATCTATTTTCTGTTTACCGTTAGCGGACATTTTCAAGCTGTTCACAGATTTTTATCAATGACACTTGTTACACTCGAACAGAAATCTGATTTTTTAATGTTTTTCTTTCAACCACAAATTGCAACCAAAAAACAATTATTGAAAAAAAAAAACCAAAACACTGGAACCGTCATCAATTTTCGGTGTTTCAATTTTGATCGTAATCGAAAACATATGTCCCTGCAAACTGCCAGTAAACAAAAACCAAAACGAAACGAAACATTTTTGAAACATAAAAATCAAAACTCATAAAAAAACAAACCAATTACTTTGTGTCTCGTATTTTGTGGCATCTCGCGTGGCACTTGTAGAAACTCAAAATATGTACTCGAAAACTGTTGCACGCGTTTATTTAAAAATTTCTCAAATAAAACTTCAAACACCAAAAGTCTCTGAAAACACCAACAATAACACGTCTGTTTTTTTTTATGAATTGCCGATTCGAAAATTTTGCAGCCGCGTTACAAGTTCTTCCGCTGTCGAGCGAATTTTCCGTCAGACTGCGTGTTATTTCAATCGTCGCCGCCGCTGCCGCCGCTAACTTTGGATGCTTCGCTACGCTCTGCTCTGCTCTGCTGGGAATTTTATTAAACTTAAGATACTCGAGGTATTGTGTACAAAGCCTCACGCTTAGCGCTTTGTTTTCATTATTTCGCTTTCTATTTTTAAAGATAAAATTTATCAAAATAAAGATACTTTTTGAAATACACAAGATCCTTAAAACTACACCCAACTTTTTGTTGTTGTTTATAAGAGAGTCTCAACAAAAAAAAAAACTTTAATCCAAAGAGAATTTATACTCTTATTCATTTGTACAAGCTGTTACAGTTTTGAGTTTGGTGTTTTTGATTTAATTGCTACAAAGCTTCTTGACGTGTGTGATAATAGAACGTTTTAGACAAATCAGGTTGCTAATTTTAGTCGAGGAGTCGGACGCTGCCGGCTATCGACTGCCGGCTGCCGCCGAGCGATGAGCCGTGGGCCGCTCTCTAGTGCACTTAATAATTGTTGGTCCCTTTTAAATTGAAGATGGGAGATGTCTGGAGGCTTTGACAATCTAATACCCTGAGATAAATTGAAGCACTTTAAACGTCATGATGTCGCTTGTTTTCAGCTTAGAACTTGTGTTTTTTTATTGTTGTCAATTTGGTTAAAATATAAATAATTTCGAATTATGTTTATAAACACGAATTTAAAAGTTGTACGTATATAGAAATAATAAAAATTACCACTTAATCTATTACATGAGTCTTACGAGTGTTACATAAAAATTTGTAGATATATAAATTTAAGAAAATTAAAAATAAAAATAAAAACACAAAAGATAAAAATAAACTTCACGTTTTTGTTGGCAATTCACTCAAAGACAGATGCGTCTTTGTTTTTAATGATTTATTTTAATTTTTATATCATTTGCTTAGGTTCGGTCAAAGAACGTTCAATGGTGGCGCATAGTTGGAAATTTAGATTTCTTAGGTTTTATGTACATCGCACCAAGTTTTTATAAATGACAGAATGGACATTTCAACAGTGAATTAATTATAAAATATAATATGTTTAGGGCACTAAGTGCTATCGCGGCTTTTGTAACTTTTGAAAATATATAGACTTTGATCAGTGGCGCATTTAGTCGTTCGAGGGCCCTTTATTAATGATTTTTTTGGCCCACTTTTTCTCACTTCAAGAGACTGAATTCTTTAAGCATATCTTTCATTATTACATTTAAGTAAATGCAAATCAAATTATACTTTTTTGAAGGTTTTTAATCGTCTGAAATTGGCTGAAATCTGACTCCAAAATAAGGCTTTAATGAAAATTTCTTGATATATCGCCTTTTGAAATTTTGAAAGAACATTATTATGTTTTTTTCGAAGCTTTGTAAATTAATTTTCTAGAAAACTCGTATTTGTGAAAGCTAAATTATATGCTAATTGTAACTACCGCTAGTCTTAACAAATCTTAAACAAAAAATTTAGGTTTTTTGATGTACAAATAAAAGATATACATTATTTTTAAAACGGACAATGGAAATTTTTTTAAATCTTTCTGCAAAAATGATTTTGTAGTCTTTAACACCTTCCCAGCCGGAAAAAGTGGAGCTAGCTAAAAAATTTGAGCTTTTGGGACAAGTTAGTGATGTCAAGAATTAAAACCGTTTGTATCGCTAAAGAACAACTGATAATATTGGTGCTCTAGATTATAATGCTGCTGACAGGTCTGTCGGTTCCTCGTTGATCTTATCTTATTTTGTCGGTTGCTCGTTGATCTTATCTTATTTTGCATAAAGAATCAGGTCCCAAAGCTTTCAAAGTTTGTTTAGCATTATAATTCTAGACGGTAGATCACCAGCAACTTCGAACTTTCGCTACTATATCCACATGAAAAACTTGTCAAAAAATTAACATTCAATGTTCAACTGGTTAAAATATTTGACAGACTAATTAGTCAAGTTTTTAGAAACTTTTTAAGTGTGGGTTAGTAAGTTAAGCTTCTATATTTTAACTAGATCAATATCAAATACAAATAAATTTATGTCAGAATTGAGAATTGTTTCGACAGTCTTTTGTAGCTTTTAAAATGACCAAGTGCCTGATCTTTTCGTTTGGGAATTGCATTATTTATACCATTCCCAAGTTTAAGTCCCATCAGCGTAGACAGTGAAGTATAGATCCTTCGTGGTCCCTAGCACTTTTTTGTGGATCTTGGCCTAAAAGTGTACAAAATTTTCATCATATTTTTAATGTATGGGCTCTGGAAAGACCTGTTCAAAGGAATTAAAAAAAAATTAATTATATCACACAAATCCTGTTTTATTGAGTTAAAAGATGGGTTCTGTACCTACTTCACATAGACTTGTTTTTGGACTCTAAAATATAAAGCTGAGTGAAACATTTCCACCAAGTTTAGCAGACTTAATTTTATAGATTAAGTACATTCTTAGCTCCCATAATTTAAAGCATTTAAAATTATTAAATGATATTCAATTAAAATACCAAAATGAGGCTAATAAAAAATACTTTCTGTCAGTTTTCTGTTAGATTCCGAATCATTCTTCTGCATGGAAATTGCCCCCACTTTGACTAATATTGACATCACATAAGTCTAATTATAAGTCCCCACAGCCGATCCCGCTCCTTCAATCTGCTCCACACAAGCCCTTGTATCTTTGAAGTTCAAAGTGAATGAATATGTTCAACAAATCATTAACATAAATTAAGAGTATCTTTATGC
Source organism: Scaeva pyrastri (assembly GCA_905146935.1). Lineage (NCBI taxonomy): Eukaryota > Metazoa > Arthropoda > Insecta > Diptera > Syrphidae > Scaeva > Scaeva pyrastri. Next base: position 52,752,229 of record LR989929.1, read on the forward strand.
GGGATTACGTGTGTACATCTCGTATCTACTTGTAAACACCTCGCATTGGCAATGGCATTAGAAGACATAATTATTACAAATATACATTCACATAATCGTACATACATATGTACATTCATGATTGATATAAAAAAAAAACACTTAAACAATCTTAGATTGCAAGATTGCATATTTGGCATTAAATTTAAGACCAACAGTAGCAATATAGCAGTAGCAGTATAGCAGTAGCATTAGCAGTAAATTTTTTTGGCAATGATTCAGCTATCGGATACGTGAGAAGCCAATACCATGTGTGCATATGTCACTGAAACAAACATTTTTGTCACTGAATTGTCACTCGGTGGTTTGGGGGCACGCAATTTTTATTTATTTCTTGATTCTTGCTGGCCACGGGCCAGAAGTTTAGATTTGCTTCATGTACAATGTATTTATGGGGCGTGCCATTCTATTTTATAGATTTATATGGAAAGTGGAATTCTGATTGATTGATTTCGCATGGATCTTGCCAAATGTAAATTAGTTGAGGGAGAGACTTTGTTGCATGAGCGGAGTCCTTGATGGTTTGGATTGGGGTTGTTTTATTTTGTTTTTTGTTCTGATTTTCAATTACCTGAATACTTCCCAATAATGAGTGAATTACATTTAATTATAGATTATAGTGAAGTAAGACTAAGAATTATTTGGTGGTGCGTGCATATGTATCCCCTAATTTGTTCATATTAATTGTTTTAAAGTTCAGATCATTAAAAAAAAGACAAGTTTCAAGTGTCTTCTGTAAAATTTTCTACAATGGAATTACATTTTTATGAATGTTTGGGAATTCTTAAGTTTCAAAATACCAAAATAATTTGTCCAAATACTCAGAAACGTTTTACAGACTGCATGAGATTAAGTAGGAATAACCTAAGAGTAGTAACAAGCCTTCTAATTGGTCACAGTTAAGGTTAACTGATTAGTCACGTTAACATCCTTGATCTAACAGACAATGCCAATTGCAAGTTCTGTAGCAATCATGAGGAAACACTTGATCACATTTTGGGAAAATGTGAAGTATTCATGCCCCAAAGTAGGAAAAACTTGGGACAATACCAAGTGGAAGAAAATACCAGTAGGAAGAACTGCTAACTAAGAACTTCATCTAGTTCTACGAGGGAGGACTAGATCTTTGAAGCCGCAGTTAAATCACCCTCAAATTAATTTATTCTTTCAATCATGTTTTCTTTATTTTTTCCATTTTCGCTAAATTAACAATTTAAATAAAAAAAGAAGTTTTTGATAATGGGAACAAAAAATACTCATACGCCATGTAGTACTCAAATATAATTTATTTCGAAATACAATTGTCTACACATGTTCATTACTATTAAAGTCAAACTGGAAATTCACACTTTGCTTGCTAAGGTCCTCAGACGTCTGTGGGTGAACCCATGTGGATCATGGGGCTATAATTAAGCCTGATCGTCAATTTGGTTCTTAGATATGTGCTTCAAAGATTTTAAATCATGAACTTCTTAGTCTTCCTGAGTCTTGCTGCGGGTGTTATTTTTACGAAGGGCGTGTCCAATGCACTTCCATTTACTTGTACGTTTTCATATTGGTTCCCGACCTATTTTTCTTGAAAGTTCTTCTTTGGATATATGACTAGGCCAGGAAACCCTTATGTTGTTTGATGATTCCAAGACATCTTCTCACGCAACTTTCCAGCTGATGCATCCTAACAACTTTGCAAATATTGAATATAACCGTTCTTCACGCTTCGAGATATTGGACAACAATTCGAACGCAGACTTTACCTTATCGACACGACTTTTCATGTCCTGTTTAGATGAACTTGTTCCACAGACTGTTGAGAAATTGCTATTAAATATAAAATTACATATAAATATAGAAAAGAACCAATGGTTTTATTTATTTTCAGGATAGGAGAGGGTCAACATTTTGTTTCCTTCGATCATTCATTAAATGTCACATTATTATCATCGAAAACTTTAGATTCCAATCACTTAAAGTGAAATCTTTAAACTTAACTCATTTAAATTTTTCAAATGATTTATCTTATTAAGAAAAAAACCTGCCACAAATTATAGCTGAGATGTTTGCAGAGAAAAGTTGGAGCGAAATTTACCTCCGATCTGAGTACTAGAGCATTTAAGGGTACAAAAGTTGGAGTGTTTTTATATGTGCATAATTGGTGAAATACATATACAATACATATATGTTTGTGATTTCATCACTGCGGTCACAAACAAAATTGAATAAGAATTTGCTTAGAAAATACTAAAGTAAACAAATTACGTATACGCCCCGTATCCACATAAATTATTTTTTTGAGTTACTAAACAAAAAAGTTTTTTTTTTTTTGGAAACTAAATGCAACCATTTCCCTAAACAGTTTTCAAATTAAGGACATTAACCACCACTGTCATCCATTAAACAAAAACTTAGAAAGTGTGTTTTTTGTTCGTTCTCACTTTCTGAGCTCGGAGAACTGAGAACGCGAACAGAAGATATTTTCACGTTCCAACTTTTTTTTTTTTTTTAACTCCAAACACAAAGACCCTCATTACTCTCAAAATGTGGTCTAAGTGGTTAATGCGAGTTCCAATTTATTTGTTATGCCATAAGGCATGTGCGGGCATTAGTTTGTTGCAATCTTTCTTTGTTTGCACAATCTTTTGCCTTCCGTGACGGTTTTACATATAAGTACGTAGGTATAGGTTCTTGCGAAAGGTACACCTGCACTTTAAGTGGAATGTTTTGTATTTGTAAAAATAAAAAAACATTAATTAAAATAGAATTCATGTTCGTTCACTGAGGCGTATACGTACTTTTTGAATTTAATTCGTTTTTCATGAAATTTGTAAGCTTCTTTGATTAAACAATTACGTTGGCTAGAGCTTCAAACAACAAACATAAAAAGGGGCACATAACCATTTTGGCTGACCAGAAAGAACAATAAAGGTTCCAAAAATTACAAGCGCAACAAGTATCTCTTTTTTATTCCTGGTTTCTTGAGTATTTGAATCTATTCTCTATTAGAATAGCTCAACATCCTGATCCTTTAAAAAGTCAATTCGACTTGAGCAAGTACATGTGACGCAGTCGTGTGCGATATTTCATTTCTAATTATTAAACGTGCAACAAACTTAATGCAAAAACTGACATGAGGAAATTGTGTGTTAGAATTATGCAAGGACGATACTTTAAAACTTTTTAACTTGCACAAAAACCGAAAACGAAAAAGAAAAAAAAAAAAAAAAAACAAGAGAAAACGAGCAAAAATTGGGTGACGGAAAGGATACTTTGTTTGCACTTAATAGACGTAAATCGGCAAGTAGCCAAGTGTTGATAGTGTCATGTGCCTTTGTAAGGTATGCTAAGTGTTCTGTTTCACAATAGGAGCGTACCTGATGTTTAGAAAAGGAAGATGTGTGTACTGTGTATATGCATGTGCATTGTGCACCTCGTATGTCCTTTACGTGCTTTTAACTCACATACGGTGAGTATGTATATGAGTATGGTAAAATTGCTTAAGGATTTTTTCTGCACATAAACAAGTACGAGTACACGATATTATGCTAGGTGGGAAAAATTGGGTTTTCAGGTGAACAGAAATGATATGTGTGTCCTTTGAGGCTTTTGAATTCTTAGGATTTATTCTTTTTTTGTTGTCTAAACTTTAGGTGTATCTAAGACCGGTAATGGGTTTTCATTCAAATTCGCGAACTAAACAATAACAATAGTTTCTTTTTTGCATGGTTTTTCTAACATCCTGCATGCTGGAGGGTGTTTCGTAGGGATAATATTTTGTTTCCTTAGTCTTTGTTTGAAAATGTTTGTTTTGTAAATAAAGAAAAAATATAACGGGAGGTAAACATGGAATTTAATGGGCAGAATGGCATCAAAGCTGGAAGTAAAAGTTTGGTATGAAAGGAAATTTTAATGTTAATTTATTAAATGTAAATGCTCTAAGGTAACAAATAATGAGCTAATCTATTTAAAAAGCCAAAAATCTTTAGGACTTTCTAAAAGGGTCCAGTATGAGAAAAAAGAAATTGCATTATTTGTAGTGTACGTCGAAAGTCAAATGGATTTGTTTTTAATTAATCTTTAAAAAAATCTTAAATTAATATTTGCTTAAATAGTGATATGTGGTTTCACTAGAAGGACGCAAATGTCACACCAGCTTACGTCACATTGGAAATACTGCACAGAAATACGCGCCTTTTGTATACACCTTAAATTGGATTAATATCCGTTTGACTAGTATCCGCAACTCTAAAGCTCCAGTGCAATTTTATGGAAATGTTAAGTATTTCTACCTACATAGTACATACATGCATCCTTCGCTAAAGATCGATCTATCCTGTCTCTCTTGTGACTAAAGGCGTTATACAAAACCTTTTGTTTAATCATTTAAGGGGGCCTACTTAAAGGACATACTTAACCAGAGAAATAGTATCAGAGACACTAGCCTTGAGTGATTTAGGGGCTTCTGTGTCTCGAGATTTAGAGTCGTTTTCGGTCAAATGTATCAAAAAATTTGTCATTTAAGGTTTGAAACACTACCGAAAAACTCAAAATTTAGATGACTAATAGGCTTAATGTTACAAGAAACTCAAAAAAAAAAAAAACATAACTTAGGGATTTGACTCAAGGAGCGTATTTGTTCACTGAGACGAGACTAAAGCTAGTATTACACGGTCAACGTAAAGGATCAACGCGTTGACTCTCTGACGTAAAAATGTCGTCAAAATCTGTCGCAAGGTTGTCACGTCGTCGTCGTGTAATCTTCAACGAAAAATGCTGTCAACGCGTTGACGAGTACATTGACACTCGAATTGACACACATGTTTGAGTCAACGCGTTGACAATTTTTTGTTACTGTGTAATATCTCAGCCAATGTTATTAGGACGCGTTGACCCATTTTTGGGACTGATGAGGGTCATCGCCATGACTGTGTCCTAACGTTGACAGGGCAGAATTTCATAATGGGTCGACGCGTCATTGCAAAAATATAGTTGACAATAAAATATTTTACAGATTCAGGTAAGTTTTATTTCTTTTTGTTTATCGTTTTAAGCTTAAGCTAACCCTTATTTTCCGAATTGTATTTCAGAACCATGGGTAAGAATGACACTGGGAACGTTGACGGAGAAAATTTTGTTTTTTCGATGACGTCAGACAGTCAACTCGTTGACTCATTACGTTGACCGTCTAATACTAGCTTAAGAATATGGGTCTCGTATCGTGTATTTTTTTTGGGTTTATGCTAAACTTTATATTAAAAAACCATAGAACCACTCCAAAGTTGAAACCTTTGTATTGAATTATTTATTCCTTAATAATCGTTAATTATCCAATAATATGCAGTTCCAAAATATATTATTATATGTATATTCAAAAATGTTCAAATGCAGTTTTCACTTACATTGTTAACTTTATTTAAATTTTGCTAAGCAACTTCAAAAACATAAAAATGACAAAACAACTTCAAAATTGTCACAGCTAATTTATTTTGTTTTATTTATTATATTTATTTATTTTGTTATTGGTGAATGTGGTTTGCCTTACATGACATTCAAAAAAAATTTTTTTGATTTAACTCACTCTGTCTACTGCTCCAAAATTTATTTATTTTTGACTCAAGTAGAGTTTTTCTCAAATGACGTACTTCTTTTGCTTTGTAGCTACCCCAAAATTCCTTTTATTTTTATTCCAGTATTCTATGGATTCCAGGCGATTCTTCCTGAATCAAAATTGAGTATGTTTCTCTGGACTAAATTGCATCCTGCATGGTTTGGAAAGTCTTCCAAACATTCCTCATTCTTTAACTGTTTGTTGTGGTTGACTGACGTAGGGACGTAGGACTTATTTGGAGTGACGAAAAAGAAGACGCTGGAAAATTGACTCCATGTTAAAATAAGTTTACATATTATTTCAAAAAAGAGTTGTTTCTTTTTCGAAAAGTTAGAAATATGCGTTTTTAAGAGGTTTTTTAAAAACATATGTTTTAAAGGATCTCTTGAATATTTCACCCCTTTCGAGTGCCCCCGTTTGAGTGTCTCTTATTTTGTCGCCACGCTGGAATATGCCAGTGTCTAAGAGTTTGTAAACATTGCGTTTCATATGCAAACGTTCTATTCCACATTTTGTCGGCTGTCACGATAACTTAGTCTTTTGTGGTTAGATAAATTAATAAAATATGCCCTTAAAAGTTCCAACGTCAAAATGTTACATAGCTTCATAGACAGATGTTCTTGAAGTGTCCCATTCCCTTTCATTTCGGTTGATAATATTTTTATTACTACCGGTTTCCATTTTTAAAAATAAAATTCGAATTTATACAGCCTGTCAAAACTCTTGCTAAAAATGTTTATTATTTGATTGAATTCCAAGGAGTTTCAAACTGAGGTTTTCAATTCAATTTCTATAAAAAAAAAACAACACTTAAAAAAATTCGAGTGGAACATTGATTTTGCCGGCAATCTATACTTGTACGTTGTTTTCCAAATGTTTCCTGTTCTTAAATTACAAAATTTAAAAATTATACCAAATCAAAACTTAATTAAAAAATGGCACAGAATAATTCAAGAACTCTGATATTTTTGTACATAAAATTAGTTTTGATTACATTTTTGCCTTATCAAAAAGTTTTGGCAGGATCCTGTCAGCAGGCATTGGTAAGGTAAGTTGGGTCGTCTTGTTGAAACCATGGAAATACATAAAATCAATCAGTATGGTTCAATAGCTTACTGGTTCCGAAAGATTCGTGAATTGTCTTTCTTACACATGCGTCAATTCTCTTTTATTGACAAAAGCCATTTAACCAGAAATGAGCTTAAACATTCTTCAGTCAAAATACTAATCTTCCCTTCGGACAGTTTCGGATTAGAGTTTCAGCAAAAATGTGACGTATCGATGGTCATTGAAACTTCTCATGCTTGATGCAAAATCACCCTTAACAGTTGGTTAAAAAATTCCCTTAAAAAATTCTTAGAACGTATCAATTTCATGTCAAAAATGAGTAGTTATTGCGAATTCTGAAAAAAAGATGCACATTGGTTTTTTGCACGATCAATAAACAGACATTAAGAAAAAGTCGTGAAAAATTAAAAAAAAATGTATTTTTCGTCTATGGAACAATTCTTCACGCAGAAAACTCTTTGAATCTTTTTATTAGTTTTTTATAACCTGCGTTTAAAACTAAAAGCCCAATCAAAAATATCACTGCATTTAAATTTTTAACTCTTTCCGATGCTCGTCTTTTATTTGAGTTCTGCGTTCCGCGAGTTCTATTGCCAATTTCCAGAACTGATGGACAATTTGCCTTCAGGAACTTTAACATTTTAAACTTTATTCTTCAACATACAAAAGTAATGTGGGTATTGTAAATATATGTACATTTATGTATGTGGTGTATAAAATCCATTTTGCTTTTCAATTATAATTGAAATAACCTTAGTTTTGTTATGTGCGGGGGGGGGGGGAGGGAATGCCTCTCAATGCAATGCCACAAATCGAAATTGGAAATGGGCTTGAGCAATGGGCATAGCTCTTTAATCAAACCTTTCATCGTGATGATTGAATCGGTAGCGGTTAATATCCAATTATTTGAGTGAAATATTTCAGTTGCAAACAAATTGGTCGATAGGCTAAAATTCTGAAGGCGAGACGATGTAATGGGGATTTGGTAATGGACGGACGTGGGCATTGGGCAATCATACTTAAATGGGATAACGAGGCAGAAGAACTTACACAACACACATAAATGATAATGGAGATAGCGATGAATAAATAAAACCATATACGAGTGTAGCCTGTGGCTTCGAGTCGAGTGATGGTTGGTGGGAAGGGATATGTTGTTTATAGGGATGCTGGGGATTGATTTTTAACTTATGATACTCGAACATATTTTATTTTTTTATTTGATTTTTTTTTTCAAGGACATTCTAGTAATAATCAATTAATAAATTGCACGTGGTCGCTTTTAGGACATGGTTTTTAGAAAAATGTTACACGAAATGACCGAAATTTTTTGAAAAATGAAAGTGAAAATGGAAAAATCACAAAAAAAAAAATGGTTTCAGGTGTTCAAAAAGGACTTTCCTAAGGAGTTCCTCTTAGCTCATGAGAGCTTTATAGGTGACAAGTTCAACGGAGTCTACCGAGCTTAATTTTTGTCATGACAGCTGCTTCGAGGTAGATTGTATACACTTAATCCTTAATCCTTAATCCTTAATCTTTTTTCCTCAGATACGAGGCCAACAATTTTTAATGAGTTTGGAGTACTGGCAGGAGCATGTTCCTCCACAGCAGCAGCTTATAAGTTATAGTCAATTTCTTGTTCTATGTTGTTATCGGCTGCTACTACTGATCCAAGCCCAAGGTATTTAAAGGGCTGCACTACTTCAAGTTCTCTCCGATAGCTTAATTGTTTGACCAGATGTTCTTCTCGCTGACGACGACGACGCCATGTAATAACTTTGTTTTTCCTAACCCTAATGTGTAGCCCTAGATTTTGTGCCACTTGCTCAATCTTGGTGAAGGAATCTTGTACAGCTTGTTTGATTCTACTGATAATGTCGATGTCGTTTGCATAAGCCATTATCTGATTGTACCTGGTGGCAATGGTCCTTTTTGTTGGCGTGCCAAAGTCAAGGACCAACAAAGCCTGGACAGCTTGTTATATTGGTCATAGTCTCTCTTGGCTTTCTATAGTTCTACCCTGGCTATGCTATCGTAGGCGGCGGTAAAAATCTGATCGGTAGTTGATTTTCCTTTGATAAGGCCACACTGGTATTGTCTGATAATAGTTTTAGCGAAGGATGGATGAACGTGATACCTCTACCATTTTTGCACGTTGTGATATCTCCTCCTTGAGTATGGAGCATATGATACATTTTATCCAGTCTTTCGGAATTTCTTGATACTCCCATACGCGCACTTTAATTTCATGAATTGCTCAATGTTAAGCTGAGCCGGCTGATATGCCATGGTCTCCTAGGGCAAATTACTCATTTTGACATATTGAAGATTGCGATAGAAAAAAGAAGCTTCTTGTTGCGGTAATGGAGCTTCCAGTTCTTCGGTGAGCTGACCATTTAGCAATTCATTAAAGTCCATTGATTTAGTATGTCTGCTCTGCTGGATCGGCTATCAGATTTCCTTCTGCATCCTTGCAATATGTTCAGCTTGATGTACATATATTACGTCATGCTGAGCTCTCTACTTTTTTCTACTTCACAGATCAGGTTCTTCTGACAGGCTGTTTTTTCTGTCTGTGTAGCCGTTTTTCTGTTCTTCTAAGCTCTTCTAAGTTGGAGTTGGCAATACTAATGAATGACAGTTTTCCTGGCGAAAACTTTGAATTCAATGTGATAAAATAGAGCTAAACTCCTGGACGAATATCATTGTTTTTGGTTGAATATCGAAAGTGTAACACAAAACTTCAATTAATCAAGTCGGCGTCCAGCTCCGTCTCCTTTTTTTTTTAGGAAATAAGTTCCGATGGCAATTCGAGGTTCAATTTTAAATTAATTTATTTTGCTTTCATGTGGTAGATGTATCTTTATACAATCGCTTTAAGACATTTGCCTACATTCCTAGTTCGAATAAAATGCAAAGCAATTCAGAAGTCAAATTTAAACCGAGAAGTAAAAAAAAAAAAACAGCAACTATCAACATCCTTAGAAACATTTAAAACGATTCCAAAGTAACTCAATTCATAAAACTCAATTGTTTTGAGAATTTGTAGCTTTGTAGCTACTTCAAAATTTCCATTCGCAATTCCAGGATCAACGCGCAGGACCAGGAGTCCTCAGTGCTTAACATTTATTCTCGGTTGAAGGTTTAAAAACACTACAACCCGACCAGAACTGACACTCTAATTCCAAAATCCAAACGTTCCTCATTCCTTGAAAGTCTGTTGTCCTCGCAGGACGTTCGCCGAGTATATTCGTATCCTTTTTCAAATTATCAACTCAACTTCGTTCAGTTAAATCCCCCTTAACATTTTGAGATACGAGGATAAATTTATGGGACTTTTGGGAAAAGTTCTCCTGTGTCGTGGTGTCGAGGATTAAATGTAGATTTATACGAGTGTGTTTTTTCGAAGTGTATATGGGATTAGTTGCAGTCCTTAGAACACAATGCGAGTTCGAGTGTTAATCAGTTGCAGTTTAAATCCAAAGGAATTCCACTGAACTTTTGTGAATAATACAAAAAACACGTATACACAGTACACACACACAGATACACTCCTGTGTGCAGTTATTTTGTATCCTTCGACAGCTGATAAAAGAAAAACAATGAAATGAAATAAATTCCGTGTTGTTTTCGTGTGCGTTGTGTTTATTGAGTTGCGATAAAAGTTGAAATTCGTAGTGTTGTATTTTTGATTATAAAAAAAGTTTTTCTTTTTATTGGCCAGTGTTTTTCTTTTGGCTTCCAATTGATTGTGTTTTTTTGGAATACAAACAAAAAAGTGGAATAAATTCTTCCTTATCAGCTGTTGTTGATTTTGCTCCCAGATACTCGACTTCCGAGTTCCTTTTCACCAGAATTTAGTACGGCTATTGTTGATTTTTCCTGTCCACCCACTGTTCCTTGAGTAATAAAAATTTGAAAAGAGAAACTATCGGAACTCATTGATTCCGGGAATGACTACTGGAACACGTGCACTGTTACTATCCCACATTTGTGGTTTTCCTGTTTGAAGTACTAACTCAGAACCGTTTCCTTCTTCGGTGTTTAGTTTTATGTTTCGGTATTTTCGTGTGGTATCGTTCTTTGCAATTCTTGTGGGGGTTTTCATGTGAAAATTCTTGGGATTAGTAAACCAATACAGTAAAATAAGAACGATAGTGGTCTTACCGTTTTTCCGGGATTTTAAATAAATTATTTTGACCTAAAGTGAACGGAAGTAATCAATTGATTGGAAAATGGCGGGCTTCAACTTAAGTGCTTTGATATGTTTGTGTATTAATTTAATTTGGATAACATCTTCGTCAATTGATGCAGTTTCGGCGGGGTCCTGTCGCGAGGCACAACTGTGTTGTCCCGGCCGGGATTCGTCGTGTGTCGTCCAGAAGGCACCTATCAACTCGATAATTGAAGATTTGAATGATAAGCCTTGTTATTGTGATCACGCGTGCTTGAAACTAGGAGATTGTTGCGAGGATTTCAAGAATCATTGTGGAGGTAAGTTGAGGGAAATTTTGGTATTCCTGATGGAGTTGATGAAATATATATTACTGTATAAGGGATTGGGTTTTTTGAATTAACTCAGGGAAAGACTCGTTGTTGAAATTTGAAAAATTGGATTCAAATTTATTTCGAAGTGACTATAGTTCTTAGCACTCCGGATTATATTTCGAGTATTATGAATTCCATAGACGATATGAATATGATGTTAAGATTTTTACAGCGTGAAGGCTACTGTTGGTTACGGTTCCTTTAGTCTCTTTGTACTTTGTGGGTTATTTTGGTTTGAGTTACCGAATATGAAAAATAAATTTATTCCATTCAGGTATTCTCAGTTAATTCAATGTGATAGGATTGAAATGGACATACTAGTTCTTTGAAAGAAAATAATCTTCTGTAGAATAAGTAAAGCAATATCGTAGGACGAAAAATTTGGCAAATTGAAAGTGAAACTTAATATTCTGCAATATTATTACAAATACATACTATTATAATTTTGACAGCCTTAGCTGAAGTTAGGTTTTAAAATCACTGTATTATGTTCATCTTGCGAGATATTAAGTTTTTAAAAATCTAAAGATTAGTGTTTTTTTGAAGAGACTATGTTAATCTGTGCAGTTGTTTTTTTTTGCCTTTATGCTTTATGTGTAAGGTGCTAAAAGACTCTGAATCATATGTATGTATGTTAACATATGTTTCAGGAGAAAAAATAAACTTACTAGTTCTATTGAAGAGATCCAAATTCTTAATAAATTCCAGGCTGCAAACATAAGTCAGAATAGTACAGGTGACCAAATTTACAACCTATCCTGCATAATTCAGCTTTAACTGAGTCAGAAAAAAAATGGTTTCCGTTTAGAGATCTCTGTACAGGGACACGTCAGCAACAGTATGGAATGGAAAGAGTAAAACAAGCTTCTTCGAGATTACCGAAGGAGTCAAGGAAGGATGTGTACTGAGTGCCTTAATGTTCATATTATTCCTGGAGGACCTTCACTGCGACAGGGTTGCGAGTTTGTGAATTCAAAAATCATTAAGTCATAAGCTAGTAGGTGACTTATGAATTAAAAAGCGTTTAATTCATAAGCTTCTTAGTGATTTATGAATTAAAAGAACTTTAATTCATAAGCTAGTTAGTGACTTATGAATTAAAACAACTTTAATTCATAAGCTAGTTAGTGACTTATGAATTAAAAAAAATTTAATTCATAAGCTAGTTAGTGACTTATGAATTAAAACAACTTTAATTCATAAGCTAGTTAGTGACTTATGAATTAAAAAAAATTTAATTCATAAGCTTCTTAGTGATGTATACCTAAATTTAAAAAAAAAGTATGGCATGTGGCATGTGGCATGTGACATGTGGCATGTAGCATGTGGCATGTGGCATGTAGCATGTGGCATGTGGCATGTGGCATGTGGCATGTGGCATGTGGCATGTGGCATGTGGCATGTGGCATGTGGCATGTGGCATGTGGCATGTGGCATGTGGCATGTGGCATGTGGCATGTGGCATGTGGCATGTGGCATGTGGCATGTGGCATGTGGCATGTGGCATGTGGCATGTGGCATGTGGCATGTGGCATGTGGCATGTGGCATGTGGCATGTGGCATGTGGCATGTGGCATGTGACATGTGGCATGTGGCATGTGGCATGTGGCATGTGACATGCCACAAGCCATACTTTTTTTTTAAATTTAGGTACACATCACTAAGAAGCTTATGAATTAAATTTTTTTTAATTCATAAGTCACTAACTAGCTTATGAATTAAAGTTGTTTTAATTCATAAGTCACTAACTAGCTTATGAATTAAATTTGTTTTAATTCATAAGTCACTAACTAGCTTATGAATTAAAGTTCTTTTAATTCATAAATCACTAAGAAGCTTATGAATTATTTTTTTTTTTAATTCATAAGTCACTAAGTAGCTTATGAATTAAAGTTCTTTTAATTCATAAGTCACTAAGAAGCTTATGAATTAATTTCTTTTTAATTCATAAGTCACCTACTAGCTTGTGAATTAATGCCTAGAGTTAAGCTATGAAGTGAATTAAGCTTTTGCAACCCTGCACTGCGAACTCCCAACTGGTCTCATCGTGAAAAATTTGGAAATAAATATAAAGTACATGATGCAGCCACAAAATCAATAATGTACAATTGCGTGCAGGTGTGTGTTTACAAAGAGTACGACCAAATTGAAAAACTTCAACGTATCTTCGTAAAGAGTTGCTTCGGATTGCCTAACAACGAGATTCATATTGAAACCGGTCTCTCAAAAGCATTCCTTACAACATTAAAAGTTCACCTACCTTACAAAGGGAGGTAATGTCAATGCCAAGTAATCTTCGATCTGAAATTATGATTCAGAATAATTTTTATTGGGCCCAGGAATGGTCAGGCCTTTTCAGTTTCGAATCTCCATGCTCAGAATCGTATGCACAAAATACTTCTAAAAAATATTGTGTTGATTTCGCTGGAAAGGTGCTCCAGTCACAATACCATAACGAATATTGTAACCTTCTTTATTTTGAAGTTCCAAATTACTGTGAAGATAACAACCCTCGCGAAATGATAAACCTTATCTTCAAAGCCAGATGGGGTCTTTTTAACTGAAACGCAAGAGATTTTCGTAATGATACCGTAGGCAAATGCACTATATGCACTATGGATACTAAAGGAAATACGTATCACTTCGTTGGTGTTTGTAACATTTTTAAAGGATACCACAAAAAATATTTAGGAATCGAAATGCTAGACCGATCAACATTCCTCAATTTCCTAAATGGCTTAAATTACCAAAATCTATACAACCACTTAAATTTCGATGTCTTATAATAAATGAATTCAGTTAACTCAATTAAAAATAGTTGATAGAAATTATGGTATGTTCTGTTTTATATTTAAAATGCCGAATTGACTTTTTAACATTTTAAAGAGGTGTATTTTAAAAAACCAGACGTAATGGAAAATTTATAAAATCAGATTCAAATTCAGGACATCAAAGTCCTTTCATACAGTTCGTATTACAGAAGAAAAACAGGCAACAATTATGAAATTTCTTTATGAAAAAAATATGTATCCAGTTATTACCACTATGTATAACATTAAAACCTTTTAACAGTTTTCTCAATAAAAAGAAATTATTTATCAAATAAAGTATCATTATATTGATTAAAATAGGTTCAACCACATTGTAGACGTTTGATAAAAAGCTTATTAACTTTTTTGTAATTGATAACAAGATATAATTAAAATTTAAATTAATTACTTAAATTTACTTAACATACGTTTAAAATAAACTTAGCAGAAGCTCTTTATGGAAATTCACTTTTAGAACGACTGTGGCGTATACTTACTTTTTTTTTAATGGCTTTATTTATGATATAAGCCCTTATTACTAAGTGGAAATCAAACGAAATGATATCTTATGTCGACATAAGTTACCTAAAATCTAAAAAAGCGAATCTTTGAATAACTTATGTCGATAAAAATTGTAGTGTAAATTATAAAGCATTTTTTTGAAAGAGCTAAAGTTTATAAATTTTTTTTTAATAGATTATTATTATTACAACTATTAGATGTGTGGTTGTTTTTCAACAACAACAAAAATATACAATTTAAGGTCCCGAAAAAAAAAATCGTTAACCTAGCATCAATAATTTTAAACTAATTCCCAAATAAGTCTTAAAAAGCTAGTTCACAAAAATTAATTTGATCATACCGAAACATTATAAAAATTGACTTAAACTGTTTTAACTTATTGGCACAGAATGAATAAGAAATTATATAAACTTAAATTATATATGTATTTTGTGAAATGACGTTTGGTAAAATTTTTGAAAAAAAAAAAAACAATTGACTGGTGTTTCGACTTTAAACTTATTAAATTTTCTATACATAGTGAAATTGTCAATAAAAACTTAAATTTTGAAGAATATGAATTGAGATTTTTCTGACAAAAAAAAAACTAAAATCTACCGAAAAGTATCAAAAATTATCGAGACCGATTAACGATATTGACTTTAAATTTATAATATTTTACAATTACTAGCGGCCATATTGTTGTTGCAAATATTAAGTATGCATGTATATATAAAAAAAATAAAAACAAATATATTTTGTTTTGTTTCTGTTTTCTTTTCTAAGAAAACTCATACTTTGAGATTGAAAGACTATCTATTTTATAGACAAACTATCAAACTGTAAAACTTACTCACTAAATGACAGAGTGTTAAACTGACAAACAGGCGACTATATGAGACCGTTAGACTGAGAGGAGACCACTTCGTGATATGTACTTTCTTCGAAGTCAAGTTTGTTCAAAATCTCAACGTCGTCGACTCCACGTACGAACGTCCCGTCCTTGTATTGGCATGTACATCCGAACACACCACAAGTGAAACTATCTACTCGTATAAACCTACAAAATTAATTTACTAAATTAAATCCATTGGCCTTCACACTTGTCGTAGTAAGTACGAGTACACACATATTATATATGTATATTTATGCAGAACTACCTACTACCTACAGCTGACAGCTATCTATAGTCCTGTGTATATATTATGAACTGTACATTTATACACACTTGTATACTTTCCAAAAACTCACAAAGTCATGCACACACAATTTTAACAACTCGACTATAATATTTCTATAGTAATTTCTTGATGTCCTTATGCACACTTATGTAAGTGTGTGTGGGTTTGTGTGTGTGTTGTAGCATGTGTATGAAATGTTAATGTACACATCACTAACTTTTTACCAAACTTACTTATGCTTGACGCCTTCCCCCTCCCAACTCCCAACCAACGCCAACGACGTCCCGAAATTCTGAAATACCATCTAATTTGTTCTTGAACGTCATTGGCGACAGAATGATACGAGTATGACATGCAACAAAGTTAAATGATAGAAAAACAAAAGGACCCTATATACTACTTATGCTCGTAATGCATGAATATTGAATGAATTTCTTGATGCGTGATGATGATTTGGATTTCCAACTGAAACTAAAGTTTTATCTGCCCACTTCTGCTTTGATCCTGGCCCCTGCCATCGCCATGTCTATCTGGCTAAATAGAAGAATATAGTAGACCACTGCTAAGGAGCACAAACATGTGTGTCCTTTCTGATTTCTGCTTTGTCTAACTCCAACCAGCAGCAAAAGCATGATTCCACATTCAAACTTCGTGTATACGATAATATGGAACACACTCTGATTGTGTGTGATGTCTTTTTGTTTTTGGTCATGAAGATTCCAAAATTATATACACATACGAGTATAAAGAGTTTAAGACAACCAGCACCGAGATGAGGACGAGGACGAGGACGAGAATACCAGCATCAGGACGAAGATGAGAAAGGGAGCAGGACGAGGCCCAGCAGATATGATATGAAATTATTATGGCGATGATGATGAGTTCGGTTGTTATAGCTTCATTATCACAAAATTTTGCTTTCCATTGGTTGTCCTTGCTCATTTATGTTTTCCGGAAACTTTGAAGCCCCCTTTTTCCTTCCCTTAGCCATCCCTATGGCTCTGATTCTGTTCTTTCTCTTCTACTGCCTCTGTCTCTGCCTCTGCATCTGCCTTTGCCACTCTGGAGCCCTATTAAGGTTTTGTTGAATTTCATTATGTACGGGATGTTGATCCTTTTGTGTTAACACACACTTGCCGATAGTATAATAAATATCCTGATGGATACATGTATATCATTATATGGTATATGCACTCTAATTGAATGCGGAACACACCTACACACGAGCAGAGCAGGTACAGAGCGCAGCGATGGGGGTTTCAAGAGAGGTCCTTGAGAGTGTTTTGGTTTATGAAATTGAAGAGCGGTTTCCAAGTGGCAAGTGTAAATAAAAACGAAGCATTTCGTTCACTTTAAATATTGTCGTTGTTTAGTTGATGACTCTGTTAAACAATTTACAAACACACCACCGTGAGTCGTCGTTGGTCGTCCTTTCGTCCTTTAAAAAAGTTCTAGTTTTAGTTTTAATTGAGGTAAAATAAAACTTACAAAAAAGTTTAAGGATTGCTAAATTGCTATGATGATTGTAGCCAGCTGTTGCATAATTAGATAATTTATGGAACAAGGTTACGCGGGACACGAATTAATATCCTAATTCCAACACAAATGCAATTAATTCTAATCTAAATATACGTGTCCTGGTTTAAATTGTATCTGTATCTGCAACTCTGTGTATACCACAATTTAGCAATTTAATTGAAAGAAATAGACATTAAATTTGCATCCTGAATCATAATTCCTTTTTTTTTTTATTCTTGTTTAATGTCGAAACTGACTTTCTGGCGGAGGGAGGATTTCTGTCGGACTTGCAAATAAAGTACAATTTTTTTTTGTTGGTGTATTTTTAAATACCCCAGGTAATTCACAAAAAATATATGTAAAATGTGAGAGAAAGGCGAAGAGAGATAAAAAAAACCCTGTGATTTCGTATTCGTGGTTAACAATGTTTACTCAGACGAATGCGGAAAAGCGAAGTAGGTACTGGGGGAAGGAAGGTACCAACGAGTTTAAGGATGCGGCAGGTTAAAATAGGATAGCGTAAATATACAAATCCCTTTTCCTGAAGGTACATTTTTTTTTTGTGCTTGTAACTTGCTTCAGAGGGTAAAGTATTGGTTTTGTGTAAACAAGAAATTGGGGTTGTGGTGAAAATTGACGCTATGATGGTTAATGGTTAAAAAGTCAGCAAAAGGAGGTTGTAGTATACCGTGATGTGTCTATAGGGCTATAGTCACGAGTTGAAAGAAGTATCTGTCTCATCTTTCAAAACAGTTTTTTTTTTAGTCTTTTAGGGTTTTTTACTTTAAGCACATGTTACATGTTAGTTTATTATTATGCGACTGAATTTTTTTTTTTAATTTTCCAAAGTTTTTTTTATAGAAATCGTTAAAGAAATTATATATTTTTTCTGAAAACTTATAATTTTCTAGTTTTAAGTAATTAGTTACTGTAAAAAGAATGATTTTAAAGATTTTGGAAGGATATTAGAAAAATAACATGATTGTGTAGTCCCTGCTAGTTTCAAAGGTAGAGCTCCACCTCATCTACGATTCAATAAAGAAAAAGAAGGCATCAAATGTCGATGGAATATTCAACATTGTACTACGACATTTACCTAAGGAAGCAATCGAAATTTTCGCCACATTGTTTAATAACGCACTGAATAATGTTGGAAGACAGCTGTGGTACATCCTCTCCCGAAAAAGGGAAAGGACTCCTCCAATTCGGTAAGTCTCCGGTCGATAAATTTTCTTCGAAGCATCAGTAAGGTATTTAAAAAAATCATTAATAGAGCTCTGTCCAAGTAGGCTGAGGACAACAATATCATACCGGATAATCAGTTCGTCTTCAGGTCGGGACATGACACTATTCATGTCGCGTCTAAGTTTTATCTGATATCCAATGGAACAGCTCATAAAAACAGTGTACGAGTTCTGGTTGACTTAGAGAAGGCCTTCGACACCGTAAGGTCTCTTTCTCTAGCTAGCCAGACTTGGTATTTATAAGTAAGCCCATTTTGTATATGCTTTATGACATGTTCAATGGCAGAAAACTTCTACCACAGTCTTCAATAAAAAAATTCTTTTGCAGCGTGACTTCGACCAGATTCAGTAATATTGTGATGACTGGAAGTTAAAATCAACTTCCAGAAATCGGAAACTATTCTGTTTAGGACTCCATTGTCTGGAGCCTCAAGGGATACGAGAAAGAACTGGAGATATCTAGTGATCGTAGGACCAGACCGAGAACCACTGGTGAATGAAAGTGTAGTAAAGTTCCTTGGCATCTGGTTGGATCAGTACTTGTATTTCGATAGACATATAAGTGCTGCCCTGACCAGAGCCAGGGGAGCTTTGCCCTGACGAAACGGCTTTTGTATGGCTTGATACCAGAGTGAAAGTGATTTGCTACATGGCCCTTACTAGGCCAATGATTGCCTATGGTTGCCTGGTATAGTTTAACGTTGCCCCATCTCAAATGGAAAAGATTCGGGTGATTGAGAGGCAGTGCCTTGGACGCTGCCTTGGATTGCACAGAACACCAGAGTCGGAGTACAAACATTACTATTCCAATAGAATAGATAACTTCCTCCTAAAGCGGATTCGGGTTCACATTGCAAAAGCGAAGTCCTCGAGTAACAGTTTAATTTTTGCGGCCTATTACACCAAAACTCAGTACTACGAAAATGTGCACTCAAGTGGATTTATTCCGCCCGATGCTTTCCTCTATTTGGATAGCCGAGGGCTGATTCAGGATAGAGAGACAGTACCGCTAATCTACCACGTCAGCAGCAGACCCAGTCTCTTGACTTTGGCCGACTTACATAGGTTCAGGTATTTTTAGTAGAGTAAAAAAAAAAAATATGTACCTTTTCAAAAATGTTATAAAATTAATTTTAGGCTATACTTCAAAGAAACAGTTTTAGAATGACACCGAAAGGAAAATACCAAAAATTCTGGAAGACAAGTATTTTTTTTTCCATTTTGCTTGTTGTAACTTCCGAAAAGATTAATTTTGAATAGCTTTAAAATTGAAATGTATCGTTAATATTGAACGGAAGATCGTTCAACCACCTATAAATACTTTGTCTGAAAATTGTACACCTTTTTTCTTCTTAAAAATAAGCAAGCAGTTTTTTTGTTGTTAAGAAAAAATCACATTACTTTTTTTAAATGAACTAAAGCCAAGAAAAAAATCGAATACGTTAGAAAAACTTTTCATAACGCCACAAACCGCTCTAAATTAAACTCGTGTCCATTTTTGAGCTTTGTTTTATTCGGGAATGATTATAAAACTGGGAACATTGTGTTTCCACTGCAAGAAATTAGATACATATGTATGTACATACATATGTATGTACATAATGCACATACATACATACGTACGAGTACATGAACGAGTGTAGAAACTTTTAACCGAAGTCATTTTCGAACAAAAGCTTAATGGTAAAAGCGAAAAGAGATATTTATCATAACGTCTCGTTACTTCGGGTCCGGATTCTGGAATCAGAGGAGCTATTGCTGGTGATATGAATCCTGTTGGATGAACTAATGGCCACCGGATAGCTATGACCGAATGCATATGCAATCAATCACAGCTTGCATGATTGTGATGGTGCATCATGAATCGGGTCTTACTTTCGACAGCAACATTGTAAGTTTTTCATTTTTGAATAAAAGTCTAAATTTGTATTTTTGATCCTTTGATGTTATCCTTGGCATTTTATGAGCAACTATGTACATATATTGAAATTGAGAAAGTAGATTGAAACAACATTTCCATTATCGATTGAATAACTAATTTTTCATACAAAAACAATACTACCAAATAATTTAAGTACATTTGAAAATCCCCTCGTCAAATTGAAAAATCCGAGACCATTTCTCTTGCACTTCTTTTTGAAAGGAACCCTTGTCAATGGAGGTTTTTGTTTTTTTTTTTATTTTAACAAGGCCTACATTTTGTTTGAAGTTTCTTTTCTATTTTCTTACTTTCTTTTTTTTTTTTCTTTCTTGTTTTCATTTCAGGTAAGCTTGGGTCATTTAATATTACTAATGGATTAACGGTAAGTCTGTGAAAAATTATCTTAAAAGTTCATTAATTATCCAAAGAGTAAAAACAAGGCCATTTGTGTTAACAAGGACATAACCATAACTATTTCTTTTGAATACAATTCTACAGGGTGGTTTGGTTCGTGCGGTTTGTATTTGTATTCTTTCAGTTTTAATGTTAGGTAAATATGTATTTATATACATACGTATATATTTTTAGACCTTTTGAAATTTAGTCCTACGGAGTATTTGTGACATTTGAAAGCGAAATTTTCTTTATTAAAATGGAAAATTGCTTGAAGGATATTTTTGTTTTGAAGTAGTGGTCGGTTGAGGTTATGATGGTGAATTGAACAGAACATATAAAATCGCCAACTTTAATTTATCATTACAATTTTAGAAAATTTAAGAGAAAAACTTTATTACCTATGTCTTTTAATTTACAAGGTAAAAGAACACTTAACCTAAACGAACCACGCTGGTTCTTCTTCTCCCTATTTTAAGTGACAAGTAGGTGATGACAAAGAGGTGCTGACAAGTATAGATGCGGACAAGTAGATCTGTTTGTTACGTCACAATACAAATAAATTGCAAACTAGTCTAAATTCACGTGGAAAACTATTTTGGGTGCATAGTGCTTATTCAAAGTGGATTAAATTTGAATATGTTTTTGTTTTTGTTTTAACCGAAACTATTTGACAAGTGTATACATTTCCCAGGAAAATGGATGTACACAGAATTCCATTCAACTGTTTGTGAGGAAATTCATGAAATACTTTTAAAAGGGTACTTATTCTTTTAATTTAGAGTCAATTTATTTAACGCCAAAGTTTTCTGGGGTATTTTTAATTGCTGTGTCCGACTAATGTCAGAAATGGAGGGGACCTACAGTTTTTATGCCGAATCTGAACGGCTAAGTTTTTGAGAAAGCACAAGAATTACTCTTAGAAGGTTTGTCAATTCATCGCAAGATGCAGTACCCGTAAAAGCTTTCACCTGGCACATACAGGGATCAAACCCAGACCTTTGGCATGACATGACAGTCCTACGCACTAACCATTACGCCACGGGTACTACAGAATTTAATCAAAATGGAAATTAAAAATGCAGTAATTTTTCAGCTCATTGAACATTGCGTCAAATAAAATACATTCTGTCCATGAGAAGGTTCTTGTTATTAAAATATTTTTTAATATTGCATTTCTATGAAATTTCTTAGAAATTATAAGATTTTTGTTAAAAGTCACTTACAACTTTAGGATGTTTTAAGCGCCACCTATAATTTATTTTAAATTCGGTAGTCAAATGTCATGGCTGTTTTGTAAAGAGTAGGTAACTTTTGAAAAGTTTAAATAAATTTAAAATATTTTTATCAATACTGTTATTTTTTGTTGAAATGAATAAGTAACTTTGACACTCTTTATGGCTAAACCAGAGAACCATGTTTTGTTTCAAATGCTAAGCAATTTTTCTATAGTATATTATATTAGAAGGAGTTGCGAAACACTTCTGTTGATAAAAAATCAGAGATTATCAAAGTGTTAACGGTAGTGCCCAGCGAAGTTCATAGTTCATTCATAAATCCTTTTAACAAAGACAAAATCAGTCGAAAATTCGACACCCCTTCAACTTCAGAATGAACAAAGGTAGAAACTTGAACTTTACAATATAGTAGTAGTAAAATTTTGACAAATATCAACTCTGTAGTACCTACAAGCAGTTCTTGAGTTTCAGAACTTTAAAAATTAACAAAATCTTAACTGACTTACTAAAAAAAGGAAAAATGTTTCTTCCATTAAAGGGTGTGGTATCCGCCCACTTTCTCATAATTGTTAATAATAAAAATTATTACTTCTAACTTTCGCTTAAGTTTTTGAAAACTCTTATTCAAAGGTTACTTTTAGAGTTATGATTTATTTAGACTTTTCATAGGTCAATTTTTTTTGTTGAAAGGAGCAATTTTAGAATTTTTAGTAGGTAATATTTGAAAGGTATTTTTCGAAAACTGTGGACAAGATAAAACTAGATCCAGTACGAATTAAAGCAATCTTAATTTCTAGAAGAGACCAATACCGAAACGAGACTAGAAAAAGTCTTGTCGAATCTTGTCTTTTGCCTTTCGAGTATTTCCTTTGAAATTAACTTTAATTTTCAAAAAGTTACATCTGAATGACCAACGAAGAATTTCCGCTAATTTAGCTTGAATTTCGGGCCTTAGCGTTTCAAGTTTTTTTCTCGTCTTTTGACCTTAAACAACCATAAGCTTAAAAGTACTTATCCTATTTACACAGGGGCATTACTATTAAAAAAAAAAAGATTATTTAAAAAAAAACAACTATGTCATGAAGTTCCATAATCCCAAAAATAAGAATTAAAAAAAAACACCCTGTTACCTGAAATCCTGGAACTTATATTTTACAAACAACACTCCAATAAACTCCGAAGCTGAAACTCAACTAACTCAACCAAAAGCTGTCCACCCAAAAGAAAAACAATACAACTGCACAATAACTTGGCATTTTCCGCAAAAAATTATCCATCCTTTAAGGAAGAAAGCAAAAACAAAAGAAAAAAAAAAACACAAAACAAAACAACAACGAAAACGAAACAAATATTGAAGCAGCACAAGAAAATCGATAACCAAAAATATTAGTTCTCCTTCTTTTAAGTTGTTCCACTGACACAGCTTAGTTTGCTCAATTTCCTAAAGCATACCATCAGAAGTATCCTTATGTCGTTCCTGATTTACCGTTACTTTGAAGCAAAAGCTATTTTTGAACGAAGCCAATGCCAGAACAGAACAGAACAAAGCGGACCACGGCAGGGCAGGGCAGGGCAGTGTAGATAGGTAGGAGCAGAACAAAATAGAAGAGTGTACATTCCTATAAAAAGAATCTGAAGTGAAACGGAAAACCAAACCCAATGTAATTACAGGTGAGAAGAGAACCCATCGGAATACCACACACCCCCCACCCCCATTCGCCCCTCTTAACGTGTGTGTCTATTGATAGAACTTTAGACAGCTCATAAATTTTATACTTCAACTGCAGTTTTCAAAAGGGTTAGTAAAAAATTGATTGAACATAGACGTTCCTTTCGGCCCGAGGTGGTGGGGTTTGGGAGGGGGGCGTGGCTGGGGATTATTCATAGGCTAAGTAGATTCCATATCGGCGAAATAAATTTTAAGCTATACTCGTAAATTTGCTAATGGGGGGCGTTTGTACGAGTAGTTTGTCAAACAATAATTCAAAAAGCAAAAACTCCTAGCAAATGCTCATTAGATGCGAGAATAAACTTTGACGACGACGATATCATGGCTTTGTATTTATTTATTTAGATTTACTTTTGTGTGGGTGTACTGAGACTATGTACGAGTATAGATATCCGCCTACTTATGAATTCATGTAATTTATTATTATTTTTTAAAAGAGAGAAGTGGAGGTGACTTGTCGAAAAAGGAAAGAAAAAGGTACCACTTGAAAAAGCGGTTGCTATTTGCAGCCATTAATCATTTTAATTTATTCAGTTTCATGGTTTCATCACTTGCAAACGTGCAAACGTGCGATGCGAACAACCTGCAAAGGAATCACGCGAAGAGAGTAATAACTAAGAAATCCAAATGAAAACAGAACTCACACAATTGATTGTTTCAAAACTAAAACAGCATGAGAAAGTCCTTTCCCTAAAAAAAAAAACACTTAAATCTAGGACTGACCATTTTTTTTTTAAATTTCACTTTCAAGAAGTTTAGAAGAATTGCTGAAACATATCCCACCTGCTCTTAGTCCTAATGCAAATTTTTGGCCTTCTAAAGAATTCCAACATCCAATTGGCATGACCTCAAAACAACAACAATGAGGCCAAATCCTTAAGTATCAAGAATGATGAGTCCAATAAATCCAATCCTCTTGGGAAATGTGCTATAAATCCTTTTTAGTAGCACTTAAGCCTGTTTTTTTTTCAACGAGGATGGATTACAATTTCAATTAAATTTATAGAACCTACTACATTTCTTAAATCAGTTTTTGAATCTTAACATAACATCACAATATACACAACAACAATTTAATATTTAACAGAAATAATAAACACCACTTTCTGATGCTCACATCGTTTCATTGATAAAATATTTTCCATTTTTGGACAGTAGATATACGAAAACTCCGTTTGTACAACACTCCGAATCGGTGGATAAAGGCCATTTCAATTTACTCGTATTTCAAAAAAATTTACCCAAACTTAGGTTCAAGGTTGTTATTATTTTGTAGGTCTTAAAACTTTTTATAAGATAATCATTCTTTTAATTGTTAACAAATTATGTTGTTCTGTTTTGAATATTTTGCAGTACCTAAGTGTATGCAGTTTTTTAGTTAAGACTTTAGATAAGACTTACGAATTTGATCAAATTAATTTATTGGTAGTTTTTACAAATGAAACTGTTCCACTTTTGATTAAAAGTCCGGAAATTTTATCCTCCATCGCATTGGATTCTTATCCGAGGGAAATTTATTTCGAGATAGATTCGTGAAATTATTTTTGAGGTTCCCGATAAAGTTTTTATGGATGATATTTATTTTATAGATTATTCAATTTTGTTACAATATATAAAAAATCTTTTTAAGGAATCTTAAATAATTTACTTTGTTTTTTATTTTAGTTCTTTTTCGGGACAAGATATAAAATTCGTACCTTCTAAGGAAAATTTATTTTATTTTAAAAACAATTTGAGGTTTTTTTTTTAAGTGGGCAGGTTTTACCATCTACCTTAAAGACCGACGAGTCAAGAAAAGAAGTCTATACACATGATTTATTAAATACATATGGTATATTATTGGCACCATTACCACATCAGTTGGTCTTTTCCTTCTCAGCCAATTGTTTCACTTCCTTTATAAGTAGTAAATGTTTTAAACATCAGAATTTCAAAAAAATTGACTTACTTTAACTTATAAATTAAATAAATAATTAAGCACCATCTTTTTAAATGATTGTTTTTTTTTTAAGAAAAATTTCTTAAAGAACAAAATTACTTATACTTAAATTTGGGTTAAGTTAGGGTATTGGTAAAATTGAGTTGATATCTGTAGCAAATATTATTTATAAACATGGATAATGAAACACCCTGTACATAATCGAACACATTTACATTTACATTTAATATTTACACTTTTACTAGATATTTAATTGTCAAACCTATATATTTTATTTTATATATTACTTCTATTCTAAACTACCATAAAACAAATCGAATGACAAAACAGTATGCCCTTCAGGCTTATCTATGTAAAGTACATACTATACATACTACATTATGTTACATATTTTAACTTTGCTGCACCGTGGTATCATTTTGGCTTTGTCAAATAAAATCAGTTTGTAATAAATTGTCGAAACGAAAACGTCTCTTGTTTTATTTGTCATTTTTATGTTCTCGGCATCCTACAGCTTCAGAAGTGGGATAGACTGAAAAAACTAATGTGTTAAGTGTACGTTCGACTGTACAATTTTGTTTTATGGTTACAAATTCCATGTTTTACGTTTTATGTTAAAAAAAGAACAATAAGAAAAAAATATGTAAGAAAAGTTTTGTAAGAAAAGTTTTGTAAAGTCTCCAAAAAAAAAAAAAAGTGAAATCTTATTTTAACAAGTAAAAAATGGATTCACGTGTTTCAAATTTTTTAAAAGTGGCTTCTGTTCAAGCACTAAAAGATAAATTGACTGCATTGGGTTTTCCTTCAAATAGAATTAAAGCTACGTTAAGAGTTCGCCTTGAAGAAGCAACTCGGCATTTGGATGATGCTCGAATAGATGAATTTTTCCCTGCCAGCAATGATGACAGCAGCAACGAAGACACCGACGAAAATGTTCCTGAAAATGATGCGGATCAACAACAACTAGAGGATTTGCGGAGAATAGTTGCGAGAAAAGAAGAAATTCTAGCTTTGCAAAAGCGACTGGCGGAGCTAAACAGTCCAAGTGAGTCACATGCTAATTCTTGCTCATTTAGGGACATAGAAGATTCATTGCAAACGTTCTCCGGAGATGACAGTTTTCCCATCTCTAAATGGATTCAAAATTTTGAGCATTCAAAGGAACTTTATAACCTTGACGAGTCAAAGTGTTTCATTTTTGCGCAGCGATTGTTGAAAGGAACTGCTAAACTTTTTCTTAGATCAACTCCATGTCGCTCTTGGGGAGAGCTAAAAACAGCGTTGCTGAACGAGTTTAATCATCATGCATCACCTTCAGATGTACACAACACCTTGAGAAACCGGAGAAAACGCAAGGAAGAAAATTTGCAGCAATACGTTCTGACGATGCTAGAGATCGCAAGTTCATCTGACATTGAGGAGAATGATGTCATATCATATATTATAAGAGGTATACCCGATTCATCTTTCAATAAACAAATTCTTTTCACAGCAAATACCATACCTGAGCTTAAGACGGTCTTGAGACGATACGAAAAAATGAAATTGGAATGTCAATCAGGTTCCACAGCTTTTTACAAGACTGTACCACAATCAAAAACAACGGTATATCCAGGCAACAAAATTGGCATAAAGTGTTACAACTGTAACGAAACCGGTCACATGTCGTCAAAGTGTCCAAAACCCCCACGTGAAAGAGGTTCTTGTTTTCGCTGTGGGGAGCGGGGACATGTTATCAAAGATTGCCCAAAATCATCTGCGGTGTGTCTTCTTCAAGACGCTGATAATGACGATGCAATTTTTCGCGATTTTCATGGTGTTTTGGACTATCATCTTCAGAGCAGCGAGTATGGAGCAATTAGTACAACGATGAGTGCTGTAACAATGATAGACACTGGCAGTCCTATCAGTTTCGTACAACAAAAATTTATTCCACCCTATATGACGACATCTGTGACGCAATCTGAAGACTTTGTGGGCATAAACAATAGTAAATTAATAATTCTTGGTAAGGTGTTTTGTAAAATTAAATTTAATCAAAATTTTGTAAGTCATTGTTTATATATTGTGAAAAATGATACCATGAGAGATGCTTTTATTTTAGGAAGAGATTTTTTAAGAAAAACAAATGTTAAATTAAGTTTGGAAAATGATAACGTAATGAAAAATGATTATGAAATGAATTTAAGCAAAAACCTATTTGACGATGATATAAATGCGATTTTAAAAATTGATACGTTAAATGAGCACGATTTTAAAATCAACTTAAATATAAATGAAAATTTAACTTTTAACTATAAAATCAAAATTCAAAATTTAGTTGCCAGATGTATTTCAGATAGTAATTATGTGAATAACGATTCAACAGACGATGAAATTAAAATGAAGATAGTTCTTAAGGATATGAATAGTGTTTTCAGTTGCACACCTAGAAGGTTGCCATTTGTTCAAAAAACTGAGTTAAATAAAATCATAGATGATCTTTTAAATAGAAAAATCATTCGTGAAAGCAATTCACCATTTGCTTCACCTATAGTTTTAGCAAAAAAGAAAACCGGGGAACTACGATTATGCGTTGATTACCGCGACCTCAATAAGATTACAATTAAAGATAATTTTCCTCTACCTGTAATTGAAGACATCCTTGATGGATTACGTAATAAAAGGTACTTTACTGTGTTGGATTTAAAAAACGGTTTCCAGCATGTTAAAATGGCTGACGATTCAACTAAACTTACTTCTTTCGTGACACCATCCGGGCAGTTTGAGTACCTTTTTATGCCATTTGGGCTAAAAAATGGCCCGGCAGTTTTTCAACGATTTATTGAATCAAAATTCAAAAATTTATTACGATCCGAAAAGTTAAGAATATATATTGACGACTTACTTGTGGCTACCGAAACATTAGATGAACATTTTAATATTTTAGGAGAGGTTTTTGACATTATTAAAAAGAATCAGTTGCAGTTACGTTTTGATAAATGTTTGTTCTTGTATGAGCAGATAACGTTTTTAGGATACAACATTTCTCTTAGTGGAATACGTCCAAATTTAGATGGTGTTAAGGCAGTTCAAGATTTTCCTGTTCCTAAAAATATAAAGTGCTTGCACTCTTTCCTGGGCTTATGCTCCTATTTCAGGAAGTTTATAAAAGATTTTTCGATTATCGCAAAGCCACTGTATGACCTGTTGAAAAAGGATTCCCAGTTCGTTTTTGGTGAAATAGAATTGTCTACGTTTGACTCTTTGAAACAAAAACTTTTAGATGCTCCAGTGTTAAGTATTTACAACCCAAACGCAATTACTGAGTTGCATTGCGATGCAAGTAGTTTTGGTTTTGGAGCTGTTTTGCTTCAGCAACAAAATGATAAACTTTTTCACCCAGTATTCTTTTTCTCAAAACGAACAACTGATCAAGAGTCAAAATATCATTCATACGAACTTGAGACACTGGCCATAGTGTACGCTCTTAGAAGATTTAGAATCTATTTAGCTGGCATTTACTTTAAAATACTTACTGACTGCAAATCCTTGACCCTTACTCTTAACAAAAAACTTCTTAACCCGAGAATATCTCGCTGGGCATTAGAACTCCAAGACTATAATTATACGGTAGAACCAGCGTTGCCACTTCAAAAAAAGAGTTATGCAGTAGATCATTTAAAAAAATGCAGTAGATTGGATCTTTCCGCAGTAGATTTTTTATTACATATAAAACATAAACATAAACAGCTTAAATCTATTTAAACTAATTTATTTGTAAATGTGTAGGCAATAAAGCTTAATCCTTAAAGTCTTAAACAAATAAATTTAATTTTTTTTTTTATAAATTTTCCATCAGTAAAATTAAAATATTGAAAATACTCTAAGAGCTATCAGGAGCGTCTGAGGGTGTCCAGCAACAGTTGCTGGGATTATTCATTTCCTTACAAAAAATTACATTTTCAAGAGTATTTATTTTACTTTAAGTTTGTTTCGTAGTTTATTTTTAACTTGGCTTACAATCGAAAACTTTCGCTCTGCAGCGGCACTACTATGGGAAAGTGAACACAAAATCAACATATACTCGCAAAGTTCGACAAATATTTTTTCCGATTTTTCCAGTGCCGACAAAAATGTTCAACATTTACAACATGTCTTCTGTACCTCTCAAGTGCACACGATTACAACAATAAATTTTTGTCGGCACTGGAAAAATCGTTCAATATAGACCGGGCCTAAAGAAGGTTTATAAAACAAAAAAGTGCAGTAGATTTGATTTAGTGGCAGCAGATTTATTTTTTGCGAAAAGTGCAGCAGATCTACTGCTATTGCAGCAAAGTGGCATCGCTGGGTAGAACATAGAGATGGTAAAAAAATGGGTCACGTTGACGCGCTCAGTAGGTGTCATAATGTTTTAATAGTGGAAACGGAATCTTTTGAGCATGCATTAGCTGCATCTCAACATAAAGACAAAACGGTGAGGGAACTGGTTCAAATGCTCGAAAAGAGGAAAAGTCATTTGTATGAACTAATAAATGGTCTGGTGTATCGAAAATTAAATGACCAAGTTCTCTTTTACATTCCATCACAAATGGAAAGAAATGTTATCCAGACGCACCACGAAGGTCTTTGTCATGCAGGTGCTGAAAAATGTTATGATTTTATTAGAAAAACTTATTGGTTTCCCTTTATGAAGGCTAAAATAAAAAATTATGTCTGTAGCTGTTTAAAATGTATTCATTTCTCACCACAAAGTGGTAAGAAAGAGGGTGTACTTCACAGTATCCCTAAAGGCGATAAGCCATTCGAAACCATACATATTGATCATTATGGTCCTCTTCCTTCTTGTGTTCATAATTTGAAAAAACATGTTTTTTTAGTTATTGACGGCTTTTCAAAATTTACAAAGCTCTTTGCAGTCAAAACAACAAACACTAAAGAAGTAATTAAATGCTTGGAATCTTACATCGCTTCATATAGTCGGCCAACACGTATCGTGTCAGATCGAGGAAGCTGTTTTACCTCAGAAGACTTTGCAAACTTTTGTAGCAACAACAACATACAGCACATAAAAATAGCAACTAGTTCACCTCAATCTAATGGACAGGTTGAAAGGATTAATAGAACCTTAACATCTATGCTTGCAAAAGAAAGTGAAATAGATCCTGCCGAATGGTCAAGGCATCTGAGTAAAGTAGAGTTTGCTTTAAATAATACTACAAACAAAAGCACAGGTTTCTGTCCTAGTATATTATTATTTGGCGTTGTTCAAAAAGGTGAAGTAAATGATAGGATTCGCGAGTATCTTACAGAAAATTTAATTAAAGAAAAATCTGGAAACTTGAAACTTTTAAGGCAAAAAGCATCTGAAAATATTATTCATTCCCAAACAAAAAACAAAATTTATTTTGATAAAAAACACAAGAAACCATATCCATACAAAGAAGGTGACCTTGTTTTGATAAAAAATAATGATAATACGTCTGGCACTAATAAAAAACTGAACCCGAAATACAAAGGACCTTACGAAATAGCTAAATCGCTTCCCAACGACAGATTTTTAATAAAAGATTTAGATAATTTTCAAGTTTCGCGGATACCGTATGAAGGAGTAGCATCTCCAGAAAACATGAAAAATTATTCTATACCAGAATGATTCGTTATATCATTGCACGTATTAATAAGTTTAAAAAAAAAAATAATAATAATATGTATAAATTTTATGCTCAGTATAATAAAATTTATTTTTATACATAGGTATTTATTTACAATACTTTTATCTTGAAACAATATGTACAAATTAAACTTTCGTTAATAGTTTGATTTTAAATGAAAAAAAAAATGTTTTAATATGAATTAACATCAATCTTATTAATATTCTATTATTAATGTTCATTAATTTATTTTAATAAGAAAATCGAGGGCGATTTCTTTTGCGGAGGGTTGAGCTGTAGCAAATATTATTTATAAACATGGATAATGAAACACCCTGTACATAATCGAACACATTTACATTTACATTTAATATTTACACTTTTACTAGATATTTAATTGTCAAACCTATATATTTTATTTTATATATTACTTCTATTCTAAACTACCATAAAACAAATCGAATGACAAAACAGTATGCCCTTCAGGCTTATCTATGTAAAGTACATACTATACATACTACATTATGTTACATATTTTAACTTTGCTGCACCGTGGTATCATTTTGGCTTTGTCAAATAAAATCAGTTTGTAATAAATTGTCGAAACGAAAACGTCTCTTGTTTTATTTGTCATTTTTATGTTCTCGGCATCCTACATATCCAAAATTGCATTTTTGATTCGAATTAAGAACTTAAAATCTTTTAACATTTTTTAACGACGTTCAAATTCTAAAATAGAATTTTTTTTATAAAATTTTAGTTTGAAAATTAGTTCAAAAATTATAGAAATCCTATCTAAACTTAATGAATTCTTGTTTATTGCTGTCATAAAATTTCTTACTAAAAACAATACGAATTTTTTGAAATTGATTTCCTGGAAAGTTTTTGAAATATTTAATAGTTACATATTTTTGTATTTATTTGTATGTACATAATTGTAATAATTTTTTTTTCAAATTTAAAAAAAGTTATGAAAAAATAATAAATTTCAATCTTTCTTAATATTTATGTTAGAAATTAGCTAAATTGTTTATTATATTCTATTGGAGAATATTGTTATTTAATAGAATCTTAAAATTATTTTTATTTTTATTCTTTTTTATTTTATTTTTTAATGATAATTTTGATGTTTTCGAGGAGGGCCCGACAGACTTCGTTCTGTCAAAAGGATTTAGAATGTGGCAGTTTCTTGTTCCTACCTATTTTGTAATCGGAGCAAAAAATTCTCCTGAACAGAACCGTTACCCTGATGATAAGGCGGTGTGTGAGGTTCATCTCGGATGACCAAAGTATCATCACTTCCACAAACTTTGGTCACTCTTCTGTGACTTGCGCCACTTTTAAATATAATCATGTCGGTTAATAAACCGTCTAACTCTATATGTTATGTCATTGAGGCACACATTTTATAAATATTTGTCACTTTTAGGTTCCCACTGTCACTTTAAATTATTTTCCAATCAGGTTTGAAACCTAAGTTCGCCTCTTAGTGTGAAGCCCTCTGGCAGACATCCCAGTCGGGGTTTTTTAGTGGGTCAGAGAAGGGTGGCTGAAGTTCGTGGAAGCGAAGATACTTTGGTAACCCGAGCTAAACCTCACACACCTCCCTATCATCAGGGTGACGATGACGGTTCTGTTCAGCAGTTCTGACAGTTTGACAGATGTAACGACGTGAAAACTTATGCACACGTTTACAAATATAAACACAAAGCAATAATTATTATCGCTGACAATTTGCTTTAATCAAAGCACGTCCAAAATGAAATGACCGCATGAATGACATAACAATATGCTTGTACTGTCAACACTGAAAAAAGTTTCAATTTGACAGCACAATCCCCATTAATAAAATTAACCTCCATTTATTGAATTAATTTGTTACAAAAAATGTGATAAATGAAGAACAGCTCGACCGATTTTGTGCAAACTTTTAAACTAAAACAATGGCCAGTTTTACTAGAATAAATAAACGTTTAAAGACAAATTTATGTCAAAAATATAAACATCTTAAAATTCTCGTTTTCAAATGACATTTGTACATAAAAAAAAAATGTTTTTTTCCCCTCTTTCTGGCTAATGCATCCTTAACTAAGACCAATAAAAGCCTTAATAATGTTAGTTATCAAATGTCAGAAGACTTTTTCTTCCTTACTTTTCCCTTATCAACTGACTACCTAACATACATATATCAAAAAGTATAAAATTATGAAAAAATTGAATTTAAACAAAATTTAAGTGTACATATTTACATGACTTGTACAATCAAAGTAAAACAACATCGGCTATATTTGTATAGCGTTATGAAAAAAACATGACTTAGAAAATACATACCATATAATAAACTATAGCAAATTAAATTTAAAATTTCCCCAGTGCTGTCATATTTTCTACAATACTCAAAGAAAGTAATCTTTAGTTCAAAGTTATTCCCGGCAAATATTTTCTTGGTTCATAACAACTCAACACCATCTCTAACAGTCGAATGTGCCAAAAACTTATTTTTGGAAGTGACCATGTTCTCTAAAATAGAAAAAAAAAACTTATTCAAAAACTTAAGATAAATTATATAAATAAAAACAAAAAAACAACTCTGTTTCCACCTGTCATAAAAAACTGTCAGAAAAGTAATAAACTTCGCTTCCTTGAAGAAGGACGTCATCTCGCCTGTCTTAACTTTTAGTGAAAAGCACATTAAACAGACTCTTATTTAATTGCAAAAGTTATTGTGACACTAAAAAAACAAAAAACATTTTCCACTCAATTTAATAAGATAAGAAATTATTATGAAACGATGCGATGCGAAATGGTGGCGAAATGAAAAAATTCTCAAAAACTTTATCAAGTTTACCTATTTCTTTAAATTTTTTTTTATAAGGATTATGGTGTCATCCCGATATTTTTGTGTTCCATCTAAATTTGGAATAAAAGTTTTCCTTTTTTAATTTTTTTTTGAATCTTCTGATTATCACCACAAAATTCTTAGAGACAGTTCCTGTGCCCCAAAGATAAACCCTGTGCTTTATTTGTTATTGGTTTTTAGATATCCCTTTTTGTAATTTATTTTATGTGAATGTGGTTCTTGAAAACAGTGGGACTTCAACACCGCACCGGCAAAACCAAAATAATAATATAATATATTCCATCCAAAAACTCAATGTTTCCGATTCACAACCACCCCTCCCCCACCACCGCCAACTGTGAAAACATAAAATATTCATGTGAAGAAGTAACACATTCATGTTTTTTAAGAAAACAATTCAGTTTTAAACTTAATTTAAACACATATCTATGCATGAACAACATTTATTACATTCCTTTGCCTTTTCCCTTTCCCCTCATGAACCACAAGAGTTCAAAACTTTAGTGATATATTTATAGGATATTTGTATAAGCAAGGTAGCATAAAATTCATATCTCTATATCATTTCCATCTCAAGAATACGAGCATCTTTATCTATATACTCGTACACATAAAAATACCTTGCTCTAATATTGCAAATATCTTATAGTATTTATAACCATATTTTATTATGCGGATTTTCAAAGAGTTCTTCCCTCTGTTTCTGCAAATGAACACGGGCAGGGGATGTGTGTTTATCTGCTTAGGAATCTAAACAAGGACGAAAGACACAAGACGCAACCGAGACAGGGAAAAAAAATCGATTTGACTCACAAAATATTGGTAGTTCCAGGGATTCCAATGTAAGCAAACGATTTCTAACCCTACCTTAACCCTAACTCTGACTTCGACTCTTACTCTTACTCCAACCCAAGGAGGAGGACGATCCAATCTGATCCTAGCCAAGAACAGGAACAATAAGTGGGAGGGAAATATACGAGCGTTCAGAAGGAAGGCATCCGTTTGACGTAATTATCCTTTTTGATTTGTAGACGGTGCTCAGGCTCACGTGTATGCGTGCAGCAAGTCTTTTCCGAATGTATCATTAGACAAAATTCCATTCCAAGAAATTGATACTCATCCGATACCCTGTTCGGTCTTGCAAAAAAGAAAAAAATGAAAAAAAATTAAAAGGATATAGCAACAAGGAGCAAAAAACAAAAAAAATCATATTCTATAGAAACTCTCTCTTTTCTTATCCCATCGCGTTGGTTGGCTGGGTTGGAATCCAAAAAAAAAAGGATTCTCCAGACAACCTTTGTTTTTGAGTTTAAATCGTACACAAGAAAGGGGTTGTACAAGTCATGTCGGTGTCGGTATCGGTGTCCCCACAGTCACAGAGGTACCCGAATCCCATACCTGAGAAAATTAGATAAACAAGTCACGTTGAAGTTGAAGATACAAAATTTACGGCAGAACAAGAGCAAAACCAAGAGGAAGAGCATAATGCCTCTGGAGTGTCTGAATGTCTCTATCGCCTTAAGGATGCACCTGACATAAAAGGGATTTGAAAGTTTTTGTGTGTGTCGCAGTACCTTGCCTTACCTAAACCTATATCTATCTCTTATGTACCTATGTGTAGTGTACCTTCCTAGCTATACGTATACATATAACATTAATTTGTTTCCTTATATAATAATTGAAATTGGCAACAATAAAGGCAAACACATGTCTCGTGTAAACTTAGTATAAACTTGAAAATGGGGGGTTTGTCTGTCTGCAGTTGTTTTCTTCGAGAGGATGTGCTTTAAAATGGTTAGTGTTAGGTTTATACGAGTATGTGTGCTATTTCTATATTTAAGTAAAAATTCTGTGAGTTATTCTTATCTTATAAGGTTGTTAAAGGAATCCTGTAAGACAGATGTTTGGGAAGATATATTTTATGCAGGTGAACAATGGAATTCGGAGGAAAAAAGTCTTAAGTTTTTTGATTGTTTGGCAAAAAGATTTGAAACAAATCCTTAATCATGTTTTAAGCTTAATGACTTTCTCTCACAATAAGTCAAAATCTAGAAGTGGCTGTTGTGTTGGGTTCAAATGAATTCCCGCGTTCTTGGGGAAGTTTCCGGATTGAAATTTGTCACTAGGTTAAGGTACTTCTCGGGAGCAGTTAGGATCATGAGAGTCCAGGGACTATGGACTTTGGTCTAATCATAGTAAAAATAGTTATGTACTATCGTTTCTGTTTTGGTCTCCTTTTTTCTCTAGAGAAGTTCAATTTGTAGTTTGTTTAGAGTTTTAGTTTCTTACTTAAATGGTAAATTAATTGCCATTTTTTGGAGACAATACTAAAATTTTTTAATAGGAATATTCTTTAAAGGGAATTCGACAGTTTATGACCTGATTATGTAATTTAAATCTTATTTTGACATCCATTACCTTCTCTGTTTTAAGAAACACTCTGAAGCTAAAAAAGTGACAATATTTGGGTTGAAAATTAATTATAGAAAAAAAAATACGCCTTTTGAAGTTGAATACATAAATGGTTTTGATATTTTTGTCCGATTATTAACACTTCACTACATAGTATAAAACAAATTCGCTTTCTCTGTCCCCATGTCCCTATGTACATATGCTTAAATCTTTAAAACTACGCAACGGATTTTGATGCGTTTTTTAAAGGCTTATATGTATAACTAGATAATGTTTTTTGAATCAAAAAATTAATTTCTAAAATTTCATTCTAGACTGCGTTTCATTCCATATTCATTAACTCCTTAAAGCATTATACGATAGTATACTTTAAGGTGGCGCAACTATCGTTTATTAAATAAATTGATTTTTAAATAATATGTACAGTATACTTTAAGAAAAAGACGAACTTCAACTCAATACAATTCAAATACATATATGTTATTTTATTATAGATACACTTCTTTGTAAGTTCCGAAAATAATGAAAATTTTGATCGGTTGGTGAAATATCGGCCAATCTAACAGCCAAGCGAGACAAAGTTCACCGGGTCCTCTAGTAAATGATAATTCAATTAATTGAGCATAAAAAGAAAAAAAATATGATATTCGGTTGAAAAACATACAAATTCAAAATCTTTGTCAAAAACTTAATTCTTATTTTAAGTTTCTCTTTTCAAAACTATGAAATTGATAAAAAAAAATTTTTGAAACATGTCTAATGTTTTTTGAATATGACTTGAGGTATCTATGTCCTCTATTGTCTTAGTGAAAGGTTCAAGTCAATCCGATTGCAGTTTATTTGATTCATTTGGTTTTTAAATTTTTTAAGAAAATATTAAGAATTGTAGTTTTTAAATGCATTCAATTTTATTTTTATTTTTTTTAGCGGATTCATTTTGAACGTGAATCAGAATTTGTTAAAATTTAATCTGAGGCGAAATTACAATCTTATACCAAATTTTTTCAAAAACCTATTTTAACTGTTTATTCTTGTGATTTGAAATTTAAAAACGGTCCATTTAATTGTAAATTATTATCACCCGATTGAAAATGTTCTATCATAAGGTTACACTTACATAACTGTCAAACATTTTTTAACTAAGGTACATTAATGTCAAAGTTAAACTATTTTTATGCAAAAGAAATTCGAATATCCATATACATGTACTTTTTTTAAGACAAATTTATTCGACTGTCACTGTCAACTGTCATTGTTAATGTCACAGTTTTTTTTTTAATAAATTTTCTTTAAATATTTCAACCAAAAGACATACATTGCTAAAATAGGTCGTAAAATCACAAAGCATGAGAACTATGGTCCCTTTACTTCCCAATGAGCAGTGGACTTAGTTCCAGTGGACTTATTTCCCTGTATGATATCGTAGGTGAATTCTAGACATTTTTCCATAGCTTGGGATGAAGCCACACTGGTATATTCTCGGATGATTATACAATCACCAAAAATTTCTTTCAGGAGTACTTACGATGAAGGAGTTAGTCTCTACCTTTGGCGTTGTAAAAATTTTCAATCATATGCTAATTTCGAACATAAAAGCAATTTGATATGATTTTTGCGTTTGAATGTTGACTTTCACAGATTAAAGAATCATTTATGACTTGGATTAGCATAACTGGCCCTAAAAGACTGCCCTGGAGTACTCCACGATTTGGCAATGAAAGCCATTGAATACAAATTTCTAAACATATCGTCGCTGTTTAAGAAAACCAGCATAACTAAAAAAACATGAATCTTCAGAAAACGAGTTTAAAGTTGTGTCATACGACATTTGAAACAAATTCCATAAAGCTGGATTACCAAGAGCTACAGTTATGCCAGTTTGACAGAAAGATAGAGAATTTTTCTTTATTCGATTAGCATCATTAACTCAAAAATCGTGTTTTTTGAGCTATGCCGGTTTTCTTCAACAGCGACGATATGTAAAATGTTAAAATTCTTAATTTCCAAGATCCCAAGTAATGAAATTTAAAATAATGACGAAGTTCTAGTCGATGGTTTGAAAACAGAATAGAACGAATGCTAACAGACATTCAAACATACGAATCAGCTTTTTCAGATTGGATTTAATTGAGATTTTAAAATAAAATTCTGATTAAATGTCAAATAAGTCGGTGCAAACGAGTCTACCTAATGTGAACTCGGTCTAAACATATTTCGAGTAAATGAAAATAATTCCAAGATTATAATTTTAATTCAATGAATTCAGAAATACATACTTTTTACTAAATTTGGTTAAAAGTTAAATTTGGTTGATTATTATCTTTCGAAGGCCCCCTTTCAACTTAGAGCTCGATACCCTTGCCGTTACACTCTTGATCCTAATTTGATATTGGAAGTAAAATAACTGTATAAAAACCTCTTGAAATTCATAGTTTTCATAGCACACAATTTTAGCCAGGTCAATTTATAAGCGAAAATGTTAGTACCTACCTTTTCATTTTCGGTAATTTTGCTATAATGTCACTTTTTTTGCTCGAAAACGACCGCTACTTATTTCTATTTCCATTCAGCAGTCTAGTTCTAGAGTCAGGGTCCAGTGACACTTAAAGTTTTCCATTTTTATGGCCTAAAGCTAGTTTTTCCGTTACAATTCATCCGCTCTATATGCTGCAGAAAGGAAAATGGACTAATGCGTCTAGCGCGATTAAAAATAAATATAGGTGTTATACATACCTTACTCTAGTCATGGACCCGGAGGACATCCGGAAAACCTTCTCCAACGATAAACCTATATACCTACCCACTTACATAAAAATGGCCTTCCTCTAAAAATAAAAATTAACTTCATAAGGACCAAGGACACTTTGGAAAAAGTAAAACAAAAAAAAAAATGTCGAAAGCGTCCAAACGAAGATAATCGAAATGGTTGAGTGAACCTTGTTAGAATTCGAAAAAAAAAGAAAAAGCGAAAAAAAAAACTGAAAACTTAATCACCCTTGGGTTTTTGAGGGAAACATTTAAATTAAAAATTAAATAGCTTGGGACTTTTTAAGGCTGAGCGCACATCATCTCGAATTAAATTTCATCTGCATTCGTTTTGGAAGTCGTACTCTGTTGACAGAGCACGCGTAATATTTACTTATATAGAAGTTATTTCCTTAAATAACCTCCAAATTTATAAGAGCATTTAATTTGATACCTCCGCCGCGCCGCTTCCTCCCTCGTTTTTGAAGCTTGGGGGGGAAATAGATATAAGTTTCACACTTAGCATACTTCGACTTCATTCACATGAATGAGGGAGGGAGACAAAGTGGTCGGATTTTGAGATGCAATCGCTTAATGTTGATGTTGACACATCTTAATTGTTGATTAGCTGTAAAATGTTGTTTGTGTGCCTTTCATGTAACATGCATACATACACAGCTCGGAGCAGTAGCATGCTTATTTAAATAGATCAAAATCAAAATCAAAACTGGATGACAGTTCTTCAGAGTGTGCGGTGGTTTGTGTGTGACATTTTCTTGCTTTGAGCCAAATAAGGAAAAAGTAAAGTTTGCTTTTAGGTTTAGAATTTAGATGTACGAGTATCTTGGATTTTCCCAGCTGAAAAATTGAGGAAAAAGGCTTCAGGCAATCAGATTGAGATTATGTTGTGATGTGATAAGTGGATTACTATTTGTTTATTAAAATGAGGAAATAAACTCGTTTCAGTTTCTGCAATTGAATGTTTTGCTGAAACAATTGATCTGTGAGCTGTGACAGTTGTTGATGCTTTATTTGTTCGTCAATAGAAACTGTCAGTGGACTTAATTTGGGAGTGCGAATGTCATGAAAAGGAATGGATTACATTCGGAAATAAGGAGGACAGCACTTTTTGCGAGTGAGTGTGTGGAACATGCAACTAGGGTTTATTAACTTTTCGATAATGCTTCTGGTTTTTTTGCTTTGATTTATCAGTTAACATCAGGAAATGTACAGAAAGGAAAACTTTCAATCAATTAAGGCGAAAAGTGGCGTATATTAAAGTAATTTTAAAACTATGACTACAAACTTTTAGAAAGTACTTCACTTCTGTTTAAGAAATCGAGGGAAATCGAATTAAGGAATCAGGTGAAGTTGTTTCAGTGTTTCTCACATTTCGATTGATTTAAAAATCTTTTTTCAATTTTAATTTTTGAAAAACAAAAATACACTGAATTACAAAAACAGTGGCTATAATTTTATAAAAGATGGACAAAAAAAACATTTTTTAATAGGTACTATTTCGTTTTTTGAGATAAAAATAAGTAATTCAAATAAAAAAATTTAAAAATTGTTAAGAATCTATGAATGAAGAATAAATTAACAAAAATGGACAAAATTTCATAAGTTAACATTTTAAATTTGTTTCCTTCCTAGTAGTGGGTATTTCAACTCCAAACATCTAACAAATCTTTAATTTGCCGGGGCATACCTTGGATAAGGTTCCTTAAGATGAGGTTTTCCAAATTCTCCCATTCTTCGATTAGATCAGATCTCCACCCACTAAATGTCTCGGGAAGTGCAGGTCGTCTCCTAATCATTCTTCCCAGCATATCCCAAACATGTTCGATGGGATTTACGTCCGGTCTCATCACAGGCCAAGCAATCACGTCAATTTCGACTTCTTGCAAGTAATCAGTAACGCACCTGGCAACATGTAGTCTAGAATTTTCCTGCATCAAAAGGAAGTTTTTGCCAATAAATGTTGCGAGTGACCCACATATTCTTCCAGAACGTTTTCGATGTAATATTTGGAGTTCACCGACCCTTCTACGATGTACAGCTCGGTTTTTCCTTTCATAGCAATTCCTGTCCACACTATGTCGGAAACTCTTAAGGAATTTTCAAGCCAGACAACTGTTAACGAAGAGTATCTCTCACCCGATCACCTCCAGACTCTGCTACGTCCATCTGGGGACCACAGACAAAACCTGGATTCATCAGTCAAAAGAACTCTGCTCCAGTC
Organism: Scaeva pyrastri; assembly: GCA_905146935.1. Lineage (NCBI taxonomy): Eukaryota > Metazoa > Arthropoda > Insecta > Diptera > Syrphidae > Scaeva > Scaeva pyrastri. The sequence goes on from LR989929.1 coordinate 52,793,855, forward strand.
AACCTCGGTCCAATTTTGGGAAAGGCGAGCAAATTCCATCCGCCGTGTCGTTTGTGCAGGCCTTCTTGCTATCACTAATCACCGCCTCACTGTTTGTGCATTCACAGCCCTCACTCCATAGGATCTATATCTGTGAGACAGCTCTACCGCTGTTTGATGACGATCTCGATGGCCTTAAAGTACCAAATATTAATCATCCCTTGCAGATGTTGCTCTGGGGTGACCTGAACCTTGACGCCGGGCGTAAGAGTTGGTTTCCCTGTAGCTTTTAATGTTTTTCCTTAGCGTCGTCTCCAGTTTACTGATCATAACAGCGAGCGGCGTACCGCACACTTCGTCCATCCTCAGACAAAGCCAACTCCCTGGTGACTTCTTCTGCATATTTTTTTTTTCACAAAATTACTAAAAAAAAAACTTACATATTTAAAAATGTACGGGGTCACGGAAGCCAAAATGCGTACATCTTTCATCTGGTATGAAGAAATGATTATGTTGTGGTTTTTCTCAATAGGATTCACGTATTACAAGGAAAATGGAAAAACTATTTGCAAACAAATACACAAATATACCAATTAACTAAAAAACAAATAAGCTTTGGAAAAATATAGCGGTATATTGTCAAAATGATAACAAAACATTTACATAAGTATGACTGCGCCACTTTTTTTGTAACTCAGTGTATATTTTCTTCAAAGAGATCAAAATAGAAAACATTTCCTTAAAATTACATTTTCCGTCTTATCACAGCAGGATTTGCCTTAAATTTTTCAGGAACCTTGCTCTGAACATACCCGAATGGCCCGAAGGACGACAACGACTTGAGACATATAAATTATTTGCAACACTCTGCCGTTGAGCCCCCATGTTGTCTTCACTTTGAATATTTCCATATTAGCCACTTCCATCCAGGACGGTCGGCAACTGAATACACCCGTTTTTCAAAATCCTGATCTTAAGTAGAATCTTAAACTTCTAACAAAACTTATCATTTTATTCCAGTAACTTTTTCTCTTTAACTAACTTAAGTTCAATTCTTTGTATCAAGGATTTCATAAATAGAATAGCTATAATCGTACCTTTTATGTTATATTATAAAGAGTTCAATCTAACATTATTAAATTTCACCCCCTCAAATTAGGGAACAAAAATATTTGAGATATTTGAGAATCAAATCCAAGACTACTCGTCGTCGTATTTATTTTCGTTACTCATCGATGTTATAATAAATCTTCACTTCCATTTCCCTTCTTTTCTTTTTCTCGTTGACATCAAAGATGAATTGCAAACTATTTTCACTTCAACACTGCGATTAAATTGCGAATTTTTATCATTGTTTGTCGCCAATGTGTCAGATGAGTGACTCTTTTCAAAATCGAAATCGAATCGAAATTTATATAAAAATAGATTCGCGAAAGATACAATGACTGGACAAGAAAAATGAATTCCGTTTGCTTAAGTCGAAGGTTTGAAATGGAGGAAAAAAAAAAATAAATTCGAATCAATGCAATGTTTTTTTGTCAAAATAGAATAAACTTGGAACTATAAAAGTTCACTTTCGATACAAAAAGACACGTTTTGGATTCATTTAATAGTAACCGATTTCAAGCTATAATTTAGACGTCTAACATTGTGATTAAAAAATACCAAAAATCATCACACCAAACCATCACTCATGATTCCATTGCACGTGTAAAAATAAATAATCCCAGGTGAAAAATTAACTATTTAATCTTCAGACTATTCCAAGTAATGCGAAGATATTATTATCATTGCTCTTCTCGATTTCATCATCATGGGAAAAAGTTTGAGACGCGTCATCTTCATCAGTTTGTATTTTTATCATGATTTGATGTAACTTTGTCTGTTAGTTTTATTATTGTGCAATTTTTTTTTTCTTCCTTCTCTGACTAAATCTTGTGCCATTAAATAAATTGAATCACATAAATTCGTGTCTAATGTAAGAGGAAAAAAATTTAAGCAACTAGAATTTACAAATCAATACAAAAAAAACAACAACAAAAAATGTGTAGAAATTGGATATTTTTTGGAAGCACATTTCACGAAATATAAATACTTGATGTGAGTAAGAGTTAAAGTTTTAAAGAACGTGATTCAAGATACGGAAAAAAATAGTTTGTATGAAAAATCTTGAGATATATGAAATTGATATTTTGCTGATGTATAATTTTGTGTAAAAATACAAATGCTTGTACCTACTAACGTAAGATTGGCCACTGGACATTTATTCTGAGTCTTGATCACCAGTCTCCTAGATTGGATAATTTTTGACAGATGGTGTTATAATTAACTTCCCATAGGGAGTTATTGTAATCGGTCCAATTTGTCAAATTGAATTTTTTGACAAATCTAGACGTTTTAAGGTTCGTAGAATCTAGATCCGTCATTTGTATAGTGTGGTGCATGTGTAGGTACCTGCGTTTGTACGTTTGTACATTTGTACGTTCCTACTTTCAAGACGAGATCTTTTTCGTCCACGGTATCTCAAAAACGAATAGAGATATTGACTCCAATTAAATTTTATTTCAGAAGATGCAGAAAGGACTTTCATACAAATTTTGGTATGTTGCAAATATCTCAGGAGCGAAAAATGCTATTAACTTCAAATACATTTTATTGCGTTCATTGTCATGTCATACAGATTTTGTAAGAAATTTAGAAAAAAAATTCAACATACCGTTATTTTGTTAAAATAGAAAAGCTAAAACACAAATGTTTGCGCTCAAATATACAAGGAAGGGAAAGTAATATTATCTTCAAAATATGTGAAATGATGTTTTTGACATCTTGAAAAATTTTGGAAAAATTCAATTGACAGTTTTCTTGCAAAAAAAAGGTACAAAAAATTGGTAAATAATGTTTTTTAACTCGAAAGCGGGCAACAATATTGACCTCAAAATCATTATATTTTATACGTTATACAACTAAATATCTTCCTAACAAGCAATGAGCAATGATATTGATTTCAAATGTAATGATAAAATTTTGACGAATATGAAATTGAAATTTATTACAATAAATAAAAAACTAGAAAAAGTCTTACCAAAAATTTGTAAATATTGTTTTTAGACTACAAAATCTCGAGAAAGTTCTTAAGTCTGATAATAATTTACTTTTTAATAAAATCAATCAGCATCAAAAGTCGATTAATCAATTGATATCAAATATGTTAAGTTTTTTTTTTATATACACAAAATTAAAATCGAAAATACCTAATTTTGAACGACCAACAAAATCCTTGTCCAATAACTTGTGCCGTATTTAACAAACGCAAAACATTTTTAGGTTTTCTTAAAAAAATAAGCATACAAGCTTGAATATTAAGACCTCAGTACGACTAATAAACGAAGAAAAATGAACAGAACCGAGTTGCAAAATTGGCTTGAAGAACATAAAATAGAATTTTCATCAACTGCCACTTATACACAATTAAAAAAGCTGTATGAAGACAAACTTTCTGAACTAGAAGAAAGGAATTTTGAAAATTCCAACAATTCCGCAAATAGTCAAAGAGATGCACTTAACCCTTTGATAAGCCAAAAAGAACTTGGAAACAACAATCAAGTCGAGGAACCTGCATCAGAAATCGGATTCTATCTCTTACAGCAGAGGAAGCTGAAATTTATATACACTTAAGAATACTAGAAAAACGTCAACGTTTGCAACAATTGCAACAAGAACTGGCTCTTAGTCCGAATATTTTTCTTCCCCCAAAATTTGAAGATATTCAACATACCATCATACCATTTGGTGGTGATGAAGCTTGTGATGCCCGTAAATGGATTGAAAATTTTGAAAGAGCTTGCGATTCGGTAAGTGGTGATGATATATTTTCGACGTTTGATGAAAATGGATTCCACTGCCGAAATTTTTCTTCTGGTGGATAATTCAACAAATTATGCGGCGTTTCGCAAAATTTTTTTGTAAAACTTTGGACATTCATACTCTATTTCTAAAGTAATCGATACTCTACGAGAAACAACTTTCCAATCATCGAGGCTATCTGTTATGGGCTATATTCTTAAAATGCAAGAGTTGGCTGCACGTGCCAACATTGATGAAACACAAGTTATTCAGTTCATAATTGAAGGTTTTCAAGATAATTCAGTAAACATTGCTGTATTGTATATCCAGCTTGCAGTTTACAACATCTGAAGCAATTGTCTCATCAATATAGTAAATTGCGCCGCAAACGTGAAGCAAATGAAGCATTTAAATCTTCATTAACTACGAGGGTTTAGTTTATAAAAAATTAGAAAATGGAAATCTGTTGTTACATGTACCAAAAGAAATGGAATTGTAAATTATAAGAGTGGCACATGAAAAAAAAATGTCATATGGGTGTTATGAAATGTCTTGAACAAATCAAAATGCATTATTGGTTCCCAGGTATGAGAGAAAAAATTGAAAAGTATATTCAAAATTGTATTCAGTGTTTAACGTATTCTGTGCCACAACCGTCAATTCTTTCTAAGAGAAAACACATTTTGGTTATAGTAGATGCTTTTACAAAATATGTCAAACTTTATCCCGTAAATTCAACAAGTACTAAAGAAGTGTGTGTTTGTCTAGATAAGTATTTTGAATATTATAGTCGACCTCGTCGAATCATAAGTGATCGTGGTTCTTGTTTTTCATCGCTTGATTTTGAATCATATCTACTTGAAAATAATATTGAACATGTGAAAATAGCTACAGGTTCACCTCAGAGTAATGGTCAAGTTGAGCGTGTCAATCGAGTTCTTAAGTCGATGTTATCTAAAATTACTGAACCGATTCAACATTCAAATTGGTCGAAACACTTAACAAGAGTCGAATACGCTCTTAACAACTCTGTTCATTCCACAACTGGTGCTACACCTTGTCAATTATTATTTGGTGTAGAACAACCTGGTTGTGATGTTGATACTTTGTCAGAATATTTGGACAATAAACGAAATTTGTCTTCTTATCATGATATAAGAACTCTACGACAAAAAGCTTCTGATAACATTGAATACCATCAAGTCTAAAATTTCAGAATATTATGGAAACACACACAGACCACATATTGAATTTTCAGAAGGAGATTTCGTTATGATTAGATTTATCCCTAAATTCCGTGGTCCATACAGTGAACATAAGGTTCTTCCGAATGATCGATACGTAATAAGAGACATTGAAAATTGTCAAGTAACTCAAATTCCTTATGATGGCATAATTGAAGCCTAGCGAATACGTTCCTGGGTTGATTGGCGAGATTCTCATACTTAAAAAAAAATCTTTTTCAAAATGGTAATACCTGTATTAATATTTTGTATTTAAATTCATGTAATAGGGGTTTATTGGAATTTTACTTCTATTATAATTAATTATTTTATTATTAATATTGTTAGTATTCATGATTTTTGTTTTTGATTTTAATATTGTTATTATTTTTTTTTGTTAAATGAGTTTCTTGATCGAGCCGATCAATATAGTCAGGATGGCCGAGTTGTAAGAGTATTTGTGTCAATTAAACTTTATATTGTACTTTTACTTTATTAATTACTAGTAATTACCTACAATATTTATTGTCATTAAATTTATTATTAAAAATCATTCAATAATAATAATTCAAAAGATAAAGATTGTTTTAAGAAATTAATATTTTTAATAAAAAACATCCTAACAAATTGTATATTTAACATCAAGTTATTTATTTTTTGGAGGCAGCACGTAACATTTTTTGTTCGATCCAAAGATTTTAAATTTGAATTCGACTCCAGAACACTTTATAAGATGTTTTTTTTTTTACATGCTATTATTGTTCATCGTTTGAAATAAAATTAAAAAAACCTTAATGTGATTTATAAAGCTGAAATTATAAGTCTTATTTCAGAAAAAATACTTCATATCTAATTATTTTGCCACCACTGTATGTACATATGTACATACCGTCCGTTTATTGCTAAAAACCACTTATTACGCTTTTGGTCAAATTTTATCTTAAAATGCAGATCATAGCTATCGATTTAATAACTCATCAAAATCATCAGAATAACAGAAATCCTTCAAAATGTAAAAAAAAGATTGCATTTAGTACATGATGTAATGTAAATTTCAAAACTTCAAACTCAATTTTCCCGAAATCAAAAAAATTTTATTTAATGACTATTTGCAATAAACTGACGTGTGTCGATTAAATTTTTATAATATTTTCAGTTTATTTGAGAGTTTAGATTAAGAATCTTATTTTCCAAGATAAATCAGAAATTCGTACGAAAGTGTGTTGAATACATTATTAAATTCTAAATACTAATTCCGGAGAATTTTCAGTTTTAACTGACTTACTCGTACATATTTTGAAAAAATGAACTTGAAGGTGGTTATAAGTGCTTAAAAACATAGAGGGAGGTAAGCTGTTAAGATTGTAAGAAGTAAATTGTAAATTTCTATTTCTGCTGAAAACAATTTATTTCATTCAAAATGCACTTATAAACTCGTGCAGGAAAATATCCTTGTGCTTTTTTATTCTGGGATTTGATCCTTAGAGTAAGAATATGGACGCCATACATGTAACATACATTTTAGAAAAAGTCTCACAATTATTGTGAGTGAGCATGAGTTCCAAGAAATTTGAAAAGCTAAATCAAGAAAGCTTCTTAAAGTCACTACAGATTTAAACTTAAATTTTGTTTTCTATTTCAATTTAATATCAGGACTTACACAATAAAATAGAAAACACATAAATGAACAATGACCAGACATTTATATAAAGAAGATACAATTCATGTACACATGCGTATGTACATATTTCAATTTAATTGTGAGTTGCTTGGTGTGTTCATACATATGTACGTATATGAATATGTACTTTATAAAAGTACCAAAGTGCAATGAGTGTTAAGTGTGTAAAGATTTCCAACAAAAACAACAACAACGACGACGACGACACGAGTGCAATTAGTTTCTTTTGGTTTTGCCTCGAATTCAAGGAATTCCTTTAAAAGTGTCCGTATAATTAATTCTCTTCCATGCGGAAAAGGACCCGTATAGAAATAAAAATTACATACATACCTATACATATAATGAGAAGAAAATTTAAAATGATTGTAGCATTTTCGGTGATGGAAATCAAAGCTTGTTAGAGAAATTGTTTAAGAAAATCATGAGGGGCTTAGTAATTAAGAGTACTTAAGTAAAATACACGAAAAGACAACTCAAAAGTATTTTGTTCACGTGGGTTTGTTTTTTTTTTTTAATTTTGTATTTATGGAGTGAAAATACAAAATATATAAAAACATTACAAAAAAGAAATGTCTTTTTAACAATCTACAATTACCGAGATAAAATAATAAGACGTCTAGGTATAATAAAAGCACCACTAATAAGTGCCCAAATTTTTTATTAAGACATTCGTTTTTGGCGTTTATTTTTCAAAGATCAAATTAACAATCGTCATATTGACTTAAAACTTATGTCGTTTTTAATTGACAATCCGGAATTGGAAGTAGAAGCAGAATCCCAATTGAACAGTTTTCTGAATTCTGAAAAATTTTAAGTTTGGTGTGAGTGTATTGGTGAAGTGTGACATGTGTTAACAACATATGTCTATTTATGTACGGAACAAATTAGGAACAATTATTGTGAAAATATTTTCAATATTATTTTCCATTATTTATATTTAAATTTTAATTTCAAGCAATCACTTCACAGTTCGAATAATTTGTTAATTCAAAAAATATGACATTTATCAAGTGTGACATTTAAAATCTTTGAATGTGTGAGTGTTTCTGTTTTTGCTTCTGATTTTAAATCCAGAAGAGAAATCTCTTCTTTTTCAGAATCAGAACTGTCACTTTTGCCCAATTGAACGTTTTCAGAATGCTTTATTCTACTTCCAGATTGCCAATTAAAAACGACATGACGTTTCTCAATAAAACCGTTTAAACCGTCCAAAGGCGCTCCGTCACCGTTTGAACCCAATTCACCACGCTAGTGTCAAAATTTAACCACACGAAAAAATGTAACCAAAATTTGAACGCAAATTCACACATGACTTAAGTTTTAAGGCAGTTTTCCAAAATTTTGGGTGTCATGACGTTTTTCTATTCACGAGTTATTCTATTGGGTGATAAGAAAAAACGTTGTTTTTAAATTAAAACGTTATCACAGTGCTAAGCCTAAGTTGAACAGAAAATTCTAACAATGGTGCAAAATTTTAAACGATTTAGCAAATTGTTAAACCCATTTTTAGCAATTTGCTAAGTTAAAAAGATAGTTTGTTAATTTTAAACGATTTTAACATTTTACTAAATCTTATCTGTCATTATCCTACAAAAAATTCTTTCCAATTTTACTTCAAAGTGTTGATTCTTTTGTTTTTCATATTTCGTGAACTAAACATTGTTTTTTAATCAGTAAAATGCTAAAGGAAAAATATTTGAAGAAGTGCAGAAAAATGCTTTTTTTCGAGAAATCTACATCATGTGTATTTTAATCTTATTGGATTGGATTGGATTGTCCGGTTTAAAGTTGGGACATTTCCAACTAATGGGTCCGTTTGCTAATTTTCATGAGCTGTCACTATTTCGACATGTTTTTATGCCCGTTTTTTAATAAAAAGGAGTTAGCAATTTACTAGTTAGCAAAACGAAAAAAAAGGGTTAAAAATTTTGGAGTCGTTAGTAAATTGTTTAATATTTATCAAATTGCTAGTTAATAAAATGTTAAGACCTTAACAATAGGTTGTTTAAAATTTTGCGCCAATGTTTTTTATGCAACTCGACATTTGTTTTTTGGATATAATGGTTTTGAACGATAAAACTTAACGTCGTCGATATTATCTAACGTCAAATGTTTTGAACGAAATAATACTTCACTTGGAGTTAAAATTTTGCGTCAGTTCAATTCTCAAGAAACATTTACAGTTAAATGTCTCATTAATATGAAAGGCCAACCTCAGTCAGTTTTTGACAGTTTTTCATGTAAATTACAAAAGTCAGTCAATTTGTATTTTAGATATTATTAAAAAATCAAAACGTCCAAAAATCTTATATAACTCATTGTCGTTAAATAAATCTCAAAACAATAAATTGTAAAGACCTCGAAATACTATTGAAATGTTACTTTGCCCAATATGAACTTCACAACATTCAAACTGAGCGTCTTAATTAGGTTTTCAACAAAAAAAATCCAAAATTTTAGAAACTACTTTAAAATGTACAATCGTCGTAATGAGGCAGCGGCAATGATTTCCATTTAATTCAAAATGTTTGCAAATATTATTATTATGAATTTGGATGACAATCTGGGAAAAAAGACTGATTTTCGTCACATATCCGGGATTTTTGCAATAAGGTTTTTCGATATTTTTAACTTCCCATAGGGAGTTATTGTAATCGGTCCGATTTGTCAAATTGAAATTTTTCACAAATCTTGACGTATCAAGGTCCCTAGAATCTATAGACCTATGTTTGACAGGTTATAACTTCGAAAGATGCAGAAAGGACTTTCATAAAAATTTTGTGAAAATATTGGTTGTTAGAAATATCTCAAGAATGGAATGTTAGAAATATCTTCAAAAAAAATTTTATTATATAGATTGTAATATGATACAAATTTGGCATACATTTGGAAAATTTTCAACTTACCGTTATTTTTTTAAATAAAAAAACTAAAAAAGAACATGTTTGACACTCAAATATACAATGAAGGAAAAATGATATTATCTTCAAAACTATTTTCTATTATGTAAAACGTTGTTTTGGAAGTTTAAAAAAAAAATTCAATTGACAGTTTTTTTACAAAAAATAAAAAAGTACAAAAAATTCTACCAAAAGTTGGTAAAAAGTGTTTTCTGACTTGAGTGTCTCGAGAACGAGCACCGATATTGACTTCAAACTTATTTGTGTTTCTACAAAATACAATTAAAAATATATGCTACAATTTTGACAAATATCTAATTGACAGCTTTTTTTACGAAAATGAGAAACCAAAGCTGAAATTTACCGAAAAGTGTCAAAAATTGTTTTTTGGCTTAAATATCATCACAACTTCAATACCTAAAAAATGATAAAATATTGACGAATATCAAATTGAAATTTTTTTTACAGTAACATTTTTTTTTTCTGCTTCAATATCTCTGATAATTTTTTTGTTAGTAAAATTGTCATCAATCAGTATCAAAAGTAAATCGATTAATATCAGGAACGCCAAGTTTTCAAATTCGGCATAATGGGAAGATATCAGTGTGGGTCGCATCCAGCCTCTTTTTTGTTGTTGAGTGTTTCGGCTATATATTTCTGAGAATTTGACAGCTTTTCAAAAAATGTAAGGATCTTCGATATTAACAGAATTTGTCGATAATATTCTTGTAGTGATGTCCAATGTGCATAGCCAAAAAATGTTAATAATTAGATATGAAACACACTTATAATCATGGAAACCATTTTTGAACATTAAAATAAGTATTTCGACATGAGACAATTATTATTTTATTGGTACACACATTTTACTCCATTGAGCTGAGAAAGCATATCGGAGATTTGTATCTTCCCTTTTAAATCATCTCAAACTCAATATTGATCAAAATCCCGAGTTTCAATTGGAAATTTATTTGGAAAAATCCCAATCCCTTCCCTAAGTAGACTAAATATAAAAATCCAATTTCTTACCTAAATAGCTATACAACCCTTTTTGATCTAAGTATATAAACACAAAACACTAAACAAATATTTTTACTAAGTTTTGTGTTTGAATTAAGTACAAGCAAACAAGCTTAATGAATACCCAAATCGCCATTTTGTTCGAAATAAAAAAAAAAAAAACTACATTCTCTAAAACTCTTAAATCTAAAATGATTTCTTATCCTTTCAATATTTTTTTTTTATTTTATTGTATTTTTTTTTGACCTGAACCCTCATTAAATTAAAATCAAAACAAGTTGTCACTGAATTTTACCTTTAAAATAACATAAACTCTTCAGTTAAGCCTTATCTATTCCATTTTTCAAGAACAGTCCTTTTATTCCAAAAAAAAGGTTGACAAGAAAAAAAAAAAAAAAAAAAAAAAAACGAAAAAAAAGTTCTAAAAAATCCAAATGATATCCCTTAAAATTATTCAAAGCGACATACTTATCTTAAAACTCCTATGAATCTTCAATTCCCCCTGTCCCTGTTCTTCTGTTCCCAGCCCCTACCATATATCGACTTCGACATCGACATCGACATCTGTATCTATTCACATGTATCCTGATGAAAAACTCAAGTAGAAAAACCAATATACACAGACACACAGACCTCTCCTCCATTCCTTCCCACATACGACAAGAATGTATATGAATGCGAGTAACGAGCATTATACTACCTAAACCTACCTACTCGTATAAGTTGGAGTATATGTATCTACTTTGATGTTTTACATATTATCCCCTGCACCCTTATAAACTTTCCGTTCTGTTTTGGATAAAAAAATATACGAGCAAAGAAAAACTTCACCACACAAAAAGTACTCCTTTACCTTTTGACACAAAAGAGGAATATCTATCTAGTTAGGACTTTGCACAGTGATGAAGCTGGAAGCACTGCTCCTTTTTGAGGTTTCTTATTAAAATGGGGCTGCCTGATGGGTTGAAGTAGGAACAGAAGCAGGAGCAAGAGCAGGAACAGTCTTCAAACAGTTAAGCCCAATTCAGATACAGATTCCAATTCAAATTCAAATTCAGATTCATATTGGTGGTCAGGTGCAGGAGGTATTTTGGATATTGAAAAAATCAATTGACGTGACTCCAAGACTGCAGCGAATTGAACTACTATTGAGATACGTGCACGTGAATCCTGGATACAGAATCCTTAAAAGGATTTTCCTCCAGATAATTCAAGCCATGTTAAGGATGTTGCGAAACGCCAAGAAAAAAAAAAAAAAAAACATCGAAAGAACACAGTATTTCAAAACATCTGTAATCAACTGCAGTGGAAACAATTAAGGACACAAAAAAGTTGTCTAACAATTTCAACGAAATCGAAATATATAGGAAAAGCGAAGCAGAAGATATGTTGCACCATGGATTGCTGCAACTACAACTGCTACTATTGGAAACTACAAGTGAATGCCTTGAGGACGAAATATAGGTGCAGCCGTGTAGCTAGCGCACAAGGATACCGAGAATTGTTTGTGTATATCCTTGCAGTGCTATAGAGTTTGCAACTTTCATCTGCATAACATGGCAGCAGGAAAGTTAGATGTTCAATATAGTTCAATGCAGCAAGTGAGTTCAGTTCAAAGGAAATTGCGCCTCTGAAAAAGTGGATGGATACATTTAACTAGACACATATATGAAGACCGAACAAAGTTAGGTTTGAAAACGAACGAAACGAAAGAGAAGAGAACGCTCTAAAAGCGGTCTTCTACGAGTACATCTGTTACACCTGACCTGACTTTTACATGTACGTCATATGGATGTTCGTACTTGGATCCTGGGCTTGGGCTTTGGCTTGGGCCTGAGTCTGTGCATTTTGGCGAGGGAAAGCAAATGGATTTTATCAGATTGTGAAGTTAATTTGCATTTTTTGGTTTTGTGCCGTTTGGAAAGAGATCCCAAAAGCCAAAAGCTGGTTGATGGCTTTATTTGATGTTTAACGTTTGACACATCATGTACAAAGGTATTGAAGGATAAATGGTCGACGTTCACTATATGGATGGACTCAGGGTAGACCGAGGAAGAAGTTCGTGTTTGCTTTTGTTTGAATCTGTAGTAAAATCTCTTTATCGAATGTTGGATTTTTCTTTTTGAAATAGAGAAAAAGAAACCGCATGAGAAACATGCGAGGTGCAGCAACAAAAAAAGGATGTTACAACAGGAATATTGGGTTCGAAGTTTAACGAAATGTGTGAGAGATTTTTTCAAAACCCTATACCAGATACGATTTAAAATACAGTGATGATACGGTCTATGACAAAAGCTGAAGAAATTTGTGGTTTCTGTAGTTTTAAGAAATTGGTCTCCAACAGACAAAAATAAAACTTTTAAAGTAAAATTAAAAAGCAAGAAAACATCTACTTGAAGATGGAAAATTTGGTCGAGTTTGAAGGCTTAAAAATATTCACATGCTTTAAGACGACATATTTCAAAAAACTTAAAAACAGTTTTCTATAGATACTTTAAATGATCTCAGGAACCCGGGTTCTTCGGTGGCTGTGAGATTGGAACACCCTTGTAAGTCAAAATATCTACACTAAAATTCTTCTTTGTATTACTATTGAAAAAAGCATTCTTTAACATCAATTTAAATATTGAAAATAAGTTAAGATTCTGTGGAACGAATAAAAGATAAGACCAAGATAAATTATCTCATGATTAAAATGTTGCTTAAATGTGCACCGAAATGTAAATCATTAATGGCTTAAACAAAATAAATGATCCAAAATGACTTCTTAAAAATATTTTGGAAAACGCCTTGTAATTTGACTTGTAAAGAACTAATTAAGAGATAAGATGAAATCCAAGTCATGAATGACCAAGATCCCCGCCTAAACAATTTTTTAGACTCACACAACAGGTTACAATTTAATGTCAATGAAACCAGCTTTATTTTTAATCGGAAGGTTTCAAAAATCCACCAAGAATTCCAGAATAAAAATTCAGTAAAAAAAGAATTCTATTATTTTAAGCCCAATATATTCCTAATCTTCTAGAAAAAGTAAAGTAATAATCTTTTTCATGTTCATCCATCTTTATCCCACGTCCCTAAAACTACCCTACCTTGTCGCTTGTTTACAAACATAGCCTTGAGAATGAAATTTGTATTTTTCAAAATTCACAAGTCCTTATACAGGAGGTGAGGTGAGAGTGAATTGTGGGACGTGTAAAAAACATAAATGATGGATGGACTGCTCTAAATCTCGCCTTGAAAAATTACCAAAATTAATACAAAACGTTTTTCTGCTCATTCACACTCACACACACTCTAACATTATACACAGTACATAGACATTAGATTGCTTGAGTTCTTAAAGTGGCTGGAAACCATCATTTCACTTAAATTAATTGACGTTGATTTTTAATAAAAATTGAAATGAAAATATCTTGATTTATTGTGCAGTGGAGAATATTTATGTATTATTACCAGAAACGAGAAAAGGAGAAGGAACAAAAAAAAAAAAATAAATAAAAAAAAAACCCAAGGATGTGTCGAATTTGAAAGAATAATATCTTAACTTTTTATCAAAATACACAAATATACACAAAAGCACATCCTTTTAGATGTGGGACGGAGGGAGAGGAGGGCAGAAATGGAAGGAAAAAAATATAATTTATTTTGGACGAAAGAAAACAAATACTTTTCGCTACACATACACACACACACACACTGGGACACGAACATTGTGTCAGCCCAAACAAACTCGTATACATTTTGTTTGTGTCAACGAATCCTTCTTTTGTTTGAATTTTCAAAATCACAGATTTCTAGCTGTTTCCTTGGTGATGCTGTTGATGCCTACGAGGAGGCAGAAGGATAAGCTCCTACACTCCTTCGAGTTCCTTATGCCATGGGATGGATAATGGTTTATACTCGTATAGAATAACATGCTGTGGAATTTTTATAGGCTGAAAAAAGGACGAATAAATCTCAGAACGAGGAACATAAAGCAGAGATGGCACTGGCAGGATGAAATGAATGTGAGAAACGGACAAATGTACTCCCTGACAGTCCACACTTCCACGCGACGACTACGAACGACAACGACGACGAGGACCCTTCGTGTCTCTTTGTGTTATCTTCATCATGTTATAGTGGTAAACCATTGAAATATAAGAGATAATCCCTTTTGGTTGGAGATCATTTTGTTGTAGATAAGTTGTCCTTTAAGCACTTAGGTGCCCCCGCCTGTCCACTAAACAAACAAAAGTGTGGTTGGGGGGGTTTGGTGTGGTGAAGTTTTTCTTATACTCGTATGAGCCAAAAATGTTACTTAAAGTTATGAAACTTGTTTTTACGGACAAAAGGCCGAATGAGGTATAGGGTGGGGGATAGGGGGTGAATGGACAAATGACCATCAGCTTGTTATAGAAACGAAATGGCCTTGTTTAACTTTGATTAATGTGATCCTAGTTCGAGTTGCATAAGCACACAACATAACAGTTATTTGGTCTAATTAAATAGACCGGTGATTAGTTTGGTTAATACGACGACATAAATACAGACACAGAGTGGCTTGAAATAATTTTTGGCGAAATAGAATTAAATAAATGGCTCTACGAATGTCTTGGTCTTAATATTAAATTATTTGTGTTTGCTTGTGTTTAATGAGGATTGAATAAATTAATTCTGAAAATAAAAGTAATAAAAAAATAAACTAATTTTGTAGTCCAAAACGCAATTGAGGACAAATCTGAGACCTTAGTGGCGGTCGACTTTTGGAATGAAAAATATGTAATATTTATGGTAATCTTGAAATGACAGTTCGAAAGGATTATGCTATTGATTACTTTTACTTAGCATAAGTTAATGTTTTTGTAGTTTTAGTTGTCAATAATAAAAGTTACAGGCAAATGACCCAATACTTATGTAGGTAATTTCTAAATGATATCGTTATAAGGAAATTCTAATAAACAAATCTCTTAACGAAAATTTGAGTACTATTAGGATTTGAAATTGAAACTTCTAAAATAGTAAAATTATAAAGGGTCATTCATTTGGTATTTTATTCATTCATTCAAATTTCCATCAAAACTACTCTGGCGCACGTCCTGAATTTGATCTTTGATGGTATGAGTTATGTTGACTTTGAGGACCTATCAATGTTCAAATACATATAGTTTTTGGCAGCTTCTCATAGACTTCTGACTTCAGAAAATTCTACTAGAAAAGGTTTACGAGTAAAGGAGTCAGACTCTCTGCAGCAAGAAGTATCACCTCGTCGTTTTACGTGATTCAAATTTCCATCAAAACTACTCTGGCGCACGTCCTGAATTTGATCTTTGATGGTATGAGTTATGTTGACTTTGAGGACCTATCAATGTTCAAATACATATAGTTTTTGGCAGCTTCTCATAGACTTCTGACTTCAGAAAATTCTACTAGAAAAGGTTTACGAGTAAAGGAGTCAGACTCTCTGCAGCAAGAAGTATCACCTCGTCGTTTTACGTGATCATGCCTTGTTATAATTTCCTACGTAGTATGAGATGTAGCTCATAGTGGCATCATATTATTGGTGTTCATATCATTAAATTCAGGAAAAAATAAGTTCAAGACGCACGACAAATATACCGCTTTCGATTGACTTTGATGACCGGAACCACGGGGCCGATGAAGCCCGAGTTCCGTCACTCCAAAATCCATACCAAATATTGATTTTGATCAAAATACATTTGATGGTTTTGGATCTTATGTGGGTTGATTTTTTCCCATTAATTCAAAATGGACCTCATTATTCAAGATAAATTTTTGATAAAAATGTGGTCAAGTTTCTGAGTCATTTAAATTTCGTATGGGTCCATGTCCAAGTTACAACGTGAAAGGCTTAGTTCTTATGAACCACGCAATATCGACTTCCTCAGATTTTCCTACATACTCGTGTTGACAGTAGCGATTTATTCGACAGATTTTGATACTTCTGTTGATTGACATACTGCTGTTGGTTGTGGTTTACGAAGCCAGTGGTCTCAAAATAATGCACCATCAGGGTCCTCTTGGAAGGAATTTAAGCGATCGAAAAAATTAGCGAAACAGGGGGAATGTTGTTCAGAAGGCCTTACAGAAGTACCCTTCAAATTGACAGTTGAATA
Organism: Scaeva pyrastri; assembly: GCA_905146935.1. Taxonomy (NCBI): domain Eukaryota; kingdom Metazoa; phylum Arthropoda; class Insecta; order Diptera; family Syrphidae; genus Scaeva; species Scaeva pyrastri. The sequence continues at coordinate 52,810,623 of LR989929.1, forward strand.
AGTTCGTTTTATTTCACAACAAAAATCACTAAGTCTTTAATCTAATCGGAGATATATGTACATATGTAATTACAGTAGAAAAGATTCATTCTCTTTTCAAGTTCAAACAACTGGAAAAGATTCCGATAGCTTGCATCTGGCAGTCCCGCAAAATAAATCTAAATGTAATCATCCCGAAAACATTGAACATTCCATACCATTAAAATTAGAATCAATTGAAGAAATGTCAGTTGATTGTTCGTAATGAGAATTATTTTGTCATTCTCTTAATTTTAATTCAACGCCAACTGATGATTAGTTTAACTTTAGATATACCCCAAACACATTAAATAAGTTTGGTACACCAGGGCGTATACTTACTTTTTTTCGTTTTTTGACAACTTAGAAAAGGTGTGCTGTGAGACGAGACACGACGAGTCTTTTTATAATCTGTTCTAATCAAAATTCAAGTACATCAATCTTTTCTCGGTATCGCATCGGTCTCAGTACCATCTTGGTCTCGCATTTTTCTCTCAAATTGTTTAATTTGCAGTCTCGTCTCGGATCTACGATCAGAATACCTTAGAATTAGAACTTAAAATTTGTTTTTTAATCGAACTTCAATATTCCTAAATCCCCCATTTCAAGAATAAAATCAAATTATTTTTCTGAGAAAAAATTATGATTATGTCTAGCCATTTTTCAAAGAAATTTAATTGTCAAGAATTTTGAATACAGACAGAAAAATTGTATTAACACACAATATCCTTCTTTTTTTTTTTAAACATTATTTGAAGACAACTAAAATAAGGCACAGGGTTTCTATGGGACTTAATTTAAGGAATTTATTTGCTTCTAAAATAAATACTTTATAAAATATTTATATAAATATAATTATAGTCCTTTAACTAAAGTCTTTAAAAGTCAAAATTTAACTTTTCATAGTTCCAAAAATTTGATTCATGAAAGTAAGTACAATCTCCAGCAATATGGCCATATTAAAAACTACTCAATTAAAATTCTCGCTCATTACACAAATGTCTGCAAAAAAACCTTCTCTCTTTTGATGAATTGTTTTATTACGAAACAATTGAACGAAATATAAAAAACACACCTTTTTTTCTTGTTTTGCTTTTGAAACAAAAATCCACACCATATACAAAAGTTCTCGACTTAAATTGTAACATTCACTTGCTATCAATCATCCTATAAAAAAAATTCTCATTTTATTGTAAAAATCCTTCTGAATTTATTTTTTTTTCTCATAAAACAAACATCATCAGGCGATAAATAAAAAACGAATTAAGAAAAAAAGACGGATAGGCAAAGTGATCCAAATGCAATAAAAATAAATATTTTCGTTTCCGTTCTTGACAGTGCCAACGGACAGTTTCAAATCCGGAAACGCCAGCAATATTATGCATATTGTTCCAAAATATTTCCCAGAACTCAGGATATCAAGCTCCCGAGGCTATCGGAAAAAAAAAAAAAAAAAAAAAAAAAAAAAAAACAAATGACAAAATGGCCTTCTTTAAAAATGAAGTTATAAAATATAGTAACATAGTTTTTTTTTTTATTTAAATGTGAGAGAAATATTCGGAATTGTCGATAGTGAATTTCGATTATGTAACACCTACATATATATTCAATAAATTATATAAAAATGTGTAAAAGTAACATTTTTTGCATTTAACTGTTTTTGATTAAGGCAGGACAGGGGCTGCATCATGTCCAGGTGTATCCATGTAAAATAATTTTAAAACATACATTTACTAATTCAAAATAAATATTTGGAATACCTGTCCAATTTTTTTTTTAGCTCTGCTCAATTAAAATGTTGATTTAGTTAACTCAAAAAGGAAAATAGTGGAAAGTAATATGTTAGCACACAAATTGAAATTATAACTAAGCTAACTTAAACAGAATGCGCAACTGAGTCGCATGTATTTGCTTGAAGTTTGTGCTATTAATTTTCGTAATCTATAAGACGAAAAATCTGTTAAATATGAAATGGTTTTTAATTTAATTCGCTACATACATTAAAAAAATGTATGTACAATTTATGAACGAAATCCAAATTATGAACCCTTTTTTTAAATTATTTCAGTACCTGTACGGTTTTTATTTTTATAAATCAAATTAGAATTAATGACATGAAATTCGTTACAAAATTGTATAACATTTGAAAATATAACATTTATAATAGGTTTTATTTTTATAGATAAAAGTTTTACTTACTTACTTAAGTTTTACAATATTAAAATTTTGAAATTTTAAATAATTTAAAGTTTGATTTTAAAATTGAATTTCACTCGAAGTAATTTCTAAGTAACTATACACTGCAGGCTAAAAAATTGAGTCCAATCATCGAAAGAAAATCTAAAAAAAAAATAGGCTGTGTGCGACCCACACTGCTAACTTCCCATTTTGTATTTATTGTAAAAAAATGTCAATCTGAAATCCGTCAATATTTTATGATTTTGATATACATATTGACAAATGAATTATGTTGAAAATAAAATACTTTTTAAGTCAACATCATTGCTTTCTTGTGATAATATTTAAGCCCAAAAACAATTTTTTTCACTTCTCTGTTTTAGTTTTTGATTTTTCGTACAAAAACTATTAATTCGATATTTGTCAAAATTGTAGCATATATTAATAATTGTATTTTGTATAAACTTGAATAAGTTTGAAGTCAATATTAGTGCTCATTCTAGAGATATTAAAGTCAAAAAACACTTTTTACCAACTTTTCTTAGAATTTTTAGAACTTTTTTATTTTTTGTAAAAAAATTATCAATTGAATTTTTTCGAAAATTTTACCACATACAATATTTTCTATAGTAAAAAATTATTTCGAATATGATATCATTTTTCCTTCATTGTATATTTGCGCGCCAAAATTTTATTTTTTCGTTTTTACTTTAAAAAAAATAACGGTATATTGAAATATTTCAAAATTTATATCAAACCTGTATTACATTGCTATCTACACAATACAATTTATTTGAAGTCAATAGCATTATCCGTTCCTGAGATATTTGCGACAAACTAAAATTTTCACTTTTTTTTTAAACTGCTATGGTGAAAAAAACGCTTGACAAATTTTTATGAAAGTCCTTTCTGCATCTTTCGAAGTTATAACCTAATAAATAAAATTTAATTCGAGTCGATATCTTTATTCATTCTTGAGATATCGTTAACGAAAAAGGGTATCTCGAACGTACGAACGTACGTCCGAATGATCCATTTCGAGGTTCCTTAATGGGGAATTATTATTATCATTCGAAAGGATATTCTTTGCCATTTATTTTTTGAAGATTATCTCTTTCAAATTTTGGCCATGGCTACGTCTCAGATATAGTCCATCCTTTGAGTTTAATTTTCGATGACTCGTTCGAGCATTTCGACTGGTAACTGGCGAATGACACGGGTGATGTTTTGCTCCAAGGCCTGAATTGAAGCGGGATTGTCCGCATAGACTTTAGTCTTTACACATCCCCACAGAAAAAAGTCTAACGGTGTGATATCACACGATCTTGGTGGCCAAAACGTGAAATTATCTGCTCATCGAAATGTTCTCTCAATAAAACCATTGATTCATACAATGTGTGGAAAGTGGTGCCGTCTTGTTGAAACCAAATGTCACCGAGATCATGATATTCAATTTCAGGTATCAAAATAGTTGGTTATCAATGCGCGATAACGGTCACTATTGACGGTTAAGTTCTCACCGGCATCATTTTTGAAGAAATATAGACCGATGATTCTACCGGCCCAAACAGTTGTGTTTTTGGCTTGCTCTTCGTCCCAAATGTGGAAATTTTGCTTTTTTAAATACCCATTGAGCCAAAAATGGGCCTTATCGCTGAACAACATTTGGCTCGAAAACGTCGGATTTTCTTGGCACCTTTCTTAATAAAGTTGAGCGATTTGTAAACGTTCTTTAGGCGTAAATCTTTTTATGATGAACATGACAGCTTGACACGACTCACGCGTGATCTGTCAAAGAAAGGGTATTGAAGAAAGTACCTCTAGTTGGATCACACCTTAGAATTAATGAGTATAAAGTATAGAACCAAATAAGCTAAAAAATGTTTTCATTTTGTTCTTAACATGAAGGAATTTATTTAAAGAAAGAAAAAATAGATTAAACCGGCTTTTCGTCGAAAAAACCTTCCTTACATTAGATTACTATTTTTTTACAATTCTTGTCAATCTATCAATTTACTTATGTATGTATGTTATTGTTTTCAATCATGTGGCATATTGTTTTAGCAGACTTGTAATGTACTCTGCAATTCAGATTCCCATGGAAAGTCATTGGTCCAGGACCCTCTATAGGGTTTATGTCCTTTGATTGCGGCATTCGTTTTGTCTCTAATTGAGGTAATCGTGGCAAAGTTTGGACGTGTTTTAAGGGTCGTTGTCTTGTTGAAATATGAATCCTTCGCCAATCAATATTAATTCAGATATCAAAGGGTTTTCTTCTAATATCTTCCTATACCCCTCTATGTTCATTTTTCCAATAACTCGAATCGAAGATCATTGCAGAACAATTTCCATGCCTAATTTGGGAAACTTAAGTCAAATAATATCTTTTGTTCGGCACTGCGTCGAATGAAAACCTTTCGTTCTGTACCAAATACCTCCAGGTAAGATTCATCGTTCCATAAAACTCTATTGAAGTCTTTCCTTCCATCAATGGCTTTTGGAGAACCTACCATTTCACCTTGTTTTGTAGTCGAAGAAGGGGTTTTCAAATAGCAACTCGTCAGCAACTCTTAGCCTTCGTTTCACCATTGTTAACGACCGCGACAGTGGCTTATTTCGTATTTTATTAAATATCGAAACGTACATATTTCGGGTTCTGTTTTTCCCCTTTGTCATTTATCAATAGTGACTATTTGCAGAATTTCCTATTTAGTTTTAGACCTAGAGCTTCTTGGTCTAGGCTAAGCAAGTTGAACACAACTCTTTGATTGCAGAACGTATTTCATTTGTTGTAGTTTCCACAAAATTTTTCTCATTTAATTTTGTTGGCGATTTCAGGTTTTAATTTTAACGTTTTCTACAAAACACATACAAAATATGATGCATTAATTTTTTTAATAATTGACAAATCGCACCCTTAGAATAAAATTGACCGATATCTCAAAATTTTTGTTATCGATTTCGAAGTAAACTCACCTTATAAATGAAACTAAAAATAAATGATCAATATGGAATTCTGTAAACAAATAAATATATAGTTTCCAAAAAAATATCTGAGATATCTAACACTCAAAATATGTATAATCGTATGAATGGTTTCAAAAAATCCGAATTTTATTCTCAAAAATAAAAAAAAATATCAAAACAAATTTGGGTTGGTGTTATTGGTGTTAGTTTTCGACAAAGATTTTTTGCTGTTATCGTCAACCATTCTCGTGGCCAACCCTATTAATTTCGGTTGTGTGTACCTATTTAAAATAAATGAGAGTTTTGACTTGATAAGTGGTCCAATAGTAAGACTGTTGATAAGGAAGTTTCAGAATCGTTATCATATGATTTAAGAAAAATAGTTCTTTCAATATTAATAAAAAAAGACATTTCATAATTCTAATATTTTTTGGGAATTGAAAACAAAGTAGAAATTAAGACTAATAAAAATAGAATTTTTGAAAACTTGTAACTTGAATGATGATTTATTAATGGCTGTGAAAAACATTCTTGAATTTAAACAAATCTCTCCTTTCAGTTTTTATATTTTTAACTCTTAATTTTTTTCTAATTTCGAGAACTCTAGTTTTTATATTTTCCAAAAATATTCAAAAATCAAAGTTTTTCCACTCAGATGTAAAATTTTGATGTGCTGCTTTCAAGAATTGACTCGCAAGCATTTAAAACGATATATGTACATATTTTTGTTTTTGTCAGTATAAGGAAGAATTCTATATAATTAAATAATCACAAAAAAAAGTTTTCATCAAAATCGGTGGAATCGTTCAATGAATTTTGACGTAAAATTTCGACCGGAGGATTGCACAAACTTGCCCGACTAAAATTAAATAATTTTAAATTTGTACACTCGAAAATTACTGATCCATAAACAATTCCCAGAATATCTGGCCCAAGGCAAACGCAAAGTTTAAGTTTTTTTTTTAAGTTCACTTTCGGTTTTTGTACGAATCCAAAACTGGTCCTTTCTCTAGATATATGAAATAAAAATCATTTTTCCGCGTTATAATTTATTCAACTAAGCGGAAACAAAAAATATGCCTACCAATTAAATTGTTGATTTGTACGATAGATAAAAAAAGCAAATATAAAACCAGCTAATTGCTATTTTTATTTTGATTTGTTTTTAAAATTTAAGTTCGAATTATAAATTCTAGTTTCTTTGATAAATATACGAACAATTTATTATGTGGCTAAGGAAAATGTTTTAATTTTTGTACTTCTTCAAGAAATGAACATTTTTCAAACGTAAACATGGAACTCTCATAAGTGACATTCAGTGACTTAAAAAAATAAAAATTTCATTATGAATATGAAAATATGAATGAAGAAAATATCCATGAGTTTTTCTTTTCTCAAAATTTTACAAAGCTGCAGTTTTTTTTTTTATTTTCAATAAACATAATATCGAATATCTTTTGATATTATTATTTTTTATTTTCAATATGTGTCTGTGGAGGGAATTTTGTATTCATTTAAAAATTCAGATTTATGTATTTATTTGTGGAAAGGAATTGGGAGAGAGAGACATTTTTCTGTTTCAATATACTCAAGAAGCTTCATTTCCGGTTTATGCGTTCACTGTCAGATATGCAGATTTTTTTAATAGTCAACATTAAAAAAAAGATTCAAAACAGTCCTTTAGCTTCTGCTTAAAAGCTTCGTCCTTTTAAAGTCATAAATTTACTTAAGGCAAAGATTTATCAACCATTCAATATAAATTCATTCATCTCTTGTACTCGAAATGTTTTGTCAAAACAAATTAATTAATTTGCGAAACAAAAACATAAATGTATTTATTTTTGAAACACTATACCAAAAAAATATACAGCGTAAAATTAATTACATACGTCCTTTGTTTGGATTTAAATTGTTGGGGCGTTAATAAAAGGCACAGCTTTTTTTTTGTGTTGTATTCATAGACATATGTATGTACATTGTACACATATACATATGTACATAAATAATATGTTAGTATAAGCTTCAAAATACACGAGAGTGGTATAAGTGATATTTCAAATTAAAATATTCTAAATCGTAATGAATTGGATTTTGGGCGGAAATCGATTTGATGATTTAAACATAAATTTTACGAGAATTTTCTTGTTCAATAACAGTTAATCATTTGGTTGTGTTGATCCTGATTTAATTGAATTATGGCCATTCCAAAATGACTACTTGCCATGGGCTTAATTTATTTTTTCTATTTAATACTCTGCCAACTTTAAGGGAATTATGGACTGTATCCTTAAAATGATGTGAATATAGTGCGTGTGGTTAGAAAAGTGGGATATACATAGACATACATACATATTCATTCGTTTGGAATTAAATATAATGATTACCAATATTTACTATGGTTTTGCTTGAGTAATTTTCGAAATTTACGGGAAATTGATAGGTATAATGCATTGCACTTAAGTGTAGTATGATGGTTAAAGAATTTGGTTATCCTTACAAGGATACGTGTTTAATTCGGCTCAAGTTAAAATTAATGACCATTCTTAGAATGATGAGTATTGTGGTTGAATTATTAGAGAATATAGGAACGAGAATTCTTATAAAATTGAGGTTTTCCATGCGTAATAAATGGCAATAATCATGAATTGTAAATGAGTTCTGAATGTATTTACAATGAACGTAGTTCTTTGTAATAAATAGTTATGGACAAAATAAATGAAACAAAGCATTTTATTCCTGTTTCTGCCACAATATTCGTACATACATACATACCTGCATATGTACATGTACACTTATTATTAAATTTATTGGTTAACTTCAACAAGTGCCAAATAAACGCCTTATTAACTTTATAATTCAATTTTTATTTAATTCCCAATGTTGGTATCTTGGTTTGAAAAATTTGTAATATGTTTCTTTGGTCGAGTTGAAAATGAATAAAATTACGGGTCGAGTTGAGGTATTCATGTGAAGTTTTTCTCAGAATTTGCAGTCAAACTATTGAATAACAAATAAAGCTACTCACTTCAAAAACTCAAACTTCAATTCTATTCACATATAAGAAAGAGTGCAGACTATGCAATTAAGTTGCAGGCAACTTTAAGGGCCATAAATTAAATCGATAATCATGGGCCAATACTTCATTCGAGATTCAACTTTCACAGTCTTAAAATTTATTTCTGAAAAATTAAGATGTTAAACTGTCTTTTACGAATTCTATTAATTAACTTTTTTAATGATGTCAGTTTTTTTCTTCAAATAAATACACTTGTAATTAGAATTATTACAAAAATAAATCAAACTGAGTTATTCCCATGCATGCTGAGTTTGAGGAGCCGTTGTTATCTGTGGCTTGAAAATCATCAAAAAGCAGTCAAAAAAGTTAAACTTGTCAAACTATTTTCATGAGAGGTTAATTGACAATGATTCTGAATCGCTCGTGTCGAACAAAGAGTGGTCCGTCACCGTCAGTTATAAAAAAAAATTGCCCAAACCTAGAGCCCTGAGGTAATGTCAAAATGATCGATTAAGAACTTCGCTTTAAAAGCCTCAATATAAGACTTCTTCAGTAATTCTATTGTTCAAAGCCTTGTTCAACATCAAATTAATGGTGCTTGCTAAAGGCTCATTTTAGACCAAGAAAAATTAAAACAACATTCTGACTTTTTGAGATAGATACATAGTAGATATTGGAATGTATTGGTTGCTTAAGAAATTTGGATCCTCCCAAATTCAACAATTTTGTTGATTGACGCACCTAGATTCATCTAGAAATTGATCTTATTGCTCATGATGACTCTTTTAGTCCAATCAGCTCCTGATTCAAATGAGTTTTGTACAAAACCTGCTCAAAATTACGACTCTAAATTAAATAAGCTGTGAGCAACATCATGTGGAACAAGGCTTTCGTTTCTACATAGGGAAAAGTTTGCTCCACAATTCTGCTATTTTAAAAAATCGGGAACGTATCAGAATCCCGCTTTTTAAAATCCCGTTTTTCAAAAATCCCGACAAAATTTTTTTAAAATACCGCCTTCTAAAATACCGTTTTTTTAAAATACCGTTTTTTAAAATCCCGTTTATTCAAAATCCCGTTCTATTATAATCCCGCTTTTTAAAATCCCGCCTCATCCCGCTCTATCCCGCCTTATTCCGTTCGTTTTTATTTTTAAGAATGCATGCTTAAATCTTATTTATTTCATATTGGTTATATTTCACGTTTTATACTAAAAGAAAATAGGCACTTTTTTTGTTCATCACTGTACACTTATTTTTTGCTCAGAATAACAAAACTATTTTTACTGTCCAAAATTATATTGCAGTTAACGGCTAAAGGTTTTACCGCTATCATTTATTGCAGTGACAAGTGGCTAATGTGAAACATATTTTTTAGTCTTTAGAAAGGTTAACTGAGCAGCAGAACAACTGACCGTGATGAGTTTTTGTGTTAGTGCAGTAAAATCGAATAAAGGTGGCCGAAAATTAATAGTTGATGGTTGGTTACGATTATCACCTTGAAAGGCAAGTAGGTGAAGCGTAACGATGGAGTTGTTCTCAGAGAAAAACTAAATTTTGCAAGGTTTGCGTCGTATCGCCCACAACATACAATTGAGTTAACATTTCAATTTTTGTTTATTAAAAATTAATTGTCTAGAATTTCCTTTTTGTTTTTTTTTTTTGGTATTTTTTTGTGTTCTTAAAATAAAATAAAATGTATATGACTACAAAATTTGGCTGTATTTCACTTATTTTAAAGTTTATTATTATCCCGCTTTTGCATTCAAAACTAGTTGTTTTATTTAAAAAAAAATCGCGCGATTATAAAAAAGCGGGATAATAATAAACGGAATTATAAAATTAAAAAAACGGGATTTTAAAAAACGGGATTATAAAAAGCGGGATATCGTACCCAACCCTAAAAAATCTCATTGATATTCTATATCTAGAAAATCACTTCTTCTAGGGAGTCGAAATTTATTGAGACTTAAATCTTTGACTAACAAGTATTGTGGATTTGAAGCTTCTGACTTTATTGGTTCTGAAGTTAGAAGAGTGTCGAAAATCGGTTGGATTTTTCCTGTAAAAAGGGCGTAGTGACTAAGAATTTGGCTGTACACTACCTTGCCCTTTGATGAAAAACTTCATGTATCTTGTAATACATGCTCATGTATTCGATTATATGGACGTAAGTATATATCTATAGGAGGAATTTTTCAATTTAAAATGATTCCTGTCAACTGATTAAAATTAAAATTCAACTTTCAATCAACAATCATGCATTTTAATTTCTTAATTATAAACCTTGATGCTTAAGTCTTTTTGTTCATATAAATGCATGTGTCCATTCTCCCACATAATCCTTGGAATTCATTTTGCTTTCTGTCCCATACCCGCATCACATCTGATGACGCGCTCTCTTTTACTCATTTTCCATTCTACGTTCTTAACAATTTGATTGATGCAATGTGATAAGAGCATCCTGGATAACATCCGCATAACACAACAAATCGCCACATCAGATTCATCATCGATTGAAGTCCGACACCGAACAACCAAGCCACGTCAATCAAACTCGAAGCATTGACACGTAGGCACATTTTAGTGTCCATTGCCGCGCCGCATCAGTTCGGTTCGGTTCGGTCGTTATCGTCACAGATGTTGGTTGGATTTTGGCTAGAATAGGATTGCGTTGAAAATTTCCATCTAAATGTGTTTGTTTCTGTACATGTACAGTGTACACACAACACACTGATGATACCAGCCAGGCCACCATCATCGTTATAGGAATACAATTATTGATGATAGGAATAATTAAATGGACAGTTGTGCAATAAATTGTTCAAGTACGCGTCATTATGTCCAGTGACACAAATTGTACATCCTTTCATTCTTTTTCAACCTCAATGTGTGTGTGTGTATGAAGGTTCGAATTGTAAACACAATTGCAGTACAAAAAAATACATACATTATGTCATACATACATATATGTATATGTATCTGTGTTTGTATGAGTATGAACGGACAAAGTCCGTCAGTTTAGACTAGGTGGACATTGGACAATGGACGTTCTAATGGACTTTTAAAAAGATCCCGTCTGCACACAGGAAGGATAATCTTTTAATAAAATCGAATTTTATATTGGAAGGTATCCTCGTACAGAACTTACAAGGTGGCACAAAGTTTACCACTCAATTTTGTTTTTAAACTATTTCATTTTCAACAAAAGAATATTTTTGATAATTGAACATTTTTTCTGTTAAGCTGAAAAGTTGACATCCGTCAAGTGGTTCACTCTTAATGCAGGATTTTCAGTGTTAACAGCGTACATTCTTCTCGAATATTCACCAAGTTCCGCTCATGCATATCTGGAAGTAAGAAGTGACTTATCATAGCTCTCTATAGAGTTTGCCAATTACATTAACTTTAACTTCAACTGTTTCGGAAACTAAGTGTCCAGATGGATGAAAATAGCTTATGTGGTATCTTGGGAATATAACCTTTTCGAGGTCTCTTAGTGGCTTTATTATTTTCTTTCTCCGTGGAAGAAATAGAGGATGCCTTTATAATTGTTTGCTGCAGGATCCGTCTAGTATAAGGCCCAATTGCGTTTTCCGTAGTCTGGTTAATGTTTCTTCATTCTCAGCAAAAACTACGATAATCCCGGCCGAACGACCAGACAGTCGGTTGGCGTTCAAGTTCTGCATGGTTTCTAGTAGTTCCATTCGGTTCGAATTAACAAGTTTAACGCCAAAATATTTACCAAAGTCAACATTGGTCAAAAAATTTCACGCTCTTCAGAAATGTCAAATACATTTGTCAAACATTACATCCTTCGATAGGGAGCTTCATTCTGCACCACCTTGTGCATTTTGCAGTTTTACCTATACCCGATGCCAAAAAGAAGTCCCAAAAAGGAAATGCATCGGAATAACAATGGGAAATACATTTTTGTAGAAATTGACAGTCTAGATAGAAAGGACGAAAATTGAGGAGTAACAAATTCCAAACAATATTTTCTTCCTTCCAATTTTTCCAACTCGAAGTGAATTGAGAGTTCTACACATAATAGAGGGCAATATGGGAATAAGATGTCATACTCACTTTATTGGTATTGTCACATATTTATTGGTGTGTGTGTCTAAGAACAAACCAAACTTACTTATGTCCTTTTGAAGGAACTATATTCGAATACACACATACAGATTGAGTATCTTTGTATCTAATCTTTAATAATAATTCATTCACAATCAATAAACTATAAACGGGATTAATTTATGCAGATGAGTTTCCATAATCTCCTTTTGCTCCATTGTTGCTTTCGAAATGTACTTTTGAATTGACAAATTCACAAGCGATCTTAATGATGAAGAATTGATAAGTATCTTATAGCACTTTAAGGACCGCCCACTATTCATCATAATCGTAGGTGGGTGGGGAGGGGATGGGTGTTTTCTTTAAACTTAATCCCCAAAATCTAATAGCTGATATCATTTATTAGTCAAAATGTGGATTAACAAAATCAAATGATTAACTGCATTTGAAGAAAGTGTACTTAAGTAGATACACAAATTAATAATTACTGAAGTTTCAAAAACAAATAAATTGGTTTTCAACCTTTCCGAAAGAATTCAATGGAATATTGGTATTTTATTAAATTATATTAACCTGACTGTTTTCGATGTATGTTATGTATATGTATGCTTCAGTAATTTTAAGCAAAACAAAGGACGTAATTAATTTTATTTCATTATTATTGTTTTCATTTTCAATATACGTTGTACATACATACAGAAGTAAGTGCACATATGTATTATAAAGTATGTACATTAATTTATTTTTGTTTCAAAATTAATTGATATTGTTTTTTTTGTTTTCCTTTGTATACTGTGCAAAAGTTTGCAGGTGTCTGAGCGATAATAAAATAAGGATACGCACGTTGACTGTTGAGTGTTGACATTGGATCAAAAAAGTTTCACTCTCACGAATCTGAGGATGGATTATGTTAACTGCAAAAAAGGTTCAGTAGGCGATACATTTTCGCTCCGAGGCAGTTGGTGTTTTATTTTTTTTTAACTCTTTAATGAATTTATAAAATTAAACTAAAATTTTTAAACCTTTCGTAGCCTGAATGATGGAGTGTCCTTTTTTTAATCAAAATTCGGAATTCCTTTTAAACCCATTTCAAAATTTACATATGTACCTACTTGTGTATGGGACAAGGAAGTAATTAATTAAATTATACGGGAAATATAATTGATGCGAAAATACATGGTGTTAGTAGGTTTAAATTTTATAAAGGAATTATATTTATATTGGATTGGATTTAGATTTAGATTAGTTTTTCTGTCTTAATGTCTTGTGTTGTATAGCCTGATAGCCCTGGTTCCTCAGGTGAAGTATTTTTACTTCGTAAACTAGTGAGCAACGTTGTACTTTTTTTTAATTCATTTTTAATTTTCTTTAATCTTAAAACTACAAAAATCTGTTACTATGAATTAATTTAAGAGTTTACTTTTAAATACGTGCATTTATTTAATTTTTACAATTCGACGAATTTCTTGATTTTTTTTTATTTAATTTTTTTATTACAAATTTCAACCATTTCTGTGTGGTAGTAATGTTAGGGATGGAGTTGACTTACAGTTTTTATCCCGATTTCATTTTAAAGATTGCATATGTCCAAAATCATTTGAGGCTCAAGTCTTCACAGACCTTGCATTCTTTTTCTTTCCATAAGAAAATTAGAGATTTAAAAAAATTGATTACAAAGACTGCAACGAACTGCAAAAGACTAAAATAAATTTACTTGAATTCCGTAAGACTTAAAGTCTCAAATCAAATGATTAGAAGAAAATGATTGCAATTTTTTTAATGTCAAGTATTTTACTAAGTTCAATTAAATCTTTGTTGCATTCTCAAAGTAAATTCCATTAATCTCTAAAGATAATTTTCTTTGCAAATCTGCAGTCGGAATCAATCAATCGATTTGCCAAAACTACGAAGAACTATAAGCTATCCACAACATTTTATAGTATAAGAGAAATTTTAATCGTCCCTTTCATAGAATTTGTGGACAGCTCTTTTCGTTTGAGATACTTTTCAAGTAGTTTCATAAAATTCCATAAAACTTACAAAACAAAAACATGTTTTTGAAGACATTTGTATAGGGAAATTTCAGGAAATCCTTAACGTCTGCCGTCTACCTGGAATCTCTGAGTCGAAGACATGCGGATAGATTTCAAGTTGTAACCCTGGTTATTTTTTATCATCGAAAAACTTATGTCTTTGATGCACTTTTTCTTGGAAACACTGGCGCTACTCACTGACAGACAAGCATTTCCATTATCACCTTTACCATCAGAACCTTTTGTAAAATTAATATTACCTGGTTTCCTTTTACGCCAAATATATTCCCATAGCTTTAAAATGCAACTTTTGTTATGAGAGCGAAACTTTGACTGCTTATTCTAGAAACTTTTTAAGGAATTCATAGAATTTTGGTTTTTGCCAATATTTTGTATCCATTTCCAATTCAGTACATAGTAGTAGCCATACTTAAATTTCGTCCCCTTTTGGGAATTCTTTTTATCTGGATCTCGGAAAACATTAAGTTTATAAAACTTTTTTTTTCTAGCTAGCTATAAAGGGTATTGAAATAATCAATTTATAATAATGTAATTAGATATACAAACACGTCTTTTTTTTTGATGGTGCTGTGAACAAACTGAGTAAAATATGAAAATAAAAAATACGTATACGCCCCAGTGTACCATTAAAATAATAAATACTTAAAATAGAACAAAACAGAATGAGATGAAATATAGTTAAGCAAAACCAAATAAAATAGAATACAAAATAAAAAAATTGATGAATATTAATGCATGACAAAAGATTTTTTGTTTATATTTTAAAATGATTATCAATGAAATTGTTTTTCCATGAAATATGACATCGTTGAAATGGCCGCGCCGCTGAGGACTAGTAAGCCTTTAATCTATGGACTAGGGAGTGTTTTTAGTAAAAACTGCTATTGCGGATTTTTTTTTTACACTTCGTTATGGTTTAACATATTCGGAATATGGTGGAGTGGGTGTTGGACAAGATATTCAACAATATTTTGAAAAATAAAAATCAACTTCGAGTTTTTTTAGAAGTGATTGTTTTTTTCGACATGGAGAGGAGATAGAGATTGACAATTTTTTTTGGAATATATTAATAGTGAATATAACAAACACAATGATGTGAATCTAGCAACTAATCCTGATGACGAATCCTTTCTTCGTCGTATCAACAGCTTAGCTATAGTCGTATTCGACAACCTGGTGCAATTTACGTGTGGATCTTCTGCAATGATTGAAGATGATTTGAATTCACGTCGAATTTTAAGTGAATGGACTCTGGAAGAACTTAATAAAAATCCGGTGTTTTATCGTGAAATTTGTTTCAGTGATGAAGCCCATTTCTGGATACTGAGCTACTTGAAGAGTGCCAATGCCAAGAGCTTCCATTAGGTTTAGCTGGTGGAATCATTGAGTTCATATTTCGTCGGAAACAAAGCCCATCGTCTCGGTGAACTGTGGTTTTAAAAAGACGGCTGCCCAGAGAGCCATACAGTGCCACCTAGAATGTGAGATATCATAACTTCGAACTATTTTCTCTGGAGATATGTAAACTTTCCGGTCCTCAGGAATAAAGCTAGCTAGAGTTGATGCTTTGGAAGCTAAACATTACTTGTGCTATTTGCGATTCATTGAGTCGCCCAAAATTTGTAACCTTCCAAATGGACTATCTCAGAATTATTCGTGGGCAAAATTTACATGGTATCCAGGATAAGTAGACTAACAGTTTGTGAACAATCTGTCAGATTTTGGGTGCTCTGACATTTTGTTCTGTAGTTGTTTTTACATTAAGACGCCATTATGTCCAAAACAAATGAAATAGTGCCCGAAGTTTTGAAGGCAAGATTTCCGAAAACAAGCAGTTAGTAAAGTTCTTTTCGTCCTTTTGAGCCTTGAGGTTTTTACTCGAATTACTCCTTGAATAATATATTTAGTCATTTATTATTCATCAACTAGATCTAACGAAAAAATTCTTATAACATTTGCATCAATTTTTGTTTAAGTTCTAAGTACAGCTTAGGGTTTTGTTTGAAATCTTTTAAAAGCTAAATCAATAAATGTTATTTTGGATTAAGAGAAAATGTATTTTTACACAAACCCGGTCTAATTTAATTTAATTTAATTCCAAGGAACCATCCAACTATTCCAAGAGTCCAAGGCTCTAGACACAAGTAGATAATAAACAAGCCATCAGTATAGTTTAGGGCCAATTAAAAGTAATGATAAAGAAAACTACACAACTCCAAATGAAAAAAAAAAAAAAAAATTGGCAAACTTCAAGAAACACTTTAAAAAAGAGAGGGAATTTCTAACATAAGAGAATTTCAATTTCTGTCTGTAATGATGTCATAATATAAATACATAAAAATTTTATATCAGAGGAAAACAAAAGCAACAAACCTAAAGCAGCTTAATTTTGTGTTTTTTTTTTTGGTACGCCCGTATTTTTCCTTGAATACGAATTTCGGTTTGAAATGTGGCTAAGAAATTGCTTCTAAAGATTTAATCGCATTCGCAGTTGGCACTCATGTGGAAAATCCTTTACTCTATTAGCTAAGGATTATTTAAGACTGAAGTGGTGTATTTTTGAATTTATTTTTAATAACAAATATTTCATATTTTAATCAGTCAGTGGGTTCTTTGAATAATTTTAAAATTTAATTTATTAAATAAGTGGTGTGTTTTTCTGTGGCGATTTTAAAGTTTTAATCAAATCAGTTGTGGTTTAAACGGTTAGGGTTGATTTTGAATAACTAATATCACAGTTATGTAAGTTAACAAATATTCAGGAAGTGAATGAACTTTAAAGGACAGCTCGGAAAGTCAAAAACTATAAACTGCCAATTTTCATTATGGCTGACTGGCATATCAATAGATTAGACAGAATTCAGCGGGCGGCCGGATTTTTCAAGCCAACACAGATTATTATAGTCTGTCAAATCAAGAAACCTTACCATAACTCTTAACCTGCCATTACTCACATATATGGAATCGAGACTTGGGTGCTTAGTGAAAGGCACTCCGACCTATTAAGTGCCATCAAGGGGAAAGTCTTACGAAGAATTTTTGGCCCAGTATGTGAGGAAGGACGATTCCGGTGACCAACGCAAATCATGAACTTTGAGCAATCTGCCTGGAAGCAGATATGGTGAAAAAAATAAAGCTCTGTAGAATTCAGGATACAGCATTGTAGGCCAGTCATGCTTACGCTGCTTGAAGAGATGGAGTAGACGAGGACAGGACACCTAAAGAATTGTGGTGCGCAACTGGATGACTCGTGATTGGGATATATGAAGAGACTTTTGTTGAATGGACTGGATCCCGGTTGTAGAGCCGGTGATGATAGTAGTTATTTACATGTTATTAAAATAACTGATAAATTTAACATCTACCAGGACCTCTGCTTCTATAAGTTAATAAAAGCCATTTAAAAATAGTTACAGAAATAAATCTTATTCACACAATGCAATGGGAACGATAAACTCAATATCAAGATATTTGAAGTCACCTTTCACTAAAAATTTCAGTTTTTGTTTATGTTTTTTAAATTATTGACATCGCAGTCATCCTTTACTGAAATATGTCAGATTATAGTTTCACAGAGACAAACTGACAAAATGACAAACTGTTTTTAACGTAACAATTAATCTACTATCTACTACTATCTCAAACATCGATTTTTTTATTGTTTGTTCTCTGCGTCTAAGTGACAGCTTCCGTTGTACTATCCAGGGACGGAGTGGGGATAAAAAGCTTCACCGGCTTTTTGATAAAGGGCGACTATATAAAGTTGTATTAAACTATTAAATTATTATCATTATAAATTTTGACATTTTTGAAATAATCTTCTTGTTGATTTGTTTTGAGTACTTAAATCTAGCGATTAAACTTCGGTTAGGCTTCATCTGGTCATCTGGATAGCACCTATTTCTGCTATAAAGTGCTGGCACCTGCATTTCCTAAGCACCAATTTGGTTAAATGGAATTTTATTCACACTTTACTGTCTAGTTTAGGGGATATGCATAGATTATCTGAGTCATAAACGTTGTGAAACAAGGCGCCTAAGAAACTGAGTCTGGGTTCAATCCCACCTGAAAGCTTTAACGGGTACTGCCTCTTGCGAGGAATTGACAAATCCTTCAAAAGTAATTCTTGGCATGAAAAGTACTTTCTCAAAAACTTAGCCGTTCCGATTTGACATAGAAATAGTAGGTCCCCTTCATCCTTGAGATTACTCGCACACAGAAATGGTTGGGAGTAAGTAACTAGGCTCTGGTTCTCTACGAACCTTAGTGCCTCCTAATTTATATAATACACATATTATCTGTGTGGACCCCTAAGAATTTTAAATTGAGTGAATAAGGGTTTTCAAGAACAATTCCGTCTGCCCAATGACCAAACCCTCCCTTAAATCTTTTACACAAAATTTCTTCTACTTCTTTTATTTTCAATTTTACTTGTTTTTGTTTATGTTTTATGTTCCAATAAATTCATATGATTCATTACCAAACCCTTTTTATGGATCCATTTGAATCAATTTCATAATCAAACCTCATCTTTGGTAAGAAAAAAAAAAAGATTTCCATACACATACTACGAGTATGCATACGAATTTGTTTCAATTGGGAAGTTTGTCAACACAAATTCGTTGTTAATCAATATTTTGAATTCATATTTTTCATATTTGTTCTTCCCAAACCCCGCACAAAATGTAAATTTAGATTCTTTTTTTTTTTAAATACACAATATGTTTGTTTGTATTCAAAACTTGTGCCATCACAAAATATAATGAGCCAATTTTCCTAAGCAAACATTTGATTATAGATTTTCAAGTTAAACACACACACACAAAAAAGAGAAAAACCAAAAAATTATTGGCTACAACAAGTCTCTTCCGACCGAATTTCCAATAGAAAATCCACACCACACAATTACACAGACCATTGGTCAATATTAAGCCAATAACTCTGTTCAAGGATAATAAAATCAATAAACCACAAAATGAAAACCGTGAACATAAATAATTCACATTGTTTCCCAGGGAAAAGGAAACGAAAACAAAAAAAAAAAATGAACATACGAAAAACCGGGACCGGGACCAGGACCGGGTGCGGTATTTGTGTGTTTAGATTATTGAATTGACAATAATTCCGAGTTAGACCAAAAGTTAGGGTATTTGACACACAAATAATCATAACAATAAAGGATGATGCCAATTATTTTAATGGCCATGTTCAGTTCAGTATTCGATGTTCATATACGACGAGTACTCGTCCTTACACACACATACGAGTCTTGGCCTTGGCCAACGTTTTTGGTCTCATACACTGAACTTTTATACGTTTATAGATTTTATTGCGAATGTAAATCTTGTCCACTCAACCGGAAGTTGCTCAAATATCAACCAACACACACACACTTTTGCCCATTTTGACAAACTAATCGAATACTTGTGGTTAAATAGTCCAAAAGGGAA
Organism: Scaeva pyrastri; assembly: GCA_905146935.1. Taxonomy (NCBI): domain Eukaryota; kingdom Metazoa; phylum Arthropoda; class Insecta; order Diptera; family Syrphidae; genus Scaeva; species Scaeva pyrastri. Next base: position 52,830,382 of record LR989929.1, read on the forward strand.
ACCAATTGACTATGAAATGAAAAGAAATAATTGAGTACTCCTTCTCCATTAGGATGCCCGAAGCAAGGATTCAAATAATAATAATGATAGTTATCGAGTGGGTACCTTGTGTGAATGATAAAGGCAGTCCTATAATAAAATACCGTTTATGAAATTCGTGGTGATGTCAGATTTCTGATGAAAGTAGGTAGATACATACATATATTTTAATTTATCAAAATAAGAAATTCCTATTCGACGAGAAATTGATTTATTTTTATCCAGTTAAGACATTATTTTTGGGAATAAATTCTTGGTTATGGTTGGGTAGAAGTAATTTTGACTGCGTTTCAAAATCCTGATTTATTAAAATACCACATTATTCAAAATATCCTATTGATTATAATGGAAGGAGAGTATCTATAGTATATTGTGATTTTACGTCAGTCAATATTTCACTGGAAGTTAGCTTCAAATTAATTAAATGAAAATAGATTAAATTTGATATGTGAATCCATCGTTTATTACATGATTGTGATCAAGACTCAAGATGACAAGTTTATATGTTTGGCACAGTTCTAAAGGTAATCTACAGTTGCATCCACAGTAGACTGATTCAAAAATGTCTTCGATATTCAACGAAACTCGCTATTTGTTAAATGTTAAGGTTAGGATTGGAAGGAGGCGTTAAGTCCAAAGAAGATGGGGGTACAGCTCCTGAAAAAATCGATTAAGCAAACCTACAAACAATGGAAGCAAACCAGAGGAAAAAACATTGCTTTGCCTCCATCACATAGGCAAGTTCTGTTCTTGGCACCCTTATAGAAGAAGGTTGCCGCGGAAATAAACGGTGGGGTTCCACCCCCTATCCCTATTACCAAACTAAGGGAAATAAACTGTATAGGCTAAAGCTTTGTCCATAGTACACTTAGAAAAAGTGAACTTCGGAATAAACGGGGGGAAATGGATTTTAAGGACTTAAACATTTTACGAGGCTAACATGAACTTGAAGTACTAGATGTCCTTGGGCTTTCTCTCCGTATGGTACTCAAGATTGGTACGACCCAGATATAAAGTTAGAAGAACGAATTTCTAATGCAATTCCACATCCTTATATGAACTCTCAGGATTGAAGTGGAAACAATTGAACGTCAAATCCCCTACTGAGTGTACGTATTCAAATGCAATGGATGTGGTCAGCTGGGTATGATGTTGTGGGGTTTTGTTCGGTTTCAGTTTTGGTGTTTGGTTACAGTGGATCGTCTTATCTTCCAGAAATACCTTATCTTGTCATAATGATCGGGAAGGTTTAAATATCTATAGAAGTTTTATCGAACTGTAGTTGCGGGGTGGTGTAGTGGATATTTTTACCAAAAAACACACTTAACAATCTTAATATATATAAATTACGTGTCACGTTGTTTGTCCGCGATGGACTCCTAAACTACTTAGCCGATTTTAATCAAATTTGCACACCGCGTGAAGTTTGATCCAACTTAAAAGGTAGGATAGCTTACATCTCAATTTATGATCACAATATTATTTTATTGCAAATTATTTGTCTATTATTTGATAGTCACAATTATATGTTAGCTCCAAACGATTTTATCAGATAGCGACATCTGTGCACTGGATTGAGTAAGTTAAGAATTCAATAGATGGCGCTATGTCAAACGTCTAAACGTTCCATATACCTAAGCTACAACTTGATAGCATAACCACCACATGTTGCTGAGGCTAAAGTAGGTACAGGTTAAATTTAGTTTGTAGTAAACCGAAATACAGTGAATTTTATATTTTCAATTTTTGGTGTTAGCGTTAATACTTAATCAAATAGTTATATTTGAAATGCATGTATGTATATAATATGAAATTTGGCACGGATAAAGATTATAGTCTTAAAAAGCACGTACTCTAATTTTTACCCGGTAATATGTATTTTTTAGCACAACGAAACAGATTTTTTCAACAACTTCGGTTGTTCTGCCGATCGGTTCACTTTTTAATAAACTTACGAAATTCACCGGGCCATCAAGAAAACAAAATTGTATGTGAAATCAAATAAGCAACAACAATATTTTTCCATAGCTTGAGTTTCTGCATTAAATTGGGGCAAGACGAAGTTTGCCGGATCCTCTAGTTAAAAATAAATTACAATTTACATTATATAGTTACGATGACAATGCATAAATTATTCAAATCGTCAGGATTTCCAACATCAGAGAATTTTTGAATAGCTAAATATGCCACTAAAATTTAATTGTGATTGTAGAAATTGAAGTCCTTTTTCAAAAAATTATTTGAATGAATGCAATCTTTCGGTTGAAATTACCTAAGACTTGGTTCTTCAGTATGTAATCTACTTTAATGACTTCAAGGGTATGGTCAAAAGCCAACGATAATGCTATCTACATACATACACTGACAATCACTAGGATGAGGCCACATATTTTTTAATCGATTTTCGTTCTTTATATACCTGCTGGAAATTTCGTACCCATACAAATTTACTACATTTGAGTAGGTAGATATTTTCTTTAAAAAAAGTAATAAAATTAAGGGGTTAAATAGAAAAGACTGTTGGAATTTCCCTACATTAATTAAAGAGCTACTTAAAAACAGTATGAAAAAGTGCGTCACTTGGATGAGGCCACATGAAAAATCTTATAAAATATCAAAAAAATGAAAGAAATGTTTACAGTTTTTGGTTTTCAAACATTTATTTATTAAGTTTTTCTCCATTAATAATGAGTATTCCCCCCTTTTTAGGATATGACCCCTATTAGACGGTTGGGAATGGAATCATAAAGTTTTTTTAAATAGTCAAGTGAAATCTCGTCCCAGGCATCACGGATAGCTTCAATTAAGGAGTCCTTGTCTTCAAATTGTCTACCGCCTTCATAAACTTTTCGAGATAGCCATGCCCATACGTTTTCGATTATGTTCAAGTCCGGTGAATAGGGTGGCCATGGCAAAAGCTCTACGTTTTCTGATAAAATTCAGCTTCTGACAACCCTGGAAGTGTGGATGGGGGCATTGTCTTGTTAGATAACCCAAGGCAGAGGTACAAAAATATTTTTCATCTTCGGAAATGACCGTTCCAACAAGCATTTGTAGCTGTTTCCCTTCATTGTTGTAGAAAGAAACTCCAAATCGATTTTGCCATAGTAGGTGATAGCTCCCCACACCATAACACCTGATGTACGGCTGTGATGTCTTCCCAAAATTAGTTCCTCTTTTCTTAAATCATGGAAATAAAAGTTGTAACCATCGGGGCCGTCAAGGTTAAACTTTTTTTCATCCGAAAAGACAACGCGTTTCCATTGACTGCTCCAAGAGACATGTTCTGTTGCAAAGTTCATTCGCAGCTCCTTGTGTACTTGCTTTAAAACAGGTTTCTTTTTGAGTTTTATTCTCTGGATAGTACCATCTTTTCTTATTATCCTTCGGACTGTCGAAATACTGGCTGATACTCCGCTTTTGGACCTTATTTTAGTAGGTGATTGAGTAGAATTTGAAGCAATACGTAAAATTAACGGCTTTTCTCGGGATGTTGTTGCTTGGGCTGTGCGTTATTTTTGGTTTTTTCCATAGTTTTGAGGATCAGCAAGATAGTTGTTTACAACTGTCTTACTTCTGTTCAGCTTCCTTGCTAATTCTCGGCTTGAGAGTCCCATTTCTTTGAAAGCATCGATTTGTTCTCTTTCTACCACTGTCAACGTTTTTCCGGAACCCATTTGTAATTGAAATTTAATAAAAAGAGTTATTTGTAAAACGTTCTTAAATATTACAACCAAAATTTTCAAAAAAATTGCTGATGTGAACTTCTACAACGAAATATTCGCAATGGCCTCATCCTAGTGACGCACTTTTTAATATCCTTTTTAGGTAGCTCATTAATTAATATTGGGAAATTCCAACGGTCTTTTCTAATTAACCCTTTAATTGTATAACTTTGTTTTAAGAAAATATGTACCTACTCTCATGTAGTAAAATTTTCCGGGTTAAACAAATTCCAACAGGTATCGGACCGAAAATCGGTTGAAAAATATGTGGCCTCATCCTAGTGATTGGCAGTGTATGTATGTATCTAACTTCTATTGCCGTTAATCAGCAAATTTAAAAAGTTTTCATAAAATGTTTTTGAAATGGGTAAAAGTAATTAAAATTAATATTTTACAAGGATTTTTATAGCAGTTCTCTAGGTATTAATACTTTTTTCATAAAGTTTAATTCATATATCATATTCATATTTTAAATCAAAAATTCCTTGAATACATTTATTGACAATAACTTTATTCATAGCGTTCTCTAGCTTTTCATACTGTTTCATAAAATTTCATTCAGAATTTTTAGTCCAATTTTTTTTTTTTTATTTTACATCCAAAATTCCATGGAATTATGACTTATGATTGTAAAGCATTAAATTAGTTTGAAATGTCACATTCAAACAATAACATTCGAATGTAGACCAATTTATCACAATTTCAACGCATATGAACGTCTCCACGCAATAAAATAAATTTTCAACAAAACGGTAGCCATTAATTTTATTTGTCAAACAAATTTTCAAAACTCCAATAAACGATCATTCTCAAGTATCAAATTTTTCTTCCAGATGCAAACCACAATGTTTTGAAATTTTTCGTCACGAATTGTCATTCATTTTTCTTACAGCAGTCAAAAACCGATATACCAGATTGAGATCACAGGACTTTTCGAATGAGCCTTTCCTTCATATGAGTATCTTTGTATAAACACATGTTAGCAAGGCCCAAATGAAATAAAAATCATTTCCGACAATACATCATTGTAAATTGTGTTCCCCAAAGCCCCCAATGTATGAATGTCTGTGTGTATGTGTGTGTTGTAACCCTTAACTCTTAACAAGTATGGCTTTAACTTCTCAGAACAAGGACATATATTTTATTAGAAATGTAAAAAAAAAGTAAAAGTATTTAGGTGGCATGTGTTTGTTCGGTTTTGTTTTTTTTTTGTTCCTGAAATAATAATTTAGCATGACAAACTCGAACATAAAATATATGTAGTTAACTTTTGTTTATGCCTAGCGTGATCCTGACGAAAATTCTGTGATATCCTTTTCATCACGTGCTCACCGCCATTAAGCTCATGGAAATTTTCGCAATAAGTTTGGGTTTCGGGTTCATTCATTCCTTATTCTATATTTCCTGCTTTGCATACTTTTGTCGTTTATACCAAAAATAAAAATAAAAATAAAGAAAAAAACGAAAAAATGGAACGACCAAAAATCCAAAATTAAATTTGCACATCATTTCGTTTTTAAGCAAGGCAAGGATTCTTTCCATATAAAGCTTCTCTAGCTTCCTTTTGCGGTGTTCTCTTTTGTGTTACTATTTCTTGGTTTTGGTCTTGGACATCTTTTGTGCGCCTTTTTCTTTGAATTTGATTATGAAAATCAAATTGCAAAGTGATTCATATGTTATGGTTATGTGTATGTATTTTATCCAGGATATGCCAGAGACAGGAATCCAACCAAAAAAACACAGGCAAAAAGGTCGTGATGTGTTTTAGTCTTGTTGGTGTTGTTGTTTACATGTTTCGTTTTTTTTTTTTTTTACTTTTAGTATGATGTTTGTGTTTTATTTTTGTTTTGGTTTTTTTTTGGCGACTTTGAATGTAAATTTAGCACAAGCAGAACAACTTTTACCCCTGGGGGGTTGGAAAGGCTGCCAGTATGTTGCCAAGTTGGTTAACTCAAATATATACCCAAGAACACTAGCTTAGTAAGTTTTCTTCTTATTTTTCTGTTCAAATACCCACTTGATTCCCGTGGTCCCAGTGGTTTTAACCTAAATTGAATAAAAATAAGGAAGGTACTCGTATATCGCTGCAACCGCACAAGTACCAAGTACGGGTGGATAGACTCTACTCTAGATACTCGAGTTTCCAATCCATCAGGTCTTCATAAATTGCAACTTTAACTCGGTAACTCGTAACTCGTATATCGTAGATGGTGAATTAGTTTTTTTTTTTTCTTGGTATTTTTCATCATGTTTGATGGATGGATAGATAGGTAGGGTAAGTAGTGCAAATGTGGCACACCCATAACAGTTTTTTTTTTTGGAATGAGGCCATGAATTTATGTACAGTGTTAAGATTACTTTGTGCTTCCGGCCTTAAATAACTTTAGAATAATAAAAAAAGAAATTTTACAAAACGTTTGGTTCAGAAACATCAATGAACTTAGTTCAGTCAGGCTTTACAATGTCCAATAAATTTGTGAGTACCTGGTACAGTTTTTATAAAGAAAACTTTATATTTAGTTAATATCTTAAAAACTAAAAACAAAATTCAAAGTGATGATAAGAATTTACAAAAATCCACGACAGAGATACTGTTTCAAAAATAATCGAAAAATTACGAGCTCGAATGCCTCGAGAATGAGCAATCGGATTTTGTTGAATTTGTACATAAAACTATTTGGAAAACTAAACAATTTGGAAATATAAACAAGAGCAATAAAAACTGTACAAGAACTACGTTCCAAGGTTTAAGATCTCTTTGTTCTCGTCAGCGCTATTACAAAAATTGTATGCAATGGGTTATAACTTCAAAAGATACATAAGACTATAAAAAGAATTCAACCAAGGTTCTTTTTGACATCTGGTAAAATTTTCAAAAAACTTAAATTGAACTACTTTTGTTTCCGATTCGAAAAATATTATATCTGCTCATAATTAATATTTTATTAAAGTTATTAAAATAAAGTAAATTATTGAGATTAAGATTATTTTTGTGACTAGTGATACATACATGCTTATCTTTTGGTTATAAAGAACCTAATGAACATTGTTTCGCATGCTTGATATAATCACATCAAATTAATTTTTGATAGAATTAACTGTTGTCCGAATTGGTTCCCTTTCCGGGATAATTTTGTTCCCAATCCAATAATGAGACGTTTTAACTTTATGTTTCAAGAATCATCACGGTAATTCACCAAAAAAATGTGATGGAAGAAAAAACTTTCTCGAGGACTCTTAGAAGTTGAATCATCAAATTATCATTTTCTTATTTGCGATTGAACTAACAAAAAAAAAACATCTCATCTTTCAAATCTGAAGAGTTCCTCAAGGTAACCAAATAAGTCCTTTACTTTTAAAAAGTTATTATAAGTGATCCGATTGTCACTATTGATGCCAATCACTAGAAAGTGTAAGTCATTTCAATCTCAAATAATTACAAAAATGTGTTTTGAACTCAATGTTTCAATCTATTACTTTTTTCATGACATCTGTCAGCCATTAGAAGTAGTGAGATCTAAAATTTGTCAATCCATATTTGAGAAGGGTTTTTTTTTTAAACTCTCAATTATCTCGCTTAAAGTAGTCAAGTTTTTAAAACCTTTTGAAAAAGGTTCAGGTTGCATGAAAATTTGGACCTTAGATTACTAAAGCTCAGGATTCAAATCACCAATACCAAATAAAAAGTATTGACTTCCACAATTCTATAAATTTGCAAAAAGTTCAGAGTCTGAAGTTAAAATTTTAAATTATTTAATAAACCAAAATTACAAACACCTGAAACAGTGTTGCCCCCCCAAACTCATTGAAAGTGTAGTGTTTAAACAAAATTGTAGTAAAAACGTAGTAAAAAAAATAGTTGTACATTTTATAATCCTTTAATTTATTTGTTAAACGAAGCAAAAGAAATCCAAAACAAAAAAAAAATATATTAAAATAACACTCGAATTTGTGCAACTCCATCAAAAGTCGAGAATTATTTAAATAGCAGTTCACATTCCAATTTCGAAACGGTACATTGAGTATTTTAGAAAGAGAAAACCAATATGATCTGTCAAACTGTCGATTGCATTCTGGAAGTGGACTGTGGAAGTGGATTGTGGAATTGATTATGTTTTGTTCTGGGTTTACACAAAATGTATTGGTTAAGATTTAAAGCTACAAACACACTATTCATTTTTAAGAATACAAATATTTCTGATGTGCAAAAAAGGGTGGTTTTGGAGGAGAGTGCGTAGTGTATAATAAAAACAATATGATTGTAGTAGGGGGGTAATGCTGACCTAACAGAAATGTAAAGGATTTCAAGAAAATGTATTCTCCTTTTAGTCACCTATTTTAACCTCCCGGTTTGTGGGGGGGGGGGAATTTAGATACTCCATCCATTATCAGTTATTTTTTTCTGATTTTCGCTCAATCTAATTTTCTAAATCGTATTAAATCGCCGTATTTTAGAAACTGTTCTAGGCTCAAATTGCAGTTGATTTACATGGTAACACTTAAAAGACCTGCCTATATTCACCAATAAGTGAATAATCACTGAGGTCAAACAACATTTTATTTTAACTCACTGATGTGTTCTGACGGAATTAACGCAAAGCATGCTCCTTTTTTACACCCGCTGCACCACCGCCAACCGATCGATTAGGAAAACAAATATTTTAATTATGTTTTCATTGCCTGCGGTTTTTTGTTAATTTTTTTTTTAATAAAACGATATTATAGTGGGCCCCATTTGCACATGTACCCTATGTATTGCAAGTGTATCTTTGTATACACTCATATACATACATATCTATTTTCAATATTGATGATTTGAAAATTTAATTTGATTACGACTCAATTTAATTTTTTTAATCAATTTTCAATTTTGTGATTTGAAAAATCAAACGCGTTGGCGAAAACTCTTTTTAGAAGAAATCCGCCAATATTGGTGATTTCCCGAGATATTAAAAAAAAAAATAAATAAAAAATTGCTGGTTCTAGCAGTTTTTCATAAAGGTACACAATTCAAAGGGTCAATAAAATATAAAAAATAAAACTTGAAGCTCTAGTATTACTGATGGTTCGGTTTGCGTATCGAACGTGTGGTCATCCAGAACTACTCATTGCGGCTTTTTTCCGTTCTACACAGTGAAAGCAGAAATGGTTATACTCGTATATGTACATATTTCGAATGTTGGTGCATCTATGTAAATAAAGTAGGAAAACCTATGGAAAATGATTGGCACTTCTTCCCAGAAACAAAAAAAGGAAAAACGAAATATTTCCGTTAAAAACAGTTTTCATTTTGTTGATTTCAATGTTTTTTCTTCTTTTAATGGAATGGAACTTCTCAAATATGATGTCCGCCATTCACAAATTTACATATAGCCTGACAAACACGAAAAAAAATAAATCACAAGTCACAAAAGTGACAGGAACAATAATGACAAATGCAGCGCATTCTCCCTGAGGTTAGAAAAAAATTAATAACTTTCAGCATGTCAGCTCGAACGCAACACGGAACACTTGACAGCAAGTTTGTTAAGAAATGTCAACTACCTATAGGTTAAATTTATTGCTTTTTCGGGAACAAGAAGTTGTATTAATTTTTCTGTGTTAAATTACAGAATTTGATTTGACATGGACCTAAAAATTGCATTTGTTTTTTTTTTTTTTATAATTGTAGAGTTACCAGGTATACATAGCTTTTCCAATTATTTGTATGTTTGAGTAGCTGTCAAAGTTACCGATGACAATATTTCAGAGCAATATCGATAAAGTTAAGATGCAAGTGATCCTTTAAGTTCTGTACAGTTTTTTACAAATTTCATTTATTCTATTTCTTTATAAAGGGTGTTTTTTTTAGACGTGTGGTATTCAAGAAGGAATAAAATGCATATAATTTATTTTAAGGTGAAAGAATTTAGTTTGCCATTATGTTTTAAAAATGATTTTGGTCAAGTGACTGCCACGGCCGGCCCGAATAAATTCTAACCTAGAGGTGCAATTTTTGGCCACTTTTTGCAGCAATTGCTGCTCTCAGCAATATTACGCTGAATATTCTCTTTCAATGCGTCAATAGTCTCGAGCTTATATGCGGTGTTAAATCGCACGATCTTGGAAGCTACTGCCTAAGCCCACGACGACGCATGATAGTGCGCTAACCAAAAGTTTCCTTCAATAAATTCATTGTTTCGTGGCTTGTATGGCATGCAACGCAGCCACCGACCGACGACGTCTTGTTGGAACCATATCAACATCCTCCAATTAAGTCACGAAAAGGTCATTAATAATGGCTCTTTAGCGTTCCCTTTCACTGTGACATTATGGCCAGCTTCATTTTTGGAGAAATATGGACCAATGATTCCCTCTGTGTATAGAGCACACCAAAAAGTGACTTTTTGAGGATGTGACGGTGCGGCTCGGCGGAGTCTCAACAGTAGCTTTTAGATCATGATCACTCCAAATACGACAGTTTTCCTTATAAACGTACCCATTCCATTAAAAGCGAGCTTCATCGCTGAACAAAATTTTCTTGATCGGTGGCCATCTCGTTTTGGGCCCATTCACCGAACGTGCGACACGTTGACGGTCGTTCGGCTTCAATTCTTGAACCAAGAACAAGATCCTTCCGCAAAATCTTCAATGAAGTGGATGGGCATAGCTCCAATTGTTGCACGCGATTGCGTATGGAATCATTCTTTGACAGCTGTCAAAAAGGCCAACTCCGAAAAAAATATTGCCAGATTGAAAACCACACGTGCATGTGGCCCTAAATTACTGTCCTCAGGAACTTCTGATTTAATAATGAAAGTCAAAATCTTGAGTGACGTCCATATAGACTCCCATTGACTGAATGTTTGCATCTCCATCGCAACATGTTTATTGACTTTAATATTATGAAGTTTTTGTCAATATCAGAATAAAGAAAAAAAATTAAAATTCAATCGTATTACCTTTAATTTCAGAAAACTTTTGGAAACTCACAAACGCGTTTTTCTCATTGGCTGCAACTGAACCTTGATAAGTTTAAACCTCGTTTGTGCTCATAATTATTGTTGAAAGTTTTCAGCACGATTGTATTACTGTTTAACAGTGTTTCAAGGCAGAAGACCTAAAGGTGCCTCATACTAACCACGTTTACTACGTATTGTATGCACTCTACGTCTATAATACTCAATCTAACTGCAAACGAAGAGCAATAGACGAACTTTAAAGGCTTCACTTCGACTTCCGTCGTCGTGTCGTCGTGGATTGTTCATAGTGCGTCCAAACTGGCTGACAGAGACAATTTATTTTTTAATTCCAATAAGGTTTACCTCATCTTTTGGTTCGTTTGAGAAAAATATTGTGAGGTTGGCTTTTATGTCCTCGCTGGCACTGCACTGCTGTCGCTGCTGCGGTGCCCCTTTGGCTTCTATTATTATGTAACATCGCTTAGTTTCACTTCATCTGTTAACACATTGTATGTCTATCGTCTATGTACGTAAGTACTTGTATTGTATATCGTCCTTTACAGCACACCTACATATTGTGTACATAAACCGACGACGACGACGCAGGTACCTTGCTTCCTATCTCCCTGATGCTCTGCATCACTTGTGTCACTGAAATTGTTCTTCTGTATAAACGACGACGAGGAGTACTGTAACCCCCCCCCCCCTCCCCCCAACCCCCTTTACAAAGTTTTGCTTAAACCATTTTTATAGTTTTCATCACACCGAGAGTTTTGTTCTTCTTGCTTTGCTTGTATGTAGGAGTATATGTATGTATTATTGTTGTCGTTATATTACCGGATGCACATCAGTGATTTAAAATCGCAAACAATTGAAAATGCGTCATTAAATTCTAAGGACAAACAACAAAGCAACAAACAAAAAATAAAAGGGATAAAAAGGGACATTTTTCTTTTCGTTATATCTTCCGTGTGTATAGGTGCGATATTGTTTGCCTTGCAGGTTGACGTTGGCACCATTTTTTGTATTTCATTAAGAGTGATCATTGTCAAATGCTGTTTCTAGAACTGATATATGTACGTACATAGATACAGTATCTGGTATCCGTGTACTTTATTCACCTACAAAAAATGTGTCCTTGATGATAAGAGGATAAAGGGTTTCTTGTAACTATGTTACTCGCTTTTCCCCTTATTTAACAAAAAATGCGTTTGAAATTTGAGCCTTTTTAGGATTAAAGATTTTTGTGACATAATGTTTGTGTAGGTGTGTTACCTAACAGAAGCACACATATTCATGATTTTTTTTATGTAGGTTCATATTACAAGGGTATAACTGAAGGATTAAATTTTTCTCCGAATATTACAAAAGCCAAATTAATTAAAATGTTGTCAGTTTTCTTTGATTATAAAAAAAGGCTTTTCCAAATTTAGTTTTATTAAAATTTACATGTTTACTTTTGGGATTCTTCCGTAATGATGACTCAGATTACCTAACAGAACATTATCAAAATTTCAAAACTATACTCAATACGGGTATTCTTGAGTTATAATTTAAATCTCTTAACTATTTTGTGGCATGGGGTTGGTTTAACTATCGGATTAACAGGCTCGTCGTTTAAAAGATCACTTAGTTAACATAAAAAGGAACAACAAAGCAAGGAAAAAATGGTGTTTTACTTGTACTACAAATTCACAAACCACCTTACACGTTAAGAAGATTTACACTTCATATTATACCTAAATTCTAGTTGTGTTTTTTTGCATTGCTGCATAGTTAGAGCAGCTTTCAAGTGAAAAAAAAAACGATCAAACACATTCCTTATATTTATATCACCAGCACAGCTGCCATTTTTTGGCTCACTACTTTTTCGCCAGCAATCAAATTGTTGTTGTTTGGAGTGAATAAAACACGACTTCTTTGAATTAAACAAATAACAGTATTAGGTTAGAGAAAACTGAAAATAAACAAAAATTTTAAAATAAAATAAAGTACTGTCATTTTGACATTTACATAGATTTCAGTGACAGCGTTCAGGTCCAATTAAAAATAAGATATAAAAGTCAAAGTCCGAAATAGCTGATCATAAAATTACCAGCTTTAATTGAAATTTTACCAGGCATTAAAATATTATTTTTTATCAACACTGCGTGATTTTAATAGTTGTAAAAATTATTCCATATTATGTTATGCAGAAAATAAAATAAGTTTTAAGTCAATTTTTATAACTGGTTGTGAAGATGAAGAGTTAAGTCAAGTCGAGTCAAGAAATATTTTTCATTTTTTTATTTTAAAAGATGTCAGAAAAGTCATTTTACGTATTATAAAGTTATATTGAAGTTAATACCATCTATAGTTATTAGTTAGTTTATACTTACTTTTACTAAAGGTCACGTTAAACTTCGGCACGAACTGCGGCCTCAACCAATGCACCTCGTCTCCAGCCATCGAGATTGGATTCGTTGGCTTTCCGGGCAGGAACGTTGGTGTCCCTGTCCACTCATTCAACCATCTAAGTCGTTTTTTTTCTATATTCTCGAGACAGGACTTTTCTTCCCAATTGTCTTCTTAGTCCAAAGAAGCAGCGATTCAAAAGCTGATGTCGTTTTCTGAATTGATAGTGTTTTCTCGCGTAGCCAAAGTCCACAACTATCTTAAGGTTTTAGCTATTGGACCCTCTTCTCGGATCTTCTCTGATTCCATCTCAATGCTTACAAAAGCGTTGCAGAACGATATGGAAGAATTAGCATGGAATTTTATCACCTTGTCTAAAACCTAATCTAATCAGACACTTGATGCAATGCTGCAATGTTGTGAAACCTTAATGAAGTGGCGTGCATTCTGTTTGAAATTTCTCTTATAAGTTCTTATCTATAGATACTGCCATACGCGGCCTTGAAATCGATAAAGAGGTGGTGGGCATCGATTAAAAGTTCCTGGGATTTTTCGAAAATCTACCGTAATGTGAAAATTTGATCGGTGGTGGGTAGATTGAAGGTTGTTGACGAACGGCTTTAGACATTCACTAAAATAATACAGGAGACTAATAACTCTGGACTTGGCACAGTTCAGAGGGTTTTCTTTCTTGAGGAGGTTTCATGTATGAAAGGTTTTCTTACCACTATACTTTGCTGATGAGTTGTTAAATACTCCTTGCTAAATCATCACCTACTTCACAGCTTTTTCCGAAAATGAACATAAATACTGAGCGTCCCAGAGAATTTTCAGAAATTGGTATTAAAGGGTATTAAATGTGTGTTTGATAATATGTATTTATCGTTTCTGATGGTAAGGGAAATTTTTCCTATAACTTAAAGAAAAACCACACAAAGGTGAGAATTGTATCCTTGAGTCCTAGTTTAACTGTTAACTGATGAAATATGTTTCTTTACTACGTTTTCCCTGTGGGTAAGACTAAAATCCTATTTGAATTCAAGTTCTCTGGTAACCCCATCCATTTTTGCTAAACCAGAAACCTTCGATGCCCTTAAGAAAGACTTAAGATGAACTTCAACAAATCATCATATATGGAGTATCCCCACAGGTAAGGTAACTACTTGTTTCCCTGTTGTAATGTTGTCAGTTATGTCATAGAAAATTAGGCAAAACTTTCTTGTGGAAATATGTTCAATGAGGGTGACACTTCATTATGGCAGTTCCATAATGTCTTACTAAACTACTTTGTCATTACATTACTATGCATACATACGAGTAGTTCCACTTTAAATGTAACTGTACAATTCCTCAAGGCTTTTTGAAAATGTGCAAAATGTTTCAAGGCAATTTGAAGACACTTGTTGATGACATTTCCAACACGACACTAACACATGTTTTTATGTTTGCCATTTTACGATGCAATAGAAAGCGGGATTTTGGCGAAATAGTTACGACATTTGTAAAACATTCATGTTTAACTTTTAAGTACATTTTTTTGATATTTATTTTTACTAACAGATATACATACATTTGTATATCTGGAAGCAGAAAAAGAAATGTCTTGACTTCTATGCTTTAGAAAGCCAAGTTTAAAAATTCGTATACATAGTTTTGAAGGACAAACTTTTTTAATCAAAAGCGCGTCAATTGATTCAATTTGCTTTTTGACATTTCAATTCAAATCAAGGCTTATACACATTTTTATCAGTATAAAAAGGCTGCGTATTCCAACATTTTTACAGGAAAACATCTTTGTTTTGACGTTCTTACGAAAATGATCTATAAATACGAGTATATATTGAAAAAGATCCCAATACTTGAAACACAATCCTTCGGAATCAGTCCAATTGCACATAAACGGTAAATGCGGGCAATAGCAAGTACAGTTACAGTTATACTGCTGTAAAGAAAAGAAACCACCAATTGTAGTTTTAGATAAAACTTTATCAAGGACAGCTAAACCTTGACAGTCAAGAACTTAACCGCTTAAATCGAACGGAGAATAACTATTTTCAATTTCTGCCTTTCTGAGTTTAGAATTTTTTAGCAGAGTTTTTTTTTTCAAGCAACTACTAAATTACTTTCGAATAGGCCCTAAAACTTTGGCCGTAATGGTATTTCCGGGGCAGAAGATAAAGATTGTGATTCAAGAAACAGACCCTAATGAACTTGTTGTGTGAAACTGGGCACGGTTAGCTAAAGACCGATCTAGTTGGAGAAGATTGTCAATTTAAGTTTATATATACATATCAAACTGCAGCTGAACTTTTAATACGTCTTTGTGTAAATCAAAGTGTAATGATTAAGGCTGGCCACGATACGAGGTTTCTCAACTATACAGGATAAAAGGATACTATCTTAAAAACGATGCCTATACAAGACTGTCTTTTTTTTAAACTAAAATTAAAGAAGCTTCTTTTGAATTTTTAATTTTTAAATCACCTGAAAAAAAATTGGAATTAAGTTCTGACAGAACAAATTTCTTGAAGTATCTTAAATGAAAGGAAGTTGGGGTTTGTGCACTGCGACTTAAAAGATCTATTGTGCCCCTTGTAGTATCTTAGTAAGTATTAATTTATTACTTAAAAATTCACTTTTATAGTGTTTTGAAGTGACTTTTGTAATGTTATATTTTATCGTTGTAAAATGATCGGTTCGAAATTATAAACTTTTAAACTTCATTGAACGAAAGCTGACGAGTTCAACATTCTGAAAATAGACAAATTAATACATTTAATTTCGTTTTCCTTTGTTCTTTGTTTCCATGTTATTTTCACCGAAGAAATATTTTGTTATGTTTTTTTTTTATATTTCATGAGTTTAAACTAAAACACCAAACTAAGTTCTTATTTTTATTTATTTTATTTTTATTATATTTATCCTTAAATTGGCACAAGAAATAGGAACTTGTCTTAAACATGCTAAGAAATAAAAAAAAACAGGTTATGTTAGGCTTAATTCAACCAAGGTAGAAGTTGCACCATTAAATTTACTTAGAAACAATACCTAACACAATTCCAGGCAAATTTTGGCATTTACGTCAAATTTTTCATGCGATTTACTAAAAAAATGTTTCAGAATTGTTTTGACGTATGCGCATACAAATAGCAATTTAATGTTTAGAAATCGTATACACAATACACATACGCCATGAGCAAATAAAAATATTTAATTTTTCATTTGCCGTATGCGAATACAAGTCTAGCTGTGTTGATAAAAAATTATAGAATCAAAAAACTTAATAATATGTTTCGATCTCCAGAGCGTTTTTTCACTTTCTAAAGGAAACGCATCATCATTTTACAACAAAAGGAAGTTAAGTGTTTTTACTTTGACGGCAACTGTCTCTTCCTCTAAAAAGGCAAAGATTACTTACTGTGAAATTCATAGCGGTAGAACTGGCGATGACGTAGCAAGTGCTTTAATATAAATTTTGAAACAAGTTTTGATTGAGCACCCGGATATAGAAGTACTGACACTTTGGATTGATTCTTGTGTGCTTCAAAACAAGAATAAAATGCTGACAACTCTGCATTAATGTATTTTCCCCAAAATTCATCTAAATTAAAAATAATCTTTCAAAAATTTTCTGTTCCTGGCCATTCCCTTATTTAAGAGGTAGTGTCATAGACAATCACCTCAAAAACATTTAAGTTCACAGCCCTTTGTCACTATATTCAGACAACTCAAAAACATGAACTATCCAAAAACAACTTTGAAATTGATTCAAATGCAAGCTGATGATTTCAAAGCATATTCTGCAAACTCAAGTCAATTGAAATTTTCAGTTATACCTTTTACTAAAACTCTTGAATACGAAAAGACGGATTTGTTTCAAAATTTGTTCAAGAAAAATTCCAAGGATTCGACACATGAAATGAGCTCAATTATATTAATTCATATTTCTACGTATCTTAACTAGTCAATATACTTTGTGATAGTTTTAGAGTAAAAAAGAAAAAGAGCTGAAGAAAGTTTAAGAATTTTGAAATAAAATTTATTTTTCGTTTTGAATTGTGTCTTTTTATTAAAAAAGAACAATATTTCATTAAAAAAAAAAAATCATAATTTAGTTCATTACTGGAATGCCGTATGTGTTTTTTTTTTTTTTGACGAATGTGTATGAAGAAAAGAAACTTCTGATTTTCAAAAATTCAAATATTTTGAAAACTAAAAGAGTTTTAGATGTCCAAAAACATGTTTATAAAAGAGAATTCTTCTTCTATCATACTATCAGCCTAAGATATTAAAAAATCAAAGCGATTAGATGTTTCGCAATAGACTTCCGAACATTTAAATGAGATTTCCCAAAAATGTACAAATGGCGTTTACTGGAATTCAATACTAGGGCGACGATATATTGAATTGTAATTTAGTTTAAGTGGTGTGTTTTAATCACTGCTGGGTATAGCTAGCGCAACAAAATTTCTTTCGAAAAAACAACAAAATTGGATTGCTGGCGAAAAAGAAGCCAGCAAAAATCATTTAATCTAATTGTTATTATTATACTAAACTGTGATAATTTATATAAAAATCATATTGTTCCCAGAAGTAAAGTAGCGTTATACTAAATCTCTGTAAATTGTGCAATATAGAAAAAAAAAGCCAGCAAAAATATTGGCATCTGTTCTGACGATATTATGTTAAGTGAGTTTGATCGTTTTATTCACTTAAATGCTGCACTAGTTACACAGCATTAATAAATCCATTTTGTGGTTTCAAAAGGTTATAAGCCTTGAATTCGACATCTCTGTCAAACTAAGTTGTTAAACCAATTTTTTTTCTGTTGAAAGTCTGACAGTTACGAAAATATGTAGATCGCTTAATTATCGCACAACGCATACAAAATTGTTAAAACCTTTACTATGTACAAAAATAGTGATTCTCCACAGCCACATATCGTGCTTGGTTTACATAATCATCCAACTACGCAAGCAATTGACAAAATTGTGAAGAAATTTGAAGAGACTATGGATTGGTTACAGATATTGTAAGGCCTGTGCATCATCGTCTCGTTCGTACCACTGAAAATATCCCTGCTGGTAAGTGAATGTGTGGATTCCTCGTCATTCTTAGGAATTTGGACTGTCTTACTGCACATTATGGCGTATTTTGAATTTGGATCTACACCTACATACATACATCCATATAAAGCCCCACAACAACTGAAGCCAGCTGACCATTCGCAACGGTTATTCCAAGAGACATTTCCTGGCAGTGTAATTTCTCGTCGTGGCGATATCAACTGGCCACCAAGATCTTGCAATTTGACACCGATGGATTGTTTGGCTACTCGAAAGACCATGTTTATGTAGATAACCTTTAACTCTTGAGCACTTCAAAAACCAACATTCAATATATGTGTCAAAAAGTGTTCCAAAATTACCTGAAAAGAATCGATTCTTGCAAAAATTCGTGTAGGTAGTAGTAATTTAAATGATGTAGTGTTTCACACATAATGCCAACGTTCAAAATTTAAAATAAAAAAGAAATATCATGAAAAAAAAATATTTTATTTGTGTTTTATTTGGGTACGTTTACTTTTGAAAACGCAAAACCCTTTCAATTTACTTAAATTTAGTTTTTTTTTTTTTAACAATTTTGTTACGAATGTTTGTTACTTAGGTTATAAAAAGTAAGTTGAATAACGTTAAATGTTTAAATGACAGGCTAAGAGAAAAGTTCATTATCTAAATAAATTTCACAAAATGAGAATAAATCCGACGATCTATAGTATAATACTTCCAGGCCTCAGAAACAAGCATCTAAAAATTACAATTGTTTTTCTTTTTTTTTTGCAATCAAACTTTAAATCCCACTTATAAATCATTACTATTGACACATTTATTGATATAATTATTTTCTCTTATTTCCCATTACAATTCATCCATTTCAAATACCTAGCGTTGTGCCTCTGGTACTTGGTATTTTCAACTTTTCTTTCTTCTGATACAAGTTCTTATTTTGTTCTATAAAAAGTTAAATAATTAAGAGATTTCAAGTAAAAAGTGGTTCAACTAGCCCAACTCTACCCTTCTTAAAATATGTAAGTATAGATATACATTTTAGTCATGTCATTGACAACAAACTTTTGCCAATGTGGTTAAGTACCTCCTTCGGTTCCTTTGAGTTCTTCAAAGTATAGTTCTTTCCACCTTAGGAAATTCTATACGTCCTCGAACTCGAACTCAAACTCAAACTTACTTAACTCCAAAATTAAGGAACCAACACATAAAAAAGTTCATTCATAACATTGCGTGGCTCAACTACTTAATCAAAAAAAAGAAAGTTTTTTTTCGTCTTTCCAAATAAATCAAAAGTCCTCACACGCACTTTAGCCTTGTGAAGTTTTGCTCAAAGCAGGGCGTCGCGCATATCGCCCTACGTTTGGCGTGAGAATTACCCCAAACGAGGTGGCGGTATTTCGGGGATGTAATATCCCATAACCTGTGCCTAACGTGTCGCTCAGCGACCGACAACAACGTCGACGACGACGTGCGTGTTTCTCTTCTTCTACTCTTAAAAATCTCAAGACTTAAATTCCATTAAACATTGAATTCAAAACCAGCATGAGTTCGCCGCTTTTTAAAGCACTACCGAGAATTCAAAGTTGTACTATATCATCATACACTCGTACCCCTCCCATATACCCCCAGATCCAAATCCGGATCCACTCGTATGTGCGATTGTTGTTAAAGTAGGTAAATGGATTAGCTGCCATTAAATTCTTGAATCCTTCGGGAAATACGTGTTGCTTTTATGATGAAGGAGAAAAACAAATTTCTTTCCACATTTTCATTTTTATAATCGAATTTTCTTCATTTCATTCATTTTTTTTTCTGACGCTTTTCTTCTACTTCCTCTCTCATTCTCTAAGTGATTTACTTCTGCTGTCAATGGAATTCCTTTTCCTTATTCCTTTTTTTTTTGCTTCACCTGATGGTTGTATAGTAGGTATACAAATTCAAAGGATATTTTCCTTCTGAGGGAAATAAAGGAAAAATGAAGTGCAAGAGTAGAGTAGGTCGAGCTTACTTCCTCTTGTAACCAAATGCCTATGGGGGCTTATTGTTCACATTATTTTTAAATGAAAATCTAAAAAAAAAAAAATATATTCAAGGAAATAAAAGACCCAAATATTGTAGAATGCCAGTAAACGTTAATCCAGATTTCTTACTCCTTTGTGCCGGAATTTTAGTTCGATAAGTTAAATTTCTATTGCAGTGAATTATTATTCGGTAAGCAGATAAATTATTTTAAATATGTAAAGTTCCTTTAAATTGGATGATTTTTAATTCTTTTTAATTCTTAAAAATTATTACGAATACCCCCTTCATATGCAGAATACCTCACTTCGCCGTAAATTTATAAGATTAGGGTGGTTATTTTATTAACTCGAATTGGAAGGTAAATCAAATAAGTCGTGTTATGGGAGGGCTGTTCTGTTGCCTCTGGTTTCGAACCATTTGGGATTCTTGAGTTTAAACTTACGAATTTTTTTACGTAGAAGACCGATATGAAGTTCAGAATAGTTTAGGAATCGAAACAAGAAGTACATTATGCAGAAAGGAGTTAAGTCAGTATGTTTGCATTTGATTTTTTATTGATCCTTCTCGAGGGACCAAAAACTAATGGACTTCTTTTTGTTTAAAACGTTTAAAGTAAAACAAAAAGTTAGGTATATAACAAAATGTCAGCTATTTTCACAATATTTTTAACTGCGAATGGAATTCATAAATATTTAAGAATACTAAGGTACTTTAGTATAACTTAGAGTAAAGAAATAAATTTTAGGAGGAAAAGAGGATGTAAGAAAACTCGTGCAAGAATTGAAGCTGAACGAGCACCAAGCACGTCGCACTTTCGGTGAATGTGCCTAAAAGAAGATGGCCACCGATCCCTATTTTCAAACGAAAATTTTGTTCAGCGATGAAGCTCATTTTTGGTTGGATGGGTGACGGGTGTGTACGTTAAGAAAACAAAATTGTAGTATTTAGAGTGAAAATAATCAAAAAGCCATTGTGGAGACTCCTTCACGTCCTTAAAAAGTCACTATTTGGTGTGGTCTATATAGATCATGCGATGTCTCAACTTTCCAAAAAGTAAACACGAATTTTCACACTCCGTTTTTTTTATTCGATAGATATCTAATCACTAAAAAACACTATTTATTTTAATCTTAGAGTGAGAACAAATTTATTTGTATTTTTAATTAATTTTCAAAGAATCACTTTTCCATACAAAATTCACACAAAAAATGGTTTTTTCCACCTATTTTGACAGTACATTCGATTTAGTGATACCAGATTTACTTTTTTTGCGGAGAAATTCAATCAAAATTGTTCTCTTTTTTTAACTGATAAAGGAAATTTCACATAAATTTAAGGGACATTTTGGGAAATATCCCATTTTCTCATTTGAACACTTAAAACAATAATATCCTTATAATTTCATATCGACAATATCAAGAAAAAAAATCGAGCGATTTTTATAATTATTTTCAGAATATTGAAAACTGTATTTTGAAGATTCTGAAAATAATCCAAGCAAAAAGTGGGGTTAAAACCGAAAAAGTAAATAATTTTTTTTAGGATTTAGGTTTCCTCACTCTTATATTTTAATCCTGTTCTATCGAGACCCATGCCTAACTGAAAAAAAATCAAAACTCAATTCCTGCTTACGTTTTGGAAAGTCGCCCCGCCCCATACGATTTCACACCGCTGTATTATTTGGTATAGGCTTATGTGAAGCCGAATGTGATCCAAAAATCTAAATCTATTATGTGGCTTGCATATAATTTTTCGTTCCAAATGTCACTTCAATGTATAAAATACATCTTTTCCAAGTAAAAAATATTTTAAATTTGAAAATAATAATTTCTTTCAAAAACTGTCATTTTTATAAGTAGGTACATATATTAACCGTTTTAATATCAGTTATTATTTCTGTCATTCATATTGTATAAATAAAAAATAATTTGACAATCAATAATGATAATAGTAGTTACGTAATTATCTTATACTCGGAAGAAAAAACGAACGGAAAAACATTTTTGGTCCAAAATTTAATATTATTTATTTTTTTTAAGCATATTTTCAACAGAATTTCACTTTTCCTAACACAGTAGATAACGAAATATAAATCTTACTTATTACTTTTAAATTATAACTTTTTGAATTTGACAGCTGTTTTAAAGTAGTGGGGAACGACAGACAATATTTTTTTTGTTTTGTTAAAACATTTGAATTAACGAGTTCCAAAAAAAAAAACATACAGTGGGTAACAGCTTAAATGATCCAGTTCAATTTCGAAAATTTAAATTTTAATATTCCTTATTGTTTTCAACATGAGTTTTTTTGCAAGTTAAAATAAAAAAAAAATCCCTTGTATTTTAAACATTTTCAAATGGGTCTAATAACTACAATTGAGCAACAAAAATAGTCATAAACCATTTTAAAAAAGGATTTTTACTGCTGAAAATTTGCTGACACCATCAATAGGAGTCCTGTAACAAAACCGTGAGAAGTGCGCCAGATGAACTCAAAATTATTCAAAAAGTATAGCAAAACTCAATATGTTATTAGCTCCAAAGATAGCTTCTCAGGTGCTTGAGAAATTTTGTAAGCCTTGCAGTGCTCAAAAAATACGCCAAGTGCTTCATAACCATGAAATTAATGGTCAAGTAGCTCGCAATCCATCTATAATAAAGAAAAATCAAAAAGTCGTTTTAGCTTCGCCAAGGAAAATCTTTCTAAGGACTCTTATTTTAGGAACTTTGTTATTTTCCCGAGTCCCAATTTAATATTTTTGTCTTAGATGGGCTTTCTTACTTGTGGCGTATGTAAGTCTAATACAGAGCTCTTTTCTCATATGGAACTGTTCTCATTTAATGAAACCGTCATCGTCAGCACAGTCACAAGCTCACAAGATATGATTGAGAATCTGTGGTCACTCCTAGTCAGAAACATAAGGAAGAACCACATTTCCAATAGAAATTAACTGAAAAAAGCTATTCTGGATGAGTGGAAAAAGATTACTCCAGAAACCACCCAAAAATTAATGGAATCGATGACGAAAAGGCTCAAAGTAATGATAGATAACAACTAGGGTTGGATCTAGTAAGCTGTAATATTAAAATTTTGCTGCATTCTTAAATTGTAAAAGTTGTAGAATAGACGTTAAGTTGTAATATGTAATTTTAATGTCGACGATCAGTTAATTCAATTTAGTTTTACAGCGCAGCGGTTAAGATGTTTTTATATTCTCTGGATCAATTAAGCTGTTACCCACTGTACATACATACGTTTAGATTCGAATTCCACTCCTAATTTATTTTAGGTTATATAAATATAGCATGGTCTTGAGGAGGTCATGTGCAAAACTTATTTTTATTTTAAAGCAAAAAACACAATTTTTCTCCAAGTCCCGGACTTTATAATTTGTTATCATGAGGCAATGTTTCTTTTTTAACATACATATGTACACACAATTTATCTCAAAATTCAATATTTCTCCGTACACCACTTGACAGCAAAATTCTTCGGTCCAATGTTTTCAAAAATTTCTGAAAATGAGTTCCATTAATATGTGTTTGGATTTTGTGAGTAGAATATGGCATTTCTTCAAAATTGGATCTGTTGTTATTACATTTAAATTCCGCTCGTATGAAAAATATGTGTTGTTCTGTTTTCAAGAATTCTAGCCCCAATTATTCAAAAGATAGAGGGTTAACGGGAATGCATTTCCTAAACGAACGCAACAAGGACAATCTTTTTCACATTTAATGGACAATTTGTGGGTAAAGCCTTTTTTTGAGTTTTTGTCAGACTTGACAACGTATAGAAATAGATCCGCACGAATACTTTACAACATTCTTCTAACCTCAAAATAAAAGCAAACTATTTTGGAATAGAATATCTTCTTCGAAATTGCATCAATTTAACCAATCATAATTCCAAATTCAGACATATATTATTCTATAAAATTGATTAGTTATTAACTATGGTCGTTTTTGAAACACACTTTCTAAACTTCCTGTAAACTAAATTTGAATTCTGTTTTAAAGTCAATAAAAACACCGAGAACTTGTGTGTGGATAAATTTTCGGAATAATTATGAAGGAAAACTTGCATTTGTTTACAGTTCTATTTACCAAAAATGAATGTGTGTCCGGTTCGGCCACATTGGTCTCTTAAGTAAATAAATGGAAATGTATTTCAAGGTGTAGATGTTTCCAAATTATATTTATTTAGGTAAATCCACAAGTCCATCAAACAGCATTTATTTTCATTTGTGTTTGCGTTTGTGTTTGTTTTAATGTTTACCTTGGAAACTTTTGCATCAAGTCCAAATACTGGGTTTTTGATTTGTTTCAAGTTAAGAATCCTTAAGATGGACAGGATATTCGTTCAGCCTTAAAAAATCCAAGGAAGTCTTTTGGATTCATTTAACTTGGTACCTATATATTGTGTTGTGTGTTGTGTGAACTTTTCAATATGCTGACCTCTGACATGTATTGCATTTTTTTCCAGCATAATTAAGTCCACGGTAATTTTGATTTTAAATACTAGAAACTTTGGCAAAATGGAATTATAATTAGTTTTTGATTTTATTAAACATTCCCATACCCTAAACAAATCTATGTTCGTGTAAAGTGAACTTACGGTTCGGTTGATGGAAAAGCCCTTAGTGACGTTTTGCTATTAACTAATTTATATCCTGCCCTAGAGCTCACAATTTGACAAAAGAAAAAAGAATTCACTTCAATAATAATTATTTTTCCATGAAAAGTTCACTGAAATATTACACGGTGCATAATGGGAATCGATTTTTTTTCGAAAATTTGTTTCAAATTGAGATTGTATAGAAATACTAGTAAGCAATTATTTTTCTGATTTATTTTTCGATTACCTTTAAAACAATAATTACAACAAATAATGAATCTGAAATATTTGTATGCAAATTAGTTTGTCAGATAATTAGATTTTGTTGATGATAGAAACAAATTAGTTTGGATGTGTACCTGTTTTTGATAAGCTACTTAACACTGTATTTACACAGTGGAATTTTAATCCTTATTTAGGTTCATAATATGCTGACTGAAATTAGGTCTTAATACTTAATCAGTATAGGTATTTGGAAAAAGCATTCTAGCACTTGAAGTTTGGAAAAAGATTTTAAATGCAAAAGTATTCCGTTTCCGTAACATAAGAACTTGTTCTTTTCTAAAGAGAAAATATAATATTTTCAATGCAGTCGTGAAATCGCTTTGTTATGCGGCACAGATATGGGAAATGCAAGAATACGAGGAAATTGAAAAGTTTCAAAGAAAATATTCAATATTTCCTTAACCGCACAAAATTATTAAATTTATTTGGAAACAGGCCTGCCAAAACTTTTTACTTTAAGTCTAAAGTTATAGGCGTACTATTAAATAAAAGTGTTGGGTCTACGGGAAACTCGGTTATGTAAAATATTAATGTGCTAATGAAATTAATGAAATTTGGAATAAGGACTGGTGGATGAGGACATGGGAAAACATTGCTGCTTCCTGTGGAGAAGTTGTGCAGATCAATCTCAACAATGTTGGTCAGATGAAAACGAAGTTCTACGAAATTATTCAAAAACGTGAAGGCTTTAATCGAAATCAGATGATCGAAAATACCCGTCAATCGGAGAGCAGATTACTCTATATAGCCAGCTTGATCATATTTTGTGTGACAAGAACTATACTTCCAAGATTCTCTCTCCTATAAAGATATTTCCATAATTTTTAAAACAAGATGGGAACTTTTACATTTAAATTGAAAACCATACAACGGAATACGGAAGCCAATTTTGTAATTTATGTAACTTGAGAGCTAAAGTAGATTGCTTTCATTTCATTAGTGTGTGTCCAATTTTTAACCAGCAAAGAAGAGAATGTTTTAGTAAACGAACCCCATCAGTACAGGAAACTATTGAAATTTTAAATGGATCAGTTGGGCGAACCTTGTCAAATTTATCAGAGCTAGCTACCGCTACAGAATGCTTATAATAGCGGCAGCGGAATATACAAATTGCAAATATTTATAAAATCAAATCAAATCTTTATTCCTTTATTTTTTTTTTTACTTTTTATACCATTATACATACTTGTTCAATTGTATTAAATATTATAAAGTTACCAGTCGAGCTGACGGCTAAGCCAATATAAGAACTTTTGTAAATTTATAATGATAACTTGTAATAAATCAATATTTGAATTGAATTAAAATTGAATTATAGAGGTACTTAGTCCTCTTTTACATATTCTAATACTAACATATATCTATCTCAGGCAGACGACATACAGTCCATCATGTCATGTCTTTAACATTTATTAAAAATTATAAAAATGTATATTTTAAAATGATCACAGAATAAAGAATATCTATCTACTAACATATAGATTTGGCTTTAATGGAAGTAAAATTAAAAAAATTGTTTTAATCGAATTGACCAACCTTTAAGGCAGGACCTTAATCGCACCTGCATCTAGGTTTTAAAGAACTCACTGTCTCTTTGTTTAATATTTTTTGAGGCTTTTCAAATCTCTATGATGACTGAGGAGTCTTTCAGGCCATGTTCTCCAAAATCATTACTTCATAGTATAAAACAAAGTCGCTTTCTCTGTCCCTATGTATGTTTAAATCTTTAAAACTACGCAACGGATTTTAATCCTTTTTTTTAATAGATAGAGTGATTGAAGAGGAAAATTTATATGAATAACTAGATAATGTTTTTTCATTCAAAAATTAATTTTTAAAATTTCATTCTAGACTGCTTTTCATTCCATAATCATTAACTCCTAAAAACATTTTACGACAGTTGAGGTTTGCAATATCTATGTACATATATAATATACTTTAAGGTGGCGCATTTATCGTCTATTATATAAATTGATTTTTAAATAATGTATAGTGTACTTCAAGGAAAAGAGGAACTTCAACTCATACTCAATACAATTCAAATAAATGTTATTATAGATACCGAACTTTGTAAGTTCCGAAAATAATGAAAATTTTGATCGGTTGGTGATATATCGGCCAATCTCACAGCCAGGCGAGACAAAGTTCGCCAGGTTCTCTAGTATTATAAAAAGGATTAAAATTTGGGCTTGCGGATGGCCACTCTTCTGCTGCTATATAAAATCTGATATATTTTTTCTCGGTCATTCTCGTGTGGTTTCGGCTTTTTGAGCAGGGGAGTAGAGTATTTTGTTGAAAAACCGATAGGTGTCCATTGAATAGTGTTTTTCTTTTAACGTACAGCATCGATAGGACTTCATGTGCAGATTATCATGGTTTGTTTCGGCACTTGAGTAAGACAATTATTTTTTGCGCAAAATTTTAAACGATTTAGCAAATTGCTAAACCCATTTTTAGCAATTTGCTAAGCTAAAAATTGGTTTTGCAAATTTTTAACGATTTTAACATTTTACTATCTCTTAACATATTGCTAAAGTTAAAATCCCGAAAACCCTACTT
The DNA here is from genome assembly GCA_905146935.1 of Scaeva pyrastri. Classification (NCBI taxonomy): domain Eukaryota; kingdom Metazoa; phylum Arthropoda; class Insecta; order Diptera; family Syrphidae; genus Scaeva; species Scaeva pyrastri. The sequence goes on from LR989929.1 coordinate 52,858,030, forward strand.
TAAATTTTAACAATTTGCTAAATCCATGTATATGACATCTGTTATTATACTAAAAAAAATGTCTTTTCAATTTCACTTCAAAGTTTTGATTCCTGTGTTTTTCATAATTCGGGAACTTAAAATTGTTTTTAATCAATAAAATTCAGAAAAATGCTTTTTTTGAAAAATCTACATCAGGATGATGGAATATGAGAATAAACCTGTGTTCATGTGTATTTTAATCTTATTGGATTGTATGGGATTACAGTTGGGACATTTTCAACTAATGGGTCCGTTTAAGTATGCTTGCTTTGCTAAATCTCATGAACTGTTACTATTTGGACATGTTTGGATTCCCGTTTTTTAATTAAAAGGAGTTAGCAATTTACTAGTTAGCAAAACGAAAAAAATGTTTGAAATTTTGGAGTAGTTAGTAAATTGTTTAATATTCAGCAAATTGCTAGTTAGTAAAATGTTAAGTCCTTAACAATAGGTTGTTTAAAATTGTGCGCCATATTCTTTAATGCTTATCCGCCAATCTTTTTCACAAAACTACTAAGGACTGACTTAATGTTTAAGGAATATTTCTCATATTAAGTTTCTAAAATAACCCTTCCTTATATCCGGGTTATTACAACAAATTATATGATGGTTAAAAAAAAAACTCAAATTATATATATATAATTTATATATGATTATATATGTATATAAATCTTAAAAGTTTTTCAAATTTCTCGTTAAAACTTTTATATAAATGTTTGTATACAAGGGGAAGTTACATATAATATTACAATGTTAAACAACTACTAAGACTTAATGCCGCCCAAACTCATAACTTCTAAGTTTCACTTGTCGTCGAAAAGTTCTCTTTTACGAGTATTTGATGTTTATGTGTTAAAAAAATGTATGTAGTTTCTTATTTTACTGCTCATAGGAATATAAAATTATGTCAAATCGATGAGCTCATTTAGCGACCTTGAAACGTGAAGATTTATCAATATTCTTATATTCGAAAAATCGGACTGACAATCATTTTCAAAGAAAAGTTACATTAGTAATTTTTATAATTAAAAAATATTATTTCGCAAAAATGTAATGTTTTGAACATTTCTAGAACTTTGTTTTTATATTTAAATACTTAAAGATGTAAGTCTCAATAACCTTCTAGTTTTCTTGGGTTTCTTGCAATCTTAAGCCTTTTTTACCATCCTCACATTACTAGAAATAATAATTAATACCTCTGAAACTTTCTTTGATATCACGACCAGGAGCGATTATCCTTTTCAAAACAATAACCCGAAATTATTTTGTATTTTTAGAAAATAAATTAAGTTATAGAGTGTAAATAGGTCATATATATTTTCTCTTGTTATATACTGATAATAAAACCTCTTAAAATATTATTCTAAAACCGATAATTTCAAAACGCACTGTTGGTTTTCTAAACACTCTTATAAATAAACTAACATTTCAAGTTGATGCCAAATTTACGTTAGGTAGCTACATAAAATATAGTTTTATGTATTTTTAATATTTAAAAACCATAAAAGAAAAAAAATTCTGTATATTTATTAAACACTCCAGCATTTCATAAATTTCATATTACGTTTCGTTACTGCATTATGCTCCCTTATTCTGCTCACTCTTCCGTAATAATCTTCCATTCCCGGACTGCTGCAGCTTGCAGGACAAGCATCACATCCCAAAATAAATTTCAATGTGTAAATGCACAGAGTTGCCATATGTAGTCGATTCGGGGGAATTTTGAAATCAAAAGGATTTTAGAATAAGTTGTTTCTTAAAAATCCAATTTTATTTTTAATTGAAATTTTAATTATTAAATTTAGTCGGCTTCTTGTAACATACGTCGTACCTGTTAAAATATTTAACTTTGACTGTTTTTTTTTGCTTTTGGAATGTGTTGTTTAAAAAAAAGTTATAAAACATTTACAAATTTAGATAAAAATAACGTTATAAAAAAGTCATCTGGCTTGGCTTAAAGCCTTTGTATTTAATGGCGGGTTTTTAATATCCTTCAAATTTTAATGTCCAAAAAGGAAAAGTTTCCCGAACATCCTGTGTGAATGTGAACACTGGTTACGAGCACCTCTGCCTCTGTCTCTCTCCCTTACTGTGTATAGGTGCCTTACCATTAAAATTGAGAAAAGGATGCCTCCTGAGTGTGTGTGTGTGTGTGTTTGTTGTTTTTTCCTTGATTCATATTTAATTTGACAGCATTTTAATATTGCGTGCTCTTTATAAAGATTTTGTTGATGTCTTTTCGTCGACCGACCATTTTCTGCAAGGATACGATGGCGATGGCAATGGCGATATGCGATGGTGCTGGCGATGACGATGATGCTGACAGTGATGATGATGATGCTGCACGGGTGTTGTGCACTTTTTTACTTTATTTTATTAATGGAAAAAATGGGTTTAAAATCTTCCTCTATAGGTACTATATGAACGGAAAAGGATTTCTTTTCTTTTTTTTTTGTGTTCATCCATTTTTTACATAGTATGGGTGTACTCGTAGGTGGGTATAAAGCTGTCAGATAAAATTACGGGAGGTTATACTACTTGGGTAGTTTCAATACTTATATAGTAGACACTTTTTGTGCGGTTACCTATCAAAAGGATATTTTTTGCTTTTGGTTTTTGTTTTTTTTTTCAATTAAATGAGAAAGTATTTAAATTTTAAATTACTTGAATATCTGGGATTTAACTTCGATATTAATGATGTTTTCATGGATTTTAAATAAATGTGTAGAGAGTCAATCGGGTTAAGATTGTTCAAGGGATTGTTGTTTTTTTGATCGTTAACGTCAGACTTTTATACTTACTTTGATGTTGACTCCAAAGCTTCAATCGTATATGGCTTATCACTGAAGATCTGAGACTTTTCATATCCCCAGGGAAAGTAGTCCAACGGTATGATATCTCACAATCTAGCTCTTGATACTTTTCGGATTTCTCATCAGCCCAAAAATAGGACCACCAGTCGGGTATCATCCACTTATGTAAACTGGGAACTCAAATTTACGAATGGTATATTTGCATTAGCGGTTTCAGAAGGTCGTTTCTCACAGCTAAACAAAATGGAGAAACTGTAATGGTGTGTCTTCCCATTATGACTTTCCGAAAAATACTAAACAAAAATGACAAAACATTTTAATAGTAATCACGTGTGATCTGTCTCAAAAATCCAATTGAAAATCAAACCTCACTATATGATTCATCCGATATTAAATTTATTTTCAATAGTTAAACAGTTATCATTAAACTGTGTATTAAAAAACAAGTCCATCCGATAAAACAACTGACCCGAATAGCCAAAAAAAATAAAATAAAAACATAAAGTTTAGATACATTCAACCATTGTTTAAATCCACTAAACAAAAACATATTAATCCATGGATTGTAAAACTTTACATTAAAGCAAAAGAATATTCACAATCGGTTCAGTAATTCCAGAGATTATTCTTTATCTTTTTTTACATCGTAATAAAATGAAAAACAAAACAATTGTTTTGTCTCTATTATTCAGAGGTAGAAAATGGATGTAGATTTCCCATGACCAACTCCAAATTAAATTAAACAATAAACATTATTTTTCACAAACACAATTTCAAATTCACAGGTTATAAACCTCATAAAAAAGTAACTCTTTTTATACAAATACACAGTTGCTATTCTACTACATCCATAAAAGTAGGATATTCTAAAAAATACCACAGTTCACCCTTTCTAATTTTTTCGCTTGTCTGAAGTTAATAACGAAACTCAAGACCGTAGCTAGAGAAACATTTCGAAGGGGGTTATGATTTTGACGTAATGTTTTTTGTATTAAATGAGCCAGGGAAAGATGTGAAGAACACCCGAGATTAATGAGCAGAATTGTCGCATTCGAGTCTCGGAAAATCGATGAGTGATTTTTGAAAAGTTTCTTCAACTTTTTTTTGGACGGAATTGGAAGATATGGGTAAGGACGACCGCGACGTTTATTTTCAACAACATTTTCAACTTTAAACCAGAGCAGAAGGGGCATCTGAACATTGTAATCCCCTCCTCCAAATACGACTTTGACCAAACTGAATTCACATGCAACTGGATGATAGGAGATATCTTTTAGTTGGACCATTCCATATACAGGATGCATTAGAATGTATACATTTAGGTATGTACATGTATGTAGTTGTGAAAGGTGAAAATGTATTGTCCTGCTGGGTGTGGAAGAAACTTTAAACTTAGAAAATAACAAATTTTAATTTCATAATTTTTAAAAATTATAAAATTGCAGTAGTTCACTAAAATTAGTTGTCAGGAAAGGTAAAATAAGTTAGAGTTTAAAAAGTTGGAATTAATATTTACTCTCTCCGGCTCTTCATGAACTAAAGTGCCTGTGGCTTAATGGTTAAGTGACTAATACTATCATGCCAGATGTCTAGGTCTAACCCTTGTCTGTGCTTCTTAAAGGTTCTTTAAGAATTGATTTTTCTACAAAAGTTCTTCTCAAATTAGCCGTTCGTATTCGTCACTAGTTACACCTACTTAAAGTATACAAAATCTATTAAAGCCTTGGAATTCCAAATGTTCTTGTATTCATATATGAATCTGTGGTTTGGTGCTTCGAAGGAGGAAAAGTAGGCTTTGAATTGAGGAAAGACGGAGTCGTTTCAATAAAAAGATTAACGGCAGTAACTTATAAAGATATCGACGTGTTTGAAAAATAAATCGATAAATTCAAGTAAAACATATTGTCACTTGTTAATTGTTGTACTGAAAAATGCTTCAAGAGTTAAATACGATACCAAGATTATCTAGTCCTATATAGCTTATTAAAAAGAGTTAACTCATTACTCAAAAACGGTGCCTTTTAGTTGTTCATTTATGCACTGCTGTGCCTGATATGCAAACTTTCTTTTTTGTCACAACAATGAATATGCATAAGGTATGTTTTTTGGGGAAAATATCATCAGTGAAGTAAGATTTTACACGTTTTACAAAATAACATTCTCACTGCCGATAAAAGTAGCACTAGGATCTAACTGCGGATAAAATTTTGACGTTTGCTCGAGTCTCGAATATAAATGTTGGTACAATGTATAACTTTTGTGTATCTCAAAGCATGTTTGTAGAGTCCTATAAGTAGTATGTTGTTTAGCATTTTCCATTTGTCACTGAGAGTCTCCTGCTTTTACCGTTTCCTATAAGAGGTTTTAGGTGTCTTATTTTAGTAATTCATGGTTAAATACTTTAGGTAAACAGCGACAGCAACATATAAGAGTTACTATCATTACAAAGCTTCTTATGATAAACGCTGTGGAGAAATCCAAAACTTACTAAACTTCTGTTTTTATAGCTGTGAAAAAATACACAAAACAACAAAACGAATCAAAACTGCGGACACGTTTTTTTGTTGCCAAATCCAACCGATATTTTTCTTCAAAAAAACACACCTGGGTTATCTTTATTTTCCTTTGATATAAACTCGAAACTAACTACTGTTTTTCTTTCAACATTTACAGCACAAATTTCAACATTTGTTTTAAACTATTGTGTATTGTGTTAAGCAAACATTTAAATGTGTTAATTTTGACAATGTGTTAACTTTGACACATTTTAATGTTTGCTTATGACCTTTGATACAAATTGTCAAAGATCAAGTGTTAATAAAACAGAACTCAAAGGAACTTTTTGATGCACTTTTTAGTCAAAAAAGGTAAAATTTTGATCATCAATTATTTGAAACTCCGAAGGGTTAGTGATTTTTACAAACATAACATTTCAGCCCTTATGGTCCTAAATTATTTTTTCCGCTGTAACTTATGTTATGAGATCTGAAATAAGTAACATTTTGGTAAATTAAAAATAGAAAACTAGCCGTGGATAATAATATGTTAATTTACAAACCATGATAAAGCTCATTACCATAAAATATAAATACCGCACCGTCTAAAAAGCCGTTTAATTCTAAATGTCATGTTCTTTAGTAGATATTTAATAAAAGTGGAATTTTCTTATTTGGTGGACATGTTCATTACATCGAATAAAACCATTCTTTGTTCTCAGTTATTCACTTTCATTTGAGAATTTGAAGCTGATAATTATATGGAAAAATTTAGTGTAGAACAACGAATCAAGACTACCACAAAATAATACGTGCCACAATCAACACCAATGGTTGGATATTCAGGTCATGCTTTCTTACCTCGACTTCGACTTAGATTACCAATAAACTTTTCTGCATTCTTTTCGTCAGTAAGTGACCTGATTACAATTATTATTTATTGATTGCTTACCAAAAATTGAGTTAATGATTTAAGCTAGATAATTAATCTAGTAATCCATACTAATAATATTATAAATGCGAAAGTGTGTGTGTTTATTTGTCCGTCTATCATGGCAGAACGGAACGATGAATCGACGTTATTTTTTAAGTGGAGATAATTGAATTGATGGAGAATGACATAGGCTACTTTTTGTCTCCATTTCCCTAAAATGGGGGGGTGGAAGTATGTATGGAACATTCCACAATTTTCAAGGCAGGAAGCTAAAAATTGGTACACAGACTCTTTGTTACGAAAAAAACCTTCCTTATTTTTTTGGAAATCTTCCCCCAGCCTCTAAAATGGGGGTTGGAAATTTGTGTGAGACAATATTAAAATCAATCAGCTTTTGAAATAAAAATCAACATTTGAAAAATAAATACGTGTTGCTCATGTATTCCGACAGATGGCGCTGATATATTTAAACTCTCTATCTGTAGTTAAATGCGGTTATCGCCCCGCTCTTCATACTACAGTGCATACAGTTCCATTACTCTGTTATTTGACAATTGATTCACATTGGTTTAAGTAAAGGTGTCTGGGGTGAACGTAGAAATGGACAATTTATTGAAACTAGAATTTTCGCGTGTGTCAAATGCCCAGAACCTTTACATTCTATTCTCAAATGGAGAGACATGTAATATCGTCTACAGTAGCGTATCAAAATAATATTCTGTTCCGAGTTCTCTTCTGTGTCGTAAATCAGGAAAGTGGAACCGTGTTACCACGAATTTAACTCGAGTGAAGCCGCGGGCAAAAGCTAGTTTACCATATTTCTATCAAGGGAAAACAAATTGCGCATTAGAGATTGATTCGTTTTCTTAATTATAAATTTGAACCGGTATTTTTAAAAAGGTTTTTGCGTACGATACCTCCTTACCAATGGGACTCATTTTATAAGAGAAGGATATTTTAAAATTATAACCTTTTTATTTTGATTAAAGAAAAAACAATTTTGTTTTCTCGTTTCTACTTTGAAGGATTTTTACATTGGTTGCAATCTCTATTAAGAGAATTCTGACCACATAAAAAAATCTATAGAATTTGAATATCGGCTTCCCGAGATATAACCTGAAGCTTCTTTAAAACCTATGATATCTATCCCAAGACAGATTTGTGTAGTCTTGACTTTGTTTGCCTCACAAAGTCCTGTAGAAGAAACAATCTAAATCCTGTGAAAAGGATGTTTGTCAAACCCATTACCGAACCCTCTACCACATCTTACTGGTACACTTTGTCAACCATTTTCACATTTCTTTTTTCAATGTGTCTCTTTGGTGTGAGGCTCAATTAAACCATAACAGAAGCTTGGTCATGGTCAACGTGCGGACGAACACTTTTTGGGCTGTCTCAACTTTTGAAGCTATAAAGCGAACCAACGAAGACTCGATATATGAACGATTTTGATTTTCTCCAGTGGTTTTTAAAAAATAGCAAATTTTTCCTTAGTACCTCACTCCATGACCAAATCGACATTTATTCATTGCTTACATCTGTCAATGGTTTAGAAAAATAAGTTTCATGAAAAATTGATGTTTTGAGCAACAAATTTTTGAAGTTTTGTAACAGAACTTATGACACGACTTCTACGTAATTATATTTGAAGGAGTTTTTTACACCTTTAAAAACCTCCTCACAAAAGGACACAAAATGGTTTCTTATTTCAATTAAAACCTATTTCAATTTGACAATGATTTTTATTTTAGAATTTCTGAGGGGTGAGCAGACAATATTCCTTAACGTCTATGGGGAATATTTTCACTTCTAGTCTAATTTTAAGGTTGGCTTGACCTACTCCATTGAGTAAAGTAATTCCCTCATCTAATGTTCAAATAAATTTTTCATTCAAACATTAATGCATAAAAATTGGATTTTTTCATGTGAATTAAAATTCAAATCAAATACAGAAAAATTCATTCTTAAGTGGACTGCTAAGGGACCAGAGTTGTTTTTTTTTTGGTCTCTTTGTTCAAACAAAGTCATACTGATGGGCCACCTTTTTATTAAGTAAACTTGTCATCTTAACGGAATCATTAAATTAAGAGGCGCGTCCAGTCCATTAAGAAGACTTTAATTACATTATTACTTAAAATTGAAGTACTCATAAAATTGCAATTCCTTGCCACTCTTTTAAATCTTCTGCAATCTCATTTTCAGGACCTTAACTTTTTCGTTCAAAAGTCATCTTCCTATATTTAAAAATGTATCTTTTTCGCATCTTCATTATTTCTAATTTACCATAAAACACAATTAAGCCCATAACTTTGCGTTTTCCAAAAGCAAAACAAGGAACACTCTCATTTACATTAATTTATGTTATTTGCAAATTAAACAACTAACATTGCCTCAACAGCAGCTAGAGCATATCCTTTGGCAAATTTCCCAGTGTAGCCCCATTATTTTGTAAAGTTATTCAATAAATTTACAAAACAAATATTTGTGTTAGTTGATGATACAAAAAATAAAAAAAAAAACAACAACAATCTTTTCGCTGGTGATGATGCAACTATTAGGTAAATAGTTTAAACTGAATATCCGCTAAGAGAATCTTCCTTTGCATCTATAACTAGTAACTACACATAATTCCAACGCATTGCCCCAAGATGAAAAACTGAAGGTATGTATGTATATGTACGAGGCGAGTACTTTATGTCCTGAGTTTATACTCGTATCTATTCAAATCAACAGCACCACCACCGTATACCGTCCATCGCCATCGTTTGTCCTCGAAACGGTTTCATTCATTCTAAGCCCGGCCCGGTCCGTATCTGTTTTAAATAACTCCTTCTATAAGGTGGTGCAAAATTTACCATCCAATTTTGGTTTTATTTAATAAAAATATGTGTTTGAGAAAATTGGTTTTTATTTGTCCGTTGAGTTGAAAAAATAATGTCCTTTAAATGGCTGCGTCCATTGCATTGAAAAACATTTGCACCTGTTTTTTTCACATTTTCCAATACTATCCTTAAGATTTTCGGTGACTGTTTACGCTATCCACATTCCTGTCGGTTGTTCTTCCTAAGAGCTGCTCATATCCCCAAATAAAGAAATCAAACTAAATCACCGGGAAGGGACATTAAGCGACCAGAAAATGCCTCCTAAACAATTTGTGTTGTTGGAACCTCATGTCCGTGCAATTACAGCAGTAAGGAATCTTGATATCTTAGCCTTCCCTAGTAAAAGTGACTTTTAAGTCATTGTCTTGGAAACTTAACGTTCTATGAAATCATATACTATCATCTAGAGAACACTCTTCCGCATTAACGCCCACCACATCACACGACACACAGTGAATGTTCCAGAAATGAAGAGTATTTTTTATTGAAGTTACCGCTTAAGTCACTCATGATAATTTTTGACACAAGATGGCTTGATAATAATACGCACCTATCCATGACATGAGCCGTATAGTGATGCTCAATTGCGTTATCCTTATCCTTTTTCTGGTTAATGATTTTTCGTTCTGAGCCAAAGTTGCGATATTCCCGGTCGAATGACCAGTTAAATGGCAGTTATGTCCTGTATGGAAATGGTAATCTGTGGTTAGTAATTTTGCTCCACCTTGTACTGTATGCTGTATGCAGCCAGGAGCAGAAGTTCTGCAGGTACTATTAATGCATATCAACACTGCACAAGTATTCCGGGCATTTGCTTTTAAAACCTTGATAAATTCGGACGATGGCATCAATTCAAAGGATATACACAACCACATCAGCAGCAGCATCAGCATCAGCCTCAGCATCAGCATCAGGACAGGTGTAAAAGAATAAATCTCCACACAACCGGATAATGATTATTAGGAGATAAGGAATTTGCAACAGAATCGGATCGGCTTGTGGCGCTGAACCCCATTCACTACAAACTGAGATACTGAGACTATTAACCTCGATTTATCGCGCTTTCAATTCAATCGTAAATCGTATAGGAGTACAAACATACATTCACACATACATATGTCTATACAAAACTTCATCATCAACGTTGTGTGAAGTGAAGTGAATTGCAGTGAAGTGAAGTGAAATGAAGTGAAGTAAGCCTGGTCTTGTTTCTATAGAAAGCACACAAACACACACAACACTCCTTCCAACGTTATGGACTCATAGTATGTCCTGCTGATGAATGGAAGCAATTGGTGACAGCCACCAAAAAGGTGTCTATAAATTGACATAACCCAGTTTTTGTAATGTTGGTACATAGTTGGAAGCTGGCATCCTTTTCATTGACGACACCTTGCCAGTCATTGCTGGACCATTCATGACTGGCACCACAAGTCCGCATACCTATATCTATTCTGTTAATGGTTGGTTGGTGAAATACGAGCTTTAATATGGGCGTTGCCGTCCATCGATTTCAATCCGTTTACGTCCTCTTACTCTACCACGAGCCATAACTACATAAATCCTCCTTATAACAAAGAAGCTAAGAACTTTATTTGATTTGCAAAACTCGAGGAGTGCAGAGGAAATATTTGCATCTGCATAGCAGATCATCAAACTTGTTGTGCACCAGAGATAAAAGATAAACTCAGTTTGACCCGCCGCCGCGCCGCCACCGGCTGGCCCTTGCCGCCGCACCGTTCAAGTATCCTTTTGGAGGAGTTGAGGGGTCGACGACGGACGACGCGACGACGACGACGGTGGTGGTGGCGTCGAAACCAGAAGTTTATATCTGTGAATAAGTTTATTTGAATTTAGCAAGCACAAGAAACAAAAGAAATTTTTTGCATGCGAAAGCATTTGCATAGATGGTCCTGTCCTGTTCCTTGTCCTTGTCCCGGTCTTGGTCTTAGTCCTGATGTTGGTATTTTTGTGCGGTGCAGAAATGTAAGATATTCTAAAATATCAAAATGGCGCGGCGTGGAGCAGCAAACAAAGTTGTGTCGGAAATCTTGTTGTATATTTCGCAGACTTAAATTTTTGTTTATGAAAAAAAGACAACAACAAATAAAGTGTTTAAAAGGATTACATTCCTTCCGTCTTCATTTTTCTCTTTAAGAAGCGGAATTTTTTATTTCTCAACTCGATAATAACATCGAGGTATCTAAATAAGTTCACTTCGATATAACCCCATAAGCAAAAAGAAAAGCAGAAGAAATGGATAAATAAATAGAACCTAAATAAAAACAAAATTCTAATTAAAAATGCAGGCGGTAAATATAAATACCTATACTCTTATACAAACCTCTAGATACAGTTAAATCTTTTATCTTATTTTTTTAACCGAGAATTCGTCCTAAGTAAACTGTTTTAATTAGCATCTTTCTATAAGCAGAAAGCTTACTTAAATTCAAATTAAAATCTTAATTGTTTTTTTAACTTCTGGATTTTGGTTGGGCCTACAGTATCCGTTATTTGTACTGTTTTTTTTTGGTTTTTAATATTATTTGGGTTTATTCTTTAAGTAAATGACGGTGATTGTATGAATTGGGTTTTGAGCAAATTTTCATTGATGTTAATGAATTTATTTCATCAATATTGACTAGCAGTTGTTTTCGACTTTGTTCCGCATTCGGGCGCCATTTTCATTAAGAATATTATGTAATTATTGGCTTATTCCGAACCCCTTTTATTTTTTTATAAGAAGTTGCTCAAAGTGTAACAATATTATGGAAATTATTATTATTTTTTGTTTTTATAAATTGTTGGAAACTTGGGAAGAATTAAAGAGATTTTGACAGCTGACAGTCGAGAATAAGTAAAAATGAGACGCTTTTATGGCAGCAAGCAAATCAAGGCAAATTAAAATTTTTCAAAACTTTCCTTAGCATTGAAACTCTTACTTTTTAAACCCTAACTAGTTTGGTAAGCTCTTTTTTATATCAGAAAGAAAGTAGTTGGACATTTTAATGCATTGTTCAACTTTGACTATTTAATTTACTAGGCGCATTAGTGGATTTTGTCCTACCCACTACACATCTTCTAGAAGACGAGACGATTTACTTTGGAGGTGTGTATTGAAAACGGCCAAGACAAGGCCTTTTTTCTTTCTTCCTCATCATCGTATAGGGTATTCTAGGTGAAACTTTAGGCGATTAAAGAAGTTTTTTTCACCTGGTAGAATTTTGTTACGTTGATTCAAGTCTCTAGATTCCGATTACGCACCTCAGCCTCCAGTAAGGAAGAGATATATGTACCACCATCAAAGCACTGAAGAACAACAAAGCGATTGGGTTTGAAGGCATTCCCGCAGAATTTCTGCAACCGCTCATAGAGACAGCATGAGTCTCCGAATACTTTCCCGAAGAGTTGAAATGATTGATTATTTGGAATGATTGTCAAGCTTCCAAAAAAAGTAGACTTGATGAAAAGCGAAAACTGGAGGGGTATCTACTTTTTGCCTGCAGTCGCCAAAATAGTAGCAAAGACACTGAACAAGCAGGCTTCCGCACTGGGTCCTCCTGTATTGATCAAATTAACACCTTGAAGATCATCATCGAACAGTGCGTCGAATATCGATCACCACTCCAACTGCTGTTCATCGAATTGGAGAAGGCTTTCGATAGCGTCAACAGGGAGTTTATCTGGCTTGCTTTGCGGATGAGGGGTATACCGGAGAAACTCATTGCTATTATTATTAGTCACGTCTTAGAGGGAGGTAGGTTGTCCGAAGAATTTGAAGTCCAAAGCGTGGTCAGACAGGGCTACATACTGTCACTAATCCTATTTTTATTGGTGATAAGTGATGTACTGCGGATGGCTTTGACAGGAAGCGGAGGAATAAGATGGACTCTGACAACTTACCTTAAACATCTTGACTACGCTGACGATGTTTGCTTGCTTGCTTTCCCATAAGATCATGGATCTCCATCAAATGGCAACAAGGGTGGAGAGAGAAGCAGCAATCGTGGGGCTGAAAATCAATACGGGAAAAACAAAGATGTTCAGCCTCGGGAGCTCGCAGTCATCCGCTCCGATGAACATTGGTCAACAAATAGTAGAGAAAGTAGACAGTTTCCAATACCTTGGAAGTATCGTCTCTCATGAAGGAGGAACCGAAGTAGACATCGCCTGCCGCATCGGAAGAGCAAAAGCTGCGTTCGGGATGTTGTCCAATGTTTAGATTAACAAATCTCTCAGCTTGAATATATGTATATACATGGCTGCAGCACCTGGAAAATAACAACTACAATAACCAGGAAACTGAAAACCTTCGTTAATAGGTGTCTTCGAAACATCTTACGGGTTTTCTGGCCTAATCGTATCTCCAACGATGACCTACATAAACGAACAGGTCAGGAACTCATCGATGTCATTATACGAAGGCGCAAGTGGAAGTGATTTGGACACATCCTTCGAAAAGGAATCCACTAACAAAAGATAGAAGATGAGTTGGTAGACCGAGAAGCACGTGTAGAAGAACAGTTGAGGATGAATCTGCTAGACTGGGAAAGAGTTGGAGGGAGCTTAAATACATCGCTGGAACCGCACCTAGTCAAATTCCTTACAATTAAAGCTCAGACATAGAGTGGTTTAAAATGTCTGTTATATGCTGCGATATATATTAAATTTGTCATGTTTTAAAAATAATGGAAGCAGTTTCGGATTTAAGTTTTTGACCCCACGCCTTTTGAAAAGCCTTTTTAAGTACAGAATTTTATTCGCATCATTTTTGAAGTTGCTAAAAGAATTCAATCTCCTTTCTGGAGAATCACTTTAGAACTTTAGAACCTTTAGCTTTAAATGCAGATAAAATTATAAGAAAAAAAAACACTTTTTTCAAATTAAAAAGTCGAATACAATTCAAACTCTACCTAAATTTTGCCTTTCACCTCCAACAAGAACATTTAAAGTTGATCAATTTTACAGCGATATGAATTCCTTCTCCAAAACAATTTAACTGTAAAATTTGCGTAATTTCAAGAGAGTATACATAAGTTTTCCCTTGTACCCTGTTTTGAACTTCAATATACATATGTACCTCCCCTAAAATATACAAAGATTCATTTCGTAGTTTCATTCAACGAATGAATTATGGACTTTAATCGAACAAAATATTTCTTCCTCTTATCAAAATATTCAAATATTCAAAACAAATTTGCATCTGAATCTACCATCGAACTTTTGCTACACATTTACACTTTGTTTAAACATTTTATGGTTATGTCTATGTAGTCGTAATCCCTTAGGTCATTCAATTTCGATTTAGTGGGATCAATTTCGTCACAAAACTTCTTGGCAAAACTTATAGAGATAAATTAGTTTGGAAACCAAAATTGTTGAAGAAATTTAAATTCGAGTAAATGTAATTTTGTTCTTTAGCAATATAGTTAACAAAACAAGAGGGCAAGTAAAAGTTAACTTGTCGAATTATTTAAGTTGTGTCGAATTTAGTATGTTTTTTTTTTCCTCAAAATAAGAAATTTTTAAATTGTGTTCTAAAATTAATGAACAATATTTAAACTTGTAGCTTTATTTTTTTTAGTGAAAAGTTTTCGAAACAAAATTTGACAGTTTAGGTTTTGTAAAAATTAAAAATTATACACATTTTGAAAAATAAAATTGGTCAGAACAATATTAAGTTGAGGATCTACATACTAAGTGCTTAGAAAAGATGAAAGATTTTAGTAAATTTTCAAAAACTGTAGTTAAATACATTCAAAGTTTGTTAACAAAAACATTTGGGAAAGTGGATGCAAGTAGGACCGTTATCTTGACTATTGAGACAGAAATTAAAGTTTTTATAAAGGATAGAAAAATTGCAGTGAAACTTTCTTTAAAAAAAACCCCATTTTGCCCACAAAAAACCGTCTTTTGACCCATTTTTCTATACTACATCGAACGGAAACTGGGGCGTATGTGAAATATTTTCTATGCATACTTTCATGCTCTTAAATGCTTATTAAATTTGTTACCAAAGTACCACTGGAACTATTAAAACTTGTAAAATAATTAACAGCTTATTGACGGCAGTATAACAATGTCGAAAATACAATTTTAATTTAAAATCAAAATATTTTAAACTTCATTCAACACACAGTCCTTTTTACACAGACTGGGTTGTCATTTGCACTATAAAATATTATATAAAAAATAAGGTAACTTATAATAAATAAATTATTTTCAAAAGCCCTTTGATCTCTTTTATAAATAATTTAATAGAATTCACCCCAAAATCGTAATAACCACTTAAGTCCAAGGCCATATTATGCCATGTGTTGGTTCAATCCCCATTTTGTAACAAACATATAATTTTAAGGTTATAACCTAGAACTGCCAATCACATTATATAAAACTCATTTCGGCACAACATGCAAATGACTTCATGAATGTAAAACGAGGAAAAAATTTCGTCCATGTGCCATCGTGTCCTGTGAGTACGTGTGTGTGTGTGTGTGTGCAGGAATGAATTTATAAAGCTTTAATTTACCAATACTCACCCATCCTTTGGCAATTGATCTGACAATCGAGTGAAACAATCGATTTTATACATATGTATAAATATATGTATATAGGTAGAATTGTAGATGATATAGAGAATATTCAATTAAATTTACAAATGTACTCGTATGTGTTTGGTTCACTCAGGATTTCGTTATTCGCTTAAAAGGATACGAGAAAGATACATTATAAGCGCAGGAACGAGTATCGCTTCGGGTACACTATCCTTTATCCGCTGTTATCTCATTGCCAAAGCCTCAAGCGAAAACGAAAACTCTCTGAGCCTTTCCGTTGATGTCCTTCATCAGATATGCAATCGTTTGGGTATAGATTCATTTTGTTTCTATGAAATTTATTTCACTCATTGCTTTCGATTGGTGAAGGATCAATACGGCTTCATCATATAGAAAAAAAAAGTAAGATAGGAAAAAAAAAACCAAACCAATCCTCTTACCCGTCGATTTTATATAATTTTTGCCTTTTGGTCAGTATCTCGTCCTGGAAAGTTTATTTATCCTGTAAAAGCTGAATTGGCGATTTCGTATTTTGGATCCTATTCAATGTGCGGTTGGAGCAGAAGCAGGACTAACATAACAGCCATATACTCTTCTTCATCTGTTTACTTTTTTTCTCATTGTCTTGTTTGCCTTTTAGAAAAAAGGATTTTTTTTTTAAATATTTTTTTAAGGACATTCGATATACCTATGCAAACACACTTGGTCACTGGTCAGCAGCCATAGAGTGGTTCGGGGAATTCTGTGCCAAAAAAGTGAAAAAGGTTTAACCAAATGGCTCCTGTCAGAATCAGAAACGATTTTGGTTTTGCAAGGGTCTCTCAAATGGTTTTGATGGTCGATTTGATTTTTCGTCAGCTGCTTTATGTTTTCAAATGACTAAGCTTTTTGATAAAAAAAATTGTACTATTTCAATTCAATGTCAATGGTGGATTATTTTGTTATGCTTTGGTGCGCTATTCTGGCGCCGATGATGCTCTGTCGCCGTGGAACAATCATTAAGTTCTTTGGTGGTTTTGAATCATGGGAACTTTATATCCATCGTATTGAAATGCACACAGTTTAGTTAGGAACTATTAATATAAAATAATTGAAAACAAAATTCTTAGATTTTTGTGCTTTGTTTCTCACATCGGTGATTTTGAAGATCATTAAGAATTAAATACAAAGCACTTCAAATTTACAATACGAAAAATACTGTAGCAATTTCAACTTTTTTTTTAATAATAAAAAAATAAAATTAATAATTCATCAAACTTGATTTCGATTTTAACTACTTCCTGTGTCACTTGAAAGATGATCGTTCCCTAAACTAGGCTTGCTGTAGAAAATGTTAGTTGTAAACTAATCCCGTACTTTTAAAATGAAAACTTAGAAGTACCTAACGAAAGATGCCTGAAAATAAAATAGGGTAAGTTCGGGCATTATGGCGTACCTAACATCAATCTGAAATAACTTTAGTACGAACAACATTTTATAATTCAACAGTTTTTTTTTATTAAATATGATAAAAACGTAACATAAATAAATTAAATAAAAGTAATAATTCAAAGGCTTTAATAAAAAATAAATTAATTTAAAAATAGTTTAAAAAAAACCATATTGCCCACCCTGCGGGCAATATGGCGCAACCCTGAGGGCAATATGGCGGGGAACTTTTATTTTTGATTTGAACGCCCACATCCATCGCAGGTGTTTTTGAATGCAGTGCAAGAGTTGTGGGACCACTGTCCACAAAGGAAACATTGCATCCACTCGTCCTTTTTGGTTGTAGTGGTATAATCTTCACCACATCCAGCACAAATGTTCTCCCCGAAATCTTCGGGCCCATCCGACTCGTCGGCTAGTTGGATCTGAAAATTTTCTTCATCGGATGACGTCGATGAGTGCCGCTTACATTTAAAGTACTATTTTTACAATGGATAATTATATAACATATATAATACACAACGTAAAACACGGGAAGAGACTAAGAGAAAATAAGTTGGGTCTAAAACTATAATTTACACGAAAACTTCGTAAGGGCATTATGGCGCACCCGCGCCATAATGCCCTCACAGTGTCTGCGCCATATTACAGAAAAAACCCTTTTTCACAACACATTCAAAAAAAACTCGGTTCTCTTTTCGTTTCACATTTTTACCGTTACACAACAACAACGAAACTATATTCTATATTTTACTCTTCACACCGAACAACTGCTATGTATACTTACCGAGAAACACGAACCTTAACACAAAGCAAAATTATAAAAAAAACAAAAGCAACCTATAAATTTTTTTATGTAGGTTTTTTGTTTAGCTAAACTGTTCGTATTGAACACCGATCTTCACTGGACACGTGTGCGGCAGAGACTGAAGTTTTCACATTGTTTTTGTTTTAATTAGAGTTTTCGAAGTATGACATTTTCGAGGTGCGCCATAATGCCCGCTGCGCCATAATGCCCGAACTTACCCTAAGTAATTTTTATTTTTTTGACTCGAATGTACAAAATGGCTTTTACAAGTTATTCAGAAATCGAAGGATGATGGAAAGCTATTTGAAGTAAGCAAATAAAAATTAAACGCACTGAGCGCTGGGTCTAATATTCGGTCTACATAACCGCCCAGCAGAGTCGGTAATTTGAGTAACCATGCGGATCGGTTTCGTACCACGTTTACTCTAGTGGATATGCCTAGATACGCCGTACTGTGCGCACCGAAGACGCTATTGCTGCTGTGCACAACAATTAGAGCTGTGCCCATCCACTTTATGGAAGATTTTGCGAAAGGATCTTAGTTTGCAAACTCGTGGGCCTAAAACGAGATGGCCAGTGGCCACCGATCCCGATTTTCACAAGAAAATTTTGTTCAGCGTTGAAACTCATGTTAAGTTGAATGGGTGGCCTCCAAGATCGTGATGCGATTTAACACCGCCGGACTATTTTTCCCGAAATCATTTTTAAAACATAAGCTTTATAATAAAGCTAAATTCTTTGACATAACATCTGATTATATGCGTTTAATTTCTTCTTAAAAACCACACGTCTTTTTTAAAAATTAACATTATGCATTACAAAAAACCTAGAAAATCCTTAAAAAGGATAAGCACTGGAACAAATTTTGTAATAGTTTTATAGTTTTATAGGCTCAATACAAAATAGACAAATCTCGGTCTCATCTCGATAAGGTTCAACGAGACAAGGCGATGATATTTTAAAAGCATGTAAGACGAAACCGAAAAATCAAAATTTTACAGATTTATTTAGCCAATTTTATATTTCAGATTTAAATAACTAAGGAGCATTATCATTTTTTTTAATTATATCTTGTTGAAACCACATAATGTTGCAAGTCAAGAACTTCCATTTCGGGCAAAAAAAAGTTTGTTATCATCGCTCGGTAGCGTTCACCATTGACAGTAACGCTGCGATTCGCATCATCTTTGAAGAAATATGGCCCAATAATGCCGCCGGCCCATAAACCGCACCAAACAGTGGCTTTTTCGGGATGCATTGGTAGCTGTTGCAATGCTTCTGGCTGATCTTCACTCCAAATGCGGCAATTTTGCTTATTTACGTACCCATTCAACCAGAAATGAGCCTCATCGCTGAACACAATTTTTCGATAAAAAAGCGGAATCTCGATCCAGCTTTCCAAGAGTCCATTCACCAAAAATTCGGCGTTGTGGTAGGTCGGCTGGCTTTAGTTCTTGCACCAGCTGTATCTTAAAAGGCTTTACGCCCAAATCCTTCCGCAAAATTTTCCCCGTAGTGCTGTAACAAAGGCCTAACTGCTGGGAACGGCGCCGAATCGACATTTCGCGGTCTTCTGTCACACTAGCTGATACGGCCGCAATATTTTCTTCACTACGCACAGTACGTAAACGTGTTGGTGGTTTAATGTCCAACAAAGTAAATTTGGTGCGAAATTTGGTCACAATCTTCCGAATAGACTGCTCAGAAGGTCGAGAATACCGACCATAAAATGGAAGCAGTGCGCGATGAACATTTCGAACCAAGCACGAATTTTGATAGTAATATTCAATAATTTGCAAGCGTTGTTCATTTGTTAGACGATCCATGGTTAAATTGCAAACCAAACTAAAGCTGCTTGACAGTGACACAAGGTACTAAACACACGTCAGCTGTCAAAACCAGTGTTGCCAAAACCAAACCAGCTAAAAAATCACCCGTTAGAAGAAATAGAACTTGACTGTGAAGACCTTACGTCTCGGGAATAAATAGTCCTAGTAGACTAAGTCCAGTGTCACCTTACCGAGCACGTCCATGAAAAAATTTAAAGCTGAATATGTATATGTATGTACATGTATGACGAATATAGATTTTTAAAATTGATACATTTATTTAAATTTTTCAATATTTTAATTCATTTAAAAACTTTTTGCCATAAAAATGTATGTATTAAAAATTCAACATTTATCCAGTTTAAATGAAAATAAACTTTTGATATAAAAGTGACGGTCAGTTGACAGAAATGAAATTAACAATGTTAAAATGTTTTCAAATGTACTAAAGTGAAAAAAAAAAACAATTCGTAGTCAATTTCAAGCCATAATTCAATAGAGGTGTACAAAAATGTGACATTTTGTGAATTATCGAAATTCAAAGCCACGCGGTCCTCCTTTATGGTTTCCACTTAATTTTGTTAATTTCTTCTTTTTTTTTTTAAACAAATTTTAAAGTAAATTAAAGTAAAAACGTTTTTAGAATGAATACTACTTGAAAACAAATATTTTTGAATGTATCGTAAAATGCTTACAAAGTCGCTTGCAACTTATTTTTTTAAAAAATTGAATAAAAGCGAACTTATAACTCCTAAGGGAGTATAAATATTCAAGTTTTGTTTTATTTGAATAGGGTATTTTAATTAAGACGGGTAAATTTCAAGGCCAGTGGCATTTTGGCAAAATCTGACGAAATCTGTCTTAATTACTCAGTTACTAAGGTTAAGAATAAGCCAAAATTGCGTTCAAGGAGTACAAGATTGTCTAAGAACAAAAGTTGCTGGTGAAAGTGAACAGGAGAAGCCTGAAAAGTCGAGGTATGGCCATAGCTACCTATACCTACATCTGTAAAAGTGCCTAATGACGAAGACCCAGGAGTTCTTCAAAGTTGACGACCATAAACAAAGCCGTTTGTTCAACGTTTACACACTTATTTCATTTAAATCACTTAATTCTATAATTCGAATTTGGGCAGAGATCTAATCGTGTCTTGTACTTTCAGTGTTCAAGGAAATCTAATATTTCAAACGATAAAGTCAGTAATCATACCTCTACAGGAGTCGCCATTGACTGTAATGTTCTGGCCAGTTTTTTGGGTGTAATGGTGTCTCAACAAATATGGTAGTTTTGTTTAGTGACGTATCCATTCAACCAAAAGTGAGCTTATTTCGTGTTTCGAAGAGAACCGCGATTTCTAAGCGTTGTTCAGGTGTCAGTTTATTCATGTTGAATTTAACTACCTTGAGGCTTATAAGATTTTAAACCAAAATTCAACGAAAAATCGCAAAAATATTGTCCCATGCGTTTTTGGTAGTGAGTAAATGTTTAATTTAAAAAAAACACTGTTTTTTTACCGCGTTAGATTACGAACACTCGATCGACAGCGTTTAAAATTTGGTCGCGTTTCTGTTTTACCTTAGTTTGATTAAATATAAAATATGAAACCCCAAAAATTGCAGAAAAAGTAAAAGTGTAAACACTGAGTGACAAATGTAAAATGTAAAACAAAAACCACTTATCGTACTCTATGAACATACCTTCGAGTTACACAAGAGATATCAATTGTACCGAACTACCAACACATATATTCGAGACTCGAAAAAAAAACACACCTAATATCTGGACAAAACTACAGTGAAAATCAAATTCTAGCGTGTAGATTAGAACTAGAATTGCATAAGCAGCTGTCAAATAGAGTCGTATACCCTGTGTGTATCATTATGAATTCCCACAAAAAAACAGTACAATTTTTAATTGACATGTTTACATAAGTTTTTGAGCAAATACATACAACTCTGCTTCTATTGGCCTTGAAATCGTCAATGTTCGAAAAATGCTGAATTCGACCAACTCGTAAAACTTTGTTGACTTATATTTTGACAGAAAATGTGACAACGTATTCATTGCGGTTACCTAATACCAAGTAAGCTTTCGAAAAGTGAAATCTAGACCAATTTAATTTTCCTAAAATGGACTTGATTTTAATTCCAA
Source organism: Scaeva pyrastri (assembly GCA_905146935.1). NCBI lineage: Eukaryota > Metazoa > Arthropoda > Insecta > Diptera > Syrphidae > Scaeva > Scaeva pyrastri. The sequence continues at coordinate 52,879,945 of LR989929.1, forward strand.
AAATTAATTTTTTGTTAATTATGAAATAAAAAGTAAATTTAAAACTTTCTTGTCTTTAATCTTTGACAAAAATAAATTTGCAAAAGAGTTTTATTTTAAATTCAAATGTGGTGAATGTTTCCGAGACAAAGTCCAGTCGTGAATTTCATTTTGTGTAAAAGTAAGTAAAGTTATGATGAAAAGGTCACAAAAAGCATTTACTTTAATTAAAATCTAACACACATCTCACACGTGTGATTCAGATGTCAAAAGTTACAAACTCTAGAATTTGATTCTGATTTTTCCAAATGACAGTAACGGAAGTGTCATGTTACACATTTTTAATCTTCCTTAAGTTTCCGGCCTTCTAGGAACGGAAAACGCACGTTCAGTAGTACACCCATCCCTTGACTTAATCGTGTGTGCCTTTGAAGGTGCTGCAGGTTACGTAAATTGTCAACGGTAGACTTATTTTCCTTGTACGGGTTATGCTTATGCTTATGCATATAATTTTTAATTCTCCACGGTAATCACATTGTCTGCTAGATTTTTCCACCATTTTCCATAAAAGTCATCGGCAAGCCACACACACTTGTGAGGCTATAATATATGAGGATGCGAGGATGATAAAGCCATATACCATTCGCATTCACCTAGTTTTCCATCTCCTAAGCATAATTAGTTCACAACCACCGAGTCCTTACCACCAGCTATACAGCTCCAGCAACTCAGGTGTGGAATTTCCCAGTTAGCACTAATGTAAAACTAGAAATGCAACGCTATGATGAGAACGGCAGGTAGAAGGTAGCAGGTAGGAAGCGGGGTTAGTGCGGGATCAGAGCCATCCTTAATTTATGCTTCATATGCAAAACTAGCGTAAATCATTTGAACGGGTGACCTATTTTCATTAGTTTATATTATGTATTATGTATATACGTATGTAGTTAGCGTGTTTTGTTCGAATTTCTTATTCAATATTTTTCGCTATTAAATTTTTAATTATATCCTCTTGCTCCCAGCTCCCAGTTCCCATGTCCCAGGTCCATGGATTTTAGTGTGTGTTTTTCTAGAATTAATGTGAAGGCTAATGCCAGCGGAACCAAAATATAATAACGAAAGCTTGATTAGGCCTTATATCCTTCACCAAGCCGCATAGCAGCAGCCTCATACCTCATGCCTCAGCCACAGTCTCAGCGTCAGCGTCAGCGTCAGCCCCACCATCACCTGATCCAGCTTAATTCATTTATAATTCAAGGTGTTCAATGTTTGTTTTACCGCCAGAGAATTATCAAACACGCTCCTCCATCCGAGAGCAGGGAACTTAGAAAATTGAATTAAGTTTTCGAGATTTTGAAAAACATTTTACGGAAGGTATTTGCATTTTTAATTTTTTTTGCGGTGCGGTTGATTTTCCTAAGGGATTAGGCTCTGCGCTCTGCTCCGCTCCGTTCTATGCTCTACGTTCTACGATCTCTACGATAGGGAATAAATGTGCTGAAAAAGTATCACGGAAAATTCATTAAAGGAAACCTTTTTCCGTTTTCCGCTAAGGGCTCTAGGGCTAAGGGATCAAAACAAAACAAAACGAAACAAAGCACAACTGAAAAAAAGTACATATACCTATATTTATTTTAAATACAACAAAGGGATATGGCCGTCCGTCGTGTCGTCGTCGGCGACGCACGGTCGGGCGGTGGGTTGTGGAGGAAAACTCTTCAAGCGGACAAGTTACATCCAGGGGGGATTGTTTATGTTTATAATAATAATAGTAGTGAAAATAAATGGCTTTAAGATAACGTGAACTTGGGAACCCGGGAAATTGGGAGCCTGATGGGTGTTGGAAAAGAGCTTAGTTAAGCTCCAAATAGAATTACACGAATAGGCGACACGAATTTTCGTGCAAGATTAATAAATATTTAATTTTTTCCCAAATAAAAAATAGAATTAACATGAAGCCCACCAGATACGATTTAAATATAATACTTAGTAGTATATTTATATTGTACTCAATGGGATCATTTTGGGGAGGCGTACGTTTTACGAAGGAGGAACTGTCACGAAAATTCCCAGAGCTTAGCCAAGGACTATTGTGTATTCGGAGGAATTATGGGCTCTTATTATGTGGCAGAGTGGCACTGGTAGTTTTCTTTGGATTGTGGCTGCTATGGGGAATAAGGGTGGTCTCTGTTGAGGGTAAGCGCATTCAAGTTTAAGTGGACAAAGGAAAAGTTTGAACTAACAAATGATGAACAAAATGCGGGAACCTATACTATTATGTTGTGGCTCCATTAGGACTAGGAGTACTTCGGATGAAAAGTGAGGTTAGGTACCTACATTATATTGAGAGAGTGTCCTTGGATCCGAGGTGTGAACTCTGAAAGCGAACTGAATTTCCGAAAACGATAACTTTATTTATATGAAATATGGATAAAGAAGGAATTCACATTCAAAGTGAAATTACAGTGCAAAGTGATTTAAGTTAGAAACTTTTGCAGTTTCAACGAGACCGGAAACTAAATAATTTGGGAACTGTTGAATTGTCAAAATTTGTAATGCACAACAGTTCGAAGTAGAGGTACTACACAAACTAATGGACGAGAAATTTGTTCGCAGCTCAGCTCAAAACTAGCAAGATTCTATTGTTCAACTCTTATTGCAATGAAATGTCAAAATTCACTGATATTTCCAATTTTCAAAGCGTGTCTCAAGTTCATCTCTTTTTTCAGCATTTTTTCTCAGCTACTCAATAGGATTTGTTTAATAATGAGTTAGAATATTTTGTTAAACTTAATATTCTGTCTTTATTTAGCTTTCAAAATACGCCTCGTCTAAGTTTTCAAAAAAAAAAAATGTATCCTTGATAATTCCTAGTAAGTCTTAAAAATAAATTTGACAGACATATACAAATGCCAATCCGAAGCTAAAGATAAACTAAGATTTTCTCACTCTATACAAAATAATTCTTCTGTTTCAGACAACTTTCCATCAAAATAAAGTTTCCATGAAAACAGTGAATTTAAAAAAATTAAATTTTTATGAAAAATAAAAAATGGTGTACCTACTTTAAGCACACGCTCGACCTCACATCTTTCAATTTAGAAAAATGGTTGATGATAGAAGGGACTTTGAAACTTTTAAGGTTGTCAAAATTCCCAATTCACCAAATCAATCAGCCCAGGCGCAATTTATTAAAGAAAAATGAGTTCATGTGGAAACAATAGAAAAAAAAAAAAAAAAAAAAATCTCAACACAAACACAGTATGATGTTCTACCTGCCAGAAATCAATTAGGTATTTAATTATTTTCGGAATCAAGTTATTTTCGGCAACAATATTGGAAGTTTTTTCTATTGCTTTCAACTCTCGACAAAGGACCAACAAAGGACCATTTCAAATCCCAACCAATACTCTTTAAAACACAAACATTTTCTTTATCATTCAATCGAACCTTGATCAAAGAGCCTTAAAACCAATATAAGGAGTTTTCTACAAAGTACATTCGACAAATATAAATACCATTCTATACATTAAATATATATGCAACACAAATTTTCAAAACCTTAAACCTTTAAAATGTACGTTTATTAAAAATCCCCCTCCAGATAAAAATGCAATAAACCTACCTTTTTCAAAATCAAAGAAAATACTAAAATAAATATCCTGCGTTCCACACAAAAAGATTAATAATGCATTTGTTCAGACGAAAAGGACTCCATGAGACTGCACTGAGTCTTCGTCTAAGCTCCTCTCCGACAGAGTAAACGTAGGTATGGAAACGAGCAGTGCTCCACAGATACATACATAGATACTCGTACCCAACTGGAAACACACTTTAAGACACATTCTTATATTTTCTTCCATTGTTAGATATTATTGTTAGCGTGGCGTGGGTGGTGGGCAGGGGGTGGTAAGCAGATATAAAAAATGAATCTTCTTTTCGCATTTAACTCTTCTTCATCATTCTTTTCCTTTTCCAAAATAGTTTTACTTTACTTTTTGATAAAGCATTTCCCTGTTTGAAAGGAAAAAAAAAGTTTGTCGAAATATCCCAAAAAATACAAAAAAAAAAAAAATTACAATTATCCTTTTTCTCTCCCTTTTCAGTGCTAGATTGTCAAGTCAGCGAATGGGGCCAATGGAGCGAGTGCGACAAAAGTTGTGGCATCGGGATGATGACTCGCAGCCGGAGCATTTTGCAGGCATCCCAAAATGGAGGCAAACATTGTCCGTCGTTAGTTCAAAAACGTGGTTGTCAAGGGCTCCGTTGTCATGGCCATCATGACAGAAAAGTTTTGCGAGGTGAGTAAACTTGTATATTTGCTATTATATTCCCATTTTCAATTATGTCAGCCTGCGGGGGCCTTACTGAGGAGACATGCGGTTTTCTACATCACCCTTTTTTCTATGGTGACGAAAAGTTTATAATTAAGTTCACCTCTGGGTCGCAGATACTTGAATTGGCGTAAGGTGTTTTTTTTTATTTTTTAAGTGGAGATTTAAAAGCAGATGGGCTTAAATTTATTTGCTTGACGTCGCAAAAAAAAAAAAAACAATTTGACAGTTTACGAAGAATGACAGTCAATGTGTATTTTATTTAAGTTTATAATTGTTTCTTCATTATTTAATCGGGTAGAAATCTATTGGTATATTACCTGAGAAGCTGACATTGTTAGGAATTATGATAAACTTAATCTTATAGTTATTTTGCAAAGCTTGCTGCGAATTTAGGGATTTGAATCAGATTGCATTTTACATATAGAGATTAAATAGCAATTGATGATTGAAGTCTGTCACAAGAAATGCTAAAACAAAATTTAAGTTTTTTTTTCAAAATCATCAGCTCGACAATCGGAATCCGGTCCTAGCATCATTTCATACGTCTCTCCATTTATACCAATGGCTTCTACACCATTTATCCAGCGTAAGCATGGTCTTCTATGTCTCCTACCATAAAATGTACTACATGGAACTTTCCGATCATGCGAGCTAGGTGACGAGCTTACCGGAGTCTACCGAGATTAATTTTTTTCACGTTATCTGTCACGAGTTGTTTCGAACTGTTTCCATACAGTTCATGATTGTAGAGTCTAGGGAATCGTCCTTTTTCAAATACGGGGCCAAGAATTTTTCTTAAGACTTTCCCCTCGAACGCGCCTAAGAGGTCCGAGTGCCTTTTCTTACCTTTTAATTATTTTCGACAGCTCCTAAAGTCGTTGCGTTAAAAATATTGCTGTGCGATTTATAGGTCTATTTTGATGTGATAAGTTCCTTTTAAAATTAACCTAGATCAATAGCAATGCAGCATGGAAGTAGTTTTTAGTTTGAATAGGAGTTTTTGGGCAGTAACCAACGACACGTAGAAAGCACTTTTTGACATTTTTTACTGCAAAAATCAAGTTGGCATTCACTCTTTTCTTTGTGCTACCTTATTTGAACTCAAAACTACTTCACTAATGATATTTTGACCTACATACAACTTTTAAGACACTGTTTTGAAAGTATATAAAATAAAAAACAATTTATCTTACTTCTAAAATATTTTTTGAATTATTTCTTTATCCGTTTTCCACCCAATGATGGTCCAGTTTAATAAGTTCATATTCTTGACAAATATAACAAATTAGTAAACCTTCTGAAATGGCATACAGTTTTTTTTGTTTACATTTTTCTATTTATATTGAAATTTAAAAAGTGCGTATACGCCCACGTGTACCATTTTGTATTTTTAGCTATTTTAATAGAGTAAATGAGATATCTGTTAAACTGGTGGTCTTGAGAGGAATTGACAAAACATCCAAAAGTTAATATTGTCACAAGGAATGCCTCCCAAATCAGCCCGTCAAGATTCCCTTCATACTTGACCTTACTCGGAAACATGAATAGTTGTAAACATTAAGCATGACGTAGAACCAAATCTATTAATAAATTTATATCTACGTTATATAACAAAAATATACCATGGCAACTCTAGTTTGCCCTTTCACCTTAACAGCAATCAACATATTATGTACCTACCCAAATTTAAGCTTATTTTCCTGGAATCGAAATTAAGTTCAAAGTCTTCTCGTTCTTGGAACGCATTTTGTTCGTCTTCTCTTAAATTTCAAAAAAAAAAAAAGTTTTGTTCAACTTTTTTATTGAAATCCATAGAAATGGATCCCACGCAATTTGAGAAATTTCCTTAAAACAACAAAAGAAATTCCTGAAACAATTGCATTGGAACTCAAGTGATGGATTTATGGTCCTTCTCTGCAAGTGAATACTTATGTATGTATACTACCTCTGTCTATCGGAATTTGAAGATAGATAATGGAAACCTTGTCGAGTAGCGTTTCCACATTCGTCTTCGATCCTTGACAACAATGTCACTTTCTCAGAGTGGTATAATAATTGACATGAGACTTTAGTTTCCCAGAAAATAAGGAAACAAGAATTAGAGTTGATTTTCGGGTCAAAGGTTACTTCCCAGAATGTTAGATTAAAGCTCATCCTCTTTTACTCATATTTCTAAGGAAACCAAGCGATTTGATTTTAAAGATGACTGCATTAAATATCGATTACCGGTGTTTTCCATGAACGATATACATATTTATTGACAAATCATTAAAATTGTCCTGAAATAATTTACTCATACATACATGCATATGCAGCTGTAATTATGATGCAATTTGATACTGATATGTAAACCACAGTTGAAGTCATATGTAGGTTTCATGTTCGGTTATGGAATTAAAAATTAATTAAATCATGACTTACATATATTTTCGAGTATTTTAAGACTATTTGTTTTAAACAGAATTAAAATATTGAGTTTCGAAGAATAACCTTACCATTTTATTTTACTTAACTTACATTATTTGTGTAACACAAAAACCTTATATGAATAACAAGTTTTTTCAAACAAGTTGAAGTTCCAAAAAATTAGTTCAAATGAATAAAGCGGTTCGTGTTACAGAATTCAGGTTCATCCAAAAAATTATGGTCAATATTTTTTCATTTCTTGTCAGTCTAATTATATCGAAGTAGAAAGACTAAATTTAAACAGAGTTTAACATTTCTATACTTTTAAAAATTTAATTTTTTGTCACGAAATGTTTATTAGTTATTAGTAAAAATAAAAGTCTGTTACAATTGTAATTTCTAAGCTTTGACAGTTGATAGCTGCTTAATTTTGAAAGGTACATCTGTCAAACTGACTGTCATTTATTCGACGTCAATTGGGAAATCAACATAGAGGACTATAAAGCAGTGTCCTGCTTTTTTAACGGTTGCCATTTTTCTGATGTCCATGAGATTATTTCCGTAGCAGTTGACCTTTAGCTGATCTAAGTTTGGTGCACCTGAACCAAATTTAACTGACCCTGGCACTGAAGGTGAATTACCAAATGAAACGACTTTTATTGGATGAACTTACTTCAAATTTTGGGGCATTTAAATTTTCATTAAAAACTCCGTTTATGTCAAAAAACATAACTGTTAAATCTGGGAAGATAATAATCAATAGTTCCAAGAGCGTCCAATGTATTCTGTCATTGGTGAATCGTGGCGTACATTGGTCCATATGGATGTCTTTGATAACGACGACGAAGCACCTTGGCCCAGCTTTTTGTACTTTGAACGGTATGCGCTATAAGTTAATAAAAAATTCTAACTAACTGTGGACATGTATGGTCTTGGTTATGTGGAGACAAAGGTGATATCAACCGGATACATAAGATCAATTTGTCCCAAATATGTTTCTTTCTGTGAGGTTTTTGGAATCTACGATCCTTAAACGTAATACGTAAAAGTCATGAAGGGTCGACATTTCTGATCGGCACCACCTAGAGAAACCCCAACAGCCTTTAATCTGTTAGAATTGATTTTCAGTTGAGCCTGTGTCTCACAACAACTTCCAAGTCTAATATTATTAATATAATAATTATTCATTGAAATGTTCACAAATTTTAAGTTTCTGATGTTTAACTTCTAGTCAAATTTAAAATTTAAACTATCTGACTGACTATAACTTTATGTCACTATTTAAAAATGTTTAACTTTTTTCTAAGGTTGAAATCTATGCGAACTTTTTAACGCTATGAACACAAAGATAGTCCTTATTGTAGATACTCATAAGTTCCCTCCTAACAAAAAATGTGAATCAACCTCAACCCTTTACTAAATTTAAACCTTTTGTATTTCGATATTTGTACATACATAAATAAACATAAGGTCCTTCAATCCTTTGGTCAGTGGCATATTGAAATTATTTACAAAACTCACTCAAAGAGACTCCAAATAATTGAACATTATTGGTGAAAAATTCCGAATTTGTACAATCGAAATCGATTGCTAAAAAACAATCCTTCTTTCACTACGTCCACTTACAAAATCGATATCTTTTTATCATTTAAGCTGACTTAAGTGCCAGTTATCTATTTTAAGGAATCCTCAAAACACCTTTACATCCGTAAAATCATCGGGTACGTATATACATATAAATAGATATGTATAGCTAAAAATAGGACAAAGGAACCGGAATGTCCTGTTTTAAAATAAAATAAAGAAGTGTCTCTTGGACTGAACTGAAGTGGAGCAGGAAATTGTTTCTATTTAAAAAGCATTAGAATTTAATAAAGAAAAAAGAAAAAATAAAAGAACAAGACAAAGTTGCTAACATCTTCCTTCTTCCTTGAGCTTTAGCTTTACCTTTAGCGGTAGAAGGAACAGTAACGAAGACGAAGCAAAGTATAACAGATTCTATTTTGATGTCTTAAGTTGTGATAATAATCTCGATGCTCTTATACATAGAAGAAAAGGAGAATATTAAAAACTAAAAGTAATTTTCAGAACTCTGGATAAAGAAGTGCTACAATATATTTTTTTTCCTTTTTTTTTTTGTTTTTGTTTGCAACAGAATGTTACAAGTTTTGTTGTTTACCTTCTTGGTTTTTTGTCCAGGACTTTGAAAAACTTAATTTTTAATTTGAAATTGAAAAATTAAGGTAAAAGTGGGTATTCTTGAGCACATACCGGAGCTCTAATCACACCTCGTTTTATTTATGAGAGTTCTTAGTTAGTTAGCAGTCAATAAGAAGGCTATCAGGTGTTCCTTGAGTTTTAGTATGATAAAGATATTGGACTCGGAACCAACTATTCATTGGTATTAAATGGATTGTTTTAGGAATGAAATAAATTCCAGTTCCTTATTCTTCGAGGAAGGTTTGTCTAAGGAACTTTCATTTGCAAGTATACATTTTCTGGGATATAGAAAAGGAAGAACTTTTTGTGAGTCCAAAAGAAACACGTCACAACTGAAAACATCCAATCTTTAAATAAACATCGTACTGGAATAATGCAGTGCTCTTCGTCGTCGTCAATATTTGAAAATAAAAAGAGCTTTTGAGTGGTTGGAAGATCTAATAGGATTTTATAGAAAACAAAAAGTTTGATTTGGTTTTTTCGTACTTCTACGAAAATAAAAGAGAATTTCGTGGAGTTTTTTTGTTTTTTGTTTCTATTCGGAAACTTGGATTAATTTGAAGACATTTTTGGAGAGTGATGATGTTGAACACAATTTGAAGCAATTTCTACACGTTAACGAAACCTCATCTAAGTAAAAGTAATAGGCAATTTAAATTATCATTCAAACTATTAATGTGTTCAAATAACTTTTTGTTTTTCGTGGTGTGATATTATAGGGCCTTTGTGCAAATTTCCATACCCAACACTTGTCAGAAGAATGTCCATAGCAAATAAGGTACTCCGGTAAGTATGTAAGTCCTTTAATAAAACACGTACAAACTTTTAATAGTTACGGTTGAGTGTTATTATTTTTTCAACTGTCTGAATTTATTGTGATTTTAAGGTCATCAAAAGCACTAAAAATATGTTTGAGAAGTAACCAAAAAAAAACCGAAGAAAATGTTTCTTCAAACTTAAAAAAAAGTCTAGTTTTAGATAAAATACGCAGACAAAATAAACTTCACACTTATCTCTCCAAAAGTTGTTGATCCACTCTAGATTAAGAGAACTCTTTAGGAAGTGTAAGGACGTACAATCTAATCTAATTTATGCATGACCATATAGGAACCATTTTTGAATATGAGTTCTAATTTGCATTTGATTCACTTTACGGTTGTCTAATTTTCTTCAATGAGAATACTCTTGTGTTTGTGTCTCTTTTATTAGCCAATTTACTAGCATTTGCTGGTCTTACCTTAAAACGGATACGATTTCTAGGACGTATCTAATTTTACACTCTTGAATTTGAAAGAGTGCTTTTAAAAATCTCCATTTCTAATGGAATAAAACACTGGATTTATCTATTGGGCTTAAAAAATTTGGGCTTAAAAAATTGTAACAAAAAGTTTTTGTTGGAAATTTCAATAAAAATTGAATGTCTAAAAAAATTCATTACCAAACTTAGACCTGTCCTCACTCAAACGCATATCCATATTCAACATGCATTTAGGTTCAATACCAATGATATAAACACTGACGAGCCCCAACTTCATTATATATACAGTCGACGCCACTTATAACTACCGTCAAGGGACCAGGCAAAACTGGTCGCTGTAGCCGGCGGCGGCGGCGGGGGTCGTTATACAAACTCTATGAAAACCAAACAAGTGATGGAAAAGTGTTCGTTAAAAGCGACTGGTCGTCATAAGCGGCGTCGTTATAGGCGGCGTCAACTGTATATCCAAATTTTGTTCTTTCATTAGTCTACGATTTTCTGTTTGAAGCTCTTTATTAAGTACTACTGACCCGTCCAGATTTCGCGTAGCTTTTGGTGCGAGACATCTTGGATTTACTTTCTCTGACATAATTATTAATTTTGTTAAAAGTAACTAACGTACTTATTTATTTTTGTTAAGGATTGGATTTCCAATTGAAGATTAAGTAAGAAATTAGTGTTTCTGAAATTGTCCAAGAACGATGCAAAATTATAACGCATCCTTATAAAGTTATCTCTAACATTATTGATTTAATATATGTATTAAAGTATTAAAGTAAACGAGCTTTGAAACTTCAAATGTTCTATGAACTACAAATATTAAATCTTTAGCCTCAATATGCATGCATGAGTATAGAGTTAAGGAGTATAGAATCAGGTAATTAAGATTTTTCCTAAAACTACAAAAAAGTGAAAACATAAACAAACCATCTCAAAAACCGATGGATTCTTCAAAAGGTTTTATAATTATTTTTCTTTTACCCCTGACCACTCAAAATTCAACTAACAGTTACCAGAACCAAAATTATGTATCTCTCGTTTTTTTTCGTACGGATATTGGATGTGTAAATAAATAGGCAAAATTATACATGAACATACACATAGTAAACACGTGTATCTGCGTAGAATATGTGTGCGAATATTATCCTGGAGCAGAGGAGAAAAGGGTTACACGTTATACCCAAAACCAAAGCTTCGAATTGGTTTCTCTTCCTTCTTTTTTTACCCACTGTTGGGTACCTACTAACCAAAACTTTTACAAAACCTACTCCGCTCTGCTCCGTTCTACTCTGCCATAGCAAGCCATTAAACGAGCATTTCACTTTGGCATACTTTAGAAAAATATCCTTCGACGCTTTCAAAAGAACTTTTTGGAATTATGTTTGAAGTTATCCCTGGCGTGAATAAAATTTCTCCCTAAAGAAGTCTGCAAGCAAAAAAAAAAAATCTCATTACCGTGCATGAAATTACGAAAGCCACTTCCTTCTCACCTTTTTTTTTTTTTTTGTATACATCGAGTAATGACTCATTTATCCTTGACCAAACCCACGCACACGTTAGCAGAAATTACATATTTTTCCGTTGCCGTTTTGTTGGAGCGAATACACACAATACTTTTTTCTATTTTATTTTTATACGAGCACAGCTAAACCTTTGCTCCAAGACAAGAGAGTATAAGACTAATGTATGTATGTATGTCTATGTAGGTATGCAGATATACTCGTTCGTAATGCTAACAAAAATATGTATATAATTTATGTACAAGTAGATATTCATACGTAGTTAGGCATATCACCTAACTACCTCATGTTAAGAGTGTGGTAATTACGTTCCTTACTTTTGATATTACATACTTTTACATTAATTCTACGGAACACCCTTTGTTGGAGATAAAGGTACAACGGAAAAAAATTTATTATTTTCAGGTCGTATAATTTGCATTTCACTAGAAAGTGATGCAAAGTTTAATAGATTTCATTTCATTTTTTAATTATTTATACACTCTGCATCGTCCGATTAGTGATGGTTTTTCAAAAATGGTTTTTTCCTCTTTATTATAAATTAAATCAGAAGTTGTATAATAGGTCATTACTTTGAAGCAATAAAAAGTAATTTAATAACACAGTGTTAATTTTTTTTAAACTTATTGGCAAAAAAAATAATATTATTTTAGACTGACAATGAGAACTTTTATAATTAGGATTTTTTTCATAATTTTAGATTTCAATCTTTTACATTTTAATTATAAATTTAATGTAATAAAATACTGAAAATTAAAAGTTTTTCTAGGTTATATAGTACAGAGTGTCCCTAACAGGTTTGGTGTGTTTTTTTTTTTAAATCATGACATAGTGGAATTAAGAAAACACTTACTTAAGTGTACCCTGAACCGTGTTAATAAAATTTGTTTTACTTATTTTAGAAGTCGAAACTTCATTTTATATCCTATTTTTTTTAAAGAAGTTTTTTTTAGCCTTTAAAGCGTGTTGTGTGTTTCCAAACGCTGCTATTGCACTGAACGAAACTTGGCTGCGAACCTGACGAAAATAGCTGAGAGACTAGCATTCATACGTGTGTCAAATAACCCAACGTGGTTTTTTCTTTCTTCTGATTTTGGCTTCCGGTCCATCTCTTCGTAGTTTTGTAAGTTCTTTTAATTCACTGGAGTTACATACTATATATTATGCATATCTTAAGCCAAAGCCTTTTATTTCACTGGAAATAAGAATCGTTTAGCAAGATACATAACAAAGCGTTTAGTCTTCAAAATTAAACTGATGAATTAATTTAATTTTTTTTTTTGATAACTTTGAAAATTAAACTATTTCACTAATTTTTCCTCCACATTTTTCGGTGTTAAAAACTATATACGATATTTAAATTTAACACCCCTCTTTTAGTAAGCTTTTTCCATTAAAAAAAAACTATTTGACAGCTGCTTTTAATATTATGTATGCTACAAATGTATCTAGAATCTAAATTTTCACCTGTCAATGTTATTTTTAACAATAAGCCTTACAAATCTTGGTAGATAAGAATTGTTATTAGATTTAGGGACATCCTTATACAAGTAATTTTTAATAATGAAGTCATAAATTGAACGGTCATTTAGTATGAAAAGTTAGTGATAATCTTATTAAACTAGAAATTCAAGCGACCATAAAAAGTTATTCTTGATTTTGTATAAATTTAAATATTTGTATTTTTAAATGAATTTTGTAAATCATAATATTCAAACAAACATGTTATCCAAGCAAATTGCTTCTTAAATTACACTGTACTTTAAAAGGTTAAATATAAATATTAAATTTTCCATTTTCCATTTTGATTCCAATTTGTCAGTGTTTTTATATTTATTTATAAGTAGGGTAAAGGTGTCAACAGTGGATCAATTTTTACATCTTGGGCTCGCATTTATAATAGTAGCCATGAAATTTTTTTGTCACAGCATTTTCAATATATTTTCTTCAATTTAAGCACAAAATTTCAAAACTTTATACTTTGGAAAAAATAAAAAAAAATGTTTTTAATTTACCTTACCACATGATTCACTGTGTACTTTGGGTGTACACAGTGAATCAGTGACTGGTACACAGTGAATCAGGGATGTAAAAACAGTATTTTAAGAAAAAAAAACTATGTTTTTTGTTTTATACTTATTTTTATATTTAACAGTCATATCTTATATAATGATAAAAAACTGAACAAAAATATATACTCTTTATTTATAACAAAAAAAAAAAATTAAAATAAAACCCTTCATGTATAAAAAAATCACAAAACTTGAAAAAAATCACAAAGCTTAAAATAAAGAAAAATAATACAAAAAAAAAAATAAGGAAAGAAAAGTAATCAATTTGATTAAAATGTAAGCTTTCTAGCGAACATCCATGTTTGAATAATTGAAATTAAATGAAAAATCAGTGATTCACTGTGTACCTTTTTCAATTGATTCACTGTGTACCATGTTGCCATTTTAACAAAAACACATTAAAATTATATTAAATATTTCACATAACTAAACAAGTTGACACAAATTATTAAGTCAATGTAACCAAAAACACGAATATATCACTCAAATGGAGTTACGATGCATAGTTATTAAATGAGAAGAAAAACAAATAGAAAACAAAAAATTACTTATCAATGCAGAAAACACAAACACACGAAAATGTCCGACTCCGATCAAGGGATTACGCAGACTTATGGTTTGAAGGGATGAAATGTACAAGGACGATCTTTTCTCTTTTTCAGATTTATTATAAAATAAAAAATTACACCGTGAGAGCAAATGATTCACTGTGTACCCTGATTCACTGTTGACACCTTTACCCTATTTAAACTCATATACATTTTTTTAATTTAGTTAATTTATTTTACATTACACTTTAAAAATTATGTTTCATAATTTTAGCATTTTAATTTTAAGTTTCATATACATCTATATCTTCTTCTTCTATATATATAAAATAAAGACGGGTTTGTTACAACACTTATAACTCGAGATCTGCTGAACCAATTTTCATGGTTATTGATTCGTTGGATTTGTCTCCACCCTGAATAGCAGAATACATCTTAAAAACAATGAAAATTAACACACTTTGGCTCATTTTTGTCTCTCCACTATTGAACAGAAATAATATATTAAAAAAATGTTTTCCTTCAATATTTTAAATTACTAAACTAATTAACTGACTGTTAATAGTCACAGTTGACATTAAACATCAATATTTATTATTATCGATATAAGAAAATACAAAAAGTGTCCTTCTGGAAGTATGATCAAGACAAAAGGTTGCCACTTTTCAAATCTGAATTTCTTTAGTGAAATAATTTAGACTTGCCAAATAGCACTGTTTACAAAATAGTCAAAACATTGAAGATTGAAGTTTAGAATGGTCGAATTGAATTTTTGACAAAACGGCCACAGTACCTAAATCCATCGTTTCTCGAAAGAGTTGGTAACATTTTTAAGACTGTATTAGGTAATCTCTAGATCTACTGAACCGATTTTTCAAATTCTTTTAAAAATAGAAAACTAGCTACATATATATTTGTGATAAATTGGATATGGAAAGAAGCAGAAAATAGTGCCTCAAGATTGAGTTTAAGAGAAATACAAGGGAAACATATAGTAAACAAAATATAAGGTCCATTTATAGGTTTTTATGCTGGATTGGAGCTGGTATTTTCATGCCATCTATTCTGTAAAGGCTTTTTGAATCTTAAAATCTAATCATATAAGTTGCTATTGTTCATGGTCCTGTATGTGAAGAGAAAAGATCTA
Source organism: Scaeva pyrastri (assembly GCA_905146935.1). Lineage (NCBI taxonomy): Eukaryota > Metazoa > Arthropoda > Insecta > Diptera > Syrphidae > Scaeva > Scaeva pyrastri. The sequence continues at coordinate 52,895,429 of LR989929.1, forward strand.
GAAGACGCTTTTATTTTGCAAACAAAAAATTAATGGCGTTTCCAGAATTTCAAAAGTCATTAATCGAATTGAGATTAAAAATTGCGCTCATTGGTTAAGTTATGAATGCCAAAACTTTATTAGAACCTGGATATGAATATTTAAAGCAATTTATCTTACACAATTTGAAAAACAGGTCAGAAAAACGTCTGCGGGGTCAGCTAGTATATGTATAAAGCTAAATAGAGTTTGTTTGTTTGAACGCGCTAATCTCAGAAACCACTGATTCGAAATGAAAAATTCTTTTTGTGTTGGATAGTTTATTTATCGAGGAAGACTTTAAGCTATACAAAATTACGCGAAATATATAGGTCTTGGGTCATAAATGGTCTTTGGTTAATATAAGTCATTGGTCAATATAGGTCATCGGTCATTGGTCATTGTACCTTTGACCTTTGACCTTTGACCTTTGACCTCTGACCTTTGACCTTTGACCTTTGACCTTTGACCTTTCACCAATGACCTGTACAGGCCAATGACCAATAACCTATAATGACCAATGACCATTTATGACCAAAGACCAAAAATGACCATTCTCCTATAATGATTCATAACCAATGACCAATGACCAAAGGAGTCTCTCATTTATCCCGATTGTGACGAACGCCATGCCATCACCATTCAGTTGCGCAAAGCATTCGGGCGGTTTGGTCTGCGCCGCCGTCCTTCCAAGTAAGGAGGATCTGCCACGCTGTCTCTACCATAAAATGTACTACATACATAGAACTTTCCGAGGTGGTTCCACTGCTTTCATGCGAGCTAGGTGACGTGCCCGACGGAATCTACCGAGTTTATTTTTTTTCATGACACATCTGAATTCGAGGTAGATTGCGGAATCGTCTTTCCTTACATACGGGGCAATCAATTCTCCTTGCGACTTGCTTTGCGCTTAAGAGGAAGGCTATAGGCTATATGCGAAAAATATTAGCGAAGAATAAGTGGAAAATGTTGCAAGAACGGGGAAAAATATTCATCTTTGAGGGCTTCCGTTGTTTGTTTCAACACCCTGATCTCAGGGACTGCGTGATCGAATTGAAACATTCTTTCTGAGTTGGATAGCCAATTTGTCGAGGAAGGTTTTAAGCTAATTAAATTATTAATTAAATAAATAATTAAGCTAAAATTAAGCTACTATCAATAAGAGCGAAGAATCAGTGGAAAATGTTACAAAAGGAAAGAAAATTATTCATCTTAAAGGGCTTCCGTTCCATTGTCAAAATCGGGTTGCAGAAAAAATCCGTATGTTCTTCAGCCATAATAAAATAAAACCTATAAATATCCTTTGCGAAGTACTTGAAAATATATATTTTTTAAAACTTAATCTTAATTGCTATAATAATAAATTGAGGCGGACGAAGTCGCGGGGAACAGCTAGTAATTAGTATAAATGTTAGATTATTAAAGTTTAAACTGTAAACATTCATAAAAATATCATAAAGTTACAAAATTGAACTCTTAGAAATTGAGGAGCGAAATAAAGTTAAAAAAAATCATTTTGGAATATAGTAATACAAACTTTTGAAAAGTTAAAAAAAGGATATTCATAAAATTAAAAACACTGATTTAAGATAACTGTCAAGAAAAATTCTATAAATTAAATATTGCTACACTTAAAAATTACAATAATAAAGTTGTAAATATTTTTTACAGTCTATTTAAAAGATAAAAAATCAAGCACAACAAATTGAACAGGATCAAGTCATTTGAGAGTTTGTAGATATGGAAAAGGGATTTTGGTATTTTAACAAGTAGAAAAAATTAATATCACTTTTGAAAGAATCAACTAATAATATGATTTCTAACTAGTCCTCTCAGCTAAGCTCATTAATTTAAGCATTATCATGTAATTTAAATTACTTGTATATCATTTTTAAACGTTTATTTCCTCAGACTGATTTTTACAAATTAATATGTTTTGACAAAAATGTTCCATATTAATCTAAAAAACCTGAATTTTCGATATTTAACAATGATTTTCCTATTTTGACTGAACTTTAAATTTACTTGAGACACTTACTTGGTTTAACTTTAATTTTAGTTTTAAACTATTTTCGACTATTTCTCTTTTTTGTTAAATAAAAACGGTTTTTATAATAAAAACTTAATGAAACTAAAAATCAGCTCAATGGTTTTATCATATCTATAAATGATTGAATACAATATGGTGTACCCGGGCGTATAAGTATTTTTTTTACAATATATTGATAAAAAAAACAGTAAAACTGTTTCATTATTTCTCCTTTCATATCTGAGAATTTTTTTTCCTGAAAACTAAATAAAATTACTCAAACATTTCAATTTTTCAAACTTTATAGTTACTTATACGTAAGTCTATGTTTGTATTTCGGACCACCATTTAGTCATCAAATAGTAATGAATTTCAATTCCTTAATTTAAATAATATTTATAATGAAATTGATGAACTTCAAAAGACTAACCAATTAAAATTGGTGCCAGATAAAAGATAAAGTAATATCTAAAACAAATAAATAGAGGCACGGATTTTGTGTCGAAATGCTTAATTCCAATTACTTATAGACTTAAAGCAATTCAAGTTTGCTTTACATTTATCCATTAATCATTAGATAATCCTTTAATAACCCTTTGTGTAAATTTGGCAATAGCAAACAACAAATTAATTAAATTTCCCCATTTAAGCCACAAGTTCCCGCTTTTGGATGAATTGGTTTATTGACCTCTATAAATTTAGTTTCCTGAAAACGATGAAATCCTATTCAAACAACACCAAGGACTTCCAATACTCCTGGAATGGCTTAATTAAGAATGACGATAGAGGAACACACAAAACTATGAGTATTAACCCGGAAAAAGGGTTATAAGAAAATAAGTGTTTCATCTCAATCAAGTTGCACAGAGTGTTCACAGAGGTCACTGCAAAAGGACCTCTCAATTTTACCAAAGCTAATACAATACGGTTTCTTTGTGTTGAATTTGAATAATGCTCCTTGCACATCCACAACTTCAGCTACGAGCTACGACTAGAAAAGCAAATTATAAAAATAACTTCCATCCTTTTGTTTCATTTTTTTTTCCATCCAACTAACACAAATAATGTTCCCCCTTCATTCCAGAGATGGCGCTCTTGCTGCCGGCAGAACTGTCAAACAACCATCATTCAAATGATAGCAGCACTGAGACCAGGCGGAATCTGCGACTACGCTACAGGGCATCATTCAAGCACAATCGAGAGCACGAGTGAGTACAGAGTAAACATATTTTAACTTTTAAAAAGCGGAAAAGAAAAACAAAATGGTTCATTTTGCACTTCATCTTTTGTTATCAAAACAAAAACTCCACAACTCCTCAACCCGCCAACAACGCAGTAAATAAATTTACATGAGAAAATAATTTTTTATAGATTTATAGGATGATGACTCGAAAACACCCGAAGGATATTTCTTGTTCTGTTTGTTTTAGTACCGTTCGTCCATTTGGTTCGGTTCGGTTTGGTTCTCCTTAGACTCAAACCCCAGATCAGGTGGATCAGGCAAAAGTATCTACGTGTATATCCTTTGTTAGTCCGCTCCGAAGATAAACCTGAATAATGTTAAAGTAATTTATACTTCAATCATACTGTGTTTAGATATAAAATGTAATGACAGCTTTAGACTGATTTGCATACGACATTAATGACGCAATGATGTAATAACCTGTTTTTGTTTCGGGCTTGTTAGGAAAACACATTTGCTTCTACTCCCATACTCCTGCTCCTGATCCTGCGTCTCCTCAGGCTTTGGAAATGTGTGGAATGGAAAATTCATGTAATGTGAAAATTATTAACTTTGATGAGTTTACTCAGGGAATGAGTAAGTGAGTGAGTGAGTTGATATATAAGTGTGTGTATAGGTACAAAAGTAAAATTTGATTGAGTTATGGTAAATCTGTTTTTACTAAAGGACCAAGACGATGGCAATGGCAACTTGATTACCATTTTATTTCCCCTGTGTACCTTTGAAGATGGAAAAATGGTTTGTTTTTCGGTTTCAACATCTTTGTGGTTATACCCCAGACCCACTCGTTTATTGGGGAAAAAATTAAATTCAAATTGAAGATCATCAAAGTGGAATTACTTTTATATTATACTCATAGTATATAGAGGGCTTACTAAGTCGTAAAAGGTTATAGGTTTTAACGGGCGTATAGCATTGTCGAACGCAGAGACAATCATAGGTTGGGTAAGTATGGGGTTGGGTGTGTAGTGTATGAACTTAACTCAACATATTGAAATTTGTAGCGCATTAATGTGCCTTAGGTATACAAGTCTAAAAGATGTTTTAATTAAGTGTTTGGATGGAGATTATCAGAAAATTTGTGTTCCTTCAGATCTGCGAATTTCGAAATGAGGAAAAACATAAAATTAAATTATATTGACAATTGAATTTTCTACACATTAAGTTTTACTTCAGTTTAAATATTTATTTTTAAATTCTTGGTGCCATATTGCCCGGAAGTGCTTATTTTGTATTTTTGTGGGTGTCTAAGGAGGGGACTGGAGAAATGATGTAACACAAAAGTTGTGCTTAATTTAGCTGTCATATTTTACAATGAAACATCATTTGATTAACACGGGCGGATTAAAAAAATTAATTTTGTAGAATCATCATTAAGCACTTGACAATTTTGAAACTCGCACTCCGAAAAGTTCATTCGCCGATAAATATTTGCCATTTTGTTTCAAAAATTATTTCGGTCAATTGGCCGACCGACGCGGCTGGCTCAAATAAATCCCAACCTAGAGGCTCAATTTTCGACCACTTTATGTAGCAATCGGGGCCATATGTCAACACTAACTCGCCGAATATTCCCTCCCAAGGCGTCAATCGTCTGGCGGTGTTAAATTGCACGATTTGTGAACGTTGTTCAGGAGTAAATCTATTCATTATGGAATGGCTAACCAAATTGAGCATAAATCAAGTGACGCCTGTCAAAAAAGACCAACTCCGAAAAAAGTGTTTCCACTCGTCCAAAAAAATAAACCCTTCACAAGAATTTAAAAAATCGGAATTGTAATTTCTAAAATATGCTCAAACAAACATTTTATTGGGATCAATAAAATAGTGTGAAAAGCAAGTTCTTATAGGAACCATTGAAGATACTACTTTTACTTTACCACAAATCTTAAGAGCAAATAAAATTTAGAATTTAGTACTTCTATCATTTCCTCCGAAGTTTGATAAATTGACAAATGAATTCTCCTCATCAAAAATGTCTCCAATGAATTTAATTTTTAACATGGTTTTTGAACTATATTGACTTCGACTACCTACTTAAACTTTTAAACTAATTGAAATTCTATGAACTTGAAACTATCCCTGTGTAATTTTATTAAACCCTTTACCCACAGAGCACAGAACTTCTCCAGCAATTATACTTCGTTTTATGGAAAATTCTCCAGTTAGGTAGGTACTTTCCTTTAGTTTCCAATATATTCGTACCTTTCTATAAAGGAAGCACTTGAATTGCGGAACATTAAACACTTTATGTGCGGCTCACCTCACCCCTGCCAGCCAACAGTCCCTTACACACAGTTGGATGATATTAAACTTCTTATGACTTCATTTACCTATAAACTCTCGTACTATTAGAGAACAGTTTTCCGTAACCAAACAATTGCTTGTAATTAATTTACAAATCCCTCTTCATTTAGAATGTCCTTGGGTTAAATTCCTATTTCAAACCGTAAACTTCTCTAGGTTCCAACTCATCTATGTATATTGTATACAAAGGTGGTATTGCTTAGAAACATAATACGCCTAGATAAGGTACGAGGACGGTGCGGTGGTAGTGGGCAACTAGCAACGAGAAACGAGCGGGCGGATGTAGCTATTAAATACGACAATATGTCTCTCAAGTTCGTTCCTCAAAGTTCGGTTCAGGATCAGAGAAACACCTTAATGAAATTCTATATTGTCTGCAAACCATTTCCTAAGTGGTAAAATCCAAAAAGAGATGCCTGTACAGTGTACATCATAGCCCAAGTTTATTCCTTTCCTTTTATAGATGTTCCTGTAGGACATGTACACCATCACTGTACACCTAAGAACGCATAAGCGTTTACGTTTACGTTTAAATCACTGACATTGCCGTATACCAAGACCCTAGAGTCCCCATTTCCCCCCTTTTAGTGAGTAGGTAGTGATGGTATCCTTCTTTTGTCAAAGCGAGAAACTAAAGGGAGATTAATGCACGTCAGCCTGATGGATCCTTCTGAAACCATGATGTTGTTTTTTTTATTTCAATATCGAAATGGAAGCGGCTGCGGCGTCGTCGTCGTCGTCGTCCTTCAGACTAAAATTGGAAAATCCATTGAACTATCTTTAAAATAGTGGATACAGTATCTAGTTATCCGTATTCTCGTTTACGTTTGCCATCAGTTCGCAAGTCTCAACTGGAAATGGAAAATAACAATTTAATTGGACAGACAACCTTTCCGTTTTGTCGTTGATTTACCGTATATTGAGTTCTGGTCCACAGAGTTGATTCCTTCTGGCAAGGATAACAATAACAAAGGAGGTTTTATATTTTTCAGCATAAGATTAGATTTAGATTTGATGACAAAAAAAAAGAAGAAAATACAAAAATTCCGGTACAACTTCGGGGTGCAATTTTCTCAGCTGCTGTTGTTATTTTTTACCTACGAGACGAGACGAGACCGATACCGATGCCGATACCGAGAATGAGATCGAACATTTTTGCAAAAGGATATAAGTAATTGGTTTGGCATACACAATAAATGGCTTTAAAGGTTAATAGAATCGCCCCATATATCTTATAACTTAAGCCGTCTACCTTCCACACCTCGCCATAACCAGAGCTATCGCCATCGCCATATGTCCGTTTGTGTGTGTGTCTATATCGGACTAAGTAATCGGAAATGAATAAATCATTCAGCATTATCTTACAAAAAAGGATATCAACCTGCACACACATACGAGTATGCAAAAGGTGACGCAAAATTATTTCTATATAATTTTGTTTTTAAATAACTTTAACTAAATAAGAAAATGGCTTTGAGTGAGGGAAATCTTTATTTGGAAAATGTTATGTCCGTCAAGTGGCTGCAACCTGTTTTGCCACACTTTTCCACGCTAAATAGTAATTTCCCTGATTTCCAAAGAAAATCCACGACTTCAACTTCAAATATGCCAAAAAAAGTGTGGAATAGTTAAAGCGGGTTTTTTGGTAGCCACGGAAATTTGATGAAATTGAAAACTACCCGACGGACGCTTCTTGTTGGAAAGGCATGTTCATTAAGCCCCGCTCTTTTGTGTGTAAAAAAAATTCCCCAGGAGTTAATGCTGCATCACAGTGTACCCCTGAAGCTAGTCTAGTATGGCTTGACAGTAATTCACTAACTGCAGCACTGTTTGATAAAATTTGTATGAGGACATGCTGTGTAAGTTTGTCACTAAAATTCAATGTAAGGCGCGTCTGATGGTACCTACCGAAAGTCTCTATCGAAATATGATTCCAGGACGATGTCGAAACTCGCGGTGGAATTGAACGGTTTGTCAAAAAATTGACTCAAGTATTTTGCTCATATGCTAGTCACTGTCAACTGTCTATAGTTTTCAAATGTCAAATAATATGTTTGAAGTATACGATGACATTTTTAAAACTTACAATAACTTTTGACAGGGTGATTAACTTTTGCACCACCTTATCTATGTCATTTGTAAAGAAGAGAAAGATGAACTTTCCAAAAATGGAAAGAAACAATAACTCAATGCTTCGTCATTTATTCAGGATCTGTGATAGGAGCAAAATATTGTTGTGTTTATATGTGAAAAGAATAAAATTCCTCAAATAGAATGTCAATTAGGATTGGATTATGTTTTATTGTATTTTGCTTATAATAATATAGTATGTATGCATGTATGTATGAGAAATTCAATCTGGTTCACACAGACGTCGACGTTCGTCGTTCGTCGTCGTCGTTTATTTGATTCATCAATAATTTCTGCCAATTAATCAGAATTATGTCATGAGCTAAAACAAACATATCAATATTTCAGACAGAAAAAAAAGAAAAATTAATTCGACTTGAATATGTACGAGAGTAATCCAATTATTATTGTTTCTTTTCCGACATCGGAGTTATTTTAATAGGTTTTTGGTAATTAATTAGATTGGGACACATTTTTACATCTGTTCCAAGTCGAGGAATGGGAATGGGATCGTACCTTAAGAGATGAAATTTGTTATGAATGGAATTTGGCATATTAAAGTTATTAATTTGCATTCGGGTCATCGAGGTGGAAAACCTATTTTTGGCAGTTTTGAGATTAAACTACATAAGTTTAAGTCAATTTCTTTAAATTTAAAATTTTAATGAGGAATTCGGAACGTTCAAATATAGATGTACATTTTTAGCAGAGGTTCGAGTTTTTGCGGCTGAAATTAAATTTTATAATTTCGAAAATAATTTTAATGGCACTTTAATTTTTGATGAGAGCCTCTAGAATTGTCAGATTTTTGCAAAGCTAGACGAAACTAAATTATAAAAAGAGGCTGGGTGTGACCCACACTCACAACTTCCCATTATGCATGATGTTGATTAATAACAATTTTATTAACAAAAAATTAACAGACTTAAGAAAATTCTCGAGATTTTGAAGCGGAAAAACAATCTTTACCAATGTTTTTTTAAACTTTCTGTAATTTTTAATTATTGTTAAAAAATATCAATTTCTTATTTGTCAATATTGTATCTCTAAGACATTGAAAAAAAGAGACTGGGTGTGACCCACACTGATAACTTCCCATTATGCATAATTTGAAAACTTGGCGTTGCTGATATTAATCGATTTACATACTTTTGATGCTGATTGTTAACAATTTTACTAACAAAAAAATTGTCAGAGATGTTTAAGCGGAAAAACAATATTTACTAATTTTTCTTAACTTTTTGTAGTTTTGTATTTGTTGTAAGAAATGTAAATTTGATATTCGTCAATATTTTATCATTTTTTAGGTATTGACAAATGCATTATGTTATAAATAAAATACATTTTAAGTCAATAGCATTGCTTGTTGGGATGATATTTAAGCAGAAAAACAATTTTTGACACTTTTTGGTAAATTTCAGTTTTGGTTTTTTATTTTTCGTAAAAAAACTGCCAATTCGATATGTGTCAAAAAAGTACCATATGTTCAAAATTCTATTACGCAATAAATGAAATAGATTCGAAGTTGAAATGATTGACCATTTTGGACATATTCAAGTCAAGAAACTACTCTTGACATTTTTTGGTAAATTTTTGATTAAGTTTTTTATTTTTTGTAAAAAGACTGTCAATTCGATATTTGTCAAAATTGTAGCATATATTAATAATTGTATTTTGTATAAACATAAATAAGTTTGAAGTCAATATCGGGGCTCATTCTCGAGTTATTCAAGTCAAAAAACACTTTTTACCAACTTTTTAAAGAATTTTTTGTACTTTTTTATTTTTTGTAAAAAAACTGTCAAATGAATTTTTTTCAAACTTTCACCAGATGTAAAGAACACCGTCAGATAATAGAAAATAGTTTTGAAGAGAATATCATTTTTCCTTCATTGTATATTTTCGCGCCAAAAATTTTTTTTTAATTTTTCAATTTTTAAAAAATAACGGTAAGTTGAAAATTTTTAAAATTTATATCAAATCTGTATCACATTCCAATGTATACAATAAAATTTATTTGAAGTCAATGGCACTAACCATTCCTGAGATATTTGCTTCCAACCAAAATTTTCACTTTTTTTAAAAACTGCTATAGTGAAAAAACCGCTTGACCAATTTTTATGAAAGTCCTTTCTGCATCTTTCGAAGTTATAACCTGTCGAACAAAATTTAATTGGAGTCGATATCTTTACTCGTTCTTGAGATACCGTGGACGAAAAAGGGTATCTCGAACGTACGAACGTACAAACGTACGAACGTACAAACGTACGAACGTACAAACGTACGAACGTACGAACGTACGAACGTACGAACGTACGAACGTACGAACGTACGAACGTACGTACACACGCACACACAGACATCTCTCTACAAATGACGGATCTAGATTCTAGGAACCTTGAAACGTCCAGATTTGTCAAAAATTTCAATTTGACAAATCGGACCGATTACAATAACTCCCTATGGGAAGTTAAATATTGAAAAGTATAACTTGCAAAGACTTTACAAAAATTGTGCTATTTCATCCCACAAAAACTTAAAATTCTATTTTTGCAAAACGAATTTTGATAGCTAATTATGTTTATCAAAAGTTTGCATAGAAAACGATCGCTTTGCAAATGCATATTGATGATACCAGTGAAGCTTTCAAGATGTTAAGACTTGAGTTTTTATTTGACGATGGTGACGGCACGAGCCTTACAAGAAATTATAAAGACCGTATTCATTTTTTTGGTACTGCAAAATTATAACTAATTTGAGTGTTCTCGTTCAAATCGAATTCAAATTGATTTCCTTTTAAGCAAAATTGGAGAAAAATTTGGCACAATACTAACATACATACATACTGTTCTTACTTACTAAATAAAATTTATTTTTTTCCTTAACACAACAATGAAAGTTTTTTCTTTTAAATTTTGATTTTGCAAAGTTGGTTAAATGCTTTGTGCAACACTTTGCACTTCAGAAGAGAGCAAAGCCTTTGCGTTAATTTGCATTAAGTGCAAAGTCTTTGTATATATGTATATTTGTTTAGTGCAAAGTGAAATTTACAAAGAATATTGTGGAACAGAAACACTTATCACTTTGCTAAAACAATCAATTTGATAAGGGTAAAGTGAAAAGTTGATTAGCCTTGGTCACGGTCTCGAATCTTTTTAGGTAGGAAATCAATGATTTAACTTAATTTTTTTTAAATAACTTAATTTGTACAACTTTTCTTTCAAAATTAATATGAATTAATAAGTTTCTGAGAAAATAATACAACTTCAAATAAATCTCGACATAAACCACCTTTTACAATCGATACCTACATCTTTTCAAAATTAGACAGAAAAATCATTAAAACATTGTTCTCTAAATTAGGATGAATCTGAATCTTAGTGTAATTTACAAATAAAAAAAAATAGAATTGGTCCCAATATAGAGCCCTGTGGAACACTTGTTCCCAAATAACTTATATTTGTGTCCAATCTCAATCTCGTCGAGTGTCAAGTTACTTTTAAAGGGGAACAACAATGGTCAATGGTAAAAAAGTTAAAGACGTTATGAAATGATTTAAAGAGGATTTAAAGTGGTGTGTATGAGGACCTTAACTCTCACTCGAATTGAAATGAAGTCCTAGAAAAATGGTTTCTAGTTTCTCAATTTGATCCAAGGACCTAGATTTCAACCCCCTCGTTTGAGTAAAAAAATCGTAAATATAACTGCGGTCAAACAACTTCAAACTTCTATTGAAACTTTCTTAGCGACTTTTGCTAAGTTTTCCTCCACATCCACAATCATTATTCATCCACCCTCGCAATACATATGTACACCCTCTCGACACCCTATCGATTCTTATTCGTTTCGTACGTTTTACCCTTGGGTGAGAGGCATTGTTCCCCTCTCTCGAATAAAAATAAAAAAGTGATTAGGTATTTACCCAAATGATTTTATTTTTGCTGAGATCTAACTTTGTGCTGAATTGATTAAATTAATTCAATAATTCAACAGCAGCTTTAGTGCCATTAAACTACAGTTACTTTTATTTGTTCCTTGCCATTCCTTGTGGTTTTTTTATATGTTCCTTTTTGTTATTGTTGTTTGTTGGTATTTGTCTATCTCTAAGCCAACTAAGATGTTTGTTTTATTTTTATTAGCCTTGTCATTTCATTTGATTCGTCCTTAGCCTTGTCACGCGTTAAGATCTCCTTCGCTTCAAATAATGTCATTATTCCATCGATTCAACTTATCTTACCCTAATTTAGAAGAAGTTATCCTTTCTTAAAATCACGTTAAGGGCCTCATTTTTTACGAATCCTTCCTGTCAAGCATAAATCCCATTGTTATACTCACTCGTATAACTGGAACTGGAACTGTTGAATGAATGAATTCCTTAATCGAGTTCGAATCCAGTCGATCCCTTTTTCCGTTTTCGACTGCTTCGTTTCCTTATGAGCTTTGTTATGTGAAAATGAGTAAAAAAGAAGCGAAAAAAGGCAATGGGGGTAAATTTAACGAAAAGGAATAATTAATACATTGACCTTTTTTTTTGCTTTGCTTTGCTTTGCTTTTGTGCCCAAAGGAAGAACGGACAATGAAAACTTTTCTATAGCATGGTTGATTGGTATAGAAGTGGCCACTAATAAATTTACACCTAATTCAAAAGGCGTTTTGTAGAGGAAAAGTTAGTTCATCTTTTTGCAAATATGTATTGTAATGTTCATTTGAGGAGACCATTTCATTTGCATAGATATTTGAATAAAGTTTAAGGCACCCATCCACCATTTTTGGGGGCGGGGGCAGACTTTTGGGGCTTATTAATTTGAATAAAATTTGAATATTTTGCTATGAAAGTTTACCATGATAATTAGATATGGTTTTTGGTTTGTTTAAATCAAAATATGTGACTAGAAGCATGTTGACCGTTTGGTTAATGAGGTTTACAGTGATGACGGTGAGGATAATTACCTGCAATATGACAGGTTGACAGTTTGACAGCCTTAAAGTGAGATAGTATAAAAGTGTGAAGATATTTTAGTAGAAAATTCAATATTTTTGGGATTCAGTTTATTAAAGACCCGACAGATTTTTCAAAATCTTATAAAGCCTTAAATGATATAGATTTGACGAAGTTGTTTTGATATTATTGATAATATATGTGCATATACAGAAATAGTAGCCACAAAAAGTAACCTGATTTTTAAAAAAATGTAAAAACTAGTGATAAGTTAAACAGGCACATATGTAGTTGGTTTAACTTAACATCAAATGTCAAGTGACCTCGTTCAAGTTTAGTAGCATTCAAATTGTCTGTCTATTTCTGGCCTCTACTGTACTTGAACACGTGTATTGTTATACCTTTTCTTAATGCACATCAAATGTTCATCCTTTTCCAATGTTAAGTTAATTCCATTGAAAGTTATTGATGTTCGTTTTTATGTGTAGTCTCTAGTCTAGTTTAATGTTTAACTTTTATTAGTTTAAGGTAATCTTATTGTGTGAAGGCAAAAGGCAACAAATAAAATACACAATTTTAAATTTGTTATGTTTTTTTTTTGTTTCTTAATTTCGATAAACGACAAGCAAGATAATGGTTGAAAATGTTCGTTTTCGATTAAAAATTTAATCTTGTTCGAGGAAATTTTTCAATCATCAAATAGAAATAAATCAATAAAATCAGAAAAACAAATGTTTGTTTTTCCTGCCAAAAAAATTACTAGTGTTCAAATGGACTTAAAGACAAATTTGAACTTGATGTAGGTAATTCTTTTTCCTGTTGTTTGTTTTTCCATGATTTTCATTGAAAAGTATATAAAAGTATCTACATACATATAGCTTTAAATGATAAATTAAACTTTACCTTTACCGACATCTGAACATCTCAGTAAATATTGATATCAGACTCGTTTACTGACATTTTAAGATAACGAGACATTTCTAGGTTTGTATATTTATTTTCTCTTTTTTTTTCTTAGGAAGGATTATTTCTGTTGGCCTATTCTTATAAACTTTTTCCAAATGTTTTTCTGCCTTATCCTTTTTTTAAGCTAAGATCTTAGAACATACTTAGTTATTGATTAAGGAATTTTCTATTTTTAATTATTTATCTAACTATCGTATACGGAAATTTTAAAAAAGGATACTCAGAAAAAATGTAGATATTTTCAAAATACATACAAAAGCAAAAACAATTTTTTTTCCTCAAAGTGTTCGGGTAATGGATTATTCACTTTTTATCTTTGAGCTGCGAGTATATTGAGTATATTTATGAAGAGGCCTATATAATTTTCGTTTGATACTTTTTTCATCCATTTTTGTGATGTTTATCTATAACGGAAACAAAACCCAAAAAGTATTTGTTTTGTCTAAGTGGTCGGTTGAAAGATTTTTCACGATAACACATATACATCTACTATATTTGTAATGAGGGCAAATTTAAATAATATGTCCGACCAGCGGATTCCTCATAGTCATAAGTGACCTCCAATCTACCGATCCTATATCATGGTTATTTACTATCTCTCGATCCTACGGTCTGCTCCCTTACTATTAGTTACCAAGAACTTCTTTGTAGATTTAATCAGTAGACTCGACAGCACTGGTGAAAAACTGAAAATTACATACTATTGTGACTTATACTTCAATGCTGTCATCAGTTAAAAATTCGTGTTTTGCCGAAGTTGTTAGGTTTTTAAATTTCAGTGTTCGGTCTAAGGCATTTCTGAAATTATGCATGACTTATGATGCACATTTACATCCAAAAACATTCAGAAGAATTTTGTTTAGTAGGTAACTGTTTAAAATGAGTTAAGTTGAAGTTGTTTCGATAGTTGTATTAAATTTTATTCTAGGAAAAAAATAATTTTAATAATTAAAACATTTATTAATGGAAAGATGTTAAAATGTCAATTAAGTTAAATGTTAGAAATACTCATTTTTAAGGCAGTACTAGATACATACATACATATGTATATCAAAAATGATAATTCCCGAACTCAAACGTTTTTAAAGCAACCTGTTAAATAACTTCAATAACTTTAAACAGTATTTAATGTTATATGTCCTTTTTGTCGTGGTATAACATACATACATATACAAATACATACATACAAGCTTACCAAAACGTCATAATACAATTGGCATTTTTTTTTCATGTTCATACAACATTTTTGAATTTTGATTCACTGTTAGAATTATCGTGTTCTTACCACAACTAATAACTTTTGCCTCAACTAAACCATCTAAACTTGGATTCATCAAAGATTCTATAAGTATTTTCGCAGTGAAAAATTAATAAAATATTATTTATTTTTTCAAACACGAAAAATGTCAGTTTTTGAAAGTGCTCAAAAAAATAGAAAATTAATTTTTCGAAAAAATTCCAAGAACAAGTCGATTAGATAATTCAATAAACTTTAACATTTTAGTTAGAGACGCTCGCAAACATGACGTTGCGTTTTCGCAACTTTAGCCGGAAATGGGTTAAAACCAAAACGTCATAATATTTAGTTAATGTATGTATGTAGGTATCTTTTGGATAATATAGACGAACCCAGCATATGTCATCATGCACACATAATAAATCTCCCATTTTAGGATCCCCGAGGATATTACTTTACTTCATGTAACGCTGCTTTAAATAGTCTCCTATTACACCAAAGTGGATGACACTTAAAACGTCAATCTTGGTCGAGTATATAAGAACTCATGTTTTTTTTTTTTTTTGTGTCAACTTTAATGTGATCGGGGCGTTCTATTAATTGTACACCATTGTTGCTTTTTCCTCTCTATGCATTTTTTTTCGTCGTGTTTGCTTTTTGAATGAAAGTAATTTGCTTTTAATTACCCAAGCATTTTATTTCTCATTCTAATGAGAAGAGCATCACTCTCAACTCTCAACTCACAAAGGAACTTTCGACGAGTAGAAAAAAGCCAAGTCATGGCGTCACGCTCTGTTGATAAAAAAACAAAAAAAAACGAGATAGTTAAAGGATGTTTACAGTTCATAAATTTCTTTTTTAATTTTTGGTCTTTGTTTAAATTTGTTTTTATTGTCTCATTTTGTAATTTTCTTCACAAACGAAAAAAATAAAAATAAAAAATACAAATACAAACAAACATAGACAGGGAGGACTTTTAATGTCGAGTACAAACAAAAAAATGGATTCATTAGTCTCGTAACGCAGATGTCCTTTAATATCATTGTTTTAGGACAAACAAAGTACCCATAAGAGACATAAGGAGGCAGGAGACAGGAGAAGGGGATGGAGACAGAAAGGAGTTTATTTTAATACAAACTTAGTTAAGCAAAACAAATGGTACCCCCGCAGATTATTGCTGGGCTGGGGGGCAAAACAAAAATTATACATTAGAATTATTGTCATTCCCCGTTTCGTCTGCGTCTGCCTGTTTTCATATAAATTCGACAAGCGAAGGCTTTTTAACTTTTATTTTCTATTCAGTCTTAACTTGGCTGACAGAAGATAATATTGTTTATGGTTTTTTTTTAGATTTTTTTTCTTCTGTTTTTTTGTGATAAACATTATAATAAGTTTACATCTTTTGGAAAACAATTTTTATGTTTTATTATGCGGATAACAGATAAATTGCAAGATATTTTCCCATGAATTTATATGTTGGTTCTTATTTAATTGAGTTTGTTTTATATACTGTAACTTTGTATGGAAGTAAACTTTTTAAATTGCTTTTTCGTATTTTAACTTAAATATATGGTATATTCAAGATAGCAAACAAAGTTTACAAACACAAAATTTCATTTAAATTTAATTCGAATGGTTAAAGTCACTTTCACTTTGATGATTTCAACTTGCAGTTCTGAGAATGCATCGTTAAATTCAAAACTGGATTTAATTTGATAATTATTAGAGGGCATAAGAATAATGTCCATTTAAACTGCTAAAAACTTGAGACCTTTATAGTAACGATTCTCTTTAATTTTTATTTTAAAGGGTTATATAAAAAAGATATTGATTTTTTTTAAATGCTCCAAAAAAAATTTAAAAAATCTTTTAGAGTGATCAAAACCACTCTGGACATGTCAAAACGGTTTTTTAAGGATTTTCAAATTTTTTGATTTTGATTCTATTAATAGAACAAGTATATAAGGTTTTTAGTTTATTTTTAAACATTTAAATTTGACTTAAGTTTAAAAATTTTGAAATTTGTTTTAATTTTGTTTAAGAAAACATTTCATCAGTTTATTTTTCTAAGATTTCTGAGAATTTCCTCTGTCGGGTTGAGAGAAATAATTGAAAAAAAAACTAAAAACAAATCTAACAATTCTATTCCCAGAGTTATGAATACAAAACACTTTTAAAAGTACACTTAAGTTTCAGAAAGTACGGTTAACAAATCAAAAATTTTGTCAATGAGTATGATTTTTTGCTGGGTCTTTTTTAAGGGCTCTCAGAGGTGACCATAAAAATACCCGATTCGATTTTTAAAAATAAATTAAGAAAACGTTTCCTTTAGTTTCGAGAGAAACATAATTATCATAATATTGCGTTATAGTAATTAAAAAATACGTTTGGTTAATATAATGCACTTGTCGAATTTCTATAATAATATAAATTAAAAAAAAAAACGAAGACACTAAATTTTACATAGAAGTTTCGTCCACAATTGAACTTTGTATATTTGTCAAATTTCCCGAACAAATTTTGATAGTGACTGACTGTACGTGAATACTTTCTAGGCCAGTTTGTTCACAAAAGAATACGTTTTTTATATTGATAAGTATACATCATCATCACTTTGCTTAAATCTTTAAAATTACGAAACGGATTTTGATGCTGTTTTTTTTTTTAATAGATAGAGTGATTGAAGAGGATTTATATATATATTTTATTTATATGATTTATATGTTTAACTAGATTTTAATATTAATTTTTAAATATGTGTAATATACTTCAAGAAAAAGACGAACTTTAACTCAATACAATTCAAATAAATGTTATTTTATTAAAGATACACTTCTTTGTAAGTTCCGCGAATAATGAAAATTTTCATCGGTTGGTGAAATATCGGTCAATCTAACAACCAAGCGAGACAAAGTTCCCCGGGTCCTCTAGTATATATAATACTTTCCGATGTTAAAAAAAGAACTGGAAAAACTTATCTTTATAAGTATAGACAAAATTAGATATGACAGTTCCTCCATTGTTTATTTTTTTTATTTGTGTCAACGTAAATGGATCTATCCTTTCTTTATAAACTTTCACTTAACTAGATGATTAAATAAATATCTAAAAACAATCTTGGTGGAAATTCTGACAGTCCATTCATTTTTTTTTTCTCATTTGATGTAGATTTTTGTAATTACATAAATTCAATGAAAGTCTGGAGATTGGTTAGTGAAAGAATTAACTTGTCGACATTAGAGTTTGATTTATTAGTAAGGCCTTATGACAATAACAATAAAATGTCATTTCAATGTATAGCTATCTTTTGTTTCTTTTATATTACATGTTTATGTATATTTTATTTTCTAAATGCTAACATTATTATCTAAAACTAAAAGATGATTGATTAAGAGGTTTATTTTCTTGGAATTTGTTCATGAAAAGAATGGATTTCTTTTCAAACAACTTGTACTTTGCAGATCAGATCAAAAGTCAGAATATAGAAACTTGTATAAGGCATTTTTTCTTTATGATTTAGTAAAATATAAATCAATACAATTATATATCTCAGTTATATCAGTAAAGTTAAAAAATTTCAGTAATTAAAATTTGTAAATTATGCAAAAATAGCTTAATTTTTTTTTTCTTAAGTTCCAAACGATTAACAACAATATTTGTGAAAATATAATACTTATAATAAAAATATATATATAGATTGAAAATATATAAAATTTCAATAATGAAAACAACTTATACCTCAAAGGCTAACAAATTTAGTTTTGGCATTTACAGTAAAATTTCAATTTTTTACCACTAAAAGACTTTATATAAAGTTTTAAATTTAATTTAAAACTTCATAAAAAGTTGACATATTTTTCATTGCTTTATATATTTTCTTGTGTGGCATTTAATGAAATAGTTTCGAAATACTATTTGTCAGCTTTATTTTGGTGGAAGGCAGATTAACGAAAAATAAAATAAGTTATTTTAAATCCATCTCTTTTTACAGGTTTCAAATATCAGATGTTAATAATGTGTTTAAACTTGAATTCAAATCTTGATATTAAATAATATCAATATAAAACAAAACTAATAAAAAAGTCAATTTTTGACGAAATACTAGTACCTACTGTTTAGCTGAAGTTAAACATTCTTAACCCTGACATTCAAGATACCTAATAATAAAACGTACGTACTGTTTAACATTCTTCAAATTTTTTAAACATTTCTTTCTGAACCTACATATATTTTCTCTCAATGATTCAGACAATATTTTACGGTTTACTGTTTCACTTTAAATATATATTAGAAGAATCATAGTTAAATAATATTTTCACTAAATGAAAAATCGTTTTAGTTTATTTGATATCCTACTCAACATGCAATATTTCTCTGAATTTTGATCCTTCACATTGATAATCACATTGACAGTAGGTAAATTCATTTTTAAAGAATGAAATAGACTTGAATTTTTGAAACTAATGAGTTTACTATGAACTGAGAAAATCTAAAGAAGAGCTCACTTTATGAATTAGAAACTAACAGTTTCGTATGTATTTATAATGTACAATAAATATCGAAGTATACATAGATATATTTAAATTTACTTATTTCCTTTAGATTGTTACTTTTAAGTTTGATCGCTTACACCTTTTCTTAGAAACTCTGTAAAATTTTTGAATTCATTATAAAATCATTCCATTACCTCCCGCTCCCAGTACCCAGTAAATTGCATCTTTTTTGAATCAATAAGTCTTATAAAGTATATGAATACCAAAGTTATTACAATTGCACATCAATACTTAAATACACACTTACATATGTAGGTATATAAAACATGTTTTTGTTGATGTTTCAAAGCCTTCAAACAAAATTGAAAACCTGAAGGTATTACCTGACTCTATATAGAAGGTAGGTACTTTTTCAATGAAACTTTCAAACAGACCACAAAGTCCTTAAAAGACTCTCCATATTGTTTCCTCTTTCGCTTTATTAAGAAGCTTCTGTTAGCTTAAAGGTATTTCAATATCAAAATTTAATCCTTAAACCTGTAAACCCCTCCCTCCCCAAAAAAAAAAATACAACAAACAAACAGACATAGGTATGTATGTATGTAGGTATGTGTTTTTATCGGAGTACGATGTGATCTCATTATTGTGCAAGACAAAGGAACCCGACGAAAACGAAATTCAATACTTCGAATCACTTAAGGGTGAATCCGTTTTTCCTTTGTAGATGCGATGGCAATAAGTTCCTTAAGTTCTTATAGGTAAGAGCATCCTGGTGTATCTACCCGCACCCTTGCCTTAGTAGTTCCGTTTGTTTTTGCAGTTTTAACAGAAGACTTTCATTCTTATAATGGCGTACGGTTACCCTACCCTTCTAAGTTTTTCAAGTGTACAAGTATCTCAGTCCCAGGACCAGGAGCAGTCCCAGGACAAGAACCAAAACCAGGACCTACCCATTAGCAAAATTTGTAATTTATAGTTTATTATTTAAGATATTATCCTTTATTCGAGCTATTTTCCGAAATTAATTCTTCAGTCAGATTAGGTAGTTGTACTCGTATGCGAGTATTTACTTAAACTCATGTGGATGAGGGTTCCATATAGAATCCGTTTAAAGTTTGTCTCAGCTTGTCTTTTGTGCAAGACTCCATTAAATTAATGATATATCATAGTAAAAGCTGTTTTGAGATGATAGCTGTGATGATGTATGAGGGGGTGAGTATATGTAAGGTATGTATGTATGTACATATGACAGTATGCACATACTTACATACGGGTTATAAGGGTAGGGTTTCAATAAATATTAAATTTCTCCATGCGACAGTATTTGTCGGGTCTTTTAATTATTTTGAGTTTCCATCTCCTTCCGCTTGCTCATCAAAAATAAAATGGCTGAGAATTGTGCTCATTAAGTGGTAATCCAGAATTCTTTCATCCCTTGTTGCTGTTTTTTTTTATTTTTTTTTTTAATTTTTATTTAATGTTGTTTGTAAAGTTTGAGGGTTCCTTTTTATTAAGTATAAATATGTCATGATATCCTTGAGCAATCGACATCGGCACAGGCACACGCAGATCCGCATATATACCTACTCGTGCTAGGAGCAACGGCTTAAAACATTCCATCGGCTTCCTTTTTACCGCACCATCAGATCTTCTCCTCCTTCCTCTCGTCCTCATGCTCCTGGTCCTCCAAGAACCCATCAGATGCAACGATTTACGAGTATCCACACAAATTGGGATATAAAGCAGATTTAAATGTCTGCGACATGAAATGATTCTGATGAAGACAGTCAAGGACATGAAAATAATTTTAATTGAAGGCAGAATTTAGTGTAGAATTGTATATATGTATGTATGTACGTACGAGTGAGTATAGTGCTTGTCTGTGAGGGCATGGAGGTACTGGAGTTACCATTCTTCTTTTTTTAAATTAATAGGTATCCAAACATAAATATGAATGTAAAAAATAGACCCAAGTATCAATTCTTCAAACTTCTTTTTGGAGAACAAAATCAAAAGTTTTCACATAAATTATTTGTATATTACAAAAATTTTAGGACAAATGGGCTGAAGCCACGCCCTCTTGGTAAAAATCTCAGATGTTCACAATTTTTGAATATTATGCACTTCAACTTTTCCTACTTTACTAAATTTTATTATTTTTCAAGAATAGGATTCTCATGAGTCTCAAAAAGTAGGCTGATGACACGCCCCATTAGAGGAAAATAGAAAATTTCAGATTTGTTCCTATGATGATGGTTGCTCCAGGACACTTTCAAAGTATTACGACTTCATAATTTTTATTTATTTATAAGTGAGTCAATCAGTGTATCAGTCCGCTACAGTTATCTTGCGATTTTTAAAATTCTGTATCTCAGGAACCACTTGTACTATTGAGTTAGAATTTCGCTAGTTTCATGTCCTGAATTGATTTAAGAATATGGTAAATATTAAGTTTGCGGCTTTATTGGTTCTAAAGAAAGAGAGAGACAGAAATTTAGCTCAGTTTGTTCTTGTTCAAAAGGCGTAGCGCCTAAGAACTTAAATGGGCACTACGGCACCCTTCGATTCTTTACTGTATATAATCGTATTAAAACTGATTAACAGACAAATAATAATAATCATAAACGGATCTCTTGATATGTATGTATATATGTATTTATACAAAAAGAAACCATTTTTTGTTTTTGTTGTTAAAGTCCTTGTGTCGCACTTAAGTACCTTTTTGGTTAACACCCCGAACAAACACTCTTTCTGGTGTTGACGACAACCCAAACTTAATCGTTTGCAGATTCGGGTTTTTCCTTTCTTTTATATAAAATGGATACCAATACAAAGGAACCGCCAAGTCTCTTACCCTAACAGTGAAATATAAAAAAAAGACTTAAGTCGCGCACAACGATAACACTGGCACTGAATTCCGATCGATAAATTTTAATTTGAATATAATTATTCCTTTTGAATGTTTTTTTTTTTTTTGTCAATTCTTTCGGGTGTCTGCTCTTTGTGGTGGCATGGCACATGGATGAGGATGAAAAAGTCGGCGGCTCGGCGTCGACGACGAGCGACGGCGGCGGCGGCAGTGAGAAGCCCTGTCTGTCGCATTGTACTTTGCAGTAATTGTCTTTTTGAAGGATAATTTTTGTTGAATTGGATTTGCAGTGACTGAAGTGGATTTGACTTGAAGGGCCATGGCACAGACCAATTATTATATAAAATAAAATTGTACATTGTACAATGAGGCATACACGTATAGAGTTGTATACACATTTATTTATATTCTTTGTGCTTTGTATAGATAGTACATATGTGTGCAAGGACATTTCGCGAGTGTTGAGTAGTTTTTGAAAAGGATTTGAAATTTAAAAGCAAAATTGAGCGAGTAGGCGGTATACAAGTTTTAATTCTCCAGCTGTTCTCGTGAAAGATAATGGAAACTTTTAAAAGTTTTGTAACAATTAAGTTTTAGTAATTCATGTTGGGGAAGTGTCATACTTTTTAAATAGTTTTCTTTTCTTTTTTTTTTTTTAAATTCAAGGTTTTATTAATAATTAACTTTTGTACTGCCATCTACCATTAGTAAGAGAAACTGAAACTTAAGTAAGGAATGATTCAATTTGGTTCCTTAAACTTAATCATTGTCAAAGGTGCTTTTAAAAGACATAGGATTTATTTTTTAATAAAATACTGTATAAAACTTATGTTTGCTTTCTCCATAATATATTAGAAAATAGTTTAACTGAGGAAAAATTGTTGGGACAAAAGTCAAGCTGGTCTAAAAATTGGTGCATTCTTAATGTTATAATTTGAGGAGTTAGAAAATGCATAATTCAAGTTTGGTATTTTTCACAAATTCTTATTTTGTAGAGTTAAGAAGAAATTTATTTAATTTTAAGGGCTCCTTCCAGCTTACCCTTACTTTTCTCAGTAATTATCAATCTGCAAAGCTGCATGGTTGTGATGACCAGGAGTCTTCAAAAGCAAAATTTTCAACTATTTCCATTTTTGTCCAATTTTATTTTTGTAAAAAAAGTTTGAATTTTTTAGCTAAATATTATAATAATTTAAGAAACTCTTAATTTGTTTTCTTTACAGTTATTGTGTTGAATATGAAGTCATTAAAGCATCCAAACCGTGCCACAAGCTCACTCCATTCAATCAGCTTCTAGAGGGTATGTCCTTAAAATATGCATTCTAGTCCCATTCAGTTTAGTTTTCTAACTTTTTTCCTTTTTCTTTTAACCTTACTATTCCAGGTGATCGCATCGTAGTCCGTTGTGACCTGGAAGCACTAACCGAAGATGTGCCCAGTTCTAGTCGGAATTTCATGAGCAATTCTCAATCTAAGACAAGCGCATTCCATAGCAACACCAGTAGAAAATCTGAGATCACAAATAACTCGGCTATACTGAGCGAGGATGAGGACGAGGAAGACGACGAAGACAGTGAAGACTATGACCGATCAATTAATCCTACAACAACCGCTACAACAACAACAACGACGACGACACATCCTTCAACGATATACCACTGTCGTGGTGAGGGCCTTTCGGGCCGAACAACCAGATGGAGCGCTCTCCCAGCTCCATCGTGTCGTGGCAAATGGCTCCGACTAACAGTGGGCCAGCCCAAAAAGTGTTCCCATCCCCAATTTATATTCGTATAAGACGAGACCAAAAAAAAAAAAAAATATTCGACAGCAACAAAAAGACATATTGTCTTCGATAATTTTCTTAGTTTTTCTCTTTGATTTGTTTTTATCAAACAATTAATATTATTAATAATATTTTACTATTAAAAAAAATACTCGTATACATACAATTTAGTATTTTAAGTTCCATTTAAAAAAAAAATATTGATTTAAAGTGTTCACTATAATGCAAATTAAGCAAAAACAAAAAAAAAAAAAAAAATAACTAATAATAATTTTAAATATTATTAAAATTAAGATTAAAAACTACTGATAGAATATCTGTAATAAGAAAAAAATAAAATAAATAAAAAGATTAAAATAAGAAAAAGAGGAAAATAAAGGAGCTTTAAGGAGAAGCAATGTAATTTTAAAATAAACCTTGATCGAATTTTTAGTATTTTCGAATGTTTTATTAAATTTTCATGATGATTGGGATTTATACGTTGGAGTGAATATTTCTAATTAATTTTATATTTATTAATTGCGGGAGGGAATGAGTAGCTGAAAGGAGACAGAAGTCAGTTTTTTTATCTGCTAAAAGTGTAAATTACTTAGGGAATAGGTAGAACAAAAGTCAAATTCAAAGGTGGAACGCATAAAGATTGGAAATTCATAAGTTTGTCAATGTTGAACACATGAAGAATCAAAGTTAGGAGTTTAGGGGTCCAAGAATTAATTAATAAATTGAACTTCCTTTCCAAAACCATAGGTCATTTAGAGATGATTTAGGATTTTTTTGTATTTTATGTAATAAAAAATGCATTGATAAACGAACCTTCCAAGAAATCGTTTTTCAATTAACATTTTGTCGACACTTACTCCTTTGATTTTGATCAAAATATTGTTCTTTTATGATTCTGAAGCAAACAGACAACTTCTTGAAATTAAAATATTTTAAAAATCACTAATATTTTTTGAGAAATCAATGTAGTACACTTGGGCGTATTAGTACTTTTTTCGTCGTAACACAGTTTGATCCGGTTTGTGTACGTATAGCACACCCTACCCTACACTCCAAAAAGTTGAGCCAGGTAAGCTAGTTATTCATAAAACACACACAATTATAATTTTTAGTTGTGTACCCGCTTTATTTTAAATTAACACTTAATTTTAATTTTTCTTTATAAATAAATAAATGATGCATAACTGAGATAAAAAGTATCCTTGATCTGAAGTATGTAAGTTTATGTAGGAAAATAATTGTCAATTAAATGAATCAAAACCTTTTCCAATAAATTCTCCCAATTCACTTTTATGATGTGGAGCTCATTATTATTTTTTTTATAACTTAAATTTAGTTCTTATTGGGCCTCCAGCAGGAACTCCATTTTCCATTCGTCGTGTGAAAACTTGGGTGATATAAGTACTTTTCCTGTTCCCGTAATGATCATAAATTTGTGTTTCCTCCATGTTTCCATTGTCGTCCTTAAGGAATTTTGTGCACGAATATAAAGGACAACACTTTGGATAATCGAGAAATTCGTTAGCTGGCGGAATGACTGTGCAATTTCCTTCCAATCTTGGTACTTGACATCTGTTGAATTAATATGTAAGGACGATGCAGAAGAAAATAAAAGAAAAAAAAGAGAAAATATTTATTTTATTTGAATTTATTACATCAAAACGTGATGAAGTCGTTATTAATTATGAATTTTTAAAATATTATTAGAATGAAATCCGGAAAATGTTTAAATTAGTAAATTCGTTTTTCATTTCTAAAACTAAAAGACAGTTACTGCTTAAAAATAGTCCTTGTATTAAAAATAATATTATTAAGGCACCCAAAGGCTTAAAAAGTGGTATAATAGTGCAGAAATACACCATTCAAATTTGGTGCCAAGAAATATTTTTCTTTTATAGGTTAATTTTACCATCAAATCGTGGGAAACTATTTTACTTTTTAGGTGCACAGCTTTACTGTTTCCTTGACAAAAAATTCCGCTTTCAAATTGAATACTTTTGGAAAGAAACTGATATAGTCAAAAAATTAAAAGCATGTCCTGAGTATGCTGACCGACTTATTTAGAGAAAATTGAAATTAATGTTACCACTGTCCAGTCTAGTAGCACTGCAGTACACGGAAAGACAAGTTCCTATTGAACAATTTAGTAACGTGGAAATCGAATTTGGATTCTTAATTTGAACGGCAATTTTGAAATAACATTACAAAATAATTCATGTTATTGATTTTTTGTAAAATTTTTTGAAAGATGTTCAAAAACAAGAACTATAGTAAATTAATATTGGTATAATCAAAATGCGGTTACAATTTGGAAATTTAAAAAGTTTCAAAGTCTCCCAAATTTAGGAATTCAGACCAAAAAAGACATTTTTGATTAAACGGACAATACTTTTGAAAATCGAATTTCTAAGATGATAATTATCCTTGTATCAAAATTTGACAAAATGGTCACACAAGTCTTATTTAAATTTTTGACACAATTGTGGACACCAGAAAGATTTAAAAAAGCATTTTACACAAAAAAAGTCACAAAACTTTCACTATACACATATTATTTCCGCTGAGAATTTTTAACGTGTTTTAGGTCTGGAACGAGAATTCAATACTTTGTTTTTTAGTGACAAAAACAAATGAAGTTCTTGAAGTATTCATGTCAAAAAGTTAAAAACGCATATCTCCCAGATTCTCCTAATGTAACCTTAAATCCTAAAAATAAAATATATTGACTTTATTATTAACTAACTTTACCCGCTACTTTGTTCAAGTGGAACAGTGATGTCGGTAGTATTTTTCGCACATTCTCTATGTATTTTTATTTTCTAGTCAGTAAACTTTCTTGCTGATGTCTTTAATCTAAGATTTTTATAAACTTTCAATTTTGTATTTATTTATATCTAATCAAAATCCTTAAATAATTTTCAGATTTCTAGCTTTAAAAATTAGGTAATTTTTATACAAACTGTCATCCGCCATTTAAACCACTTATAGCCCTTTAAAAGTAGCTCACTCATGCCTTTCCTCACACTCTAAACCATCTCTGTACAAAATTTCATTTAAATTAAATCAGTAGTTTTGGTGTAAAAGCGTAACAAACAAACTAACATTCACATTTGTAGTATTAGTAGGGATTGAAACATTTCTCGGAAAGAAGACATACTGGAATTTCTTAAACTACAGGTTTGAATTTAACACATCCAAATTCATCAAAAAAATTAAATTTGACGGAGACCAAAGATGGGACCGAGCAGTCAAAGATCTAGTTTCAAACTTTTGTTGTTATTCTTAAAATAAATAATAAGTTAGCACTCCTACAGCTGGTCGTGATGTTTAAAAAGTTTCTGTCTCATTAAGTGAAATCGAGATTTAAGCGAAATATGATTTAACATACATATGTAAGCTACCAATTTTCCATACAGAAAAACTCCGATGAAATTGAAATGTTTGCTATGGAAAATTGATCATTTGTAATTTTTTGTAGCAAAAATGAATGATTTAAGAATTTTAAGGTGACACTTTTAACACTAGAGCTAGACACACAAGAACTACTATTTTTTAAAAAAGATTTTTGAGTTTCCTACTGTTCTAAAAGTATCACACTATATTATGGCAAAAAATTGTATCTCTAAGTAATATATGTATGTAGCTTAGAAGATACCACCAGTTGTGTCAACACTTTTTCCATAAGACCAATGCATACAAAAATCACAAAATCGACTCTCCTGAAAATTAGCAAATATTGACTTACGTTTCTTTGTCACTAAGGCAACGACGACTTCAAATACATATTGGGGATATAGAACATACATATAGACATAGGTTAGGTATGTACATACATATGTATATTGTTTTAAAAACACGAGACTGATTTGAGACCAAAAAAGGATTGACATTTTTCGATTTTCATTTTGTGGTCAGCCTCAGTCAGGCTAAATGTCTAGGCTCACAATATCCTGTACCAACCAAAAGATTTTGTTTTTAATTGACATTGCTTCTAATGCAGATTAACTATTGCATGCCATACAAGAGGATCTCAAGTTAGCTGTTCTGGTGCAGCACACAATTAAGAGTACCCTGAATTCCTGCTTTAAAAAGCACGCACTCGGAAATGATTTACCATAAAATTCAATTTATCATTTTAAATTTCTAATTTATAATCTTACTCACTTGTCTTCCCACACTTTCAGATTCCCCAGACACTGGACCCGTATACACTGTCCACGACGGTAGAACACTTCGCCAACATACAAAGCTCGATTTGTAATCTCATCTCTACACTTAAGCTCTTCGTACACTGCAAGGAACAAACTATCCTTAATTATATTTCATTGATTAAAAAATGTCAATCGATAGAAACCACCATACAATTTTGATTCTGCAAAGGTGACCCAAAGACCCCACAATTACCAATCACTGTCACTAACATAAACAGACAAACTTGCCAAAACTTAACACCCCCGTGTTTTTCGTTCATCTTGATTTTAAGTTAAAAAAATTTCAAAATATTCACCCGATCAGGTTTAAGTTCTCAAGAAGAGTAAAGTCAGACTGAGTGGATTTGAATTATGAGCTGTATAGTATCAATTAAAAATTATGAATTAATTTTATTGAAATAATTCAAAACTCTCATCTCGCTCTCAATTTGATGTGAATTGAGTTAGTAATTTTTGCTAAGAAACGCAAATTGATTTGTTGATGTTGACCTCTTTGATTAACTTTTTGTTATTGTTCCCGTCATCCGTCTGTAGAGCGTTTGTCTTATCAGTTATAATATTTTTTTTTATTTTTTTGTTTTTGAGAATATGCAATGATTTCAGTTTCATCTAATAAATTTGCTTTCAATTCGAATTGTTTATACCAAGCTCAAGATTAATGGGTTATTCCCCTGTTTACGGGGTAAAAATTCTGACTTTCGAATACGAGTTTAACCTTAAACTTAAACTCGGTTTAATAAAGACGTTGCTCAAGGTTGAGGTGGTGTAAAAATTGTTGCACGATGATGAGGGTATACAAAATTTGATTAATTTTGTTTACACTGGTTTATGTTAATTTGGCAGTCAAGTTTAAATTGATAAGAAATATTAATTCAAAATCAAAATGTGTTTGAGTTCTTTAATTTGAGCAATGTTTTAATGAGAATTTCTGGGAAACAAAACATCAAATAAGTACTTTTTTTTGTCTAATCTTTTAATACTGTTTATGAAATTATTATGAACATGAGAATTTGCTGGTGGTCCAATTATACTATAATTATATACATAAACATAATGATAATTATATGTACATGACGTATGTAAATATAAAGCTACAAGAAAAAAAAATTGTAAAGCAAGTAAAAATTAAACGAAATTTGACTAACAATTTCCAATATTGTCAAAAGAATGGTTGCCATCGTGAAATTTTAAAGAAAATTGCATTGCATAATGAAAAACATCTTGTAAGTAGTTATTAATATTGAAACAAAAACCGAGAAATAGCAAAAGACTAATCGTTAAGTTAAGAAGTTAACGATAAGTCTTTTGCTATTTCTCGGTTTCGTCAAAATTGAAAAATGTTCTTCTTGTATCGCAATCGATTTTGGCCTTTTGTTGTTTTTCTGTGAATATCTGGCAGTGCCCCCGCCAAGTCGAGCGCGAAGCAAACACTGCCGTAACATCCTTTACTGAAACCATTTCACCGCATTTTAAAGCCCCTATTTGAGAACCTCTGGATAAGACCAGAACAGCTATAATCACATACTTAAAATCCAAAATTTTAAGTCTGTAGGTCATTTATTTCCGATGCTAAGCGAAAGCAAAGTTTCGCATTTATGACACTCACGAGCTCATGATCATACAAATAGAACTAGTATCTCCCATAAACTCAGAGAGCTAAAATTTGGTACAGAGTTAGGGTTTAATGTCCACATAAATGAAAAAACTATAAAAACTAGGATAATCGAAGATCTGGAGTACCTGGTGACCCTGATTAGAAAACCCAATAGCCGAACCAAACTATTAGAGATATACCTACTAATAACACCATCTAAAAGCGAGTAGAATAACTATTATACCACAACAGAAGTGACCACTACTAACGCCATCCAGAAGCGCGTAGAGTTACTACACTAGGCAATGCGAAAAACTGTTGCTACTATACAAGAATGAGAACCAGAAAAAAACAAAAAAAGTTTTGGATTAATAAAAAAACTACTCCTAAAAAGAAAAAATAACTGTGTCAAAAAGAAAACCTAATAAAATAATTCAATAAGTCCACGTTTCTACAAAAAGAAATGATATCCCATCAAAAATATTCTGTTAAAAACTAGCCAATTAGCGATGGAGCTGCAATTACCAAGTTGCAGAATTTTATTTAGTTAGCAAATAAAGAATAATAAGAATGCCTGAAACTTGGTACTACAAAATATCTCACAAATACATATAAAGGTGAATGTTCAACACATTTGTACACAGAGGATTACGTAGTATGAATGTTCGTTGAGAATATAATTTGAACATACTTTATACGTTAGTGGGTAAAAATCAACGGCCAAGTCACACAACATTAAATATAAATAATAAAGAAACCGCAGTAAGGAACCTTAGACTTGGCACGACTTTGTCTAGTTTTTCATTACTTTTGAGAGATAACCAAGCAGCTCCATCACGACTTGGATAGTTTTTTACAGAATGTTTTTGATGGGATGTAGTTTACTTAAAGTCTAGCGTGTTCTTAAAACTGGGACACTACTTAGTAAGCATACAAGCTTAAGAACTAGGAGCTCGCGGCAAACGATTTCTGCAGAAGCTGTAAATGGATGAAGAAGAGTAGGAGTCATTTACTCATCATATTAAAGTCAAATGAAGGTTTCAAAAAAAAAAAAAAAGAAAAGTAATTTAAACTATGTAATTTTGCAATTCAATATACTTATTTTATCACAAGATCCTGGTGACTAATCGGTAGCGAAATCTCACAAGCCTCATTTTCGAATAAGTAAGGTTTAATCACATCCACTCCACAGCCCCAAAACTAAAAACCAAGTGCTACATTGAGGATGAAGAGGCTTCTCTACAATTATTCTTGGATCTTCCGAGCCTGCTTCTTAACGTAGTCTTCGAAGTGAAAATGGGCCTCACAACTGAAGATGATTTTCCGATGAAAATCTGGATCATATTGATGCATTTCAAGGTCCCAATCAGTGAAGTTAACACCTTGGTTTTTATGCAAACTACGATGTAATGTCGTTCTGAGGAATTCCTAATAGAATTCCTAATAGATGGAGAGCTGTCACCTCAACAGGTGACAGTTATAAAAAGTCCCGTTTTAGACTCCCGCATACTTTCCATGAGGCCTTAAATTTAAGGCTTAAAGTTGTCAAGTGTCAATTCACCTCATTTCATCAAGACTCATCTTTTAATTAATTCAAAATATGTATAGACGAAAAAAGCAATGTAAGACGTTCTAGCCCTCCATGGCATGGTGCAAGACGTAGTGTACATGAACTTACTTATATGTAAAACAAAATGATCCCATTTAACTCATTTTAGGAAGGCTGATGGCATAAAAACAAAAACACATTTCAAATTGTAAGACGTTTATTCGGTCAATAACCCTCCGTAAGACGCTAAAAACCAAATTTCGTTTAAGCCAAGAGCACAAATTGTTCCACTAGTTTCACTATTGGCGGCCAAGAAGGTGCTTCACGAACGACTCAAAAGTGCCGTAGTTTGAGAACTGCGTGACTAGAAAATTCTCGCAATACATGTAGTTAATAAAAATTAAAAATAGTAATGACGCAATTGTCAAAAGTTAAATAGCAGCTTTAAAGATGACGACTACCCAAATAGTGATTTAATCAAAATGAAACCACTTAATTAATAACCATTTAAATTTAAGTAGTATTGTAGCGTATATGACACTTTTTAAATGGCTCAAGCGATCAGTTTTAGTTCAATTTATTTGTTGTAAATTTGTCCCAATTGCCCTATAATTATACAAATGTATATCCTGTGAAAAAGTAAATAACGGATTTTTCTAACAATCTTGGCAATTGTGTTATAATTTTTGCTCTTAATGCCTAAAAGTCCAAGCCTAATTTAAATTCTAATATTTTTATAATGTAGTCCAACACCCAAATCATCATAAAATAGTAAATTTACTGTGGTAACTCACATTACTCCCCCAAACACTTCTTCTCTAAAGCCACTAATCACGTGCGAGGACTTACAACCATACTTAAGATAACAACAAATAAAATCTTACAAATTTCTTTATTGCATCATCCCCTATAGTTGTTATAAAACTTTATAAACTTTATTAACAACTTAAATACGAAAAATGACTGATAACATCCCCCCAACCAACATCCAGAAATCCCCGAAGGCTGCAATAATACATAAATGTAATCCAGCATCCCTTTAAGAATTCAATTTATTTTATATGACCATAAAACACCAAACCCAACACAAAAAAACCTACCGATTATTTCCGCCCGCAACCATAAAAGAGGTTAAAATCAATGTAACTCCAATACATATACGAGTACTCGTATAGTATATTCGCTGCCTTTGGTTTTTTTATATCAATATTATTCTAAGATCCTTTCCCGCCTTCCTCTAATAAAAAATGAAATAATGCAGACTTGTGTATAGAAGTTCTACAGAAGGACAAAAAAAAAAAAATGAAAATAAAAATCACACCACCTGAGCCATTAGACATTAAAAAGACGGGCTTTAGGTAGCAGCGTCCATTTTGCAATTCGGAATAATATTAAAGGGATTAAATTTATGTTTAATTTTATCCCGAAAACTCTGAATTATTAATTAATTTGTATTTAATTGAAAACGAAATCGCAGATCAATTGTTTTTTAATACCATTAAGTTATTAATGTGAATAATGCAAAAATAATTCGAGATAAGTAGGAAGGGGGTGGGGTGGGTGGTTTTGAACACACACATATACAATCAGTCACTCTTAATTTATTTATTTTTTTTTTTGTTATTTATTAAAATAATGTTGGAATTCTAGGAATCTCAAAAGTAATTGCAGTTATAAAATCTATTGGTTTTTTCCTCTTAATGTGAATGTGTTTCAATTATAGGAAGAATTTCTTCAAAAATTATGATAATTCCAACAGTTATTTTTAAAACTAAAAATTAAAATTAATACGCATAAATTTTTAATTTTCGACACACATGGAACTGAAAGTTCTCTTTACCAGAAGCTGGAATAAAATATTCCGAAACGCTTTGTGGAAAATAAATAAAAAATAAGCGGTGTATCAATACTTAATAAAAAGATTTAAATATAAAAATTATCAATTTGGGACGCCTATAGTGATAGTAAATTATCAACACATTGTTGGAAAATTGCACCATCTTAAAATTGCACAATAGCTAAAATTGAAAAAGATATTCCATTCCATACCAATTTTTTCCTTTTTTGTTCCCGTCTGCAAGCTGAAGAATAATTTATTTGGACTTCTTATTTTAATTTTAAATAGAATATAATTTTTGAAAAGTTGTTTTTTTTCGAAACAATCACATCTTCAGACGCTGATTTAGACCCTAAATGAAGGTATTTCAGCTACTTTAAAACTACTTGCCTATTCAATGTCTAAAATCCCTTGGAAATTTGGTCGATTTTCAGATTGTTGACGTTTGATGTTCAAGGTCAAAAACTTTGATAAAATTCATGACTAATTTTTAAATTTTGTTGATCACCTGCGAACATAAAAATATTAATTCAAGTGTATTTCTCCTGAAAATAAAGTACCTACATTTCGCGATATTTAAAATCAGTCTTCACTTCTTCTTCAATTTTCTAAATTTACTGAAAAAAAAACGATCAAAGTTATTGACTATTTTTAATTTAAATTTTGTTGCATACTTTAGAAAAAATATAAATAAAAAATAGATTTTAAAAAATTGTTTCCGTTAATTTAAATCAAACAAACTTGTTGCATACTTTTGGCAGAATATCACTCTTGAAGCCAACAGGTAGGTTCTTAAAAATTGTATTGAATTTAATATTACGGTAAATTACTCCTTTATTTATATTCCACAAAAATGATGGAATGAAAGAAAGGATAAAAAAACAATTATTTAAAATTGACCTATTTGAAGTTAAATGTTAATGAAGTAAATATTTGAACTCAAGGCTTAGGCTTTTTGAAGGATTCTTATATGAGCACTTTGTATATACTCCACATTCGCAACATAGCACTCGGACACTTCATCATTTCCTGAGTGGATAACGGAATACAAAGTGTACGTATAGAGTCCAAAGTGCACATTGTAGAGTGTGAAGAGCGATGAGCATGATGAATGATGAAGTGCAGAGTGAGGATTGTGTGGAATGCAGGGTTTAAAATTACAGACTAAGTGAAGATAATGAAATCAGAATAGTTCATTATAGCTTATGACAGAACTATTGATAGAATTGACTTAAACATGTGTATGTAAAAAAAGTAAAATTAAAGTAAGAACAATGGCTATGACAAGGTTTATCAATTAACATCCAATAAACTTTGACAGATTAAAGCTAACATAATAAATTAGTTGGAGGAACCTAAGAGAATTCTGATATTTGACTCTTATTACTTAAGTGGTAATAAAATACTGATTTGCTGGAGATGCAATGCTTTTTTTTTGTATTGATAATTTTCATACTGACAAATAGGTGTGTTTAAAAAAGCTTCTTTTTTTGAATACATTTATTATTCAAATTGTGATTTTTAAGTATGTAGTTTAAAAATGACTAAATTTTCATATGCTGTGCCTAAAAATTTATTACAAAAATAAGACTGTTTAATTTAAACATTTTCAAAAAACTCATTAAATTATGAACAATTTTGAAGAAAATTGAGTTTGAAGAAGAAATAATTAAAAACTATATATGAGTGCTGTCGAAAGCTTTATGCATTATGCATTTTCAAAAATAGTGATAATGATCACTTTTACTGTATTGCCTAATAAATAAACCGATGCACTGGGGCGTATACGTAATTAAATTATTGAATTGAAATTATGTGAAATAAATATTTGATCTATGTCAATACACAGAACCCATTGATATATGTTATAGTTAAATGGTGCAGGTTAATGATTTTGATACTACTTCAATCATTGATACATAAAAAAGTATAAATAGGGTTCCCATGTAATTTCAGTCGCATGCTTTTTGTCTCTTGAATGCTCGTATATTCTTGTCAACCAAAATCAACCTAAATATTTAGAAGATAATAAAACATGAACAATAATTCTGTCCAAGTTTTAATCTTTAAAAATGTTGATTTGTTAAATTATTCTTCACAAAAAGTAGGAAATACTGTGCACTTTGGTATACGATCAGGGTTTCCGCTCATAAGTGTTCACCTTAAAAGAGGCAACCCTTTAGAAATAGAAAAGTTTTAAATTTTAAGGTGAATTTATTAATTTCATCTGAAAAAATAGTGATGCAAAATTTTAAGCAACCTATTGTTAGCTTAACATTATACTAATTGGCAACATACCAACTATTCTAAAATTTAAAAAAAAACTATTTAAAAAAAAAAGCGGCACCTGAACACTCTTGAGAATGACAGTTCATTATTTTCGCAACTGACATTTCCTTGCAAAAATTAATTACTGTAGAAACCTAGGTACCTCGTGTTCCAATAGGAATGTTATCATACCAACGTCAGCCAGATGTAGCGAGAAGCTAAAACCGAACAGTTTCCTTGTCAAACTACACTTACATACATGGGGTAAAAATTCTCCATCGTCTTCTCTCAATCCATTCCATTAATTTTAAATAAATTTAAGGTCACGAATTATGAAAAAAATGATTCGGTGATTTAAAATTTTAGTAAAGTCTTGAAAGATGCAAAGATAGTAAGATGTTAAAATCGTTTAAAATTTGCATTTAGTAACTTAAAATTGTCCTAAAATTTAATTTAATCGTGTAAAATTTTAGTCCAGTGATTTCAAAGATTATCAATTGACTGAATCAGATGCAATCCTGTTTCTTAAAAAAACACACTTATTAACTTAACGAATTTTTGTTGCTACCTCTTTTCTATACTACTGTTTAGCTGTCAAGCACTTACCATTATTATAATTGATATTCTATTGCAAAAGTTTATTCTTACAGTTGACATCAATTTTAAGATTGAACTGCATTTTTCTTATTTCTTTGCACAATTCATTAATTAATTCCTGTAAATCGATTGAGCTACATCGAAATAGCTAACCCCATGAGCTAAGTGATTTGACTTAACTTTTGAAGAGGATAAAATACTGAAAATATTGTCAGCAAAAACTTAACACAAAATAAATCACAATCGCTATAATATTGTCAAACTATTTACCATTCTTATAACAATTCTTTTAAAAGATTGATTGAAAATTTAAGGTTAAAATGAAGGATCTAACTAACGACACTAAGCATTCATATGTGTATTTGTAAAGTTTGCATCATTGCGCTATTGTTTTCATATAGGAATCATCATTTTTCACGCCCAATGGAGCAAAAATTCACTCGCCATTTAGAACTGAAACATGTCACCTATCCTCAGTTAGTGCCATCAATTAATTCTTCCTTCTTTTATGGACAAATTCCTTGAAGAATAGTTGTTGGCTCAAAAAAAAGTACCTACACAAATAGTTACTCTCTGTCACATAAAGGTGATGGAGAAGCACAACTAGAGAAACTGATTTAATGAAGATTGATCGTTGGCGGATAGATGCATCCTAGAACTTATTTTCTATATAAGAACACCCCAGAACGAATCTCTTATCTCGTCGAGTTTATCTTCAGAATGAAATTTTCATTTAATAGCAGAAAGAACTATGACTGTCAAATTGAATTATCTCGTTCGAAAATCAGCAAATAATTCGCCCTCAAGCATCAGGCAAGGCAAAATGCTTCAAGAAATATAACATTTGACTCGCAACACACGTCTATATAAGGACATATTTTTCAATATGCGGCTCTGGCTAACCGTCCTCATCGTCGTCGTCATTATCATCGTCGTCATAATATCATTATACACGACAGTGACAAGCAAATATGACAGACGCATAAACAAGAAACAAAAAGTACCAAGTCCAATAAAAATTGCACAATGTAAAGACCCCCAACAGTCACTGTCATTAAATGTGGAAGCACGCTTGTGATATGGACATAACTTTGCATAACCTTCCTGACCACGACCACGACCAAGACCAAGACCACGACCAAGTACACGACCACCCCATATGCTTTCTGTTCCTATGCAGAGGTACTTTGGTACGTGCACATCCAAATGAAGTAGAACAGGTGCTCAAGAAGCTTCCTCCTTCGATCGATGATGGGATTTTAATTTCATAATTCAAGACCGTGTTAATATGTAACTGCCCTCAGCATGTCAGAATGGAATGGCGATGGAGATGGCGGTTGGCTCGGTGGTGGCGCTCCATGTCATCAGCACGTCCTGAGGGCAGTAATTATTAATCGTTATAGGAAATTTGCAATGTTGTTCAGTTAAGAAAGATTTGCATAAATCAATTTTTCACTAAAGGTATGTAAAGAGTTTCTTAGTGTGAGTTCGAAGTTTAGGTTTCGTCGTTTAAAAATACCTGCCATTCTAGGGAAATAACGGTTTCTTACTTGTCATTTCAAGAAGTCAAATAAATTGATTATTTAAGTTTAAGAAAGTATTTTCATTATTTTGGTAGTACCCGTGGCGTGGTTAGTGCGTAGGACTGTCATGCCAAAGGTCTTGGTTCAATCCTTACCTGTGCCACCGAAAAGCCTTAGGAAGGAATTGATCAATCCTCCAAAAGTATTTCTAATCATGAAATTTTCCTTCTAAAAAATTTAACCTTTCGGATGCGGCCTACCAAGAAAACCCCTCCATTCCTCACATTACTGGCACCAGTGGTGGATTTACCAAAAGGCTGAGTAGGCTTGAGCCTGGGGCGGCAGATTTTTGGGGCAGAAAATTTTGGACCGATTTTGTCTTTCTACTTCTGCATTATGGTGTTTTGTTTTCTGATGATTTTCAGATAGAAGTCTGCAACAAATTTTTCCCTCTCACTTGTCTTTCGTCATTGTACATGAATCCGTTTAGCAATCTTCCATATTCTATATAGCAAAAGGGTTAGTTCGCCGCCCCAATCATTAATCGGCTGCTGCGCCCTCTGCCCTCACTTTGAATGAGTGGAAAGATGGACATGACAATTCTTCGCCTTAGAGTCACAAGAACGTAGCCGATTTTTAACTGGGTATTTTGACGAGTGGCAAAAACTTTGCAGGGTATGCCTTGAAAATTTGAAAATCCGCCACTGGCAAGCTTTGTTCATATTATGTAAGTATTGTATAGTTTCAAGACATACCGGTTACTTTCCTTAAAATTATAGTACATATGGTGATATGATGATTGAGATTTTCTTTGCTTAAAATAATGATTCTTTTTTGTACTTTTAGATAAAAAATATAATTGGAAGAGTCTCAATCGAAACCTTTAAAACTACAAGAGGATGCGTTGTCATGTAGATGTTTTAAACTTGTTGGAGAGAGAGTGGTGTGCAACTCCCAGGCCAACACAAATGCACCATCTTTCAAAAATCCGTTTAATACCTTGAATATGCAAGTGACTTTGATATTATTGGAAGTGTCAGAGGAGAACAAAAAGGTTTTGTTATCAATGACGAAAAGACGAAGCGTATATGTTGTCATGGAATAGAGTCGATTCCTATAGCAGGAATTTGTCAAACGTGACTATTGACAGGTATAACTTAGAGGTGTTCCGTGAATTGTTCCAAGACTGTTTTCTCTGAGAAAGAAAGCTCTATCGATTAGTTCTGAAGATATGTTGTACAAAACCTTTTACATTTCGATCCTTCTGTGTATCTGTATATGGTGCAGTAGCATGGACACTCGAGATATGCATATATGACCTGATTTATGTCGATAGGCAATATAACATCTGGTGGACACGATATAAGTGCAAGCAATACGAGCTAAACCTTAAAACCATCTTATAGTTTCAGGGGCGGATCGTAAATTTGTGGGGCCCTGGGGTGAAACTTCTTAGGGGCCTATCTAAGTACTCAACTTATAGCCATGTCAAAAAACTTTTTCTATAATGATATATTGCACAAAAAAAAATATTACTTAAATCGACGAAAGTTATAGATATTAATCGT
This sequence comes from Scaeva pyrastri, assembly GCA_905146935.1. Lineage (NCBI taxonomy): Eukaryota > Metazoa > Arthropoda > Insecta > Diptera > Syrphidae > Scaeva > Scaeva pyrastri. The sequence goes on from LR989929.1 coordinate 52,934,590, forward strand.
GTAAAAGGCGACCTTGTTACTGTGGAAGCAATCCTTCGACACCTTTGGCTAAGAGAGAGACCGAAATAGTGATATGTATAAGAATATATACGAAAGGGAAGGGATTGGTTCCAGGGTTGCCATTATTGCCAACCTTATGGTAGTTCTTTTTTTTATTTAATTTTTTTTGGTGTGATAACGTTGATGAACGCCGGCAGCAAGCATGAAAAAGAAAATTTGTATTCGTTCAGAAGTTACCTACATATAAGCTATTTAGTAAGTGGTACAGCACTTTTTTCTTAATGCGTTACCTTCTGGCTTAAAATTTGGTTTATAATTTCCTTTCCTTAAACAATTGTGCTGAATATGAGCCTCAATCATAAGCGATATTTTTATTTTTACTTTTTTTATAGTACGCAATATTTAAAAAAATAGTTAAAAAAACATGACAGCCTTCTAAAAAATGCAAATTTTTATATTGAAGTTTATATTGAAGACACACATATAAAAGAAAGTATTTTTTCTGTGCCAATGATTTCGAATACAAATTGTGGCTTCCATCGTGTACACCAACTGCTAAGTCTAACTACTGGTATCATCGCTACTTCTTAAGTTATATTGTTGTAAAATATGAAGAAAAAAAAACTCATGAATATATGTATAAAATAACCTAATATTTTCAATAAACAATATTCATTTCTTATACTTTAAAAAATTAATGAAAATCAGAATGTTACCATCCTTACTCTTATTTCCCCCGTTACGCAATTCATATGGTAGAAGCATGCAATTTTTCATCAATGTTTTTTTTTATGACTTTATCACGTAAAAATATCGTCCGTAAACCAACTTAATTTTTTAAATTTAAATGATTGCCTATTGTTTTCAGCGGGGTCTTGGGCCCCTTGTAACCTCAGGGCCCTGGGCTGCAGCCCAAGCAGCCCTTAGGTAGATCCGGCCCTGTATAGTTAGAAGCTAGTCTACTTATCTAAAAGTTATAATCATTTAAGGGCTGGCAACCACAGAGGGTTCCTTTGACTTTTACTAGATTCGTCCCAGTCTGGTCAAACTTCTGACTTTTGCTTTCAACAATTTTCAAACATTATACAACAGCATCATAATAAACCCATACGAACCTCTAAAACTGCTTTTGTACTAGACCAAGGTATTTCAAAACATAATAATTTTAAGATGCCATATTTTGATTTTGCGGATAGAATGTAAGTATGTCATTCTAAATATGAATCCAAGAAGTTCTGGTTTTTTCAATACATGGTTTCGAGTTTTCCAAACGAGTTCTCTTCCAACACGTTGCCATAACCTCATTTTCGTTGATAGATTTCATATTTTACAGTTAAAAAATATTAAAAATAGTAATAAAGTAAAAAAAGTAAATACTTGAATGACAAATATATATCACTCAAAAATTGATGAGGCCAAAGTGACCGGTGAGAGTTTGACAAGTTTCAATGATGAAAACCCAATGATAACTACATAACCTGTCGCTAAGGCCTTAAAATTGAAATGAAAAATTTACTTATTAAGAGTTCTATCATTTGCTAAATCAATCTCTAATACCATTCGATCTCTGGACTTATCGTAGTGGAAAATTGAGCACCAATACCATAAGTTATTTAATTTTAAAATGTCCCAAATAATGGCACTATATAAATGCTGAAATATTTTGTCAATAAATGCAGCTGTTTAAAAAAAAAACATTCTTAATTTTTAAAAATGTAAGTAAAATACAGAAATATATTTGGTGACCTTCTTTTTAAATGGTAATTTTGTTTACTTTGACAATACCAATAATCGATTCAGATCCGTCGAATTCAAATCTCTGATGGAAGCTTTTTAGATCGTAGACAGCAATTATCATCTGGGATCTTTTTCATTTTGAACTGCAATGACAAAAAATCGTGGGTTTGAAAACTATTAGCAAACAGTGGCACAGAGTTTGTAAACAAACTGGCACAAAAAAAAAAAAAAAAAAAAAATAACATCACAACTGTTTGTGGTGTAATTAATGACCAACATCGCGTATTTTAATTCGAATACTAATTCTTATAAACCTCACTATAAATGGTCTTCAATGGTTGGTTGTGAATTCTGATTGCAAAAAACCAACAATACTAAGACTTGCTTTCGCCCACTCTTGACAGAATCTTAAGAAATCGCAGTTAGTATTAATGTTTAGTATTTTGATGTTTTTTCCTACGGCAGCGCTGGCGCTGCCTCAATCATTTAAATTTTATGTTTTTTTTGCCATCACAGGAAATGAAAAAAAATGTGGGGGCAAAGTTTGCAGAAGCATATTCGTAGTGATCTCAGAGCGATTAATAACAATTATGTGCTAGTCATCACTCACAGTCGTTAGTACAACTTATTATATTACATACATACTTATATATATATACCATACATACATACTATATTAACGTCTTATGATTTGGTAGCGAGTCTTAAGTTTCATAATTTCGAATTCAAGAAATATAACTTTGTATGTTTGTATGTTTTGGATTGTAAGAAATGTATTGAATAATTTAAAAAAAAATATAATTTCGATTTTTCCCACAAATTCTATTTACTCTAAGAAACGAAAGAGGTAACACTATCTGTCCATCTGTACTTCTTTTTATCCGTACCTCCACTATACATGTGTATGTATATACATAATGTGTAGGTCAATCAATTCACATTAAGTATAAATTTGGTGGAGAGTTTCTTAGCGGAATGTAAGACGAAAGGCTTTAATTTTAGTTCCATATTCTCCCTATTGTAAAAGGCAAAATTTTGTGTCTAATTTCTAAGTTGCTTTAATTCATTATTTTGCAAATTACAATACACAGGGTGAGAATTGACATATTTATTATATATGTAGACTATGTTAGTTTTGTTTTTAATTATTAAATGCTGTACAACATTTTACGCAGTTACTATAAAAAATTCAGTTATCAAAAATCATAAGATATTTATTATGCTCGGCAGTCTCGTCAGTCTTTTCGAGTTCTATAGTTTTTGGAACTACAAAATACCTTCATATTTATTTCGTAGTTAAATAGTTAATTTAAGAAAAGAAAGAAGATACAACGAAAAAGTTCTTAGTGTAAAATAAAGTGAACAAAAAAAAAAAATAGGATTGCACTGAAATAATGTTTTGTATTTTTTTATTTAAATAATTTATTTTGTATTTAAATAATTAAATAATTTTTGACATCGTAAAAAGATGATTTTATAGCTTCAGATTGACATTTGAAAATTTATTTTCTGCCCTACCGCTAATTTTATGGGAACTTTTTCTTTTACAACTTTATAGTTACGGATATATACGATAGCATATATACGCTATACCGGGGAATTTCATTCGTGATACGACTGTATAATTTTCATAATACGATTTATTGTGTATTTTCATAATCATATAAACATTTTCAAAAACGTCATTCCAGGATTACTTCTGGAAAATTAGAATTTTCGCTTTGAAAATTAAATATTGGAGATGAAATTAACCAATAAAAATTAAAATTAACTAACCAATATTTGTATGTAGGTACTACGAATAATTTTCGAACACTTTATACAACACTAAAACTTTAAATTTATAAAAAAATTAGCCTGAGGTCGACATGAAGGCTAATACTGAGACTAAGCTAACATTATTCAATTTAGAAGCCATCCACGGGTAAAGATATCGATCCCAATTAAATGCTGTTCGACAGGTTATAACTTAGAAAGATGCAGAAATGAATTTCATAAAAACTTGTCGAACGGCTTTTTTACTATGGCAGTTTAAAAAAAGTGAAAATTTTAATTGGTCGCATATATCTCAGGAATGGATAATGCTTGTGACTTAAAATAAATTTTATTGTGTACAGTGCGATCTAGACAGATTTGATATAAATTTGGAAAAAGTTCAACATACCGTTAATTTTTGTTAATTTAAAAACTTAAAAAAAAAATGGTGCTAAAATATTCAATTAAGGGAAAATGTAAAAATATATGTTCAAAACTATTTTTTACAATGTGAAATGACATATTTGACATCTTTTAAAATTTTGAAAAAAAAACAATTGACATTTTTTTTACAAAAAATAAAAAAGTACAAAAAATTCTACCAAAACTAGCTAAGAAAGGCTTTTGGACTTGGATATCTCTAGAGTGGAGAACGATATTGACTCAAAATTTATTTTATTTTACACATAATACAATTTTAAGAAAATTGTACATTTTTGAAAAATATTGAATCAACAGTTTTTTACAAAAAAAAAAAAATATTACAGCTAGGTTCTACATTTCACTTTCACTCGAAAATGAATTGAAATCGATTCAAAATAAAAATTAGTGTTCTGAAACCCAATTTTATTGATATCGTTTTCATTTTTTTTTTTTTTCAAAATCGAATTTAAGTGAAATTCCGTGTTGTATATTTCGATTCTGACGATTTTAAAGTGATTTGAATTCGACTAGGAGTAGTCGGTGTGAAATTTTTAAAAGAAGCAAGAACGTGATGAAATGGTAATGCTTTTAATTATTTATTACATTTTGAATTTATTTATATAAAATACCTTATTCAAATAGGTGTTAACATAAGAATTGTTCACAGGAAAAAAAGTTTTATTGGCTTAATGAAGAAGCATCAATATCTAGAGCTTTCGTTAAATGCTACTGAGTGGCAGCTGCGCTGAAGCGGTTTATTAAAAATGAACTCAACTGTAAAGGCCTACCACTGAAAATGGAATTAGAAGTCTTAATTTGTCCATGATATTTCATTTTGGTTAACCAGATCAATCCATTATGGCAATGCTTTGACACACAGCAACATCATCGCACTCTTTCAAACCGATCTTTGAAAACTGCTTTTCGCAAAAAAACGCAAAACTTTAGATAATAGTAGTAGTTTCTCTTACTTTTGAAAGCCTCTTCCAATGATACGATAAAAATAATGAATATTAAAACCAACATTTTTTTCTTTAATTTTAATTTAAACGTTCCATCGCATCGGCTCGGCAATACTTATCGGATAAGATAAGTACGTTTCTCAGCCTGTCTTCTTTTTTTTACAACAACATTCGAAGTCAGGAAACCTATCGAAAGATAGAACTCTAAAATTTAATTAAGTTATTAATTTTTAAGTTTTTGCAGTCTATTTTCAACATCCAAGCAAAAAAAACTGACAGCTGTCTAACGTTCAACCGAATAGAAAATTGATCTACTTTTGTGTTGGTCAAACGATATTACGATATTACGATATAAGGCCATATGACCGCCTGATGCAACATTTCAGATCACCTCATAAGAGTACATAATTTACATTTCAAAAGTGATTTAGCTTTAAGACTCAAATTATTTTTTAGCTACAAATTTCTATTTAAAAGTCTACAATTTTATTAATTTAATTTTAATTTGACATTATGTTTTTGGGAAATTCAAGTTTTAAAAAATCAAGCGAACTAGAAACTGTTGGTGTTGCACATCAAATTAGCATTTAATTATTATCTACAATTTGCGTACTCATGTCTCATATATCACTTTTACAAAGTCGTTCTGTATTAAATTTCAAAAATGGTTTGGAACCAGTTAAGAAGATTATTGCAAGCTAATTCAAATTGTAAAATACTTTGTTCGAAATCTACATGGGAACATTTTGCAATTAAGTTCCTGCCACTTCCATATCCAAAGTGACAATTTTCGCATAATATTCACAGTATTAGTTGTCAGCTGTCACTATTTGTTACTCAAAACTAAAAAAAAGGTTTAGTATCAAATTGCCAAAGAAACAAAACTGAAATGTAAATATTTACACTAACTTGTGAAGTGAGTTAAGTTAAACAGCCAAGATCAGTTCGGAAAACAAAAACACCCTAACCTCCAGCATTCGTTTAAAATAAAATATATCATTGAACGATTAAAATTGGATTAAGCTCTGACAGACTGTAATATCTGCAAAACTTTACTGCAGATAAATTGTGTTCAATTTGTTTCTACAAGATCGACGGACCATATCGACTCCCAAGGTGTAATTCCATCATGTTCCCATATTATCCCCTACGGGTTTAGATTCCAGTTCATAATACAAAAGTGGACACTTTGGTGGCATAGGCTCCTGCGATGTTGTGCTGTCGTCGTTAAAGTCATTTAATAGCGGATGCTATATGGGCACTGCGGATGCGGACTCGAGACCTTAGATATGTTTGGACTTATGTAAGTGGCCTCCAGAAACACACACACGTCGGTCGCGGTCGCGTTTATACTCACTGAAGGTGTCGATGCCTTTCAACTGGTGTATTGGTTACATCGTGTTTTATGTGTTAAGAGCATCTATTTGCGTTTTTATGACAGCTTGGTGTTGGTTTTATCGTTTTGCCGGTATGGGTGCTCAAATAAACTCGGATTTTTTATTTAAATTTTTCAATGATGTTTGAGTTGGACTGTCTGTTAATCGGACTGTCCGTGGTGAAGGCTATTTGGTGTCCTTTAGCAAGACAAAAAAAAGAACGATACAAATTTGAAGGCTCCTTAAAGAAAAAGATTAACAGATTGGATTGACCTTTTTATAAGACCTTAATTTTAGCTTCAAACGTTAAACTTAATCGCTTCGTTGCGTCCGTCGCCGTCGTTGTTGTCGAAAAGAAGCAATTTTAAAGCTTCTAATGACTCTCTTGTAAAGGGATACATTCTCCGATCATTTGGGATTGTACTTATTTTTTTAAACTCTTTCGGTTTTACAGTGAAAAATAAAATGAAATACCCTATCTGGGAGGTTGTTTGTTAATTGTGATAGTAAAAGATCCTTTGCGGATACCAGCGAGATGACATTTGATAGTATAACAAGCAAATGAAGTTTCGTTATGAGCCTTATTTCGAGTGAATTTTACGATAAGACATAAAAAGAAGTATTGTGGGACACTTTTAAATTAGCACTTAATCGTCAAATTATTTTTCTTTTAGTATCGTATATGTGACAATGTTGCAGTGTACGTGTAGTGTAAAAAGTACGATAAGTATACAAAAACGGTTATAAGTAACTACCAAATAATTTCCTTTACAACTTGTCAAAATGTAAAGTGTCCGAAATAATTTATTGCAGCTCATGTGACCATAAAATTTAAACTGATTAAAAAACCTAGGGCATTTTAAATTTCTTAAAAAAAAAACTCATTTTTGTAGATCGAAAGTCTTTTCAGGATTTCTTTTTCTGCCTTAATTGCACAACACCAAGAAATTTAGTTCTGTCCAGTATTTATTGACTTAAGATTTGTTCCTCTTTTATATTTGAGTGTTCCGAACAAGATTGGAAAACGCCACCAATAACATTTTCAACACCGAAAACATTTTTTGATATTTTTTGGTAAAGATAACCCTTATTTCTTGGAACTCTTTCTTTAAACAAATGTACATTTTCAAATACATACTATCAATGAACATTTGGCAACAAATAATTTAAGTCTTTAAAGTAAAGCCACATTCTAAGACCCTGAACTTCAAGAGCAAATTTAAATTTAAAATAACTTGACAAAAATTAAATGACAATCAATTGTACTAAACGATCTACCAGTACAATAAATTCTACCAGCCCACACCCAATAAAACAAACATTTGGTAGCCTGTCAAACAAATTTAAAAAAATAATGTTTTCCATTCAAAAAGGCGAGTGGGTAGTCCCAAACACCTTTGACCTTTAATTCTACAAATGCTTAGGTAATTCTTAACCAAGTCTAAAGACTGCATTTTCAGTTATAATGCAGTTAGCAAAATTGTACTAAAATACCTAAAAAACAAAAATCCAACTACGAGTATCATTCTGCCAACATTAAATGTTCAAAAGTCAAAGCTATTAGGGTAAGAGGACTTATTAGTGTTCTTGTCACCGTAGTGTCATGTCGGTCCCGCCACGCGATGCGTAGGTAGTGGCAGTCGGGCCATAAGATGAAACTTTGGTTCTTTTATTCACGAAACACTCAAGACACCAGACGACATAGTCTGATGGCCAACTATACTCCGTAGTTGGATTGTGTAAGGAAAAGAATTAAATTTGCCAAATCGCTTTTATGTTTTATGCACCAAACCAATCCACCCTCAGTAGTATTTGAATTTGCAGCAGTGTTATTGTAAATCACAGCCCAATATAGTGTTGACACTCCGAATCATTGGAATATAAACTAAAAAAGTTTGGGACATTATTGTTTCTGTGCAAATTCTTTTACTTAAAAATGTTAGCAAAATCACTGAAAATAATGAGCTGCAATGATCTGCTCCGGGACTTAGATCAAATAGTTAAATATAAACTAAATACTTTTAAATGTTTTCTATTAAATTTAAATTTGCATACTTTTAAATTTATTAGTAACATCTCTTGTACATTAATCCATAAAATACACGAAAATGAATACTGTATCTATGAAAATCATCCGCAGTGTATGGACAAGTATGAAATAATCTTACGGATGGCAAATGAAGAAAAATTCTTCTAAGCGCCGGGTTTTCTTCAAGCTGTATTGCAATTGACTGATGATAACATTAACCTTTATTATAGCTGCACATTTTTTGCAGAAGACTACATATGTGGTAAATTCAAAATAGTGTAGGTTGTTATTCTTAAATACTGAGTTTCCGATGATGGTTTTCGAGTAATGAGTATTTATTTTTAAAGTTATCTACATTTTTTACTAATTGACAATTTTATTTTTTGCATGCTTATTTAGAGAACATAAGATTATCTTCTAGAAATAGAGTTCGCTGCTCAGCTCTTTCGTTTTGCATTATTCTTTTGTATTCAAATAAAAGTGAAAAACATATTATGTGTTTTTAATCAAAAGTATAACATGATTAAGCTATTTTTGTGCAGATAATTCATTTCCGTTAAAGAATTTCATAAAAAAACAACCAAACTATTATATTTGCAAATTGGCCTAAATAAACAATTCAAATAATAATAATTATAAATTTACAGAAGATATAATTAACAGCCAAGCAACAGTTCAATAATAGACCAAATTTTGAATTTTAAACTTTGAAGCAACACAAGATCCCAAGCACCAGAACTTTTAAAAAGTTTAATAAATCAGTCTTCAATCTACAGGTACTCACTGATGAAATCAATACATTTTTGTAGAGAAAATGAAAATACATAAACTGAAAGGACCTTGGCTAGACTGACCCGAAATACCGCTCATGGAAACAAAAAACACAAATTATTTTCTAAAATATATAAATTTTTTTATATTAACCCACAAAATCCAAAAAAACTGTGTTGGTATTAGATAAATATCTCTTTTTAATTTTTGAGACAAAAAAAAAAACAATCATAATCCTGAAATGTAAATAAATCATTTAAAACAACATAAATTCTCTCACCGAAAATATTTAAATTGAAAGAATTAACACCTCTTTGGAATTTATCATCATCATACATGTTTCGTACAAAATCCACAAACCAAGGTCAAATCTATTAAGTATTAAAAAAATGTCGGTGTGTCATAAAAATATCATAAAATCCAGAAGTTTGGCATGATGACGACTATAAAATATATACAAATGAAAAAAAAAGGTCAAAAATATACTCCTGGCCACAAATGATTCCAACTAATTCGTATATCAAATTGATACCAACCAGCAGTGGTTGAAAAAAAAACAACAACAAATATATGTAACTCCTTCATTCGGTCAATGTTGCCACTGTTCTAGAATGTTTGTCTTAATTTTTATTTTTTTTTTACCAAAAAGTATAATAAATTAAATTTGAAATTATATTCTTAAAAAGAAGATAAAGGAACATTAATCTTTATGCAGACTTTGGTAAGAAATTCAAATATGGCCTTATGCAGTTCTGTTAAGAATTTCATAAAGATTACGAATATCTTTGTGATTTGAAACTTCTTTCCTCAAGAAATCAAATTAAATTCTCCAAAAATAATTAAATACCAATACTATATGTATTTATAAATATTAAAACATGCAAGTGGCAACATTGACCATCCAAAGAACCAAAACGAATTTTTTTCCAAACACACTCTCCACTTGCACCATCCTTGTCCTGATTTAGAAGTATTAATCTTCCATCGGACTCTTATCGTCGTAATTAATTACCCCAAAGCACTCATAAACTGGAATTTAAGATACTGATGTGGGCTCTTTTTTTTTGTTTTGTTTTTAATGTCTTCGCGTTTGCCCGTTTTTAATGCCGTTGCGTAAAAAAAAGGTTTAAAAAAAAACAAACAACTTTTTTAATACTCTTCTCATCCTGTGTGATAGGGACATTCGCAGCATTTGATGTTAAAATATTATCAGGTCTTGTAGATATTCAAAGATCAGTAAAAAGTCGCTCATTATAAGGACTTTAATGATTGTCCTGAGATATTGGGTACATGTAAGTTTTGTTCAAAAATTGTGATTTTTGATGAGCACCTATATGACTGATTTGACACTCTAACGGGTTATATTTCACTTTTTATTCGAAATTTTATAGCTTCGTTTTTTTGAACATTTTATTATGAGGAACTTTATGTACATCAAAAATGTGCATGTGCTAAAATCTTTATTAGTGTGACCATTTGCATTTTTCTGATGATGATGATGACAAGTTGTATATGAGATATCACTAAGATTTTATCTTTAGTCTAGAGCCCTATCAATGACATTAGGTGTGAAAAATTGTGGCGCGCATTTGAAAGGTCGAGTTTTCGATGGCTTTGGCGCATAAATCAGGCTGAATTTGGCAGATGGAATCGATAATGTTGTCTTCAAGGGCTCGTGTGGAAAAAGTCTAAAGGGGTCAAATCACAAAACCTTGGTGGCCAATTCACGAGATAACAATGCCATGAAACCACTCGTGCAGAATATGGATTTGGTCTTAAGCTGTATGGCACAATTCAGACCACAAGAAGTGGTGGGTCATCGACCTATAGCAATTGACGGTGATGGTCTGTCCAGCATCATTTTCGAAGAATTACGTTGCCTCATCGCTAAAGATAATTTTTCGACCAAAATTGGAATCAACTTCCATCTGATTTTTGATAGATAGTAAAGTTTTATCAGTTTCACTTGTTGCTAGAAGCTGTAACTTGTCATGATCATTTGCCTTTAGTGACTGATTAAAGAACGATATTTTAACAGAAAGTAAAAGACACAACACGTCTGCCACGAGCTTTCAAAATCAACCCATCCCTATTGGAAAACTTTTTACATATGTATGTATATCAGCTAACATTTTTCAGAAAACTTTTGGATAAGAAATGTTGAGGATTATTTTTCTTCAAACCAATGACAATTATCGTAAACTGTTTTCAATCTAATGAATTTTGAAAAAATGCCAACCATTTCCTTCTTCATTAAAAACGAATCTTTGCTGCAACAAAGTCCTAAAAGTAAAAGGTAACCCTGCTTCTAATGAAGAATATATCAAACCTCGTGAAACAAATTGTACTAAAAATATTCAACTGATGGATACAGTGTTAATCCTACCTACAAACTCCAAACGGAGGAATCTTATGGTTCTCCTCGCTCTGGCTATGGCCACTTCAACTTTAATACACTTCAAAGTCAAACGCAGTGTTAGTGTGTTGTTCGACATTTATGGCCACAGATTCGGATAGGATGATTTCATGTCGGCATTCAAACAATAGTAGACAAATCGGATTTCATCTTGCTACAAAAAAATAAAAATATTATTTACCATCATGGCCATGGTCCGTGGACAGATGAGGCGAGGGTGTCCGATTTGGCTTTGGCTTGCGTCCGAAGTGTGCTCATTTAAATATATGCGTTTGTGATTTGTGTTAATAAATTAACGATTGGGATCTCAGATGGAGGGCAAGGAATGGAATGTCGAGAAAATGATTAATAAATTATGCGATAAATGACACTTTGAATTTTAAGTTAATATGATGTCCAAGGTGACATTGTTAGATTTGTTTTTTTCTCTTTGGTTTTTGTTTTACATACATACGAGTATGAGTGGAATTTATTTGACGGATGATGATAGAAGGATTAAATTTAAAAAGAAAAAAAATCAATAGACTTAAACATGACATTTAAGAGGCTTACAATTTAGAATCTATATAGGGACAAATTGTTTAAGTGTTCGCAGTTTATGTAACAATAGTTGAGTTGTGGAGAAGTTTTGAGATCCTTATGAAATAAAGAATATTTTTAATCCAAAATATGTATACTTTATTTTATTTCGTGAGAAAATTATTAAATTTAGCAAATAAACTTATTCAATGAATATGAATCAATTACAAACAAACATACACTGTCACTTTAGGTCTGCTTTATTTGAAGTGTGCCTGAAATTAAATTACAAGAAAAAGAATCGAAGTTCCAAATAATTAATTCATGATATTTTTTATGATAGGTATGGATGCAGATTATAACAACCTTCTGCTCTTGTTCCAAAGTTATCGAAAAAACCCCTGAGTGTTGGCTTTTACTCCAGAACGATGAAGAAATACAATTTCAATTTTGTATGTCTATGAAAATTGGTACTACCAAGTACCAAAATATATCTATGTTCAAACGGAGTTCATATTCACTGTTCTACATTCATTATCATCATCGTTGGCTCAACATCCGGAAACCAGTCGGTCCTGGCCTCATTTAAGAAGTCTCTCCCGATTGCGATTGCGGACACCATTCAGTTGCGCGCCCCAAGGATTGCCTACCACTAAAAAGAATTTTCCCAGCTGGTTCATCTTCGCGCATGCGTCCATGCGAGCCAGCTAGGTAACTTATGTGCTATTTTAGACTATAATCTATCTCTGTGCCAAATTTCATCCAAATCCGTTAAGCCATTCCGGTGTAATTGAGCAACAAGTATCAATCCATCCATCGAAACTTACACATTTATATTATAACTAGAGGACCTGGCGACCTTTGTTCCATCCCATTTAAATTTTAAGTTAACAGAAAACCTGGCTTAACAGCCATTTGGTCGATATGTCTACAACCGAAATTTTCATTACTCTCTGGACTTACAAAAAAATGTAATCGTCTTGTTCTTTGCATTTTACGACCAGTAAATCTCAGGACCTGACACATTGATAATAAAAGTTTTTAATAACTGTATTATGGTGACAGAATGACAGGCGACTATATAAATTTTAGTTAACGTTGGACAGACGACTGAAAATACAAATTTGACAACCAATTGACAATCAAAAATATTTTGTTCTTACAGGTAGAACAAATGGTATGGGAAAATGAATTTCCTCATAATTTAAATTTAAACCTTCCCTTGACTATGACAAACATTTCAAAACCAAAATCGGACCAAATGTTCTCGAGTTTTAGTGAAACAAACAAACTGAAATTAATGTTTGTGCATATAGATTTCATAAGAACCAACTTGTTCCTCTAATTGTCACCCTTTGGTGAATTTTGATGAGCTGCAGAATCGATTCCAATCACAAAATCTCATGATTTTACATAATTATGTTCAGGTTATGTTTTCACTTTTCTTCCCGAACTAGCTTTTAGTGTTTCATGTTACCAATTAATAAATTCCTAAGCCGCCCTCTTTACGATAATCATAAGTCCCGATCTTGCAATTGAACTTCTTTAAGCCAACCCATCATCAACTTAACAGAAGCCAGTCAACATGGAACATCCTTCTAACCAGAACGACTTGGTGATCTCATTTTAAAAATTAACTGGAACAAGAGGACGCAAGTCACTTCCTACTCCTTGGATGTTGATGCGATATTAATTTCATAATTCAAGGCTTCGTTAATATGGTGACGTCGTGTTCTTTTGCTTCTGGCTACCGACCACGGACGACGCGGCGGCGGCGCATTAAAATCACAGCAGGTTGTCCGTAGGGCCGAATATGATTAATTCAATAGGAAATTTTCGCCGATGTACTAACCAAACTTCATTGATCCAGATTTGCATAAATCATAACCGTGAATGTGCATACGGTTGTTATAGTTGAACCGACAACGACGCACGAAGACAACGATGAGAGGATGTGGGTTTGGGCAATGGGCAGGCAAGTGATCCAGTTTCTGGACTTGAAATCCTCGTCACGTCGCGTAGCTTCGTCGTCGTCGTCGGGCGGTCGATGCGTTTATACCTGACTACTTCCAGGTGCCCAGATGGTGATGATATAAAAAGCAGGAGCCCGAGCATTCACTGGTCTCAAACGATTGAGTTATCAGAAATCAATTGATGGGATAAGTGGCGTACTAAATAGATGGTAATTTGTAGCAACAGGCATAACGCGTTATTAAAGAACTGGTTATTATTTTTAACATCGGCCAACAGGTAGCGCATTCAAAAATGATTTAATGGTTTTATTGTAAATACACCAACATTTATGTTTGAGCTTATAGACGCAGAGTGAGGAATAAGATTAATGTGAATGGATTAAGTATTAATATGGCATCATTAAGGAGAAGAGGTGTAAGATGTTGGTTATTTTTATTATTTGATCAATCAAGCACATAAATCGTGAAAGTTGCAGACTCTCAGCGAAAAAGTTCTTAACAATTCCGTTTTGGGCGTCATGTTTGATATCATTTCACCTTTCGATGAAAATGTTTAAGGAAGACTTTGTGTGCATTCTCAAGCAGAGGCATAATATTGGGTATGGTTCATTTCGTTTTTTTCAGTTGGTTTTTTTGTTGTTTCGTTTCTATCGTTTCGTATTTTGTTTTTTTCGCATTTTATTGTTTCACTTTTTATTTATTTGGTTTCTTTTTGTTTCGAAAATTTTTGTTTATATATTTAATTATTTAGTTTTAGTTTAATTTCGTTTTTGATAGTTTCTTTTTTCGATCGTTTCGTTCTTGAATTATTTCCTCTTACCCTTATTTCACATTTGATTATTTCGTTTTCGATTGTTTCGTTTTTTGGTTATTTCGATTTCAATCATTTCGCCACCGTTGCGTTGGTATACCTATATTTTGCTTCAATTTTTCAGCATGTAAAGAACCTAAAGCCGTAAAAATTCGCGCGAATTTTAACGGCTTTAGGTTCTTTACATGCTGAAAAATTAAAGCAAAATATAGGTATACCAACGGTGGCGAAATGATTGAAATCGAAATAACCAAACAAATTTATCAAAATTAGACGAAATAATTTATTAAAATCTGCTTCATATGGAACTACATTCCATAATTTTACCTCCTTCTTGTCTCACTTTATAAAAACAAAATAATCGCATTCCGAAACAAGAGAAAAACGTAAAGGCAAAATGCGAAACAATCGTTAACGAAACGACCCATAATAATTAGAACAGAAAAACAAAAGAACTAAAAAACGAAAGAAGAATTTCGAAGTAATAGTAAAACGAAACAAACTCGAAACAAAGTTCCAATAAACAAACAAAACGTTTTCGAAGTAAACATAAATAATTGCGACAAAAACGAAACAACAATTTTCGAAATGAAAAAAACGAAACAATAGGCACCCCATAATATTAAGACTATGTCTTCATGAATCAGTAGATATGAGGGGCTGAAAATCAATACTTGAAAAACAAAGATGTTCAGTCTTGGGAGCTCGCAGTCATCGGCTCCAATGAACATTGCTCAACAACCACTAAAGAAAGTAGAGAGCTTTCAATACCTTGGAAGTATAGTTTCTACTGAAAGAGGAACCAAACTAGACATCGTCAGCCGCACCGGAAAAGCAAAGGCTACGTTCGGGATGTTGTCCAATGTTTGTAGGAACAAATCTCTTAGCTTGAACACAAAGCTACGACTGTTTAACTCTAACGTCGAATCAGTTCTGTTATATGGTTGCAGCACCTGGGAAATAACAACTACAATAACCAGCAAACTGCAAACCTTCGTTAATAGGTGTCTTCGAAACATCTTACGGGTTTTCTGGCCTAATCGTATCACTAACGAGGACTTATATAAGCGAACAGGTCAGGAACCCATAGATACCATTATACAAAGCAAGTGGCAGTGCATTGGACACACGCTTCGAAAAGGTAATGACTGCATTGCAGGCCAAGCAATGCAGTGGAACCCACTCACACAAGAAGGAAGAAGAGTTGGTAGACCGAGAAGCACGTGGAGGAGAACAGTCGAGAAGGAATCTGCGACATTGGGAAAGAGCTGGATAAGAGCTTAAATATAAGTTAACACCATAGAAATTGGCAGCATACCGAATGATTTATGATCATTCCCACGCGCTGGAGTATTCTCGCTGACGATGCGTCTGGGCATACAAACAAGTCCAGAAAAGCGCATTCCATCACGTAGAGACACTGCAAGAGGAGAACACCTGTGGGAACATAGAAAAAGCAGCAATGCACACAGGGGATAGATAGTGTTAAGTTTATTATTTTATGAATAACATGAATTTAGTCTTAAGTTGGATTTCAAGTAATAAAGAGCTTCTGCTCCTAAAAAAAGAATTTATTTTTTTTTAATTAAAACAGACTTAAAATAAATTAACTGGCGCCCGAGCAGGGACCGCGGAGATAAGTGTGCGTTGTTGAGAAAACCAGTTTTAAAAAAATCCTGTCACGGACTGACGGTATCGCGCTAAGTTTAATTAGTGACCCGTTTTAATAAAATCCTGATAAGGACTGACGGTACCGCGAGTGCGCGCTTAAAACAAACTCTCCGTGGTCCAAATAACTCGTGTTGTGGTGAAAGGACCGAAAGTGTCTACAAGGGCCCCGCAGTAGCCTTGAACATCAAATTCAGGAAGACGAACCGGAAGCTGATTTAAATAAGCTAGCCGCACCACCCGAGAAATGAAGAATCTTCTTCTGTTATTGTAAGTTAGATATTTAAGATTATAAAGTGAAAAATTAAAAGAAAACAGTAATATATACATATATATAGAATCCAGTTTCAAAGAGGATCAATTTTACTTTTATAAACAAAAAGAATTTTAAATAAAATAGAGAAAATATATAAATACAATATAAGGTGAAATAAGTTTAAAGAAAAAAGTAGTTTCATAGCTTGATTTTAATATACAACGGGAAGCTATAAGAAATATAAAGAAAAAATATTTAACGTAACACAAAATCAAAAGAACATAATTTCAAAAATATAGAATTCAAAAAAAAAAAAAAAAAAAAAAATTCCAGAAAATTTTAAATTGTTAACTGAGTCGTAGACCCTTTTTCGTTTTACCCAACCATAACGTAATACATACGATGACCAATACCAGAACAGGCGCGGGCGTAGACGTACCTGCTGATACCGCAAACCCAGAGCAGGGCCAAGTTCAAAATCCGCCCGACACTAATTCGTTACCACACGGTTCAACGAACCCAATTCCTGTTATTAACCTTACTCACTCACCACCTCTCCAACCCCAACTCAAACAATTCATTCCATTCAAGCACATCGCATAACGATGGAATACAAGAAATCCGTTCTACCCCCGAATTAGACACGCTAGTTACTTCAATTGTAAGTCGTGTATTAGAACAACAGGGTAAGAGAATCTTCGAAGGCGTCATGAATCCGAATACACCACGTTTTTCAAATATAGATCAGACAATACTACCACAATATCAAACCAATTTAGACGGATTAGAAAAAATCCCGGATGTGGTAAGATGCTTACGAAACTTCTCAGGAGAGGCTAGTGAATTCTCTTCCTGGAAGAAAAGCGTAGAAAGGGTGTTACAAATTTATGAAAATTTCAAGGGAACGCCTAGGTATTATGGTATTATCAATGTGATTAGAAATAAAATTGTAGGACAAGCGGATGCGGCTCTAGAAGCCTACAACACTCCCTTAAATTGGGAAAGTATTTCGCATTGCTTGACAATGCATTATGCCGACAAGAGAGACATTGCCACACTCGAATACCAAATGGTAAGTCTCACACAAGGAAACCAGAGTGTCCAACAGTTCTATCAGGCTGTAAACTCGCAATTAACACTAATAGTTAATAAAGTTTCCTGTATGAAAATTGGTTCTGAGTCAATGCAACTCTTAACTAAGACGTACAGACATAAAGCCTTAGAAACTTTTATCAGAGGTCTTAAAGGTAACTTGTCTGACCTTCTATGTATGAAGGAACCCGTGGATTTACCACAGGCACTATACCTTTGTCTCAAGTATGAAAATCAACACTATAGGGCCAATTTTATGCAGAACAATTACGGAGGGTTCAAGAAGAACCTTGTTCAGCAAAATCCCCGTCAACAAAACTTATATCGGTGGAAACCACACACGATTGCGTGTAGGAGTAGTTGAGGCCCTATAGGGAATACCAACGGACTTTGTATGTCTGAGGACCTAAAAGAAAACAATAACTATTGGATATTAAATAACACAAACATTTGCTAACATTGAATAAATAATTAACTTTTCATTGCTTTTTTTTCAAGTAAATTTAACCCTTAATTATTATTTGTTTATTTAATATTTACAACTTTTATATATAACTAAATAGTTGGTGTAAAAATAAAACGCCACCATAGACTTTTTCCGGCCTCGTCTCGGTCTCCTTCAAATCGAAAAAGGATGGCTGTGAATACTATTTCAAGATTTCCTTTTTGACATACATAAGTATGTGTAGCTTAAAACTCTTGATATGTCAAAAAAACATAATTTTGAATTCAAATACACAATATTCCGTACCAAATATAAAACTCTACTTTACCGTCGTAAAAATTCATCTGAATCTGGAACAATTTGAGTTTTCCATGACACTTGAGCATAGAATTCAAAATAAAAGATATTCTTAGTGATGTTGACAAAATGGACGAAAATGCTTGGCCTTGGAAAATTCTCGTTCAGTTCTTAACCATACGGACTATAACGAAACCGATATATCTCTTTACGTGAGCAGTTCAACTTTTTTCAACAAAAGAATTTTTTACAAGTGTTTCAATCGTGACAGAAAAGGACTAGATAAAGGTTGATAACTACCAGGTTGCAATTAGAAGTTATAAGTTAACATAAATTAGCCTTTAACATCAAAAACGCAGCATTGGACTGTGATATCTTTGGGGCAAAGAATCACATATTTTTGATGGCAGCTGTTAGTTGTTTGTGACCACTTTAGAATACTTCAGTGGGATTTGGGGCAAATTACCATGCCTTCTAAAGGTCAGTGCTCATGCAGAATTTCAGATGTAGCGTGAACAGTGTGTAAAGTTATGTAGCTGTTTAAGCTGCGTCTAGTTGGTATCCATATCATTCAATAATGGTCACTAACGTGCGCTGTTCCCTTTTGATCCAAAAATTGGCCTCCATCGCTAAAGATGATATCATTCAATGAGGACGCGTCTTTTCGGTGTCAATATATATTTCCTTTCAGGTTCTGAATCAGTTTAATTTGGATCGGGTGCAGCCACAAGTAGCGACGCAACAGATATTCAACAAGTTATGGTCTTCGAAGGCCCGAATTTCTGTGAAGGCCGCGAATATAGATCATACTTAAAGCTAAAGGCCTGCACATCTAGACTTTTTCTCCATTTTTCTTTAATAGAGTTTAAATTGTAACTTAATTGTAAACGATTTAAATTTAAACGATTCGAAAATTCGTTATTCTACGAGTCTAATAAATATTTAAATTATTCAGGAATAAATTGTAACAAAATCTCTTCACATTATGCCAACGATATAATCGAACTCTATTGGAACGCCTACAGCATCCCAGCAGCAGCGGCGTCAGCAGTGTCCTATAAATTGTCACATTGTCATATCACCGTTAGTGTTAATTGAAAAATAGATTACTACGAGAAACCTATAATTTCATATTATAATATCCGTCCTGTCTGTCATAGACCATATTCACACCAAAAGTCAAAAAAAAAAAAAAAAAACATCAACAACAACGACCATGAGCCCCGCTGTCTCTCAACTTTAATCTTTGGTGCCGCGAACTGTCGAAAGAAACAATTCCCCACTCAATGCGTAGGTGTCAACGAAAATTCCGTTCTGTGTGCGATAATCGTGAAATGTCGCGCAAATTTATTCGGAACCACCAGATCTATGCATATGACTCCGAGCTCCATCGTACCGTGAAACTTCGCACTCACTGTGATCGTAGATTGCATTGTTGTTGGAGGCTAGTAACCCAAGAACTTCATGCACTCAGACCGCAGCTCATATACCTACAATCCAGCAGCTAACCACTGCAAATCGATTATTGAATCACAAATGGAATGTATCTGCGAACGAAAAGATATTTTTGCCTTCTTTTATCAAACGGAATACTACATTTAATAGGTATTTAAATTTAGTCGGTCGTGAGAGGACCCGGGCGACATCACAACGACATACAACTGTGTAAAATTGTTCTCCCGCAAATGAAAATAGTACTTCTACTCCCGAGTCGCAAGTCGCGAATCACAAGTTTCGATTTCACCATGAAATCTAAAGGTTCCTCAATTCAAAAGATGCAAAAAACAGTTTTGTTAGTCACCATCAATGGCGGTGGCGGCGCTGCCATCGGCTGTAATATCAGCAAAAGTGAAGGCATACGAAATTATCCACGAAAAGTATTCCATTCCAGTGCCAGAGCGAGTCTGCCCCGCAAAGTTCAGTTTTGCTCTGTTGACCTCCGGAGTCGCGCCAACTGGGTGACAGTTGTCGTATTGTGTACTGCTCTTGAGGCTGGGAATGACGATATGACTTTTCCCAAACGACCGACGCGACGCGAAGCCTCTCTACGACGACACTGAGGTGGCACTCTGTGGCAGCAATTGCACACTTTACCGCTATATGAAAATAGCGTTTTCCATTTTTGGCGGGAATTATAATTCAAATTTTGCCAGCTCTTATTGACTTTTGCACCTGATGCAATGAAATAAATCATTTGCTCAATAAATATCCGAACACAAGAGAACGCGCTGCAGATATCGATGCACGCCGGCGCGGTGCGGCGCTGCAGTCAGTGGTGTGATGCATGCCTATGTTAGTACCGTCCCGTCCATAATACAGCTTGAGGACTTTCAATTTCGATTTCTATAAGATGATGATGGTAATTGTAAGTTGAAAGGTGATATTGAATGGAACGATGTTATTTGATATAGGTCTGCTTTTGCGTACCTATTTACTGAGAGAGACATAAACTTTGCTATGAAAACATAAATGTGACCCATTTTATGAGTATACAACCAAAGTAAGCTACTAAGTATGTGTTTGTAGACAAAAAAAAAATCATAGTTTTAAGACAAAACTGCACTTTAGCGGGTATCACATTTCGGAGCATGTAACCCGTGTTTTAGAGGTTTATTTAAGGAGATTCAAATTGAACGGTCATTGGTTAGAGTCTACACGTAATATAATGTTGATCTATCCCCAGATCGATGGTCAGAGTTTTATTACAATTTACTTCTCTGCATCATAAACATATCTACACTCTGTGATACAAGTTTGTTTTTGTTTACTCTCGGAACTTACAAATAAAATTAAAATTATAACGGCATTTTAAGAACAAAAAATCTCAGGACAGAATAACAGGCAAGTTTATAACTTTTCATAAAAATTTCACAGACGACTAAAATATAAAAATTTGACAACCAATTTGACAGTCAAAAATATTTTTTTCTTGCTGGTAGAACAAATAATGGTATGGAAAAGTCAATTTGTTTTTTTTTTGTACTGTCTTTATCGCAATTTTTCCATATTTTCTCACTTTTTAAACCTTCCCTGAACTACGACAAACATTTCAAAATCATCGAAATCGGTCCAGACCTTCTCGAGGTATAGCGAGACAAATAAATAGAAATTTAAATATTTTTTAACTTAACATGTTTAACTTTTCTGGCAAAAGGTCAATTATTAAGTGATGATTAGTTTAAATTTGAAGACAAAACTTATTTCTATTATCAATCAAATATTTATTTAATATTTTAATTTTTACATAATTTCATATATTGTTTCATAATTCTTAAATAGCATTAAATTTTATACTATTCCGAGCATATATAAAAATGGATGGACAAGCACACTGCACCTTAGTGACTGAGGCTATCAGATGATACAATACAACACATTAACACAGATGACAAGGAGAAGAAAGAATAAACAACACAAAGCATAGGTGACAACAGCAAAAGGGGCTAGATTTTGGTTATAAAGGGTGATTCATCATGAGGTCCAATTTTTGGCGACTCAATCAAGCAAGCAGAACTGGTATAAATCGCAACTTATTCCTGAAGAATTGAACATATCCCCAGATAAAATAGTCTGAGATGTGATATCGCACTATCTAGACGGTCAATATATACCGTAGAGAAAAGTGAAATTAAGTGATCACTAAAATGATTTCTCAGTAACTTTATTGATTCACGCAGAGTATAGTTCGTAGTCAACGTTTTGTTGAAACGAGAGTTTATCGAGACCACGGGCTTGAATTTAAGGAAAAAACACCGGGGTTACATTCTCATTTACTGATTCTCACAGAATGCTGATTTTCATAGTTCAGCTGGATAATTTGAAGAAGCTGTTGTGGTGTAAGTCGTTCCAAAATGGAAAAGATAATTTAAAAAAATGACAAATTAGCCTCACGATGAATCACCCGATGATGGTTAAATTCAGTGACTGTCGGGATTTTACCAGTTGACTAAATTTATTTTTAATTTTTTGGTCTTTTCTTGTACTTGGCAGACTTATTCAACAACAATAATTGCTTTTTAAATTGGACCCGATGAAACTTCTAAAAAATGTTTTGAAGTAGCTACACAACTTATATATGTAGGTTATGATACGTTTTGTGTGTTACTTTTACATAGAAAAGATGTTTAGTTAGGTTATCTAACCACAGTTTAAATATTGGTTGGGAAGCGCAGTGTAAGACGTACTAATTAAATTTTTGTTTTTTATTTTCCAAAGTTGTTGGTATAACTTTTCTTCTCGTCAATACTGTCAACGAACATTTTCTCTTCAAAATCCACAAGAAAATGAGAGGAAAACCAATTTGCAATCTTGCATCGCCCAATCCAGTATGAGATAGCTTAAGTATGACTTAGCCGCCAAATCATACCAACTATATGTACATTTATGTTTGTACCTCTGGTTTAGTAGTCAAACTATGTCTAATATACAGTTGACTCATAGATCTCGTATATGCATCCGTTTGGATATCACCATAACCAGCAACAACAGAGATTCCCATGCAAAAATACTCAACCCGATTCAAAAGAAATAAGCCGCGCGCAGGCGCAAAAGTTTAGCGAAAGCATCGCGTTGCATGCGGTTTTGCGTTTCGTGTTGTTTTGCAGCAAAATATCGAAGTCGTGACCAATTTGGTTTATTTACACGGATTAAACATTGGATATCTTTACCAATTCTGCGGGCCATGTGCGAGTGCAGAATGTTGGTATTTAGTACGCCGCTGACTGGCTGTTTTTTTTTTTTGTCTATTAACATAGTCCCATCGCTGGCCGTTGTCGTCCCGCTCGATAAGAACAACTTGTACCCTCGCTCGCAGTCGCAGTCAATAATGTTAATACGAACGTTAAGATTCTGTGGCCACTAAAGTTGATTAGATGCTGCTGCAATGCAACAACGACTACCACTACTTGCACCTTTGAGCATCAGAGATTAGAAGTGCAGATGAAAGAGCAAAAGGACCGTGTTGAGTTTTTGTGCTTGTGTGTTAATGGATCGTGGTTATGTGTGCAATTAATTTAAGATCCCCAAGCGAAACTGTTATAAACCGATATCAAATGCGTTTATCGGATTAAAAGTTTTCAGGCCTTGCTTGTATAGAACAATCTTTTAGATTAAATCGTCCATAGACTGTTTGGAGCTTAGAGATATGGAAAGACAAGATATAGAATGAGGAAGCGCTTTAAAGTCTTCCATTTTAATTTGGGGGTGCGAATGATGGAATGAAACATGGATCTGGGGGGTAACAACATCTTTTTAAGTTGACCTCTTTTTCTGACGTATAATATACAAGGGAATTTTCTTCTTTAAACATATTGAACGAAAAGTCAAAACTTAACGATCATAACTTGTTTGTTTAATTTTCAATAGTTCATGTCTTTGAGTAGGAAGTCAACAAAAAAGATTCACCTTCATCAAAATTTTCAGCATTTATAATGAGCCTATACTTCGTCCACATCGAATGTGCAGTTCAGGCCTAATGGGAGAGCTTTTTTTACCAGTTACGTGCCTCACATTCGTACCGTACTGAATTCAAATGTATCCTACATAAAAAGTTCTCCCGCCCATGGTTTCATAACTGCATCCGCCGCAAACCAGCATGTCCTGCCAGGCGCAAAGTCAAATTTTAACCTTCATTTTATATTAATGAGATACAGGGTTGCCTTACCGTATTAAGTAACTTTTAAGTTCTCTTTTCTTTGAGTTTTTGTAAAGGAGCTTTTGTTTTTAGAGCTTTTTAAAACTTTCAAATGATATGGGGTTAACATAGTGTTTGTTTTAAGTATTTGCATTGGAAATTACGGGAAATCTTTTAAAATGCAGTTACAATAAAGCATAGATGGCAATTCTTTTCATTTTCTGGAGAGCTTTCGCAATGTTATTATATATGCATTACTGTAACGCTGACTAATTTTTTCATTCACACAACTAAAGGAAATTCCTCTGAAGATAGACAGCCTTATTACGGCTGTCAAAGATCAATTAATTGACAATTGAAATATTTTGTCAATCAATTGATACCTACATCGGTATTATGAACCCGAGTTGATTAGTTTTTGATCCATTGTGAACAAAGATCAAAAATCTATTGTGAATAGTGCCTATTTACTCAAGACAGCTGCAAATTTAAGTATGTTTGGGATGGATTGTTGCCTTTTCGTTGGCTTTAACTTGTCGTTGATATCTAAAAATATATTAAGGAAGGCTTCTTTCGAAAGTCTAAATTGAATGAATCTAGAAGCGAGCCAAATTAGTTTTTGTAATGTAATTAAAAAAGATCTTTTATCTACATACATATGTTCAGCCAAATCCATGCTTCACATCGCGTAATTTTCTTCGAATCTTTGCTTGCTCCAAAGTATTTTCTTTTCAATTTTATTTTCACCGAAAAATAGTTCTATACATACTTTTGGCTTTCGCGATCCGTAAAATATTTTATCAACAAGGAATTTGTGATTGACTGAAAATTTGATAATCAACAAACATTTTGACAACCATAATACCAAGACTGTCAATTTAAATCATTCACAATAGATCTAATTTCTGAAGAGCGTTCACAGTTTATCAAACATTTTGATTTTTGACAACGATAATACCGATTCAGTAATTTTATTGATAAATATCAAATATCGTATTGATCTTTGACAACCGTAATAAGGGCTAGAGTGAATTAAAGACGTCCTATCTTTCCTTTACTGCACATTCGATTTGGACGAAATATAGTATCAGAAGAATGTGTTGTAATTTCAATTTTCGAGCGCTGTCGACATTTTTTCAATTCAATATTTTAGGGCATTATTCATGGGTTCTCGAGTTTTAAACCTACTTAGTTAAAGATCCATACACAGCCTATAAAAGTAAATGAGTCCTTCGCATGATCGCAGACTCTGACTCTTTTCCAAATATAAAATTCTTACTGTGAACTATGTAATTCTAAAAATTTATAGTTACAAAATCAGAAAACCCTGCTGCAAGTTTTCACAAGTTTCAAATCTATACATTTTTTTCTGAATCTTGTCAGTGATTTTAATATTATTAAAACTTTAATTTAAATAATAATTATATAATAGTAAAACTTAAATTGAATGAAGAAAACTGAAGTAAGGTGAAGGTGTCGAATTTATTTTGACACAATTACAAAAGTCGATTCTTCTTTTAAAAATAAATGCCTATAGTCTCAACACTCAAGACAAACCAGTTATCATGAATCAGAATACACCAAAGTAACTCCTCTTAAATCCCTCACAGATAAGATTCAAATTGTAGAGAATCCATTAGAGTTGAGTTATTTTTCAAGTCTGTTTAAGATATCTTTGTGTCAAATTTTATAGAGATCCGTTCAGCAATTCTAGAAATTTTATTCCATTTTACCGTGATTAAAAGTAACCTATAACTAACTTCTGTGCCAAATTTCAACCAAATCAAATCAGTTTAGCAGTTTTTGACTTGACTATTTTAAGATAGTTCTGTAAGTTTTCTCAAACTTTAGAGATCTGTACAAATGAAGTATTAATTTAAAATAATTTAAATGAGCCTAATTTTAGTAAACGCAAATCATATGATTAATATTATAAACACTGTCTAAATCTAGATTTATTTTCATTAACATTAAAAATAGTTTATTCAAGTTAAATCGTCTTAGAGCATTAAGCTACCGATTAAGCTCACACTTACAAAGAAATTCTGTAGTTGATAAATTATTGAAATAAATTCTGAATCAAAGGGTTACCTTTGCTGATGAAATTAATTAATAGGTTTTTTTTCCATCATAATCCCACCTTATCCATGATCGCATTGAACTGTTGTTTACGTTCTGTATTTGTATGGATTGGATATTCATATAAATTTACTGTGAATTGTGAATGAATCTATCTATGTATCTTTATGGTTTTGCTTAAACTACGAGAGTATATAAATTCCACAATAAAATTGATTTAACACCAGCATATATTTCAGGGTCTCTCTCCACTTTGGAATCAGACATTAATTTATGGCTACTGTGGTGGTATGGTGCCGCAAATTCGATTGCCACTTCACATTCACATTCACATTTTTGACCTTATGTCACCCTGCAGCATTATATATTCCACTAAGTATTAGTATAGTATACCTATGTACATATACCTATGCAATGCATTTATGTACAAACATATATTCGTGTGCAGAAATAATAGACAATGAAGCTTTAGCTCTCTTATCCTCGTAAGTGCTGCAACTTTGTGTTGGGGCGGCAAAATGTTGAAACTTGAATTATAGTTTGATAAATGTTGTACACGGAGACTTGAGGGTTCAAGAAATGATTATTTTAGTCGGACTGGACAAAGCAATGTTTGAATGAATGGCAGAAATAATTGTGTTTTGGGAAAATGAGTTTTTAAGAAGTAACGTATATTATCGGAAAAACAAGGTTTATTTACAGTTGTTGAACAATTTTGACTCATTTCTACAGTAAGTCTCGTCGTCACTGTTTTGTCATAATCAAAAATGTCAATCTCTTATCAGTGTCGGTCTAGTATAGGTTTCGATACCATTTCTTTATCTCTTTTGATAAATCTAATGTGAGCAAAAGAAAAACTGTCAAATATGAACATCGGCTCTTAAATCTTATCAAGATCCTTTTAGCCATTCTGGCTCATTTCTAATTGTTTCTAATTTATAAAAACTATCAGCTGTCAGTTAAATTAAATATTTCAATAATTTGTTGACCCGGAAAACAATTCTGCCCTGTCAATGTTAGGACACGGTCATTGAGGTCCCAAAAATGTGTCAACCACAATAGCATTCACTGAGACATTACACGGCCATGTACACGTCAACTCGTTGACAGCATTTTTCGTTGAAGATTACATGATGACGACGTAACGACGACGTGACACCATTGGGAGATACATATTTTGACATCATTTTTACGTCAAAAAGTCAACGCGTTAACAGGAAACATTAATTACAATTGATTTCTTAAAATTTGTGCCACGGTTCGTTCTGAAAAAACACGAATTGTCAGCTTTTAAGTGTAAATGGAATTTTTAGAAACCTAGAAATAAAAGTGTCACATTATTTTTTTGCAATTTTTTAGGATTAAAATCTTCATTGCAAAAAGAAAAATGTTAAATCATTTAATTCTCTTCCAAATCCAATACCATTGTGAAAGTTTTATTTGTCTAAAAAAACTTGTGTGAATGTGTCAGAAATTTGTTAGGTGTTAACTATTTGAAATGCAAATTTAAAAAGAAATTTTACAATCAAACCAATAAATCACAAATTAGAAAAAATCGAACCCAACAATTTTAAATTGATATTCTACTTTTATGTTCACACTTCAAACCTTTTTTTCTCAACTTAAAAAATTAATAAATAAGTAAAAAAAATAAATTTAATGTCTCTTTAAATGCTTCTATAGTATTAGGTATCATTATTATATTTTATTTCTTAACTTAATGGATACAAAATCAAATAATTTTTAATAAAACAATTCCAATACTCATGAATACCGTGTGTGTGGCATTATTAAACTTTCCATTGACTATAAAAAACAAATATTCTAAGCAAAAGAAAAAAGACAATCGAAAAGCCCACGACTTGTCAAAATTATTATACTGCGATACTTTTGATTAATGTAATGTTGTTTAATATCAATTATTTAGAAATTTTATCATCCAAATAAAAAATTAAAGAGACCAATATTTTGGTGGTCTAGTTAGTTAGTTAGTTAGTTAATTGACTTTTTATTCAAATTATTTTTTGGTGATAATACAATTTTTTTTACAATAGTAATATTAAAACAAAGTCTTTTAGTTTGGCCTAAGAGCCGTCTACTAGATTAACATTTTTGTATTAAAATATAAATGTTTTTTGTAAATAAAAAATTTGGTGGTCTATTGTATTGTGGATTTTCTAAATTGGTTAAAAATGATTTCAACAAAAACGATCGAGCCCGGC
The DNA here is from genome assembly GCA_905146935.1 of Scaeva pyrastri. NCBI lineage: Eukaryota > Metazoa > Arthropoda > Insecta > Diptera > Syrphidae > Scaeva > Scaeva pyrastri. The sequence continues at coordinate 52,963,053 of LR989929.1, forward strand.
CGCGACGATGAAGACGACCAAACACAACGATCCAACAAGCCGGGGAGTTAAGAGTAAAGGAACAACAACGACGAGGACGGAGACGTCAACAATAAACCCACACACTTGTGGATTTTTTTTTTGGGATGCTATCATCTTAATGAAGAAGATTCATTCAGTAAAAAAAAATAATCAAAAAAAAAAAAATGGATAAAAAGGTTATCCACATGTCGAGTATTTGACCTGATGATCATAAAAATTTCAATAGGTACGACTTACGTGTATAAATTTTTTTTCATCGTCATGTCAAGATGTTCCTCATTGTTGTTGCATCGACATGTGTTTGTGTAGTGTACGGGTTTGAGTTTGAGATGCTTGATCTGCTTTTTTGTTGTGATTAGGCTTTCAAAGTCAAACTGAGATCTGCTTGATAATTATTTTTCTCAACAAGTATTATAGGGTGCTCCATGGATGTTACATACATCTGTAAAGGAGAAAAGGAATAGTTTTTGTTTCACATTTTGTATGCGAATACAGTGCCTATTGCAATACATATCATTCGACTCTGCACATGCCTAGCAGATACACTGTATCTTAGTGATTGAGGCTATCAGATGATACAATTCAGCATATTAATGCAAAACAAATTGACAGGAAAAGAACAATTAACAGCAAAAAGAATATGTGGAACACGGTATGTTTCAGATGCTCTCCAACTAAACTAACAGGAAATCGGAAACTTAATCAGGAGACTCAAGCTCAGTTAGCATCGCTGTCAGTGATTGTGACTAGGAAATTTTTCTAGGTATCTTATTGTCGACCACAACTTGGGGGTATACTCGTACAGATGTTAGTGACACAGGAGCTGAACGTAAAACTGACAAAATCTGGATGAATTGGTATGTTAACATTCAACACACATAACTATCGAATCATATATTTGAGATCGAAGTTGCCTGGCCATGGCATCACCGTCAAGGATGACAGCTTTAGGTTGATGATTCCAAACTTATTTTGACATGAATTTAAGTATAAAGTAGAATAAAAATATTCAAATACTATACAAACGATTCGAGGGCTTAGTTGTCTTACATGAAACATGGAAATGAGTACAATTTGACCTCTTTTGACTTTTTCTTGTGGGATTTCTAAAGTAGCAGGTCTATGTAAATAAGCTAGAAACCAGAGCAGTCTTCTAAGATAATATAACAGCCAAATTCAGCTTCGTTTGGACATTTTAGTTCAGAGATTCTGCCATAGACAATTGAACTATGTTTTACTGCATATGACATCGATGAGTTTTACAAATACAAATTACGATGATGTTCCATCTACACTTGGTTTTGTTGAATTTAAAATAGGAAGCACTAGACAGTATTAAGAATACTCTCAAACACAGCGATTTTGACATCAGAAGTATTTTTTTACAACTATGGTGTATAGAATCACCAACTTAGTCCGGTTTCTTTGAAATTTTAAATAATTTTCTTCATTTTTGACAAACTTAGATCAAATCGAAATTTAATTTTGACGTTACAAAGTATACTTCAAGATCCAATTTGTAAGCTAAACTAAACTTGATGTCAAATTAAATACGATTTTGGTTAAATTCATTAAGAGATTAAGTACCATCCAAATTGCACAACAACGACACCTGTAGGAGTGTTAGAGAAAACTGTTATTTCTCATATACTTGCCCTTAAGTCAGCCAAAATGCCTTTGCAATGGAATCCTTTTTTATACATCCAAACAAGGATGGAATAAATTATGTACATGCAACAGTTGGTTAGCCGAGTTATTCACCTTTTTCGCCATAAAATCATTTATATCAATCAATCTTGGTCCCAACAAGAATTTACGACCAAAGCTGTTTTGAAAAATCTACCACTACAAATAGTACAATTTCCAACATTATAACACCTTGATTTGTAAGAGAACCATTTAAACCAGTCCTGCGCAGTATGAAGACTAAAAATAGGGTGTGTTACAACTCTACACCATGTGAATGACAATCTTCTTCATAGACTGGTTAAAAAGGGATTTGAACGCTTTGATAAATGAGTTAATCATATTTGTATGCATTTTTATTTACCTGACTTTCTGCTCTGCAATTGTATAGGTGTTGACTAAATAAACAATTTCATATCAATTTTTTTTTTGTATGGTATCTTTCGTATAATAAATTTACAGTTGAAAATATAAATTCATCTTTTGATTCAAAACGTACAAAAATTAGGTTACCTCTCATAATGGGAGGTATCGAGCAATTAATCGATTTATGTTTGCATGTCCAAGTTGATTCGATTGTTACATTATGATTATGAATTTTATGAACTTCCTACGCACTATATAAACATACATACGAGTATGTAATGTATGTATGTATGTAACTTGTATGAATATTTATTTATTTTTCAATGTTCAATGAGGCGTTGATTAATTATTAACTGTTTACGGATGAGAGTTCAAAGAGTACATTATGAGTTTGTGTATGATGAAAAGTAAAAACATTAAATCACATAAATCCCCATCTAGATACTTAATTGGAAATTATTTATGATAAAGTAAAATTATTAATTGAAATTTTGTTTTTTTGACAGGCTCTGATGGTACGAGAGGTTTATACGCGAGTATTTGTGAATTTTCATTGAGCAAAAATTGGGATTGATTAATGGCTGTTATACAAACATATATTCTTCATCTACATACATACCTACATATATGTATGTATTGGATCATCTTCATTGAAATTATAAATAAAAAATAAACACACAACCCACACAATGTTTGTTTGTTTGTTTTTTTTTTTTAGATTAAATTCAAAAGTTTGAAAGACTTTTGATTTAATTAATTTAAAGAAAGTTTATTTTTTATAAGAAATGATGAATTACTGTAGGGATATTGTCTGTGGCATACTTTTTTATTGATTTTTTTTCCACCCACTAAATATACGTTCAATGTTATATGCTTTAAATCTTACAGTTTTTCTAGAGTACCAACATTTTTAAATGTCATCTATACAACACAAAATTTCTTGGCAATAAATTAGAACAAAAGGCCATTTAAAGTTTAACCATTGTAAAACTTCAAAACCCATACAAATATATTATATTACGGTCTTTCTAATTTATCAATTCAACAAGTATAAAAATAGAGCAAAAACGGTATAGATGTAGCCGCACAGCCTGTCATTGTCAACCGAAACAATTCTTAAAACAAAAGAGCTGACCAGCGAACTCAATAAATAAAAGCACATTCAGTGTTGCGGTGTGTCGGGTGTCTGTCTGGGAATATGCGTCGTCGTTGTGATAATGACATTTTGCCCTGCATTTTGTGGCAATATACTTTAATTACTCTAACTGACAATACATTATTTCTTTGTCACTGAGATGGTGTCACTTCAGTTGCCATAAAGGCATAGCAATGCTAGTCATATAAAAGCTTGCAAATGACAATGCGGTGGATTAGGTGACAAAATTGCATTAGATTGGTGTAAAGTACTTTATCATGTTAGTGTTGTTTTTTTTGAAATTGTTTCAAATAATAGATACAGTGACAAGGAGTAGATATTTATGTTCTTGATTGTGAGTTTGTTTTTATGTAAAGGGATTCTGTTTGGTTAACTTTCTGAAATACGAACTTAACGAAAATGTGATTTCATGTTTTCAATTATGAAAGCGTGTTGAATTACTTTTACTCAAAATTAAATATTTTCAAAAATAAACATTAGAGAGCTGTGAATTTTTGTTCAAAAATTGATTTCGGAAAATATCAAATCAAATTATTAAAACTGTTCTCTTTATCTTGAAAGCTTAAAACTAAACAATGTTATGAACTTAAAAATAAATGAAAAGCCAAATAAAGATGGTAAGTTTATCAAAATAAATATGGTCTTAGGGATTTTTTTCTAAAACAAAACAAAAAAATTCTCTTTAAATTGACATCCAGATTAATCAACCACATTCCACAAAGTCATTTGTCATCAAGAGAAAAAAACAATCAACTCACAGCTTCTTTATACCAAAAAGATCCAATGGACTTATCAATTAAATTAATGAATAAAACAAAAACAAAAACTCAGTCAATAAAAATACCAATATATTTATACATAGGTAGAGTATGACATCTAATTTTGATTAATCATCATTAGTTTTGATTTGTCTATACTGTCACAACCATAAAATCATCCAAATACATTTTATACACATCAGAAATGGATTGGATATTTCCTAATGCCAGAAATGAGAACAAAGATCACCACAATTCTGACCCGTCAAAGGGTTTATTATTCAGTATAAGACACATACATACATACATACATTGAGTTCTTATAACATATGTATGTATTTATAAATAATTTCTACAACGTAGCGCCAAAAGTCACGCGGCAGTCAGAAAGATACCCAAAATGCCAGAACTCCATCAAGATCCATTTCGTCATTTTGATTGACGACTTGAATTGAACGCTGATGGCACATACGGCGCGAATTAAAACACTTGTTTCTTACTTTTAAAATTAAACAATATTTATTTGGAACTATGTCCTTTATTATTGAAATACTTTTTACTAATTCTAAAAGGAGCTTAAGGCTACTATGTAGTTACAATAAGACTATTGATAAATTCATCATACAGTCGTATTTATATACTTTTCTTATCTATCTACAAGGAGACCCAAGCGTACAATCGTCTTGCTTGATAATGAAGAAGAGATAATATTCCAACATTGTATACAAACGATATTATCTCTTTTACATATGTTATCATTGTAGCGTTGTGTGCAAGACTGTACTAGAGACTAAAGATATCATTGAATACAAATAATGTTATCTTTTTTCTCAATATGTTTTGCTATGGATACTTAACTCCCCCCCTTGTTAAACGAAATCGTCTCGATTTTTCGACGCTATTTTTAACATTTCTCTTTCATAAGTTTTGTTATATGCGTCAATCTTTTTTTGTTTTTGACGATCTGTTATACATTGTATAGTTTTTATCATTACGTACGTAAATGCTAGAATAACAATCAGTGTTACAATTGTGTATATAGTTGATAATATCGGTTTTTCTTCAAAAGGAATAATTAGTTTTTTTAAAGTATCTATGTTATCGAATTTGTACATTGTATCTTCTTTAATTATTTGGTCGATGTAAGACTCTGAATTATGATTTCTTAATATAACTTCTTTAATTTGCTTATGCATGTTTTTGTATATTTTATCGTCTAGATTTATAGTATTTTCATAAGTAACTAAGTTTATACCATTAATTGTTTGATTATTTAACTTATGCTTACCGCTTAATAACATAACACCGGATTCAATTTCTAAGTCGTAATCGTATTCTTGTTTAATGTTGCATTTTGAAGTTATATTCTTTAAAAGTGGAATAAGACAATTTTCTTCTTCAAAGTTAATTTCACAAATGTTTTTACTTAGATGATTTTGACAATTTCTTGTTCTTAAATAAGTTTGGTTACATAAGGCAATTGTTTTATCTGTAATGATTTTTCCATGTTTTGAATTTAAAGGTGTTACTTTATACAATTTACATGATTTAATTAGAACTGGATATTTATATATTGTGATGAAGAATTCATCAGTTCTAGCTAATAATATTTTAGAGTACTGAAGTATATTTATTATGGGTACTTGAATTATTTCATGTTGAATAATATTTTTAATGTCATCTAAGTCTAGGCTTTCTGATAAATATTCATTATTTTTTGCTGCATTAATTGTTCTGGTCAATAATAATAATTGTTCGTACACTTGTTCTATTACTAAATGTTCTTTAAGGCTCTGACCTTCGAATTGTTGCAAAATTTGTTCAAATCTAGAATTTATAGTTTTTTGTTTATTATTGTTTTCTATGAGATTATTTATACTCGTTTCTATGTTAACTAAGTCATAATGGTCAGGATTACCAAACACATATTTGAAAGCTGTTCCTAAAAAGTTAATTGATCTAGTATGCCTAGTATGTTCTTGTAATTGGTCTGCTAAATTCTTAATTTTACTTAACCAAATTTTTTCTTCTTGTGTAGGTTGATATTTACTAGTTACGATATTTACGTAAGGTTGAAATATCGAAGTCAGGTTGGTGGCATGTAACAAATAAGTTTGTTCTTTGAATAAATACACGTCATCTGTTTGCGTAAGTATAAACTTCTTGTTTAGTAACTCAGTTATTTGAACGTTTCCTTGCCCTTCTTGACTCTGTACAATTCCTAGTAATGTTAGGAATATTAATATTTTCGTCATCTGAAAAATGATAATTCTTTATGTTATCCTTGTGAATTTTTATTCCTTCTTTAGAGATTACAGTGTCTCCTTTATCTTCTTCTACTATTCTTGTTATGTATCTGGCGTTAGATTTCTTTCTAAGACCTGTGATTCTTACCATTATCTTATCTCCTTTTTTATACTCTCTGTGTCGATTTCCTTTATTTAGACGTTCGATCACTTTTTTGGATGCTGAGTTTAGTTTATTTATTATAATTTCACTATTGCTATATTTATTTTGATTAAAGAAAATGTCTCTAGGTTTCAAACCGGTAACTGAGTGTATAGAATTATTTAATTCACGCACTGTTCTAAATATTTCTTCGATAAGTCTTGTTTTATTCTGAATTGTGAATATTCTAGACAGTTCAGTTATTGTACCGTTTACACGTTCTACCTGACCGTTCGCTGTCGATCTGTATACTGGAGTTTCTACTTTAGTTATGTTGTATTTCAAACACATTTGGTTCACCATTTCTGTTTTGAATCCCTTCTCGTTATCTGTCATGAGTCGTTCACATTTTGGGAAATAATTAGATAAGACCTCTTCCATAACGTCGTACAGTCTGTTTCGAGTTTCGATTTCCCGAAGGATTGTATATTTAGAATACTTATCTACTGTTACAAGGAAAGTATACTTGTCGTTGAAGTATATGTCCATATGAATGTGTGTTCCCACATGTGTTGGTATTTCTGAATTATTCAGAGGTTCTCTGATAGGTTTTCTTTCATATTTTCCAAATAGACATGCTATGCATTTTTTGTTGAAACTCTTTGCTTGTTTATTTAGATCGGGCCAGTAATATTTCTCTGAGATTTCTTGTATATTGTTACGTAACCCTCGGTGTGCTCTTTCGTGAGTTACCCTTACAAGTTTTAGTTGTTCCTCCAAATTTGTCACGTCTTGAAGTTTTCTTGGTGTGAATATAAATCTTACTAGTGGGAATTCTTTTTTTATGTTTTCACCATATTTGTATATGTTTTCAAATTTCGTATGCAAAGCTACAATCTTTTGGGGTTGTATAACTTCTTTCATCTGCCTTAGTAAAGAGTCTTTGTCCTTAAACTTTATTATGAGTCTTATTTTGTTACTAAAATAGATTTGTGTTTCGATATTATTTGTTATATCTTCAATAAGTTCGAACTGTGCAGCGTATGCATTAAAAGGCTGATTCACAGTTTTTATTATATCATTAGAAGAACTTTCAGCTGAATGTGCTGTTTCTATGGTAGAAGTATTTATGCGTTGACGTGATAATGCGTCAGCTACAAGATTTAGGTTTCCTGGTTTATAAACTAATTTTGCTCCAAAGTCTTCAATGATTCCCTTCCAACGTTTCAGCTTTGTGTTGGGATTTTTTTCTGATACAGAATATATAAGGCTCTGGTGATCGGTATATATGGTTAAGTCTGCTATACCATATATGTAGTTTCTGAGTTTTTGTAAGGACCATATGATCGCTAATAGCTCTTTCTCGTTTGTGCTATAGTTCTCTTCTGTCTTACTCAGTGTTCTTGACAAGAAGTGTATAGGTTGCTTATTCTGACTTAGTACGGCTCCAATAGCTATGTTGGATGCATCAGTAGTAAGCTCGAATGGTTTACTATAATCCGGTTGAAAAAGTTCGACTTGTTCTTTCAAATAATTTTTTAAAATTCTAATCGCTTCTAATGCTGAATCATTCAGATTTAACTTAATATTTTTACTTTGTTTTTTGTTTACTTTACCGTTATCTCCTCGTAAATATAATGTCAGGGGCTTGGCTATGCTTGCGTATCCTTTTATAAACTTACGATAGTAACCTGTAAGACCTAAAAATCCTCTCAAATCCTTTACCGTTTGTGGGACTGGAAAATTTTCTATAGCTGCTATTTTCTCAGGGTTCGTAGTGATTCTACCATGTCTGATTATGTGACCTAAGTATTCTACTTCTTCTTGAAAAAACTTACTTTTCTCATCAGATATTTTTAATGTGGCTTTATTGAGTACGTCGAATACTTGACTTATGTGCTGTATATGTTCTTCCTCAGATGAAGAATATATCAATACGTCATCAATGTAAACGTGTACGAATTTACCTACAAAGTCTCTCAAAATGTCGTCCACGCATCTCTGAAATATGCTTGGTGCATTTTTGAGCCCGAAAGGCATTCGTTTAAAATGATATTTTGCGCCATTTATAGCAAAAGCTGTTTTTTCTTTATCATCTGTTTTGATTTTAATTTGGTGGAAACCTGACTCCAAATCTAACGTTGTAAAGTACTTGGCTTTACCTAAATTTTGAATTGTCATGTTGACATCCGGAATGGGGTATCTGTCTGTTACAGTGTGAGCGTTAAGTTTTTGGAAATCAACAACCATGCGCCGTTTTGGTTTTCCTTTTTCGTCCAAACCTTTTTTAGGTACTGTCCATATGGGACTGTTATAAGGACTATGGCTTTTTTCTATTATATCGTCATGTAAGAGTTTCTGTATTTCTTTGTTTACGAATTCGTTATCTGCTATGGGATATGGATATTGTTTAACATAAACCGGATTATCATTGGTCGTCCTAATGCTTGCTTCTATAGTATCTGTAAAGGGTAACGGTCCTATGCTGTTATTAATCTTCATCAGTCTATCTATGTCTGCTTTATAAATATTATTTTCCCCAATTATGTAATTAATTTTCTGAATAGATTCGACACTGCTTATGGTAGTTAGAGTCATATTACTGAAATTTATTTCCGCGTTTAGAACTTTAAGTCCTTCATATCCTAATATCATATCAAAAGACTGAATATCCTCTAATTCAAAAAATGTTATATTTTTCTTTAATATCCTAACTACTTTCTTTGTATCTACCATAGAATAACCATGCATTGTTTTTATTTTTATAGGTTTAATTTTAATTTTTTCGCTAGAATCGCATTTTCTATTAATGTAATTATGGGTTGCACCAGTATCAATAAGAATTTTATAAATTTTCTTAGAAATAGTACTAGTTAAATTTAAGCAGGGCAACCCGTCTACTAGTTTAAATGATCTATTCTTATGTTATTATTTACCATACATTCCGTTTCATCTGCTTCTGCATATGTACTGCTGACATCGTCTCTGCGTTGTTGTCGGGAGTTATTTACTCTCTGCTGCTTGAAGTTCTGCTGATAAGATCGTTGCGGTCTGTTGTGTGTGTTGAAACTCCCGCTGTGTTCACGTTTCGCTGGTGGATTATATACATCGGGTTTGTATTGATTCCAATTTTGTCGCTGTGCATGTACAATTTGTCTCGAGTTTATCTCCATCGGCTGTGGTCCGTCATTTCTCTTGAAAGGGTTTAGGCGTGGTCCTTGATTGTGTTGCTGCATATTATCGTATTGCTTCTGGGGTTGATAATTCGTTGTTTGGCTCGAATAATTTGGTCTTCTTTCGTTTCTGCGTTCATGTGGCATATTTTTGTGGTGCTTATCTTGAGTGAGATGTAAATGCCTGTGCACATTATCATGTTCTATTCTGCGAGCAATTGCGAATGCGTGTTCTAGATCATTTATTGTAGCTGAATATAATGATCCTCTTGTAAAGTTGTCACTCATACCATCAATGAATATACGAACTGCGTCGTCGTTAGCATTTTTAATTAGTCTGTCGATTATATTCGGCGGATCACCTGACATAGTGATTTTTGATATTATTAAATTGAGATTTTTATTTATCTCGTCGTGGTATTCAGACAGTGTGCTTCTTTTTTGCGTGATGGCTTTCATCATGTCTTGTAGCACGTATAGAGGTTCTTGATTAGAGTACGTATAATCTAATCTGTTACGTATCGCCTCAAAATTAAAAATTGTGTTATAATTAGTTAACACATTCGCGGCTGCACCCTGTATTTTACTTTTCACTATAGTCAATGCTGCTGCGTACTTACTGTGTGTTTTGAAGTTTTTAATGCTGTCCATTAATCTGGATGCTTCTTCGCGCCACGACCGATAATTTGATTGATCGCCGTTGAAAATAGGTAGGCTTTTAAATGCGTCTAACTGTATTTCACTACCATCTGTATATGTGGTTCTTATTTCCTCTAGCACAGGTATGTTTGGTACTATGCCTAATCCAGATTTTACTTCATTTAGTTTTGTTTCTAAATTAGTGTTTATTTGATTTTGGTTAGTTATTATTGCTGCTAACCTTGCATTCTCTGTGCGTGTGTGCTCTAGGGTTTGTGTTACTGTGTTGCACCTGGTTTCTAAAGCTTCTAATCTTGCCATTAATACTGCGAGTTGTTCCATTTTGAACTCGTGTCTGTTGTCGTCGAATTTGTGTGTTTTTTTCCTCCACATATACACTTTCACTGAATTGCTTTGCTGCTTCGTACGAAGAAGCTATATTTGTACCTGCTATGCTAGGTAATTCTTGTAACCGGTAACGCGAGTGTTCTGTTTATACTAGATTTCACTACTTGTTCCCGAGGTCCGCTCGATTGAAGTTAAAAAGTATATTTAACCTCCTGGCAGGATCGCCAATTAAAACACTTGTTTCTTACTTTTAAAATTAAACAATATTTATTTGGAACTATGTCCTTTATTATTGAAATACTTTTTACTAATTCTAAAAGGAGCTTAAGGCTACTATGTAGTTACAATAAGACTATTGATAAATTCATCATACAGTCGTATTTATATACTTTTCTTATCTATCTACAAGGAGACCCAAGCGTACAATCGTCTTGCTTGATAATGAAGAAGAGATAATATTCCAACATTGTATACAAACGATATTATCTCTTTTACATATGTTATCATTGTAGCGTTGTGTGCAAGACTGTACTAGAGACTAAAGATATCATTGAATACAAATAATGTTATCTTTTTTCTCAATATGTTTTGCTATGGATACTTAACTCGCGTCGCATCGCGTCGTCATCGCCGTCGTCGTATTTCGTGTCTTAAGATAAATAGGAATTGATTTGGCCTTGATGTCTGTTTCTTGGATGGATGAAGTAATGAATGTGTATTTTGCAAAGGAGATAATATGGGTCTTATTAGAATCCTTATAGGTAAGATATAATTTTGAAATATACATAAATACGAAAAGTTGGTACCTACATATATGTATGTATGTATTAGATAGTAAAAGTGAATGCTTCAATATTTACTGTGAAACGAATCTACGATTTGTTTAAAATGATTATTCTTTATTTTTGATGGTCCTAAATTTGCATTCAGATGTTATATTTATAAATTGATGGGATATTGGACAAAGCTTTTATTACATACTTTAAATTGATATTTAATTCATTGTAAAAATGAAGGTCTTAACAATGTAATTTAAACGATATCAGTCAAATGGCTCCCAGGCCGACCGAAGCGACGGTTGCAGTACTATTGTCTGTTCTTTGGAAATTTCTGATGTTTTTATTTTGTTGCTGGTAGCGCGCGCCGTCCGCCGGTCCGCATCGGCACCATCACATCAATGTCTTCAAATTCCGGCCATAAAAAAGCATTATTCATACCTCGGTAACGCATTTCATTTGTCGTTACAATTGCATCAGCTTTATTTTCAAATAAGTAAGGTCCAATCACACTGTCAGCAAAAAACCGCACCAAAAAGTCACACAATTAGGATTTTCATTAATCATTTCCGGATTTTCCGAACCCCAAATACAACAATTCTTGAAATAACCTTCAAATTAAAAATTGGACTGATCACTGAATATGATTTTTCGATTAAAATCCGGATCATTTTCATGCACTTGAAGGACCAAATCAGCGAAGACGTTGCTGTCAATTTGTTAACTGATCCATAAGAGTGTGTGGAAGGCCTTATTCCAAAGATCTAGGAGGAATTGACAAACCTGGGGTTATCGTCAACACCGCACTATCTCACCTTGGTCCAAAAGTTCCTCAGTTTTGCCAAGTGCTATTTTTTTAGCAATTTTAATGTGTTTTTTTTTTAGACGTAGTTTACTTGTCAGCTTAAAGCTTCAAAAGTGACAGCTGCGCAAATAGAAGACTACCAAAATAAAACCTCTTATTGGAAAACCCTTTATAAGTGGCTCTGATTTAAATTGTGCAATTTTGAAATATGAATGTAAATTTGAGTGTTCAAAGTTTCGTAGTCAACTAACACAGACAAGTAGCACAGATTCTATTAACGTCAACTAATTACCTTCTTATAATCCCCTGCACGGTAACATGTCGCCGCTGCGCTGCTGCTGTTCCATGCAATTTTCATCTGTGATTTCTTGGCCCGCATTCTGCATTCACCTGTCCGTGTCCATGTGCAGTCCATACTTGTGGCTCGCGGGCTCTCTGTTGAAACTGAGACTGTTATCAGTTCCATGTGGACCCATGGCTCCTGTAGAGAGCTCATGACTGCGTTACGTATTTATGTGTATGAAGTTAAGTATATACTTAGTTGCATACTGGTCATGCTTCCATGTGATTAACGTCTGCACACACCATATTCCTATATGGACTGTGTGCTTCAGCACTCGTTGGCTGAGCTCAAAAATTTGTCCTGCTTTATAGGGGCTGTCAATGTAGGATAAGTAGCTGTTGTGCCTTTGGCACTTTGGTCTCTTGGTCGAGAGAGATAAGGACAAGCAACACAGACAAATGGTCTGCATGTGGATGGACACTGGACTGGACAGTGGATTGGAAGCGGTCAAACATTGGATAAACGGTAGCTGATGATGTGATGCAAGTGCTGATATCTTTTTTTTTTTAATTTGGAATTAACATTTTTATGTAGTTTTGAGGAACTTTAAATGAAATTATGTATGTAAAATTGCTGTGGGACAAAATTTCCCAAATATTTTGACTTGTTTTCATCAGTTGGCATTTGAGTGCTTTTTTATCGATCTCAATTTACGAGTAATACAATTTTTAAATATTTTAATAACTTTTTTTTAACTATCAATTTTTATTTTGCTTTAATATATTTTCAATTAAAAGCTAATAGTCCAGGAAATTAGACATTCACTAAAAATAAAATCCGACAATGCCGTACATATTTTGATTTAAATCCTTATTAAACACGCTTAACACTTCTTTAACAATATTATAAGTTTAGAGTCAGTTAAGCAATTCTAGTAATTGCAGATATGGCAAGGTACACTTCTTTTTAATCAATCGAAAGCTATAGGTGTTCTGGAAAAAAAAGTTCAAGTTGAACTAAATTCTGATTTATCAGGGTTCAAGAAGTTTTTCGATACAATTTGGGTGGCTGCAGTATACCTCACACATATCCTTGGGAGTTTGAGTCAAGATTATTATTTATGGTGAGTACACTGCAGAGCATACCTTTGAATTAAAAAAATGTTATTTCGTTTTTGGAAAAGGCCTTCGGTCTTCTTCGGTAAAATGCATGGTTAAATTTAAATTTTATCTTAGTTACATTTAGACACTTTTGGATATTGGCAAGATCTTTGCATTGGTATTTAAGTTTGAACAGTATTTTCCTTCGTTATTTCTCAAAACAGGACCAATTATGTGCTAACAGCTCAATTTGTAAACAGTGAAAAGTATTTATTAAACCAATTTCATTGAAAAAAACGGACTTGACAACCATTAAAAAAAAGTTTTAAGTACCTACTTCAGGGTCTGATTACATTAGGGATACCTTTCCACATAAACCAGCAATGCTCTTGTTTATTTTGGACGTACATATGTCCAAACTTTTTCAGCCTAAAATCACTGACCAATAGGAATAGCACTGATATTATGACGGTGTCCTTTCTAAATTTTGATAGTTAAAGCGCTTAGAAAATGAGGTTCTTTTTAATCTATTATCTATTATTACGGTGAAAATTTGTCGTATCAAAAACTTCTTTTTCAATTTCTCTCCTGCTCTCCTTACTCACTTCTTTAAAGGTGTCTTCTTCAACCTACTGAGAGAGATAAGGGCAGCCATTGGTTCACTCTCGCAGTACGTTGAAGTGAACAATAGTCGAAATGCCTGGTTGACACAATACGATAGAAAGCCCAAGTGACAGATAAATTGTGCAGCTGAATGATGACGCGATCGAGACCCATGCTTTTTGATTCGCCGAAAGCACTTGGGTATTGGAAAAAGAAAGCGGCCTTACAGTCATAGTCAAACCTAGGAACGCTCCTGGTATAAGTCGATCCAATCGAATTAATTTTATTTACAATTAATCAATTCATCAATTAAATCAATCAAACCCACCCTTTAACTGGGCGTAGCTGTGGTGGCAGCACTTAATTCGCTACTAGTTGCAATTTGTATTCAATTTGCCATACCGCCTTTTCGCCGCTGTCATTTGACAGTTCGGCATCGGCATCGCCAATTTTTTTGCTTCTTTGTGTTATCAGAATCAAATATAAAGTTGATAACTGATAAGCAAATAATTTTGCAACACTATGACAATTGAATATTGGACCAATGAACATATTATGTGGTCAGGCCCCAGGGCCCTATTCCATAAAAAACTTACTAAATTTTCACTTTGCACTTATCAAATTGATTTTTTGGCAAAGTGCATTTTATCACCTTTGCACTTTTGTCTTATCACTTTTCACTTATTTCACGGATTATTTCGCAAAATCAAAATTGAAAACAAAATGTGCATTTTATTTAGTGAGTATTGTTTCATAAAATTATTGTTTGTGTTGAGAACATTATTAAATTATTGTGCACTATTTTTTCTCCAATTTTGCTAAAAAGGAAAACAACTTGAATTCGATTAAAACGAAAATACATATTATAATTTTGCAGTTCCGAAAAATTAAAATGGTCTTTATAAATTCTTGCTACACGTGTGTCTTCACCATCGTCAAACAAAAACTCACGTGTTAACATCTTGAGATCTTGAGTTTTCTTTACAAACTTTTGATAAACTTATCAAAATTTGCTTTGCAGAAATAGAATTTCAAGTTTATGTGAAACTTTTTGCAAAGTCTTTGCAAATTACACTTTTCAATATTACCTTTGCACTTTTCACAAAAGAACGTTAGTGGAACAGAAATTGCAAAATGAATATCAAATTGTGCCAGGTCGGGACAAGACGCTAGTTTTTAATATTTTCGTATTATTTAAATGAATAAATTCATGTTTGAATTGAGTGGTCTTTTATTGAGAATCACATATTTTTGGTAATTAAAATGCTAAAAAATTAAATAAGTGAATTGGAGCGGTCTTACATTTTACAGTAAACTGAATTCTTAAAAACCATTTGCATTTGGTAGATCTTGACTGCAGGGATTTTACCAAAAGAGAATGATGGAGTGTCCCAAAGCTCGTACTGTCTTTGAAGTTGATCTACTATATGTACATAAAATAACTAAATAAATTAAAAAAGAACAACTTACACAACCCCGTTACTGGTTAAACTATAATAGCCATTAGTTACGTGAACTCCAATCTACCAATTTAGTGTAGATATGTACTGAAAGATTTTGGCCACATTACTTCCAACATCATTATCAAAAAGGTTTCTCTTTTTCCAAATGTTAATTTAAAGCCATTTTGAATTTCGCTGTCTGTCCGTGATGTACGATTTATCAACATCAATTTGTTTCCAAATACCTTCCTTAAATTAATGCCACATACTCAAAACCAAAAGCAATACACTACACAAAATACCTACATTGGTTGAGAGTGAATTAATGCCATCATAACGACAAAAAGAAGCACAAGGTTCATGCGATAACAATATTCTTCTCCAACCGACGCGACGACAACGACGACGAACTATTGGCAATTTAAGTGAACTCGACTCCTAAAATTGGGAATCGTTTCGGGCCAAAAAAAAAAGTACAATCCGAATCATAGGTACCTATATCAATACCTACCCATTTACCTTCACTCGCGGTACATTGTTATGTTAGGTCTTTATACCCCAGCATCATCGTGCCTCAAAAGCCGGGTTCTAACCTAGACAACAATTTCCCCTCATCAGCAACGAGCAGCCAACGAATGCTCCTTGAGACTCAGATGATGTGCCATTAATTCTAATCGGTCCAATTAAAAAAAAATGCACGACCGTAATTTCGCGTATTTCTTATTCTAGCCTCAGTCTTAGGCTAAGCCTCAGCCTCAGCCTCAGCATTTGGCAAAGCTTTGAGGTTATTTGTATCTTTTGCGGGCCCGAGCTGAACGAATTAACCAAAATTGGTAAGCCACTGTATGTTGCACTTGGAAATTAAAATACCAGTGTGTATAATTATGTTTGTTCATTGTGCACTCGGATTTGGACTCGAAGTTGAATGGAGTACCAACTTTGGAATCAAAGATTAATTGTGTCGGTATGGTCTATTGTGTTCTT
Source organism: Scaeva pyrastri (assembly GCA_905146935.1). Classification (NCBI taxonomy): domain Eukaryota; kingdom Metazoa; phylum Arthropoda; class Insecta; order Diptera; family Syrphidae; genus Scaeva; species Scaeva pyrastri. Next base: position 52,979,581 of record LR989929.1, read on the forward strand.
TGAACATGCCTTCTGTTTGACAAACTACAAGTACCACAACCACACCATCAGCAGCGCCAGTTCCAGCGTCAACGTCGCGTCGTCACTTCGTCAACGACCTTGCGAAATTTCGTGATAAAAAAGAACACATCGTTGAGGCCCGTTTTACTGATGGAGTTCAAAGTGGTATCCCTCACACTATAAGTTGCACTAAGATTTCCACATAGCGTTCATTGAGATACTCGTCTACAAGCCCAAAGATAAGTATTTGCTTTTTCTAACTAGGGTAAGGCGAAAGGTTCATTGTCGACGGAACGAAGTGCAAAACAATATAACCAAGGGTCGCAGGGGTCAATCATTTCAAGTGGGAAGCAAATTGGTGCCACTGAATTCGGAATGAATCGCTATGTCTAAGGTTTTGTGTGCCTTAACTTAACAGATGGCTGACTTAAGGTTGAGTTAATCTCCAGATTGACGATTTAATCCAGTGTCTTAACTATTTGTCCAAGTTTCAGAAGTATACTGGCTAATTGCTATTTAATTCAGGAGCAGTTTTCATTTCAATTTAGATTTTTCATCAATGAATTGATTCTAAATAAATTCATTTCTAAGTTTAACTTATTATAAACTATAATATTTTTAGGATGCTGTGTAGGTTGGTTCTTATCTCTTCAGCCAATTGTAAAAAAAAAAAAACATTATGTCGTCTTGAAAGTCTTAATCAAAGTATTAATCGCAATTACATATTTTACTGATTAAAGTACATAGTTCCAAGGTTTTCTTATAGTATTCCGAATATTTGAACTTTTATCAAACTTAACATCTTCTAATCTAATATTGGTTCCTATTGGTAGTATTGGTAGTGATCCTAGTGATAGTGATAATTATTAAATTTTAAAATGACATTTGTATGACAATTAAAATCTGGGAATTTCGTAGTGATTGTGTTGACCCGTATCTTATGTAGCTAGTGAAGTAAATCGTACAACAGTTGTTTTGTTTAAACTTAACATTTTATTTGTACGAGTAAACACACTTTAGTATCCGAACAGTTAATAAACTTTGACTTCGACTCATTTTCTAATCATACAATCTACAGCGGAAAGTTTTGTTGGTTGTGAAAATTTAGATGTTTCCCAATAAAATAGATTAAAATTGAATAATGTAAATCTTTTCTCAGAATTTGAACTCGAGTGCTCAAGTCTCCTACTACTTCTATGTTCGCTCCAAGAGCTAATACTGTAACGATCAATTTTATTGGTCATATTGCAGGTTGAGTTTACAATTTTAGCATCAACACTAGAATTTTTCGGGACTCCTGACAACGTTACCAACGTTTAATTTCTTGTTCATGATAAAGCTGAATATAAATTAAACAACGAATTTCATATAAAAAAGAATTATCCTGACACTCATTTTTCAGTATCCAGATAGCGATAGTTGAACTTTGTAAACTCTGTACTTAAAAAATTTGGAAAAAACTTATTTCCCTTTCTTTCAAATGAATCATATAAAAAATGTATGTTAAACCATCAATTAGAATCATCAAAAAGAGAATCATTTCTCTGTAATTTTTAGTATCCGGACAGCCTGTACAACCAATTCAATAAGTTAATTTTAACTTAGAAAAACTGAAACTTCAGACCTTTTAAATTGACCTGACGTCATCAGAAACTTTGCATACATGTCAAGGATACATTGAAGATCGCATTTTTGTTGTTATTTGTAATTAAGGATGTGTGATTTATCTATTAATCTTAAAAACCGGTTAAGTAATTTGTTAGTCCTACTTTAATAGGAATAAGGATTGAGGAATGAGTACAAAGCATGGATTGAAAGCCACATAACCAAGAATTAGCATTAATTACTTATAATTTAATGATAAAAAAAGAAAAGAAAATTATAATTATAATTGTAACGTTAAAATTTTTTTTATTGAAAAAGTTTCCTTAATCAGTCCATTGTTACAATAGAAATGCAATTTTATCGAAATTGTTTTCAATACATATTTTTTTAATTTTCGTAAGATAGTTAAAGAATTTTTTGTAATTGGGCAAAACAAACACAACTAAAAACTTGAATGAAGAGTTCTCTTTCAAAAACTTAATTCTAAGATTAATTAATTATTGTTTTTTTTTTTGTTAGCGGGTATTCGTATTTATAATGCGACTACGATCTTGAATTGATTGGAAAGAAAAACAAAATATGTTTCAAAACAAATGCGTTTTTTTCAATGTCGTAAAATGTTCAAGAACTATTTTTATGCACTTTGGAAAAAATATTTCAAATATTACAGATATGTATATATTGATCTCTTCAGAATTACTTGCGGTTATCTGATTCAAGATTTCTAAGCTAAAGTTTTTCTTAATATTTTTTTAAAAATCTCTTGAAAAAATGTTGCCACTTAAAATAAATAAATTTCGAAAATGTAAAGGCATCAAGGTCAAGTGTTTGAAAATAATCTATTACCTACTTATTTTTTCCGAAATAGTTATAGTGTTAAATGCAGATTGAGCACTATTGCACCTACGACTTCAAATATCAATTATTAAATTTATGAATTAAAGTACCGGCATCTTTCGACTTTTAATTTCAAAAACAATTTGATCGAAAATATTCTGCGTTATCGCGAATAAATCTATGGAGTCTGGTCATAACATCTTAGTTTTGAGATAAATGCGTTTTAAAGGTAGAAAAATTCCTCCAAATCCAGTTTTATTTAATATATTGGGATGCAATTTTGTTTAAAATAATAATATTAACCCAAATATAATACAAACATTTAATTATTAAGCACGTTTATGTGTTTTTAGTGAGATATGTTGTTTTGACCAAAATGTTTTTCTTTCAAGAAAAAGATTATTTCGAGTTGTGTCTTTAATACCAATATTGAAATAAATTTTAAACAACGTTTTTTTTTTAAAACAAATTTATTTCACAAAATAAGTAAAAACTTTAAAAAAAACATTATTAAAATTCATTATTAAAAATCAAGGAACGAATAAACGAAATAACTGAGTTGTGTTGTTTTGATCAAACACTTACTTAAAAAAATTAAAAAATTAATTTTTGTCAAAACAGCACAAGTCGGGTTATGCTGTTATAACCAAACATTATTTTGGAAAAAGGAGTTATTTGTTGTTAGGACCATTAAATATCTTTGGAACAAGTTTACTTAGAGTTATGCTGTTAAGACCAAACGAAAATATATTTTTTTTAATAGTTCTGCATAGTTACTCATTTTCAATAAAAATTGACTTATGCTGTTATGACCAGAAATATTCCCCCGAGTTGTTTCTCATTTTGAGACTTTGATATCGTAAACAACTGTTTCCAGGGACTAGCTAAGTTGTGAGAGTAAAAATTCCCAGGGAAAAAGTTCACATAAAATTGGCGATAGGGCAGATTAAGGAGAAAACATTGTTTATATATATATATGTATGTATGTACATACATACGTATATTTTTTTTTAAATTGTACAGTGTTCACTAGTGGAAAAACCAAAATGACTCAGTGTGTTAATCCGTGTCAAAAGTATATTCTGCAGATTTCGGCAATAGTGGTTTTTCGTTTTCAGCCAAATGAAATATATCGAAATCGACCAAACACTATTTGAAAATATAGTACCAAAAATTTTTCCTTAGCCTATTCATACATATAGATATTAACCATTCGTGAAATCGAAGAAGTGATATTCAACTACACTAACAAATTTCTTTGAATTAAAAAAAATTATGTCCGTTTTTTTTATCATATACACACATAAAATACGTAATGTACGTTAAAAATACAAATTTCAGTTCTTATTCAAAATAAACATGGTTTTGAGATCAAGTGAGAAATTTAGTGTCCGTCGAATCTACGAATATACCTTTTTGGGATTAAATAAAAATAATTTCATTCAAGGATTTCAACATATTTATGTACATAAGTATTGGAGTTACAAGGTTCGATTTTGGACCCCTTACTTTTTAGTATTCAATTTCAGAGAAAAAGTTAAAGCGTCTGCTGGTGGTGGTCATGTAAAATCACATCAGAATTGTATATCTTCAGTTTCAAGCTTTCAAGTCTTCAATAACAAAATCAATGTAATATGCTTAAGAATCTTTGGGAAATAATTCTTAGATTATTGCGATAACACTTGCAAGAAAAATGGTTTAAATTTGTATAGTTCTGGTTCTTTTCGGAGTTGTAGTTGTTACCAATAATTTTAATAAGGTTTTATCACACTCACTTACAGATAAATTAATATTATGCTTCTGAAATTTTGTATTTTTTAATTTAATTTTATTGTTGTATAAATTATACCAAAAATGTTTTGAAATACATAAATACATTACATTTATAGAATGCAAGTACAGAATATTTTTCATGTTTAATTAACTTGTACAATGTATTTACATAATATGTATTAATTTTTTAAATTAAAGAGGAAGCTGTTCATTTCTGATAGATATTTATTAGACTCTCATCTACAACCGCCAGAACAATCATCAGAAAATTTAACAGCAATGTTAATAATTGAATCAATATAATCTACATAATTTCTAGATTTTTCTTATCTTGTTTTGATTGTTTTCTCAATGCCTAGCATATTCATTTTTAAAAAATAGGTATAACTTTTATGTAGGTACATATGTAGGTTTGCAAAATAGGAAATCCCAAATATTAGATTAACACATCATGATTTTTCCAAAACACCATTTTATAAGAAGCTACTGATCATACATATGTATGCATATGTATACATACTATGTACATGTGTACATAAGTAGGTATATGATCTCAAGCCTATTTCAATTCCCATAACTCTGAATATGACTGAGCGGGATTCCGATACGTTCCCTTTCTTAATTTAAAATATACAAAGAAGAGTGTTTGAATAAAGCTAAGCTACCATTTAGGCCATTACTTTTTGGCGGAAAGAAGACAAATATCTACAAAAATGTTTATTAAATTCTAATCTTTGACTATATCATCATAACTAAAAGTTTAGGCGCATTAATCTTCGATAGTATCGCATTATGTCACGATTTCCTTTTTCTTAAAACACGATGTTGCACTATAACCCACTTGTTGCGTGTACCACAATATCACCTCAGTACAGTTCAATATCAATTATGTATGTATGTGATCGAAATTAAGGTGAGAACTACTGTTTTCTTTAATACATGGGAATTATTCTTGTTACCAACATTACAACAATGCAAAAAGGAGACAAAATACTGAAACAATGTCACTCCTTTTAAACAAAAGCGATGATAAATGTTAGTTCAACTTAATTTGCATGAGTTCGAATATGTTAGCGGCGCCTAACAAGTGTTATTGTTTGAAAGATCTTTCGTGTTCTGTTTTTTATTTAATTTTTTATTATCTTCCTTTTTTAGAATATTTAAGAACGAAAGAACATAAAAGTTAACATGATCTTTTGATCCATTTGTTCTCGTGATGTTAATATGTGAGTGTTGTGTAAAATGATGCCGACCTTTAAAACAAAATATAAAATTCAAGTACATGTGTACCTAGCATAAAAAGATTAATAGTAAGCAATCTTTGGAAATTGACTCACCACGAAAAATACAGTAAAAGTTTTTTTTTTATTGAGTGCTGCCCCTTAAGAGTAAGAGTATACTCAACTTAGCTTAGCTTTTAATAAAAAAGTTAAAATATTCAAAATATAAATTTGAAGATTTTGTTCAAACACAGGAAAAGAAAAAATTAATGTGATATTAAGAAATAATTTTTTTTTATTTGTTAAATTAAAATTTGCGCACCCACGCTAATAGTGGTTTAAAAAGTGTTCATGTAAATTATAGTTTCATGTCTACAATTGGACGGCCAATTTCCAATTTCTGGACCCTCTTCTGATTAAGAAAGAAAGATTCAAAATTGAAAATTGTCTTCCCATTGTCGACACTTTAAGCGTTCATTTGAAACAGCGACAAGGTTCGTATACGAGGATTGGTCAACGTTTTGACTTTTTTTCGACTAAGAAATCAGAATTCAGAAGACTTAAAAGAAAACTGCAAAACTTTTGCTAAATTTTACACTGAAGATGTGAACGGAGATGAACTACATGCTGAATACCTGAATTTAAAAGAATACTTGAAAATTGGTCGACTTGAAAATGAAAAAACTGACAATATTTTAGAACCTTACAATTATTTCAAAACTAATACCTATACCTAAAACTGATGATGAATTTCCAAATAATTGCACTAAGAATTTTCTTAAGTATGATGGTGACTTATGGCAGTAGGAAACGTTCCTTCTCTATAAGTTAAAAAGAATAAAAAACGAACTCAGAACTACAATGATTCAAGAAAGATTGACAAATTTGTCGCTGACGTCAATCGAAAGCAACATCCTCAGAGGCATCGATTTCGAAGATGTGATCAATGATTTTGCTAATCTCAAATCAAGAAAAAATCTCCTTCAATAAACACTCTTCTCTTTTACTTGAACTTTTTGCACATCAATATAAATTGTTCTTTAAATTACATTGTGAATAACTAATTTAATTTTCTGTTATTTAATTTTTTTTTTATAAAATAATTATATTGATGTTAAATTAAAAAAATACTATTTATATACAAAATTATTCAATTCATTCAAAATTATGTGATTTTTCATGGGCCCCATTATCGAAAAGTGCCCAGGGCTCCCAGAAGGGTAAATACGGCCTTGGTGATGCCCTGTAGTGACATAACCTATCCTATATACATATGTAGGTTGACTGGTCGACAACTTACTCGTACATATACAGCCTTATTTAATAGAATCCACTAAACAGATGAATAGTTATGCAGTGTATAAGGAATTATGTAGGCTCTATTCAAAGTTATATATGTAAATTCCTATTTATAAAAATTTTTCCTACAAATTATAGCTATGCAGTTCTTATATCAAAAAAAGTACCAAAATGGGAAATCTATTCCATTTAGATGTCATAATTATGTAAGTCAACAACTGTTTTTTTTTTCAATGAAATATGTAGGTAAATAAATATCTAATGACAACAATACAAAATGGAAAATTGAAAAGGCTTTTTTATTTGTTTTTAATTTCTATTATGGACACCATGGAAACCATGACATTTTGTCAATATAATTTCCTTATTCAGGCTCTATTCAACCTCAAAACGCGTTTAGTTTATTATGGCTCTATTCAACGTTGTATAAGTTTTATAAATAACATTTTAGCGTTAAGAGGCATTATAAAGAATGTATAACTTTATGCAGGCTTTATGTGGCGTATATAAATAAGGCTGATAGTATTTAAAACAAACAAATTGTATTTTAAAAGAAACATAAATTCAAAAACATTAGTTTCTCCGCGTATAAAATTAGCAAATTAATTATTGTGAAAAATTTACTGCTGTAATCCAAGAAAACGGTATTTTTTTTTTAAGTTTCTTGGTAGAATATTATCCCGGAAGCCCCACGTGATGAAGTAATACTGAGCTAAGATTTTATTTCAGATAATCGAAAACCTTTAGAAAATCAAACTTTGGTTCCTTTTAGTGATGTGTTACATTTTCGGTCAACTTTTTTGAACAAATTTGGGATGTTAATTTGACATCATTGGTGTCATTGAAAGCTTGCCATTTTTTCATGTTTTTGAGTAATAAGAATACTCCAATAAAAAAGGTGTTCTAGTTTCAATATTCAAAACATTCAAACATTTTAGTATTTTAAATGATTCATTAAAAAAAGAAGAAGAAAACATACATTGTATATTTAATTTAACATTTGTATTTTACGAGAAAAGAATAGTCAATGGAAAAGAATTTGTATGCACATATATTTTCCTAACAAGCTTTGGTTAGTTTATAATTTTTTAGATTTCTCTTTCAATAAACGAACATTGATAAAGAAAAGAACCACTTTTGAGGCTATGAAGTTGGTGGCGATATTCTGTCCATTAGGCAAATGTGAGTCAGAACTTCCTTTAAAATTTTCTTTTAAGAAACATTTTGACTCGTCCTGGTCGTACACATTATACAAGCCTCCAAAGTCACTTCGTCTCCAATATATTTTTTCAAAAATAAATTCAAACAAGTGTTCCTGACTCTACTGACTGACTGACTTAAAATGCAAAAATACAGGGTGTTTTATTGGGTCTTTCATATCAGAAGAAAGTATTTGATTAGAATACTAATTTTCTAATCTGTGTAATTTACCTCTAATTTTATTAATTTGTGACTTATTTGAATGTTTATTTTTTGAAAAACCTTTTTTAATGCTAAATATTATTCTAAGAAAGCATAACAAGTGTTCCAATGCAGTTTGGGTTAGAACGCACATCTTTTTAGTGACAGAGTCTGATACTTACATATGTATTTCTACTTTAATGTAAAAAAAAATATTAATTTTGGTTAAATTTAGGTCGAAACCTTTCTTCAAAAACACCCTGTAATTTGCACTTAGAGAACCTTACAAGACGTCGACAATTATTACGTGTCCATGATGCCTCTCTATCAGGGCTCCGGCATAGCCAACTCTTGGTCGGTCAAGTCTCTGGTCATTCGCACCAAATCCCTGCTGCTTATCATTTTCCATATGCCATATAAAATAACCTATCTTAGAGAACTGCGTTGATGGAGTTGTGTTGTGTTTTGTTCTTTTGATGTGTAACCAGGTCACGTTTACGTCGTCGTAGTCGTAGTCGTCACCGAAAGAGACGAGCCAAAGCTGTGCACGTCCGCGTTATTTATGAAATTAAATTATTTTTTATTGCTCTTGTCGTTTGTATAATGTAAATTATTTATTTTTTTGTACTTCTTCTTCAAATGTTAGTTCTTTTATTTGTTTTGAGTTTGATGATATTTTTTGTTGTTGTTGTTGTTAAGTGATAGCATATTGTATATACTTGTGTTGGTTTGTACCTACAGTGTTTCTAATATAGATTGGATTGGCATATAGCATTTGGAGTTCTAGGCAACAACCATTCTTCGATGATATTAGACGATTAGAAAACATGAAACGAGGAAATAAACGTATGGTGAATATAAAGTGAGTTTGAATTTGGCATACATATCCTTTGAGTTATTGTCTATGGATTTTGAGCGTTTTAGCGAGTGAGATAGATTGTTGGCATGGGGCCATAAAATAATGTGGCAAGTGTCTAAGTCTGAGTACAAACATAAACAAATTAAAATTATGAGAACGCATTTATTTATAACTAAATCTAATTATATATATAAACAGGGTAAAAACAATTTAAGTTCACAAAATAATCGTCTTGTAAATATTAAAATTGTTTTCAACGAATAGTCAAAACAAAACGATAACTTATTTTATTTTAAAGTTCGTGCGCCAGCTCTTTTGTTTTATTTATTTGTTAGTTTCCTTAAGCTCGTATATTTCCGATTCTTGTTCTGATTTCTAGTAGATTACACCAATATCTGATGAATAATTCTCAAGTAGTGATCAAGACTCACTATTGTTGGATTATATCAGGTGAAATCACTTGTCACAATATAAACATTGATTCCCCTAAAAGTGTATAAACATTTTGTATTCCTGTTATTGCGTGCGTGTGGTAAGTTGGATATACCATAACTTTGTGCTCATAATTCAATTGTTAACAATTTCAATAATCTTCAACAATAGATTTATGATTTCATGCAGCACACTTCTCAGAAATTAAATAAATATAAGGCATACAGAATAATTTTCACATACGATTTTATTCCACTGGGGATATAAATAAGAATTTAATTCAAAATTTCATGCGACTTCTTCGGAGTAATATACAAAAAAAAAAAACATTATAAATTGAAGAAATCAATCACAATGAAGTGATATTCTTGATTTTTTTTTAAGTGCTTATGTCGTCGTCGTCGTGGTCTTTGCCACAAACATCAAGTAGCATAATTTTTTTTATATATGTAAGTCAACTGGAAGTATGTGATGCCACACAATCCGTACACAGTATTGATCCTACAATAACACGAAGGAACAATGGAAATAAAAATTGTCATCCATTCGATCAATTAATCATCATCAGGTAAAGATGATGTGTTGTGATGTGAGCAGCAGTGAATGCAAACTATATACCATCGGGTAAAGTAAGGTACAGTGGTATGGGTTGATTGTTACTTTTTTATATCTGATTTGAAATATTGAGTAATGTAGTGAAATGTAAAATTCAGTAGCCTTGTAGAAATGTACATTATGTGTTATTTCACTATGCAACTGAAGTGATGGTAGGTTTATCTATAGGTTTGGGTTTAACTGAACGGGTAATCATAAAAAATTTCACAAAACTTAATTTTAAAGTAGTATTTTAACTTACGAAAGTAGTTTATTTATTAAGTAGTGTCTATGCAGACTTTAAAGAGGAACAATTTCCTTGGAATTCTTGGTCATGTCTCATTCATTTCTGATCAATATTATTTTGTCGCAACATGGTCTGAAACAGAAGAGAAATAATCCAGATCCTCCTTTTAAGTATCTTGCCAATCAAATAACATAAGGTTCTTTTATTTTTCTGATGTAAGCTTTAACAAACATTTTTTAACACACTTTGCCATACCACTTATCAGCAATAAACTGGCCAAAGAGCAAAAGAGAAGGTTTTGCAAGTCATCACTAAACAAAATATTTAAAATCAAAAACCCGCCAGCCCACCAACAACAATGCGATACGATGGAACACGACTTTGACCTGATCTATTAGTGAACTCTCTCTCTAACACCACAACTAAACAAATAAACCGAAAAACAAACCAGCTCCAAAACCAAAACCAAAACCAAAATTCGATTATTCAATCGCAGCGCAATGCTCACGAAAAGCCAAGGATGTTGCAACAAATGCAACAAATAATCCCATCAACAGCAGCGCAGCGGCCCCATCATCGCTATACGTCTTCATCCATCTCATCATCCGATCGACCCTATTAACTCAAATGAATCCGGCCAACATTGTCTCGAGCCTTTCATCAATCACCACATCAGCTTTATTGAAACAAAGCCATCAGGAGACCTTTCATCTGCGGTCATCTTTCGCTAAATCTAAAAAGCGCTCACAAATCAACAGAGGAAATAATAATAATACGAGTAACCACAATTCTATCCTTTGGCACCCTTTTTTCGCAGCTCCAGCTCTTAACCCAATGGACGGGACCGACACGCTGCGCCATGCATCCATGCAGTCGTCGGTCGTCAACGAAGTCGCGCAAAAAAGTGAAAGCAAAACATAATAATTCGGTTCTCCGGACTCTAGCTTGGTCGGACGCGGACGCAGACCGCGGACGTGGACCTGTTTCATCATCGAGGCGGACAACCTCTTCTTCCTCTGTCACCTGCGCGGTGCAGAACGGTGCAGCGCGTCCACCTGCGCTCCAAGACAACAGGTCCACTCCACCAACACCACCAATTTGTTGCCTATCGCCAAATCCAAGCCGAGACCGAGACCGATTGCATAATGAAGCACCCAAAAAGAAACTGAATCAAAACGAGCACATAAAATCATAGGAATTTACTTCATTATTACCACCAGCCAACTCTCTTAGATGGCGCTGTGGTAGCGGCGCAGCGCAGCGACCGATCATGGTTATGTGCAAGATCCTGCAGGGCTAATGGCAAGTGTCTTACTCACGAGTCGCGACAAAAGAGCACTGTCAGCCAGCGCGGGGCACGGGCAGTCACGCGGAGGAGCACTCCAGTTCAGAGTGCACCCCACATCATGTTGCGATTATTTGCCATAAGTATTTGCAGATGGAACCGAGTATTAGACAAAAAAATTGAATAAAAAACGAAGTGAAAAACGATCAGTGACGTGATATTACAAAACGATGGCATGAAATTGAGCCAGAGCCAGAGACGGAGACAGAGCCAGAGACATGGCTGATCAACAACGATCGATTACATGAGAATGGAGGGGATGGCGCGCCGGTGGACGAGGACGAGGACGAGGGTGATGTCTGGGAGAGAACAACTGGTGGGTGAAGGTACATACAAAAACATACCATGAACTGCACAGGATGGCGATGGATAATTCGTGACAAATATGACCTAATGATCCTAAATCCATTGCATGCAGAAATGCTTTTTAGTCTGGAGCAGTGCAAATGTGCCACGGAATGGACACGGACAGGACAGCTTGATGATGCCAATTCCATACCACAGTAGTAGAAACATTTAGACGTGGAGTGAATAAACATCTAACAGTAATTACCACATAGTTAAATGGATGTTCATTGAGATGATTATTTTACCAGATAGCTGTCCAGAGAGTTAATTTTTAGTTTCCGTTTCTTGGATATTTTGTTTTTGTTTTTTGTTTTCCTTTCCCTTTCATATGATGAAGAATCTTGGGATTGGTGTTGTCCGAATGTGTCACTTGGTTTCTGGTTGACTTTTTCAGTCTGACAGTTAAAAGTAAACTCACGACTTTTATTTATTCTACTGTCATTTATTTTTAAATATTATTTGATAATTAAATTTTGATTAAGCCATTAAATGTGAACAAGTCTCATTTAAATGACCAGCTCGAGAATATTCGAAGCATGCGATTCATTTGAGGTGATTTTTGAGTACCGTTGCGTTGGTTTTAAATGCGTCTAGAGTTCGAGGATCATTCTCGTAAACATGGGTATCATTTTTATAAAGTGTCACAGAAAAATATCAAACAGTGTCAAACCGATTGCTCTGGTCACAAATATTCGTCGCCAAAATGTGACATTAAGCTACTAGCAAGCTTCTTAGTCTTCTTACTTCTTTCCATCCTTACATAGGAAAATGCACTGTGATAAATTACGTTTTCTCTAAATTTCGAGAAGTTACCACGATAAATATCGCATTTCGATAGATGGCGTTAAATATTGACCTGTCTGTGCACAATTTGACAGTTGTCCTTTTTGCACTTTCATTTTCTATTAAGTAAATGTCCTATTTTGCTTCCTGTAACTGATTCAAGTTTTGCGGATCGATCATAATCACGTTGCAGAATAGCAATCATCTGATATTTTGGAACTGCAACCGTTTGCCCGTCAAGAAGCTAATGAACAATGTTATTCGAGTGACGGTCATCTATGTCAAACTCAAAGGAGAAAAAGTCCTTATCACACAAATTTCTAATATTCCAACTGATCTTCCATTTTAATTCAGATTTAGTTCTCCGTTGACTCTTGCGATGAAGATCACGGAATCGGGAATACTGAAGGCATTAAATTGATGATGAAAAAATCTAGGCGAGAGGCCAAATTTTCTACCATGTCAACAATAACGTGACGAATATTCTTTTTCTAGACGTCAATCGTCTGCGTAGACAAGCAACTTTTAACCAAGACCCTTCAACAAAATCTTCCATAAATTGGATGGGCACAGCTCCAATCGTTGAGCGCGATGGCGGATGGACTCATTTGGGTCTTCTTCGATACTCTGCTCCAAAGCAATAGCGTCTTGGGTACGCACTGTACGGCTTCACCGATAATGCGCATCTACTAGAGTAAACGTGATGCGTTCATGGTTTCTCGAATTAGCAACCCTGATGGGCGAATATGTCGGCAAAATATTGTACGCAGCGAGCGATGCGTCACACGAACCGAATACTTATTTTGGTAATATATTGGAAAGATTTGCAAACGTTGTTCAGGAGTAAATTTATTATTATTATAAAATGGAAAACCAAAATAAGCATTAATCAAATCACAATTGTCAAAAAGAATACCTCTGAAAAAAGTAATGCCAAATTGACAATCACACGTCTAAAAAAGATCACCCTATACATCTCTTAAACAAAATTTTAAAGTCTTTTCTACAACTATACTTTCAAATGCTCGTGACCTTAGAGCTTTAAGATTTTTCAAAATTTTTAATTCGACAAACTGGACCGATTGCAGAAACTTACAGACTTTGATAGAATTAACAATTTCCTAAATACAAGTGTTCCAAAAACAAAAACACATTTTTCTGAATTTTAAAAAATAAATATGTCAGAAGAAGCATTCCACGTTGTTGCGTACCTATCTACAAAAATCGAACACCATAAAAAAACACTAATTCTGATCCCCAATAAAAATTATGCTGGTATATTATTGAAGCTTGTTCCAATCGATTCTTTCGGATTAAAAAGCAAAAAAAAATAAACTAATAATAATAATAAAAAAATCTCGATGTCATAAAGTTGAAATGCTTTGAACTTGAAATTGGATTTTTTTTATTTTTCATTAAAGTCGTATGGAATGTGACCAAACAATAATTTCAATGAGTCATACTTATAAAGTTTATCTATGCTTTGCTACGGCTTTATAATTCTCCACGTCTCGGTGTGCTACATTGGCATGTCAAACGAGTTTCTTAATTCATTTTTTGTTATTTTTATTTTTTATTTTTGTTTATTCACTCGAGTGGATTTGTCGTGTGCCACACAAAAAAAGAACACAAGAATCGAATTAAGAAATGCAAAGAGCTCTCTGACGGAGGAGCTTAAGAATAAAAAAAAAGTGAAATTTGTCTGTGTGTCTATAAAAAGTCAGGTCTGAAGTTTATGGGAAAATGATTATGTTTTCTGGAAGAAATCAATATGTATTAAGTGGGTGTTTGTTTGGAGACGAAATATGAATTAGGTGTTAGTAATTTCAAGCTTAATCATTTTAATTTTCCGTTTAATTCTAAGCTGAGAAAAAAAAGTCTAGAAAATATACCAGAATTCTGAGAGTTGATTTTAGGTTTTAAGGTGGTACTTTAAATTCATGTTTTTTTTACATTAAAAAATTAAGTTTTTCAAAGAAATCTTTGGATGTTTATTTCATTCAGTATTGGAAAAAGTATGTTATATCTATACTAATATTGTTAAGAAGAAAGATTTGATTGTTTGTTGGAATTGAATAAGTAGCGAAACTACGATATACTACCTGATTGATGGACATTTTCAAACAAAATATTGATCTTTACTAAAACTCTTATAATGTAACCTAAAAATTCCTAACATTTGATATGTTCGATTTTAGTGTTGAAATATTTGTGGCATTGGGGCGAGACGGAGTTCTCCAGTGGTCAGCTAGTCACTACATAGTATAAAACAAAGTAGCTTCTTGCTATCTGTCCCTATGTAGGCTTAGATTTTTAAAATTTAGCAACGGATTTTGATGTGTTTTTTTTTTTTTATAGATAAAGTGATTCAAAAGGAAGGTTTATACGTATGTATAACTAGATAATGGTTTTCAATGAAAAAAATAGTTTCTAAAATTTCATTCTTGGTTGCGTTTCATTCCATACTTCATTTACTTTTAAAAGCAACAACAATAGTCTTTCTATATAAAAAAAATATTTTTTTTGTTTGTCTCGCTAAAACTCGAGATCGGCTGATTTTGGCTTTGAAAAGTTTGTCGTATTCCGGGGAAGTTTTAAAAGATGAGAAAATATGAAAAATTTCCCAAAAAAAATATTTTTGACTGTCAGTTGGTTGTCAATTTTTTTTATTTCAGTCGTTAACGAAAAGTTAGCAAGCTGCTTCTGTCATTCTGTCACCATTATACAGTAAATAGAATCTTTTATAATCAGTTTATCAGTGCCTCTGCCTGAGATTTACTGGTCTTAAAATGTGAAGTGGGATTTCCCAAAAAGACTCTTATCCGCAATGGTGTGATTTTTCAGTTTAAAATCTATTACTACTGACTAGTTGTGAAATACTTTGAAAAAAAACAAACAAAAAATTTTTGCCAGGCTGAGAATCTATACTATCCATTCTAATATTATAAATGCGAAAGTAACTCTGTCTGTCTGTCTGTCTGTTACTCTTTCACGGCTGAACGGATTTTGTTGAAATTTGGTATGGTGATAGATGTTAACCTAGAAATGGTCATGGGCTATAAATAATTACGCCATCGTTCTTAGGGGGTAGGCAGTAGGCAGATAACTAATTAAGTTAGTGATTTGTAATCGTTTGTTTTAAAAGTTTAACTCATTTACGCCTTAACGTCTGAACGGATTTTTATAAGATTTGGTTTATTTAAAGATAGGATCCTAGGCACGGACACAGGCTGCTTTTTACGGCGGGAAAATACCTCATTCCCGCGGAAATCTAGCGTGATCGTGTCAAGAAGCGCATGACGCCATAGCTACTGATTTTGATGTTTTTTTTTTTTTTTAACTGAGTATTACTAAGACTTAGTAGTTAGTATTTGATCACTTTTCTAACTTATAGGGTAGGCAGGCGCCATAATTTAGGGAATTTATGATAAAATTTTGATGCAACTGTCTTTATTTAACAGTTTAACTTGGATCGAAACTTAGCTACATTCCATCACACTATACTTAACTTATAGAGTAGGAAGGTACCAAAATTCAGACTACTTTTTACTTTGGGAAAATATCTAATTCCCACAGGAACTTATACATAGCTACCTATCTACAATATTAAAACTCTGTCTAGAATCACATTACGCCAAAATTATTGATCTGATTTGTACACGATTTTTTTATGTTAAGACGTTAAATTTGGGCGAAACGAAGTTCGGCAGTTTTATTCGATTTAGGTGTAGCGAAGCGCACCGGGTAACAGCTAGTACTAATTTATAAAGCTGAAGAGTTTGTTTGTTTGAACACGCTAATCTCAGAAACCACTGGTTTGAATTGAAAATTCTTTTTGTGTTGGATAGTTTATTTATCGAGGAAGACTTTAAGCTATACAAAATTACGCTACGACCAATAGGCGAAATATAGGTCACTGGTCATTATTGGTCTTTGGTCATAAATGGTCTTTGGTCATAAATGGTCATTGGTCATTATACGTCATTGGTCATTATTGGTCTTTGGTCAAAAATGGTCTTTGGTTAATATAGGTCATTGGTCGTTGACCTTTGACCTCTGACCTTTGACCTTTCACCAATGACCTGTACAGGCAAATGACCAATAACCTATAATGACCAATGACCTATATTGACCAATGACCATTTATGACCAAACACCATTTATGACCAAAGACTAATAATGACCAATGACCTATATTGACCAATGACCATTTATGACCAAAGACCAATAATGACCATTCTCCTATAATGATTCATAACCAATGACCAAAGGAGTCTCTCATTTATCCCGATCGTGACGAACGCCATGCCATCGCCATTCAGTTGCGCAAAGGATTCGGACGGTTTGGTCTGCGCCGCTGCCGGCCGCCGCCGCGCCGTCCATCCAAGTAAGGATGGTCTGCCACGCTGTCCCTACCATAAAATGTACTACATAGAACTTTCCGAGGTGGTTCCACTGCTTTCATGCGAGCTAGGTGACCTGCCCGACGGAATTTACCGAGTTTATTTTTTTTTTAATGACACATCTGAATTCGAGGTAGATTGCGGAATCGTCCTTCCTTACATACGGGGCCATCAATTCTCCTTGCGACTTGCCACCAATCTTATCATATACATAAAATTCTCGTGTCACAATGTTTGTTCCCGCATACTCCTCTGAAACGGCTCGACCGATTCATATGAAATTTTATATGCATATTAAGTGGGGCTGAGAATCGGCTGCTACCTATTTTTCAAATCCCTATGTGGTGCGGGTTGTCCACCGCAAATTTTTTTGTTTTTGACAATTTGTTTATAATGTGGCATTACAAAATTCATGCAACCCTTAATTTTCACCCTTCTATCACACCTTTAATTTAATTTTAATTCATTTTCTTGATTTTATTTTAAAAAATAAATACTTTATTTCAGCTTTAAAAATTTAAACAAAAAACTCGGTAGCTTACGATATATGTATGTATTATATTCTCAAGTAACTTTATTACTTATTTATTCTTCGGGGGTTGTACATGAAATTGGGTTGTCCTGCCCCTCGATTCACTTTTTTCCAAACAGGCAATGCACAGCTATTTAAAGGCAAGACCATGTATTTGATTTTTTTTCCAAATAACTATTAGACTTAAGTAAACTTTTAAAAGATCGGATTTTTAGATCTCAAAAATAACAATGCTGTGCATAAGAGTTTGTAATAGAATCAGAGATTTTAGCGAAGGGAGAGTTTTAATAGCTTTTGGATAAGTGATACGAAGCACACCAGGCCCTCTAGAAACTATAAAAAAAATTTCACGGAAAATAGAAAAAGCAGCAAAAATATTTTTCGTTAGTTTACACTAACACTTTATCGCGTTTTAAATTTTGTAACGTTTCTGTTTCACCATAGTGACAAATGTAAAATGTTAAAGAAAAACTAATTATCGTACTCTACGAACATGTGTACTTCACACAAGAGTAGTTATCAATTGTACCAACATTTATATTCTAGACTCGAGCAAACGTCAAAACTCTATCTGTAGAAACAATTCAAATAATTTTGTTATACATATGTAGGTACACTTTTTTTGTAAGTTCCGAGAGTTATGAAAATTTTGATCGGTTGGTGACATATCGACCAATCTAACAGTTAGGTGTGCTGTAAGAATTCAATTGGGGTGGGACAAAGTTCACCGGGTTCTCTTGTTCACATTAAAACAATGAATAACAATATTAACCCAATGGCCGCCACAGCAACGGTTGCAGCACAATATCCTATTCATGAAATTTCCATGATCAATTCCATAACTTCGAGAATAGGAAACGATTGTGGAGCATTGGCATATACAAGTAGACATAGAACTTATTTTTCACGTGGTTCCAAAAATAAAATCCTCAAGATGTAAAATAACAAGATCTTATGGTGACCACACACAGATACTACGAGCGAAGTTACTGTGATAGACTGGCTTTAGTTCTTATTTTAACTGAACTTTGAAAACCCTAAGACCTCAGTCTTTATGCAAATTACATCTGATACATAAATCCTAATTTCAAAGATTGGCGACGTATCGACAAACCTAGTGTTTTGTTAATACTACACTGATAACATCACTTAATTTTTTAAATATTTACCTAAATTAAGCTTTTTAAAATAAAAACTTTCTTCCACTCTTTAGAACATATTTTATGTCCTTGAATTTGATATAAATTCTAAATATGTAATTGTAGGGAAAAAACTTAGTTTGGTTTTAAAATTTCTTTCAGGTAATTTGTTTGAATGAGACTTAAATATCTTATAAATCAAAGAAAGTGTTTTAGACCTTGAATAATGAAATATCAAATATTTTTCTACTCAAATTATATTTACACACATTTCAATCTTGAATAATTGCTTGTACTTTTTAGGAATTAACTTGATTTCAGTTTAATTTATTTGCATACATATTTTCAACTTCTAAAACAAAAGAACGGTCCCTTTGCCACAGCACAGTGGCTTCCTCATCTGTATCCATGTTAACATGAATTGATTTTATTGACATTAGACAACAGGAACTTTTTTTTATTCCTTTACACTTTTTTTTGAATTTGACTAAAAAAAAGAGTTTCCATTTTGAGATTCAAGGAAGTTTTTGAGAAACTCTTTTCGTAAATTTTAAATGCATTTTTCGTACTCCTTAAGCGATACTGTTTGTGTTGAAAAATGTCAGTCTCGGTCTCATCTTTTTTCGGTCTCGTATTATTGTTCATGTGATTAGTTAAATTATTGTTTCCGAACAATATGCCAACGTATCAAATGCTCTTATTTCCAAACTATAAAAGCACTCTTTTCTGGAAGAAGAAATTGAGGAAAAGATACTTTACCGCAATATTCATTTTTTTTACAATTTAATCAATCTTGCAATGTAATTTGCAAATCAAAGATTTTTGAATAAAAAACAACCAACCAACCAACCGTTTCAAATGTCGGTCTCTTCATTGCTTATTTGGAAAGTATTGATTTTCCTAAAGTTAGAGAACTTTTCACAAAGAACAAAGCCAAAGAAGACTTTTCTCGTCTAATCAGCAACATAATGACCTAATTGGAATCCCCTGCCAAAACTAAATTTAACTCTAAAATTAAACTATAAGTTTAAGTTATAATTATTATATCTAATAGTTTAAACTTAGACCACCCAATTTCCAATAATTTTGTTAATTCAAATTATTAACAGCAATCAAAAGTTTCTAAAGACTTATTACTGATACTCGAATCCAATTCATTTAACAGTGGCACAAGTCATGATTTTTGACAGTTTCTTGAAATATTGCATCCGCTTCAACTCAAGATGGCCAACTCTTGATAAATCGAACTGCAACAACAACAAAACATCACAATTCCGTCTGAATCATATTATATTATGACTTTTATTGATGCATAAGTTAAGTGACAAAATCTTCGATAAATTCATAAAGAATCGTTCTACTATAATCCGGCTTCATTTTTTTTTTTTTTTCAGTTTCGTCCACAAAGACATCATCATTGTAATCGAGGTTCTGGATCTGTTTCGGACAATTACGCCTTCTCTGGAGGTTTTTTGTATCATTTTAATTTCTGGATATGCTCCTACTGGGTGTTATGCTTTGTCCACATTCTCCGGGAAGCCACAATTATTTGATGGATGCATTGGTATCGCTGGCAAGACATCAGTGCTCAGTGGAACTGACTGAATATCCATATGTGCGATTGGTTGTGATTGTGATTTATTTTGTATTTACCTTTTTCATTGATATACCCTTTAAGATTTATTTGTATTCTTTTTGGAGGGTTTGAAGATCAAATGATGAGTGGTCTGATGCTGGTGCTGGTGTTTCTGGTGGTCTAAATGGAGTGAGAAGTGTTCTCGGAATATCTGAAGCATTTTGAGTAGTTTAATATTGAACCGGAAATAACATTGTCAATATTATTGTATTGCACATTTTTAGTGACTTGAAATGAGTTTAACATTCTGTAATCAACAAATTATATATACTTATTTGAAATTCTAGTGAAAAAGGACGTGACATTGAAGAAACCAATCAAATTCAATGCGAGTAAACATTATCAGCTTCATATAAAAGTCAATTATAAATTTAAAAAAAACTAATAATAGGTAAAGTAAAAAATACCTAAGACCAACTAGTTTATTCATCATCTATAAATAAATAATTTACAACAAGTGAAGAAAAGTAAAATTTATTTCTTAAAATAAAAAAATAAACGAAAATAAATAAATATAAATACAATTTGCCAAGAAATTTATTCTGAAAGCAACTACTTATTTTTAAAAAAACTATTATAAATTCTTCTACAAAAATATACATAGGTATAATGTAATATCTTGTATATATTTTTTTTTGATTTTGTTAACTGTTTCGACAGATTTTTAATGAATACAAGAATTTGTGAAAATTATTAATTAATTTGTTAATTAACTAAATTTTATTTTAAATTTGGAAATTGATTTTATCAATATAAGAAAACTTCCTGTCAATTAAAGGCAAACAAATTTTTTTATTTAAATTAGAGTGACAAAGTTTTTAAATGCTGGATATTGGGTCTTATACTATCTTAATAAATTAAATTCAACATTTTCAAAAGAATAAACAATTTGATGAAAAACTAATTCTAAAGTCATCAATAGATTTTTCCGATTCCTCTTAATCACCGAATTAAAACAACAGTAGACCCATGTAAAACATACTTAGCCGTATTGTATCGTTGTTACGTTGTATCACCAGATAGCCTTAGCTAGGATGGTTCTGTGCCTCTACTCCAAAGAAGTACATATAGCGGAGTAGTATGAATAAAATGAAATATAGTTAAATTAACAGATTTGAAAGTTACTCATTATTATCAAAGAGAATATAATGTACATGCATACATATGTATATGAATACAAAATATGATAAAATTTCAAAATTTTACTAAATATTTCTTAAAAGTTTTATTATTATTATTCTAATTCGTATTTTCGTTCAATAAATAATATTTTTGTTGCCTTACAAATATTTTGAAATACTGAAATTTAAAATTTATAGTTTGAGTTAAAATTTTATAATGAAAGAATTAATAAGGTAAACACTAAAATGACTTCAATTTTAAATATCAGGTGTTCAATTTACTATTAAATGTATTCATCTTAGAGTCAACTGTCAACAACTGTCAAAATAAAAATAAAGTGCACTGGGGCGTAAACTTACTTTTTTTATTATTATTGAAATTGAATCTTCTGTTCACTTCGACTTTAATGTTCCTTTTCAACCTAGGACTTGTGTGAATTTTAAGGCTGGGGAAAATAGTTTACTGAATGAATATAACGGAGAAGGTTCTCAGAAAAGGAAAGGGAGCATGCTCTCTGAGAAATGGAGTTCCACTGGATATCCAATGTCTGTGAGTCGATTCAACTTTTCTTATATTTCCTTCCCATTTAACCACATGAAATGGATTCCCAATTAATTAATAACAAAACACTCAAATAATAACTTTACTGAAAAATAAATTGCGACAGTCTAGACTTAACATCTCTCCCTTTCTCCCAACCTAAAAAAACAAAAATGCCAAGACTTTTCTTAGTAGAACATTTAATTCCCACGGCCTCATTATTAAAAATAACCATACACAGAAAAGTATCTAAACTTATCAGTTGTTAAAGGAAATCAATAAAATCGCTTAAGAAATTTAAAAACAGTTCATAAGTCAAACCACATACTCATGTATGTATATAATATATGTAGGAAAGGTACATACAAATTACACACTTCATTTCAGAACGAACATCGACGTTATGTGCTTTCTTCCCTTAAATAGGTAATTCCAAATTTCTTCCATCACCCCTCGACAACTATCACCACAAGGCAACAATGTTGTATAAAAAAGCAAATTTAATAATCTTCAAAGCTAAATAGAGATAGAAAGATGGTAATTCATTATTGTGTATATAAGTACATACATATATGTTGATATAGAAATAAAAATAAAAAAAAATAAAAACAAAACCCTAACCATAGGTATTAATCTACAACAAAAAATCTACTCAAACAACCACCTGATTCAATATAAAAGGGGTGTGGCATAAAATATCTATTCCATCCAATGAAAACACTAAAACAGGTATTGTGTATCTATAAATGAATTTATTTAATGATAGAAAGAGAAAGATATCAGAAGAGAGAGATAGAGGGAGAAACATGAGAGCGAAAAAGAGAAAACCACGAGAAAAATGGTGAAGAAAAGATACAAAAGTATCTATGGAATTAATTTTATATATTTTTTTTCCTTCAACAACATGAAAAGGTACACCTACATATGTGAGCTTCTGGTGTTTTTTTGATTCTTATACTTGTTTATATGTTAATGAATACCTATAACAATTATAAATAATTTAATGAATGTATCTATAAGTATTCATGAAGCACACAGATACCTACCCAGACTAAAGTTAGAGTTGCCCATAGATACTCGTATAAACTAATTCATTTTTAATTTAAATGTGTACTGATTGTTAATTCCCATCAGAGAGGTGGGCATGGGAAACATACGTTTTTATCTTTTTGGTGGGGTAAAGCTGAATAATTTAACATTAACATTTCTGTGATTGGTTTATCTATAGAGATAGAAATTTTACTGCAAAACAACTCCTATTCCATAAATTAAATTTAAACTAGACTAACATCAATTCGTGAGACTATTTCTAATCCATGTGAAGATTAGAATTTTAAACACATTGAAACTACTGACAGCCACAGAATAACAAATTTGAGATACATTCTGTCTGTCATCCCCTTGAAATCCATAAACATATTTCACAGACAAACTGTCATCTGTCATATTGTATGTAAAACGAGAAACCACCCCGAATCCATATCAAACAAAACCACTCACAACTTCCGAGCATTGGTTACATTTTACATACAATTCTATACCCGACGGACGTGACGGCGGCGTTTTAAGATAGGTACATGAGGGCATTCTCATCCAACCAACCACCTCACCACAAGTAACATTATTCACAGAGCCATCTACTTCAGATACAAGTCATAGATACCTACAATTTTTCTTGTAATGTTTACCTGTTTTCAATCGAGTTGAGTGCAACCATCTGAAGTTCCACTCAAACACCTGGTTATACCGTGAGTTAACACTCAAAATCAGACTCGTATAAGAGTTTTTTCTGCACGTTCGGTTGGTTGGATTTGGATTCTAATATGGGCGCCTCTTGGTTGTAGAAATGCTGAAGCCCGATGTCGATGTGTAGTCGTAGTGTGTAGATATGGTTTGCTCGTTCTTCGACTTGTGTGTTAAAGTGAACTGGCGTTCCGCGATGTGTTACTGGTTCACCTGCTCAGGTGAAATGAAATGAGCCTCATGAAACCTGAACTATATGTTATCCAATCAGTCTCGACCAGGTAACCGGAGAGGAAGCAATTTCTAACCCGTCCGTCCGTCGCTCGTTCGTTCGTTCCGTGTGGCAGCGTTCCAGTCTTGTGCCTTCTTAAAGTTTAACGTGTTTATAGCTATTTTCAATTTTTTTTTTTTCTATTTTAACTTTTAACTACATCGATCAGTGCAGATCGATCGTGTTTTTTGTCGTCGCATTTGTAGATAGATACGCGAAACGTGTTTACTCGTAGATACATATAGGTACCTACATAGATATAAAAAAAATGTCCGCGTGAGATACTTTTTTTTCCATCCGCATTTCTTGAGTCGCGGTTTCGTAGGTGCGCACACTGCGCAATGAAAATAAGTCGATCTTTAAATGAATTTGAATAATTTATCTGAAAGATACAAATATTAATAACGACACAGATTGTGCCCCAGTGCCGATGAGTGGAATTTTGAATTATTGAAATACCTATCTTCAAAATTATGATTTTTATCAGTGATGCAATGTTTTTGAGTGCGAATTGAATGTTTCCTCAATAAGAGAGTGTTGTTTGTTTGTTTAGAAGGAGGTCCTTGTTTGCGAAAAAATGGCGAGTCCTGTTGAGAATGAATGCTAAGCTAAGATACAAAAGTATCTCGAAATATTGTGATCTTTTATTCATAGAAAAAAAATTGAATAAGTGCACTTTATTGTGAGTGAGAATATAAAATATAAATAAATTCAGAATGTTTAACCTTTTGGAGGTTTACACCAAACTGTTGTGATCCTCATTTAAACTGGATAAGTGGTTCCTTGAGTATCGGTACCAAAACTCCTTCTGTCCTGGGATCTTTCGAGTGTGAGCAAAAGAATTTTTTTTTGCAGAAAGACTCAATTTATTCATCTTATAAAGAACAACCGATTGAATCAGCTGCTGCTAAATGCATACGGATATCATTATCGGCGATCAAATTGTGCCATCCGCAAATTTTTGGGTAATGCAGGTAGGTGCAAAATACATACATATACGTAGTTATAGTTTACTTGAATCTGTGAAAATTGTTTGCCTGCAATATTGGCTAATCATCCCCAGCCGGAAACGCGGTCAATAGCGGTGGGCGGGGGGTTCACTGAGCATAATTTCAAAAAAAAGTTTGCACAATTTGTATTATAGGCATTACCGATGTTGTTAAAGTATCTTATCCGGAATTTTGTAAACTTTCTTATCTTCTCATTGTTCCCAGAAATAAAAAAAGTTAAAAATGACTCGGTGCGGTCATGTTCAAACGTTTGAAAGCGAAGGTGTTATTATTCTGACAACGACGACGACGCACGGTTTTTAAGTTTATTTTTGTTATGCAAATAAAACTCAACAAGAAACACTTGAAGTCTTTTGAATGTCAAAATAAACCTCAGGGAAAACCAATAAAATGGATTATCATCAAAAAGATGAATATGAATACTTACTTATTGCTTTTTATACATATACAATATACATATATGTACATACGCATGACTATAGATTGATGAATATGTGTTTTGTAAAGTAAACACCTACAGTGGATGTCATTTTAGTGAAACACTTTAACTTATCAAAGCATATCTGCTAATTTATAGATATATGATACAATTACTTAGAAAGTTAGTTTTTTGGGGAAATCCAGTTTTTCATATTTTTCCATGATAAAGACAAAGTGCGAGATATCACAGAAGATGTTTTGAGGTTTTTGTTGCTAGGATTATATCGATCGGAATGATGTTCTTAAATTTTCAGGATAGCTTTTCTAATATAGGAAAAATCTCACAGAACTTAAACATCTGAAATTTATTTCTATAAGGTTTGTAGTATTTTCTTTTAAAAACAACACTTACTTTTCGCTTAGACAAAATTCCAACATTTAATATCTAAGTTATTAGAATAGGAAAAGAAATTATCTATTAAAAAAAAACACACAGTTGCAAAAAAAGTGATGTACATACCTACTTGATTTCTGTACAAAATTGGATTGTATAGCTTAACAATTTAATCTATAACTAACCCCAGAGTTAATTAAGATTGAAATAGTTTTACATAAATCGAGTCAGGCGTGTTTCAAAATCTGATCAGTTTTTTTTAATTACTATTTTTGGCTAAGAAAGAAAAACTTTATTAAAACTTTGCGATATTATTCAATTTTTTTATAGTAGATTTACAAAAATAGAGTTCATTGCATTTGCAGCATTTTAACATTATTATAATTTCTACAGTTTTTTTTCCGAGGCATTGATATGTGATTTAAGAGAACTACAATCTCTAATTATAAAAATATTGTATTTTTCCTAAAAAAAAATATTCAACAATTTATTTAGACATTTTCTCAAAAACCAAACAAAAAAAACAATTTTAATTATTGTCAGTTTTCTTTTGTTTTGACGGGTTAATATGAAAGAAACGTCTCCAAAATTATAAAAATTAAAATTTCGTAACATATATTTCGTACAAACATTTTTGAATCATTAACATTGTATATGAATATGTCAAAAGTATTCTTTTCTATGACATCTAGTTCAATAGTGTTTTTGGTTCATGTAATGTTTACTTAATTTTGTGACAATTTAATAAGAACCTAAATTATTAGATAAGAGAATCAGATTCCTACAATTCAATGCCTTATTTTAATAAAAATATAATTTGTAATGCTTTTTGTTGTCAAAAATTATAAAAGGGTCTACAAACAAATCAGATAATTTAAATGGTTCCATGGACTTATATGTATTAGCACAAATCACTTTTTGTTTCAATCCTAGATTACTGCAAAAATGACAATCATAAATGTGATCAAGATATTTTTCATTAAGTTGACATTTTCGTTCTTAGCCTTAATTGAGCAATAATGGTAATGTGGCCCTGCCTTACTTTATCCGCATTTGGTTAAAGATTAAAAGAGTATTTTACCTTCTCTACATTATTATTTTCTTAAATGAGCAGTATGCGTTTAATCTTATGATTCAAAGTCTTATTGTTTACTTTATATGTTTTATTCTTCTCAAGCCTTAGCCTCAAGGCATCAGGATCACTCTGTTTTTAGCATTTTTCTGACTTAGGTTGTGTATTATTTTCGTAAATTTGTGGCCTCATAATTTACAGAACATTTTTGAATTTCGAACCCATTTGATATCAAAAACTCAGTTTTGACTAAACTTTACTCTAGCATTTCTGCCCTAAGGCCATAGTAGTGACTTTTATATCAGTAGGTATAAATAAGTTTGTGAATTATCTTCACTTTAATTTAAAAATTATTTAAGAATTTTGATGATATCCAAAATTCAAGCTGAAATGGTCAAGTTGTTAAAATTAAAAAATCATAAATGTAAATCAGAATGAATAATAGTAGATATCAATAATAATAGATAAAGATTTTGACGAAATACAAATTTTTCGCATCCAACTTCGGTTGTTGTCAACTAAGTGACATAAAATTTTATAGAGTAGCTTTAGGTCTTAAAATCAATTATCCTTTTGACCTTTTGTTATCCTCTTCAATTAAATGGAATTTGGTTTTGCAACCAAGTTGGAAACCGCAATGATGATGGCGCGTAGGAGTAGTAGAGGCCCTATGTCCCGCTAGGGAACACCAACGGACTTTGTAGGTCTGAGGACCTTATTGAGTTGCAAAAAGTATTTCAACAAAATTTATGGCCATACATAAATGTATAAATTATTTCAAGTAGATTTTCAATGATACAATGCAATACTTCTTCATCGCACTGGAGAAACGTTTCGAAAGGACTTATATGTATGTCAACATTTTTTAGATAAAATTAGGGTATCCATTTTGTACTCGCTATAACTACGTCCAGTGAACTACAATTTCCAGAAAAATCTTAATTTAAGTATAAAAATGAGTCAAAACATTTTCTGGTTGAGTTTTTTAAAAATTACTTTTGTAGTTTTTGAGATAGAAGCGAATTTTATTAAAGGTATGACTTTGACTTATGATTTAATTTGAACTTAACATTCAATCCTTTAATATCCAACTACGTGTTTGTCAAATACACATGAAAATCATCGGTATTGTTGTAACCATAAACCATTTTGATAGTTGAGAATACATTTTCATAAAATATTCAATTCAATATCGAAAGTACATAGTACTTATTAGACACCTTAAAAACAAGCCAAAAAAGACCCAACAATTAAGTAAGATAGTGTAACTAACTTAAAGTGCAAATAATAAGACATTAATTATGATGACTATTTATTAGTTTTATGCAGAATTTTGCGATTTAATAATAATTAGTTTAGTAATCTTTAATGAATTTCGATATTTTATCTTATGACTTCATTTTTAGCTTACACATTTTTTCTACTGCCCTGTGGACACATCCTTTTCTCATTATCTAATCTTCCTTGCAAAGCTCCTCTACTCCTCTAATATGTTCTTTTTTGTTACTTTTCGAGGTCTTAGTCTCCACGATAACGATATAGTGTTTTTTCACTGTTTGCATGGACCTGAGCTGTAACTTTAGAAATTGACTTGAAGTGAGATCTTAAGATCCTGAAAACTCCCTTTTTTAACACGCTTATATTAGCTTCACTTGTATGTATGTATGTATGTATGTATGTATGTATGTATGTATGTATGTATGTATGTAACCGACACCTTTACACTCGATTTTGACCCACTTTACACTAACCGATTTTAATAAAATTTTGTACACATATCAAGAACCGGTGGCAAAACAATAATTTCATAAGTTTATCTCAATATCCTTATCAGGATTATCAGGATTAAATATTTTAATCCCACAGCTCCTGCTTTTTCTTGATTTTATTATGCGCTTATAAATATTAATAGACTCCCTCATTTTAAGTGCTGCGGTGGCTCAGTTGGTTAAAGCGCGGTCACGTTTCAGTTTGGGCGTCACGGGTCGTGGGATCAAATCCTAGCTATGGGAGACTTTTTTTTTTTTTTTTTAATTAAAATTACAAGATTTTAAATAATAAATAAATAATTCCAATTTCATTTACAATTTCAATCAACTAAATGGGTCAATGAAATGTTTCAATGTTTTCTTAAATCACAAAATAAATACAGTTTAAAAAAAAACAAAAAAACACGCTTTTAAAGCACGTTAAACTAAAAAGTTAAAAATAAATATAGTTTGAAAAAAAACTAAAAAACACGCTTTTAAAACCCATCATACTAAAAAAGCGGAAAATTATTTTTAATATAAGCTGAAAACAATAATGAACTAAAAATACAAGTGTTATTGTGAATAAGCGTGGGGCGCTCGATATATGAAAAAAAAATATGGCCAATGCGCCCAACGCTTTTTCACAATAACACTTGTATTTTTAGTTCATTATTGTTTTCAGCTTATATTAAAAATAATTTTCCGCTTTTTTAGTATGATGGGTTTTAAAAGCGTGTTTTTTAGTTTTTTTTCAAACTATATTTATTTCTAGTACTTTTAATTGAAACTGATTTTGGTAATGGTGGAATTTTAGCATCTGAAATATATGTGTCAACTTGCACGGACGGCAATCATGTCAGCAATGCCTTTAAAAAAAAAACTTTTTTAAGTTTGGTAGTAAAGAAATTCCAGATATGGTTTCATTCTCTACCTAATTATGAAAGATTTTCAACCATTCTTTTTCAATGCAAAGGGTGGTTTGACATCGCTCACAAATCCATCGAACTGTGCTGTAATTGATTTTTAATTTTTTGGAGGAAATGTCCCTCATAACTGCGAGCAATAGTTTCTGGTACATTTGGCTTATTTCGAGCTTTTTTTGACGACTGAGCATAAATAAGTTCTGATCTCTGATGGCTATGGTACTAACAAATAAAAGTAGATTTCGGTTTTCATTGGTTTTCAGACAATCTAGTCCCCAAGTATTTACCACCATAGAGTTCAGCATGTGTGTGAATATTGGCCACCACCATAATACCCCTCGCTACTGCAAAGAATCCATTCCTTGTATCCGAATCGAACAGGCTTTCCAAGGTTAAATTACTTCGAGGAATGATGACCAAAGTATTTTATCATTGCGAATTGAAAGTTTGTCATGTTCATCAACGATCGGACATTTGCCATTTTATCGGTTTTATCGAGATGAGATTTGTTTGCCAAATGAACAAAGCGTTTGATTTCTTTGAACATCGCTCCAGTCTTTCTTCCTTTAGATTTGCAAGTGGGATATCGTCTTCACTTTCAAATCCATCATCGATATCTATCTCTTATGCTCCTTTAAAGTCAATTGGAATCAAACAAGTCATCCTCACAAATATCTTCCTCGTCGTCGGTTTTGATATTAACATCTGGAGGAATAACCACTATATCTCTTTTATTTCCATCAGCTGGTATATCTTCGACAGCCATGTAGAGATTGGGAAAGCGCTTGTAATAAAAACTACCGCAATTTATATTTGAATGCTAAACACAAATAAGTTCTTGAAACAACATGAAAATCACTCTCAAAAATTCGCTACCATATTAAAGCACAACGTCAATAATTGTTTCCAATAGAAAAAAATTAAAATCAAAGCGTAGTTTTAGAAAAAAATCAAATTGAAACACATAATTTTTGAAAACTTAAAATCCAGAAAAATTTATTTTTATCTTCCACCATATTTTTTCATCTAAAGTAACATTTACAAAGTTAGAAGAGGATATCAATCTCAATCCTTTCTAAATGTTTAACATACTTAAGGAATATCGATCAATAAAATTGTCGCACCTTGTTAGCATAACTAATAAGCTATACTATATACGACGCAAGTTTGACTGCATTTACGGTCAAGCACAATCTATCTTTCTTTTTTTTTAAAGATTAAAATAAAATCAATAAACAAGAAAATATAAAACTAATTGAATTATCATTATCGCTTAGTTAGAGTTGTGATTTTTCCAAACATCCGTCAGAATTTTAAATGAACACGCTGCCGACAGGCCTCCGAATGGGAGAGCTCCTTAACGTCTATTTTTCGTGTGGGCCTGAACATTGGGTACGGGTACGAAACACATATACATATATAAACTTCAGAGGTTTGATGTTGATCGGGTAATTAGTTTTCTCGAATCGTTAATTTCCTCCATACCTATATATGTACATATATTTATTGGTAGTGGTAAATAGCTTAATTATTTCAAGCACACACCCATTTCGATTAGAGAAATCCCGTTTGATTGGTGTTTAGCAGCATATACCTAGACATCGCCTTAAACAAGACCGATCACATTCGGCAAGACTTGAAGGACTCTTTAATTAGCCACACTACAACTACCTGAAGTTTAGAAGGCAATTAGGTTGGTAAATGTACATAAATCCTGTATGTTGCCAACTTAACAAATTGTCAACATTAACTTTATGTCAATTGATTATACATTTATCGTTCGCTTAAGTTAAAAGTGTTTTTTTTTTTTTTTCTCCTCAGATGTTTGTTCGACCATTTTGTTAATTTTGTATTTCATCTCAATTTTTGATATTCGTTATTTTTAAACAATTTTAAAAAATAAGACATACGATTATGTTTTATTTAAACTGTTGTGATATGTAAAATCACATCTTAATCTAAAATAGGTAGTTCTAGGAAATTATTAGATATTAAAAAAAAAAAGTTTTCATCGATGCGACAAAGCTTAAATTATGGTTTGTTATGTATTAATTAAAATTTGAATAATTTTAAAAACGTGTTTCAACACTTAGCATATGCATACGAGTATTATGATTTAAGGCTGTATTCAGATTCTGGTCTTTAGCATTATGTTGAAAGTTCTGTGGCTTAAATGTCACAATTATGAATTAAA
Organism: Scaeva pyrastri; assembly: GCA_905146935.1. Classification (NCBI taxonomy): domain Eukaryota; kingdom Metazoa; phylum Arthropoda; class Insecta; order Diptera; family Syrphidae; genus Scaeva; species Scaeva pyrastri. The sequence goes on from LR989929.1 coordinate 53,011,474, forward strand.
TTGACGAGTAAATTAGCATTTGCATTATTAAAGGTTAAGTATTCGGATAGTTAGTGTCTGAACAAGTTAAATTTTTTGTTTCTTAATTATTGTGTTCTCGGATCAGCTGGCATATTAATGGTAAATGAAGTGTAAGTGGATATTATTCAAATTATATTACGTTACGGAGTTAATGATTCCTGGAAAATATAAATTAAATTAATAATTCTAATTAAAAATTTAAGTTGCTGTTTTATTTTATATTTTGTATTTATTTTAAATATTAATAAATTTGGCAATGACATTCAAAAAGTTTTAAGAAAAATAACTTTTGTGCTTGACTATTATTATAATGGTTTAAAATATGTATTCATAGAAAGAAAAATCTTTTCACTTGAAGCTTAGGTTAATTAAATATGTTTTAATTCAAGGAAGTGCTTCGTAAAGGATATTTAGGTTTTATTTTATAATGGCTGAAGAACATACGGATTTTCTCTGCAACCCAATTTTGACAATGGAACGGAAGCCCTTTAAGATGAATAATTTTCTTTCCTTTTGCAACATTTTTCACTGATTCTTCGTTCCTATTGATAGTAGCGTAATTTTAGCTTAATTATTTAATTAATTAATAATTTAATTAGCTTAAAACCTTAGTTGACAAATTGGCTATCCAACGCAGAAAGAATTTTTCAATTCGAACCAGGAGTTCCTAAAAACTCTTCAAAACAAACTCTTCAGCTTTATATATTAGTATAGATATAGATAAACATATGTTCATATGTTAATTATGTGTACTGAATATTATTTGTCATAATATGTATTTTAAATACAGATTAAAATTAATAAGTAAGGAGTCGACACGTTTTGATTAAAATGTTTTGTTTTTTAATTACAATACTGGAAAGTGATGGTCATGACTCATAATACTCAAAAACAAAATCCACGATTCGTTTGAAAACAAAAATCTATCCTATCCAATGCGTGCCTTCTGTTCTTTTTTTAATACGATATCCCGCTGGCTGATTAGTGAAAAAAAACAAAGTGTTTGGTGATGTTCGACTGCGAGAAGAACAACTGGTCAAACAATTAAGGTAATGGAGCATGAATACCTTGGGTCAATAGTAGCAAACTTTGACCTCTTAAGCGCAAAGCAAGTCGCAAGTAGAATTGATGGCCCCGTCCATCCTTACTTGGAGGAACTGCGCAACTGAATGGCGAAGGCAAGGTGTTCGTCACGATCGGAATAAATGAGAGACTCCTTTGGTCATTGGTCATTGGTTATGAATCATTATAGGAGAATGGTCATTTTTGGTCTTTGGTCATAAATGGTCATTGGTCATTATAGTTCATTGGTCATTATAGGTCTTTGGTCATAAATGGTATTTGGTCATTGGCCTTTACAGGTCATTGGTGAAAGGTCAAAGGTCAGAGGTCAAAGGTCAACGACCAATGACCTATATTAACCAAAGACCATTTATGAGCAAAGACCAATAATGACCAATGACCATTTATGACCAAAGACCATTTATGACCAAAGACCATTTACATATGACCAAAGACCTATATTTCTCCTTTTGGTCGTAGCGTAATTTTGTATAGATTAAAGTCTTCCTCGATAATCCATAATGCAAAAAGAATTTTTCAATTCGAACCAGTGGTTTCTGAGATTAGCGCGTTCAAACAAACAAACTCTTCAGCTTTATATATTAGTACTAGCTTTTACCCACGACTTCGTCCACATAAGATTTTTTGTTTTCTACCGGCTGTAAGTCCCCCTGCAACAATGTCCCACTATCGTGTTCCGGTCCTCAACTTCACATCAAAATCTGACACGATCACGCTAGATTTCAGTGGGAATGAGGTATTTTCCCACCGTAAAAATAGCCTGTGTCCGTGCCTAGGATCCTATCATTAAATTAACCAAGTCTTATAAAAATCCGTTCAGACGTCAAGGCGTGAATGAGGTAAGCTTTTAAAACAAACGATTAAAAATCACTAACTTAGTTAGTTTTCTGCCTACTTTCTACCCCCTAAGTAGGTACGATGACGTGATCATTTTGATCTTATATCCGTTTTTAGGTAACAATCTATTACCTTACTAAATTTTATCAAAATCCGTTTAGCCGTTTGGACGTGGAAGAGCAAAAGTCCCAACAAAAACGACTAAAAATCACTAACTCAATTTAGTTATCTGCCCACTGCCTACAGCCTAAGAACGATGGCGTGATTATTTATAGCCTATGACCATTTCTAAGTTATCATCTATCACCATACCAAATTTCAACAAAATCCGTTCAGCCGTTTAGGCGTGAAAGAGTAACAGACAGACAGACAGACAGAGTAACTTTCGTATTTATAATATTAGTATGGATTCAAATCTCAGATGGTGTACATGCTTATCTATATATTTTCTTATTCATTTCAAAAGTTCTTAATTTTTAACATATTGCGATATTTATCATTAAATCATTCGAAATTTAAATACAATGAGTGCTTCGTCGGGTGTCATGAACCTAGCGCTAGGGCAATTCCCAAATACGATAAACTTACATTATATCCTACCCATGAGATCAGTACAATCGAAAAAGAGTATACATAATGTACATTTCTATACCTACTTTTGAAAACCATCACCTTTTTTCCACGCAATTTTATCTACAAGATTTTGGATCATGCAGTTTTAAAATACGATTTTTATTTCAGTCACTAATTAAATGATCTTGAACACATCTGGGCTATACATAGTTTGATGGAACTCTAAATAAGTTTCAATATGCAGTAAAATTGAGTTAGGTTTCCATTTAATAACATAAATACTTTTTTCTCATCTCTTAAAACAAGAAATCAAAATTCTATCTCAAAATATGTTAAAGAACAATCAAAACGATCTTGTCCTTATTAAAATCCTGGACTTTTTTTAAAAGGGCAAACGTAAGTTGGATCCTATACTTTTCCGGTTGCTTGAAGTGTTTGCTACCAAACCAACCCTAGAGTTAATATTTGATTTTTGAGCTGATCATTTTAAAGATATTGTCAAGTGGTGCCTAAAGCACATTATTTATACCGGCTACTGTTTTTTTTTTTGCATTGTAATATTCCAAGAAAAATCGAATTCGAGTTGAAGTCATAAAATTTGATTGCTAAGAGTAAGTGCACCGCTTGAAGCATTTCTTTAAGTCTCTTTACAGTCTGTAGATTGGTGTTAATCCTAATATTTATTTTAAATATATTGTAAGTCAAATTTAGAAACCAATATAAACTAGTGTTGTGTTCAATTTATAGACTTTTCGCTATGAGCAATTTTATAAAATTAAATTTACACTCATAAAAAAAAATATCGGGCTGATAATGATACATATTTATTGGAACACTTAAACAAATCATCAACATTTATAAAATGTAAAATAGTAATCAAAAATCACTGTCATAAAGTCATGAAATTTCAAAACGATAATAATCACCCTTAGATTATCAAGATTTAAAATATATTGAAATTGCAATAAAATTAATTTATGACTAATAAATATATTTATCTTCCTTCATTTAAATTCATTACGAAACAATTTCTCCCTACAATTACCAATTAGTCGGCTAAAAATCAATAACTTACCTATACTCCCAATAAAGATCACAAATGCCGCTATTTTTGGCAACTCAAACAAAGTTTAAAGTTTCGAAGTTCCAAATTTTATCTGCGTTTTTTTTTTCGCAGGTGAGACGTGCGAAGTGGGGTTGAATGGGCGAAAATTAAAAAATACATAAAACAATCAATGACATTATTCTCTAGGTGAAGGTGTATCTGTATGGGTATACAAAAAAAAAAATAAAACATTTATATTGCTTGCTGTGGCTATTTAAATTCTATTTAACTGAACCAACCGGTTTCTTTGAAATTGAAATTTTAATACCCACTAAAAAAATTCATAGATAAGACTCAATAATAATTCTTATCTTTTTTAAAAAAATACTTTTTGTCTGAATCATCAAAAATTATCATCATCATCATCATCAGTGTTATCGCCATCACACACCAGCACAGCACATATGCAAAATCGAAGAAAATCGATTCGGACATTTAATAGTATTGTTGTTTCTATTTCAACCTTTTAAGCTACCGGGCTTGGACCAACTTATGCTGGGGCTTAGGGCTTTTTTTTAATATTTTATTTCGATATAATGTTAATGAAACAACCGCGACTGGCGACAAAACGAAGACCTCTGATAAAAATAAAGAAGCGGACAAAAAATAAACCGAAACAAGCTACAAAAGTATCTGTCATGAATAACACGATTAACATGGATTATCCAGCCGGTTGAACGGTTGAGCGGTTGAACGGTAGGGCCGGCTATCGAAGTTTAAACAGGGTTTGAGATTCGGTGCGGTTTCCAGTGTTGGCAAGACTTTGGATTTTCATTTTCAATTTTTATTTTCCACCTAAACAATGGAAAGAAAAGTAAAAATTATATTTAAATGCCTAACTGTCACTGTCACAGTGTCACCATCACCGCACCGGTCGGTATTTTGTGTCTAATCAGATACCTACAGCTCAGACGTTAGGAGTTGTCAAACGCAGATCGCCTATCTTTGGCTTTTCTTTTCCATAATTTCCCAATTTAGTTGCTGATTTATGGGATGTTGGACGTTTTCCAAGAGTGTGGTGGAATTAATTCCGAAACATTGTTAATTGTCCCTTTGATTTCTATCGGTTCGGTTCTTAGTTCTTAGTTGTTAGTCTCTAAACGGTAAACGCTTTACCGGCCCGAGCCCGGCCAAAACGAAAAGACATATCAATTTAACAAAGTCCATAAAAAAGTAGAAACTCAGAATTCCGGGAGGGTGTTGGCCATGTTCATTAGTTAATTAATTGTTATTTACATTCACTGTTTTTCTATTGTGTGTCTTTTGTTTCATCTCGTTCAATAATAATAAAATTAATTAAACAAGACTTTCCTCCCGAGCTTGTTCCAGACGACCGATACCGACACTTACCCAAGTTCGAAATTCGAAATCAGGTGAATCAGAATGTAAGCGATCGCAGTTGAGGATGAGGAGGAGAACACTCCCACTTTGATATTTATGGGTTTATTATGAAACAATATGCGTGCCAGAAATAAAATTCAAAACAAAAAAAAAAAAAACATTGAATATTTAAAATCAACAAAATAAAAAACCTAATTATGAATAGAATTATTTATGTTGTTTATATCGCATTTATTCATGAAAGCAGAAAATTTACAATTAAATCTTTTGTTAGAAGTCATACTGTGTGCCATATCAATAAACCTTTATTCGAGTAGAAGCCCAGTTTGGTCAAATTGTATTTTCAAACCAACTATAAACTTGAGTTTATTTAAAAAATGTATTTTTTTGGCAGCATTATGGTGTTTTTATGATGTCTACATTTTGTGTGTTATTTGAAATTCAGAAAAATTTTCCATATTGATTTATTTAATTAATGTGAGTGTGTGTCTATAAAACAAAACAAAATCTAGTTTTTTTTTTTGTTCTTTAAATAAAAATAGAAATATAGAATCGATTAAATAAATTTGTTATTTTAAATTTTTGTATTTTTTATGTTTTGAAAAATAGTATGATTCATAATCTGGTTATTGTAATTTTTTTGTAAAAAAAAATTATCTATTCAAATTTGACACCCGGTTTTGGACGTCAACAGAGGGTGGGTCAGCAGTAAGCAAATCTCATAAAAAATTAGAATTAAATTTTCTAAGTTGTTTAATGTCTAGCATACAGAATTCATTATGTTAACCATCATGACTAACAAAATATTTTATAATATTTTAAATATTTCGAATTATGTATGTATTTCTAATGCCAGACATAACTTTTCCAGCGGGACAAAAAGTCATTTTTCAGAGAGTCTGATGGCAATCCTATTCATCGAAAATAATGGCAATTATAGCAGAAATCCTTTGATTAGGGGATCGAAACGTCAAAACTACTCAAACATTGTTAGGTCAATTGAGCCTTTTTTGAAGAAAGACCAAATTAATTGTATCTAAGGAGACAGAAATAAGGTTAATCTTCACTGTAAAACTTGACTGTGCGTTAGTTATTCATGCCACAACTAATGCTTAAATTGACATTTACATTTACAAACTTGTAAATGGGCATTCAAATCTGTTACTGTTAGATATCAATTCCTGTACAAATATATGGCACCAATTTTGAATAACATACATACATAAGTCAAAGATTATCCTAATTTTTCCTTTTTTTTTATTAAAGAAACGTTTGCCAAAATATAGGATTTTAAGTAAATAAACCTATATGCATATAGGGCCTGTTTTTCTTTTTATTTAATTATTAAAAACACAAGTTCTATACATATTTTTGTATATGATAATTTTATGACAAGTTGGCGGTAATTAATCAAATTTTTATATTTTAGTTTCTTAAGATTTTAAAGCGGTATTACTTAATTGACAGACATTCATAGATATCTAACTTTCAGATAAGAATATAAACTTTTATTTTGTTTAGCTTAATTTCGCAGTACCATATATATATATTTCAACCTTTAACTTCGTTTTTATTTGAAAAGTTCAAAAGTCGTATGACACAAATAATTTCCCAATCGATTATTAAATTTGTCTAAATTCTAATTGTAGAAACTTTATGGGCGTTAAATAATTGCGGGTTTAGACTTTCGAAAAAAATCCATCTCTCCGTCGAGTAACTTAATATCTGATAAACCTATAAAAAACGCCGTGCTTTTTTGTTAGTTTTCAGTTAGAGGTTTTTTATTTTTAACACCATTCCAGCATTCCTACTTAAATTAAAAAACTTTAATACAACGGATGTGTTTTAAAAACAGGTCGAATTTAAGTATTCCTAAAAATACAGATCGATTTGTGCTCTCAGAATTTGAAGTAAAACTTTGGAAGAGCACTTAAAGTTACTGGACTCAGCAACTAACAGTTCAATTCCATTTGCAAGGACACTATATACAACTAAGTTGCAGGTAACTTTAAGGCCCATCAGTTGCATAATCGTTATTAAATTTTTTATCCGTGGCTCAACTTTTACAATGGTCAATGCATAATTATGTACATAAAAATGTCTTTTACAATATGCTATATAAAATGATTTAACATTTAGTTTCAGTCAGTTTAATGTCAGTAAAGGTATTAGAAGACAAAAGTCAACTGAAATATTAGAACAAATTACTTACAAAAAATGTTGCCTCATGACTAGATTGCAATGGCCCAAATATTCTTCCAGTTTAAATAATAGCACTATCAACATATTTTATTAATAAGAAATTCATTTAATTAAATTTACCATTTTAATAATGTGAAAATACGTTGTATTTTTTAATGCTACAAATGTTTAATCTAGCTGACCTGTCCATTAAATTCTAATGATCAAAGTATCTGAGCCAAAATCGTTTTCCCCCACAAAATGGGCTACAAATTCATACCACAGGGTTTTGATGGTTCGAATATATGTAGTTCCAGAGACTTGAATTGCACAGTCATTTTATGACTTCTCAACTCAAAATGAACAATTGTTAGGTAGGTAGGTATATGAAAGTTAAAACTTCAAGGGAGCAAGATAATGAATCGATGGAAATTTCTTGAATTTAAGGCTGTGGTAATCACCATTCTCCACACTATTTTTGAAACTAATTACATAAGTGAAGAACTCAGATTGAAGGAAGTAGGAGAACACAGGTTGTCCAATTTTTGTGTTGTGATGTAATATTTTCTTTCGAAAGTGTCGGTATAATAACATTATAGAACTGGATAAGAATCAGTCAGTGAAAATCATGCCATTCTTTTGAGATTAGAATTATCAAATAACGGCAAAAATGAGATACATACATACATATTACATTTGACTAAATTTATTGTAAAAAACAAGACGGTTAAGCGAGCAGTATTCCGTTTCGTGTGCCTTCTCAGACAAAGTAATAATAATAAGTGTTCCGGATTGCAAATACATTTTTTGTACACCAAAATAGTTCAACACATTTCCTAGCTAAAGGACTTACTTAGTACTTAGATTTCCTTTACTAGGTCGATGATTTTCGTATTAAAATTGACTAATATGTGTGTTGGAGGATTCTTATTGACTTTACCTTTGGCCTACATATAACTCAAGAAACGTAAATTACTGCAACAATGTTTTCCAGTTATAGGTAATGTCTTCATCACCTTATCTCTTTCTCCGTTCTAGAGAAAGTACTCATCTTCCGCAGCAATTTTGAAGGCTTATCATCACATAGGTAATTTCTTTTACCAGTTTTAAAAATGGCAGGCTAACTTAATTCTCTATTTTTCTTTCTGACTCACAATCCAATCAAAATCAAGAATCAATTTTATTCAATTCCAATATATGTATACCAATTTAATTCAGTCTTTCTTCCACATTGAACAAACAACAAACAAAAACCTTTTGTCAATAAATTTAATAGAAATTTATTTAAGCCCTGCCGGCGACTGATCGTAATAAATCAATGAACAATACAATGTCCTATTTTTTCTAGATTTATTAATAATGCATGTAACAAGTTGTAAAAAAAAAAAGTTAATAATTCTAATTTCAAAAGGCGATTTATTTCTGTACAGTGCTAAAGAATTTTCACCATCATAAATTACCATAATTACACACTTTTTTATTTTATGACATAAATACCAGAAAAACATCTCACATTCATTTTATACGCCCACATCCTCCACTAAACTCTGTGATTAATCATAATTCATACATTAAACCGTAAACTGTATCGTTAAAATCTATCAAATTACCACTAAATCTCAGTGTGCGACCAACAACAACAAAAAGATACAAATTTGACATCTGAATCAGCAGCCAAAGCAATAACCTAAATGACAGACGCCATGCCACTCAGTCAAGACCCATAATAATTTGCTTGTATAGTGATGGTATAAATGGTGGCTCCAAAAAGAGTGTCGATTTCGAATATTAAAGTCAAACTTAACACCTACACAAAATCTAATTCAAAATCGAAACTAATTGAATATTAAAATAACACAGATTCGATTTTGTTTTAGTACTTTGAATATCGGTTTCGTTCATCGTCAAAGCACTTTAACTGTTTGAATATTATGCCTTCATTTGAAATCAAAAACCCTGATATGTCAATTATGTATAAAAAAAAATAAATAAGATGGAATATTATATTCGGAGTCAGACTTAAGGTATGCGGTAGTGCTTTGAGTTTAGACCATTAAAGTTTAATTCAAAAACGATGAAGATGAGTGTTAGGGAGGTATTTAAGATATCAATATTGAATTTATGCGTTAAAGAGCGAAATTATCAATTCACCACCAATACGAGTAATAATGAAACTTATACTTTTGTTATTGAAATTTGTTGTTTAATGAATATTGTTAATGTTAAGTGATATTTTTTTAGTCGGTGTCTTATCGGGACAAACAAATCTATTAAAGTGCTTAGAGCATCGTAGATATGTGGATTGTTGGTATTCGGCTTAAAAGTCAGAACTGGATTTAAACCTGTAGTAGGTGTGATTTCAGAAATGTCGGTTATTGGAGATGTTTTCTGTTATCTGTTGGTGGATAATTTTTGTTTCATAACGATTTGAAGGAATGCAACTTGATTTCAAGTTTTTAATTGTCAAAAAAAAAACACACACTAGTGACTTGATATTTTTATAAATTTTCTGCAAGTTAATATCTGTGCTCAGAAGGCGAAAGTTCTAAATTCCATTTGTTGTTGTTTTAGCTATTTTTTACTTAGGTATGTATTCTGTCCAAGACAAATCACTCTCTCTTAAAAATGGACAGTTATAAACATTCCTTAAAAAGAGTTAAGGATTTTTATCATTGAGTTAAAATTGACTTTCTGAAAAACTTAGAAGCAAGTCTTAAAAGCACAGATAATGGCCTAATGTTTTGTCACAAGGTCAACCAAAACAATTCCCTAAAGGATACTGAAAGGCTTTTCTAATTGTAATGGTAACGGAGGGGATATTTTAATAACAACTTTAAATCAACTACTATTTAGTACTGTACTGTACGTTAATTGACAAAGACTAAATTTAATACACCCTATGACCCTAAGTCGTATTTATAAACATTGCAAGGTTCCTAAAGTTACAAAAGTCCAAAACGTGATGCATTTTAACTAAGCCCTTTAAGAGGTTGCTTAGAACTAAAATGATATATTTTTTTAAATGGCTTCACGCAGCGTTGAATAAGTCCTTAATAAATGCTTACACCCTTCATAAGTGTTGTTTTATTGAATAAATGAAATACTACTTTCTAACTTAAATTATTTGCATCGATACTTTTGAAAAAATTAAACATACTTAAGTTAAATGTTCCATTAAAAATGTATTGTATTCTATAAATTAAACAAACATTTTTAAGATATTTAAGTAAAATTAAGGAAATATAAAAAATCGTTAATTGTATAAGAAAATGTATTTTTTTGTTCGTCAATATTAAATGGATTGAAACTTAATACAATCTAAAGGAATTGAATTTTCATAAAAGATTTTAAATCAAACTTTTAAAAGTGAAACTTCATTTGCAAGTTCTGATGGCTTAAGATCTAACACATGCATATCTAGGTAGGGAAGTTTTTCGTAAAATAAATTAACTTGGTCAGCAAAAATTGGGTGCTAAGTGTCGAAATTGCCATAATTAGTATAGGAGTGTCTTGTCAGAGATATATTTTAAATCTGACCTGGTTGAACTAAAGCATGATAACGAACACTCTGGCATCGATTCGATTAAATGTAGGTCCTCCCTTTTCCTGTCATACAGGTACACCGAATTGGTTGATGGATCCAAAAACATCTTACTTACTTAATCAGGCTCCCGACTCTGTCTGAGACACGATGGCCTTCCATCCTCTGCGATCCCGAGCACGTTGCTTCCAGTCATCCAGACCAAGCTTTGTGGCATCAGCGATGGCTTGGTCTTTAAACCAGAGGTTCGGTCTTCCTTGCCGTCTCGAACCAGGTGGCTGGGATTCAAAGATTCTCTTAGCTTGAGTTTATTGTTGTCCATTCGCTCAATGTGGCCGAGTCAATAAAATCGACGTGTTTTTACTTTCTTGACAACGTCCACAACTTTGTACAGCTCATAGAGTTCGGGGTTGTATCTTCTCTTCCATTCGCCTCCTTCGCCTACAGGACCAAATATCCGACTAAGAATTTTTCTCTCGAAAGAGCCCAATAGCAGCTCTCCCTCTCTGCTTATCGTCCAATACTCAGCACCTAATAGCAGGACTGGCAGTATAAGCGTTTTGTAGAGCAAGCATTTTGTCTTTCGAGAGAGGAGTTTTGAACCCATTTGTTTTGCTAAACTGAAGTAGCAGCGGTTTCCTGCGTACTATCTGCTCCAGAACGATATTGTAGAAGTCACATGATCATCTGATTGACGAAACGCTGTATAAGTTTGGAAGAGTTCAGAAGAACAATTTCCTAGTTGTACCTTGCATCTTGTATTTTCCAGAGTTACACGACACAAATGGATTAGTTTTCCCGGGATCCTGATTTCGTCCATCGCCATATAGAGTTCTTGACGATGGATGCTATCATATGCTGCTTTGAAGTATATGAAGAAATGATGTGTCTCGACTTGAAATTCGTTGGTCCAAAAACATCAACGTTCATAAATGCCACTTAAATGCTAGGTAAAAGCGAAATTATTTAGTGCATTTCTTGGTAAATTTCAGACCATTTATGTCAAACTAGCTGACTCCGCCCTGTTCTTCAAATTGTGTGACAGAAGGTGTTTTAAATCTCCATATCCAGGTAAAAATAAAGTTTTGGCATTCATAACTGAACCAATAAGCGCATTTTTAAACAATTCGATTAATGATTTTTAAACATCTGGAAACGGAATTGAGTTTTTGTTTGCAAAATAATAACGTCTAGGTATTAGATCTTTTCTCTTCTTATAAAGGACCAACAATTTTTCGTAAATTTAACAGAATACAGCTAACAGCTCGAGACTGCTTTTGTCAAACACTCAAGAATGTACGTGAGTACTCAAAAGGACCATGAACAGCAGCAGCTTATACGATTAGATTTCTGGATTCAAAAAGCCTTGACAGAATAGATGGCATGAAGATACCAGCTCCAGTACACCATAAAATCCTATAACAGTACCTTATTTTTTTTAATATGTTGTTCCTTGTATTGCTCTTAAACCCAAGCTTCAAGCACTATTTTCCAAATCCAATTTATCACCAATATATAGCCCATATTACTCACAAATTATGTAGCTTTCTATTGGTAACAGAATTTTCAAAATCGGTTTACTCCCTACAATCTTACAAATTTTACCAACTCTTTAGAGAAACGATGGATTTAGGTACTGTGGCCCTTTTGTCAAGAATTCGATCATTCTAAACTTCAATCTTCAATGTTATGTCTGTTCTGTAAACAGTGCTATTTGGATTTTAAATTGTACAAAAATATATCAGTTGTCTAGTAAGTTTTGGAATTAATTTCATATCAAAATTGTGAATGTCAATTTTCTGAAAAAGTATTTTGATAAATGAAAATTGCCCATTTGTATTCATAATTTTTATTTTATTTATGAGAAAATTCTGAAATAAATACCTACTTGAATTAAATACCATATCTTTTTAAATTAAAAAATATTGTTTTTAAATGTATACAGCGAATAAAGTATTTTGACAAAACATTAATGCTAACAAAAAATGGTCTCATAACAAACAAAACTTACTATCTACGTTTTAATAAACTGATAGGGCTTCAAAATAACCCAAATATCTCTGAAAAACTTGGACTCTATTTCAATGGGGTTATTAAACTCTGATATTGATCAGATTTTCGCCCTGCTGTCAGCCATGTTTTATTATAAAGTTTTAAACTAAGAAATTGTTTTACAAATGTTAGAAATCATTTTCACTTTCACACTTAAAAAAAAAAACATAAAAATATTCACAAGACAATAAAAAATAATTTATTGACATTTTTGGTTATTGGTCAGAAAATTTATGAATAAACGGCAACGACATCCATGATGATCAACTATGACCACTGACATCAAAACATTGAAATTTATAGCAAAAAAAAAAAATAGTTTTGAAATTTGAACAACTCCTCCATCAGGAATCATCGGACATCGAAGCTCGTTAAAAACCTTTAAAACTACAGTTATTTTTTTAATAAATAAATAAAAGGTTGTAAATCGGATAAAAGAAGTTTTAATTAATTTTTTTTTGGAATGTGTGATGGTAAAGTGGGGCTGCTGTGTAATAAAACTTAACCTTGCAGACGCACGTTCGAAGCATGTGCGCAATGTCAGTTAACGAGGAGCTTGGGCGATAAAATTCGTTTCCTTACTTCGTTTCAGTTAAAATGTGAAGATGGCTTAAATGGATAAACCTTTTTGGAATGATGATCGATGGCATAAAAAGTTACAAGAAAAAAAATACAAAGAGGGGTACCAAAAAATGCCAGCGGCACAATTTGTACTCGTTGAATTAAAGTTGCGAGTACTTATTATTTTTTTTTTTTATTATTTATTTATTTTTCTTCGTCTTCTCGCAGATCTGACCTAGTAACGTTTGAAATTTCTTCATTTTTGTTTTTGTTGCCTTGATGTTGGTATTTCTTATTGGCACTTTGGCCTGAAATAAAAAATTTAAATAAAAATTTAGATATAATAAAAAAACAAGGGGGAACTTAAGTTGTTGACCCAAGCTATCAGGTGGTAAGTTCTTTTTTTTTTTGAACATTTGGAATTGGAATTGCTTTTATAGGAGCCAGATTAAAGTTTGTCGGGATTTGATATACAAATTTTTATATCATTTTGGTTGTGTGGTCTTTTTGAGTATGGATAAGTAAATGATCGAAGATAAAGACAAATCAAAGTGGAGTTACTACGTGATTCTTGATTCGAGTTGGAAGACATATTCAAGATCTTGAAAGGAGAAGAACAAAATTTATAGTGTAAGTGATCTGATGGGTTGCTGAAAAGAAGGCACTTATTCATAAATTTTAAGGGGCAAAGATAAGATTCCTATCAAGGCGGCTATTATAGTGATTTACGTGGGCGTAGAAATCTGATACAGGAGGGATTTTTTATTGATTTCAATTGTGTTATTTAAGAGAGTGTCCGTTTCTGTTGTATTTACAACAATAAAATCAAAATCTTTTTTTGTAATGAGTCTTGAAATAATGGGGTATAGCATTGTGAGGTGAAATAGGGTTGTCACTTTTGAAGTGATCTTATTGCTTGGCAACTCCGGTAGAATAAAAATAGTAAACAATCATGTTTTTTTTTGCTATGACATCATTCTTTTTAGAGTTTTCGTTCAATAAAGCTTTCCAAGATCAGGGATGTAAGCTCGTGAAATCAAGACTAGATGAAACGATTCTAATTAAAAAGCACTTGAGTCGAGATTGAGATGAAATAGCATACTACATTTCGAATCCAAATTTTCGAGATATTCGCTGAAAAGCTTGGAAAACATTTCTTAACTCGTCTCAGTTGATTCAAAATCAAAAAATATTAATTTCGGACTCGTTCTTAAATTAATGTTTTCGAAAAATGTTTAATTCTGAAAATTTTGAAAAAAATACTAAATTTTTAGATCAATTCCATTAAAAAACGCTGCTGTACATTAAGGGAATTTTTAACAACTAACAATTTGAGAATCAAATAATACCTATGTAACTTTGTATTAGAAAAATAAATTAACAATATTCAAAACCTTATCTCCTAAAAATTAAGCCCGAGAAAACTTGAGATGCAAAAAGACTGGTGAGGGTGTGGTTAAATTTTGGTTCAAAATATACTATACAGTCTCGTCTCTATTTCGTGTAAGGCGATTCTAAAGAAGTATTGTTCATCTCGGTTTTAAGAAACGAATTGCTATTTTTGTCGTCTCGTGACAAGCCTTAATCAGAAACCTCGTTAATCTTGTTAACTTCCCATAGGGAGTTATTGTAATCGGTCCGATTTGTCAAATTGAAATTTTTGACAAATCTGGACGTTTTATGGTTCCTAGAATCTAAATCCGTCATTTGTAGAGAGATGTCTGTGTGTGTGTGTACGTACGTTCGTACGTATGTACGTAAGTACATACGTACATGCAATGCAGAAAGGACTTTTAAAAAAATTTGTCGAACGGTTTTTTCACAATAGCAGTTTTTAAAAAAAGTGAAAATTTTGGTTGGAAGCAAATATCTCAAGAGTAGATAGTGCCATTGACTTCAAATAAATTTTATTGTATACACTGTAATGTGATACAGATTTGATATAAATTTTAAAAATTTCCAACTTACCGTTATTTTTTAAAAATTGAAAAACTAAAAAAAAATTTTTTGGCGCGAAAATATACAATGAAGGAAAAATGATATGCTCTTCAAAACTATTTTCTATTATCTGAAACGGTGTTCTTTACATCTTGTGAAAGTTTGAAAAAAATTCATTTGACAGTTTTTTTACAAAAAATAAAAAAGTACAAAAAATTCTTCAAAAAGTTGGTAAAAAGTGTTTTTTGACTTGAATATCTCGAGAATGAGCACCGATATTGACTTCAAACTTATTTATATTTATACAAAATACAATTATTAATATATGGTACAATTTTGACAAATATCGAATTGACAGTCTTTTTACAAAAAATAAAAAACTTAATCAAAAATTTACCAAAAAATGTCAAAAGTAGGTTTCTTGGCTTGAATATGTCCAAACTGGTCAATCATTTTAACTTCGAATCTATTTCATTTTTTGCGTAATAGAATTTTGAACATATTATACTTTTTTGACAAATATCGAATTGGCAGTTTTTTACGAAAAACTTAAAACCAAAACTGAAATTTACCGAAAAGTGTCAAAAATTGTTTTTCGACTTAAATATCATAACAACAAGCAATAATATTGACTTCAAATATATTTTATTTTTAACATAATGTATTTGTCAATACCTAAAAAATGATAAAATATTGAAGAATATCAAATTGACTTTTTTTGCAACAAATACAAAACTACAAAAAGTTAGGAAAAATTAGTAAATATTGTTTTTCCGCTTAAACATCTCTGAAAATTTTTTGTTAGTAAAATTGTTATCTATCAGCATCAAAAGTAAATCGATTAATATCAGAAACGCCAAGTTTTCAAATTATGCGTAATGGGAAGTTATCAGTGTGGGTCGCCCCAGCCTCTTTTTTTTTTTTTTTTTTTTTTGTTTTCAATGTATTAATTGTTTCAACAACTAAATCACCTTATTTGAAATTTTTGATTTTTACGAGACCCAGAAGAGACGAGTAATTGATAGGTCTCCTAAAATTTCAAAATTGCGACCTAATTCTGATACGGTATTATATCATTTGAGAAATGTAAATTCCGAACACCGAAGAGGAATCGACAAACCTGGGTTTTCGTCAACACCACGGGTTACATGGCTCCGATTCTTCTCATCACTAACTTTTCCCAAAAGCTGAAATAATTCCACCACTTCTAGTATTGCGGACCAAGCAGTTGCTTCACCATAAACCAAAGGGCTTTATAGTTTTGCAAACCAAATTTTAGTTAATTTTATCAATTTGCTGAAGTTGCTGAAACGTGTATTGTTTATTTTTTTGCTATGGCTTAGTATTTACTTCTGAAATGTCAAAAAATGACGTTTTACAAGTGACAACTGATGCCTTCTTATTGGAAAACCCCCAAGAATATGTCCAATTAAAAAGCACCGAACTTATTTACAAATTTATTTATTTGTTTTTCATCAAAAGAAATTTCATTTGTAAATTTTTGGGTACTTTTTGTATATTTTCATTTTATTGACATTTCCCATGCTGATTAATTCAAAATTCCATTTAAAAAAATGAAGAAAAGAAAAAAAAAAGGGTCGTCAACCGATTTAAATTCATAAATTATATTTTCTCAGCCTTTTGCTGCACAAATACAAAACAAAATGTATGCAACATTTACCAAAAAAACTACGTCTTTTCATTTCTACTTACAAAAAATTCCCACCCATTTAGATTGAATTCCCAAAAATATTCAATTTGATAAGTCGGCATTGATAAACAATTTAAAGAGCTTTAAATTTATTAAAAGCAACATACATACATACATAAATAGTCATCATTCTGAAATTGATTACTTTATAATGATTCTTTGGAAAAAAAAAAGTTATAACTTTTATTTGTTTTTTGATTTGCAACAAACAAAACAAAAAAATTGGAAAGCACAAAAATTATTATCGAAAATGTTGCCCAACTGTCTGCGCTAGTAAAACACCACATCGATAGTGGGTTTTTTATTTATACAGTGGGACAACGATAAAGCAAAGATAGACAAATTTTCATTTTTATTGTTTAACACATTATCTTGTCCATACAGTTTTGAATGCACAGTTTTTGTCTGATTTCACACCATTTTACTAAATTTTTCCATATGTTTTTTTTTTTATAAAAACCTAACCTCAACTCTTACCGGTGATCCAAATTTCACTACTTTACAAGAATTGGAAGTGCCAATTTTTAAAAATAATAAATATTGGAAAAATTCAAGTTTTTCATTACAAATTTCTGTTTTTTTGTAAAATTTCAAACCAATTCAGTGAAGTGCAGTATCTCAGGAATCACTTGTATAATTGAAATAAAATCAACTTTCATGAATTTAAAGTTTCTGCCTAATTTTTTTTTGGAATTTAAAAAGGATTGAAAATTAGATAAGTTTGTCAGTGTAAAAAGGGTGTAGTACCTAAGAACTTAGGAAACAGTTTCAGATTGCCCAATAAGTGGGACAATTGGCCTGGTTTCTTTTTAAACTATTTTGGACTTAGTTTATCCCACTGTGAAGCGCATGTCACATCCATAAGGTATTTTCACTCTTGCTGCGGTGATAAAAGTCGATGACAAGCTCTGTGTGACTGTGACTTGACTTGAATGGGCTCTGATCTTCCTGCATGCGCCAAGCACCAGCAATATGCACCAGCACCAGCACCATCAGGCACACTTTGAAGTTCCAACTGAGGTTGGTTGTATTTTTCCAAGAATTTCACTTTTAGAGCCAATCCGTGGGAAAATTTATTTTTCAAAGTTCCATCCGTCGTCGCCGCCACCGCCTCATACCTTTCTCAGATAAATATGTCTCTGGAGTACCGACCGAACGAACGGAGACGCACGGATTGCATTTGTGTCGACTCTGGTGGCATAGGCATAAAGCACAACAAAACAATACTGCTGGCTTTGGCTTGACTTAGGCGGCTGGCTGGCACACTGGCTCCCCGCAGCGGTTTGGCGACCCACCGTTATATCGGTCGTTTCATTAAAATAGGCGACACACACAGCACTCGCAGTCGCAGCTCGTAGGAGTGCATCAGCACAATACACATTCATAATTTTACAGATTTTACAGATGCATCGATGGCGGTATAAGCGGCTCTATAAGCTTTGACGGAACATGGAAGGAAATTTACGTTATCGCCGCCGCCCGGTACGGTATACGATGCTCCAACTAGGAAGACGGGCGGCCGGCAGTCTCAGGTATGAGCTCGAGGAAAATGTGAAATTTTATGAATGGAAATTGTTTTATGGTTGTTGGTTATGTTCGCTACGGTTTCTGAGGAAATGTTCCAGTTATCGTATCTGCTTTATTAAAATGCTGATAAGTTTCGAAGAAAACTAACGGTTTCCCATGATTTGACAATTTCAATTTTTCCTTATGAATGGAGGTGAGTTTTTTTTTTCTCAATGAAATTAAGGTACACATTTGTTTATTTGTTTGGACTGCTCGAGCTTTTGGAATAGTTAATTTTTTTTATTGTTAAATCAAACATAATTAGAAACTGATGTTCTATGGCTTCAAAAAATATTCATTCAATTTTATTTAAGGTCTGGGATAAAGGGAGACCTACAGCGATCTATTTCCCGCCCAAAATTAGTTTCGATGACTTTTGAAAAGTTATTACAAATTTGTGGGAAAAAAATCTTCTTCGATCATCAGTTGGTATAATTTCAAATGGATGCATTTTTATTGTTTAATATTTGATCAATCTTGAATGAATCTTACCAACGTTAGCAGATGAATTAACGAAATGTTTTGAATAATCGATGTTAAAAGTTGTGCTCCAGGAAAACTCCACAAGAAATAAATACAAATTTTACTGCGACACTCAAAATATTTTGTCTAAAACAACTTCGTAAAACACAAGTAAATATTTTGACGAGTCGTAGTTTTGAAGATCACATTTTAAAAACTCAATCAAAGTCAAGGACCAAATCTTTGCTAATCTTTACTGACTCCAGTGGTGTATCAGAAATGACGTATGAAGGATTAATATAATGTGTAACTGTTCCACTTTTGAAAACAAACTAAAACAAAGTGACAACTTTTATACAAGAGAAGATAATGGCAATCCGAATACAACTCATAAAGCAAGCATTTCGAATTTAGAGCTGAACGTCACAAAATATTTTAAAATATAATAAATAGAAGTGGACCTAAATTGCTTCCCTGAGGAACACCTTAATGATTAAGGAACTCCTTTACATTCTGCTTGACTTTCATCAACTAATTTTTTAACCACTTCAAAAGATTAAATTAAAAACCTTGCCATGTCAAATTTCTTAGAAAAAATCGGTCGAAAAATTCTAAACTTGGTTTACGTGTTCAATAATTTTAATAAAAAATAGGTTAGGGTGTCGAAAACCAGCGATTCATTGGAGATTTTGTATATTTTAAAGTCGAAAAGTATTTTTTACCATTTTCAAGTATAATTTGATGTAGGTAGTTTATTTTTATGTTTTGTCAAAAAACTGGCAGATTTTACAATAAATTTGAAGTCTTTGTCGTTGTTCTTTTTTCGAAATATTCTAGTCGAACAATATTTTTCCCAAGTAGGTAGACTTTAGTAGATTTTTATTTTTTTGTAAGTAAAATGTCAACCAAATTTATTTGAAAAATTTATTAACTGTCAAAAACTTTATTTTATGTCGTAAAAAATTATTTCAAAGTAATATCACTTTTGGTTCTTTATACATACATAGATATTCGATATAAAAAGTAATTTTTGCAGTTTTTAAGTCAATAGCATCCTCTGTCATTCTAAACTGAAAATATTCCTCCTGACCTTTGATCGGAAAATGCTGGTTAGCTAACTTGAGGCTTTTAAAACTTAAGGTACAGGTTTCTGCTTACTTCCAATGAATAAAAACCATTAAATTCTACACAAATAGTGATTTAGTCTTGCTATAAGTTGTTTTCACAATTCAACAATTTAATTCAACAATATCTAATCAAAGTTGTCAAAAGAAAACAATGTCAAAATAATCCATCAAGTCACTTTACCATACTTCAACACCTCACTGCATCTGTCAGTGTCGCAAGTTTCACAAAAAAAAGAACGATTTAACTTAATAGCGCTGATGATTTGAGCCGAGGGAAAAATTCGTCACTTAAGTGGCATGCCAGATGCCTAGATGGCGCCTATTTGAAAATCTCCAAATGACATGAAGCTAAAAAAAAGTAAAAACAAATAAAACCCCTCTCTGATGCTATTGCATAAACTTTTGCCTATAATCGCTGCCGTCGCGTCGCGTCGCGTCGTCGTCGTCGTCGGTCGGTCGGTCGGTCGTCATCTCTTAGTTGCGCTGCTGTGCACCGTCACCGTCATCATCATCGGCATCACCATCATCGATCGTACTTATTTGAAATTTATTTTATTGATTATTTTTCTTACCGTTCATTTGCTTTTGGCCAAATCTTTTTCTACAAAACGTTAATAAATATTCGGCGCTGCCGAACGAAACTGCTGCGCTCAGCAGCTCAATGCATGCCGGTGCGGCGCACTTACATAACACGGCGAACAGCGCGCACACAGAGTATAAAGATTCCTATAACCTGACATTTTCGACGCGAGTTCGTGATCTCCATAAAATCGAAAAGAAAAATCGATTCATCGATTTAATCGATGGAAAACCTCAACCTGGACCGCAGACTGCAGTTGTCACAGTGACAGCCAGCCACAGCCAGAGCACAGCGACCCGACACCATCACCACTGCACCGTCATCGTCAGTGCTGTTCTGCTGCTGCATATGTCTTCCTATCTGTCAGCTCACAGCGAGTTTTATTGTGTCTTCTTGCTGACTTAATCCATCTATCTATCTTTAATCAAATCAAGTTTCAGCTGAAGAGATAATTCGATTCCGATTCCATTCGTCCATCATCAATCTGATGGATATTGAAGATGGGGCCAATGGAATGCGGGAATCGAGTTCGAATGGCCCCCCGCTGTGGTGTCGAAAAAGTGATTTTCTCACTTTTTAATTCATCTATTTGGTCGACCGACAGCAGCAGCGTGGAGCGGCGCTTTAATGATTAAAATGATTAAACTTGAGCACAGTCACAGTTGCTGTCACTGAAAAGTCACACTCTGAAGGTTGGCGGGAATCAAATAATTACGAGTATTTCCAAATCAAATAATCAATCTTAATTCCGTCTAATCGCTAGGAGTTGTGAAAGAAGGCGACCTCTGGCGGCAAAACCCTTTCTATGTATGTATATGTTAATTTTTCTGTTTTGTATCTTATTTATTCTAGCGGATGCACAAGCACATGTTCAGATAAAGTCTCAATCATCAATAGATAGATCGATAGAGATAGATACAAATTCGGTTTTCTTTTTTTTGGTCTTCTATTGTTTCGAGTGAAATTTGTAGTGGTTCGGTCTTCGCTTCGGTGCCAAAACCTATAGATACTCGACGGCTATCTTAGACCCGCGAATGCGCGCTGGGGTTATAGATTATATGTGCTTTTGTCTTATATTCCATCACCTTTGCTTGAAAAGATCGTGATCACGTGCTGCCCTGACTCTGTAGCTCGGGCTCGGAATCAGGGTCTGGCTGTCGAAAAAGATACAACACCATCGATTGTTTTGTGAGCGATCGAATGCCGAATTGTATCTGGCAGCATCTGAATATATGTAGGCACGTTCTTTATATTATATACCCCTAATGTCTTAGCTGTGTTATGATTTCGTTTTAGTTGTGTTTAAAGTTTGTCTTTTGCACGTTGCTGATGGCAGGTAAGCGCATAAATCTAAGTCTCTTATATGTGCGGTTCCAAAAGCAAATAATACTTTGTTGCGAGTACAAACAAAAAGTGTGTTTCGAATGAATTTTGACAGCGGAACAATGTTCGACCTTAGATACATACATATACTCGAAGACTTTGAAAGCTATCCGCAGTGAAGTAGAAATGTTGAAGCACCACCGCTGTGGATTTTTGTTCGATTTTTGTCACCCCTTATTGAGTTTGACTTTAGGTTCAATATCAGGATCGTGAAAACAAAAAAAATAACATGTTTTTGGTTTCAATTGTAATTTTATACAAACTGAATTTGACAGGAGAAGTGTGACATAGAATTAGTCGTCGCAATGGAAACCTTCGATGTGGATTTCGAATTGATAAGACTGCAATTTTCCTTAAATTTGAGTAAACTACACTTAAGCATTTTCTATTGAAATTTAGGTCACCCTGTAAATTACGAAAATCCGCAACATTTCAAACTTTTTTATTGAGTTGGGAATCATTAATTGAACATTTTATTTAAATATTGGAATTTTTTCAAACCCAATACATTTAGTTCTTTGTAAAGTTAAACCATTGACCATTGAATGCGTTAAGTTATGAACATGTTTACTCAAGGAAACATTTAAAAATAAAACCCATAAAAACACCCTCAAGCTGTCATGATATTTTTTTAAGTTATTATATATTTTTTTCTGTGGTCAATCGTGCGAATGCAATTCAAATATTATTGAATGCATTACAACAAAAACAACAAAATAAACAAGATGTGGTTATGGACAATGAAATAATCATAAGTTGTGTCGGGCGGCTTAGCTTCTAAATGTCTAAGAAAGAGTATGGTATGGACAATGGACATTATGGGCAGTCGACCTTAAAGTCTATAAATTAGAAGATCGTGTGATATAAATGGTAAATTTTTAAACATGTAAATGCAGCAACTAGTACTAGGTTATTTAACTGCAGGTTTTGATGGCCTTACATTTTTTAGCCAAAGTTTACCAGTTAGAGCTTAAATTTGTTTCAGTTGTATCATAAGCTCGTGACACTTGATTTTTGTAAAACTCAAAACATTGTCCAGCACATTTGAGATGGTCACATTTAGAAACACTTTTTAATTATATGTCTTCTAAAAATCACTATTTTAAACTGTAGTGATAAAATCAGATAAATCAGATGTATTTATCTTACTTCACATGTGAATAACTGATGGCGCTAGAAACACCAAAAGAGGGAGAAAAAATCCAGTGCATCTCAAACTTAATTCTCCCTATTATTGAAGTGTCATTATTTTTTATTTTTATTCATTCATTCTGTAACCACGAAATAGCAAACAACTAATTAAGAAAAGTCAAGTCCTTGTTAATCATAAATTTAAATAATAAAATTGTGATTGAATAAAATATAACCATTGAGCTTTTATTAAAGATCAAAATATTGGTGACCCACCCCGACGCCGAAAAATGAATTCGGTCAGCAAAAAGTTGCAGAAAAATACCACGACAACAAAAAAAGGAAAATTCAGTGTGCGGTAGATTGTTGCGGTACATTGCATCCACCGAAATTTTTGCAAGTACCACGGCACATAACGGCACACACACCGTAATAATATAAACAGCTAACGAAAATTACGTGCAAGGACATTTTCTTGTACCGCCACCTTTTCCGTTAGACTCGATTTGTTACTTAGAATATTATAGTACTAAATTCTTCAGTGTGACTCGAACTATGAACTTAAGAATTGCAAAAGTATGAGTAAATACGTATAGCCAACTATTAAATATGTTTTGAAGAAATTTGAGAAAAAAGACAGATTTTTTTAAAAGTATACTAAGTCGATAACACTAAATTTCTAGCACAATTTATACTGACCATGTATGGATAAAATTTAATCAGAATATTCAGCAGTCTGGTTACTAAAATGAAATGTTAACCCTTTTTATTAAAAATTGAATTTAATTCAAAAACCATTGAAGCATTAACACATTCGTGAGACAAGACGAAAAAAAAAACCATCATAAGCAATTTCATCGTCCTCATTATTGACCCCAATCAAACATATACCATTAAACGATTATTAAAATTTAACATGAAGAAATCAATAGCCATTGAGCATGAAAACATTGCATTGCACAGAGGTCCACTGCAGTGGTGTGTGGGGGGAAGGAATATCATTACTTAACTTCCGGCGCTCATGCATTTGAGTATAAATTCAAATACTGGAATATAGTATTATCCTGAGGGCACCGCCACCGCACCACCACCACCGGTGGCATTGATAGGTTTATTGCTTCTCACACGATTAGTGCAGCAATGTTTCTGTTTTTTTTTCACAAAAAAAAGTTAAATGCATCTACAGGTAAAATTTATGTCTTTAGTTTTTTGAAATTCGTCATCCGTGTAATGTGTTCACCTACAAGAGCACAGCACCTATGAGTTAAATTTTTTTGTTTTAGTAAACTTTTAAGACCGGGGGGCATGTAAGGCAGTAATAATTTTTTAAATTACATCAATCAATATAGCAACGTATAAGTTGTAATTAAAAGTGACTTTTGCATGCATTTGATGATGATCAAATTATTTTCCATGAAAGAAAAAAAACAAATGCAAAGTATGGGAACGAATGAGTTTTTAATCGAGTTGCACAGATAGAAACGATGAGTTTAATTGGTTTCATTGCACACAATTATAAGCTCACCAGTAACAAATGATTTGTGACTGATTTTATTCCTCTCAATTGAAAACATTATACAACACTCATACATATGTTGTGTTGTTGATCATAATCAGTGATCAAAATAATTGACTTTGGAATTTTGATAAAAAACAACTAAGTATTGTAGACGCAGAAAACTAATCTCGAAAAGAGAAGATTTTTTTGGAGGGTTAAAAAATAAAGACTAAAAACATTTAACAATAACTTTTTTGACTAAGGTTTGTTTGTTAAAAACGAAAACATCACAATATTCTATTTTCATCAACTTTTGAAGTTGTTATGTTAAACACTACCGTTTTTAATTTCCAAAAGGATTTTCCATGCTCGACTACCAATAAAAGACGACACGACATTCAAAATAAGGGCCTAAATTAGATTTGTGTGTGTGTTTTCAGTTTATACTTTTTATAATTATATTTAATAGTTTCACTTCGTCTCGCATCAATTTAATGCAGAAACTCAAGTTAGGGAAAAATATTGTTGTTACTTATTTAATTTTACATGCAATTTTTTCATAGTATGTAAATGGTAGAGTGTACTACGTAAGTTTAATAGAAAGTGGATCGAGTGGAATTACAGCTGAAGTTCATGTCCTAGTTTTTGAAACCATCTGTTTCGTTGTACTGAATGTAAAACAATAACCGCAGATTGCATCAATTTTTATGTAAAACTTGTTGAATGTTTAATCCTAAAAAATTAGCATACGTACTTTTTAAGACTACAATCTATCTCTGTGCCAAATTTCATGTTATATATGTATACTTCAAATATATAACTATTCGATAATAATTAACGGTAACACCAAAAATTGAAAATGTAAAAATCACTGTATTTCGGTTTACTACAAACTAAATTTAATCTGTACTTTAGCCTCAGCAACATGTGGTGGTTATGCTATCAATTTGTAGCTTTTATGGAACGTTTAGATGTTTGACATAGCGCCATCTATTGAATTCTTAACTTACTCAATCCAGTGCACAGATGTCGCTTTCTGATAAAATCGTTTGGAGCTAACTTGTGACTATGAAATAATAGACAAATAATTTACAGTAAAATAATATTGTGATCATAAATTGAGATGTTAACTATCCTATCTTTTAATTTGGATCAAACTGCATGCGGTGTGCAAATTTGATTAAAATCGGCTAAGTAGTTTAGAAGTCCATCGCGGACAAACAACGTGACACATAATTTTTATACATATATTAAGATTAAGATGTACAGACATATAGATGATAACCTCAAAACACACGGTTTGGTCGAACTTTTTGCAGTTTGTATTTTTATGTTATTAAACTGCCCAATCAATATCTGTCAAAATCTGACCGTTTGTTGACAACTAAATAATGTAGAAAATAAAATTGATTTTTAATTTTACCAGATGTCAAAAACGTCCTTAAAAGCCCTTTCTGCAATTTTTGAAGTAATAATCTCTTTTTGCAATTCTCAAAAAATGGTCCTGAATTTTCAATTATTCTTCTATTCTGCCAATCGTTAATAATGTAAAGGTATACGACGACGTAAAGTTAAAGTTCTCCAGAATCGCTTATTAAAATAATATGGGTCACCTGGTCGTATACGTTTCTTTTTATTTAAAATAATTTTATTTTTTCAATTTGTGCGGAGTAAAATAGTAAAAAGGAAATAAAACTTCAACTCATTAAATAAAAAGTATTAAATATTTCTGGCACAAAATACGCATTTGTAATTTAGCAAAAAAAATTTAAAATAGATATACCTACTTAACTCAATATCTATTGAAGTGATTTAATGTAATAAAACAATTTTAAATTTGAGTTAATATTACTGTGAGTACGTGCTAATTAGTATTTTCCTTATACCTAACAATCAATGATGCGCTTCTAACTTTTTGCTTTTCTATGTAAAACTGAATCAAGTCATCATACCTTATATCAACCAAAAACCATCCAAAATACATGCTTTATTCTATCTTAATTTCGTTCCGCTTTTAACTAATTAAACGAACCGAAAAATCACATAAAGCCATCATGTCAAAATGGCTGACAAAAGTGAATGTGTATCTGTATGTGTCTTTTATATTATACCTAGATACTATTTTAGCTAACTTACTCGTAGATAGATATACCCAGTAGTTGCCATCTAACCATACAAAATGTTTTTTTTTAATTCTAAAGTTGATTCGTGCTTTATATTCTCTGCTTCTGCCTCTATCTACATAGTATCTACTCCACATTTTTTTTGTTGTATGCACATAACACTCACACATTCAAATCAAACGAAGGTACATGATTATGTCTAACAAATCAAATTTCATATATAAACGCGTAGTTATAGCCCTGAAAGCAACAACAAAAACTTAA
This sequence comes from Scaeva pyrastri, assembly GCA_905146935.1. Taxonomy (NCBI): domain Eukaryota; kingdom Metazoa; phylum Arthropoda; class Insecta; order Diptera; family Syrphidae; genus Scaeva; species Scaeva pyrastri. Next base: position 53,038,552 of record LR989929.1, read on the forward strand.
CAACAAAAAAAAGGTAAATAAAACAAAAACGTCAAACAAAGACAACAAATTTATAATGGAACAAAAATAATGGAGTATCTAGACTACACATAGATACAAAACTTCTATGCGATGCGCATGACGGGCGACACGGCCAAGTTATTGTGAAATGCGAGAGCTTTTTTGCCTTAGATCTGCTCCTGGTGTTGTTTTTTTTCAGATACTTTTTCCATCGGACTATATATAATTGTACGAGTATCTATATACAACCCCCTTTTTGTGCTTTGTCAAACGTATTCAGGCGGTAATAGATATTTTACGTAGAGTTGTTTAGCATGCCGTGTTGTCGGGACGGATGGTGGGTCGGTCGGTTGGACGGTTCATAATATGCAAAGCAGTAGATACATTCATATACGACGACGTCGGCCATTGTTTTACTTATTTAATTTTTTTTTGCTTGTAGAATAATATGTGACATAGATGTACCTACTCTCATAGATACATGCTCTGTGTCTATTGTCTGACAATTATTTACTTTTTTTTTTTTCCTCTATGAACAATTTACAATTATTCCAGCAAACCATCACCATCGCATCGGGGGAGGGTGGCTCAGAAGTTAAGTGTAACTTTAGCTTGGCATTGTGTACGCGATGTTGAACAAAAATGTTACTAATTACCCTGGCAGATACTTTAAAATTATATTACACAGGCAAAGTCATTGTTTAACAAAAAATAAAAATAAAAGGAAATTGTATCTAAGAAGCATCTCTTAATGGTGTGTGTGGGTATCTTTATATCTAACTTCCAGAAAAAATGTCTTCGGTCTGGTTGTGGGTAGGTAGGTACCTAGTTTTGGTGTTTTGTCTAATTAGTTGACTTTGGAAGATTCTTTTTACAAAGAAATTTGATTCTTAATTGCTTTACAAATATTGAGCTCATATCAAACAAAAACAAAAAGTACGCAGATGTTGTTTATTGTTTGTACATACAAATATATGTATATTTAAAAAAAAATATAAAATTGTAATTTAATTATAGATAGGTAAGCCAGTTAGTTGTAAACCTTAGTTTAGTTTTTACGATATTTTTGTACCTGTAAGATAGTTATAAGATTGATAAAAAACCAATATCAACTAAATGGTAACGACGACGACTACGGTTGCCGGACCATATCCTTTCCATGAGGTTCATCACAAATTCTATCTTTAAAACCTTGCACTGATTGCTAGGCATTGAAAAATAACGTACTCAATCACATTATTCTTGATATATATTCAAAAAAACATAATTTAAGTAAAGGGTGTCCCAAAATGAAGCCAAGTTTTAAATTTTTCAAAAAATTTTGACACCTGACAATAAGGGCTTCTGAAAATGAGCATAGAAATATGACTGTAACAGAAATATGAATTGAATATGAATGTAACCGAGTTCTTAACTTCAAAAAACATAGTATTCAAGACCAAAATTCAAAAGAGAAAAATTTCTGATTGTAGATTTTTATTTATTTACCAAGTTTTAAGAATTTTATATACACCTTGCTATTTCTTTAAATCGAAAATCAATTTTTTACTATTTTTATGAATATTTCTTTAACTTAATTTTTGTAAAAAAAATTTGAATTGAAATTTTATGGATATAAACATTTGTCACGATTTTTTCTTTCCAAAAATATTAAAACTAACAAATATTTTTTCCTTGGGATAGAAAAGGTCAATTTTTTAAAAACGCATGTCAATTATGTTTTTATTTTATTTTATTTTATTTTATACTAGCGGATCGTCTTCGCACGGGATAGGTAGATAATAATAGAAAAGCAAATCATATTAAAATTAGTTTTTGAGTTGAGCCATTAGTCAGTTTATTTATAACGGCTCTGGTATTAAATTTCATCTAGATCCGTTCAGTGATTCTGGTGGGTTTGGAAAAATTAAAAGAAATCTATCCAACGGTAACCATCTATTTCAACGAGATAGGAAGATAAAATAAAGTAGCCTATGTGCTATTCCAGACTATAATCTATCTCTGTGCCTCTCTCATCGAAATCTGTTCAGCCGTTCAGGTGTTATTTTAGGACACCAAGGCGAATACTTGTCATTTAAGCTGAGTAATTTATTTTCTTTTGGAATGCTTTCATTTAAATGAAGAGCTTATTTTATGGCGGTCAGATTTCTTTTATGATTTAATTAGTTATAAAAAAAGAAAAACTAAGGTAAACTTTGTCATTTCTTTGTTGACATTTTTCAAAATTGGAAATTAATTATGCCTTTAAAGTAAAAAGAGAAAAAAATTTATTAATTTTATGGAATAAAATATCCAGTATCCTATGATTAGTAAAGGGCATATAAATCTTTTCCCTTTTTGATAAATTTTGGCTTAATTTTTTTTAACGCTATACATGGTCTAGAGTCTAAAGCTAAATTGTGTATGGATGAGAGGTCTTTGGTAAAAATTAACTGTGTTCGCTAAATTTGGAATTGTTTTGACGGATGCCGAATTAGTGCTTCTTGATTTTCTTTAAATGTATCGTTCACCAGTTTGTCCAGATTTCTTGATCATTCTCTGAATTTTTGAAACATTCAGAGTGATTTATGTTCAAACTTTGTGCTTTTGTTGAGTCAAGCCTTGTTTACAAAACATTAGTTACTATAAAGAACTTAAAGTTTCCAGGCCTGTGACTATAACTATCCAATTTACTTTTCAATAAAGCACAAGATATGTCAAAATTTAGTTTAAGGAAATTTTTTGATAGGTATTTTATAGCTTGAAGTTTGTTACCTTTGTATCTATTACTTTAAAATAATAGTACTTAGTTTTAAACATTATGGCAACATTTGTATGTCTCATTTATGGCACTCTATGTATATTATGTAATTGTTTCATATTCATCTTATTTTATCATTTGGTTGAATGTTTTCCAATTTACCTAAATGGCAGAACTTATTATTTATCTATAACGTTTTTGACATATTAAGACTTTTCAACCAATAGTATATCTACTGATTAAGTTCTCGATATTTGGAAGCCTTTCTGACAAAGACAAAAAAAAAATCACTCCACCTACTGCGATCCAAAAAAAAAAAAAAAAAACAACACGTTAACTCCAAATGACCTGTAAATAATTCCAAAGCTAAACTATAACCGTCATCACCAGAATACTCCCATATCCAATCCTACAATTTTGTGCATCTAATTAACATCAAGCCGAGTATCTTGACACGAATATCTTTCTCATCGCGCAGACTTTGTGGAACATTCTTGTATATCTGTATCTGAATTATCAACGACGACGACGCTGCGCTGCTGGCTGCCTCAAGCTATGCATAATGCAACTTCGGCAGTGTCTTAAGCTGCGATGACATGACTTGAGATTCGAAAATACTATCTTAACATATTGATCTAGCGTATGTATGGCGACCCACCGACCGACCTGAGAAAAACTATCTTGAACATTATAAATACTTCCATCGATGGATGCACAGAATTGCATCTATCGGATGTTTCAGCGGCGGCGGCGGAGCGGTGGTGGTGAGAACGCCGATCGCCCATTAAGATATGAGGCATCCATATTGGGCCACATCCCTCCTCGTTCATCGAGAAATCAATTTATGACTAATTCCATCTGCAAAAAATATTATGTATCCATACGCAGGGAACCACTTAATTATGTGTGATTGCAGACGCGCCACCAACACCATTTTTCTGTGGTAAGCGATTATTTTAGGTGTAACTTCGTCCTACTGATGATGGCGCGGTTCTACCGATGATGATATGAAGCCGATGCCGATGCCGACGACCTACGACGGCGACGCATGCGGAGCGGAGCTTCAGCTTATGCTTTCCACACGGAGGCAAATGCAGATGTTGCACAGAGGAAGACGATGCAGATCGTAGGGGTGGCTGATGCTCTGCTGGCTCCACTTCTTGCTGACGATGGCTCGAACTGCGGATGGTAAAATGAAAAAAAATTGAAGAATCTTTCATCTTCTCATCATCATTGCTCGCTGACGAAGGAGATGAGTGGTTTCGGAGCTGAAGTAGCCCACGCTCTAACAATTCTATTAACCATGTTTGGCTATCGTTTGCCGTTTATCTCGTTCCGCTCCCTAATAATTGCGCAAGGAAACACTACGATTCTGGAATCGCACAGATGCTTCTCTGCATTTACTCGTATAGCTTAAACAAAGATCTAGAGAACACTTATGGGGATTATTAGTTGCAATGTTTTATCTCAGTGTGTGTGATTTTTCTTTTAGCCCAGGGGACTTAAAGCCGGGTTCAAGACGCGGCGGGAGAATTATGTCTGCCATTAGTTTGGATCAATGAGGTGTTGGCTTTGGCAGATATATGTACTCGTATGTTTGTTAAATCATTTGCCGGTGCAAGCCGCACATTATTCACCGCACAGTCAATGGAAAACGTTTAAAAAATAACGCCTCTGCGTTTAATGTGTTTTCAGAATTGGGTTATTTTGAGCAGAGAGCTATGTAATAATCTTACATCTGTCTTGAAGTAATGAGGTGTGTTCTTGGATTGTTTTAATTTTGTATGTTCATATAAAGATATTAAATATCATTTAATAATAATTATTTTTCTATTTATAAATAAAAATCAGAGGAGCTGAAAAAGCTGCAAGGCATTCCCACGACTATAGACTCGGTGACATATTGAATGCGTTAATGTTAAGAGGCCTGAAGTAGAGGAGGTTTTGTTAAGAGCTATGTTCTTAAAATAGCAGTTTACTGGCTGAAATTATAGCCATTTGTATTAAAATAAATAGATTGACTTACAAATGAGTCCCTTTTCCAAATTGATTGCTTTAAAACACAGACGGGGATTAGGTTCTGACGCCCTAAATAATAAAACGTGTGCTGAATTTTGTAGAAGCTTTTAAGGGGGTTAATTACACCACTAATAATTCAAGAATATCAGAAAGAACTCATCTCTTATTCGTTGGGTCTACTTCCTCCTGGAGTAGTAGCGTTGGTATTTTTCCTAGATGATCAGATTTCTACCTTGCTTAGTTCCAAAACATTGAACAAATGACGAAGTTCTCAGGACATTTTCTGTGATTTAACTTATTTTTGAAAAAAATATTACTATTTAAGCTTTATAAAAAGTCACGTCTTTAAATTATGTCCGTTGTCATACCATATACAGATGTACTCGTTCACTTGGGCGTATACGCATTTATTTTTTTAGATTATTGCTAGCCACAAAATGAGTCTCGACGAGACTTACTGCCAGGAACCATTTAGTATATATTTTGATGAATAATACAAATTTATTGCCACGTTTAGTAGAAACAGAAGTTTTATTATTAATAAAAGAAATGGTATTAAATGCCAACCCTGAGGAACACGAGCGACAATCACACTCGTGTAAAAATGAATGCTTACTCTGTGGGAAAGTTAAACTTAATTTTTGAATTTGACGGATTGGCGAGACGTAGACAACGTTACACTGGGAATTTTGAACCTGAAAACTTGTGCCAGTATTTTGTACCTAGAGATTGAAGAAAAGTTGAGTTGAAGTTCATTTCAATTTTTAAAATTTAAATATTGTCTACTTCCTTTAGATTTAAATTTGATTCTTTTTTGACCAAAGCAAACGATTTTTCTTAAATTTAATTTTGACAGACAGACATAAACTACAAAAAAAAAAAAAACAGATTCCAGATTCTACCCAAACCCTTACCGATAATAAAATATACCATCGAGAGCCATATCGTCTTTGAATATCTGCCACAATTAATGAACAAACACCATCAAAGAAAACCTGAATTAATTTTATTCGTTTTTTATAATTAAATTCAAGCAATGATTTTATCTCTTCGCTTTGGTCGTCGTCTCTTTGTATTGTCGTGTGCATATGTGTCGTATCGTGTAGGTATGTGTAGGAAGTATATTTTGCATGCTCGCAACATTTGTCCATGTCCATGTTCCATCAATGGACCCTAAAGCCATCCTCGTGCCAACAATAATTCTCCAACCAACCAACTTTAAGGTTAACATCGACAACTATGGCGATGGCGATGACTCAATGGCTTAAAGGGCTCCCTTCAGACTTGTTTTCCATACTAATTTAAATTTTTTTTTAGTTGATATTCTTTTGTTTATAGTTTATGTTAAGTTTTTTATTATTTTAATTTAGCGCACAATTTACAACATACAAACAAACATACATATGTACATACTACATATGTATTTATTGAGAGGTTTTCGAATAAAAATTTATTAACATTTAAGTGGTTGACATGGAAGGGGGGAACCTTTAATGTGACGCTTATTAAAATATTATGGTAACTTTGAAAAGATTTTTTTGTGAATGAAATTCAAATTGGCGTTTTCATAAAGGTGGGGAAGTGATGCTGAAGCTGATGGTAAATAAAAGGTATAGATTGATACAGCAAATAAAAAAAAAGATATTTTGAATGAAACCTGCTAACGAGGATAGTCCACTTTGAGTTACAGGTTTTTTTTTTCTCTTTTTTTTTGAAGACTTGAATTGTGTCAAGCCAGAGGCGATTTAGATATTTATGCGCAAAAAAGGCATGAATGGGAACAAAACTTAGATAGATGTGATATTATAGAGAGTCTATTGAACATTCAAAATTATATTACTTCAATGTGTTAATGTAAAACTGATATCTACCTCTTTGGTACGAGTATGTATCTTTGTTCAAAAAAAAAAATAAATAAAAAATAAGGTGGCGGCGAACATTGCTTATTAAAGTGTTAAAGTATCTATAGCTGGTGTGTTGTTATTAACCTTTTGAATATTTTATGATTTGTATGTGTATCCGATATGAATATCCAAAGAGACGATAGAAAATAAAGCAAATTGACGACTTGCTAAAGATTTTAAATATTTAGGTCGGTTCCACTCAATCATACTTTTGAATCAATGCCTCGACTATTTACTCATGCGATGTTAGAACATCACTCAAAAAAAGTTAGACATTTTGAAATAATGCAAAATTTTAACAACTTGATCTTTAAGTTTTGTCACAAACAAATTTTTAAAATTATAATAAACTCCATTTTTTGGAATTGGACTGGAAAAACCATTACATGGCTGGTGGGAATACAGTAACAACCGTCTTTTGTATATAAGGAAGTTAAAAGTTGAACTTTTTTATCTCAGGACTCTGATCGAGGTATAAGTCGTTAACAAAAAATCTCTTCAATTCTTCCATGATAAATAGTTAGATATTTTAATTGCAATTATATGTACATAAATGTAATTCTGCTTCAGTTAAAACAATTGATTTATTTGGTCTCTATCCAATACGTCGTCGTTCATTATGAATCCTTCAAATTCCATTTAAGGAACCGCTGCACAAAATCATTTTTGGTTCCTAAAGTTTATGGCTAACCAATCAATTGCCAAAGTCAAACCACTTTTTACATTTAAATTCCTAGTTTCTGTCCCGGATATTTTTAGGATCTGATACGTAGGCCAGCGCAGCGACATGGAATCCAAGACTTTGAAGTGTTTTCAAATGAATTTTGGTAGGCACTTTGGGATTTACCTATCTTTCCTTTAATGTTCAAATACGTGCCACTATTATAATGTGTAAAATTAGCAAAACAACATTTAACTTAACTACATAATTATAATAATTAATTATTTCAAAAAATGTCCGTCGCTAATTAGTACTGATCTTACGTTATTCTTTTGCTGATTGTCTTACTTGATATCACCTTATTTAGTTTAAACAGTAAATTAAGGCCCAAGGAAAACATTTTCAAGCTTAAATTAAATTTTATCCTTCCAAGAAATAGATAATAGGTAATACACTGAGCAGAATTTTTAAATGAATGCGGCAATCGATGTCTTCTAAATTTTGGCTTACTTTATTGATACCTTTTGTTACATTTGAATAATTTAAAATTTTGGAAAAAAGGATAAACATAGGACCACAACTGCTTAATTTCCCTTCCAAAAAATTAGAGGAAAATTCGATTTAAAATTTAATCATAGTTTTCGAAAACATGATTTTTCAAATTAAGACCTTTTTGTCATAAGTTTAAATTTGATTTCATATCAGTGCATTGAAAATTGATTGTTTTTCGTAAGACAGCTTTCAATATGTGTATATTTTGTACCCAATCAGTGCGGAAGGACCCAAATATCCACGCCAGCTGATTAATATTTCAAGCCAAATAAGACTGGGGTGCCAGTAACTTATTTTATTTTTATTTTTTAATTTGTGATTTCTTGGAGTTATGACAATTGATCACCGGCTGTTATGTTTTGCCACAGAATATAATATTTGGAATTTACTATAAAGCAAAGTATTGAAGATGACAAGTAGATTTCTTCACTTATTGAGCTGTTTTTGTGATTGACATATTTTGAAATTTTGTGGAAGATTTCGATTGAAGTTTCAAGCTATGTATATTGTTTTTCCTAATACAACAAATGGTGGGATTTGGATACGAATTTTTCTTTTTCAGAGGCCAAGATTTTTGAAGCCAGATCACTCTAAATCTCTTCACTAGTTTCCACAGCTAATCAGCTACTAAGATCGAAGACAATAATACGAAAAAAGAGGCTGGGTGCGACCCACACTGATAACTTCCCATTTTGTATTTATTGTATAAAAATGTCAATTTGATATTCGTCAATATTTTATCATTTTTTAGCTATTGACAAATGTATTATGTTAAAAAGAAAATACATTTGAAGTCAATATTATTATATATTTATATTATTGTGATGGTATACATATAATTAAGTCAAAAAACAATTTTTATCAACTTTTGGTAAAATTTTTTGTACTTTTTTATTTTTTGTAAAAAAACTGTCAGTTGAATTTTTTTCAAAATTTCACCAGATGTAAAAAATATCGTTTCACATAATAGAAAATAGTTTTGAAGATAATATCATTTTTCCTTCATTGTATATTTTCGCGCCAACAAATTTTTTTTTAGTTTTTCAATTTTTAAAAAGTAACGGTAAATTGAAAAGGGTTTCCATTGGGAACATTACAATATTATTATCTATTAATAAAACACTGAATGAAACTCAATATCGGTCATATGACCACCACAAGCCCATTTACAGCGAATGATTCTTTGGACCCAATTTTCCACTATTCTGGCACACATTTCGACCGGAACTTTGGCAATTTTGGGTTTGATATTGTTGTTTGGGCTCCAGTGACTTGATAAAGCCCCATAAGAAGAACTCCAACGGCCACCAAACTGTAATTTTTTGCGGATGCAACGGTGTCTCAAGAAGCACGTGTGGGTTTGTTGCTGACCAATAGCGCATATTTTGCTTATTAACAAAGCCATTGAGCCAGAAATAAGCTTCATCGCTGAATGGCCGAAAATTGGAGTAAACGCTCATAAAGTACGTTTAAACGAAATTGTTATTTCCCTAATGGAAAACCCGATAGAGCTCCATTTTGTGGTATATGTTTAATTGAACATTATATAGCTAAACCGACACTCCCCCCCCCCCCCCCACCTACAGTTTTCAGTCGATAGACAGTAGAAGTCACAAATTTCAAAGTTCAAAGTAACATAGGCTATATAATATCACGCTAGGTCCTATAGTTGTGGAGCAGTAACCGAAAATGTTTCAAAAACGGGGGAAAAGTATCGTTTCTGAGGCTTTCCGTGGCGTGCGCTGAGCATATAGTTAAAGTTATACAAAAATGCTCTATGGATGAATTGTTCATCTTAACATTATCTTTAAAAAAGTCCGCGAGAGCATATGTCTACCTTTTATAGTTTACCCATAACAATCGTTTTAATGAGTTAGATGTTTGCTCCAAAGTAATGTCATTTTGGCGACGCTACGGGATTTCGAATTAAATGGTTTAATCCTTATAAAAGTTTGCCCTAGATAACTTTTGAATTGTTCAATCGGTTCCCTTTAGTCTATTAATTCATCCAAAAGATACCTATTAGGTAAGTACTTACCTACTATTTCAAAAATACATAAAAAAGGCGAGGGGCGGTGCGCGGCGTGAAGTGACTAGCCAACCGGGCAACGCAGCGGTGCGGGGAATTATAAATAAACAGACCTTTGATTCAACTGGAAAACTACTACGTATATTATCAATCTATCCCGTGTGAAGCCGGGACGAGCCGCTAGTACCAAATATTTTAAGAAGAAATCTTCAAATCTAAAAACTTTCAAGTTAATCATTACTGACTAGAATTTGTGCAAAGCTAAATATTGCTTAGAATTCATCGATTGAATATGATATTAATTTTTTATTTTCTATTTAAACCTTTGTTAATTTACTTATGTATTTATAAATATTAGATTCAAACATTTGTTTTAATAGGTCATAACACATAAGACAGACAGACGGAAATTAATTTTTGTTACCCATAAATTAGAGTCATTGTCTATTTACTTACTCTACAATCTACATTATTGTTATAATAAGTATATTTCATCAATTTCTATGTTCCCACGCTTGTTGTATATTCTATGTACATAAATATCTATTGTTTTATTAGAGTCCCATACATTCTTTCCTAAGAATCATCATCATTAAGATTGTCATTCCACAGAATATCTAGAACGATATAAGTCACCCTTTGACTTCATTTACCATTAACATCGATTTCCGTTTGCCCGTCATTATTATATATGTAGTCATCGTGGAAAACAAAACAAGACAACTCAAAAAAAAATATAACTATCAAATATTGACAAAAAATATTGTCAAACAACGTCAATCGGTCTATACACGAGAAAGGTTAAAGAATACGGGGAATAAAAAAAAAAGAAATATACGAATAGGTACTTTTTTTCTGAAAGAACGACCGCCTTGTAAAATTAGAATACCCGGCAGTGTCAATATTTGCATCCGAACAACTCACACTTCCATCGCTCGAAGTTAATCAAATATTGTACGAAAGTCGGCCTCGACATTGGCTCATCGTCATCGTGTCGTCGTCGTCGTCGGCCGGCACAATATCGACCATCGACGACATCGCATCTTCCTTTAGGAAAAATATAATATGTAGACATACGAGTATGTATGTGTCTGTGTTTCCTTGCGAACTGATATCAAATTCTATATACACACACACAAACGGATGCATACCTTTAGCATGCGGGGGATGACATTAAGTGCCCTATAATGCCATCGCTAACACACACGAGTACCATAAAGACTTCGATCGTAAACTTAAACCCCTGTCGGACTATGATTTCACATTTCAATTGACAGCAGCACACACATTACACAACTCTCGCAGACAACTACAAACGAATACGAAAGAATCCCCACACCAACACGTCAATAAAATAAAAAAAAAAAAGATCCCAATTTTAGATTCGCGTGATGCGTGAGAACGAACTCACCCCCTTTGTTTGTCAATCTCAAATTACCGTGAAATTAAATTGAGATTCGAACAGTGCAGCGGCAGCCCGGAAGAAACAGAAACAGCGTTATGCCTGCCTCTGCCTAGGCTCATTGGTCTTTTGGTATTCCTCAAGTCTCTATATGCAAATGGTTTTTTTTTATATATATACGAGCGCGGTTTGGCGATGGATGTGGACGGCACAGCAACGGTGGTGGCGGAGTTCTCATGCATCAAATTCTGTGAATAAGCCATCGAGGAAAAGTATCGGTATACATGGAACATACATACATACATCAGACAGTGGAGGCTCTCTGGCATGGCTAACGACAACGGGGCGGCGAGAGACGAGGGGTACTCTGTTTGACGATCAGAAGATCGAAGTCGTGTTTTGGGTGAACAAGCGAGCGGCAGCGTGTAAACGGTGGCCAATGAAGCTTGAAAACGCATGGATTCTATTTTTATCATTATTTTGATGGACTACAGGAATCGCGGGTAATTAATTGTTGGACTTTTTGTGTTTGTCTTCACGGAATCAATGAGAGAGGGGGAAGAGTTAACCATCAGTATGAATGAATGGACATGGATTATTTTGGCTTTGATATGATGACCAATATCATTTTAATTGTCATATGAACTTTAGGAATTTTAAAGGGAATTCATGTTTCGTACAATGAACCTTTGTACAAAGTACACATTCATATGTGAGTTACACTTAATAGTGCGTAACGTAAAACGCTTGAATGGGTACCCTTTAGGCATCCAATCGAGACTTAGTATTGTTGTTCAATAATTCTCATAACTCGACCACTTGTTGCGGACTCTGGGTTTTATATAAGAACCTAAATTCAAAAACAAGCGATTTTGTTTTGAAATAATCGTATTGGGGTTGAACGCAGCATAGTTCTACTTTGTATAGAAAGAACTCAAAATGCTTACTAATCTGTCTCACATTCTATGAAGGGTCCTTGCCTCAAATGGCCTTCAATTTCCCTTAACTATCCAGAAGACGTTACTTTCAGTCTTTAAGAGTAAGTCTTCCTTGTCGTTTTAAACCTGGGAACTGAAACTTTAAAATTCAGGATGTATCTAGTCTATCCGGCGAACAATCTTTTCTACCCAAACATGATTCTTCTAGTGTCCCATTTGAGGATTATTCGTGGACGTTTGGCCTTTCTTCAATCACCACGGCACCACACGGAAGCCAGTAGCTTAGCTAAGAATTGGTGTTTCGGAATCACATTGGTAATTTGTCATTCGCACCTCTAAGATTCACATTCACTTCCAACCCAAAATACCATATGGGGAAGTGGAAAATTGGTAAGAATTTGTCTTCTACTTCTACCTTCTCCTGTTGTGTATTAATCTTGTGTACAAGAGTTTGAAACTCTAAACCCAAGTTATTTGCTTTCTTTGGGTAAGACCCTGGACACCCACGAGCTTACCTCAGCCTCGTACAAAAAAGCATCACATCGCTCCGAGTCCAAAGTTTAAAAATCGAGAGTAGTGGGAGTCTCGTCAAATTTTGCTCATTAACACCCAAACCAATCTAATGCAAGAGCTAGATTTACTTCGTTTTACTTCATATCATAATTTAAAAAAAAACAGAAGTGGCCTTAAATGACTGCCCTGTGGAACTGCATATTGTCCTATCAAAAATCGACACTTTGTTGTCGTTTTCCAAATTCTACTAATTATTGCCTTCGCTTTCAAGTAAAACTGTTGACATGCATATGCATTTCCGGTTCCTTCCAAAACATACCCATCCTTCAAAATATAATTTGAGGCAATTTCACCGCCCGCATCTGGACACAATCTCCGCGAATAAAAACGCTTTAGCAAATAAATCCCAAATGGAAACTTTTCAATTATCCATTTATCCAATTATTCGCCATGTCTCAAAACGTGGGCCTACATATATCCAACATCCAACGCATACCATAACGCAATTGCATATATCGTCTACTTCTGCCTCTACCCACCAAATAATCACCACCCCACCAAAAGTTGAACTTCTTTTGCATATCACCTCCGCATCGATTATATGCGAATCTCATCTTGGCGAGCGATTTATGGATCTCCATATCTTTTGCATTGAACCACATATGCGATTTTAACTGCTGCCGCCAGCAGCATTTTCCTCACATATGTGCTGTGCCAGCCCAGGCAACCCAGTCAGCTAGCCAGCCAGCGGTACAGTTTTCCAATTTATGCCGGTTGCCCCGGAGACCGTGTGGCCAAAGGCGCAAATGATTTAAGTGTGAAATGAAAATGAGATATCAATTCTGGGATGCCGCTGAGCCACTAAGCCGCCTCGCATCGAGGAATTGAATCCTGGTCATAGTGGGTATCTATGTGCAGTGCGCAGCCGTAAACGCATTACACCGGCTTCTACCGTGGCTAAAATGCCGTCGCGACGCGTCGGAGTGGCGGAGGAGTGATTTCTAACATCGGATCCTTTGCTCACTGTTTCATCTCATACACTGGTCGATTACCAATTTTTGATTCTAATGGAAATCGCACCTCATCGTGATGCAGCAACAGCAGTGCAGCAGCGTAGCACTGCAGCAGCAGCAACTACACCAACCGCTTTGCATTCCGCAAACAGTCAAAGCGGACTTCAACCGCATCCGTGGGGACATTTGTTAAAGCGGGTACCTCGTTTGTCTGTCTGTCCAATCTAATGCAATGCAATATGTCCCGGGATGCAGATGCATAACACCTTTTTGGCCCCCACAATACAAAAAAAAAAAGAAAAAAATTGGATGCAGTCATGTATCGGTATGAATATAAAATCCCGCGTGCTCATAGCTTCCAATGCAGTTCGCAGCGGTTGCCCAATTATTATTGCGTTTCGCGGACTCGGCAGCGGCAGTGGCAGCACACGGTACAGTGCCCGGTTAGCGATGATTAATAATGTCGACCTGTTTTTGGTGCCTGCTCCTACATATAGGTACTCACTCATATATACACTCGAGTTGGACCCATTTTGGCTGGAGCGGGTCAGTATAGGTTTATGGGAGCTAAAGTTTTTGGACGCCGCTCCGCGCCGTAGAGGTGTAAATCCTGCCGATTGGAACGTATGCAAATTTGAATTTCCCATTCGGCGGCGAATTCAAATGAAGTCAATGTATGGCATCTGGCATCAGAGCGCTGCATATCGGTGGCGTTGGCGGTAAGCTCTTTGTGCGGTATCAGCTGTCAAAGGTCGCTGCAACTGGGATTCAAAATGTTTGATTTGGGATAATAAGCCGCTGGATTTATTGGCCTGGCAATATGAAAAGTGAGACTTGTATAACGGTTAAGAGATTGATGCAATCTTAATCTTGATATTTTTAATGCCACCATACCACAAGACTCTGGGTCTACCGGCCTCTATGGAATTCATAATATTTTTTGTATGATTTACATGTATGCAATCAAAGAAATTGATATTATTATCCTCGGAGCTTTATGAAACAATGCAGATCCCATCAGATAACATTCAAAATTACATAGTTATACATTCGTCAAAAGCAAAGTGTTGAATTATGTCATAATTTATTATATTTTTTCATTTGTAAACATTGTTTGAAACACTGAAAATTGGTTTGATTGGTAAAGGAGAAGAAGTAGTCAGGACAAATGTCCATCGTCTCGAAAACAAAGAATCTTAGCAAAGGATTTGACAGTTGACGAGACTGACGAGACTGACAAGACTGACAAGACTGACAAGACTGACAAGACTGACAAGACTGACAAGACTGACAAGACTGACAAGACTGACAAGACTGACAAGACTGACAAGACTGACAAGACTGACAAGACTGACAAGACTGACAAGACTGACAAGACTGACAAGACTGACAAGACTGACAAGACTGACAAGACTGACAAGACTGACAAGACTGACAAGACTGACAAGACTGACAAGACTGACAAGACTGACAAGACTGACAAGACTGACAAGACTGACAAGACTGACAAGACTGACAAGACTGACAAGACTGACAAGACTGACAAGACTGACAAGACTGACAAGACTGACAAGACTGACAAGACTGACAAGACTGACGAGACTGACGAGACTGATGAGACTGATGAGACTGACGAGACTGACGAGACTGACGAGACTGACAAGACTGACAAGACTGACAAGACTGACAAGACTGACAAGACTGACAAGACTGACAAGACTGACAAGACTCACAAGACTCACAAGACTCACAAGACTCACAAGACTCACAAGACTGACAAGACTGACGAAACTTACGAGACTGGCGAGACTGACGAGACTGACGAGATTGATTATGCAATTGCCGCGACTGACAACGCTGACTGACAAGACAGACACTTCTAACAGACCAATAAAACTGGCGAGACTGACGGGACCGTTGAGACAAAGAGAGGCAATCACGATACTGGTGAGATTTACGAAACTTAAAAAACTTAAGATCTTGACGGAACTCTCTAAAAATATTAATTAAAAATAATCGCTTATATCGTTGAAATTTTTTTGGTACAAAGGCATACTCGTATTAATCTACAAAACAGGAATATAAGTTCATATTCTGTTTTTATTCAATTTTCTAATAAATTGTTCTCTCCGCTTTCGTTTGTCAACACCGTGTTGGTCAACTCAGATTACCAACTTTGTAATTAAACATTTTTTGTTAAGCATTTTTAATTAGTGAAGGAACTTCATAAAAATTGTTTTGCGGAGACCTTGGCCTGGTTTCTTTCTATATAAATAGTGGAGAGCATGTAGCAAGTCATTGGTCAACACTTCAACATCATCCTAGGCTTGCTAATAAGGAGCTTTGCCACAATAGCATACTCCCTCTTGTTTAAAATTCAACAAAAATGGAACTCATAAAATTTATTTCTTTGATTAAATGCTTCTGATTTATGGACCAATCTTTTCTACCCAAAGAGTCACCATTTACGCCGTATGTATGTTTCCAAAAACGCTCGTCCTGACTAATTTGTTTCGTTATTACGTCTCGACGATTGGCTTTGAGTAGGCTTTCGCTTTCAGCAGTAGTTAAACCTTGCACATCTTAACAAATTTCCAACATTAATTTATACTAAGACAAATGGTTTTTTAACATCTTCCAAAACAGTTTTGTGCGTCTATAAATGCAAAATAGACACAAAGATTGTATCTCATTAAAATCCTCCCGCGCTCAATTAAATACAAATCTGAGTCTACAAATGTTGCATTTGGCAACATCCATATCGGTACATCTTCCGCGTGGCAGATTGGACAGATTTTGCAAACTCTCTGATGTCTTCTATGCACACATAAATAACACTTACAGTTTACACACATGCATCAGCATATTGCATTTATGCATAACTTGAAGCTCATTAATTAAACACCTAAACGTCTCTAACTGACGCCATTTAAACATGCATTTTAATTGCATTTAATTAATCAGCTTTACAATAATGTCGCCTGTTTGTAAATCAGAAGAGACGTTAAAAAAAAATAAAATAAAATTGAATTGAAGAGAAGAGAAACAATTTACCAAAAGGCCATGTAAATCTGCAGTCGATTCGATATTTTACAAATGCCCTCCAGACAGGCCATTCAGCATTCAGCGTTCAAGCGCAGCATAGACCGAAGCCGAAGTTGAAGCTGAAGCCGGCTAACAATGCGGCCAACACTGAGGGGTTTGTTGCCGCCATTATATGGCCTGACTGATTGCGCGCTTTGGGCCTACATTATTGAATTTTATGCACCATGATTTGGTGGATGTTGCAACACCGTCATCTAGCATCCTCTGCATCTTTTTGCTGCTTGCTTTGTGGAGCCCTCTCTAAGCCTATTTCATGCAGGTGTTGATGATGATTATGGTGACTAACAAGTTACAACCACACCACTTACCTTACCACTCACCACACGTTCCTCATCCTCATCCTCGTGTCTGATGTCTCGTTTGTCGTTGTTGGCGCAATGTTGTGTCTTGTGTCTGTGTCCAGAGTCCAAGCACATTGCCGCCTACACTCGATCGGAAAACCAATCAATCGTTTTTATTTTCCACATGTGTAATTCCCACGGTAAGAGCGTTCTTCGGTGGCTCTGGCTCTGGCTCTGGAACACCGCCGCCGCCGTACACTCGTATATCGAAGGTGAGGTGCCGGAAAAGCCAATCGAGTTGGAAAATTGCTGCAATGCATGGAGCAAGTGGAAGGAAGTGCGCAGAAAGACACCAAACAACAACAAAAAACACAATTAGTAGATCTCTCACCTCGGTGTTAAACGACATAAGCGCACGCAGCCTTAATTGCATTAGGTCGCCAACTACCAACTTTACGAAGGTTGTTCAGTTTGAAGCTTGAAGCTTGTAACATTGTTCCCACATACAAATCTTTTTTTTTTAAATGGTTTTGGTATCAAAAGATGTGTGGACTGCAATGACTATGAATTATAATTAAATTCTTGTAATCATAAAATCACAGTGCTTATTGCAAAACCAACGCGTTTTTAATTTTTTTTTATGAGTTCAATATGCGTCCGGAGATCTGATTAGCTTTTTCAAGGATAAGTTGTTAAAATATATTTCTTATTGTTTTTCATAGTTTTCACTTGGACTTTATTCTTGAAAATTGCATTTTAAAGACTAGTTTTGAATAGGTTCGTTTAATTACAAATAATTACCTAATCTAGTAAAATAGCAAGGAATTGACCTTCAACAATTCTAAAAGGTGTTTTCATTGTTCAAAAAAATTTCAAAAACAATGAAAGTTTAGGTACTAGCTGCAGCTCAGAGATGGAGTGAACTCTTTCTCGGTCTTTTTTGTTCTTCATGGTGACTGATTGAATTATAAAAGTAGGGCCATCACCTTCACGAAGCATTTTATTCCACAAAGTCGGTGAAATTAAGACATCATCGTCGCAAAGGGAAATAGTGGCCGAAATTTAATTGAAGTTATTTTCGATAATAGCCGCGTTTTATTATATCAGATCTTCAAAGTTTAACGATACGGATCATATTTCCCCTTTTCGTTTTAAATGATGTTGCCAGTAAGTTGTGGTTATTAGAAATAAATTATACTCCGCAAAAATACCTGCACTTAGTCCTTAGTCCTAAGGTTGATTACTTTAAGTTGCTATGCGATATTGATTCGGAATTGAGTGCGTTGAGTGAAGGACATGGTTTCTGGCAAAACTCTAGTTTTGACAAATCGGAAAAAAAAAACACTAACGCTTGCAAATAAAAAATTTCCCTTCTTCTTGGTGGTGAGATCGATTTTGGATCACGAAAATTGAACCAAAAAAATTTCAAGATCATATGTAATGTTATTGTAGGCGCGTTTTATTGCTAAACTTAGGTTAGCTTAGTAATAGGAATCATAATAAAACGCTATCCTTAGTTTTAAACTGACTTTCGTTTTATATTTAAAAGTTGGTTCCCCTTGAGCCAAACGTCAATACTTTTCAGAGAAAAAAAGAAAAACTAAATCAAATTAAACGTCAGAACCTGTCAGAGAAATAAACAAAATATCGCTTTGAAATAAATATAATAAAATGTGTCAAATAGCCGCAACATGTATCCTTAGTAAATTACTGAGCTCGATTACTAACTTGTTTCTCCTCAGTTTTCGCTTGTTGTTGTTTACTATGTAAAATTTTACTAACCTAAGGATAAAATGAACAACAAAACGCGACTTGTAATACTTTAAAAGTGCTGATCTTCTTGATCTAGATCTCCATGTACATTGTACAATTGTACATATACAATAAAACGCTGCTAACAATGACACAATAGGAGTGTTTTTTTGGGAAAAATATCAGCAGTGAAATATGATTTCTCAATAATTTGTTTTGTGTATTTTTTTGACAGATATCAAAACAAATGTCAAAGGGTCATTTTGCAGACTTTAAATTGTTTCGGAGTTCTCTTTCTTCACTGCAGATAATAACACCTAATGTACAAAAACTTGGCCTCTTTCCAATTAATATATCCTGTGGACCTTTATTGGATCTTATCTGCTCTAACTCATTTTTCATTTCTAAATTCAATAGGTACTTTTCTGGTTTTTTCAAGGAAGAAGATCTGAAGGACTTCTAATTTTTGTAAAATAGGAGTTTCACAAGTTCTTAGTATCGAGTTGTCACATTTTGGCTTCGTTTCATTTGGTTATAGGAAAATGATATCGAATTTAAAGCTGAAAGATCCTTTTCAATATTTGGATAAATGTAAGGTTAGGTTGAAATAGCTGTGACTCACCGAGGTCATGAATAGACGCGTTATAGGGTCACATGAATCTAAGTTATTTCTTCCTACTTATTGAAACCAATTAGAATTTCATACAAACTGAATACTTGAATCATTGTAGAATAATTCTCTTTATTGAATTCTAAGTTTTTGAGACTAGAGGCCCAACTATAATAGACTTAACCGAGCTTCAGCTAATGTCAAAACCGAACGAAAAGTTTCAGAGAGTTGTCGGTAAAACAGAGTAACCAAAATTGATTCTGGCTATTTAAGCAAATGTTCTTTGATAATAGCTAACATCACAAGCAAAACTGACAAGGGAAAGGGACAGAAATTATTAGTAAAACAGTAAAAGACAACAACATGTAAACATGCGTTGAGTTGAAATGCCATTCAAATTTGACATTTACGTATAAGTTCGAGCCTTATTTTCGCGAAATTTAACGAAACTGAGTAAAACGTTTATTATGGTTAGTGATATATAAAACAGTGTGTTGGCCCTTAAGAGCAGTGCACAAACCCTTAAGAATTGAACAAACCCTAAAATTATATTCATTAATAAGAGAAGGTTAAGGAAAACTGTTATTTCTTCTTCCTTGTTCATGAACGGATTTGAGAGTAAGCCAAGTTAGTTGATGACACTAATCAAGTGATTAATATTTAATCTGCTTAAAGATTTCAAGCCCTTACAATGTTATCGATCAAGATTAGCCCAAATTGTCTGAATTGTGGAAGATAATTTTCCATCTGGTGTGAGTTTTCTCAATGGAATCTTAATTCATATACCAATTTTAGTGAAATATTATGTACTTGGTATAAAGATGGTCTTAACAACTTCCTAGAATATCCTTATGTTGCCCAGCATGATTCAGCTGTTAATATCGAACTGTTGTACTTTCTCCGTAAGACTGGTCAATAACTTAGTATGTTTAGAGTTTGTGGAACAGAGTCCACTGATAAATTTGATTCTCTAAGGAAATTCGGAAATTCCAAAATTGAGGCAGACAAAAACTTAAGAATAGTGACAAGTCACTGGTCACTGTAAACTAAATAGGCATTTAAACATCCTAAGCCTTACAGACAATGCCTATTGCAGGTATTGTAACAATCATGAAGAATTGAAGAAACACCTGACCACATTTTAGGGGCACATTAGATCTCTTGGGTCACAGTGCACAATAAACCAACTTTCTTTCATTCATTCATTCATTCAGCCTTTCGAAGTACATGCCTAAACGAAAACTTTCATCAGTTTTCTAATTATAATTTTAAAAGTGAATGGATTCGACTTCAGAAATGTCAAATTCTCCCAACAAGAATCTGCTAAAAAAGTTTAGACAAGAACCTAGTATTGAAATAGTTTGAAATAGAGATATTTTTATCAAAATTTATCAAAAAAATAAACATACAGTATCGTTTTTCAAATACTTTTGAAATAATTTTCGTATTTCCATATATCCTGTTAAGAAATATTGTCTGTCAGTTGACAGTGCTTAGGGTACATTCTCACCAAATTTGATCCTAATAACAAAAGTGGTTCCTGAGATACAATGCTTTAAAAATCCCAAAAATTGTAACAGACTCACTCTCTAATAGATCATTAAAATTGTCAACTGCTTTACGATATCGAAAAATATCAATGCCTCTTAACTTTAATGATCTGATAATAATTGTAGAAAATGATGGACCATCACCTCTAGGGTATTCCTAGATAACCAAGGAAAAAAAGCTATTAAATTCTGACAGCAAAATTTATTTAAGACAAAATATTACACCAGTTTATGAGAGAAACGAAGAACGTAAGAAAATCAATCCAATTTCTTTTGACAAAAATGAAATCACATAAACTTCAAACAATGTTTCTGGTCACGGAATATTTTAATACCATAAATGATCATTACCCCCTCACCCCTGTACGAACATCTTTTCCCTCTTTGAGGTCTCAATTAATTAACAAAAATTTTATAATTCATTCGTCGTATATTCATCCTATACCTTCATTCACCACCCTCCCTCACTATTTCTTTACATTTATTTATGTGTGCCTTGAACATCAAAACTTCAACCATCAGGGAAAAGACATAATCATATGCTAACTCATTCATATGGCACGGGATAACCTCCTGTGAGAGTCCTCATCTTTGATGGATGAGTTCAGTTGTTACGTAAAAATGACAGCAACGTACCTTAACATATTTAAATTCAATTCCCGCCGCTGCTGGCGCTGTTGCCCTCTCGGACAGACATTAAGATACCTAAGGTGTTAAATGAGGGCACATGTCGGTCAAAGACAGAGCAGACCATCAAAGGCCATATTCACGCAAAGGCTCTTCCTCCTGGTACTCATGTGATTACAAAAAAAAAAAAAATTAAACGTTGGAAACTAAAATAAATAAAATGTCCACACGGGCCAGCAATGCCACCACCGACCATCACACAGCCGACACCGCTCCGTTGGACTCGTGCATTATGTGTTTTTTTAGGGATATTCAGGACACGCTATTTTTTATTTTATTTATTGTTGTAAGGCACGCGTCGCCGTCGTCGTCGTCGCTTGTTATCGAATTACGACACCCGATGGGTCAACCAACGGACGCACGGTCATAACCATCATCTTAGGGAGAGGGGAATCCATTTTTCAGAGTTTCATTTCCTATTTTCATATCCATTTAATTATTTGCTTTATTCTTTTCTCTTATTTTGAATGGAAAAGTCACTTTCTGAGACAAAGTCACTTCAACGTCAATGAGAACAATAAATGTTTATCTTTTTAGCAGCCAGAAAATTACATTTACATACTGGTAAAACGTGCTGACTCAGACTCAGCCAAAGTGATGCCAATAAAATGGTAACACAATTTAATACCAACAAACTCCAGGCTAAACGCCATCAACTCAATGTCCTTAACACTCTGCGCAGCGACAAACTTTATAGATACAAAATATATACCAACATCAATTAAATTTGAGTATCTGTACAAGAGGCAACAATCAACAAATCAAAATTTACAAAATACGACCTAAGCGAAGCCGATTTTTATGGCACAAAGATACAGCCTCCAAAAACTCGCCCAACCAAACAAATCCCAATCAAATCAATGATTATAATTTACAAATAAATCGACTGGAATAATAATAGAAAATTCAGATATAAATCTTTTTAACCCCTCGAGTCTTTGTGTATAGATACGATACAAAGATACTTTGGTTTTGGATACATCAGGTTAATAATCAAAAGAGTTAGGTCTGTAGCTTAGAAGTTCCTCGGTGACGATTCGTGGTGTGGTGTGGTCGTATAAAAGTGTAGGACGTTATGACGGCCAAATGATAGAAAATCACCAGTACAATAATTGGGTGCTAAAGAGATACTCGTATCTACTGCCAGTCGAAAAGATCCCTCCATGCATCCAGATTGTGCGACAGATACAAATTAGATATCGCCCATATAGATTTCCCTTTAAATTAAGCCTCCTTTGGGCCTCGAAGGCCCATATCCGCGTTCAGAATAACAATGGCTCTAAAATAAAATGGCGTTTTTGGAGCAAAATCCACAAACCCTGGCTAAAAAACCAACCCAACCTCCAAAACTATCCACAATCACTGGGAAACTTACTATGAATCCATAAGATACTTATAGTATCTATGTATGCTTCAATACAGACGGCATTATTTCACAGACATTGCGAGATTTGCATAACAGACAATTTGTAATATTTTGTCCGTTTATGCCTGTCGGGCAATTTTTAACGCAATTAGGATTTTCCTGTTTCGTATGCCGTGATGCTATTAAGCTCACCTGAACGTCGAAGATACTTTTCGTCTTGTGTTGGATACGTTGTACCTACATACCTATATATTATTGTATCTGTATCTTTTGAGAGCGATATTATAAATTGGTATTGTGGTATGAGTTGGTTGCAGGGCGGATCGTATAAATGTGTACCGTTAAAATATGGCAAAATAATTACTAGGGTAAGCCTGGCGCACTGGGTTAAATAGTGCGACGCGACGTCGATATATCGCAGGTTTATATACGTTACAGCCAGCGCCAGCTCAGATCGGCTCAGAATTCAAGCTGCGCACACGCCAACTGTTCGCGGACAAATATGAGGCTATATGCTGTGTGCTGTGACTGTAGAAATGTATCTATAGTAGGTATTATTGATGAGCGACCACAATGTGCGACGGCGGACGACTTTTTAGCGACAACGACAGTGGATGTGTGTGTGAATGCATGTGTCTATATGATCCGGTGAATTGAAATGCAAATAATTTAATTAGACAGCCGGTAATTATTATTATGATCTGTGATTAATTTGTCAAGTGACAGTCGAGCAATTCGAACTGGTATTTAGCTCACAGCATCTTATAACGACCATAAGCCGTTCGTCGTCGTCGTCGTTGTTGTCGATTAAAGGCATAATGATAGTGGTAGCGGCCGATCTATAGCGGAGGCAGCAGCAGGAGAGCCAGTTGTAGTTGTAGGTACCCTTGAATTAATCTAATGAATTGATTATTAATGGTTGATATTGCGGGTGTTTGAGATACAATATACCTATCTATCTTTAAGCATTTATAGATTCTTTTATCTATCTATGGATTTATGACTTTACTTTAGAGGTTACTATCTATAGATACTTATAACATATATACAAAAAGGATTATATAAAAGTTGTTAATATAAGCATAATATTCTTTTACACATTCATAAGGCAGAACATCCGGGTGGTCAATTAAAGCAGATTAAATCTCTTTTAATTCTTGAAATTGTATATTAATTTTCTATTGGCACAAACAAATAGATAGATTTATCAAAAATCTATATCTCGAAAATAATGAATTGCATTGTTTATTGTTTTCTAACACGCACACTATCACATTACCCATATACCTACTTCGATTTGATAATAATAAAAAAAAAAATTAAATGGGTGTCATGATTTAAATATGCATGTCATGGTACATTAATAATTTATTATTGATAAGAAATCCATAAAATCCTGAATTATATTCTTTTTTTTAACAGAATATATAGATCCGTTTAGGTGCGATAGTGTTTTATTATAAAACATATATTTACATACATACAAAAACTAAATCAAAGTTTTATCAAGTTACCTACTTATAAAGGTTTTTTTTTTTTAATTGGGATTTTCAAACTTTGAGAGTTGGACATGAATCCTCACGGTGTCAAATTGACAATAATGTTCTGCTTAAGCATCTTCCTTCCGAAGGGACTATTCTCAAGTTTCGTGAATTTATTTTAGTCCACTTTATCCAGTAAACGATCAACAAAAATCCGAAATTCAACGTCCTGACTCCTGAGAGTATGTGGAAGAATCAAAGGCAGTTGATGTTGATATCTTGAGTGTCTTAAGTATCCCAAAAAAGTTACTTTTTAGTGTTTTTTATAACCAGAGGCGGTGTCACATCAATCGATTTTTTCCTTGAGAACGACTAACTAGCCACTAACAGCCATATTTTTGGAAATTCTTCAAGAGTGATTTAAAGGTCATAATGGTCATCTAACGTGGAAGTGAAAAAGACACGGAGATACTTGTGTTTAGAAATTCGAACCCATTTTTCTTGTATGATTTTCTGAATGAGTTGTGAATTAACCAGGAACCACATCTGTCCTGACCCTTGCAATCCTAACCCATATCGTTAAAATTCCTTTCAAAGGTAATTTCGGAGTATCCTTTTTCTAATCAAATTTAAATAAACTTTTTAGGGGGAAAGTAGTCTTCCAAAAATCTGCTAAGAATGAAAAAAACTGAGGATCACTAAGATCAAACGTTGACGTAAACTTGCCAAAAGTCACGGTTTCGAATAAAACTCGATTAAATAGAAATTTGTAGCCAGTCAGCAAAACTGGAAAGACCATATTAACTTAAAGAACTTTTAAAATGTTAGGCCCTTCGACGAATCACTTTAGTGGTTTCCTTACTACCTAATTATTCAATTTGAATTTCACACTAATCGCTCAACCGAAATCACTTGAAATTCATAAACATTAAAAATATATTCATTGTCTATACTTATGTACATTAATGCATATATGTGTGTATGTATACCCTTTATCTATACCATCAGCAAAACAAAATGGCTCTGAAGAAATTAACCTCCTCAGAGGGTGGAAAATGAATATAAGGACACTATACCAAAGTAAGATTCCATTGATTTATTTTTGCCATTACTCAACAAACTATCCTACACCCTTACCCCCTCCCCCCATCACAAGTAAAACAAAAAAAAAACTTCAAACACAAGTCAAAGTTCGATGGCTGCCAGTTCCACCATTACGTTCGTTGTCGTCATCATCATCGGGGCTATATGGAAAAATTTCATTAGCTAATTGCAGATTTCAACGTTGAGGGTATTTTCCACCACCCATCCAACCGCCTGTTTTCAACCATTTTCACCCTCGCCATTAGCCAAACCAGACAACCACAAATCTACAATGTATAGACGACCGACCGACACGATGGTATTTGGACATTAAAATGTTACACAACCACAACCACCACCACTACCACACAAAATGTATGTTGAAAGTGCTTTTGATGGCTTTTATACTGACGGACGTGGGGTCTACTACAGAACGGCACTGCGATGATGGGGGAAGAAAAACGATTACCTACGAGGACGACCATATAACAGTTTGGTCAGGGTGAAAGTCCCCGCGCGCATAGACGAGCATACTACCTTCTTCGACTACTTTTAATGGGGGGTAATAAAACATTTCATGTCCATTACGCTGTCAAGTCGAATAGATGTCCAGAAAAACCCATCCCCACTACTTCACCATCACCACCACCCACTTTGGTTTTGTTTGCCATTTTGTATTTCATTCTACGCGCTGGAAATAGGTAACTTTACTTGACTCCATTTTGTTTGGGACATTATAACTGTTGTATCGCATGAAAGTCACGCAGAAGTAACATTATCTAGAAACCTCTATGTGTTCGCCGTTTGGCGTTTGCTTTTCGTCCTTTCGTGTAATTTATTTGGACAAGAAAATATTGTTAGATAATACAAAGGAGACTAAGAGTGAATAATTGCTTCTATAAGAAATGCTATTATTACCGTAATATTTCTTTTTTCTTAGAAAAGTAAAATGTGTATAATTAATATGATTCATTTTTATTAAGAAGTTTTGTTGATAGGCTTCTTTATTGGTTATTTGTAAGGAAAGGTAAAGGATTAGGTATTGAAGATAAAGAAGAAAAAAAATAGAACATGAAGTTCCTCATCTAATAAAATTTTCTGACGAATTCTAGACTGGTGTATGAGAATCGTGTTGAAAATTGACAAAAAAAATCTGATTTCTGACAAATAGAAAACTATACAAACCTTTGCTAAAGGCCTCAGGAACACCATTGCTTGATGTCAGGTTCGGCATTGAAAACAGTAAAAGGTGTAGTAAATTATGAGTTAAAAAAGAGATAAGAGTTATGATAATGAAAGGACCTTAAAAACTGGAAATCTGCCATCTCATCAACTATCAAAGACACTAAGTAGATAATCTCTTGAGCGACAAAGAAGTACTGGAAGACAGCAATTTGCAAAAAAAAATTAAATAATATTAAATGTAGTGTAAAACCCTTGCCTTAGAAAAATTTGTTACTTTAAGCATTCCCGTTTTTGATAGGTTATAAGCTGCGGTGAACTTTCTGCAATTTTCCTTTTATAGTGAAAAATACATGCATGAATTTTATTTTGTCTTTTCTTCCGTTAGTAAATATTCTTAGGATTTTCCTATACAGTTCATCTTCTTAGCTTTTTCAAAGTGAAGTTTGATATACTATTTTTGACAAACTGCTCAGTCATTTTTGTTCAGTATCATTTTCGTTTGGCAAGCCATCTTAAAAAAACTCACAGCGTTTACAAATTGTTCAACTCTATTACGAAGCGTTCTGTGAGAAATGTTTTTTGTGTGATTCAAGGAACTTAAGGAGCGAGGAATCGTCCTAATGAAACCACTATTGACATTACTATTCCTTGAGTCCTAGTTATAAGTATTACACTGTTGAATTGATTCGTCTCATTCGACAACTTGACTATCTTGGCCTAAAAGCGTACAAAATTTAACTTGTGCAAGAATTGAAGCCAGTTGACTTGAATTCGCGTCTTATGTTCAGTAAATTAACTCTAGAAAAATTCAATGAAAATCCTGTGTTTTATGGTAAAATTTTGTTCAGTGGCGAATTCTATTTCTGGCTCAATTTGGGAAATCCGAAGATTGCCAAGTGTTACCATTACATTAAAAAAAAAACGGTATGGTTTGGTTAACTGAGTGGTGAAATTATGGGTCTATATTTCTTCAAAAATGAGTGAAATTTTAATAGAAGTACAAAGATGTCATACTTGGTAGTAGATTTTTTGCTATGTACAGAAATTCGAACTTTCATGGACATCAATTTGACGATTTGGAACTTTTGTTTGTCCCAGTATTTGAAATTCAACTAATTAAGTGTAGGGGACCACGTTTAGTGGCATTAATATTGGCTAAGAATCATGAAAAGAATTAGAATTTCTATATGTGGAACGACAACACATTCGAGGCTCGGCATATGGCAATACATTAATATAGAATCACTTCTCGGTCTTGGGCAACATGCTCTTCTTTTACCTTAAAATGATTCTACATTCTTCGTGAACTACATAGTCGGGATCCAGTCCTGGCCTCATCTAACATGTCTCTAGACAACGCAATCCAGTTGCGCACTCCAAGGCTTCGAGCATCATGATCTACTCCATCTCTCCAGCATAAGCATTGTCTGCCATACTGTCTCCTATACCAAAGAACGTACTACAAGGAACTTTCCGAGCTAGTTCCACTTCGCTCATGCAATATGTAGCATTTCCGAAATCGTCCTCACAAACGGGGCCAACAATTCTCCCTTAAGGCTTTCTTCTCGAACCATTAGTCCTGTACAAAAGCAGCTGAAAGGTTATGGTACGGGTTCTGGATTTAAAAAGCTTTGACAGACTATAAAACGCTTTGTTGGCTTTGAGCAGACGCCCACTTATTTCTTCTTCTATGTGGTTATCGGCTGCTACTATTAACCCAAAGTATTTGAAGGAATGAACTACTTTAAATTCATGTTCCGCTACCTTGATTGTTTGACCAGCTGTTCTTCTCGAACGAGGTTCAACTCTCAAAAAGATAATGTAAAATTTCAAACAAAATCATTATAGGTTTGATTGCTTTAAACTTTTTCCTGTAAGAGTTCTGTAAAAGTCTTCTGCTCTTAATGTTGCTCAAAAAATCGAAGTCGCTTATGTATGTACATGTACATATGTAAAATTACACAACAGGGTTATTGAAAGAATTGAACTTCTCAGTTCCATATAAAGGTACTAACGTGTAAATTTACCAAAAAATATTTAAGTCATTTTATTTAAGTTCAAAATTTAATGTAAATACCTTACCGCTAGATTTGATTTATTACATTCCAACGTTCTTCAGTTATTAGGAAACTGTATTTTTAATTGCAATTACTTTTTTTTTTTGAACAGGATATCTTCTTTACCTCACTTAACCTGGCTTAATTTATTTCAGTCAAGACTGATATTTGTCACAATTTTCCGGCTCTTATCTTCAATTAAAAAAACATAAATAAATAAATTAATTTTGAAATAAAAGAAAAGTGACTTATTTTACAAATCTTTCTTAAAATTAAAACAAACAAAAAGACATTGGTTACACTAATAAAAAAAAAGTTAATAATAGATAATCAAATTCAACGACCCCAATCACATCAGAGATACAATCTCACACAAAGTGCAGTGCAAACAATTTTAATTTGCTTTGATTATTATTATTGAATTAAAAAAAAAAAAGCAAAAATTAATTCCATTTGATATTTGATTCACTCAAGTCTCAAGTGTTTTGTTGTTTTTGTTGTAATTCATTTTTATTTAAACTTCTATTTCCATTAAAATTCTTTTTAATCTTAAATCAGTTTTTTTTTCTCTCTTTTTTCTCGTTTCAGGTAAACGGACATACAACCATCAATTCCATTTATATTAATTCTTCAACAAATTATCAAGAAATTATAAAATTCCACTCCACATTCAGCAATTTGTTTCGTGCTAGTTTTTTTTTTCTTTCATTTTTATGTCGGCTGAGCGATGCATGAAAGCTTAAAAAGTGAGCGATTATTTTTTATAGCTAAATGATTCGTGCATATAGATACATGTATACAAACACATGGATGGCGCAGCGTCCGTTGGACGGTGGCCAGCGGCGCTGAGATATAACGGATAACACACGTGCCTTAAGTCGCAAGCTTTGGCTTCACCAACACCGAGCGGCGAGTATCACTTGATTTGCGAGGTCTACTTGTCAAAGTTGCAAATTAAAATGCATCAAATCATAAAAATCAATCAATAAAAATATCTACTAAGCCACTTGGCCGCTTTGGTTGCTTCGCCGGTATAGGTATCTGGTAAATACATACATAAATATATTTATATGAGCACTCATGCGAATGCAATACAAATTACGTTTTAATATTTTTATCTGCAGACATCATCTGCATAAAGGTTTTAGTTTTAGTTTGAGGAGCTTGGATAGTATCTGAAATGGAAGATTTATGGAAGTCTCCAGAATCGATATCAATAAAATTTAAATCGATACTTTACCTCTGTGCCTCTGTCTGCAGTGCCTTCCCTATACATATACTCGTAGACTGTAGATGGAATAAGTTTGCGCAAAGAGGTCTCCTTCAAGAGAATGAAATTCATTTCGCAAGAATCAAGCAAATGGCTTATAATTTCCAAGAGTGCGCTCCTCGACATAACCCACAAAAAATCGACTGCGACTCTAGTCTGGAGTATTGGTAACTGGTATACTTGAGCAATGAGAATTTCCATATAAAAAGAGCACTTCTCTGTGTTATAGATACTGTATCTGTTGCGCGAGTTGGTACTGTTGGTAGTATCTCTGGACCTCCTCCTCCAGCACAGCCCCCAATCAACATGCTCCATCTTTTGCGGACAATGGCAATTTGATCTTTTTTTCTTTTTTTTTTGGTAGGTATTTCCTTCTTGAATTGAAGACCCATTTAGAGTGATTCATCTCCGACATCTTAGGGGTTTTTATTTTTGTTTTTTTACGGCAGCAATCGACAATAATAAGCGCAGGCGCACAACCAGAAGATTAGAAGCTATGTGAGCGCTGGCGCGCGCGCCAGTTTACTTCACTTAACTTGAAGTGGAGGCGCACGCTCGGTGCTTGTGAGCATTGATTCGTAATGGAGATACTTTTTTGGTATCAATCTTTGTGCTTCATTGTGGGTAGCACTTTGCGGGCCAGGTCTTTAGAATTCATAGAAAAAAACAACAACAGCAACAAAATTACAGATGCAAATGTTTTGGAGCAGTAGAACTTATGCAACATAAAAATATACAACAATAGTGCTCCACGCGCAACGGGCAAAGAGTGGCGGGTTTTGGGAGAGATGCAAATGCAAAAGTATCTATAGAATTTTAAAATTACAATAATTGCAGTAATAATAATCGTTGATATTGTTGTTGTATTTGTTGCTGTTTTTTTACTTTGAATGCAAAAATATTTATGATTTCTCATGGAAAAGGCATTTGTTTAAATTTTAAGAGTTGAACGCGCGCAAACAGTCGAATATAATTGTCGTCGTCGAACTTTACTTTACGCAAGATCTTTATAAAGCCCCGGAGTAAAACGATTGAAACGGACGGGACCGTCGACGGACGAAACGGTGTGGTGTGACGCTAGAGAAGCTTAAGGAGGGCTATAGCAATCTTCGGTATTAATTTGACGACATCAACAAACTTAAGCCAACGAAACGGCTATTGAAAATGTTGCGTGGATGTTGCAATAATTACTATGCAGCAACATCTGCGACTGCATCGGCGCTGCACCGCGTGTTTATGGCTCCATAATGTTCCTCTCGAAATTAGATCGAATTCAGTGTAGGCCCCAATTTGTGGAAAAAAAAAACGAAAAATTATTGCGGGATGTTAAACGCTGATTTTTAAAGACCTTCGTTGGTCTTTGGTGCGCTGCAATGGTAGATGCTGATGATGATGGTAAATTGATTTGGCTTATAAGTTGGTGGTGAGTTGAATCGTTGATGATGCTGACTACTGAGTCATCGTGCGTCACAATTTGTATAGACCTACATATATATGTACATACATAGATATGTACTTCAAGTGAGCTTGAAATTGATTATTTTGGTCGAGATTTTGTGCGATTGGTAAAGGTGATGATGTCGATAATAATTGCTTGGTTAATATAGAAGATTATGCAACCTCAGACTTAATTGTGGTAAGAATGGAGAGGAAGTATTTACATGCGGGATTGTGGGCTGCATCTAGCACTTTAGTGCAACAATAAAGGATAAGGAACTTTTGCACATATTATGGTAAGTCTTTAGCAGTCACTTGGGCGAATTTTCTAATGTGGGCCTTAAATTGAGAATCTATTTGGAGTGGATGGGTGTTTTTCTCATTTATTTAATAATATTGTGTTACGAACTTCTTTGAACTTGATTTAATTTTATTTTGAGACTTAGAAAGGTTCTATTCGCTTTCCAAATTTATTAGCTTCATAATCAAAACTTACGAAATGAATTAGCGATAAAATTTGATAGATAGATTTTAAGATCAAAATTTTACTCCTGTCCGAATTTTCCTTAGAATAACAATAAGCTTTTTACGTTTCTACGTTACTCTGGGATTCAGAGCTTGGTTTTTCTACAATCGTCATTTTCTAGACCGATCTTTGAGGTTGAAAACTTAGTTCAAGTGGCATTCTACGATTTAAGGATGACATTTGTATATCAATGGCTAAAATACTTCAATAGTTGCTAAGAAATATAAAATAAGAAAATTGCAAATATTAAAAATATTAGTACCTACATGAAACGGTCATGCAATACTTGGGGTGCTAGATTCAGCATTTTAAGTTATCTTTTTGAAAATTTTAATTCATTATAATATTATAACATCATAAATAAAATAGGAAATTAATCAAAAAGGTCTGTAGAACTCCTATGGCCATAGCTTCGGCTGCAAGATCTTTCTGAACTCAAAAAAAGGTAGGGTGGTAAAAGTAAAGTGGATGTAATGCTAGACTACTAATCTTAATCTAGAGGCTGTGAGTTCAAGCCCAGCTATAGACAGTGTCTTTTTTCTATTTCCTCCAGTTTCTACCGGAAGCCATTCGTGGCAAATAATAATTGTCTACTGCACCGAAATCTTCTTTCCTGTCCCTCTAAATTTTACTTCGGTTAAGCCGACGTTTATAGCTTTGAAAAGACATTTGGATTTGAAAATAACATAGTATTGGTCCAAATTAAAAGTTCTAAATACTTAAATTAAAAGGGGGGTCCAAGGTCGAGATATGATTCAGAAGAGACTGATATTAAGATGAAACTTAGAGAATGACAAAACTATAAGCCAAAGTCTAAAGGCAAGTCAAGGTTCAGGAATCGTCAAATAAATGTATAATAATGTTTTGCCTTTCTGTAGAGTTAATTTTCAAAGTATTTGTCAATGTGAAAATATTTAAAATATAATATAATTTAAATAATATCTCTATATGTATAATCAATATACTAATATATGCATGGCTTGGTTTATGGTTATACAATAGTATGAACTTCCAAAACCCAGTTGTTCAATTGTTATTTAAAATTTCCAAAGGAAGTGTTAAAAAGCAAATATTTTGTTAAAAACTACTTCACTTGACACACAATCAAAGTTGTACCTCCTTTTTTCCTTATATAATCATATATGAATGCTAAATCCTTGACATTACCACTATTGCATTGGATAACTATTTATGTCAACAATGTTGTCACAAGTCAAAATATTTACACAAGCACGTGGATAATTAATACCTTCCCACTTAATATGGTACTTCTCCCTGGACGGCTACTGCAAATAAATCCCAGAAGCAACTGCACTTATCTATATACTCGTATAAAGATTTCAACTGCCAGAGTTAACCTGGCTCTGACGTTCCATATTAAACTCGAATAAGATTTCAACCTACTTCTGAACGACGACGTTACACGAACAAGCAGTCCGGGTTCAGTATTTCTTAACTCGCCTTCGTTCTGTCAACACAAACAGCTTATGTAATTCTTGGCCGAATGTAACGCATAAATCTTTTTGACAGCTTTTTTTGTCAGTCTTAAGTTGGCCTGGCCTCCCTTCTTGCTTGGAGACAATCCTCTTTAGTGTGGACTTGGTTTTTGTATTCTTCAAAGTCTCTGTATTGAATTATGCTCATTTAGGAACAAAATGCAAATCTTTTTGAAGACTTCCTCATTTAGGAATTACTTTTTGTGTCTTCATCTTCACATTGGCTTATTTGGGGGAAACAAAATATTTATATCCTCTTTACAATCAGTTGAGACTGTTCGACGATTTTAAGATGGTTTATGATTGAATCAACGAACCAGTTATTTGCAGTTGTTTACAGTGGAATGAAGGAAGATTATTGTTGACCCCAAAATGAGAAATAAATTAAATCATACAGTGCGAGTTACATGTGAGGATAGAAGAAGCCTTTTTTTAAAACTTATCGCTTACTACTGTAATCATTTCAATATTTAAAAAATCTTTTTCAATTGTGAAAACCTTGTCAATATGTTGATTGATTTTCGAAACTTATCTATCATTAGGTAGAGACTTTAAATTCACAATATTTGCTAATGAAGTTCAAAATACACTGAATTTCAACTCCATAGAATAAGTGTTTCCTGAGCACTTTGAAAATCGGAAAAACCTCAATTGACTAATTGGGTCGCTGAGAGATCAACAAAATGACTTTCGGGTAATTTGCAAAAAAATTAGCATAAAAGATCCTTTCCAACATATTCGTAACTAGTGAAGACTCATCATCTATTCAACGACCTCAAGGCTGCATTTATCTTCAGAAGTCGATATGACGATGACTGAGCTCCGAGTTGAGGAGTTCGAACATCACCTCCACGAATGACACCTGGGTGGGGATTCGGCTAAGATTTACCCTAGAAAACCCCTGATACTTCTGTTTGACAAAACAAATGTGTTCAAAACGCTTCTCCTGAAGCACAAAGTACACGGTCCACATAACCCTCATACTGCCATTCTTGTTATACTGTGCTGAGTGCTGAACGATAAGCAAAAAC
Source organism: Scaeva pyrastri (assembly GCA_905146935.1). NCBI lineage: Eukaryota > Metazoa > Arthropoda > Insecta > Diptera > Syrphidae > Scaeva > Scaeva pyrastri. The sequence continues at coordinate 53,073,240 of LR989929.1, forward strand.
GGAGAACTGCTGTTTTGCTTGAAATATTCTTCGACGGATCTTTCTGATGATGTTCAAAGATGTGACCCACTAAACAAGAACGCTTCAGGTAAGAGAATCTTCGAATCCTAAATCCCAGGTTGGAGACGATAAAGAAGACTAAACCTCTGGTTCCGGAAGACTAAGTCATCGCTGATTCCAGAAAACTTTGTCTGGATTTCTTGAAGTAAATTGCTCGTGATAGTAAAAGGATGAACTTTCGTATATCGTTTACCAGTTTAAAAAAAAACTTCTAATTCTGGAAATTAGACCGAGGGCAATAACTTTCAATCATCGACAACCGGGATCCGCATCCCAAGACTTCAGGCTTCCTGTTCTTCGTCATATCTCCAGTATATGTATGGTCTGTCACACTGTCAACTACCATAAATTGAACTACAAAAGACTTTCCGAGATGGTTCCATTTAACTCATGTGAGCTAGGTGACCTGCCCACCGGAGTCTATAGAGCATAATTTTATGCACAATATCTGCTTAGAGGTAGATTGCATACAGTTAAGTTCATAATTGTGTGGTATCCTACATCTTCCTTCTTCACAGCTAGAAGGTTGAACGCGGTTTAGAGGTCGAAGTGCCATTTGTAATCACTAATCACTGTTTTGGATCCATATGTATAAGTACATGCAGGAGTATTGTCCTTCAAAGTAGCAGCTTAAGTTAGAAATTATAGTAAGTTTTTAGATTTGAAAAGCTTTGACTTTCAACGACTTTGAATAAGAGTTAATAATATTGTTTGATTGAACTCTTGAATGCGATTAATGACTTTCTTATCTTGTTTACAACATTTTTATTCAATATAACAACCCTTTTATTAAAATTAAGTTTTACTTTTTACTATAACTAAACTTTAACATGCACTCACTCACCTAATTAAACAATGGACCGCAATTACTCTCCTGTGAGTTTATACTCGTACCTTTACTAAACACTGTTGTAATTTTAATCCATCAAAAATATAAAAGAAGACAGGGAAACATGTAAATTTCGTTTAGTCCTTTCGTTGACCTCCCTCATCCATTATACTCGTACCCTATCTGCTCGCTCTCTCCCTCTCTCTGTGAAACATTATCACCCGCAACAATCACCATTCCATTTACCTTATGATCCTTTTGCGTCCATTAAATCGATTCAACTTTTTTGTGTGTGTGTGTTTTTTTTTTTTTGTATGTTTAAAGAGCAAAGAAACATCAAAATTCTATGTCTTAAACTGACAACCATCACGAAGGTCCTGAAGGAATTTCATTTAAAAATATAACATTTTATGGATGTCATCATGTCAGTTTTTTTTCGAAGTATGTCCTATTTCATGTTAAAAGGTCCTTGTGTTTTTTACATTGTCTATACTATAGTGAGTTAGGGAGGGAGAACAGAACTGACGACGACGATGAACGTCCTGTTGTATGTAGTTCGCGTGTCCGAGTTCGATTTTCGATGGCAAACACCATTAGCCCAGGTAGAAGAGTGGTGGTCGTCGTCGTATAGTAATGCGGTGGTGGTATCCCTATTTAGACCGCATTCATTGTTGATGGTCATTGAAAAGCAGATGATGATGATGTTGATGAGTCAAAATGTCAAGGGGGTTAACTGCGAGGGATATACTCGTAACTAAAGTGATTGAATCACTATTCTCTTAACGAAGGATGAAATTTCGATTCGTGAAATTAGGGAAACAAAAAATGTAACTCCATCAACAACTGATGGATTCTCATTAAGAACGCGGTCATATACTCGTACTCGTATCCTTTTAATAACAGCCCTCAGGCCAGATGCTTACCTTGCCAGAGGCGATATATGCGGTATATACTTTACTTATGGGGTTCTGACCATAAAAAACGAGGTTAGAAATAATTTCCAAGAGGCACATCGAGCAAAGGTGTAAAAAAGGTGAAAATTAAATGATGTCCGTGGCAGACGATTTATGACATGATTATATGCTTCGATGGGTTCTTTTTTTTTGTGTTCTTCTTGTTTTGGAGTTTCTTTTTTGTGTTTTTGCGGCTCGTGGCTCGTGGCCCGGCCGGCCGGTGGCGGTGGCGGTGATCTGGAATTCAGAGTAGCATATGGCAAGATGAGATAATCCTGGACATGCAATGTGAGGCAATCACCCTTCCGGGACGTGTTAAATGCGGTAGGAGGTTCTCATTATCTTGATGATTAGGCGTGATGACTGACGGACGAATCTGTTTTGTTTTTTAAGGGGGTTTTCAATGATGGTTAATAGTTACTTAGGTATTTTCGTTTGTTGTATTTTTCAAATTACCAATCTTCCTCGACAGCTGATTTTTGTTTCAATTGTTAAATAGTTCTCAAAAATCAAGTTAGAAACTTTAAAATTTCTTATTAACTTCCCTATGGGATTCATTGCCACCGGTTCGATCAAATTAAAATGAAAATTTTGACAAATCTTAACATTTCATGGTCCCTAGAATCTAAAACCATAATTTTTAGCGAACCAGTGTGATAACCAGCATTGACAAAATTGTCATAAAAATATTTCTATATTGACTTGAAAAGATTCAGACAATTATCGAAGCTTCAAAATTTGCTGGTATTTCAACATATACCAAATACTTAGCCTAACGTACTGGCCCCTTCAGTTAACAGGATAATTTCTGGATATAAAGTTGTCACCAAATTAATTTTCTGCTAAACTAACGGTTAAGCACGATGTATGCCTAGATACGCTATCCTGTTGGAACTAAAAATGTCGTCGATTTTTGGCTGAAAAAAATCAAGTCCGCTGATGCCGCCAATCAATCAATTTTAATGAACGTAAATGTGATTCGTTGATAAATGATCAGAATTAGAAAGCGTTTAACAATTCTGGCAAAAGTTACTAATCGGAAATGTCAACACTGTTTAATTTTCTCAACTGTCAAACTTTAGACAACAATCATCATGCAACTAAAAAAAACACCGTACATTATTGTTTAACAGTGATAACATTTATTAATCTTGTGGTCAATTTTAGCTCTGTGTCTATTCCAAGTTCAAGTTATTCAGATTAAAAAAAAAAAATATATATATAAAATAAAAGATAACCAAATAATTGAGCCAAAGTGATAAAATTCTTAATATCTCTAGCTCCATTTGAGCAATGAGCAGTAAGCACAATAAATGGAATTCATTGTATTTCTAAAACCATCCATCCACTTCAGATAGACACTAAACAGACAGTCTTCACAATCATTTTGATTTTGCGGATAGGTACCTAGTGCTTACTGACTACAGGGTGTTCCATCTACAACCTTAAAATAATTTTTGGCTCAAGTGCTCTCCTTTTTCCCTGATGACAAAATGGAATTTCCACCACTTTCTCGAGCCTAGCTCCTCTACATGTCGCAGGTTATTAACGTTCTTGCTGATGCACTCTCTGGACTTAAAAGATCACACAAATTGAAGTCGGACAGGCAAAGTGAACGACTTTAATAAATCCAACCCTATGACTTCAGTAAGAGGATGAGATGGTACGCCATCCATACTGTTAGAACCAGAAGTTTCTCAACGATTGGCATTCAAAAATCGGTTATCATGGCTTGATATTTGCCATTGACGGTAAGTGGCTTCGATCACTGTCCCGGAAAAAGTACGGTCCACGGTTTTCAATGTAAAAAAGTCGAGACTTCTTAAGCCAAATCAAATTATTTTTATTAAAATAAACGCTTAAAAAACCAAGTTGTCTCTTTTCAAACAAAAAATGTATTTAAAAATCACATTCGTCTTATCTACATAGATGGACCACCCTGTTAACTATTTATTACGTACTATTCCAATTTAAAAAAAAATGTATATACCAAACAAACTATTCATTACTTACCTTTATATCTTTAACCTCGCAACCAATAAGAACAAGACAATCCGAAGTCGAAATTCGAAACTTAAGGCTGACGGCTTTTTGGCAAAGCAAATTGGCAATTGGGTCAAGTATAAAGTTACCAAAATAGGAAAGCTCATTCTGGGACCATTGTACTGTTATGTATATGCTAAGCTTTAAGATAAATATCATTTCATGAAGCTCTAAAATTAGTCACTCTTATATTTTTTTATTTTTGGGGGGTACCTTACAATAAAATACTGTATACATGCACGAAATGACAACAAACTTTATGTGCGGGCTACAACTACTAAATACAACTGACAGCCAGAGCGGAGCGTTATTTCGTCATTTTGTTTATTTGACGTTCTTATCTTTATCGCACTTTTTTTTATCATTCATTCGCAATCAATTCTCCTAAATCCTAAGAAAAAAAATTAAATTAAAAATAGAAAAAAGTAAAAAATCAAATACAATTTCAATAAAAATAAAAATCAAACATAGACGAGTTAATTTTTTAAGTATATACACCATAGGAGAAGTATGTATGTATGTATATTGGTATAAGGTACAAATAAGACTCTATATGGATGGCTATATAAGGCTTAAGCCTATAGGTACCATGAAAACCTACAAGAGGGCAATAAATTTCGCATGTTTGTCATAAAACATAAAACATAGTGTAAATTGGATTTTTTATCCGCTTCTTGACACACATGTGGATTATTTTGCATTCGCACCTTATTACGGCCGTGCCACTGCGACCGCGAAAAACCAGGTGTGGATTTGGTTTGCAATAAAATCGAAGTTATGGTGGAGCCCTCCTAAAAAAAACTTCTAAAGTTTGTCTAAAGAAATCCTGGGAAAAGTTTAGGTTTTGAATATTTTTAAGCTCTCCTCGGTTAGGTCTCAATTTTATCTACATGGAATCCTTGAAACTTAAAATATTTTAAATTCCTCTTCATTTCTAAACCCTCTACAGAAATCAGGACTGAATGTTACTAAGCTCAATCAAAATCGATTAATGGAGTTACCAGGCGTTTACACTAATGCAATTGTTTAAGAAATATTTTTGTGATTTGAAAGACTTATAACTTTAGAAATAAAGATGAAGAAAAAGTAAAGTACTATCAAAATTAAGTCAATATGTTACTATTGACTAATCGGTATTAGAACCACTTGAAAGTTTTACAATATTAACCAATATTTTGACAGTTCTATTTGGAAATTTTTCAATCAAATTCTATTGAGTTGAATCACTTTTCACTTAACGCTTTAGCCAATTGTGTTCATATGGGTTCCCAGAAAGTTGAGGGACAGTTGAGGCCTGTTCATCTGTAGAAGGTATACTTGTTTTCTTAGGAATATCTGATCATAGATTTCTAGGAATTAAACGTCAACAGGTGAAGTGAAATGACAATGCAGTGTTTGGCGAACACTGCTGTTAAAATGGTGAAATGGCGTAAAAATCGTTGTAAGGTTTGAGCCACGTCAAATACTGCTCCGATTCTGTCCCGGAAAAAGTACGGTCCACGGTTTTCAATGTAAAAAAGTCGAGACTTCTTAAGCCAAATCAAATTATTTTTATTAAAATAAACGCTTAAAAAACCAAGTTGTCTCTTTTCAAACAAAAAATGTATTTAAAAATCACATTCGTCTTATCTACATAGATGGACCACCCTGTTAACTATTTATTACGTACTATTCCAATTTAAAAAAAAATGTATATACCAAACAAACTATTCATTACTTACCTTTATATCTTTAACCTCGCAACCAATAAGAACAAGACAATCCGAAGTCGAAATTCGAAACTTAAGGCTGACGGCTTTTTGGCAAAGCAAATTGGCAATTGGGTCAAGTATAAAGTTACCAAAATAGGAAAGCTCATTCTGGGACCATTGTACTGTTATGTATATGCTAAGCTTTAAGATAAATATCATTTCATGAAGCTCTAAAATTAGTCACTCTTATATTTTTTTATTTTTGGGGGGTACCTTACAATAAAATACTGTATACATGCACGAAATGACAACAAACTTTATGTGCGGGCTACAACTACTAAATACAACTGACAGCCAGAGCGGAGCGTTATTTCGTCATTTTGTTTATTTGACGTTCTTATCTTTATCGCACTTTTTTTTATCATTCATTCGCAATCAATTCTCCTAAATCCTAAGAAAAAAAATTAAATTAAAAATAGAAAAAAGTAAAAAATCAAATACAATTTCAATAAAAATAAAAATCAAACATAGACGAGTTAATTTTTTAAGTATATACACCATAGGAGAAGTATGTATGTATGTATATTGGTATAAGGTACAAATAAGACTCTATATGGATGGCTATATAAGGCTTAAGCCTATAGGTACCATGAAAACCTACAAGAGGGCAATAAATTTCGCATGTTTGTCATAAAACATAAAACATAGTGTAAATTGGATTTTTTATCCGCTTCTTGACACACATGTGGATTATTTTGCATTCGCACCTTATTACGGCCGTGCCACTGCGACCGCGAAAAACCAGGTGTGGATTTGGTTTGCAATAAAATCGAAGTTATGGTGGAGCCCTCCTAAAAAAAACTTCTAAAGTTTGTCTAAAGAAATCCTGGGAAAAGTTTAGGTTTTGAATATTTTTAAGCTCTCCTCGGTTAGGTCTCAATTTTATCTACATGGAATCCTTGAAACTTAAAATATTTTAAATTCCTCTTCATTTCTAAACCCTCTACAGAAATCAGGACTGAATGTTACTAAGCTCAATCAAAATCGATTAATGGAGTTACCAGGCGTTTACACTAATGCAATTGTTTAAGAAATATTTTTGTGATTTGAAAGACTTATAACTTTAGAAATAAAGATGAAGAAAAAGTAAAGTACTATCAAAATTAAGTCAATATGTTACTATTGACTAATCGGTATTAGAACCACTTGAAAGTTTTACAATATTAACCAATATTTTGACAGTTCTATTTGGAAATTTTTCAATCAAATTCTATTGAGTTGAATCACTTTTCACTTAACGCTTTAGCCAATTGTGTTCATATGGGTTCCCAGAAAGTTGAGGGACAGTTGAGGCCTGTTCATCTGTAGAAGGTATACTTGTTTTCTTAGGAATATCTGATCATAGATTTCTAGGAATTAAACGTCAACAGGTGAAGTGAAATGACAATGCAGTGTTTGGCGAACACTGCTGTTAAAATGGTGAAATGGCGTAAAAATCGTTGTAAGGTTTGAGCCACGTCAAATACTGCTCCGATTCTGGCCAAATTGTATGCCATTTCATTTCCTTAATGTCACTTTGTTCTGGGGCCCAAAGCAAAGTAAATATTTTGTGTCAACATAGTTTTCTTTGCCAATCAAATGCCAGTTTTGACAGTTGTCGAGATGATTCTGACACCTGGTTGTCAATACTTTCACAAGCCAAGTTTAAATTGAAAAGGTACTTGTGACAGTGAAACTTATTATATTTTTTTTTTTTGTGTTCAAGGATATTAGATGGAAGTGACTAAAATTTTCTGTGGCCAATCCGGCACTGGTCTATTTTTGTTTGTTTTTTATTGTTTTTGTTGTTGTACCTTTTCACACACAGAATTCATGTTCGATTTGTGTATCTATTGAAATACACACTATACACTGGCGGTTTGCCATTTTGATAGTCAAAGCCCGTTTGGCTTAGTGTAACAGTGGCAAAGGCAGTGTCGGTGGTAGCGGCGGCGTGGCGGCGTGGCGGCGCAGTGACCCTCAATGTATGACTCATAAATAAAAACATAACAATTTGCATTAAAATCGGTCCCAATCATTTTATTGGTCTGTCTGATCGTAAATCTCGGTTTGAACGCTTTGGATTGGGATATAAGAGTAGCAGCTTGTGGAAGTTCGACCTGATCATGCTTTCGTATGTGTTTGTGAATATGCGTAGAAATTTGTGACTTTGTTGCCAACTACGATTTTGTTTAGTTACAATTTTGTAAACTTTTTGTGGTCCTGTCGAAGTTAAAGTTTTACAAAGAGAAATACCAACTTCTTCTATAGCATTTTTCACAAACCTTGAATTTATATTCAGCAGTTAAACCTGATTAAAGGTCCTTTTTCACTAAACTTGATTATCCAACTCATCTGGCAACTCTTAAACTTCTTCGACGGCACATTCTGGTAGACGATGGAAAAATAGCAAAATGTGTTTTGCATTTAACTGCGATCTTAAGTGGATGCAAATGCGCGTAAGAGGACTCACTTCCTAGCTTATGGCTCTAAATTTAATGCGGGTCTTAAAAGAGGCCCAAGCCGAGTCGGTGCAAAAAAAAAGAGAACAGAACACTATCTATACAAACCCAGTGAACGTGAATATTTAAATGTCACCTAGTGGTATTGTTGTAGATTGTCATTTTGTATGCCATTTTGATTAAATCCAAGTTACGTATATAAATACATAATATGGGTGCATGTTGCGGACGCAGAGCGCCCCATAAAAACACTCGTATAATATTGGATTTTTGAGACTTTACTTACATAAAATTGTGGTAAGTTTTGTAATAAGGGTTTGGTTTGGGATGGGAAGGGAGATGAGGAGGGCGGTGATGTTAATTTTGTATAATGCAAACTGACAGTTTTTGTTGGAATTTAGATTTATGCTTCTTACTTGCAATTACTTTTGTTTGTATAGCTTGGCTCGGCTTTTAGAGGTGAAAGGTCAAAATTTGAAACTTGGTTCTCACACATTTTGAAATACACATATTAAAAATAGATGGGAGGTCAAACTTGATTTTAGATAGGATCTTAGAAAGTCTAGTTTTTGTTATTATTGAATTTAAATTCAACAAAATTATTTAACTGTCAGATAATCGAAAATCATTATTTAACTTCGGAAACGATTTCAATTTTGTTTGGTTTTTTGAAATTTGAAATTTTACTCTCTAGGAAATTTAGGAACAAATTAAAAACCTCATACACCACTTTATCGCAACTTGTGTCATAAGTAAACATAGCTGAATTATCGGATATCATCCTTCATATAAGTTTAAACCATGCTTCACGTTCTTATAATTACTTTTTATGAAAGTAGTTCACTAGGGCGTATATGTACGTACTTTTTTGTTTTTAGATATTCAGTAGGTTAGCAAACATTTTTAATAGTTTGAAAGACATAGTTTTGACAATCTGTCTTATAATAACTGTCAAATATTGAGAATTCCGTGTTGGATGAAATTTTTTAACAAAAACAATATTGAGAAGCCTACAATGCACTTCAAAATTAACCCAAGAAATGTCCAAGAGAGATAATTTTAAAAAAATTTCCTGTTATACAGGTTCGACAGAAAATTGGTTCAATAAATTCATACAAAGTTTTTAGTACTAAAAAAACTATTTGAGTTAAAAAACCATACCATTTTTTGTATTTCCAAAGGCAACAAAAAAACGAAAAGTCATAACCTAGATGCTTGAATATTGACACTGTCATCACATCAAACCAAAGTGTTCATATTTCAAAATACAGGTTCCTGTTATACAGGTTCGACAGAAAATTGGTTCAATAAATTCATACAAAGTTTTTAGTACTAAAAAAACTATTTGAGTTAAAAAACCATACCATTTTTTGTATTTCCAAAGGCAACAAAAAAACGAAAAGTCATAACCTAGATGCTTGAATATTGACACTGTCATCACATCAAACCAAAGTGTTCATATTTCACCATACAAACAACAAAAATAAAATCCTCATTTTATTGAACAATAATAAACTTTTAAAATAAAATAATAACATCGTAAAAATTTTTACGACATCTCAAAAGAATTCACCCATGGGTCTTTTTTACAATTATTATTATCATCAATTTTATGTAGCTTGCACGTTTCACAAAGCCGCTTATAGTAACATTCAATGCATTTGAATGCACTTATTCTTCTTCTCTTTTTAAAGCTGAATATGTTCAAAAGATTAAAAAAAATAAAAACTGCAATTGTTTGTAAATTAAAATTCCAACATGTTTTCACCAAAACAAAACATAAAAAAAAACACAAAACTTTATTAACACAACTCAACTCAATTTCTCCCAAACAATGTGTGGGCCATTGGACTTTTAACATCCTCATAAAAAATCTATATCTTTAATTTGTTTACCTACATTTATATATATTTTTTTTTTAATTCGGAGAGATTTTATAATTGAAGTTTAAATAAATTTGTTATCGGAAGATAGGTATCATTGCATATATCCAGAATCATAACAACAATTAAGGAAGGCTGTATCTACTAGTATGTGTGTAAATTTCGTGTAAGAAGACAGAAAATCGTGATCATCATAAAAATTTACATAACCAGATTATCCATCAGATTCAAATTTGAATAGATATACGATTCAGAGATTTTTCATTGAATGAAATTCGAAAATACAGATGGACAACCGACCGACAACCTACAACCAAAACCAGATAACACAAATTCAGTCAGCGGTGGCGGCGGCGACGTCGGAAGATTTATCTCTTAATTCTGTCGCATTATGAATACTTATCTTAACTACCAGCAATTTTTCTGCTTTTTTATTTCTCGGATACTCCATGGCGGGGTATAGAGGCAAGACCCACCACCACTATACTAGGCTATAGGCAGTAAGACGTTAACCTAAATTTTGTATACCGAAAGCTCTAAGCGCCTTTATCTCCGGATTTGTTTGTTTTCAGTTCGTTATTCAGTTAGTAACTTTTTTTTTTTTTGAAAAATTTAGCTCATCTGCATATCCATCATCAATTCATGAATGAAATGAGTATAATCTTGGCGATGATGTACCCCTGTGCTATTAAGTTTAAGTTGGCAGTTAATTTTATTTCAAAATAATTCCGATTTTTATTAAAATTCGAATCAAAACATTTGGTCGGTATTTGGTTTAATTTTTTAGTTTAATAGAAAATGTTAAAATATAGTATGTAGGTCTTTGAACTTAGAATTTAAGATACAAAGGTCTTAAATAACGTATATTTGTGTGCATGTATGTATGTTATGCTTAAAGTACTCATTTATTATTTTTCATTTTCAGAGTAAGGTATGAAAGGTAGAGTTAAAAGTTTTTGAATTAAATAATTACGTATACGCCCCAGAGAACATTTTCATTATAGAAAGCGGAAAGTAAAACATGTTAAGAATTATGTACATGAATGTATGTGTGTATGTATGTAGGGTAGGTACATATAAATGTCGGTATATGTATACATGTACATATGTATTTCTTTTCTGTATGTATTTTAGTATAGTCTTGATTTAAAGGGTCCTGCAATTAAAGTTTCTGAACTCGGACTTTAGTAACTCATAACCATCATGGTAGCTTGGCCCAAGCTTAATTGAGCTAAGAATACAAACTGATGGTAAACGAACATAGACAGCGTCGATGAGTGTTAAGTAAAAAATATTATCTTTACCTAACCTATGTCTCCCATCATCAAATTTTTGACCAAAATAGATCCGAGTGCGTCCAATGAATTTCGAAAAAGTCACTGTTTAATATGGATATTGGACAACGTTGTCGAATGCTACAATTAAATGATAACTAATCTCTTTTTTGAATTGGATAAAGACCATAAAAATGACAAATTAAAATATCGAATTACGATTAAACAGAAGAAGGATTTGAGAAGCAAAAAAAAAAACTAACCATATAAAAAACTTTGACTTTTTTTATAGCAACAAATTTCTTAATTCTAATATTACCAAAAATGTCTTTAAGCCCAAGTTTTTGATTACAACTAGGGCTAGCCACGAGACTGAAAAGTTTCGGCAAAACACTAGACCGATACTAGAATATATTTTTAATACCAAAGTTTGCTTAGAAAGACTTGTCAGTGACATTGGATTCGTCTATTCTTGTTTTAGCACAGAAAAAATATATTAGTTATAATTAATGTCTCAAATCACTTTATCATCTGATAAAATTTTACCGTCTAATTCTCATTTGGCTAAAAACTGAATTCATATCATATTCTTTCACTTTTACTGAGGATTTTGGCCATCAAAGTAGCCATAGATTTGTGTCCAGGTCTTTTAACAAATAAGCCACATTCATAAGTTTATTACAAAACATTCGACTTTAGTCTAAATTTCCACCCACGAGTCATTTATTAGAGGGGTGTACCTAACCTACATATATCCTTCATTATTAATAAAAAAAATATATTTATTCAATTTGGAATATCAAATGACTATTAGGTAATAACTAATTTAACCTTTTTCAAACTTTTACCTCAATTTGACTTTCGTTTTTGAGGAAGAATAAATACATCCACCTTCTTCTCGTTTTATTGTTTCGTAATTTATTTCAATATTCGAAATAATTTCATAACACTTTTTTTCAAAAATTAATTTAGTGCTGCTTCTCAACTACTTCAGGGTAAAGAATCCGCCCATTGTTTAGCTGTCAGTCAATCTTAATTAGAAAAAAAAACATCAAGACAAAAATAAACTATTTTTTTTTGCAATTTCATTCCAGTTCGACATTGAAGTTTTTTATTTTTGCAAAATTCCAAAAATATTCAAGAAATTAGCCCCCGTGGGCCGGTTAGTTTAAAATAATCAGACATTCACATCCATTTCAATAAACAGACAAACACACCAACAACAACAACAAAAAAAAGTGGTTTCCTATCATAAGTCTATCATATACATAGCTCGCTATCAAGATTGTACTCAATCTACGTCAATTCCGAAGCCAAATTAAAAATGCTGGTAATGACTTTGATTTAATTATTTAGTTTTGTGTTTGACTCCCTTTGCCCCTCGTTCAAAAACAGGTATTTTGGTATCCCAATTTAATTTCCCTTGGCACGAGCTGCGCTTTCGATGTGAAATGGTTGAACTTATCTTTCCTCACTTATATGTCCAATTAAAATGGTTTCTATTAAGACTCCATCCAGAAGATTGTTTTAAGTATTTAGTAACTTAATTTTCGGTACCTACTGCCTTTTATGAGCCTGGGTTTTGAGTGAAAGTACTTAAAAGAGAGATACAAGTTCATTAACATTTAAGTGAATCTAAGGATGATTCACTTGAACCGCATTCTAAAAGCTCATTTGATTTGGAAAATGCTTTTAACTCACGAATTTTTGACCTTGTCAATATTCACCCACACAGCGACAGTCGGAATTCACATTTTTGACAGCCATGTCTTAAGGTTTGAAAAATCTGACAGCAATAACTGCTTCTGCTTCTGTTTCCTTATAACCGTGACCTATATATATTGGAAGTGAGCAAGTTCTGCTTCTTAGCCCATTCATTGACTTTTTAACCAAATACCTATACGAGTCTTACAGTCACATACAGTCACATAATGAAAACAAGTTTCAATTTATTCATTTGGAATTTAAATTGTTCGACGCGAGTCTTTGCGCCCAAAAACTTTTGACCACAAAATTGACCATTAGCTCCGGACTTCTGTTTACAAACTGCGATCAACACTATAACCAAGAACCATCACATCTTGGCCACATAACTCAAAAAAAAAAATGAATTTCCCATTTCCATATGGAAGCATATAGATGAGGTAAGGTAAGGTAGTTAAGATGCCTGCCTACATTGGGCAATGAGCACCTAATGTGGCGGCGGCGCGGCGGTGGTGACGGCAGTGGCCGGCGACGCGTTGTTGAGGTTTTTGCCACCTTAAATTAGTCGATTTGAAAATCTATTCAGGTGGGATATAAATTTATGATCTTTGTGGTTGCCATTTAAATTGTTTATAAGAGAAAAATCAAATTGGTTTACGAGCGCAGGGGGGGCCGCGCTATTATGTTTAGCCCCAGGAGCCGGTGTGATCTGTTATATGGCTTGGACAGCGAGCGTGGTGGTGGACAAACAGTGCGCCAAAGATTTCTTATTAAGACTCTCCCTCGCGTTCGCGTGCATGGCTGGCATGAGTCAGGCGCATTCCTCAATTGTATCTATATCTATAGTATGTATCTATCTTTGTGTATATGGCGGGCAGGCTCGATTAGTTTGTTTTTGAAAAAAAAAAAAAAAAAAAATAGCAACCTACAAAAATTAGAACGTTTCTGCAAAACAGATACATGTCCAATGATAATTTGTTACAATTTCGGGGCGACAATTTTTTGCTGTCTGTTTGGTTAGACATTAGAATTGTTCGGGACGTGGGACGCGGGACACGGGAGAGAGGGAACCTACACACAAACTTGTTACACAAAAATAGAATAAATATTTGCGATTTATATGTTTTTTTTTTGGTTTTCATTTTTTAAACTTGAATTTTTATTATACCTTTAGACTGTGTTAAAAAAGTAGAATGAATGTTTTGTTGGGTATTTTTTCTTCTCGCATTTGATGCGGGTAAAAAAAAAAACTGTCCAAGACCTGTGACAGCTAATTTTTATTTATGGCGATCATAATATGTTTTCCTATGTTTGGGTTAAATACTGCGCTTTAAGGATGAGTGTGACTTTAATTGAATCACATTTACAGGGTGAATTTGTTTTAAGTTTTTTGAAATATGTACAGTACATACCAAAAAGGTTTTTTTTTACTTTTTTAAAAATTTTATAAAAACTAATAGAGTGTCCAAAAGGAATTTTAAAATTGACAAAATAATATTTAAAAGAAATAACACTCAAATCCATATTTGTCATGTTTTCTATTTCTAATTTTTAGTTTTGGCTTTGTGACTCTAGATGTTTGGACAAGAACATGAAAAAGCTTCTTGACATTTAGTGACTCCTGTTTTAAAACTCCTATAATTTTGAAAAGCTTATTTGAAAAAAAAAATAAAAAAGGAATACAGGTGAAGCAAGCTTAACCTGGTGAATAGGAGAGAAGTAATAAAGCCAGAATGGCATCATTTCGTCATTTTGTCATTTTGACATCGTGTGGAATTTAAAGAAATAAGTTTTAAAGATTTTGTAACTTTTTATTACTAAGACAAAAAAGTGGGGCATATTTACAACTTTGTGTTTCAATTTGACTTTTCCATTTTTATAAATACGTTTTTAAAAAACAACAAAACCTATTTAATACAAAAATGAGCGTGGTTTGAATGACTAAGACAATGTTTTATAAATAAGAATTTACGTGACGGGAAGACAGATAAGGTGCTTCGAGATTTGTCTTAAAATCGGTGATTAAAACTTAAAAAACTGTATTTTTGTTTCGCTTGTTTTGAAAACGTTTTTGAACAGCTGAAGTTTTATTTCTGAACTCCTTTTCCAGGATGGATATTAAGAAAGAGTGCAAATTACCAATAATTGGGTTAACAAAATGTTCAAACAAAAATATTTTAAGCTGTCAAAAAAGATGAAATTCAATTAAATTGTTCTGAAGACAAGGGTTCGATGATTGAATTTGAAAAATCGAATCTGACATACTCAAATTTTTTAAACTTTTTGTGTTTGGAATTTGATACAATATTCACATCGATTTGAAGAATAAACTAGGCTTAAGAAAGTAATCTGAATCATTAAATAAAAAGTGGAAATCATTTCCCTGATCTTGTTTTTGTAGCTGAGAAACATAATTTGTTTGAAAATATTCTTTTTAATTACTATACAATAGAATTATTAACAAATAGCTTAGTTATTTATTTTAAATGTCATTAAATTATAACAATTAGATCTTTGACGTAAATTGAACTTAAATTGTACTTCAAAAAATTTCTAACCACCCGTTGCTTAACTTTCTGAACTACATTTTTATTTGTTTATTTTAAAATGTTTTGCAAAAATTGATAAGATACTCATAGGTGTGTAAATATTTGACAATAAAATGATTATCTATGCAAATAATACGAATTATGTAGATAACATGTAATGTCTTATTGCTTTCAATGATTCTTTAAAAATCATGTTTGCAGTAACACTTGCGATCATTTTTTTTTCCTCTATCAAAACAAAATATGTTATACATGAAAATATTAAATCAAAATTAAATTACCTATTTTACATTGGTAAAGCTTTTCATGTGATTTCACAATTTTGACACTGAAGGAGAAATTAACATAGCTTTGGTCAAAAGAATTTAAAATGGTTCAGTTTGTTGTCTATAACCCACGTCTTTGGCAAAAAGTAAAATTTTTCAAAAATGTAACTGAACATAGACAAACAACCATTGACAATAGCTAAATTTTAAAAATTATCTTTTAAGATAACAATGTTGCTGTCCTTAATCTAAAAAGTAGTAATTTTTGATGTTAAAAGTCAAAAAAATTTTTAAGAAAATTTAAGTATTTTACTACTTCCTTTATTTTAAGTAACTATTCAATATTTTTTTTAACTTTCAAACAGTCCAAGTTTTTGATTTCGAGACCTTACAACATTGTAGAAAATAGACCATAAACATCTCAATTTTTTAAGTTTTTGAAGATTGTAACCCTAATTGCTCGGTTTTTAATCACAACATCACTTTAAAATTCAAAACTTGGTACATTTTCTTGAATTAAAGAGGCCCGTTCTTTTCTTGGAAAAGACTTTAACTTATTTGTGACCGTTTTGGAGTTACATCTGTCTCTCTGTTTTTGTCTGTTGTGCCGTAAGTAACATTTAAAAATAACAAAATCTCCGAGAAAGTGAACAAGTGACCAATTTTGTACCCCACTTCACATTTTTTAAAACCTCTTTAGCTCTCACTTTTTTCATGTCGTGTCATACGACAAAAGACTGCAGTTGAATCCTAAAAACACTAAGATACATATTTCCCTTAAAAAGGTCAAATGTCAAAGTTTTAGAAACTCACAAAGTGGATGCGAACAAAATGAAAGTAAATTATTTTATTTTATTTGGTGTGCTCAAAAATTTCCTGCAAGTATTGCTGCAACTCTTTTGTGTCATTGTTTTCCTATATTTGCACACCTCCAAAAAAACACTCATATCCACCTGTGCCGAAATGATATAGCTGAAAATTGTACACCAGTAGTCTTTTCGACACCTGTCACCTTCACTTTGCCTACTGACTGCAAAGGCCCTCATTTCCAGAAACACTATATCCACCACCACACGACCTGAATAACTCATTGAAAAATATATTTCATATATCCCAGAGGCCAGTTCCAGGTCCCGGCCGCAGCGCAACACCGCGCTCCTAGATGGCCCAGCTATAAAACCGCACAGGCGAGGCGAGGCGCACTATACCTACGTAAAGATCATTTCCATATCCATATCACTTCACCGCACTTCTACTCACTATAGCCAGGCTAAGTCTGCAAAAGTTGTGTGTATGTCTTATTTTTTATCACCTGACCACACCATTAAGCGGCCATTCCGGCGGCTTGTGAGACTATGGGGCCTGGGTGCTGAAGCTGAATAGAATCTAAACGCCATAAACTAAAACGCAGATACTCGTACTCGTAGACGCTTGCATTTTTGCAGCGAGTATCTTATCTAAGCGATTATCTATTGTGTCTGGCGATGACTGAGATGCTGGATACAGCCAGGCTATATCCCAGATAGCGTATAGTTATAGTACCAAGATTTAAAATCTACTTTATTTTGTAGCGTATTTTCTGCAAACAATGAGCCATGGCGTTTAGGAGTCACAACCATGGAAATGCGGTCCCTCCTCTCTGACACGTCTGTCGTTATATTGTGTCATTTGGATGCTGTGTTAGACCGCTGCACTGTTGGGGTCCATTTTCGAGTGAAGACTAAAAAAAAAAAAACTGCTGCTAAAATCGCAATTAAGGCCTTCCTCAGTTTTGTTTGTTTTCTCAAGTTTTGAAACAAAAACAAAAATGTTATTATTGGAAATGAAATTGAGACACTGCGATATGCGCGCCTTATATTAGGAGACAAACAACACCAAAACACGAGATACAGTACGCCGCCGAAGTGCCGGGCCGCAGAAGACGGAAAGCAATAGCCTCGAACGGTATCTGATGAAATTTGTTACTCCCAATGGGTTTTTAGATAAAAGTAAATTTGAGCGTACGGTGCCGTATTTCAGCATCAGGAAGTCACCGTGCTGGTATTGTAATGACGCGGTAAATATTCCGCCCGACCAGTGTCGCCACCATCACGGCATGGAGACTTGCAAAAGAGCGACCTGCGGTCCGTAATTAAAACTGGATTTGCATCTGCAGTATAAGTACTTTTGTTATCAATCCACCGGTGGGACTTGTGTCTTATGGATGATACCTTACCTCCGAAGACGTACCGAGATGCTTTGCAGAAATGGGATGTAAATTCGTTGATAAGGACGATTAGTTATGATGTTGGTGTGCGTTTAGTGGAAGTTGATGCGGCATTAAAATTTAATAACAATATATGAATATGACTGAAGTGAATTATGGCCAAGTGATAAGAGAAAAAAAGTGCTGGATTAACTTGTTCGTTAGGCGGACCACACACTTTACGCAAGTAGATGTGTTTGTATGGAGAAATGGTTTAATGATGTGACATTTCCGCAACACACATGCAATACTTTTGAAGTGATAACGTCTCAATAATATCGTCATACCACTTGAAAATAAATTTTAAATATCAGTGCAGGCATCAGTCCAAACAGGATATTTTGGGACAAGAAAATAACTTCGAGTAAATCATTAACTCAACAGTCTTTTAGCTTTGAAATTGACAGCTAGTACTGAGGGTAGTTATTTTTCAGGAACAATTTTGACGTTAGAAGAAATGAAACTATGAGAGTCAGAATTTCTTGCGACAACTGTGGTATTTTCCAAACTTTGCTACCCATTAAGTTTCCACACTTCCGAAACTTTTCTAGCAACTATTAACTATAAGGAATAAGAAAAAATTGGAAGCAGATGTATGCAGGCGAGTCACAAGTTGCATCAAATTATCGACTTTTCGAGCCATTTAGATGACGCTACAAGTTTAAGGTTAATGTCAGAAATTACTGTGTCTGATTTCTGAACTAACTAAACTCCTGCAACAATTGAAGAGTCACAATAAGTTTCTTGGAAGAGCATGTGGCTCTAACCCTTGACCAAGTTTTTCAAGTGAGTCAGAAACTGAAGTTTTAAATTTCCGCTTTTGTCATACATATAAAATGTAATATAAGAAACTGCTTTGTCAAATTTACAAATTGACAAAACTATTGTAGCATCTGAAGAGTCAGATTTCACTTGAGACGCCATATACAAAAGTAGGTGGTTCAAAGAAGGTTGATCCAAATTTCCACATTAGACGACTTTTTCGAGCGATTTTCGGTTTCCAATAAATGAGTCATAAATATAAATTGGTAAAAAATGTCCTCATTCACCAAACCTTCCTACTAATTAGGGAGACACGAAAGTTTGAGACTTCGAACTTTGTCAAGTTAACAATTGACCAATTTTGTCTAGCAACTGTTGAGTTACTTTTCATTTGTTGAGACGAATATAATTATCAAGGAACAGACGTACAAGAAAATGTTAGCAAATGGTTGAGTCAAATTTTAAACATTTACCGAAATTTTCTAGCGTCACAGAACGTCTTCTAAGTAAATTTAGTAATTTGTGTGGACTTAACTATAAATACGAGGTACTTATAAGTTCCCTGTGTCACTTGAGATCTTGAGGACTCCTTCGCTTTAGTTCCGATAAAAGACTATCACCTAACAAAGTTTTGGTCAGCAAAAAGTCTTCTATTAAACATTTTTTAACTTAAAACGGAATAAGTATCCTGTCACAATTCAACTCAATCATTTAAAGTTCCATGTAAGCTTTAAAGCAGCCTCCCGTCACGTAGCGTCGTCGTAGTGCTTCGTAATTAGAAGGAATCGATAATCCAATTATACAGAAAATTTCGTTCGGATTTGGTTATTTTCAACGGAATTATCTCATTTACCAAAAATTAAAACCTAGCACGTAAGGTACCGTTTAGTTTATATACTAAACTAAAACCCATTCACTCGTATTTTCATTTGTCTTCCAGAAAGACATATTATAGGACAGGACAGGCCATATAAAAACCTCTCACTTGCTGTCATGACATGTCGCCAATGTAAGTCCAATTCCGAGTCTGAGTATTAATATAAGTATAACGTACCTAGACCCGTTAGCCTTTTTCAAAGAGAAATGTCCATACAAAGTTAAATCGCCTTTAGGTACCACCCTCCCTCTAAAAGCCATTTCAATCATTTCCTTATCGGTATACATTCGACAAAAGTGTTACAATGCGAAATGAAATTCCACATCATTATCGACGCGAACCATCCACAATGGCCAGTACCACTTATAAATGCGCATAAACGTGCTCAACTCCAAAATAACAATAACAAAAAACAACAACAACAACAACAAAAATACTTCCAAAAACGCCTTTATATGTTATAGAGTACGGGAACAGGTACGGTATAGAAGTCAGAGTGAGCACTAAGCAGCCACTGAAATAAGAAAGTCACCTACGCCCCGAATATGCAGTGATTCCCATATACACTTGTCCGAGCCGAGAGAGACCGCTCTTTACCTTGTACGCCCGCAACTACCAGTCAGTCACACACACACACACATATAGAAACTGACAAACATTCACAGTTAGGCAATAAATTCAGTGCACCAGCCAAACTATTTGCTATTTATCTGCGGCCAAGATGCAGCACGACCAACAAATCGTTCTTGGCCAATTCAAACAAAACTAAAAACAAAAAAAAAAAAATAGAAAGAAACTAAGACCATAAAAGACCTGCTCGCGCAATGGTAATAGCCAAAGCGAATGTGACGTTTCCTCCTTCCAAATGCCCGCCTCGTCTGGCCACTACCATTACCATCATCATCGGCCACCGCTAGCTGGTATGTCAGGAGCTATGACTCGGCCCAACTGTCTTAGTTCGGCAACCCAATGTTGTACAGTCAGTCATTCAGTCAATTCTATACCAGACCAGACTTGAAGACGGACTGGCGATAGCGATGGCGATGTCGATGGCATAGCGCAGCAATGGCGATGGCATGGCGATGGCGTGGCGTGGCCGTGGTGGCGCACGGAGAAGTGAAATTTATGAAGCAGCCTCCGCTTCTAATCAGATGAACAGTCTTCCAAAGACGATGACGATCGTTGCCGGACAGATGAATGCTGAATGCGCGCAGTCGAGGAGTCGAAGAGTCCAAATGGTGGCTCGGTTTGTTTTAGTTCAGTTCACCACTGAACTGCATATAAGACACGGGACAGTAGGTATGGCAGACGGAAGACAGTCGCGCGAAGATAATCAGTATAACCAGGCAGGGCGGCAGCAGGTTGCTATTGCTTGTTGCTTATTGCTGTTGCACATTCACATCACATTCAGCTGAGTTCAGAGCACTGCAGCGCCTTGCACAATTCTGCAACATCAAGAACGAACCAAATCGACTAGGAGTGATTTATTTGTCCAAGAAGCCTGTCAATTTTCTCCTGGTTTATCTTTTCGAAAGATTATGTCTTATTAGCTTGAACAGTGAGTTTGATTAGTTAATTTAATAAAAATATACACTTTGCCCGAGTTCGTTTTTTTTTTTTTTTTAATTTACTATAAGTAGGTTCCCTCGTCGTTCCCTGGGGCCCAAAAAGCTAGCCAAAAATGGATAAAGGTGAAAATGTAGCAATTCAAGTAAAATTAACGTTTTATACAGGTTTTGATAGATTCTGTTACTTCTAACCTCATAAAATAATGAAATTACTAAATTTTCAAATTAAGAAAATTACGTATACGCCCCAGTTACGTTTTAGAAGAGAATACAAATCTGCAACAATCATAAGGTAAAGATGTAAGAACAAATCAGGTGAATAGTTTTTTCTAACAATATACTTATGTAGAGTTGGGAAGTGTCCAAAGTTTAAGTAAAGTCTTACATCACGGTAATAGAGACTTTGAAAAGTCTTGGTAACTTAACTTGGTCACTCAACTTTCGGCTTTTACTGTTCGAGCTATTTGTTTTTTTAATTACGGAGTAAATCAAAACTTTTTCATGGTCAAATCAATGTTTTTCGCGCTAAAATGACGTACCTATACCTACTGAAACTTTCTGTTCAGTTGTTCCGCAGCCTTTGTTTATGTTTCTAGGTTTACATACGTCCCTGTCCTTCAGATTTGAGACTTTAACAGCAGATTATGTTATGATAAACTCATTAAATTCCGATTTCGACAGCATTGTCTAATAGTTCCCAATTTCTCCATTTTAGAATTCGATGCTGTTTCTTGTAATTAAGAGCAGACCTGACCCAAAATGCTGATAAACATGAGTGGTATCTACTTGTTTTGAGAAAACGAAAAAGCTTTCAGTATTTGGTTATTTCACTTTTTTGGAATAAAAAATAACTATCCGATATTGCCAAAAAAACTACAAAGTGTTTAAAGTTTATCTGACATGATTCAAAATCCGTCTGGAATCGCCTTCATACGTCCAAGCATGCAATAGTTAAGTCTTCGGAAAAAAAACTTCTATCATAATATCAGTAGCAAGTACTCCTCTAATATGTAATTCTGTCGTAATACTCGTACTTCTAGAAATGTAAAATTTTTCATCCCTGAGTTGAATTTTGGACGCATTAAAAAGTCCTTTCCATTTTGATACTGCAATCTTAGAAACAACACAACATTTTTACTGAGTTAAAACATCCCTAGGTTATTCAAACTTCAATCTTTGGAAATTAAAAGACGGAAAGCGAAAACGGTTCTAAAGATCTTACAAATTTTGGCATATTCAACGTTATTCAGTGTATATTTAGTGTTTTCGTTAACGATTTCTTGGATTTCGATCAGTTTTTTGTAAGTAAATTCAAAGAAATCTTTGCTTTGTTAAATCAATGTTTTATTAAAACATCCTATGTCTTATATGAAGGCTATAAGAACTTGTTCGTCCCAACACAAATGGCCTTCTGAATATTCCTCTCATATCAATCCACCATCATGACCATTTAAAACATCAGCACTTCAGTCGAAACTTCAAAAAGCCAGTGTACTCATTATTTTGACAGTAGTACTTATACTCGTAAACAAAAGAATTCCAATTCATCATCTCATCAAGTCATCGAAATAAACTTTCATTGACCGCAATAAAGTACTGATAAAAAAAAAAACTACAACAATCATCAATCATATCATCAATCTGGTCCTTATTGTTTTTCAATAATTGCACAGCGCAGCGCACACCAGGTCAAGCCTTTTTTAAGAATTTTAAGTTTCCAAAAATAAATCACGTCCCCAGACGTCCGTCATCTTCAACATCAACATCATCATCTTATATTGGCCCCAATAAACAACAATGAAACAGAAGTGTTGTCCGCTGATGCGTCCTAAAACCACGCATATATAAACTCGCAATAAAACTACAATTACTTTAAAAACTGGCGCCCAACGTTGTCCTTGTTCGATTCGAATCGAATCACACCACAATCAGCAACTCCAACCGAATAGGTGCAAAAACCATTAACACTGCTTATTTACGCTCACACAAAGGAATAAATAATTAAAATGATAATGAAACGAGGAGTAGGAGTACTTGTGTATATGTAAAGTTCAAGTATAAACTGCGCTGCAGTGTTGTTGCATTTCTGAGCGTCTAAAGCGTGTACTCGATTCCTGGCTACTTCATTGCCGGTCGCAGTCGGCCATAAGTATGCCGAACACGTGAAAATTTTTTTGTTTCTTTTTCTGCTGTTGCTGTTGCTGCTGATGTTGCTGCTGCTAGCTATGTAGCGACGTCTTATTGGCTTTTTTGAATATCAATTTGTTAATCGGTAAAAACGGTATTTAAATAATTTTTTTATGTGTTATTTGATGCCTGGCTTTGGTGCTTCTAGCACGCTGACTGATAGCTGGCACTTAGTGGCAAATGGCATAAATTGTGGATTCTTATGAATTACTGAACTCTGAATGGACGCGTATATGATGGCACGTACTTCGACTTAAGGAATACAAAGTGAGCTGTGAGTGAATGTCCAATGTGAGCGGAGTCCAACAGTGGCGGCGGTGGTGGTGGCGGTGACGGTGGCAAGCGGAGCTCCGAGCGCAGTGCGCAGAAGTTACACGGTTCTTCTTCCAGGTGGTGCTCCATAGGCGAATTCTTCTGCTGCTGATGTTGTTTTTGTGTATGGGACTTTTTCCCGGCACTTTACTCATTCACCTGCCATCATCAGCCGGACATCAGTATGCATATGTCAGTTGGAGTACAATACCTGCCACGGCAGTTATAAGTTATGTAAATTAGTGTCTTTGGGGGAAACTTTAGGAACCAATAATGCCGAGAATCAACGCGCTTACATTTCGGTTATTATGGCAATAAAATATTTTCATAAGTTTATTTTATCTGTTTTTTTTTTCTTCTCTTTTTTTGTTCCTCGGTTTCTCTTCCTTGATTTGTTCATTTTATATGAACTTTATTGTGATTGTGTGATATTAAAATGCAAAGCGATATGGTGAGGCTGAAAAATCGGATGAAAATTTGCATTTTTTGAATTGTTTTTGTTTTTGTTTTGGGTTTTGAAACTTCTTTGATTACTACTCGTATGTTATCGATGAGTGATAATGGGGTTCTTGACCATAAATGGGATTAGGTTGAAGTTTTATGTTCATGTGTAAGACACTAAATAAAATTTATTCATAAATTTATAAATTTTTTTTTTTCAAAGTTGTTGTCCTAGAACTAGCTTAGTCAGTCGTGTTTACTTTAGGCTCTATCTTTTTATTATTTTTCCTCTAGATATTGTGTTAAATATTTGTAGTGGTGTCAATTTTCACTGAATAAGTAAATTTATTTTTTGTTTATTTATGTAATTTATGAAATAATTGTGTTCAATAGTTTTTTTTAATCAATTTTAATTTTGTTTAATTTGTGATATATTGTTTAAAACAAAAGTTCTCCCCGGTAAGGTGTGCAGTATTTTTGTTTTTTTCCAAAGTGTTCCCTTGTCCATGTGTGAGTGCTCTTTGTTTTAAAATATATTCCAATTTAATTTTCCCCTATTTTCTTTATTCTATTGAACTGATTCCACCTTTTTCATTACATTTTGTCACCAAAATATCAAGCCCTTGCGTAGGTCAGATAGCAAGAGCGTGATTTAATTGCGACTCTTGTTGAAACACCTAGGTTCGAGTCCCGCCCGTGATTATTATTATTATTTTTTTTTTTAATTTAATTATTATTATTATTATTTTTTCTTTTTAAATATAAATATATCTTTATTTTTTATAATTTATTTCATTTAACACTTCTTTTTTAAATATGGATTGCTTCAATAAAAACTGCCAAGAGGGTTCCAATAACAATCCACTATTTGCTTGTTTCGGACCCTGTGGTAATCTTTACCATGCAAAATGCGTTGGATCAACGAATGCATTTATTGAAAAAATAGCCAATTCGAAATTTGCTTACTGGTACTGTCACGAGTGCCGTAAGCTCTCTGTATCCCAACTAGCTTTTAAAATGTCTTCTTTTAAAGCTGACATTTTAAAACTTTCTAAAGACTTTGAAGGGCTACTGAAGTCATTCAACACTGCAGTTTGTAAGTTAAATTCATACTCTGTAACCAACATCATGGTTGACAATTCTACTTCGACAAATGATCTACGACAACCCAATATTCCTTCTACTTTCTCTTCTGCAGATGAAGATATTCTCGCGCAATCAGGTTCTGGTGTTAATAACGCAGAAAGTGTACCTGAAAAACAAAAGAAAAAGTCAAAAAAAAGAAGCCGAGAAAACTCCGAGCTTGCTAGAATTTCTACCCCGCCCTCAAAAAGAACAAATGTCAACATCACCCCAATACTTATAGATCCTACCCGAACCCCCCATATACCTCAAATTTCTGGCTCAAATTCAGCTCCCGATAGCAACTCCGTTACAGTAACAACCAATTCCATCCCTATCAAAGCTGTTTTGAAACCAAAAATTATTTTTATATCTCGTCTGGACCCAGTAACAACGCCAGAAGATATAACTTCGCACTTAGTATCTACCAAGAGCATACCTTGTAGCTCATCCATTAGGTGTACTAAGATCAGTAAACCAAACAGCTTTGTTTCCTCTTTCAAAATTGTAACGAATCCTACATTCTTCGATCCCATTTGCAATACTAATATATGGCCCGCAGAGACTTTGGTCAAAGAATTTTCACAAAGTCAAAAACGAGGTGTTTCTATGAAAACCAAGCCAAAAAACTCAACAGGCTTGCCCTCTTCTACCAAAACGTGAGGGGACTTCGTAGTAAGACTGCTGACATTTTTCTTAACTCCCAATCATTTCCACACGACGTATTCGTTTTGACAGAAACTTGGCTTAATTCAAGCTTTTCCGACACAGAACTTTTCAGTCAAGAGTTCGAAGTTTACAGAAATGATCGTCATGTTGGTAATGCAAAGGATTTAGGTGGAGGTGTTCTCATTGCGGTAAAAAATACATATTTCTCGTCGTCTGTATCTTTTCCGTTTGAACTATCAATTGAACTGGTATGTGTAAAGTTAATGGTACAGACTAAGACTATTTTCATTTTAAACGTTTATATTCCAAAAAGTTTAGAGTCTGTTTATAGCGAACTCTCCCTGGCATTAGACTTTGTTATCAGTATGTCCTGCTCTGACACCAATATCTTACTTCTAGGTGACTTTAATTTACCACACATTGATTGGATTCCATCGGAAGACGAATCTTGCCTTGAAGCCTCTCTCTCTTCTTCACAATTGGAACTATCTTTTCTCGATAAAATCCTTTATACTGACTTACAGCAAACGAGCTGTATTAAAAACTCAAAAAATCGAATTCTCGATTTAGTCTTTTCTTCTGACGCTATTAGTACTCTTGTTCTAGAATCTAATTCAGGTATTACTAATATTGATAAATATCACCCCCCCTTGGATATTTTTCTTGACTTAAGTAATCACCTTACTGATCATAGTAATTCCTTTGACTGCTTATATAATTTTGACTTCAGAAAAGCTAATTTCCAGTTGTTGTCTGAAGATTTAACCATTTCTGGAATTGCTGATACTTTAGCATTTTCTAATATTGACGAAGCAGTTTCAAATTTCTATAAGATCTTAAATAATTGTTTAGAAAAAAATGTACCTTTAAAGAAATCAAGAAATACAAACTTTAGCCACCCTTGGTACACGAAAGAATTACGTTTACTGCGTAACAAAAGAAATAAGGCATGGAAAACTTATCTCAAATCTCTGTCTCCAATCAATTTCTCTTTTTATGTTGAACTTTTTAACGAATTTAAGTCTCTTTCAAATTTTTTATATGCTATTTATGTTACTGATATGGGCAGCTCTTTGAAAGAGAATCCTAAACAATTTTGGAAACTTGTAAACTTAAAGAAAAAATCAGATGGCTTCCCAGTTAACTTCACTTACAAGAATCTTTCTCTAAATAAACCTGTTGATATCTGTAACGCTTTCGCAACAAATTTCCGTGAATCTTTTGTTAATAGCCCTCAAGAAGTTGATAAAGAATATTTTCATAATCTTCACTCCTTTCCGCAGACTAGCTGTAGTCACATCCCTGTGCTACAGAGCACGGTCCTTGATCTTTTATCCGCGTTGAATGATGACTGCTCAGCCGGTCCCGATGGTATTCCCCCGATAGTATTAAAAAAGTGTAGTAATGCTTTAGTTGAACCCCTTTCGTTCTTATTCAAACTTTCTCTAAAAACAGGCAAATTTCCCAGTATATGGAAGAAGTCATTTCTTACACCAATTTTCAAGAAAGGTAACAAGGCGGATATAACAAACTACAGGCCCATTGCAAAGCTTTCTTGCATTCCTAAATTGTTTGAACAAGTTGTTTGTGAAAGTGTAGCATTTTTTAGTAAAAATCTCATTTGCGAACAGCAACATGGTTTTATGAAAAAAAGATCAACCGTTACTAATCTCCTCACATTCTCAAATATATGTTCAAACGCTTTAGAACAAGGTTATGAAGTTGACTGCATATACACGGACTTTTCCAAAGCTTTTGACCAACTTAGCCACGGAATTATTTTATTTAAACTTAAAGCTCTTGGTTTTCCACCATTTTTCTTAGCTTGGATCAAATCATACCTTGAAAACAGATCCTATGAGGTAAAATTTAGAAATTGTCATTCTGAAC
This sequence comes from Scaeva pyrastri, assembly GCA_905146935.1. Classification (NCBI taxonomy): domain Eukaryota; kingdom Metazoa; phylum Arthropoda; class Insecta; order Diptera; family Syrphidae; genus Scaeva; species Scaeva pyrastri. The sequence continues at coordinate 53,101,066 of LR989929.1, forward strand.
CTTTTGTTGCTCAATCTGGTGTTCCCCAGGGAAGCCATCTTGGCCCTTTTCTATTCATCTTATCTATAAACGACGTATCGTCATGTCTACGCTCAAGTGATGTTCTTATTTTTGCTGATGACATGAAAATTTTTAAGATAATAAAGTCCACCCAAGATCGCACCCTTTTACAAGCCGACATTGATAGTTTCACATTTTGGTGTGGCAAAAATAGCCTTTCCCTCAACCCTTTTAAATGCCAGACAGTAACTTTTACTAAAAAACGAATCGGTAGTGCATTCGATTATTGTATATCAAAGCAAAAACTAGGTAGCGTATCCACTTTTAAAGATTTAGGCGTTCATTTCTGTTCCAACTTAGAATTTACACATCACATTAATTTTATTATTAATAAAGCAAGTTCTATGCTTGGTTTTATAAAACGCTGGGCAAAGGAGTTCAATGATCCCTATGTTACTCTTTCTTTATACAATTGTCATGTTCGTCCTCATCTTGAATATGCTTCGCAGGTATGGACTCCCTATTACGAAATTCATAAGAAACGTATTGAATCAATTCAACATAATTTCATTCGCTTCGCCCTAAACGGTCTTCCGTGGGAAGATCCTAATGATCTGCCTCCCTATGAACATCGTATTCAGCTTCTTCAATTGCAAACTCTCCATCAAAGACGTGTTAATAATGATTTAAAATTTTTTCATCAACTCATTAATGGTGAAATTGATGCACCTTATTTGCTATCTTGTATACATTTAAATTACCGAGGCGGAACTCATAACCTGCGTACTTTTGACTTTATACATATTGACTTCCATAGAACTAACTATGGAAAAAATGAAGCTTTAAGTCGAATGAGCATTTTATATAACTTAAACTGTTCATCGATTGATTTTAATTTAAATAAGGCGGGATTAAAGTCATTGTTTAGAACCAGTGCTCCACTATCGTAAACGTCTTTATTTAATTTTTTTGATGTTCTGTAGTAATTCATGTTAAATGTTAATAATTATTATGTTTTGTATTTTGTGCGTGTGTTAGGCTATAATTGTATTATTTTCTTACTAACAACTAACACATGCACTTATGATGAGCCTCTGATCGTAGTGTAACGCTTGCTGTAAGCTAACTACTTTCTGAAAATTCTGAAGTGTAAAAAAAAAAAAAAAAAAAAAAAAAAAAAATAACAAATTTAAATGTTTTATTTGAATCCGACGAAGCGATTTAGAGAATCTACTGCTACTGATTCTTGTCCAAAAAAATAAAAAAAAAAAGTTTTCATTAGAAAACAATGAAAAATTTGATGGCTTTCAAGGCTATTAAACAAAACATTGACCATGACTTTTATTTGGAATAAAAAAATAAGCTGATTAAAAATTAAAAAAAAAGTTAAAATTTTTAATATTCAAACAAATTTAATTATCTTGTCTTATTGTTTGAGTGCTGCTAATGTTGCAAAGTTTCAGAGCAGTTTTGTTTGAATTGGTGAAGACTTACAGGTGGTCTGACTGATTTTTAAGACCAGAGAACTAATGTTACTAAAAAATCGTCTTTTGATCGTTAAAGTCAATGCTCGGTTATGTTTTTAATTCTCTGTTAATAAAATTCTATGTCAACAACAAAAATAACAACAATTAGTAAACATCAGCAAATGATCTCCTTTAACGATTTTCATTAACTGCGCTTAAATTTATTGTACCTATGTGAAACTTATAACTTGGTGAAACGTAGACTTTTTGAGCTAAAAATTAAACCACTAAAATATTTAGAAGCGAAGAATGAGGTTTTGTAGAGAACACAATATTTTAAATTCGTTTTAACTTTGTGAATGTGATTTCTGTGGCTTCTAAATTATATATTTGACAGTTAGCCAATGATTCCAATCTCTTAAGAAGTCCTTCATTATTTCGGGTTCAATTTATCGAAGAAATGTAATTGCAGAACTTGAAATCGCAGTATCAAAGTGGAATCAGCAATCTATTAATGAAATTTGATTGTAGAGACATTAGTTCCAATGCAAAGACTTCAAGACAAAATTTTACGAGATATTTGAAACGTTCAACTTTCCATGGTTCTGGAGTTAGGTAATGTTGGCTTTGAAAGCCGCTGTTGGAATTGGTTCACTTTGACAGCTGACTTTAGAAAATCCCACAAAAAATGCTATGGAAGTCAAGTCGCACGATTTTGGTGGCTAAAATTCACATCATTTTCATGGTTTCCAATCTCTGTCCATCATCAATCTTTAATAAATTAATATGGACCTTGTCAGCCTAAGATACTCACTAAACCGTGACCCAAGGAATACATTAGTCGCTCTTGGAAGTCGTGTAAATGGGTTTTTTCCAAATTCGAAAATTTTGTCTGTAGGAGTAGGAACTCTTTCACAGATGGTAATGAAGATGACTTTTTGTTAAAAATTAGGATGACTTTTCAAAATGCTTCTAATGGCTTTAATTTAGCTCTTGATTCAAAAGATTTTGTACTGACGCAGAATTCGACGGTGTAGGATTAACTTGCACACTCTCATGGACACCGCCATTGTTTTCAGCACATCTTCAATTTGGTCCACACATCGGATCGGTGTTAGATGATTGTTTACTTAACCAATACCATGTTTCGAATAGTTCTTCAGAAGTATCGGCAGGACGATAAAAGCGACCGATAAACTGACGAACAACGAATTTGATAATAAGTCAGCCCTTATCTATTCCTTTCGATTTCTGAAAAAAATACAGACTGGATAAATGACATTTAATTTGACAGATTCAACAATATGGCCGCTATTGACTGTCAAAGTTAAGAAGCCACTATTGGAAGACCCTTTCCTTTAAAGTTTTTTTTTATACCATGTCTCAATTTCGATATTGGAACGTTTCATTAGTTCCCCCGAAAACTGTGCACCCTTCCTTGTGTCTGTGTGTCATGTTAAAATTTAGCATACACGATCTTAACGTTTTAGTGAATTTTTAAAAATACTCACAAATAAAATTTCTTTGACATTTCAGACAACGAGTATTGTGCTTCTATTGAGATTGACCCGATCAACGTGTCAAAAGCGCAATAAGATAAATTTCATTTTCAAAACAGCATAAGTAAGGTATTTTGCAAAAGACATCCAACTTTGAACCAAACCAAATAAAAAAAAACTAACAAAAAACCATAGTAAATAATAATATAAACAATTGTTTGCCACTAAACAACTTACTTGTCAGCCCTGTCAGAGAGAAGAGCCAAGCGTCGCCGTCGCCCTAAGTCAAGACTACCAAATCGTGACAAATATGACCCAATGATCCTTCATTATTCAACCATTCCAGCATTCAGCATCCACCATCCCGCATCCACACTATGTTCTATGTGTGTGTTTGTGTGTGTGAGTGTGTATGTATGTGCAACCGAACCAAACGATGTTGTTTTCTTCAAATGCTGACGATGTCTCATTCTAATTTTTCCTTTTTTTTCTCATTCCTTTTATTTATATCTCATTTGAATGCCTGCAAACCAGTTGCTAAATCCGCGGTTCGGTGGTTCCCTATGAGCAGAGTCGATGGTCCAAGTCCAAGCATGACAACACTTCTTTGGCGGTGGCTGCTATGCGGCAGCGCAGCGCCGCGCCAGCCGCGCCAAGGAAAAAATTAGGCCAACCCATCGACAAAGAACCTTACAATAAACGAGGTATCGAAGTTGGGCTGCCTGCCGGAGCAACAGCCGAGGCCGTCGATTGCTTAAATCGCTTCTGGCTTTGATTCGTTACGGTTTTCACTTTTTTTTTTACCAAACAATTGTTGTTGGAGATATACGCTGACGCTGGAGCTGAAACTGATGCTATACTCCTCCCGGCATGTTCCTCTGCTCCTAGAGAGAGGTCTCCTCCTGATGGGTGATGCGATGCGGTGAATGGGTCCATGTTTCATCTGTGTGCGGTTGCGGTGTGCGCGATGGATTCGATTCCTTTACTCTTGTTCATTGTCTCTTCGAGCGTCCATTACGCTCAATGGGGCAATCTCTGACACGAGTTTTGTGTACCTTTACTTGTTGTGTTCAATCGAAAGTGAACATGGGAATTCTGCAAGATTGTGTTTTATTTTTTTTTTGTTTTGTCTTTTATTTCTGGAACAGAAACAGATGAACTGGATGCAGGAGGTCAGCCATCAGTAGGTTTAAACCGCATGTGGGGATGGAAACACGTTCTCGAATCACAGAATAGAACATGACTTGATTGTTGAATCAATGAATGTAAATAAAATTATACAAAGTGGTATTGGGAAATAATTTTAATTACTTTTGAAAATAATATTGTAATTGTGAATGGATTGAACTAACATAATGAAACAATTTGGTGGGAAGGTCGTTTTTTTGTGAGTAAGGAATAAAGATCAATCTGGTTGAACTTTCAATTCAATGAGTTCTTACAATTGATACAAATTTAGAACAGCAAGTTGTTCATTTCGATTCGATTGTTATGTCAGTTAGTTTTTGTAATATGACCAAAAATGGATGAAGGAACTTTGAATTATTGGTTAAATGTGGTCAGGTACATGACTCTAAGCTCCTTAAAGCTTCTTTAACTAACCTTGACCAACTGATCCAGTACTTTTATATTTTCTACAGTTGCTTAAATTTCATAAAGTTATGGATCGATCTTTTTTCAGATATGGTAAGGTTCCCATATGAATTTTTTAAGTTTGACAGGATCAAAATGTGTGTTTTGTTCCGAAACGTCACTTTTATCGTCCTTCCGAAAGGAGTTAAGGTTCAGTAAATGCAACCCTGGATCTGCCCGAAAATTCACAATGAATGTGTGGTAGAGAATCCCTGGCTTTTCGAAGACCAGCTGGGATGATTTTGTATCCTTACTTGATGGGCCTGAATGAGTAGAACTGACCAAGGAACTGCAGGTGAACAATTATAGAAAACAACGTGTATTTGCTTTTAGAACTCGGAGTCTAGCGCAGTTGAGCACTGATACTTATTTTGGTTGGAATATCATCTTCAATAGACCATCAATTCAAGTATACCATAATTAGCTAAATTTAAGGCGATATACCTGCTAATAGACGATAGTATTTCCTGAAAAAGTCACTATTTATTGTGAATTTCCAGCTGGAAGCAGCGTTATCGGTAAATATTTCCTTGAGCTGAGACAGATTCTACGAAGTGGGCCCATCTATCGATGTAGAGCACTAACATTCGATGATTACTTAATTATTTTGATGTGAACTGCTGACCGAAATTGAAAGATTAAATCTCCTGAAGCTTGTTCTAATAGCATTTTCTGAAGTCACAGGTCGCAAATAAACTACAAGTTGCAGTAGTTTTTAAAGCAAAAAAGCGGTAGCGGTCTTTTCAATCTTTGGAACAAAAAAAGTGGCAGGGGCCTTTTTCACGAAATGACGAGTGAGGTAAGAATTCAGCATACTGCATATCTGAAAAAATTGTATGGCAAGGCTTATTCAATATGAGGACTTCCTAAATGATGTCTCTGATAGTGATTAGACGATTCTCTATTTCATTGGTTGTTAACGTGCTGATTGGTTCAGAAGGAGCTTGAACCATTCGTAATCATTGTTACGACTTTCTGTTCATTCTGCTGCTTTTTCGCTTGTCACTCTTGTCAGAAATCAGAAAATTAAACAATTCGAAATGTCATGAATCAAATCACTTCATATGAGAAATAATGCTCTTTAACCCTCTTTGACTCTGGAATGTGTTGACGCTCTTGTAGACAACAACTTATGCCATATTTTCCAATGGTCAAATATCAATATTTTCAATTCAAATTCTTTTTTCTAAAAAAATTTCAAGCACCTTTTTCGCTTAATTTTAAAATATCCTCTTCTGTTGAATTTATGTCACTTTCAAGATAAGTCTTCTGCTTTTGGTTCCACATAACTTCCCATTTCCATATGAAACGATGGATGTGAGGAATCTTCAAAATGTCTTACACGCTTACACCATACAACTGTTAAGCATCTTCGCAATAAATATAAATTAATTCCCCATTATCGGCTTACCAGATATAGAAGGTAGTAGGTTATAACCATTTTTCCGAATGTCTCTCAACTATCGGCACAAGTCCCCATACAATCGATTTGTCCGGACTTTTTACGCTATTACACCAACTTGTCGTGCCGTCTAACAACGAGTATAGGTACACGAAACAAAAAGCCGCCAAAAGGAGAAATTATTCTGCCAACTGCCGACCAACGAACGGACGCGACGCGGCGACTACAACTCTAACGCCAGCTACGCTAAACCGCCGCCGACGACCGACGACGACCGACGATTGCAAAGGCACAAGACCAACACGTCCGTCGTCGTCGTCGTCGTTGTTGTCCAAGAGTGCAGACGTTATAGAGTACCTATGGTACACTTGAAGCTCTCAAAACACAGTCCACAACTCGGTGCACTATCAAGCAGACAAACAAACGGTGGACAACATTTATCTCGACAATATTATTCCGACAGCTTATGTCGATTGAGTTCGATGATTTTGTCAATTACCGGTGCTACCACTTTCCACACAAAACGGTACATAAAACCTATCAAGACTTTAGACTTTTAGTAGCTAAAGCTAGTAAGTATTTGACTTAGGAAAAGGACGAAAAAGTCGTCCAACAATATGAAAGCAAACCAAAACGAATGATGTCAAATGGCGTTCGTTGGTATTTCCTTTTTTCTTTTCGTTTGAAATTTTCATTGTGACGTTTAAATTCCAAAAATGGCAGCAAATTTTCTATGCGCAATTGTATCTAGATACAATCAAAATTTTGACACTTTTGCTTAAAGGTCGAGATGTCAAATAATATTCCTTACGATTCGTTGCGGCCGGCCTCTAAGGACCGTTACAGACCCGATACGCCTACACATGTTTATTTTTGCGCAAACACAGGAGTCGGGGTAAACGAAAGGCGAATTGGTTTTGGAAGTCTTTCATGTGACATTTGACATGTGTTTGGTGGGTTGTGTTGCGCAACACACGAGGTTTCTTATGTCACATATACATACGAGTATGTACATATTTTTCTTCTTGGCGGGTTCATATGGTCGACGGTCGTAGAGTTGTCAAGTCTTGGATCCAGACGACACGACGACGACGACGGTATATTTTGTGGATGCAATTTGCATAAATGAGCTTTGGTATTGCTTCTGATTGCCGGACAACAACTGCCTGGGACAATTCACGATAGAAACGAGACTATTGTGCATGTGCATATATTGAACCATTTGAAGATCTATAGGTTAGGTACCATAAAGCTACCAGAACATGGGAGGAAAAAACTAAGTCTTATTTGCAGAAACAACATCGAATTTTATTCAAATCGATTTTATTGAAATCTTAATGGCCTGGTTTTTGATATTCCAGGCTGCGACCGCGGCGGCCGGTGGCGGCGATTGAAATGAATCCATAAGGGGGGACTATTTTGTCGTGTGTTTTGAAGTTTTTTTTTTTGTTTTGTGGCTTATGTCGATGTAGCAGTAATTTGTGGGATCGAGGCAATCAACAGTCTAATGTTAGCTAGATGTGGCGTGTGCTGGAATGTCATGGGTATAGTGACGTAGGGAGACCGGATTCTTTGGGAGAAATATGTTAATTTGGGCAGTTTTGTCTTTTAGATAAAATATTTAACTTTTTAAAGTAGGTACTCGTATTTCAGAATTCAATTCGATGATGAAATTTGCCTTCAAATTTTTTTACTTTTTAGTTTCTTCAAGATCTTAATCTTTCTATTCGAGTCTTAATCGGTTTTGCTAAGACATGATTCTCTTATAAATGAGTACTTTATTCATTTAAATCATTTATTTTTTACTGTAAGTCCTTATTAATATTCTACATTTCAAATTGTATCAATTTCAATAGCTAAATTGCTCTTTATTCCAAATTATGCAGCAACCATTTCCCACCGTTTTGATATCAGAATACATAACAAAAGAATGAGGTCCTTAGATTTTTCTGAGCTTCCGGTATTTTTTCAAAAAAAATATGAGTATTTTTCTCATATTCATGGAACTTTTTCCTTGAACACTGTTAGAAGATCAGAGCACCAAAGTCTTGGATCCATATGTGTGAGTTCGGGCAGAACCATTATTCTGTACAGTAGAAGCTGTAAAGACAATTTCTGTCATGAAGGAAGTGTATGCATACAGCTAATTTGGTTATTCTGATGCTATCAATGTCACCCTCATTGTAACCTTGTATCTTGAACCTGGCCCTCTTATTGGTGTTCCAAAGTCAAGGATTGCTTTTTACAACGCTCCTACAAGGATTATTGTTTTGGATAGCATTCCAACTAATTTCTTCTCATACCTTATGGACATAGTCAACTTACATAACCATGGGACAGATTTTCTTATGCGTAGTTCTACTCTGGTTATGCTATCGTTAGCGATCTTACAGTCTTGAAAAAAATTAATGGCAGTGACTTAGGCTAACAGAATATACGTTCTAATTATCGTTGATATTTTAGTCACACGAATAGTTTGATAAAGACCAATTTCTATATGTGCTTTATTTACGTTGATCCGTCTCTATACTTCGTTCAAGAAAAATGTTCAGTACAGGTTTTATGATGGGAGAAGCTTTTTCAGAGCAGTGGCGTCTGATGGATGTAATTAAGAAAAATTGCCAAAAAATTGAAACCAAGCACGCTGCTGACTTGAGCTTTATACCTTAAATAATGTCTTGCATCCTTCATGACATTTCAGTTTGCATGCTCAAAGCTCAACGCAAAATGAAAGCTTGCTCGTTTCTAATCTCGCTTTTTGAAAAGTGTATTCGAACAGAGTTACCGTTGCCTCTTGAAAGAAGTACCAAAGAGCTTTTTTCAAAGGATTTTATCAAAGAGCTTTCTGTTTTAAATCTTTTGAGAACAGCAAGTAATTGAGTTTTAAAAATTATATTAAAAAGCTGCTTAATTTTATCTGCTTTTGCTGTTACATTTACAATGATTTAATTGATAAAGACGTTTCAATTCATACAATTATAACAAACAGATGGTAACCCAGTTGACATTTGTGATAGAATTATGCCTATTGATAATGATCAGTACGGCAACCATACGAGAGCTGTTAGAGTGAAATAGTTTATTAAAAGCTATACTTGTAAGCGTGAGAGGCAAACATCCTATCTTACATGTACATTTGTTGAACTAAGTATAAAGTTGGCTGTCGTTTTCTTGTTGATACGGCCTACTTCTGCATACAGTAGCCAGCTGTCATTCTCCATTTTGATCCTTCCCAAAAGAAGACAAAAGAAGGAAACTAAAATTACTTCGATACTTTCTTGATGGATGCTATCGTTTGGAGCGTTGTGAAATGAAAATAGGTGATAGTTATAGATTCGAAGTTCTTACTTACTTACTTAATCAGGCTCCCGATCCATGATGGATCTCTGCCTGAGACACGATGGCCTCAATTCGAAGTTCTAGGTGTATTTAAAGATTAAAAATAATGCAAATATTATTCAACCTCATCCAAAATGTTCACTCAAACAGTCCTTGAGTTCGCTTGTCGGTGTGACAGTTCAACCTTAAAATATTTCCTACAAATTTCTTGTGCAAAGTCCATGGTTTGATCCTACTACTGTCTCTTGTAAAGAATTGGACAAATCTTCAAAGAGAATGTCTTGTCGTCAAAAATTGCGTCTCAAGTCGGTTCTTGAGAAATTTAAAGTCTTATACGAACTCTTGCACCATTTAATTCATGTTAATTATATTAACACATTAAATTTATTGCTCTACTAATCGACTTCAAGCTAATTAAACTTACTCACACCTATGGCACCAGGAACCAATTGGTTCTCACTTCTAATAATATAATTAATAGAGTTAGTACCATAACTTCTCATAACCACTTTAACCTTTTAACAAGAGTTTTGTGTGAATCCAAAAGTAATTTGAATAATTTAACTACCGTAGTTCATTGTAATTGTAAAATTTTCAATGCTTAGCTTAGGTACTAAAAGGTGTTTTTTTTTTGTTGTTGTTGTTGAATTTTGTTGTTTCCTTTAAGTTAATCAAACCCGTTACACAAATTTAACCCAATACCTCTTAAGAAGTGGAACCTTTCACCGTCTACCATTGCAGCTTCCTCTTCATCATTAGTACTCTCTTTCGTTTGCCCTCTGAAGCCAGGCCATCTGACCTCAATACAAATCGTGTACTTCTCTGTCAATTTTTTTTTTTATTTTATTTTATTATCAATTTTTTTTTTTTTTTTTTGAAGAAAGCAGACAAACCGTCAAATAATAATAAAGAAGAATTCCAGATACAACTTAGATTGATTTTGTTTTCTGTCTATGACCCGGCCAAAGCTAGACCTGACCACAAACAAAAATCACTGCGACTGCAGAAAAGTGTACGGGGGTATTATGGCTGACTTATCCGGAACCGATTGATAGAGTGTGTTGCAATAACGAAGCCGCACGCTCAAGCTCAACATCAACACTCAACTCATCGACCGCTAAATCGGGACGAAATCATAATTACAAATTATTTCAACGATTTTCTTTCAAACCCGCAATAATTTAACTTGGCGGTGCGGTGGTGGCGTTATGGAGTACCTACTCTTGTACTGGTAATGGTAACTGGTATTCCAAGTGTAGTTGCAGAGCGGCCGGTACCTTCTCCTCGACGAACTTCGAACTAATAACACTTGGGCTCTTTGGCCGGGTAATGATGGAGAATAAAAAGAAAACATGACTTAATTTATTTTTTGTTATTTCTAATTTAATGTGGCGATGTCGGGGCACTTGCCGCCACAGCCGCCGCCGCCCGCCCCCTCCCATCTGAATGCACCTAGCTAACCAATGGATTGCCAAATGCAACCACGTTAAACAGTCGGTTTTATAGACGTTCATGTTGCGTCGTCGTCGTCGGTCGGTCGTCCGTCGTCCGTTGTCAGTGAGGTGGTTGCTTCGGCCAGAGGTTTCCTTTTGTTTCCAAATGTTAACATAAATTAAATTCACCTGTGAACAAAGCGATAACAATTTTAATAGCAACTAATGACATTTAATTAAATTGCTTTTTGATATTTCTCTGTTCACCCCGCGTGGCCCATGGCCCATTAGGTGGCGAAGGCGATGGCGATGGCGGTTTTATATAGACAAGACTTTTGAGTTGTTTCCATCCCACTCTCGCACTCTATCCATCTCCATGGTGTGGTAAGGCAGTTGTTAGCTGGTAATGTAGTGGAATTTTCATTTCCGTCGAATGTGCACGATTTTGGATTTTGGTAAATTGGACAAAAAAAAAACAAAAACGAATATATTTATTTTTATGTTTTATTGACGGCTCGACTGTGTTTTGTTTCGTTGCATTGTTACCTACTACATTAAAGTTGGTATTTATAGGATTTGTTACGCCAGTTTAATCGAATCAAAATATGTTTTGTTATGTGTTTTGTTTTGTATTTAATTTTTTTTTATTTTGATTTCTCGTTTTTTTCGTGTGGGAAATTGAACAATTTGTGAGAATAGGTAAATTGCGTTTCTGATGCAGGTGTTGACGAGTTGGTTTTTTGGTGTATATCTACTCGATCGTAGGTTATGAATGAGTCCAATAATGATAACTTTTGATTGAAAGAGCTCACACGATTCAATGGATAAACACGTAAATCGTGTCGTTTTGTAACTCAAATTTTATTGAAAGAAATCAAAATAATTGTATGCTCACTATATTATCATTTTTGCAGGGACTATTGCTTAAGAAAATATGATTCCCTTCAGGTAGATGGATTTTGTCGATGGTTAGACTTTGCTTCTAACGATTTGGGTGAGTTTACGAAACGGCAATGTGCCAATGTACATACTATATTCGGTTTGTTAAATTCAAGACAAGACTCTTTGTTTTGGATCAAAATTGTCTGTTATTTTCGTCAATTTTGTTGGCTTTGTTATCCTTTTAGGGTCTTAAAGTTTTGACTCCCAAAATACTTTTGTATCTATTGAATTCGTTGTTTTAAAAAAATTACTTCCTAAAAGACCAATTTTATGGCTTTCGAGTGACGCAAAAATTATTTTTTGAATGTGAAAATTCAACGCACTAGAAAAGATGTCCTGAACAGAAGAAAAGGTACACGAGTCCTGTTGTACAAGATTTAATGTATACTCAGAAGAAAAAAATCTTCAAGGACTTAATCAGAAATGCTTACTAGCCAGTTTAGATTATTTCTTTAAGTAATGACTCATCCCAGATGCAAAGTGTCTTTACAAGTTCCGGCTAGATTTTGACCCGTCCCCCTGAAACCATATATTTCCAAAATTTGATACAATTACTTAAGGAAAAATATTATATCGTGGTCTATTGACGCTTTTTTGGGTAAGAGACTTCTTAATGTGGATACGGTTTCAGTACTTTGGATGGCATTAATTTATGTATACAACTTTAAATTTTCTCTGCTGAGGGTATATCGTTCTTTAAAGCGGGTGTTTGAAGAATGTACTTTCACAGTAAAAAAAACACGCTAAAAGCACACAGAAAAAGTGCAGATAAAAATCCCATCCTCTTTTTTTAATTGGTCCATTATTAATCAATTTTATAGTGAGTGATAATAATTGATAAGTTGTTTCTGATACTAGATCCCTGTCACCCCTCTTCACTTTCTGTTTTACCAATTAATTTAAACATTTCGCGGAAAGGAAGGCTTTTGGTCCAAAAATAGGAAAATCGTAGTTTAATACATATGTGTAGACTGTAATCTCTGCCTTCATGTTCAATAAACCAATTCTTATCTATTGACATTTATCCAATATCTCTGAACAAAGGCAGTTAATTTAGAATATCATCTCTACGAAAGTGTTCTATTTTCCAATAAGATACCTACATACATATGTATGTATATATGTATGTATGTGGTATGTATATGTGAAACAAATATGTCAGCTCGAAAAAAAATCCACTCTCGTAAACTTGACGGGCTGTTTTTTACTCTCAATCGGTTCTTTAACACACTTAAGACACTTTCTTGCATTTTCTATTTAAACAAATCTAACGAGGTGTTATCTTTTATATAGAAGACTATAAAGTAGGTACTTCTTTCATCTCGTTAAAAACTGAATTTCAATAACAACACCTCTTAAACATATCATATCTAAAGTGTTTGAAAAATAGAAGGAAGAATAATCACCGACGTACCGGAGACAGTGGGTGCCGTTGTTCACGATTGACGCGCGGCGACCCTTTTCAATTTAAGGTTTTGATTGTTTGTTTTCGAATTTATACCATCAAAGTTGGTATATAAATTTATACAAATACTGAAGTGGTTAAATAATAATTATCTTAATACATTTTATCAAAAAAATTGACAGTCTTTAATCAAAATGACACCATAAACTTAACACCCGACAAAAAATTCAAAAAAAAAAAACAGAATCCAAACAAAAGAGCTGAACATCGAACTCGATTTTGGTACTCAAATGAAATGATAATGTATTCTGATTCTTAAAAACTCCTTTTCTTTTTCTTTTCAATAAATCTATGATATTCTTTTGAATGCAACAAAACCAACAATAACAACAACAACAACAAATACAAAACAAACACTTGCGACCTTGCAAGTTATAGTTTCCATTAAGAGTACAAGCTAGAATCTAAATGATAATGGTATCAATAAAAGGTAGGGACCATTACTTGGCGCCCCTTAACTACCACACATCACTCCATTTTCATATTATGAACATCGATAAAATGTAAATTCATGTTCAACAACAGAGTTCATCTTATCTGCACGTTGTCCATTCATAACAACCACATTCGGATATACAAAATTCTTTTAAGATACAAAAAAACGAAAACAAAAAAAAACAGAAAGAATGCCATGCCATGCCCCGCGAACAGCAAACACACTTAAAAGATCTCGTCCTCCGGTCCGGTCCGGTCTGGTCCAGTCTGTCGGTCGCGGTCGGCCGGTCTAATTAACAAGTCCCATAGTGATCGAATTAATTTCCGAACGGAAAGCAAGGTCCTTCTTTGGAGACGGAGAGATACATCTGTGATGGCAGATCTGCTTAGTATACCCTAACTACGTATGTATCTATACGAGTATAAGTTGTATATCCGAGCATCGTGTTGGAATTAATTTTACGAGTTTATCTTCAGGTATTAACCAGGTGTTGGGCCAACGCACGGCTGCCCCGCTGGAGAGACGGTCAGTATTGGTATTGGCAGCGGCAGCGGCGCGCGGCTGCGTTGCCAGTAACATCGTCGTCGTCGGTCGGTCGGTGGCGTGTGTGTGCTGTGCTTGGAAGTTATTGTCACCACTATCGCACGAAATGACTCCTCGAGCACGAGGTATCTCTTAAGCTTGTCACCTTAGCTTGCTTGGATGTTTGTTCTTGTATCTCGCATGTATGCTGTTCTAATTGATTCCGACAAATACTCATAAATTCGATCGGGACAACAAAAATGGGATATTTAATTCGAATTCCTTCGCCTTGTTGTTGTCATCGTTTTTGGAGCTCAGAGCTTAAATAGTTTTTTTTTTTTGTTTAGTTTTTGTTTTTTTAGTTTTTGTTTTTGACACGAAATTTTTGTACCCAAACGTAAGCAAGCGTGTGTTTTTTTTTTCATAAATTTTTTATATCGTGTTTTACAAAAGTCGAAAAGGAAATTTGTATACAAAAGATACAAATAAAGCGAATTATTAATCTGGGCCTGTGTGTGTTTACCTTGAAGTGTTTAGCAATTTTCTTACACAAAAAAAGTTGTAAACCATAAATGTGCCCCGCCATACTGGGTCCATGGTGTCACATTGGACCACCAAAATAGCCATCAAAAGATTTGTTTTTCTTGGAGAGCAATTGAGAAGGGGAACAATCGTAGAAAACGAAACAAAGGTGGCTGATTGAATGTGTACATAAATTAAGCTTGTGGTCAGTTGAATGGAGTGTTCTGACGCCCACACGTTTGGTTACGATCGAATTTGAGTGCTACTGTGTGTCAAAATGGTAATTGAATTGATAAATTATAATTTTGAAATGCTTAAAGTCACAGACAGGGGGTTAAGGTATAAATGATGAAACTTAAAACTTAAACCAAAGTCATCTAAAGATAACAAATTATACCTAAGGCTTTTAAGCATCCTGAATGATTTTTCATATGTTTTTTTTTTTATTTCAGTCCCCAGAATTGGATTATCGGCATGAGCTGATGGGACGTTTGCACAAAATCGAGCCTGACGTCGAACTAGAAGTCTTACCTCACCACCACCACCATCATCATCACGATCAAAGCAATCATCATCTGCATCATCACCAGCAACACCAACACCACCACGACCAGCATCACCACCAACATCAGTCAAGTCAGCAACAACAGCACCACCAGCAGCCGCCACAACAACAACAACCAAATCATAGCATAGATAATCCGTCCAGCTCACCTAGTAACTCAAGTTCCGGCTATGGTTGCGCATATGCGAGCAGCCAATGCTACGATGGCGGCTACTCCACCGGGAAGGAGTATTTATTTGGTAAGTCGGAGACGGAGACCCCGATTGCGATGTATATGATGTCGAAGTTCGGAGAGTTGATTTAATCAATTAGAAGGTCTTAATCTCTAGTGATTAGGCACAAGCGTTACCGTACCTTTAGCTTACCTTGAATTGAACGAAAATAATCTAACTGTGAAATTTCAACCAAACGTACGAGTACTCGATCTTGTGTATCTACTTATGTTTCGATATTCATCAGAATATACATTTCGTCTTATTTACATCCAGGTGTTAGATTTGAGGAAATTTACAAAAAAATCGATCTGAAGTTGAAGTTTTATATTAAGATACGATTTTTGAATGGAAATAAGCGTGAAGAGTAAATATTAGCTTGCGCCAGTAAAACTTGGGGCTTCTTTTTTTTAGGAATTACCTTAATTTCATGGGCAGACTCCAGACTCTCACAGCGCATAATCGCTCGCTTGAAACAATATAAGTTATATTTTGAATGTTTCCAGTCTATACAACTAAACGACTGACTGTTAATGGGCAGTCTGCTGATTAATTGATTTCTAAACATAACTTGATTTATCACTTGATAACTAGAAGGCGTTTAACTGAGATTAAAAAAGAACGCTGATCGATCGCAGCGATATTTATTTTAACTCGAAAAAGAATTTAAGTGGGTGTTACGTTGTTTGGACATGTATTGATAGACAAATTAATTGGTCAATTAGGAGCAAAAAATACTTAATGTTCTGATTTACATAACGAACTTGAATTTTTGTTCGAAACCATCTTGTAGGTACCAAAAATAATCGATTTGGTGAATGAACCAGTGAACTATGAAATTATGTAATTAGATTAATTATTTTGAAAACAAAAAAGAGTCTTCTTAGAAGAATAATATTAAAAATTTATATCTAGGGTTGCCAGATTGTTCTTATAGATCAATGAAAAGTTGCTTAATTAAAAGAAAACAAAACAATTGACTTATTAAATAGCACGTTTAGATGACTATAGAAATGTTATTAAGAAGCTCATTCCAAAGTACATGAATCCAAATGAGACGATTTTGTTGAATAGGTACACAACCCTAGAAATAGATAAAGACACTGGAATTTGGTGTCCTAAACTTTAAACCTATTTGAATATGCGGTACCAAATTGTAAAAAGCTCAATTCCAAGTTCAAAAAAGGAAACTATTGGGAAAACTGAAGGAATTCTTCCATAAATAAGGAATCGTTAAGTTATTCATATAAATTGACCCTAGTGAGGGAGGTATCAGTTAGCAGCGGTAAATTGTCTGCAACGCATTTTTTATAGGAGGTTCAATCCTGGGGCCGGACTGCAAAAAATGGAACACTTTTACTTCTATTAGATAACAAATCTAGGTAATAGTGATATACCACTAGCTAAGTGTAAATTCATGCTAAAACAAGATATGTATCATAGAGAAAAAATCTACTTGTCTAGCAACAAAATTAATTTGGCCAAAACTTGACGCTAAACCTGCAATGCAACTCATCTCGATTGGAATACTGCACATTAGCTCCGTTATAGGTGACACAGCTTAATAGACAGACATGCCTTACGACTTGGAGCTTCGGCAATCGATTTCTGTAGAAGCTGTATGGACGAGGAAGAAGAAGAATTAGTTCCTCATCTTCTTTTCTATCGTCCTGCACTTTCAAAAAAACGCAAACTACACCTCGGTGACTTTTACTGTGATCTAATTAACGTAGACATTCACCGTCTCAAACGCTTTATTGTTACCTTCAAATGGTTCAACGAGTAGGAGGATCACTTGGTCTATGTGATATCACAATGGACTATTGTTGGTCTAAGTCTGTTGGCCTTCTTTACAGCAGCCATCCACCTTAACCTAACCTAGGTGTGTTGTTTGCTTGATTAAAATGTTCTTACTCGTACAGTATTTTCTGCAGTAAAAACATATTTTTGTTGAGTTCGTATTAGAAAAATACAAAAACAATACATCTGGCAACTCTGTTCCCAAAGTTTTAAGAAAATTGTAATTATTTTCTCTATCCATTTAAGTGATGAGGAAAGGAATAGTTTGGATATGGACGTAAATGCACCTTGACACTCATGATGATTTTTGACACAAAATCGTTATTTTCGTTTTTGATAAAAGAACAGTAATTCTGAAGCCTTCTATATGGGCCTCAAATGTTAAGTATGAGTGACATACGACAGTATTTGCAACAACTATCTATATTAGGTATCTTCTGATAGGGAGATTTCTTTTGTGGCATCTTGGACAATATTTATTTGGCTTAAATATGGTTTAAATATTCTTTTTATTAGCCTTTAACGCTATATTTAAATAATTGAGTGTTTTCAACCGAAAAAAACTAAATAAATTTCGTCTTCTCCGAGCTCTTGATGTCATTTATAAATTTGAATTTTTGTAAAAATTGTATTTTATTTTTTTTTTGTTTAATTTAGAAACCAAAAATAAAGAGGCTCTCTGCACACCGTCCTCAGAAATGGATGATCCATTTCTGCGACCACCACTCTGGGAGGACATTGCCAGCTCAATACAAAACATCGATCCGGAAAATGCGGTGATGTTGGGCGCCAATGCAATGGCGCAGGTAAAAATGGAAAATGTCGAAGATCCCCTGCTCGAAACCCTCTCCACGCCGTTGTTAAGTCCGCTGGAGATAAAAACCGAAAAACACCCCAACCACCATGCACAACATCACTTGCACCAGCATCACCATCTGCATCAGCACCATCCGAGCTTAGGAACCGGAAGTGGGAGTAGTGGAACAAACACTGGCAGTGCAACCGAATGTGATACCCTAACCCAACTCTCCATAATCCACGGACCCATGCACCACCCACAATTGCATCAGCAACTGCAGCATCCACACCACCACCAGCATCAGCATCACCAGCAACAACAACAGCAACAGCCACAACAGCAGCAGCAGCATCCAAATAGCAATAGCAATAGTCCTAGCCACAATCGAAGCAGTAGTTCTAGTAGTAATAGCAATAATAACAATGATAGTTTAGTCCATAACAATAACAACAACAGTGGCAGCAGCAATAACAGCAGCAGCTCGAGCAATGGCAACAGCGATAATGGCTCGTATCTATTAACCGCATCCAGCTATCCCCCACCACCGCCGCCGCCGCATTTGAACAGCTACTTAGGCGGTGGCAGTGTGAATGCCAATGTAGGCCAACATCATCAAATGCCACCGCAAACCAACAACAACAACAGCAATACCACTAACAACAATAACAACAACACCAGCACCAATAACAACAACATCAGCAATAGCAGCAATGCCAACAACAACAACAACATCTCAAACAATGGAGGTGGCTACGCTTATAATTGGCAGAGTCACACACAGGTGAGTGCTGCAAATGAACTTGTCTCGATTGCCTCCGTTTTTGCATACCTTACGTTACTTATCTGCAAACAGAAGCGGGCGGGCGTCTTGAGAAGCTCAATTAGCGTAGTTTTAATGTATATTTATCTCTTTCTCTCATTCGCGTATTGTATAGCCTTCCTACCACAACAAGTATCCAGTGCAAAACGCGGCGGTTGTGCCAGCCGCTAACCTCTGCCCGCCACCGCCAATGTCAAGACTCATGTATGTGCCGCCGTTGACGCCACCCAGTTCGGATCCAGGAAGTCCGGGTAGTTCGTTGGTGTCCAACCGACGTGCCACACCACCGCCGCCGTATCAACACCAGCAGCAACAGCAACAACAACAACAACAGCAACAGCAACAGCAAGGACATCCACTTGTCGGCGTGAGTGGTCCTACCATCGTTGCTGTGCATTCGTCTAACGGCTCAAATTCCGCCCATTCCCATCACCTCAGCCCACCGATTGGCCCGCCCAACAGTCGGACGCTTACAACTCTCACTTCGAGCAATAACTCATCGAACATTCAACAGAATACACCTGCACATCTGGCGAACATCATTTCGCCAGCGATAAGGACAGTGCGTTATAATCGGAGGAACAATCCGGAGTTGGAGAAGCGGCGGATACACCACTGCGATTTTTTAGGTGAGTTCCATTATTTTTCATGATAATTCATTCATGATAATGCATTCATTTTCTGCCGATTTGACGTTTGACGGAGCATGTCAACTTTAATTGTTTCATCTTCGCTTCTGTTTAAGTGTCAAAAAAGCTGAAATACATAATATTTTTGGGTTAGCAGAAAATTAATCTATTGAAGCCATCATTAAAGCAATTGAACAATACCTACTTCTTGTGACGCATATTAAATTATAAGATAAAAGTCGATTCCGTCCCGCTCCTTAATATGGATTCTATAGCAAAGTGGTGTAGATTTTGACTTTAGGGTTGCCGTTCATTAAGGTTAGAAGTTTTAAAACATAAAAAAACATCGGCTCAGAAGGACACTGGTTCATCTTCATTGAAGGCTTCATTTGAATTTGCATGTACCTTGGCCAAGATGTGGAATTGTTATTCTTCCTATTAAATAATTAGAATGCTTTGCAGTGTCACGATGTTGCAGTGACAAAGTATCACACAGTCACAGCAACTGAAGGAAACCATTAGTTCCTTTGGTGTTTTTCCTTGTTAATAGTTGTTGTAAGCAAGATTTTTTTTTACGTGAAGTAGTTAAAGTTTGAAGGATTATAAATTCCTTATTCGTTAAAATCTGAAATAACATTGAAAGTTGGTCGTAATTTGACAAAGATTTAGTTGAGAAGAATTTATTGCAAGAAATAAAGAACCTGTGCAACTCTAAGATGAAGTAAAACTAAGAAAATTTCTTAGCAATTTTTCGACTACGAATCATCTGTGTAAGGCGGTTATTCTGTGGCGATGACTTTGGGGCTGGATGCTTAAATTTCTGAAATTATTTGTTTAAGAAAATAATTTCTGCATCTAAATTCTATAGTAGTAATCCAACTATGTATCTTTTTTGAAATTTTTTTTTTTTTTTTTGAGTACGGATCGAATCTTAAGAACTCATAAATTAATGTAGGAAATAAGGTCCTGTAGTTTCACGTTGACTTATGGTATTATTTTATATCCAGGATCTTGTAACTCTTTGTTGCAGAATTAAATAGGGTCTACTCTTTTTCTTAAGGGAAGTAGTTGATTTAAAAATTAAAGATTGGTAAAAAAATTAATAAGCTATTTTGAAATAAGTTGTTGCTCTTAACTTTCGTTAGGTTACGAGTAAAACCCCAAAAATGGCTTCATGAAACCATATAAAATATGAACTTCAAGGTAGCTACTTTTTTCTCTTTTATTCTCTAAGTACGTACATTAAGTTTTTGGTGGTCAAACATTTTTAACTTGGTAACAATATTATGATAACAGTTATTTTCTGGAATTCTGTTAGATTTTTAAATTACTAATACTTACTAAAATTGAAGTTAAGGTTAAAATTAAAACAATCTTCAATTCTATACAAAAATAATTATAATTTTTGCTCTTCAAATTTTATCAGTTAGTTCTTATGTACAAAGTATAAATTTTTGCCTATCACCAATTATATGAGAACTTTTTTTCCAGGGCTTTTTTTCTCTCGCTTATTTTACTTACTTAAAATTTGAAAAATTATTCAAAAAAAGGAAAAAACTTCGGGTAATTTTTGTTCCTGATAAGGCTAATTAATTTAAAAAAAGCAATTTATATGGAAAATCAAAGGAAATATAAATTTGAAACATCGAAACAATTTTATTTTTTAACATAGTTTTGCAAAAATAATTTTGTAAAACAGAACATAATTTTTTTCAGTTTTTAAATGCTAATTAAGTTTTTAACAAACTTACATGGTTAACATATGGAGTAAAATGGAGTACTTATTTTTAAGAGTTGATGTTTTATGTAACTCAAAAAATTTAAAATTCAAAAACCATTACTGTTCTTAAAACTCTTACATAAAATTTGTCAATAGTAGATATATAAAATAAAACCATAAATAACTATTTATTTATGAAATTTTATAAATGGAATCAACCAGAGGCCTGCTCTCAATTCTCCAAAATCTCCCTATAGGCCATTTTTGTCTATTTCCAGAGTGGGAAGAAATTTCCTCTCAAAATAGTGGGTTTATGAAAATTAGTATCTACATAAATGTTGGATTTTTCATAAGAACTTTCAACCAAAGGAGGATCGATTAATTACATATACATACGTGAGTTGTTTTCCTCCCAATTCCCGCTTCCCACCACCCATTAGTGAGATTCACATTCTAATTGTTAATTTTCAAAAATCCTTAAACTCAATCAACATTAAGGTGTCTTAAATTAATTTGTTTAAATTAAAAAGAAAAGGAATGTTCTATGAAAAGTAAAAGCAATGTTTTTATTTTTTAAATGCGTTTAGTAATTTATGTTTTTCAAAAGTTTACGTTAGATTTACAATTTGATAAGATTTTATCCTGAACACCTCTCCAGTCTACATTGAGCATACATTGAGCCATTTAAAGTATTTGGTCTCAAAGGTAGTTTTTGCAAATGTTTCCTTCATTGTTCTTGTTTCTTTTTGTCGTGCAAATTTTCCACATTAAAATCCTATCCCATCCAGCCCAATGTTTACCTGTGGTCATTTTACATCAAAATAATATTGCATATCAAATATTTCCCCAAAAAATATAATGGTTACAAGTTATTTTTATCACTTCCTTAAAACAAGGAAAACAAGGATACCTTCAGCTAGGTTAAAGCAAAATGTAGTACAATGGGGTTTAAAAAAAAAACGAGTAATAAAATGTGAGGGAATAAAATTTGTATTATGTTACTAAGTTAACAATAAAATGTTGTTTATCACGAAGCAATTAATTTCTACAAAATAAATTTATTCAACTGTTGGTTGATTAGAAAGTAACTCCACTTGCTCAAGTGTCTTGGTATATTTTTTATATTTTATAGGAAACTTCTAATCAAGTTTTTTTTTTTTTTGATAAAGTCGTGATCTCTTGATTCTGTTTTTGTTTTGCTTAAAAAATAAAAAAAAAAAAACATTTAGAAAGCGTAATTAGTCTAACGACTTAAAATTAAAGTCTATCTACTCTACACACACACAAAAAAAACTGTACCACCCATGATCTTATAGAGCTCGAAACTCCTTGGGGTTTTCACGCAATTCAATTATCCAACTCATACACGTGAAATGAATTGTAAAAATCTCTCACCATAAATAAAGACAAACTACAGACAAAAAAAAAAGAAGAAACATTTAAAGCTACTCTCCTGGCCGTAAATGCATCCAATCTAGCATTTAAACCGTATCAATTAATAATGGCCTTAAATGTCCAAAGTACTTCCGCGTAAATGGATTACCATGGGCATTACAGACCGATGTCTAAGCTGACTGCGCCGCGATGCAACCGACGACGAACGACCGCCACTGCTGCCGTCACACAACCGCACCGCACCGTTCGACTGCGCCAGCCTCGTCATTTTACATGCAACATGCGCTGCTGATGCTACTCGTACTATTCATGCTTAGGTCCATTACTGTATTGGCATCATCTTCTTCGTGTCTTCAAGTTGCACCACTTACCTGCGCCACGGTACTCACATATGTATAACCAAAACCAAAAGATGCGAATGCACAAATTCGAGAAGATGCCCTCGCTCATCTGCCAGCTCCGAGGCTGCTGCGTACAGATTCAGTGGACAGACATGAGATCTGCTCCTCGATATTACCCAAGAGTTAAGACTCAATGATGGCCCACAGAGTGACTCGTAAAAAGGCGATAAAAATCAATTGAATTTGCATTCCCTTCCCTTAAAATCCACTTCTTCAAATTCATATCTTTTGAGAGACGTTAAAGACCTGCATCAGGACACCCTGTACGGACATCTGTCTCGTCGGGTCGTCGTCGTCTTCGTCGCGGGCCTAGTTGGGAGATGGTGATTCGGACGGATTTCGCTCCAAGTGAGTCCCGCTTTGGCTGATGCTATCAATTTAGTCATAACGCTGTGCAAGCAAAGCACCCATCTATCGGATCGCGCGTCCCATCGCGGAGCACATTGAACGAGTTTTTCGTCTTGGTTTTGGTTGTGGTTTGCGAGTAAGTCAGCGATCAGGACAGGCCATGGAGGATCATGGATGGATGTGAAGTTGTGCGCGATTGATGAGTCTATGGAAGCAAAGTGAGTGAGGAAAATTTCGGCCAAAATTAGACATCATTGTTCATGTTTTAATGGTACTGGTTTTTCAGTTTGTGTTGTGATGGGAAATGAGGAGAAGCTGGCGTACAACTTCTGTTTTGGAAGAAAAAAGAAGTAGCTTGTAAGCGATATAGGAAGACTATGCTTTAGCTCTATGTAATGCATCAGCGAGATCAAAGGTCGCTTTGGCATACATAGTAGCAGACAGTCGTCGGTCGTTCGTTAGGAGAATTAATGGTTATAGATTACCGGTAAAATAAAATGCATGACTGAAGGGTCGCACGAACTTGTTTTTGCAGTTCAAGTTACTAAGTTTAGTTTTTAGCGCTAATGAATGCAAATATTTAGAATGCCTGGAAATCGATATGTCATCGTTATGTCTTCACGGCTGGTTGTGGAATTTTATTAATCAAATTAAATTAAAAAGTAAAAAATCAAACTTTTACGAAGTGATTTTAACGGAAGGACAAATATTTGTAGTGTGATACTAACAATTTCTTAGTTTAAGAGCTATATTTAAAATTTCTTAAGTTTTTTCTTGCATAGTATCATGATCTAGGAATATTCTGAATCTAACTTAAAGTAGTTTATAAACTAAGTATTTCTGCCATTTATAAATTATTAATAAAGAAACAATTCTCTAATTCGACTGCGTCCAATATTCGGTCGACATAATCGCCCAGCAGAGTCAGTAATTCCAGTAACCACTGATCGGCTTAGCACAACGTTTACTCTAAAAACGTCGAACAGTGCGCACCGAAGACGCTGCTGTGGAGCAAAGTATCAAAGAATACCCGACTGGGTCTATCCGCCATAGCGCGCAACTGTGACTATGCTCATCCACTTTATGGTATATTTTGAGGAAGGATCTTGGACATCTTGGTTTGCTAGCTTATAAATCCAACTCGTGCAAAAATTGATGCAGAGCAACCATCAAGCGCTTCGCACGTTCGGTGAATGAACCCAAAGCGAGATGGCCACCGATCCCGATTTCACAAGAAAATTCTGTTCAGCAATGAAGCTCATTTTAGGTTGAATGGGCAAGTTGATAAACAAAATTGTCATATTTGGAGTGAGTCACTCTTTGGTGTGCTCTATGGACAGAGGATCCATATTTTCTGTGGGCCTGTGGTGTGGTCTCAAAGATCGTGCGATTTAACACCACCGTTATTTTTTGTGGGGTTATGTGAAGTCGCTTGTCTACGCAGATAAGCCCGAGACGATTGACGGCGGCGTAGAAGACAATAGTCCCCAATTGCTGCAAAAAGTGGTCGAAATGGACTTCTCGGCTAGAATTTATTCAAGCCAACCGCGGCAGTCATTTGCCCTATTTAAAACGCAAACCATCATCTTTATAATAAAGCTGAAGTCTGGGCCATTACCTTAAATTATATGCTTTTTATTAATTCTTGAAATCAACACGTCTAAAAAAACACTCTTTATATTATTTCAAAAGAAAAACTTCTGAAAAAAAAAACAAAAAAAACCTCTTAAAAATATTAGGTTTATTCTTTTTTCCTAATCCCTTGAAGATTTGATTCAGTAGCTTACAAGTTCTTAACATCGCAACCTCACATACAGATTTAACATTTTATGTTTTTTTTAAAGGATTTATTTTAAAGTATAAATGATTTCAATTTTTAACAAAATCATAATATCACATAAATTAATCTGTTGAAAATGGTACAAAAAAAATACAGAGTTCAATGCTTTAGGGATTTTTGTTTAATTAACATGCATTTTCGATGGTCTACCTCAAGCTGCCAGTATCTACGTCTCACCCTGACATCCAATAATGTCCTCAATTTTATCTTTTTAAATAGATGAAAATCTCACGAGATTAGAAATAATTAAAAGTAATTTTTTTCCATCCGAAACGCTGCTTAAATTTATTTATTTTCCATAAAAGGTGAAGATGATGGCTATCAAAATTATACAGTGATGCAATAAATTAAAACAAAACAACAATCTGCACAAGAATGTCAAATTAATTAGTCACAACAGGTGAAATAATGACAACAAATTCCATGCGACCATACATAGAATATCGATATGAACAAAAAAACACACACACACAAAAAAATGATAAATTAATATTTCATAACTTCGATTTACAATTCATCAGTTAGCACACATTCGATTGAAATTTTCCACGCTCAAAATTCATCATCAATTATCTCTCAAAACTCAAAACAACGACAAAAAAAATGTGAGTTTTTTAAATCCCTGCATTTTATTTTCGTATCAATCGAATTCGTCTGACAAAAAAAATATATATAAATTCACCCAACAAAGTGCACCGCCAGACATGCGGTCAGACAAGACCTCTGATTTTATTTAAGTCCCTCAATTCAATTCGATTCAATTTAATTCAATTTAATTCAATTCAATTCCTCAAACTTAAGCTATCGCGCCAATATACAGAAATAATTATCTCGTCTGCAGCTAATGAGGCAAAGTCACAGCTTTGTATCGATTTGGCAGAGGGAAACGTCCAACGTCCAACTTCCAACCATCTAATTAGCACCGCGAAAAGTTGCAATTCCAGCTGCAACGTCTACCGCTTGGAATTTCGGAATTTCTTTTAATGAATCGATCTCCTCCATCGATCCATCCATCCACCGATCCACCGATCCATCCAGCGGCCGATCGATCGATTAGACGACCCACGGTAAGACTTATACACTTCGGACAGCGCTCTACGCATGCGCAGAAGCTCTGGAATTGAAAATATGAAAACGTATTGCGCATAAGTGCAGCGCACCAACAACTGTGCATTCGACTGAATTGAATAATTGTCCTGATCAAAAATTCGTAACGCATTAGACATAAATCTGTATTAGAGTTGACACTTAGGGCATGTTGGGAATATCGCGTTGCTAGTTTGCCACTTGTTGTCCAGTAGCTCGATACTGTATCGGGCTTCTCGTGGCCAGTCTGCCCCTCTTCGGAGTGCTGCGCTAGTCGCAGCTAGAGTCGAGCTATAGCTAAGCCATACACCAGAACAGACGAACTGATTGCTAATGTGGAGTAAAGTGGCATTTAATCAATGCGCCATGCAGGCATTCCAACCAAACGCCAGAGGCCAGAGGGGATATCGCTTTTATATGCGCTCGTAGTTAGAAGTTGTACTCGTAGTAGTTGGCACTTCTCCAAACTCGCAATCCTATATCGAATTCGCATAGATTCATGTGACTGGGGCTTATCTGTTTCGACCAGTCTCGGGACTGTCATGATAGCCGGTGTTGATTGTCGATAATTTCCAAGAATTTGCGGCACTGTCACTGCAACGAAATGAAGTTTCCGTAAACATACGCGTATACAGACTGTGTGATTGCTTTCGGAGAGTCCCTCTCTTTTTGCCGAGTGCAGCGAGTGAATGTCTGATGGGGTCTTTGGGGATTTTTAATGAGTTCACGATACGCGGGGGAGACTTCGCTGTTAAAATAGAAAAACAACAAAAAAAATAATAGTAAAAATTAAATAAAAATGTTCTAACGAATATAATGTACTCGTATACGGAATCTGCATCGTCTGGTGTTAAAAATAGAAATGCCTGAGCCAATTGAAATACTGACTCTGATTAAAATGAAGACTTTAATTTATGCGTTTTAAGGATCACTTTTTTGTTTGTTTGTAATTGTTTTCTAATTTTTATATGAAAAATTCATCAATAGGGCAGAATACAATTTAAGTGTCTTTAGAAAATTAATAAAAAAAAGAATCTTTGTAAAATAGTTGTAAGCAAGATTTTATAATGGCACTCACGTTCTGCATTTCCTATGAGACTTTGAAATGGAATTTAATTGATATGACTATAATTATTCGTAAAGATATAAAATAATATGAAACAGTGTATTAGTCAGGATGTCATACACGTAATTTAATTATAATTGAAAAAATGTAGATTGGTATTAGTAAGAGATTTAAATTGTACAAATACGTAATTCAAATTATCTAAAATGTTGATTAACACACTGAAGAAAACTATTGTCATGGTTCAATGGGACACTTTCTTAAAACCTTTCACATTTTAACATAAGAAATGAATGTGAAAGGAAAGCTCGTAAAGCTTCAATGCTGCTTTGACATCGAGTGCAAAAGTCTTGCATTCTTTTTCCTAGTATTTGCATTTTTGAAACACCTAACCAAGTCGAGTTTGGACTTATAACTTGAACTCTTATTAATTTTTACTGAAAAATTTAACAAGTTACTTTTATATGTACACCGGCGAACTTCGTCTCTCCCAAATTTAACGTCTTAACATAAACTCAAGAGTACATAGTAATAAAACATACATAGATAGCGTAATAATGAATTTTAGAATTATGCGAAATTTTCAGAACTTTTCAATGAAAAAAAATTCAATTTTTCGAAGTGCTTGGTTTGAAGTTGTATTATACTTTTCTAAAAAAAAAAATTCCCACGGATATGATATTGTTTTTATGTTAAAAACAATGTTTTGGCTGAAATAACGGCTTAAAACCAATCTTTGAGCGTCACGGATTAATATTTAAAATTTTTCTTTCTATGGATTTTGTTATTTAGTACTCTCAAATATCTGTTAAAAACCTTTTATATTCGTAAATAAATATAAGGGCCCTTAGGTATTGACCGAAGTCTAAATGATATCTTCTGTTCCACGCTAAACATTACAGTATGTCCATTGTCCATTGACTCCTCGTTTACGTTGAAAAGTTCATAGCAAATTCATGGGCTTATAATCCACCCAAATAAACCAAAAGAAATAAATTATATTTTACTAGCTTTTACCCGCGACTTCGTCCGCATAAGTTTTTTTGTTTTCTCCCGGCTGTAAGTCCCCCTGCAACAATGTCCCACTATCGTGTTCCGGTCCTCAACTTCACATCAAAATTTGTTCAAAAGCAAACTAAGCAGTGTTCCTGTGGGAATGAAATATTTTCCCAAAGTAAAAAGTAGTCTGAATTTTGGTACCTTCCTATCCTATAAGTTAAGTAGTGTGATGGAATGTCGCTTAGTTTCGATCCAAGTAAAACTGTTAAATAAAGACAGTTTCATCAAAATTTTATCATAAATTTCCTAAATTATGGCGCCTACCTACCATCTAAGTTAGAAAAGTGATCAAATACTAACTTGAAGTCCTAGTAACACTCAGTTAAAAAAAAAACATCAAAATCATTTCAGTAGCTATGGCGTCATGCGCTTCTTGACACGATCACACTAGATTTCCGTGGGAATGAGGTATTTTCCATCCGCCGTAAAAAGTAGCCTGTGTCCGTGCCTAGGATCCTATCTTTAAATTAACCAAGTATTATAAAAATCCGTTCAGACGTTAAGGCGTGAATGAGGTAAACTTTTAAAACAAACGATTAAAAATCACTAACTCAATTTAGTTATCTGCCTACCCCTAAGAACGATGGTGTGATTATTTATGGCCTATGACCATTTCAAGGTCATCATCTATCACCATACCAAATTTCAACAAAATCCGTTCAGCCGTTTAGGCGTAAAAGAGTAACAGACAGACAGACAGACAGAGTTACTTTCGCATTTATAATATTATATATAGTATATATAGTATATTATATAGTATATATAGTATATAGTATAGTATAGTATATAGTATATAGTATGGATTTTTTCTATTTTTGTTTATTTATATTTTTGACAGAAGAAAAAAACTAAGAATTAGTTATTTGATACGTAAAGGTGCTATAACCCTTATATATAGATAGAAATTTTGAGACTTTTCCCGGCAATTATTCGAATTCTTCTCACCTTTTAGACCTTCTTTAGACCTTCACGAATGTTTTAAGACCAAGATGAGATAAATAGCGAGACTAACGAACAGCAATTCATTTTTATATATATAGATATGTAATATTTGAATGAAGACGATAAAAAAAAATGTATTTAATGTATCGGGAAACTATGCCTAAACCTGGCACAATGCAAGAATATTTTCTAGGGACTAAGCTATGTAACTATATTCCTTGAAAATGACATGTCTTATCGGCTTTTTTTTTACTTGTTGTGTTCTGGATGCTCATTAAAATGTTATCTCTACTATTTAAAAGAATGTGTGTCAATATGATTTATTCACTTTTAAAATAAGCCTGTAATGACAAAATTCTATATAAAAGTATGTATGTCTGAAATATTTGTTCTGATAAGTCAAAGATTTCCTGATTTATTATTCTGAAAAATCTTGTATAGCTTTTGTGTGAAATTTAGAGCAGAATATTATATTTTACATATGTCAAAAAATAGCTTACTGCCATAATCAAGTTGCCCTTATGTCATATATTCAACAGAACAAATTATTTTATGAATAGTCCTTTAAACCAATCGATATTAACAGTCTCCAATAAGAATAATTTAATTACTTCCTGAAACAACAATTTTAAAAGTAAAAAATGTCAAGATAGATATATTATACATACTCGTACATACTAGCTGTCCGTCCCGGCTTTGCACTAGTGGACAATTGTTTAAATATTTTTCTAGTACAAAATAGAGCCCATTCCAATGGTGATAGAGTTATCGAAATCCGTTCAGTAGTTTTTGAGTTTATTCACAACAAACACAATAAAAATACGTTTCCTTTTTTCAGTACTATGTAAGTATAGATACATGTAGTAGCTATATTATGTTATGTATATTTTGGGTAATATTAAGAATATTAAAATTGTAATTAAATAGTTATTAAATGATTTATAAATTAATTTAATGTTCTTAAATTGAATTGAAATATAGCTTAAAATATTTATTTTGATTTAAGAGTTTATATAGTTTACTTAAAAATGTCAATTTCAAAGAATCCAATATTTTTGGCCTGTCTTCGTCTTAAACTATAAAGTACTGAAAAAAATCGAGCAATTAAAAAAATTCCATTCACATCTAACTGCTAAGTTCTATACATTTGATTTGCACTCAAAAATGAATTGAAATCGATTTAAAATAAAAATTGGTGTTCAAAATTCCACTTTGATCTATACCGATTTCATTTCTTTAAAAATAAATTCAACTAAAATTCTTTTCGCACACATTTCGATTTTGACGATTTTTAAGTGATTCAACTAGAAGGAGTCGATTTCAATTTAGACTTTGATTTCATTTCACTGGTTTTTAATAACCTAGCTGTTAAGTCTAAAGTATATATATGTAAAAAATTGTGTAGGTATAGTAATGTTATTCAGCCAATATTAGATTTTTTTTATAAGTATTTTAATATTTTATTTCACACCAAAAAATTTTAAAATACTAAACACATCATTCAGTTGACCAACTGCCTCGGTTTCAAAAAGTTTTCAAATGGATAAAACATAATCTTCTTTTAATTTGTAAAAAAATGTAACTGCCCTTCTCATTATAAGCTTATTTATACAAATATTAACTTTGAATGACTAAGAATTTGATGTAACAAAATTGTAGTTCAGGTTTATTAAGCCATTCTGTGTATTTAAATTCTACAAGAACTTAGTCACATACTTTTTTGTAATACTAATTTTTATTTAAAAAAAAAATCTTATAGACTTTAAACCCCACATTCGTGTGCCAAGTAAAGAAAAAATTCATTTAAAATATCATATTTTTATTTATTTTATAGAATATTAAAACCAAAATCGAACTGATCAAAGTCAATTCATATTCAATATTCATCGATTAAATATTCATAAATCACGATCATTATTGAACGTTATATTATAAGTGCCAATATTTTTACTGAAAATAAAACAATAATTTTATAAATTCTCACATTTCGATACTCATTTAGAGTTTTTTTTTTGTAAGGTCTAAAAAACGATTATGCTAATTCTACGGGTATAATATTAAGAATCCCAATTTTTACACAGCAACTCGAGAACGGAATACATTAACACATTTAAAAATATTCTCACTTCATATGTTTTCTTTTCTGTTATGTGTCACTATATTCAATTATCTCGCGCACATATTCAAATTAACACCCATCGAACCTGCGAGGCATACTGGCATACCCCGGCCCCCTCAGACTTGCTTAATATCTGGTAAATGAACTTGTCCCGTTAGAAAAATTATTCCCAAAAATATCTATACGCACATTTTATAATATACAATAACAATTACACCAAAGAATAACCACGCACAAACATACATATACATATGTATATGTATCCAATCCATATTCAAATAAAGATATACACTCGTATCTATACTTTAAGTTGAAAGATACATCTCCCTACATACGAACATATAATCTAGGTAACAATCAATATACCAGCGCACTCTTCGCGGATAAATACGTACTTGAGTTGAGGACGTGAGTAAAATAACACGTACGTGTCTGGCATCGTCAAATAAATTTAATGTGAATTAGAGAGAATAAAAAAATTAAATAATACCGTAAAACGCTTTAGCACGCAATCGATTGAAAGATGAATTGATTTGTTCTAGAGTCGCTGTTACAAGCGTGGAAATTTTCCATAATTAGTTTGGAATGACAGAATAAATAACCAAACAAAAAAAAAAAACCTATATGCGCCCGCACAACCAACGCGACGAGACGTAAGCAATCTTAAGCGAAAAAAAAAAACCAAGAACACTTCGACAATTTTTTTCTTCTCTCGAGTAGCTGTTATTTACACTGATCTTAAAAAAATGCTCCGTTGACCGAATTCAAATCAGTCACGTACAAAATGGTGGCAAATAAGTTAGAACTTTGCCCATTCAAAGGCAAATTTTTCGTTTGTTCCACAAAACAATGTAAAACAAAAGAGCTGAGGTTAAAACTCGAAAAGCCGAATTCCAACATTATTGTTCTCTACATTTCCACCACAGCGCAATACTTTCACAAAAATGGCAGAAAACAGGTGTAAGAGTACTAAAATACGAAGAAAAAAAAAAAACATCAACAGCAGTGACCTTTGGTGACGCCTTGGGCATCAGTGAAGCGTCTATAGCTAGCTAGGCAATCTGAAGGAGCCGCGTCTCAAGAAAAGAATATAAATAGTATATCGTGGATAGTACAACTATACGATCACAGACGACAGACAGAAGACATGGAAAAAACGTCAGCATGCCTCGTTCTACGTGACATTGTTTACGGTGTTGCACAATTCCGTCAAGTTGAATAGAATACCGCACTAAATGAATGGGACACACAAAACACATACTGTACTCGTATACAGCTAGTTGTAGGTACTGTGCGATTCGGCTGACCACTAGAATTCGCGGAATCGCCTCTGAGGAGGACAACCGAAACCGAGCCGCTGCTGTCGGTCGGTCGATGATGGCGTGCAATGTTACAAATTTCGTTCGGGGGAGACAGAGCTGCTTCACAATACTGCCAAACAAGACGCAGCAGCAACATCAGCTGCAGCGGTATCGCAGGCTATTTCTAGGTCTAATAGCGAACAGTTTCAACTGCGATGGTGCTTGAACTGAACTAAACTGAACAGAGCAGAGGGGACATTCTATGGAGCTGGGCCAAGTCTTCCGCGACTTACGAGTAGATGTACGACGAACGAGTATGTTGTTGGTTTTATTGACGTTGTTTTCAGTCTGATGTGCGGATTTTTGCGTGTGAATAGATTTCCGTGTTCGCAACAAGTGCTAGGTATTTCTGAATGCAGGTTCTTCTCGTAATGGCCAAATACTCGTATACACATATGTGTCTACATTTTGTATTAGATTGTTGTGTACCTATATTCAAATTGCTTCGGAGGTTGTTTTGGTTCAAGTTGAGTCTCCATAAAATCTCAAATTACGTCTCATTTGACAAGAACCTATAAACATAGCTTTTATCTTAAACCCTAAAATCAAGATAAATCACTCTCTAATAACTGTTTCTTCTTTTCAGGTTGTACAAAAGTCTATACCAAAAGCTCACACCTGAAAGCCCATCAAAGAATTCACACAGGTAAGTTCGTCGCGTCGTCGAATGCGAGTGTTTTGACACGCGTAAGGCGATTTCTATTTTCGCTCGTTAGCCAAAGTGTCAATGTGACACCTCCTGATTTACTATTAACTATATAAATAAATTAATTTAAAATTTAATAATTATGAAAGCTCGGTATCACACTGTGCCAATGATAATTCCTTACATCCGAATCTGTCCGCCATCCAGCGTGCAGATATATTGCTCTTATCTTAATGGGGGCAGCTTGCATGTTTTGGCTATGACTACAGCTACGGCTACGGCAACGGTATATCGTCGCGTCGCTGTCGCTGTCGTCGTCGTCATCGTCGCCTGGTTGTCGTTATTGTTGGATGCTGGCAAATGGCAACAGAGACTACATCCATCCAAAACTATCTGCATGGCCTAACATTCGGTTATAAGATCTACCGCAGCACGTCCACACTTCGGTGTGCGGTGTGTTACATTGGACGTGCGAAAAATTATGTTAATTTTTCTGTTTCAAAGAATGTGGGCTCCGACTCTGACTCCGAGACTCTGACTCCTTCAGCTTATAATATGGTCCATGGCAGTCGCAGTGCAGTCAAAGTCTGCTGCAGCTCAGACTCAGCCCAAAGACCAAGTCCAATAATATCATGATTGAAATGTATGATTCAGCGCAGCGTTACATTACATTCAACTGCAGCTTCTAGCGGAATTGGAAAATTCGATTTAAAATTACTTAGGCTAATAGAGTTTTACGCGTTTTGTCTCTGAGTATGTTGCAATGAGTTATTGTTTTGAGATAAATTCCGAACGATTCGTAGTTTTGTTTGAGATAAGGTATTAAGGTATTGGAAAATGTAATAATATAGAGGTAACTGTTTCTATGTACAATCCAGCTACATATGTATGTTTGTATATTTGGTAAATGGTCTACGGACCTCGCGATGGCTGTATTTTGCAGACTCGGTGAACGTTTAACATGTGTTAATGGGTGGACGGACTAAATCAATTGCACTTTGTTAATTGCGGCGGCGGAGGCGGCGGTGACGATGGTAGTGGTGTTGTTTTTATGGATAATAAGTGAACTTTTTAATTAAGAAACTTGTACGGACATTGAATCAGTTGGTAATAAATAAATGTACTTTAATGGACGAGATAAGAATTAGGAAGTTTTTTTTTTTTCTTTCATTACTTACCGAAATTATTATAACACTCAAAAGAATGTGGTTTTCAGGGGGGTTATGGGAATTTATTTGTTTTCATAAGTTTAATTATATTGGCGTATAAAAAAATGTGTAAAAAAAACACACACACTCAAAAATAATAACGCTAGTAAAAATACAATGTTAGAGATTGAATTTAAATTGAGACCACAAAAATGTTCCATTTTCTATCAATTTTTCATCAGTTTGAATATTTGAACTCCTTGTATTATTTATTTCATGCATTAAGCCGAATGTTTAAATACCATCAGTTTTGAAATGAGATCGGATAAGATCCAAGGCGCGAAATTCTCCTGTAAATGGTATCGACTTTGGACATATGTATTCCCTAATAGCAAATTAAATAATGTTTCAACGTAATTTTTGTAACGACTGTTCCGTCCTTGATGACTATAAATAGATAAAGAATAATATCAATGGACTTTAATTCATATGTTTTAGAAACATACATACGTATAAAATGTCACTAAAATCAGCATATGAAGCAATAAAGATAAAATCATTAGTATCTAGATGTCAGATGATAGACAAATAATGCCAGAATACTTCATCAGGCAGTTCTTCTGAAAAAATGTTTCAATATCTTAAGATCAAGAAAATTATTAAGTCTTCAATCGTTGTTACAAATATTTTTGAAAAAAAGTTTCAAATTTAACTTGGTACCTGGAACCACAAACTTTTGAAATGATGATCGCATGAGGAGCCATAATTTAAAGTGTAATACTGTATCTGACTAAAATTCTATTTCAGAGAAAATATTGATTTTAAGGACAAATATTGATACGAAATTGAAATTTTTCTAAATTCCTTCATCATGAAGGGTTGTGTGCGATTTGTTAATTCATTTTAAACAAATTCGAATAGCAAAATATAGCGTACGTAAAAAGTAGATTTCGTAAAAATTACTGAACATTGTTTTTGCTCTGTCCAGGTAGAAACTCAAAACTTAAGTCTACTAAATCAAGCTTTAAAATAAATAAATCTTTTCACTTTCATTTTCCCAATCTGCATTTTTAGTTGAAAAATTGTTCATAAGTATCCTTATTTACAACTGATTATAGTAGTCAAATATCAGCCCTTAACGTTCAAATATTGTGCATCCAAGAATTTTGAACTTTTCAGCCAAGCCAACACCTACTGGCCATCTTAAGTCCTACAATTTTTAAAATCTATAGTATAAAGAATAAAATACGCATTACTCTCATTAGCAGACAATGAGCCTTATCGTCAATTTTGAGGGAGTTTGTTCTCTCTCGGATTTTTTTTTTATTATCGGGAGTCGAACACTCCAAACGAAAATCTCCACAGAAATTTCTTCGAACATTTTTGAAGTTTATTGATAGAATTATTAATATGGAAATAATTGAACTGTCAGATTTTGGAAATAAATTTTTAAAAAATTCTGAAACCATCTGATATTATTTTTTTAATTGCATTCTATAGCCTTCCGGTTAACATTTTATTGTTTTTAAACACCTTTCAGTGGATTTAAAACAAAAAACTGAAACATGTGGCAATATTTTACAAGAATATAGTCTTGAAAAATATTTGAAAAAGTAAAGTCTCTTTACTTTAAAGTTACATAAATAACTTTTGGACTTTTTAGACTTCTCCCAAAACTTCTTTTACCATTTATTGTATTCATCAAAAAATTCAAATAAATGAAATATTGGTAGCACAGATATACTTATGTATGTATTTTTAAGGAAAACTCATTTCATTAATTGTTTTTTTATTGCTCAGAAGCTATAAAAACTTGTTATTACTAGTCTTCTCATCAATATATTCCAATAGAGACCGTTAAATTTAGGTACTTTGAAGCTATTAATGGATTTTTGTGTTCAGAATTGATTGCGAGGTTATAAAATTAAATTCCCATGAAGAGTCAAAAACGTGTATGCGGAAATGATACTCTTTGTAATTTTCAACACCTGCAACCTCTTACCAATAAATATTAATTGGTTTTTGTATATCAAAACAACAATTATGGTCTATGGTTTATTGGAAAATTGGGAACTTATTTTAAGAACTTACTTACTGTGTAACTTTCTTTTGTTGACCTATCTGAAATATGTCTTAGAAATACCCCCGTCTCGAGTGTCTTCAAAATCAATCATTTTGGGATTCCTAGCAGTTTAATTTGAAGTCGAAGTGTCATCTCAGTTATTCGAAAAATATTCTTAACAAACGTTTCTAAATGTCACCTGGAATAGCTCCAATTCAGAGTACAAAATTAGCTGATTCTGTAAAATTTTCAGTTTCCAAAAAAATTGTATTTTTTATGGTCAAAACTATTTAACACCAAAAGACTGATAAGGGCGATTGAGACTGGCGATAATCTCTGCAAATTTCAGTCAAGAACACACAATCTCGTATTAGTTTCGTCTCGTGTGGTTTTACGCTACTATTGTCCTGTCACGCAGAAAGCAATATGAGATTGAGACTTTTATGGCCTTGTGACCATCACAACTTAGAGAGGGTATCCTTAAATCACTTTTACAGAAGAAAACCACGGGTTCATTATTTGATTTCAAGTCATTTCAGAAAGTTAAGGCCATTCAGAGGAACAGGACTAAAAATCATAAGCAGTTAGAAGTCAAAAACGAATCGAAAAAAAGCGTTTACTTCTTGAAACGATCATAGTAACTCATGGTTTCTTTCTGCAGATTTGACTGTGGAACACCCTGTAAAGTGCCCCAAATATGACTTTGGCCGATATACTATAGAACGTATTCAAAATACTTGAAATCATCAAACCTCAACACCCAATAATTACGATTGCCCACATCATCAGTTCCTTATAATTTCCCCTATAAATACCCCACAATCATGTCCAAAAGCTTGCAAATCCAAAGTGAGTCTAAAGTGAGGAGCATAATTTTATGATCATTGTGCAACTAAGAAGTCTAATTTTCCATAGATTTCATAACAACATCACTTAACTGCGACTTAACTACGCGAGTATTCAATTCATTTTCAATTCACTTGGATTAGCCGAGGTCTATCGGTCTATGATATGCCGAAGGTATACGAGTCGAGTACTCGTATAATGATTCTCCCGCTTTGCTCTGAGTAGCGACAGACTGCTCCATGGCCTGGCCTGCCTTACCTATATGCGGGATGGCGAATCTTTCCTTATGCCACACGATGTGAAGCGAAAAACGGTGAAAAAGCCGATCATGCTGGAGAGATATCAAAACTTCCATGTTGTATCTGTCGGTATGTCTGTTCGTTTGTATGTTTGTATGGCAGTGGTAATGGCAAACGGCAACGCAAGAGAGCAGCAGCGGTAACAGCAACAGCAACAGCAGCACAAGAGTCATTCGTAACAAACTTTAATTAATCGGACATGCCCCCATGATTTATGATTGTAGAATTATTTCGCTAAATTATTATGATTATTAAATGGAATTGCCAAACAGGATTGTTTATACACGAAGTGGCGGCGGCGGCGCGGCGTGGCGGTGGAGAATCGGGCGGTATACAATTCCGAAAGGGACGCCTCGCTGCCGCCGCCGTCTGTCGTTGCGTTGCTTCGACTTAACGCGTTCTTTCGACAACATTTTCAAAGTCCGCTCGATGGCGGTGTTGGACCAATTTTCGCTGGGACAAGGCTTGAACTTGTTGAAAACTCAATTTATATCTAAGCCCGGAGAATGGTGTTGCTAGAGTGTACCAGCCTTTTTTCCTTCGCATAAATGTCCTCGTTTTTTTCATTTTTTTATTTTCTTTGAGATGCAGTCAAACATAAAACAACATCAAACATAAAAAAAAAGAATTAAAAACATCAAGTGACACTCTTACCTGTCGGTAACGCGCGTAACGTACGTGCTGTCGCGCATTTCGGAGTGACTTTTTCCCCTAACCGGGGTTTTCCTTGTCTTGTCCATATGTCATAATTATCATTTGTAAAGATAGATGTTAACATTGTGCGGGAAGAAGTTGGTCTAGAGACCGACGACGGAGCTACCGCAAAGGACTTGGTTTTATTTCTTTAATGCGCAGAAACAGGTTCATATGTGATGTCTTTTCGTTTCACATTGATTTTGTTGGGAAAATTTATATAGAAAATATTGGCAGGCAATTATTGGTAAAAATGTCAAAACTTTAGAGCCATATTTAACTGGAAGGAGAAATTCTTTAAAATTTATTAACAAAACGGTTTCCGAGGAGTGTGTGTGACTTCTTGAAGGAAAATTGATTGATAGAGCTCAAGGAAAAATTAAATTGCCTTTAACAGCATACAAAAAAATAGACTCAGAAAGTTGTCTCAAAGGAATGTCCCTTTAAATCATAAGGAATATTGTTCGCATAAACATTGAATAAAAAAAAAAATAATAACTGTATTCCCACGCATATTTTTGATTTATGATTTGTTTTTTGTTTTAGATCAATTTGTCAATTTGTGTCTTGGTTTTTTCATTTGCAAGAAATTCTTTTCCTTTTACGGAGGTAATAACCGTTCCATAAGGCCTGATAATAGTTTTTGTTTTTATGAGAATCAATTAGGTCTGTTAAAATTGCTTAGGATTTAGACATTATTCCAAATTCCAAAAACTCCAAAATTACAAATCACAGAAAGCGAGAAAAAGTTACTGTGATTTTGCTGATAAGACATAATCTTAAATAAAAGATTACGTGGACACAAAATCCCTAGAGTCCTTGAGAATAAAGACTCTTAGGAAAATGCAAGAGATCGAAATTTTATATATTTTTAAAAGGTGTTATTGTGCACTGAATAAAATGGCCAATGTCAAATTTTTTAAATCAAATCTGATGTTTTAATGAGGCTGAATTTGACAGCTGTTATTAGTAGCTATTTGTATATTCTGCGATCTCAGAAAACTTTATACTAAAGAAAGTCTTAAGTTATTAACTGGGGTGACCAATTCATAATCAGCTCCATTATGCCCAGATTTACTGGCATGGTACCATGAGCTGTGGAGCACGTAGAAGACAAATCGTCCATATCATTATCAATTCAGCCCAACAGAAGTTGGTAATCATCAACCTACAGTATTCGATGTTGATACTAATGACCCAAACATCTCAAAAGATGTCCATATTCTCACAATCAGTACCGAACACTAACTATTTTGGAATTGCCTTGGACGCTTTTGGATTTCATAGGAAAAATTCCAATTGACAAGAGACAGTTGACAATTATTGAAACTTTGATTCGACTAACGCAATTTAGGGTTTTCTGCTACCTTCGGGAAACGATAAAAGGAACACCCTGTTTGTCCCGTCTGATTGAGTTCTAACAGTACCCAAATGGCACAGCTAGTAGAAATTGAATCACAGCGACTCTCTTGTCACTGATTGAATATAACAAAATGATAACAAATGAGTCACAATTACTGCGTTGTTACCAAAAACTCGAGAAAATCCTCTAGTTTTGTTACTACATTTTTTTTACAAAGTAGTAACAATACTGTAACATTGTTACTAAAAATATTGACAACACATTCACGCAACTTATTTGTTGTTACTTAGTTGAAACAAACAAAAATTATTTTTTTATTGTCACAAAAGAATAACAAAACTTGTAATGAAAACTTTTTCGATTGTCTCTTCACATATGTTTAAATTACTATGAGTTATTATTTGGGTTGGGATGATTATTATTTTCATATTTCGAATTTCGGTCATGTGGTAACTTCATTTTCAAAACGCTCGCAGTTACGTTTATATCACAAAATATGACTTTCTACCCCTCTTAAAATTCAAGCGCTTTTAAAATTACTTAAAACTATTTGTTTCAAATATTATTAATAATTTAATATTTTTTGTTTTGCTTTTCTTTGAAATAGTTTATATGTTACATGATAGTTACTTTTTTGTTACTTGAAATCCGGGTTCAAACTTAAGATTACATTTCTCGAACCATGCTTGAAATTATAACAAAAATGAAAGTAACAATTACGTTTCAATTCAGTAACTTTAGATAAATGTCAAAATTGATAACAATGAAACAAGTGTGCTACTTCCTTGTTACTTAAGTTCTGACTTGTGAAATGGAAGAACTTGTGACTGAGTTGTTACTAATTTGTTACCTTGTGATATGAAACGTCAAAAATGGAAGTAACAAAGTAGTTGCAATTAAGTAACTTGTAAAGTAAATATTAAAATCAGTAACAGTAAACATTTTTAGTAGCAAAACATTTGTGTTTAAACCTATATGTTACTAATATTTTTTTTATTTCATCAACAAAGACTTTAAGAACTAGTGTTACCTTGATTTTACCTTTTTAGATAATTTTAATCACAAAACTCAAATCTATGCGTCCTGCCTGTCTATTAAATTGGTCGATTTTTTACTAATTGATCGAAATTTTCATTACTCGCCGAATTTACAAAAAATGTGTGTCTAATAAAATTACTTTTTTTACTGGAAACAAAAAATTGTCCTCTATTTAAACCCAAGGCATTAGAAAATTAGAGAATCTAAGGTTAATAAGAGAGTCTTTAGCTAATTTTGCCCCGATCAAAATCATCTTATCTAAGGTATAAAATCTTTAGGTAATTCTTCAAAAAGAGTGTTTCTCATATAAAACTTCACGACATTAACTTCTCACAATTCCTCATTTTTTTTTATTATACATTTGTATTAATTTCAAAAAAATTGTCCCATAAGTGTAGTTACCTCAGCATGAATAAAATTCATCCAAAAACTTAATCTCTATCAAAGAAGTCACTTTCTCAACATATCAAACCTAGCCTTTTATGTCACTAGACCGTAACGTGTGTGTGTCACATCACTCTACGTCAGAAACCATTAAACCAACTAAAAATTGAATTGCTTGTTGAAAAACAAAAAATGAAACGAAGAAGAAAAATAAAACAACAACAACAACACAACAAAAAAAAAAAGTAGAAAAAGATGTGCCCAATATGGAAAATACGGTATGCACTTACAAATCAGGTAGTTATTTACCCTCAACATACTATAAATGCCAATAGACATTATTTTCCCGGCGGACATAAATATCCTCCTCTCGCTATAGCACATCAACACAGAGCAGCTTATATGAGTATGTATTTTTATGTATGTGTTATGTGTGCCAGCAAAAGAAGTAAAAACCACTCAACATCTCAGTTGATTAGTGTAGCGCGTCCCAGCGAGTTGACAAAGCTAGTCAGTCCATATAACAGAGCACGTTAAAGCCAAGAAGAAATCCCATCTCCTATGCCAGCAGCGCAGCGTGTATAAGTTGCGCGATGGAACGATGGAAGCTATGACAAATATTGTCTCAATTACTTCAGATATTCGCTGTATGCGGTAGGCAGGCAGACCAACAGAAATCGAGCGGGCAAGCGGCGGCCGGCGGAGCAGGCACCGGCAGACACATTTAAAGTTAATAAAGTTTATTTAAAGTTTGTCAATCAATGGTATGCTTAATGCCTATAAGTGAAAATGAAAATGCCAAGCCAACCAAAGACTGACTGACAGTTGGATAAAGTGGACTTAAATACGCTGTCAATTGTGTTTGTTTTTGTTTTGTTGAATTTTTTATTCGAGATCAAATAAAATCTTCTTTTTTTTCTCATTTGACTCACCTTTCAAACGAGAAAGATTTCAAATTGTCCAACACCGCGACGTATGATGACGACGCCGACGTGCCGATTTATATCGATTGATAATGATGGGAACAGAACTTTTCTTCCACGCCATTGAACTGTAATTGGAACAATTTTTCTCCAACCAATTTCGTTAATAATAACTACAACAAGTTGTAAGAAAAAAAAATTAATGGCGTTACTATTATTTGTAGGGTAATTCTATACGTCCAGCGGGAATTATTAACACAATTTTCAATCAGCTTTCAAATTAAATATAAGCAACTGGCCCAATTTTGTGTTAATAAACTTGTGAAAAAAATTGTTAAATCATTCAAGCGGCAACATTGGGTCGGAAAGTACGAGTTCGCGTATACTTTATAAATGTGCTTAGCA
Source organism: Scaeva pyrastri (assembly GCA_905146935.1). Classification (NCBI taxonomy): domain Eukaryota; kingdom Metazoa; phylum Arthropoda; class Insecta; order Diptera; family Syrphidae; genus Scaeva; species Scaeva pyrastri. The sequence goes on from LR989929.1 coordinate 53,143,693, forward strand.
CTCATTGACAAATTATCAAAACGCTAACGTGTCAATAACGTCACGTACATATATATAGTAGCGACCAAGCACAGGAGTAACAACAGCCACTGCAATTGGCCTATGCGCCTATGCAATATGACAACAACAAAGACCGACGACGACGGGATAAAAATTGTTTTGGCGCGTGCTCTGCAAAAGTGCGGTGCTCGATCCATTCTTCTTATAACTACGAGTATACAAACTCCATAACTTTATGTGCAAAAAATCAATTTGTATCTTAAAGTGTAAGGAAAATTAATGACCAGCAGGACCTGGATTGATAATCAAAAGGAAAAATCGACAAAACGCAATGCCCAAACTGCTACTGTTACACACACACACACATACAAACACACAATCTATGTGACAACAGGCTCTTTATAGTGGTCTAAAAGTGTCCATGATTAAAAATCGAGTTTTGCACTCAGCTCTTTCGTTTTGTTTGTTGTTTTTTGTTGTGAATCGATCTAACGACTGCAATATAAGTGAAAATTAACACTATTTGAGAATGGCTTAGTTGTCTTTTGTGTCTTTTTGTCACATATTCGATTACAGTTACATGGGCTCAATTATTTTTCCTTCAAATTTGTTGTAATATTTGGAGGTTTTTCGCCTTTAATCCGATGTTTTTATGACACACAATGACTGGTGGTGAATGAATTCTAGGCTAAAAGTCTTTTCAGTTCAGGGTTTTTGTGGACATTTTTTGTCAGTAAATAAGATATTGGGTCATTAGGAAATACAAAATAAGCCAATTAGAAGTTATTAATTTTTCAAAAGAAACAACGACTTGGGGAATTAATTTTCTTCATTAACATCAGTGTGTTCATTTTATGATCGCAAATGTTAATTCAAAAAATAAAACAATAATTTTTTTTATCATATTTTATATTTTGCATTCAAATTCTAACAAATTGCATTCAATTTGTCAGCAGGTTTTTATTTATTTCCATAATTTAACAAAACCCGAATATTGATAGCTTCACTCATAATTTATTTTGAATTTCAAATTCCAAAGAAGTTCAAAGCTTGCGCTTTGTTTTTATTTTGTTTTTTATTTAATTTTTTTTTTGTTCACTTTAAACAAAAAACAGTGTGTGCATTATTAATCACCTGCTTATTAGTGAAATTATTCAATTTTTGTTTTGCAATCTTTTTCTCATCGTCGTCGTCATCGTCGTCGTGTCGGCTGTCTGAAGTCTGGCTTATAAGAGAGGTAAATTGTGTTTTTTTTTTTGCAACTTTGAGTTCTGATTAATTGTTTGGAAGAGTGAGGAATAATATTGTTATGCGTTTTTATTATCTCTCTTGATGCATCTAACTGCTACTCAATAATTCAAATGTTGCGAGTTGCAGATTTTCCTTATAATTTTGTAACTTTTTTAACAACCATACTCTTTCTTAAGCACGGTAGAATAAGCCACAAGCTGACCAAATTATGTACTCATAAAATACACACTTAACTTCGGTGTTAATTTTTACCCTTAAATTAAATTCTTCATTTTAAGAATCTTGCTGTTATTCTGCATTCAAAAACATCTTAAACAATTTGACACATCTTCCGTTCCTGTAAGTTCTTCCAAAACAACATAAAAACTAAGACAAACATGCTGATGATACTTACTGCATCCGGTATCCATATTCATTCTAAACTCAATCCAGTATCGTATTAACTTGAATAATAGATAGCTGGTAAATCGATAAACTTTGTCACTTTTATGCCATCTTAGACTTCACAAAATGCGGCATTTCTATTCAAATTTCTGAAACAAATTATTCCCGTCACCTTGTTATAACAATTTGTTTGATTTTTATGACATTCAACATTGGTGGTCTTGTTGTCCGGTGTCTTAAGCCAAGACGCGCATCATATCAAACTTGTTTCTTTTTATAGATAAGTCTCTATAAGTCGTATGATTTCACCCGCAATGAAATATATAGTGCTCTTATGTTAACTCGAGAGTGCACCTCATGATGAACTTAATAAAATCAAAGAACTCATTGTGTGATTCGGTGTTACGCTTTATTTGGCAGGTTTCTATAATTTTGAACATAAAATGTCTGACGCAAATCGTATTAAGTTTTTTTTTTTTTCATTTTGGTCAAAAGTATCTGCGGTATGATTCTGGTTTGGTCATAAATTACTGATTATTCGGTACAGGTGTTGGTTTTATGACTTTTGTAAGATAAATACTGGATTTGAAGTTTTTTTTTTCCAAGAGGAAATACGTAATGCGTGGAGATTAGTTAAAAATTATTAATAATAAAACAATACACCAATTTAAATGAGATTTAATATTTCGGAGCTGAAGTGGGGTCGTTAAAAAATTAGCTTCACACTAATCTTGTACCATGAGAATCTAATTACAAAATACCCATAGTATAATTATGTTAAGAATTATAAAGAAAAAAAATGGGGGGAACAAAATATCCTGAACATCTGTCTAAAAATAATGGACTTAGAATCTAGCGACCATGAAATGTCCAGATTTGTCAAAATTTTCATAATCCCAGAAACATGGAAACACGTGCGTGTCCAAAATTTAAGTACAGACAAAAACGAAGATATTGCTTTTCGTGTTTAAACATTAAAACAAAACCAGGTATATTAAAATTCAGTTTGAATTCAACAAAAAACAATAACATTTGTTAAAATTTATTCACTTTTATTATGTTTTTGTTTTGTGTAACGCCCAAGACATTGCATTAATGTCAGAATTACATTCATAAAAGAGTGTTAAATTAACATTTCTAAAGCGTCTGCTCTTCAGACAGCACATAAATTGACAAGTTTATCATCTATCGAACTTGCATCTGACAACTCTTTAACTTCAATCAACATTAGGAGAAAGTAGAGCACCACTTATAAAATATATACTTTTCTTTGAATGCGTTTTGTATTTACGTTTTTCTAGAAATTTGTTAGAACCACGATTAAATGTTTTTATACATACTTTGAAATAAAATAAGTTTCAATCAATTAATAATTTTGACAAAAAGTACGAACCCAAATACCATAGAACCTCGTCATTCTTGTTTTAAGAACATTTATCTTAAAAATTCTGACATTAAGACCGTTTGCAATTTTGTTGCACCAGAAAAAATAATTACAAAAAAAAAATAAAATTAACGAGAATATAAAAACCTAAGATACAATCAAAACTTTACACGCATGCGCGCGTATACTGTGCGGGACAATGATGAATGGATTACCGCAATTTCTGACATTAGCAGCAACGCGACTATGTATGAACCATGCATGCATTTTACCGCCTAGAATATCTCATAGTTATATAGATACCGTGCGTCGTCGTCGGTCGCGTCGTTCGTCGTCATGTACTCATTTTTACCACAAACCAAGTGCACTTTAAGTAAAAGAACTAAAACCAACAGAAAAAGATACAAATCCACTTATAGGATTACTTGCGCACCACAAAGTCCTGAGCTGGATCCGTGCGTTGCTCGTCGGTCGTTATATTGCGGGTATCTTATAAGTCAAACTTAAGCCGCATAAATGTTTCTGCCAAATGCTCGCACAACGTGACATCTTACTGTGTGACACCATCACTCATAAAGTTGACTTTTTCTTCTCCTTTCTCCGGAGTCGTCGTCTGTCGTCCGTCGTCGTAGAGCGATGATTCTGTGTAAAAAGATGTAATTGTTGTATGAATATGTGGAGCAAGTACAAAAAGTGACACTATCACCATTTTTCCACAGAAATGATTTCTTGGAATGTTTAAGATCGCGAATCATACTCATCCGTCACTGAAGATAATGCGACCGACAAGGAAAAGGACATAAACTGATGCTGCTACCCACCACGATGTTTTATTGTCGCATATTTATTATGTGACAATCATTGCAGTTCCCTGAAGTTCCCTTATGGTATTGGATGTTGTGGGAATGCAATGCATCAACTATATGCCCTTTTGGCGGAAGTATTCTTATTTATCAGTTAGCTTGTGTTATTCTTTCATATGTTTTTACACTTTTAAATGGTAATGGCCGTGCTTCTGATAAAACATCACCGATCACCAAAATTAAGCTTCAGTTACAGTGGTTAGTAAAAAGATGGGGAACTATCTGAGTCCTTTTAATTGTTTGTACTTTTTTTTTATTTGTCAATCTTGTTTGTATTGTATCATCTGATAGCTTCAATAGGTTAGATACTCCTTACAGATTTTGATTTTTGTAAAACTCTAATGGATACGATCCAACTAATATCTATTTGTTTTTTCTTTCTTTGAAGGTACCTACCAGTAAGATCTTTAGGTGCCAGAAACTACACATTGTTTTTTATAGCAAATTCATAAAAATGCTTTTAAATGCGGACTTGAAATTGATCAACAGGAGACCAAGTGTTGATTTCATGTTTCGGAGTATTTTCTAAGTCCTGGTGCAGTTACGAGCTCGTATGAATACTTGGTGATTGTTGTAAAATGTTAAGCCCTTAAATATGTTGCTTACAATTTGGCGCCATTTTTCTTTCAAGAATTACAATTATTGTAAGAAAAGTGACCTTGGTGCACTTATCAACAATCCTGTATTACTAAATTCTGTCATTGTACAAGACTTAGAAGCACTCACTATTGCACTCAAAGGTTTAGGTGGACACCAAGCCTCCACCTCCAAACAAGTAGTTCTTTAAGACTTACCTTATGCCAAATGTCAATGCTTTTTGATATCAGAAAATGCTTCTGTGTTGTATCTCAGGAACAAATTGTGCTATAAAGTTAAATTTGCTGACTTGTCTTTGAAATAATCACCCCTATTGAGGTATCCGTTCGGAAGAAACGGATCGGATTTGTTCGAAATCGGAGAATCTTCTATCGAAGTATTCGTTCCGATAAGCATTTCGCATAAATCTTCCGACAAAATACATCGCATTCCTTCGACAACAGTTTTTGACAGCTATGTATGCGTTGAATTTCTTCAGTAATTGTCCGATGAAAAATCTATTCGGAAATTTAAACTTCAAAATTGTAAGTAAAATATTAAAACGAACGCGATTGTTTGCTTCATTTTATTTAGTTCCGCAACGGATACCTCGAAAGTAAACTGAGTTCTGATCGGATTTTACCTTTGCTACCGAAATTCTCCGAACGATAACCTCGATAGGTCTGAATGTCAGTTTAAGAAGACACGAAAATCGACTGAGTTTGTTCCTGTAAGGCCCTGAACTGTACCTCTAAGTTTTCACTTTGGAATACAATCCGTTCTGCAAATTTAAAAAGAACTTTCCTAAGATACACTCCAGATTGATATATGCTGATTTAATACTAAGGTCGTGTTGTCTAGTTGTACTTGGAATACACAAAGTACACGTTATTCCATCTAATCCGTCCAAATAATGAATGTGGTACAAAATTGACAGGAGAAAAGATTATCGCAAGCCTAATTATGCCAATACCTTATATTTAATTAAACAGCTTTAAGCATAAATAACTTAAAATGTAATTATGTTGTCCAATTAAGTTAACCCCTATACCCAACACAAAACAAACTTCACATACATTTATACAAACATAGATATTGCAAAATCTCAATTTAGTGACCGCTAAAATATGTGTGTATGTTGCAACAAAATGCAAAGACCGAAATGTATATCCCTAATTCTATCCAAGCCCGGTCGGTGCCGTTCGCAGCATGACACCTGTTGTCCAAATGAATATACAAACTACTAACATATTATATTCCCGCTCTTGGCGGGTTTTTCTAAACTTAAATTTATGCCGCCACCGCCCGATCAATCGTTATACTCGTACTTGTATGTTGGTTGCAATAACGCTCTGCAGCAGCAGCAATAATAGCGCAACAGCAGCAGCAAAAGAGCGCAACCAAACGGAGAATATTGAGTTTCTTGCATGGGATAGTATTTCTTCGTGTCATTTCAGTGTCACAGAACACGAACTGATTGAGATATGTGAACCCGAACCGAATTGGAATTTAACCTTTTATGTTCCATGAATAAAGTCGCTTTAAGTTTTCTATCTGATTGTCAATGTTTTAAAATGTGAATGTGTGTAAGTGTGCTTGATGCAGTCAGGAGCGATCTTTATGTGTTGATTAAATGGCGCCCGGGACTTGACAAAAAATAAGGTGTCCCTTTGGTGAGGTTCATCTTAAAGCCTCAAAGTTTAAATTTGAGTATTCGTTTAAATTTAAAAATACCATTTAACACAAATGTGCCTCGAATTACGGGTGTCCAAATCATGGCGCCCAACTCACCTCGATGGGAGTGTTGCAGCCCTGCTTGCAGCATTGGGAATAGTTATGTGACGTGTCACTTAACATCGGTATGCTCGTAAGCTTCCAGCTGTGTGACATATCAGATCGAATTGGAATTGATCAAATTCTAGTGAACAGAAAAAAAAAACACAAACTCTCAAACGAAAATGCAGTGATAGATTGGTATCTGCTGTCGGCGGTGGCGGCGGCGGCGGTGGCGGTGATGGTGATGGCGTTGCCGTTGCCGTTGGTTCGAAGGCGAGACACCAGCATCTAAGCTTTTTTAAGATTTTTATTTTATTTTTTTTTTCATTTATTTTTTTCTGGTGAAAAGGTATTTCTTCAACATTCCACCTGTTGACTGAGAAATAAAACAGCTCTTATCTTCTAGATGGTCGAGAGTGATCTCCAAAGCTGCCGAGCAGTGCTATTTTATGTCGACTTCTTTTTTGTTGTTGTTGTTGTTGTCAGAAAGATGGCAATAACCATCAGCATGTGGAACGTGTGCACATCACTAAATTTAATTACCATCAAGCAACATACTCACGTAGCGAAGAAGTACATACATATCTACGAATGCGAAGTATATCACCAGCATTCATCTTGTTAAGTGCTTTTCTTTTGGTCTCCTGATGACGGAGCATTGTTGATGGCGGGAAAAAACCGACCGATCTTTTCCCGTCCATAAATAAGAACTAACTTTACGGTTCTGTGCCGCATAACGTGCTCTGCTCGCTGATTCTAGCAAAACGAAAAATAATCATAACAATGAAGACCAAACAGGAAAAAAGTGAGATGATGATGATGGCAAGTTGTTGGTTTGGTTTGGTCAGAATGTGAGACACTCGCACTCGGTGCCTGGTGCACGCGCGTTTTTCGCCTAAGTTATGACCACACCAATGTGGTGCAAGAGCGGTTTTATGAATGAACCATTCGCGTGTTACCGTTTGTTGATTCAACACAACACAGAGTCCTTTGTGATCATCAACATCAACAATCAACATCTTCGGTGTTAAGGAGTATCCCTCTGATGGGCCAAGAGCCATCAGCCGTGAGCCATGGCCCGCGTGTGGTATCATTAAAGGTTTGGTCATGGTATACCACTTCTCTTGATGATGGTGTTTGCCAGTTGATTCGTGAGCGGTATGTGGCATACTATGGTGTGTAGCATGAATGAGCAACGCAGCGGAGGAATATCTTCGCTGTTTCGCTTGTGTGCCACAACACGGAACATCATCAACAAAACTCCAGACTCCATTGCAATGGTGCAACATCGCATTTGACCACGCGCTTTCGGATTATGGCGCGGCGCAGCGGTGCGGTAGTCTTGCCTTGGTCATATATGCGCACTGCGCAGTGGAAGTCGACTTCGTCGCCTTCTGTTGGTATTTTTCTTCAATGTCGTCTTCGCACTTTAAGTGCGAACACGTTGATATGACAAACTGGAATGCATAAAGAAAAATTAATGACATTAAGGAAATTCCAACTTGCTATGAGTTATTGCAGGGACCTACATACATACATACATATATGTATGTATGAGCTATATAAAAGCAAAACGGAAAGAGGGCATTTTTTTAAATTACTATAGTGGTTTTAGTTTGATTTGAAATTCTTATTTTACTTGCATGTGAATGATTTTAATGATTGATTTTCACTTCATAAAAATGAATTAATTATAGAAAAAAAATGGAAGGAATGGACGAATAGACTTTCTTGTTTCATCTATCCACGATTGGGAAATCGAGATAATGAAATGTTAAGTGAAAGTTTAGATGGTTTAGTGACTCCATTATTTCTCGCAAACTATTTAGATGCTTGCAAAATGAAACAAATAAATTATTAAATAAAATAAAACTTTAACTAAACTGAAATTCTTTAGATTTTTTGGATTTTTTAAAGATGTAGTCAATCTTCAAAAATTCCAAGCGTCAAAAAAAAAAGTTAATCTTTACTGATCAATATTTCTGTAAAAGTGTCGTCCAAACTTTTAAAATTTTTTGAAGAACATTGATAGTTCGATTTGTCAAATTGAAATTTCTGAAAATTCTGGACATTTCAAGGTCTAGAACCTTCATGTGTAGAGAGATGTCTGTGTGTGCGTGTGTATCTACGTACGTTCGTACCTTCGAGATACCATTTCCGTTCACGGCATCTCAAGAACGAGTAGATTTATCGACTCCAACTAAATTTTATTCGACATGGTATATCTTCGAAAGATGCAAAAAGGACCTTTTTAAAATTTAACTTAATGAACGGTTATTTCACTATATCAATTTTTACAAAAAAAAGTGAAAATTTTGGTTGGTAGCAAATATCTCAGGAACGAAAAATGCAATTGACTAAAGTGTCAAAAGCAATGATCTCGTATTAATCAACATTAAAAGTAAATCGATCAATATCAGGACTGCCAAGTTTTCATAGTATGTATAATGTTAAGTTATCAGTGTGGGTAGCAACCAAGCCTCTTTGTCAAAATTTAAAACAGATGGGAAATTTGAAAATTTTTTGCCCCGAAATGATGATTTTAAGAGCCTATAATAAACAATTAAGTTTCCATCAACGATACCTACAAATTTGAAATACCTAGCAATAACATACAATACGAAAAGTTAGATTCCAAAATTGTGTACGTCCACCGTAACCAATATTGCAATTTTCTAGAATTAAAAAATAAATAAATTTTATTAAGGTTGAAGACACCAAGTGTAGATATTGTAAAGAATAATTCCATCAGGAATAATCTCAATAACAACTGGGGTTAAATCCGCTAAGATGATTGGTGATTATCATCTGTCATCATGTTATAATTTTACATCTTGGTAAGGTGATCACAAAAAAAAATATTAAAAATTTGGTATCACTTTAGAAGAAAAGCATTAACGTTTTTTTTCACCTTATAGTTTTTCGTCCAATTTTTACGGAGAGAAGTGGAAACTTAAATAATTTGCTTACAAATGGGTAAATCCAAAAGCCATACAATGCATAAAAATGTCTTTTTTGTTATACACGCAAATTTTTCAAAAATCTATTAAATCAAAAAACAGTCATTAAGACATCAAAAAATCATGAAACAAACAAAAGTAGTTCAAATATATTAAATTTGTTTCGCAGATTCAGATTCAATAAACGAACTTTGACTACGGTACTTATTTTCACTGTCATCATTTTCGTTTCTAAAAATTAATTGCACCCGCACAAACACGTTGAGTTTGTATTAAATTATATGAAAAATTAACAAAACTACACAATTTTACGTAGATATGTTAATAAAATAGCTGTCACCGACAAATGTCACAAAAATGTTACCGTCACATGTGATAATCACCTTACGCCGACCAAATTAGTTTTGTGTGACTGTCAACTATCACAAATCAACTTAACTTAGCCGATTCCACCCCTAGAATAAGACATTTGTCTTGATTTTGTCAATTTTTATCCAAAGCGCGTTCATATAGTAAGTGGGGAAAATATGGCCTACCCTTCAAAGTTTTTAAAATAAAACCATTTAAGGTAAATTTATTTAATTTTTTTTTAAGAGTCTTACAAATCACTTTAATTTCATACTGAAAAAATTTTAAAACAAACAAAAAAACAAAAGTTGTGTTAAGAAAAATTGCGGCTATTACGGCCCACATTTTTTCGTTAATAAAATTGTTATAAATTAATATCAAATAAATGCCAAGTTTTTAAAGTATCATGGAAAGTTATCAGTGGGTCACAAAAAAAGTATTTTAAAAACTTTTTGAAAAGTTGCAGTTTGGAAACTATAGTGACAAACTTAAAGAAAGATCATAAAAACAACTGTCAAATTTCAATGAAGTAGGTACATATATCTGGTTGCGATTCAAATTTAGCGTTTCGAGGTTACATTGAGAAACATAAATATATTAGTTTTGTAGACATTCTATTTTATCTACATTCCACTTTCCGTCCTTTAACTTATTCACCATAAAAAGAACTTAGCTGCACCAAAGAAATGCTAATTCATAAATGGCTTTAAGTTTTAAAAAAAACTGTAATTCTTGACTTTATGTCTGTTTTTTTTTTTTAATCTCTATACCTTACCTACATTGTTTTATCGAGTTCAAGTCTCCATCTGCTTCCTAAAAGCTTGTACAGTGTTAGAGTTAAAAACATAAAATATAAATGGTAGCTATAACTTCTTGATCAAAACATCAATAATTATAACCAAAAAAAGATCAAGTTTTAATGACCCCAATAAATGATTGATTTTATATCTTCCAATTATACACTTGAACACAATATTCACGCCATCCATTTTATTGCTCTCAAAACACCTTTCTCAGAGTTATTTCTCTGCAACGAATGAAAGAATTCAAAGCTTCCATAAGTTCTTGTCTTCGATGTAATATTGGAAGACTCTCCCAAAAAATCACCATGCCGAACAAAACACCATCTAATGCGATAGGGCATCACCATATCACCACCGACCGTTCCGTGCCCTGCTGCATCGTGGTGTTAATTAAATCCTAGAGACAACAACAAAAAAAAGCCTCCAACAATTTATTGCACTTTTAATCCAAAAATCAAGTTAACAAAATCATTTCCATTTGAAAATGTGTTATATTTCTCCCAAATGGGCCATTAGCGTAGTTTGTGTTCCGCTGTTCCGCAGACATTTTGTTAAAACGTTTAAAACAAAATTTAAATATCCACAACAACAAAAAACAATCCATTTAACATTACTAACCACAACTCATTTGTTTATGTTGTTAAAATAAAACCACTTACTTTTTTTCTTTTTTTTTTCTTAACTTAAAAATCGGTTATTTGCTTCTTTTTTTTTGGAGGATACGAGTATACTTCTCGTACTCGAACCTTTTCCTACCTCTCTTAAAAGGTTACCAGATAAGACTACATTTATGTGTATATGTATACACAGGTAGTAGATACATATAAATATATAATATGTATGTGCATGTGATATCAACAAAATGTCATTTCTGAACCCAACATTCATCTGTTTCAATTTGAAAAAAAAAAAAATAAAATATAAAACACGAAAGATAATGCAAGAGATTTTCTACTGAAAAAATCCATCAACCAAAAGACCAATCACTATAAAACACACTTTATCAATTAGAGGCTCACGATGCGGAGTCAAATTTCTTCTTTTTGGCTTAAAGTTGAAACAGTCACGTGCCTTTATAAACTTCACTCGATTTACTGCCAGTGTCAGTAGTTGCCAGGGAAAGAAGTTAAAAAAAAAAAAAATGTTAGCGGCAACAGAAGTGCGCCACAAGAAAAACCACGAGCGAGCATATGGAAATTGGGATTTATCTGCGGTGTCTTGGAGTTTTCTCGGGTACAATTTTTTTTTTTTTTGTCAGCATCTTTAACATTTGAAGAGATTTTGAAGAAGAAAGTTGAATTATGAGATAAATTATTAAGTACACATCAATTTCCTGTACTGGATCCAAAATAATGGATGCACTCTTTTTTTGGAATGCACTATGTTATGGATTGAGTGATCATTGCTTGAATTGTTGTAACTCTAAGAGTGTAGGTTTATGGGTCTAAACTTTCAAAATAAGGAAAGAGTTTTGCTTTAAGATCGTACCTAATCTTTATCCGTGATTTTTGATTCTTAAAAATGAATGTGAAAGACTGTCTTGAAAAAAATCTCTTGGAATTGATTCTGCCTTCGATAAGTTGTTGTTCTTTGGTACTGCCAGTTCGAAACCAGTGGTTGGGGTCAAATTACATACTATTTCAAATTCGATAAATATTCTTTTCTTGTTAGTCTTGCAAGAAAATTCAAAAACTTTGACGAAAATTGAAAACAAAAATCAAGTTACTAAAAATGCTCAAAGCACGAATATTTCTTACAAGAAATCAGTTGATATTTATTTCATTGTAAAGAAGGTGGTATACCACTATTAACAATAAGATACAATATCAGCTGTATATTAACACCACGACAACGATTGCAGTACTACATACATATACCCTTTTCATTAAATTTCCCATGGCTAATCCGCACATTTTCGGCTGTATGTCCTAGATGGCTTCACGAATTCCATGTTCAAGGCCTTGAATCGATTCTAGAGCATTGGCTGCAAAGAAAAATGTCTAAAGGTGTTAAATTCGATAGCTAATTCTGATCACCTCTTGAGAAATACCACGGTTTGTGGCACGTATCTTTGTCTTGTTGAAGATATAAACGTAATCGTCCATATTGTTTTCTTAAGCCTGCATCCGCAACAAACAATGACCCGTGCATGATTGAGAGAGAGCCTTTTCTACAATCATTCTTTGATTTTTCGAGCCACTTATGGAACAATACTTGTTATTATTATAGCCTCTGAGATGAAAATGGGCCAGACCAATGAAGGTGATTTTTCAATGAAAATCTGGATCAGTTAGAATTTCGATGCATCCAAGGACCCAATCGGTCGGCTTCAGGAATCGACAAACCTGCGTTTTCGCCAATACTAATGCCTACAAGCTTCTATATTTGACATGTAAAAATTTACCCATTCAAATTTAATATATCGTTCCATTTGTAGTTGTAGCTTGTCAAAAGATGTTACTTTTTCCGATGACAGCTGCTGCTAGAGGACTTTTATAAATGAAATCTCATGTTAAAAAGCACTTGAGTTAAATATAATAAAAGTTGGACATCAAATTTACACATTTTTGTATAATACTATATTTGTTTTCAATTATGTCATTTTCATCAATAGAACTAAGTTCTTTTTTGTGTACATAACATAAAAACAGGAAATGATTTATCAAAGAATTTGGTAAAATTGAAGGTAAGCAATTGATGATAATATGCTGAATTTCCTGGTCTTACTAGATTTTTCCAAAGCTTTCGAAACTATTGACCACTCAATTCTCATTTGTAAGCTACTACAACAATTTAACTTTTCATTATCTGCAGCTAATCGCATACAATCCTATTCAAGTGAGCGGAAACAGGCTGTATCTTTTGCCAAAAAACTCTCGACTGTTTTACCCGTTCTGTTCTCCCTCTACGTAAATTAATTACCATCTATCCTTAAATACACACTCATTGAAGACTTCGTTCATAATATTAATCAAGATCTTCAAAAGTATCCATATTTGGTCCCAGCTAAACGGCTTGTTCTTAAATCCTTAAAAAAATAAATGCTTAGTTATTTCTAAAAAAAACACTTGATCTCTCTTATTTTCCCCGCTTATTTATTAATAACACTGCTATTGATTTTGTCGAAACAGGCAAAAATCTTGCAGTGGTCTTCATATAAATTCAATTGTTGTTAAAGTCTACGGAACGCAATACTTTACTCTTATAAGAACTCGAATAATGTTGGCTAAAACTATGATTATCTCTTTTCTTATGTTGGGTTGTAATATTTATTGCAATTGTGATTCTTCAGAATATTAAACAGACACATTGATCTCAGTACCTGTTCTATCGAATACAATTTCCTATCTCTGACAGAATAAACAAATTTATCATCCCGCGACATACCTGCTTATAATCAGAACTACATACAGTTCTTTGTCAACGCCGCCGTACGTCTATGGAATTATCTGCCAAATGACAGAACACTTGCTGAAAAGAAAACTTAAACTTTACTTCTCATTTCTTTAATTACAATTTTAACCTTTAATAAAATAACCCTAAAAGAATTAATTAAATAAATAATTAATAATGTTGATATTTGTTAACTACTCAGTTTTCCATTTTTTTTCACTTTTCCATTAAATTTAGAATTGTTTTCTTTTTGCCTCATTATGTAAAATATAATATTTCTCTTTGCTATGTTATGTATTATTATTATAATGTTAGTTTTTATACTTAAAATTAACTTTATAAAACTATCACAATATATAAGATATTGTACTCGTATATTAATTAAAGAAAAAAACTAAACTAAACTTAATTGGATAATTATTTTTCAGAGTGAAATCATTGCCTTCTAAATTCATTTTTCGAAATTTTAAATATTCACATTTTCCCACCATAATTTGTATGTTTTAAGAAATTACCGTTGAACAGTTTTCATTTCAAAGTTCTGTACCTTTAAAAAAAAAAACACCCGTTATGGATTTCAAAATAAGTCATAAGCTGTCAAATTTCATTAAAATAACGATGACTTTGTGCTTAGAGTTTCTAGGTAACGAATATTTTGTACATTCTACGAAAACTTGAGACGAGAATTCAAAACTCAATCAAAATGTTCGTGAATACAAAATTGCAAAATAAACCAAAAAAAAAAAAAATACTTTTGTGGTATAAACGTTACCACTCTTGGAACATTTATGAAACATTCAGCTTCACATTTCATTTACTTTAACCTAAATTATGTCGGAAGTGTCCTTTGCCGCGTCGTCGTCGTCGGTCGCTGATGTGTCTAATAGCAAATTACAGTAAATTTATAAATATCTTTCCATCAATGTCATGGCTCAATAAATTAAAAAAAATACCAATATTAATTATAAAAATTATTACAAATGTAAGTTTCCTTGTCAAATGCATACAACAATTTATTGTCAATCTCATTTGATAAAGCAACAAAACTCTGACAACAACAACAATAAAAAAGCAAATTTACTTGAAGTTCACTTTTTCTGCGTTGATTTGTTAAGCCTATTGGTAGAACCAGCATTAAATGTCACCACTAACATTATAAAAACATGTTATCGACACACATAAATAATTTAAATGTCATGTAACTTCCATATAGTGTATCAATAAAGCAAAAACAACAACACCAAAAGCACAACAAAAAAAAAAAAAACGCACGTATCCAGGCGATAATATTCGCGCTTGCAATTTAGTAAAAAAAAAAATTGCAAAAAAAAAAACAGAAGTCCAACTTAACTCTGGCTGAGATTGCTTTGGGCTTTGGGCTTTGGGGCTCCCTGTTTGGTGCTCCATTTTTCATTTTTTCAAATGACAGCGTGTGTTGCCACCGTGATTGCGGCGCACATACGTGTGCCATGTGTCATACAGATAAATGAGTTTTAAATAAACACTAAGGCATACGCCTGTCTGGCGTAAATAAATCATTTTTATGGAAGTCAATAATAATTGCTCTAATTTTTTTTTTATTCAATTATTTTTGTTTTACTTTTACTCTCGAGTGAATAAACAGAGAGAAAAATTGTTTTAACATTTTCAAAGATTTTTTTTTTTAATTTCGATTTGATTGTAATTCATTACAAAAACAGGGCGGTGACGGCGCCTTTTTTTAATTCTTAGAATTTGAGTTCTAGAATATTTTTTAAATATTTGTGATATTAGTCAAGACAAGGTACCACCTGGGCTAAGAATTGTCGAAACACGAAGTTTTGGCTATAGTGCAACTTGATGAGAGAGATTTGTTAGAGGAAACCAGGATCCGAAGTCCCTTGCACGAGCCAATCTTTGGTCTAAAATTGTAAGAAACTTTTTTATCCTAAGAACAACTTTCTTGTCATATTTTATTCAAAACTTATCAAAGTTGGCTATCACATTAATTTCAAAAGCCATAGATGTAATATTTAAAATTGACACTTAGCTACTTGGAAATAAAATGTAACTAACACCAAAAGACTCCAAGTCTCCAAGCGTTATTTGGCGTGACAAAATCAAATAATTTTGGTCATAAATATTACTTCGGACTTCTTGTGGTGAATTTTATCACCGATATTAATTACTCAATTTTACTTATTACATTTTTTTATAAACATAAAAATATTAGTTTCGTGTCACAGAAAAATTGACGTTAGGAATTGAAAAACAAGTAATATTTCATATCTTATAATGCTGAGTAGATTGGCCAAATTGCACAAATCAAGCAAGAGCTCGAAAGTTTGTAAGAAACGTTTTGTAAATATTTTGAAATGCATTTAATGGTTTGCTATTAATTTGTCATTGATTCCTTCTACAAAAAGCCTTAAACAATTCCTTTAAGATTGATGATTGATTTTATTTTCAAACAAGTCGGGAATATTTATGAAGTTAATCTGAATACAGATTGATTCGTACATAGGAATTTATTTTTATATATTATTTTCTTTATAATTAATTCCGTCCTCAATAAAACCCCTATAAGTATCACAAGTATGTAATTGATTTGTCATTATTTAATGAATTCATTTTTATAAAACAAAAGAGCTGAGCAAAAAACTTCCGATTGATACGAAATTCCACATTAACGCAGTGCTACAAAACAGTACAGTCTGTGTTTTAATACACGCTATCTATCAATAAAATCCCATTATTTCCACTTAATGTTGTCAATTTTACAAAAAAAAAAGAAAAGAATTGCACGTGATCGTGTTCCAAATTGTCCTCAAAAAAAAAATCAAAACAGAAAAACCTCCTTCTTCCCTTCCAATGAAATGGATATAAGAGTAGAGTACAAATAAAATCCTTAATAGTAGTTCCATCACTTTTTTTTTTTTTAATTTTCCACCATGAAAAGGGCGCACAATTACTGACAGACGACCACGATTTGTTTAATCCACAAGCAGGATACACTGCGTCATCTGCCACACTATAATCCTCCAAAGTAACATCACTTCTCTCGACAATAACCACATAAACGATGGATAATGGCGTATTCTTTCGAAAGCGCGTAGGTTTTTTGCACTCCACTCACTATAACAAAACTCGAGTCGGGACTATCCAGTCTTTGCCATCATCACCACCACACCGGTGTGGTGGCGGAGCGACCGACGACGACGACGATGACGAACGCGTCGTGAAACAGCGCCACGAGTGAAATCATTGAACAAAAAACGTGTACAAATGGATTTGTGTAGGCCGAGGACATAATCGACATTATAGTCTCCTTCTGGATGCAACGAATTCGACGTTCATTGCGCGTCGCATCGCGCCGCACGTTGACAATGCACAACACTCTGTCTGCAGCTATTAGCGCACTTCATCGATTATTATAATTTCCCTTTTTATTTGTCGTTCCTCGTTCCTGTAAAGATATAGATACTTAGTATCACTGTACTGTACCTACAGATTATAAAGGGTCTTCAATGGATTTATAAAATAAGACAAAAAAAAATGTATGTATTGATAAAGAGGCAGGACTCGTGATTGAAATTAAGAATATTTAGAGATTTCATAAAAGTTGGATGAATATTAATTAGCCCCCAGGGTGATAGCCTAATATGCAGCGAGGATTAGCCCAAGGAGTAGATATCTATTGAAATTAAAATTTTGTGTTAATTCATTCTAATCTCCGGGGTAAATCTTACTAATTAAGTCTAATAAAATAACCATACAAATTGAATTTACCTTAATTAAACATTTTAAGCCTTCGTGTTTCGGCTTAATCCTAAGCTTGAGAGTTGAAAAGCTTTAAGCAGGTTTTAAATGCAAATATTAACGGTGATAGATTAAAATTTCGACATCAGAAATTTTACTTATCCTCGTCTTTAGATGATCTTCGATAGATTTAAGACTTCAGCCTTGCCTTAATTTATTCAAGTAAGTGAGTACCTACAACTTGCCAGAGTCTCCTTATTTTTTTTAGCTTAGCTGGGTTCTAATCTTTTTTTATTTTTACACTTAAATTGCAAAAAAATATGATTTGTTTTGTTAGATTCAACAATCAATTGTCGATGAGATTTTTGCTGTCAGTATTTCTGACATTAATTGGACAAATTACAAGAAATGTGTGGAAGGTTTTTTTTAGATACTTTTTTCATTTAATTAACTTAATGAAGCAATTTCACATTTCGTCGTGACCCCATTTAAAAGGACACTCTTTTAGCATGCAACAAAAATTATGTTTATAGCATAAATTTGAATTTTTCGCATCTGAAATGTGTGAGAAAAATTTGTGTATTTAACAACAAACCATATAAATCCAAAGGCCTGCAGAAATTAGCTGTTAAAATAAATTAATATTTAATATGGCTTAAAGGAATATAGTTGGCCATAAAAATCACATTAAACTGTGAATGTTTATGGTAAATTGAAATTCCAAAAATTACTTCATAAATAAAAAACCTATAGTATATCCCAATCCAATATCCATGTCCATATAGTGTCTACAGCGATTTACTATAAAATCTATATCAATATTCATAGCACTTTATATTATAGAAACTTTATTTAATATTCATTTAAATTCAAGTGCGGTAAATGTGTAGATTTGTTTTTTTTTTAATATTTAATTGAACAGCTTCAATTAGAGAGCACAAACATGATTTTGCAGTCATGATTTAACAGATTTGCTTCCATGTGAACCGGCGCATTAGAATTTCAATCTTGACCAACTATGGGAGTCAAGACTGACATTTCTTGAGCAAATAATTTTTAATTAGGTAAAACATGTATATGGTGTTTATTTTTTATTTCTTGTGGTTTAACGCGATTTGAATTTATGAGATGTATTCTATTTCAACACTACAACGACGAGGTTGTAAAGTTACGCTATTTTAGAATCATGGGAAATGGAAATCACGGGCACTATTTTTTTTTTTTTTTTTTAATTTTAAGTTCAATGTTATAATTTTATATTTAAACGAATGCAATAAAAATGTTAACTGTGACTAAATTAAATTACATATTTGACATGTTTAGTGTTTCACGGGGTTCGTAGTTGCGTGTAGCAATGTCATTTGTATCATAATATTTTTAGAATTTCTTTTTTAAGATTTCTTTACTTATTTATTTGCTTATTTCGTTCCATCGAACTAAAAAAAAACAAGTTTAAATGGGAAAATGATATTGTTGTCTTTACTGTCTTCCTAGCAATTTTTTCATATTTTCTCACCTTTTGGAACTTCCCTGGACTACGACAATCATTTCAAAACCGAAATGAATCAAATCGGTTCTCTAGTTTTAGCGAGACAAACAAACAGCAATTGATTTTTATAGGCATATATGAATATATACATATATATATTCTCGAACCAACTTGAACGAAAAATGTCATCAAAATCGGTCCATCCGCGAAGATTTTACAATTTTAATCATTTACACACGAACCGAAGATTTAAAATATCAGCCTTATTTATAAACGCCACATAAAGTCTGCATAAAGTTATGCACTCCATATAATGCCTCTAAAAGCGAAAACGTTATTTATAAAATGTAAATAATAAGCTAAACGCGTTTTGAGGTCGAATAGAGCCTGAACAAGGAAATTATAGTGATGAAATGTCATGGTTTGTGTCCATAATAGAAAAGAATAAAAAAGCCTTTTCAATTTTCTTCCTTATTAAATGATTTAAACAATTTAAATCGAGTTATCCTGACTCCGAGAAGGAGAAAAGTGTACAAAAATACAAATCTAATACAAAATTATAAAACATAAAAATAAAATAAAATAATAAGATTTTTTTTTAAAGATATTAAATAATATTTAACATTAAAATTTTAAGACTGAGAGAGAAAGATTGTAGGTACATGTACGTTTTAAAAACATGAATTTTTGAAAGTCTGTTTCTTTTATGAAAGATGTACATATGTGAATATATTTATTAAATTTATTTTGAAGTTATAGTTATGACTTATGAGCAAAAATATTTCAAGCTAATTTAAACAAGTAAATAACAACCAATACTCAAAAATCATGACATTGAATTCAATTTTGACTCAGGTAACATTTATTCAAAATGTTTGCATATCAAATGATAAACTTTTTTATGTTCTGTGTAGACATCTTCCAAGTTCTTAAATAATCTGTCATTCTGTATGAAATTTTAAGTGAAATGCAATGATTTAAATTAAAAATTAAGAAAATTAAAGGAATACCTCTGAATTGTCTAAAGTAATTATTTAATAAGTCAATCAAGCTATGGCCAATTTTATGAGTTTTTTTAAAAAGGTAACTTACTTACTGAAATTTTTGTGTCAAAATAAGGAAAAATGATTCACGATAGCAAAATTCCCGAAATGGGAAAAAAATATAAAAAACTATTTGAAGAAATTTTCTTAGAATATTTCAAAACAAAATCCCTTTATTTTCAATTTCTCTACATTCTACAACTTTCTTTTCATCCCTTATACCAAATAAAAATATTATGGAGAGAAAAAAATCAATATTGAATATTTTCAAGGGAGAAAAATGGGTTGATATCTTAGCTTCTTATAACTAGTTTACACATTCTCCAATAGATGGGGTTGTAGTTGGTATGTTAGGACAAAAAAGGAAACCAAATACAAGCACTTCTTGCCCTAGAGCTGGCTGGAACCAAATATCATCGTCGACATTTTGTTCTTCGAATTCATAAATGGCTTCAGTTTATTTACTATGCGTCAAAATATATATTTTTAACTTCACCTGAAAATTTCGTAGGCTTGGGACGAGAAACAATAAAGGAATAACTATACTGA
The DNA here is from genome assembly GCA_905146935.1 of Scaeva pyrastri. Classification (NCBI taxonomy): domain Eukaryota; kingdom Metazoa; phylum Arthropoda; class Insecta; order Diptera; family Syrphidae; genus Scaeva; species Scaeva pyrastri. The sequence continues at coordinate 53,164,250 of LR989929.1, forward strand.
GACGACATAAAGTTATAAGAAAGCAAAACTTGTACCAAGTGAAATAAATTATCGGCGAAAACAATGATTATGATATCAAATTAAAAGGTTGGTTTTGTAATTTAATAATATTAAAGAATAAATAATTCTTTAACAATGGAGACCGTGAATGCAATAGTGGCCAATCTGCAGTTATCATTATTTTCTGTACCTGGAAGGTAAACCGCTATAGCACCCGGGCTTTGATTTTTTTTTGTGTTTGGTCTAGGTAAAAAAGGTCTATAACTATGTCATGAAGCTGAAATATATCAAAAATATAGCAAACAAATTAAAAGCTTCGGTGATGTAGCGGCCTACCTTCCAGGTACAGAAAACAAAGTCTGCAATTACAAGTATCTATATGTATAGGTCGTTGAAATTTCCGTATTCATACTTGTGATACTTAAAAAAAAATTCTATTCTAAAGTCTTGATCTTGATGAAGTCCAAGGGAATTGAAGAAAACTACTGTCCTAAATCTTAGGGTTATTAGTTTTTACATTACCAAAAAACTACCATCCCAAAACTTTCTGTCTCCAGTCCATCCACAGACCTCCACCTAAAAACATCCCAAGCCAATCAATTAGCCATCCGTTCCGTGGTAACAAATTCCCCCAAAAAAAATATTCACACAAAAACAATAAATAAATTATGCAAACTACAACTTTATTGCTTATCGCATTGCATAAAAAGATACTAACTACGATACGAGTATCTCAAAGATTCGAGTGAGGAAAAGAAAACGCATCTCAACTCAACTCAATAATATAAATTCTACATCTAAGCTGTAAACCTTGTTTGTATAGTCGTATATTGATGGTGGTTGTATGTGTATTTATTGGCAATAAACGTGAAGCAGATGGACAAAGTGTAAATAAGCTGAAAACATTTTTTATGGCATTTTGATTGGCATGGGAGTATGTTTAGTTTTGGATTATGGACGCAAGAATTTGAATATTTATGACTTCTATAACTACTATAAGTTGACATGGATTTCTCTGTGGTGGTCTCAGCTCAGCTTAGCTCAGTGTGTGTTGTGTAGTTTTATGTGATTTATGCAATTTCACTGATGTATGAGTAAAATTTCAAATTTAGACGAAGTCCGATCATCAGAGTCGTGTGATATGACATTTGATACAACTACTAAATTACAAAGAAATGCAAATTAATCCAATCAATACCAATTAACCCCTTGAGGAATTTATGTGTTTATATTAATTTTTTGTTTTTTTTTTCCTAAATTAGTTTTGCTCATATAATAATTGATTAGATCGAGAACACGTAGATGACAATGTGTGATGCCTGTTGAATATTTATAATTTAAAAGTATGTATGTAAGGAAAATAAATATTTTACAATTTTTACATTTTTTATTCGATTTCCGTTCATCAGTGATTGCACGCCAGTGTAGGTAATATTTTTGTTTTGTTTTTGTTGACAATCGGGAATATTGAAATTCATATTTCTAGCACGTGTTTCAGAGGGGAAAAAAAGTAAACAAATACGAGTTATCTAATATAAGCTTTTGTTAATCGATGTCTCATAATGAATATTGATTTTTAAGTAGGAATTGGCGACTTTAATGAGGTCTTAGTGGAAAAAAGAGACAAAAACTTTAAAAAAATTTACCTTTTTTAACCTTAATAAAATAGGTTTACAGTAATTTTTTTTTAATAGATTAGTTTTTTTTTAGCGTTCCTACATACATATATCCAGTAGGTACCTATGTATAAATTAGCAATATCCTTTCTTCAGCAATTAATGATGTCATTTCTGTTCTGGTGTGCTACAAGGGAGTAATCTTGGTCCTTTATATTTTATTTCCCCGTTTACAGATGATTTGATATTTTTAATACTGCGAATCTGTCGAATTGATGTTCGTTGAACTTATTAATAATAATAATTAAACCTAGAGATAAAAAATGTTCGAGTTTAACCTTAAGTCAAAAACGTTTTGCAATCGCTTTTACTAAATGTTTGCGGCAAGAATATATTGGTGTTATTTTTGACAAAAAACTAGAATTTATTAAACTTGTCATAACCTAACAGAACGGTCGTTTGTATTGAATACAATACTAAACATATTGAATTTTTAATTTTTAGTTGTTAAAAGAAAATCAATGTACATAAAGCTCTAAAATGTGTTCGAAGAGTCTAACTTAAAGTGTTGCAATATTATTCGGAGCCCTGGTGTTTGAAGTTCAATCTTTAAGAATATAAAGGATCCAACAACACGTTACAAATATTTTAAAGCAAACATTTCATTTTGAAGTTCATAAATGTCTTTTTTTCAAACTTAGTACATGTAACGGGTGATTTTTTAGCTGGTTTGGTTTTGGCAACACTGGTTTTGACAGCTGACGTGTGTTTAGTACCTTGAGTCACTGTCAAACAGCTTCAGTTTGGTTTGCAATTTAACCATGGTCTTACAAATGAACAACGCTTGCAAATTTATTGAATTTTACTATCAAAATTCGTGCTCGGTTCGAAATGTTCATCGCGCGCTGCTTATCGAAAAATTGTGTTCAGCGATGAGGCTCATTTTTGGTTGAATGGGTACGTAAATAAGCAAAATTGCCGAATTTGGAGTGAAGATCAGCCAGAAGCATTGCAACAGCTACCAATGCATCCCGAAAAAGCCACTGTTTGGTGCGGTTTATGGGCCGGCGGCATTATTGGGCCATATTTCTTCAAAGATGATGCGAATCGCAGCGTTACTGTCAATGGTGAACGCTACCGAGCGATGATAACAAACTTTTTTTTGCCCGAAATGGAAGTTCTTGACTTGCATGATATGTGGTTTCAACAAGACGGTGCCACATGCCACACAGCACGCGAAACAATGGCGCAATTGCGAGGCGAGTTTGGTGAACAGTTAATTTCACGTTTCGGGCCGGTCAATTGGCCGCCTAGATCGTGCGATTTGACACCATTAGACTATTTTTTGTGGGGGTATGTCAAGGCTAATGTCTATAAGGACAAGCCCGCTTCGATTGACGCACTGGAAGCCAACATCCATGCATTCATTCGTGAGATACCGGCCGATATGTGTGAAAGAGTATGCCAAAATTGGACTCAGCGGATGGTCTACCTGAGACTCAGCCGCGGTCAACATTTGCATGAAATTATCTTTAAACATCAAATTGCAAGGTTCAAACTATCGATTCAAATAAATATTTCATTAATTTTTTCGAATTTGTTGTGTTTTTTTTTTTAAGTTCTAAACCTCTTAAAAAATCACCCATTATTTAAGTTGATCGGGATATTGCCTCTAAAGAATCGAGGTGACATTTTAGCGTTGCCAATGAACCAATGATTAGGAGCTTAAGGACTGGTGACAGCTTTGTTTTAGGTAACTTTTCTTCATAGAAATAATTAATTTATGATATTTCAGTATAAAAACTTGACATCCATTTGTAGAACATTTTTCTTAGATCTTCGTAAGTTTTATTTTCCGCCAAATTATGTGTTTTTAAATACTTTAAATAAAGAGCTAATCAACCAATTTTTTTCAAGTTTACTATTTAATTAAATTTACCATTTTTATTGTATGTAGATATGAGATCTTTTCTGCTTTGACGTACTGTAAAAGCTGAGTACGTTTTATTGAACTTAACACGCCTAAAAAAACGCTTACTTGGCATTTTTTGAAATTTTCGTATTACAATAAATCGCCAAAGGTATCAGTTTTTTTTAACTGCTTACTCGATTTATCTTTCATTTTACTAATTAATTACAATTTCATTTAAAAAAAACTTCGAAATTAAAATCATTGCTAACTTTTGAGATATTCAAGTCGAAAAAACAATCCTACCTATGTATATACAAAATTTTTGGTAGAATTTTTTTAAAGTTTTTATTTTTTGTTAAAAAACCATTACCAGCTCTTGAGGCAATTTTTGGCAAATTTTTTCAATTTTATTTTTTTGTAAAATAACTGACAAATCATTTTTTCAAAATTTTTACCAGGTGTCAAAAACGTCATTTCAATATTAAAAAAGTAAATTGAAGTTGATATCACTTTTCGTTAATTGTTTATATGAACTAAGAGCATTTTGTTATAGTTTTTCCATTTTAAGTAAAATAACGGTTTGTTGAACTTTTTTCATATATCAAATCTGTGCATATCAAAGTGTGTAGAAAAAAAATGTTTGAAGTCAACCAAATCTTTATCTTGCTAAATCATTTTGAAAGTCCAGCATCTCCAGACCTGATGCATTAATTTGATTTTTTAATTGCCGCCAATCATTTCGATATTCTCAGATTCTCAGAAAACTAAACTGAGTTTTATTCAAAACAAATCATTTATTTGAATGAAAACAACAAAATATTTCCCACATCCAGTAATAAAAAAAAGTAATACTCTTCGGCATCATTTGATTTTAAATTTTACCAAAGAAACAACTTCTTTTGTTAAATCAATAATCTAATAAAAACGATATTAAATTGCTTTTTTACATAAACAGTTTCAACTTCTATCGACTGATCAAAAAACTGTAAAATTAGAAATTTATGACTCTTCTATTCGATCTATGTATGTAGGTATGTATGTATGTATGAAGACAAAATGCAGCTAATTAAGTTTCTTTTATTGAAAGTTATTTTTTTTTCAACTTTATTTTTTAACGATCACGATTGAATGAAATATTTGATTTATTTATTGCGAGCTTGAAGTGGTTTTAGTGGCAGTTTTATTAATTTATTGTAATGAACATTTTATTTGATTTATTTAAATAAAAATAAAAATATTTATTTAATTTGAAATTAACAATTTTAGAATATAAATAAAGACATTAAATTAAAGGAAAAATATTGCACCACGAATTGTTTTGCACGAACTCGTTCTGAGCGTTTTCAAGTTTAATAAAAAAATGTAAAAAATAAATAATTTTTTGATGTTCGGTTTTAAAATTATGTAAGCTTGAAAAATTAGTACTAGAAGTTTTAAAACAATATTCCAACAATTTAAAATTTTGCTTTTTTATAATAAACTCTTGCTTCCAACTTTCAGTATTTTCCCAACACTTTTATTTAACCGGGAAATTCTAACTATTTTCCAAAATTTCACATTTCTTCGCGTTGCCGGTTTGTTCAAATAAAAATTCTAAATAAACTTAATCGTATCGCTTGCTGGTGAAAATTTTCCATCGTTCGATCAACAAACATTTTTTTTGTAAATAGATATAGAAAAAGTGTTTTCAATTTTTAAGGCGCTTAACATACCATCTTCGCTCTCCACCTCGCACTCCTTGCTTGCGAAAACAATTTTCAAATCACACAAATTAGAAACGATCACTTGCACTTAACACACAAAACCCAACGCCATGTGTCCAACTAAACCACAACTAAGGTTGGTACTCCACATCAGATCAGTGTACTCATAAGAGAAGCACCTATATTCAAACCAATCCAAGTTTCAACTTCAACATACGCGTACGTACATGGCTACAGAAACATCATCGACGACGTGTCTCTTCTCTTGATTATCTTGGGGCGACTTGGACTTTCATTTAATGAAGTTTTCATCTGACTTGAACTAGCCCAAGGGGCACTTTAGTGGAGCCCATTAGTAACCCATTAGAATAGTGCGCGCCACAACATGCGTGTCGGTGATTACACCGTATCCAAGTGCCACTTATGGTGTCTGTTTGTTCTTCATCATCATCATCAGCAGCAGTAGCAGTACCACCAGCAGCACCATCATTGTGGTAGCGCTGACAAACATTTTGAAATGCCCAGAAGCACTATTCACATACTGTCCAAGTGTCCACCGCAGTATCAATGATTACCGTGGACCCAATCAGCATCAGCGTTAAGGCGCCACTCTGACCTCACACATATCGTGAAGTGTGTAATGCAAAAGTAATCAGCGCACTCGATGTCTTTCGACACATTGCGGCAGATAGTTTTTTTTTCTTTTTGCCTCGGCGAAGTCGGACTGCATACTTCTTGAGAGTCTTTGCAGCTCAAAATATATGTGTAAAGGTCAAGTATGTTAAGCCACCAAGTAACCCGTAATGCGTCAACCTAAGCGTAACACGGTTCTCCTTCGTGCGACTTGTAAGTCGTGATTCAGATAACCATCAGATGCGGGGTTAAAATAAACGTCAGAAGGCTCTACCCCGATGGACACTCTTAACCGTCTAACGGGGATGAAATTTCGTTTTAAAATTATACCACAAGCCAATACCTGACGTGCTTAAGAAGGTATGTCAAAATTTTTCCTTGGATGAAATTTGAGCGCTTGTTTTGAAGATAAAAATTTATAACCATTGTTAAATTCAATAAATCATTTCAAAATAATTATTTTCAATTCAAGCTTCTTGACAGTGCACCCAAGCAACATTCATCACAATTATAAGTCCAACTTAAAAGCCTCGGGCCCTGTAAAACGAGAAACAAAAAAAACAAGAAACAAGAAACATAACCTAGAAAAACTATTCTCCTTGCAGTCAATCACTCAGTCTCAACTCAACTTGCGATTGAATGACACAACACAAACACAGTCACAATTCACAATTCACAAGTTTCGCAAAGTATCTATGTAGTAGATATTTTCATTTCTATGATTTACTTACTCAAAGCCAACGAGACTTATAGAGTCTATCATTTAGACATTTTGACAGAAGCACAATTAGACGGCTAACTCCCACAACAAAGAGCCCTCTTATATTCATCAGACAAAACACTAACAGACAAAAAATAGGCGCTCAAGCTCAACATCAACATGTCTGCGTGTCCGAGCCGAGCTTATATACCAGTAAGAGTAAGTTCGACAAGAAAACAAATAAAAACGATGACAGCCGCACTTAAGACGACAATTGAACCGGTAATTAAGGTTCGTAACAATGGCGACACAACGACCGACGCGACGCGACTTGAAGCGACCGACGCGACGTACGTACGTACCCTCAAGGTTTCTTATTACCCAGATAATCGTCTAATGGAGAGTCCAAGCGATTAATGTTCCATTGGTGGTTGCGTTGCGAGCATTAAAGACAGAAAAAAAAAGATAGATAAAAACTGTCTCGGCGAGCGACGACGACAACGGACGGTGCTGAAAATCTTGATGGACAACTCTTCGGTCCTCCTCAGTGCTACCCTATCATTCAAAGAAATCACATCACAACCCGCCATAATGAGCTGCGCTTGAGTATATCATTTTTATGGTGGTTTTGATATCTCAGCTCAGATCAAAGCCTATTTAAGGAAACGTCACAATCACCTCCTCCGCAATTCACGTTCGGGTGCGGGTGCGGGTGCGGTGCGGTCAGTTGAACATGAGTACCAACTTAAGTTAAAAAAAAAAAAAAGAAAACCTTTTAGTAAACAACGACCCGACAGTAATCCGCTGTGTTCGATGTTCATGTTGTGATCGACAATTTTATTATTATTGCGATTGCGAGTGAAAAATCAAAAAGTCCAAAAAAGCCTTATAACATAACTCTTATAACTTTGGAGCCTCCAAGTTGTGCGTGCCGTGCGAAGTTGGTAGTCTAAACAGATTTTGATTTTGATTTTCGACAGATTTGGTTGTTGTCCATTACAAGACGACTCGACGTGTACATCGATTAAACTGAACTCACAGATTTAATTGATGACCAATTAAAGTTGAGCACAATTTGGAGTGCTACTTTCGAGGAAGGGTATTCATTTGGGACACCAATTTACTTTCACAGTACCTACACTGATGTTTGGAAGATTTTTGATTAAATATTGAAAACGTTAAACATGCCAAGTTTCGTATTTCAGCCCATTATACAGGACTCGAAAGTCTTTAAAACGTTTAAACCCCTCCGGATATATAAGTTGTCTTAAAAGAATTGGAGGCTTTTGTAACTGACGTTCCGGCTCATCATCTGTACATAGTGTAAAACAAAGTCGCTTACCGCTGCCTGTCCCTAAGTTACTTTAAAACTTCACAACGGATTTTGATGCGTTTTTTTTTTAATAGATAAAGTGATTCAAGAGGAAGATTTCTATGCATAACTAGATGATGTTTTTTCAATTAAGAAATTAGTTTTTAAAATTTCATTCTATAGACTGCTTTTCATTCCATACTTCATTTAATCCTAAAAGCTGTTTTTGACTGTCAGTTGGTTGTCAAATTTTTATATTTTATTAAAGCCAAGGAAATGACGAAATTCAACTCAATACAAGTCAAATTATTTTATTATAGAAAAACTTCTTTTTGTAAGTTCGGAGAGTTTATCGGTGGGTGACATATCGACCAATCAATTGGGGCGGGACAAAGTTTGCCGATTCCTCTAGTACTTAATTTTTTTTTTATTGCTTTCAATATGTTAAATGTAGACTGTGAAAAGCTAACAAAAGTAGAAACAATATTCTAAAGGCCTTATTACATTTCTGCTCTCACAGCTTTTCAAGCCTTGATAGATCACGTGTCGATCATCTAAATTAAAGAAAAAGAATCAAAAATGTAGTATTCGAAGATATCCGAAGTAATTTCAAAACTATTAACTTGGAGGTTCCACAAAGTTCCATGTTAAGTCCTATTCTTTTTCCGTTTTATTTTAAATCTCTGTTTAAAATACCTTTAAAAAATATGAGAATAGCTTTTGCTGCTAATATTGATTTAAGTTTACGTGCAAACAATTAACTGGATCTTAATTCTAACATTTATTAGGATTTGTTCGCCATTTTACTACTTTAAGGATCTGAATGCATAAATAAAGATTGATTTGCCTTTCAAATGTGCGCCGTGACTTCTCTGGGTGTTCAATCTTCAAGTTTCCATGACTATGGTGCTCAGGCGAAAATTGATCAATGGTATGGGTTAAGTAGGCTTTGAGGCTATATACCATAAATATAAGATAATATTAAAATAAAAACTTATCAAATATGTTATTTAAAAAATGTCTAACTATTCAAACAAAAAAAAATTCTTTAACCCAATAATTTCTCACAGCAGTGTAAATAAATTATGAAACTAACCAAAAGGTGCGTCCACCACGACTTGATAACCGATTTAATATAATTTATTTATGTAGCTAATAGCTAGTTACCCTTTTAACGCATTTATCATTGCGATGATAGTGCCAGTCGCCCAACTCAGCCAAATAAACAATTTATGTGATATTAATTCTATCACTTAGGCTGCGATTAACTTTTTAATCCCCGTAGGCGTTAAATTCATGATTAACTAACGTGATTTTATGCAATTTTGGTTTTATTTTATGACTTTTTTTTATAGTAAATCCTTCGTAAATGATTTGTAGGTTATTTTTTGTTATACTTCGTTCTGCTTTTGTAGACATACATAATTTCTAGGATTCAAAAAAAAAAAAAAAAATTAATAATGAAATATTATGTAACTCAAATATCGTAGACTAATGATAGTAATTAATTTGTTACAGTTACACCTATTTTAATGTGAATTAAGCAATTATGTTCGAAAGTTAATTAGCAGTTGGTACAGAAAATAAATAAAATTAAAAACGAGTTCGTACGTCAAGTCTTTTGTTTTGTAGTCTTAAAAAAAATAATTTATTCATTTTATGTAGGTTAAGAGTCGGTTTTTCGTCAGATTTTCTTATGAATTGTAACTTAAGACGGAGAATTTTATTTTTTGAACCATGAAGTCATTCTGTGTTCATATTCTTATACACACGTCGTCCTTAAAAAATGGTAAGCGTTCACAACTAATTGCTAATATAGTTTCTGCCTTTTCAATATGTGTCAATAAAAAGAATACCTTCTATAATTATAATGCAATTTTTTTAAATCACATAAAAATGTCTACATTCCACGTTCTCCGAGGATGCAAGTTCAAAAATAGGTACCATATCACGGTGCAACTTTATAACATCTTATTTGATTGTTCACCTTATAATTTTGTATCTAAAATTGATTTTCCTCCTCCAGCGTTTTTGGTTAATTTTTGTCTGTGGTCCTCGAAAGAAAGACAATAATTCACATTCACGTTTTCATTGTGCAAAAAAAAAACAATAAACACTTAAGCAATTACAAAATCATTCAAATATGCACTCAGCTAAAAACATAAAAAAAAGAGGGCCAAATCATATCGGAAGGTGGTTTCCACTGTGATTATGCGTTCGTTCATTTGGTAAATGATATAATTGGCCAAGAATAGGCCAATGTATCGTTTCCATAAACTGTATGGCATAGATACCAGTGGATCCATCGCCGAAGGAGCCGAGAGCTGACATATGTTTATAGATGTGTTTATTTTGCTGGTGCATAAAAAAGAAAAAAAATATGAATTGATTGTGGGGCATGAATAATGAAGCCTAACCACCTCCAATACCCCACCATCAAAACGCTGCACCACCCTCCTGCCATCATCGTCATCACCATATCACTGCGCCGCCGCGCGCCGTCCTCAGTCGTAGCGTAGTCGTCAACATCTATTTTGCCAGCCCTGTCATAGCAAGCATCACCAGGTGCCGTTGTAAGGCGAGCGTAAATTATCTGCAACATAGCATTAAGATACATAGATACATGTGTATCTTTAAACCATTTACCGCGTATGGTTGATTATTTTGTCAGCAGATCGGAATGTGAAAATTGTTCCAATCTTCAAATGGCAATGGGGTTGTGTGTAAGCTCTTACGCATGGCGGGATTGATGTGAGAATGGGGCCTTAGGGTACTCCACTATTAAGTTTAACACGAGCAAAATATCACAAGATAGGAAGTCTCCAAAAATACAAAGCAACTCTTCGGCTTAAAGTTTAAATTTGGTAGTTAAAACAATTTCAAGGGCCTTAAAGTCTATATATAGATCTCATTGTCACAAATCCGCCCCTGGTCATTTAAAATCGACGACTTCGGCGGCGGCGTTGTAACTTGTACTTGCATTTAGGCAAAGGAATTTTAAGTGTAGCACCGGGACGGGTGGCAGCACGACCATGCCGCCATGCCACCTCCGCCGCCGCCGCCGACAAAGAAGTGTAATTTTCTTTCCATAAACGGAGAACTTTCGAGACGTGGTACTATTTTGATTTCGATAAAAAACAAAAACCTAAATCAAAATGAAATATTTTCATATCTTTGTCGACTGTAAATGTGTTGGTTTTTTTTTGTGATTTTTTCTCTCCCAAAAATTACACACAAACTTATTCACTCTAATTTATTAGATAGCTATTATTATTTTTATTATCGAATCGAGCTTTGAACAGGAATCGTGCAAATTTGATATCGAATTTCCTGTCATCAACCCCTGCAGTTATAATTCACCGATTCATCGATCTAATACATTAGTCAATTATAATCGGAACTCACAAAATAGAAAGATCCATTTGATCATGACATTATTCAGTGAATAATAGGATAATTATGGGTTTTTAAATTGATTGGTTATAGTATACGAGTTTGATATAGGAAGGTATTTTTTTTTAAATCGATTTGATGATTCAAGCTTGAGCTAGGAAATAGCAGCTTTGGAGTATAATTCATAGCCGATTCATGTACCTGGGATGTCGATATCTTCCTGGGGGTCTTTGTGTTTTGTATAAAAAATTATATTATTGTCTTGTGAACTTACTCAGAGTGCGCATCATCATCAACATCAATATCAACATCATCGAAAGTGAAGATTAAATTAATTGAGGTAATTGATTCAGTTCATGACTTATTTCGAGTCAATGTCGAAAGCATGACGGCACTGACAGCAAGAAGTGCCACTTTGTCATGGCACTTCATCATTGTTCTAAGATAAATAGTGTATCTTAATTATTTTCGAAGAACTTGGCAATAAATAAATTGTAGGAATATAGGAGTAGATACATGTTCTAGAATTTCCAAGTCTTGTTATTGTTTCGTATTTTTCCTTAAAAATTTTAATATTCGAAAAAATTGAAATGATATACTTAGATTTACCGAAGTGGGTGGAACTATTATAATTGCTATGGCACCTTCAAGGACATATTCAATCTGATCCTGAAATCTTCTAGTTTCATAGTTGGATACAGATCTCTACCTACTTTTTACGAACGTCAAGATATCACTATTTTCACCTGGGATAATCTAAACTATGCCTTGCTAGGAAGCTCCCTTACTGAAGCTTAAGAGGTGAGGTTAATTTTAGAAATAACTCCAGGCTCGAAAGCCTATTATGCTCTTATATCATGGTTGGTCCATTGTGATATCTCATGGATTTAAAGATCTTTCCTTCCCTTTTAACCATTTAAATTCTTTAATGAAGTATATGTAAAACAATTGATGTCCCAATGCGTGGTAGTTGACTAGGATCATTGAAGTATCTCAATGGAAAACTTCGTCCTTGTATAATAGGGCAAGGCAAGAAGGTAAAAACGATCTGTTTCTCCTTCTCTTCGTGGAAAAAAATTCTGCAATGGAAATATCATTTCCAGGAACTCCAGGTTGAATTTCATGTCTACAACTGTGTGAAATAGGATTTTAAGAACACTAAATATCCACTTGCATTTCCCAGGAGTCTCTATGTCCAGGCTCCCTATACACAGCTGAGTATTGTACTGTTTTACGGTCTTCCTGAGATCTGATCGAAAATTTATACAAGGCTGTTTAGTTCGTGATTTGGCGAGGTGAGAGTCCATTGTTTTTGATTTACCTTTCTGGGAAAAATTGAATGCCTTCAAAGACAGTAAAGGAGGTTCATACATTCGTTCTGTCAAAGAACATGCATCTGCTCTAGATCCGTCAGTAAAAAAGTAAACCAATTATCTTCTAAGACTGACACACTCTCTCAGGAACATTTGTCTAGTAAGTTTGAAGAAGGATAGGTATGATATCAGATCAGCAAGCTCTTGTCTTAGAATGTCAAGTGCCTCGAAAGTCTACATCAGAAAAAAAACTTCCAAAAACTAATCTTTAAGATTTAGCCACAATTTATTTTTAGAAATATTTTATTGGAGGAAGTTGATTCTTTCCATTGTGAAAAATACTGATCCGTCTTACCTGTCGAACTTACTAGCCCATTTAATTTCCTCGATGTTCCTGTGATCATAGGTTTCCGAACAAAAGGTCCACCAAAGATCAAGTACTACTCTGAGTTTTGAACTTATTTTTCAACTCCTTTTTTGTTTGAGGTTTCGGTAAATGATTCCATCAATTCTCAAAATGTAAGGTAAGCGGTTAGGGCCTTTTAAGCTGTTTTCTTAAAGATCAGAGAGTAACCTTCTTAAAATTAAGGTTCATATTCACAAGCTCTTCTAAATTGTTGGTCTATTTCAGACACCTGAGCAACTAAGTCAAGACTTTGGCTATTTGTAAAGTGACGATTTTTTGGTTTTGCTTGTATCTTATTAAAGTATTTTGTTCTACTGGCTTAGAACTGAAATATACTTTAATTTATTTAAAACGATTAGCTGTAGGTTAAAATATTCAAATCCAACAAAACCACATGTTGTAGTAATTTTGCTTATTATTTTAAAATACATTTTTCTGTTTTGTTTAATAAATTTTCCTTTTCAATTCCAGGTGAAAAGCCATATACCTGCCAATGGCCTGAATGTGAATGGCGATTTGCCCGCTCCGATGAATTAACCCGCCATTATCGCAAGCACACCGGTGCAAAACCCTTCAAGTGTATTGTTTGTGAAAGAAGTTTTGCCAGAAGTGACCATCTCGCATTGCATATGAAACGCCATCTACCGAAAAATAAATAAAACAAAAAAATAAAACTGCCTCAGAGCAAACAACAAAAAATAAAATATAATAAAAAAAATAAATTTACTAAAACTAACAAATCCAACAGCAAGCAAAACATCCAAAGGACTTTAGTTATATAAGAGCATAAAATTACTATTAAATTTAAATGAAAAACAAATTAAAAAAAAGTTTAATTTAATGAAAACAAAAATCGTAATTAAAATGATAAACAAAAGGTAAAACAAATTAAAACAAAACAAAGTGTGTACTATAGAATGTAGTGTTATATGCGTAGTATTTTGTTTTTATATTATTTAATAATTTTATTAATTAAGTTCTATCTCACTGCAGTTATGGTTGTTATTTTTTTTTTTTTCTTAATTTTAAAATTTATATCCACTTAAAATCCGTTTTGCATCTTTTTTAAATTAAGATGCCGAATGTACTATGAAGTTGTAGTAAGTAAGATAATTTTTATTTTTTTGTTCAAGTTTAGATTTCAAGTGTTTTTTTTTTTTTGTATTGGAATTCGATAAATTTAAATGTGCTGGCACATTTTGAATAATAAACGTATTTTTATCCGTCACTGTCTCATAAATGTATATAAAGAGTGTGTTCTCCGATTCAATTTATTTTTTTTTTTTTTGTTTCGTATCTGTTGTGTGTTTTTTTTTTAATCCTATAACTTTGTAATAAACAAATGAGGAAACTAATTAATTCCACCCACACAAATTGACATTATTCTCGCCAGCCGCAGCAGTCGTGTGTTTCTATATTACATAAGGTCAATCTAAAGCTTTTAATGATAATCTAAAAAATATGTTAAACACTTGTTTGTGATCAAGATAAATGCTTTAGATTCCATAAATTCTGTCGGATGATATTTTGTTCAAAAAGACTAAAACGTGTGCGGGGAAGTGTGCATTGACACATTGACAAAGTTTGTTTTTTAAATTTTCAATTAAATGACAAAATTACTAGAATGCATTTCTTCTATAATTTTGTTGTGTTCTTTAATTAACATATATTCAATTGTTTGATATCAAACCAGTTTATTATTATTATTTTTGTTTTTTGTTTTGTTAATTTGTTAGAAATGAAACAACGTGTGTCCCAGTGTATAGTACAGTGTGATTTGCATAAGATAAGATGAAACAAAAGTGTGTTTTGTAGACATAGGCGCCTGCTGGGAATGGTATAAGAGCGATCATACTTTAAATTCTTAAATTTGATGAACTGAAATAACACCAATCAAAATAAACCTATTAAAAAGTCAATTTTCTCGAAATTAGATTTCAAGATTTTCAAAAATTAATTTGATATTACTTAATGCACTTCAAAAATATTTTACAGAGATTTCTAACTTGAAGAATTCACATTTAATTAGGGATTTAGGTTTGTCAGTCTCAGTTTTAAGCTTAATCAAACATAAAAACTGAATTTTAGGCCCCGATTGCAAATGTGTTGATTTTTTGATAGATAATCGACTTTTTCGATTATCGACCGTCGATTTAAATATTTAATTTTGTGAATGTCGATTCTGATCGAAAAAATTCGATTTTACATTTATTTATTTTCGGTTGTTATTTTGTGATGAACTCTTGATTATTATTTTTGCAATTAATTACCAATTTCACAATAAAATATGTAAAGGCTTGTTAAGTAAAAATATTTACACTTTTTCATTCAGTTAGTTCGAGAGAATTAGAGGTGTCTCTGATATGTCTTCTTTTTCTGGCCATTTCAACATTTTCTTGGGCATCTGATGTATCACTATCTGTGTTACTAAACCATAGTTCGATTCCACTCATTTTTAAAGTCTATAAACCAGAAAAATAACAAACAGTGATTTCAGAAGTAATTGTCAAATTTGAAAAATTCATAACATTTTTTGGGCTTATTCACTTTACATAATACCAAATATGAAAACTAATCGAAATAATCGAAAAATTTCGATTCGATTGATTATCGACGGGGCCTTATTGTGTTAATATTTTTTAAAATTCCAAAATACGTTGAAAAGTACTATGATTCCATATATTGCTTCTAAAATAATCTAAACATTTCTATTCCTAATTATTTGAAATAAAACATTTGAATTAAGAAGTAATTTTGATGTTGGTCATTTTGACAATGTTGGAAATAGTTACTTAGCTTAAAGGTTTTTCATTCTTCATTGCACGTCAGCTGGTTTTTAGAATTTAACTACATGAAACGGAGTTTTGAGTTGGATTTTTAACGTCTCACATTATATAAAAACAATACTTAATTTCAACAGAGGCCAGGGCATTTGACAACGATTCTATTGCCTTAAAAATTCCTTCTTGGCAAGTGGAGTGTTCTGTTTTACCAAATAACGCGATATGTCAGAAATTTTTGACAGGGTCTAGTCTCTGTAAAATTATTTATGTATAATGTGTTGACTATGTTAAAATTTAAATACTGCTCAATTTTTCTAGGAGCATGTTTTAATTCAATGGTGAAGTTATGTATATATGTAGGTCAAAAAGAGGAAGACTCTATTTTTGTGTTTAAATATTTTGACATTGTCAGGCATTTCAAGATCTTAGAACCCCGATTCATTCACTAAATGTTTGTGTCTGTCTATATAATTTTAAGCAAAAGCAGAAAGGTTTAAAATTAAAACGAATCTGAAATACATATCTACTTTCTTCTATAAAATAATAAGAAAATCAAGATTTGGTTTAAACTTTTAGTTATTTATTGATTCATAATTTTTTTCATTTTAACTTTGCTTTTTCGAAGAGTTTTCATGCAAAGGTATCCTTCATTTGGAACTTTTTCAGGCTTTTGGTCAGTTTTAAGGACTGTCCCAGAATTATCCAACGATTTAAATGTATCGCATTTGTTTGATTCGATTTTGACAAACCTTTAGAAAATAATTCATCTGGAAAGGGGTGTCACATTTTTGTCCTTAGTTCGTGTTAATTGTATTTTCTAGATTTCAGTTTATTTGGTTTCCGTTTCCAAAAGTATGAAAATCGGAGAATGAAACATTCTTTTTGAAAAATTTTGAAAAATTGATTATAATGACAGAGAAGGGCTTCTCAAATTTTGTTTCCATTTTCAATTTTTTATTGAAGAAGTACATCAGCAGCGGAGTTTTGTTAACGTTTATCATAACTAGAATCTTAAATTGGTAAAAAAAGCGAATTTGTTTGTCTTGGCTTCGACTCCTTTAAATGATTCCCTTAAATAACTTTTATTTTTGAAATCTTAAAAATAAGGATAATAAGCTTAAATCTATAAAATCTGTTAAGACGGAAAACACAAAAACTTCAAGACGATATAGAAATATCAGAATGTTTGCAAGGATTTTATTTTGGAACAATTAGTCACACTTTAAAACTTAACTTAAACTTAAATAAAGATTTTATTGTTTTAATGCTGAATTTAAAAAATGTTGAACGTGAGAAATGAGGTCACACTTTCTAAGAAAATTTGTTTATTGTTTGTATGTTTTCTAATCAATAATTATTAACGAGTGTGAAGGCTATTGATTTCCGCTTCCAACAATAAATTATCCGCTTTCAAAGTAGTTGTGTTTTATTCACTGCTGTGCAGCTAGTGCATCATTCAAGTGAATAAAACAATCAAACACACTTTACATTGTTGTTGTTAGCCGAGTGAAATTTTGCTGAATAAAACACAACAATTTACATAAAAGAAATTTCGCAATCTCATTTGTAAAAATTGTAACTGCTTATGTGGTATTGAATAAAAAGTAATTTAGTAAGTCGAGAATACTTTTGAAATAGTAGCTATTTCCAATAGACTTCACTGTCCAAGTGACACTAATATCCATAACTCTATGTCATTAAATGAACATGACTCAAAGGATTTTCATCGAACTCAGACGTATTATTAAGTCCCTCAATTAAAAAAGTGATAATTTAGTTTTTCTCCGCAAATTTCCATCTCGTATAGTTACGATTCATTGATATCTGGGGTATAACTTTATATCACTTACCTCATTGCTTAAAATACTTCTCTTGCGTATATCTACTCGAGTATGATCGTGTGACAAGTTTGTGTTTTCATTATTTGATTTAAACAATGAAATTTATTTTTTGTTGTTTCATATTTTAGTCACCATCACCGTCACACATAGGTTACACGGTTATTAATGGTTATTACTTTGAATAAATTAACTACACACAACATATGACACACACGATCAACTACTGCAAAACAGTGCAGCGGTTGCGGCTGCAGCGTGAAGATACCGATCAACAAAAAATAGAAAAATTAACTGAGATTAATGAAAATTATGAAAAACGCACGGACAAATGACTTTTCGCAAATAGCTAGCAATTAATTTCAGTTCAATGGAGGAGTTAAAAGCATTTTATGGTTACACATTGACTTAAAGACGTCATCAGAAATATTTATGATATTTCATTTGGCTAAAAGGAAGGTTGTTAGTTTTCATGGAATCTTAAATTTTTATAGGCAATTTGTTTTTTTTTTTTTAATGGTTTTCTACGATTTTACTTAAGTATTTTGACCTAATTACTTTAATAATGGCTACTATGAAGATATTCGAAATTTAATGTTTTTTTTTTTAATGGACAAATGTCATATTGGGACAGCATTTAAGAAAACAGTTAAAAGAGTCAGTTTAAAGGGTTCCATATTCCAGTTCCCTGAATGGGTCTTATAAAATTTTAATGGGAAAATTCAAATAAGCCAAAGTAATTTACTGTCCTCAAGTTCAACAAATGTGTAGAAATTTCTTATCCATTTATGGTAAAAGATCTATCAATTTCATTTTCTAAAAATAGCAGTAGTGACTTTTTGTATGGCGCTCATCTGTCAAATTGTCTATGATTAGAGCTTATGAATCGGGTATATAAATGTTGAAGTACTGTAACTTCAAAAAATCCCGGTCTAAGTGGCCAGTTCGTATTACATCAGCAGCAAAAATACTTTACTCTTGAATAGCTGTAGCAGAATATCCAATTTGGTTTGAACTATGGAAACCTATTGTACATAATGTCAATTCAGTTCTTTGTCATCTCATTCAGACAAAAAGAAGTTGATCAACTGGTCAAAGATATATTCAAAAAAATGCTTACCAAATCGTTTCTTTTTCGCCAAATTTTTCACTCCTCAAACCCAAGTCACAACTTAAGATTCGTTAAGTGGTAGTCTTCGAAAAACCGACTTCAAATCAACCTCGTGGACTTATAGTTTTTGACCACACCCGTTTCCATAAAACAATTTTATTATTTGTGCGTGAATAAATGATAGCTAATTTGACGTTTCAACAATATGGTAGCTATCAACTGTCGAAATAAATATCTTATTATAATTTTTCCAGTGGTGGATCTATGATATTACCAAAAATGAAGAGGGTTTTTATGCATTTATTTTCTAAATTAAAATGTTCCCTTTGTCAATCCGTCACTTTACTCTTGCTTTATTTTTCTCAATAAGTCGTATTTTTAAGATAAAAGTCCTTATATATTCATAAAACTAGAAAAAAAAAGTCAGAACAACGCCTTTCAGGTCAGCTAGTCATAAATGAAATATGTATATTTGTTGGCGCCATATATAGTGAAAAGAACACGACCTGGTGTTTTCCATTTGCGTGTTTTTTTATCGCCAAGAATGGCCACATTTCAGAAGCCATATGGATACGAAGTTTTCTATGCATAATTAACCTGTAACTATTGATTAAAAGTAAATTAACTTTGCCAGCTATTTAATCAATATAATCGTAAACTTATCTTCTCACAATCCACTTGAACAACATTGTTGCATTCACATCATAATCTTAAAATTTTAATCCTATTAAAATAGAAAGAAAACAACTATTTCCGTTACTTATACTATTTTTTTTTTTAATCCCATACCTATTTAAATAAAGTAATAACACTTTATACGATTACTAACAATTACAAAAAATGTCCATCTTATCAAAAGCCGATCAATTTATATTAATCGATTCAAATGAAATATGTATTATTATTATGCATGCATCAAATTAAATTAACTTAACCCTACAACGAGCATTAATGCACTTCAATAGGAGAACAACTTGTTTTTTGCCCATGTGAACTCTCAGTTATTTAATTTCTCAAGCTCAAGTTCTGCATTATATGAAATTATTAGAATAAAAATACAAATACTATTAGCATAACACTTAGAATGGATAAAATTATCAAGGGACGATAAATCAATTTAATTCTATCTAGTTTAATCATATGAGTATGAGTGTAAAAAAAAGTGTTTAATCGAATGAGAATTGCACCACCAACTCCGCCCGTAACAAGCAATTTTATTCGCCTTCAATTCATTATCAATCAAACAAACAAAAAAAAACTTGGCTAACAATATGAAAATAATAATTTATTAATAAAATACTAGTACCCGCTCTGATCTTGATATTGACCTCAAATTGAAATCGAAAATGAAAATATTACTACGAGTGAAACGATAGGAATTATGGGGGAGTAGTGGAAACGATAGTAATCTTAAATCAAGAGTAGGTACTTGTATCTGGTATCTTGAAGATACAAATAATTGTATTAATAATTGTTATTTATTATTTCCATGGCACTTAAGGTACAGGTGTAGATTTGAAGATTTAATTTTGTTTTTGTTATTCGAAAAGGTTTAATTTTATGCAGTATTTTTTTACTTGAAAAAAAATATACCGATTTAATTCAAGTTATCATTTTTTCTCTTATAAAGATGTAAAATATTACCAGTTTTTTGTTTTGTAGTTGAAATTGAATATTTTTATATTTCTTTGACAAATTTTTTTTCTATGAACCCGAAGATATAATTTAAAAAAATTCTGGGTTGGAGACTTTAACGCTTTTGACAACACTTGAAAAAGGGTAATTTTAGATTTTCCAAGCTATTATTTCAATGTTTTTAAATACGCCTTGAAAATTATTAAGGTTACGAACAGTTTTTATCTTAAATTTAAACAATTAAAAAGTAAACATTCTTGTTACTCAAAATTTTATGAAAACTTAAAAGGCTTTATAAAAATCATTGAATTTCGACTTGTGCCATTTTATCGTAGAAACAACGATTTGATTGAATTTAACCGATAGACATTGTTGGAACTGAAACTGGACCGAATTGAATTCCCTGTTTAATACAAGACATTTTCTAATACTCAGTTTTTTTTAACCAACTCGGTGAATTTTAACAGACTTTCTAATTATTAAAACAGCTGTATATGTTTTATAACACCAAAAAACTCGGTTAAGTTCACCAACCTCAATTTGTTTAAAATAGCAAGTGAGTTACTCTATTTTAATTAACAAAATTTTAATTTATTTCAACAGAAATCACTTGATATTTTGTCTGGTTTTAAATTGTTACGATTGTTTCCTTGTAAAACACGATTATGTGATTTGATATTTTTAACTTAACTGAGTAAAGAGATTAAAAATCAAAAAATATTCTGTTCAAAATAACTTTATTTTAAAATAGACGTAAAAACCAAGTATCTGCAGTATTTTTTTTACTGAGTTTCCAACTGTCTTTAACCGAGTGAAAATCGAAACCAGTGTGTAAGGGATCATCGCAAAAATTACATAATTTGGTTTCTCAAGTTTTCTGAAAATAACCAATATTAGGTACTGCGAATAGTTCAATTGCAGCAATTTTTTAAAATTTGTTTTATTATGTGATTTAAACGTGAACTTCGTTCAGGAAATCACATTTTTTATCCTTTTTAATAGCGAAACACAAATTGGTACACTTGGGCGTATACGCATTTTTTCTTGAATTTTTAAGATTGAGAAATTTATTGTGAACTCTGCACAAGAAAGTCAATACTGAATGACTCGTATTTCGGTTTCCTATATTTCAGGCCTCGTGACCCAATTCTAAAACAGCTTAAAACAACTATGTACGACCCAGTCACGCCTCTCGGGTCTGTTTGTATAGTTTTATCTATCTCGTTGTTTCAAAAATAGTGACAAATGACTTGTGAGGCTGCCAACTTAGCAACATTGATTTTAATTTCTCACTCCAGACCTCAGATACACAACACAGATACACACAAGCAAATCATAATAAAATTGCATGCGGGTGCACTATGCAACAATTATTATGAGCTAATAAATACCACACCAGCCAACTGCATCTGCGTGCTTGTTTCAATATTTCCAATGAGTGTGCTTAGACATAGATACTGTTTTGTTTTTGTTTTAGTTTTTTTTTTTCTCCTCTTGTCTAATTGAAATCTGTAAGATTTAATTAATTAAGCATTTGCAAGTGGACAACAGGCAAAGAGAGAGAGGGCGAGAGAACGGGGTGATATCGTATCTACACAACTCAGATAAATAAGAAATACAGCTAGCTAATTGCATGTCAAGCAGGCAATCATTTATCATATTCATATTTACGTGTCGGACTTGAGAAGAAAAATTGATCTTAAGATTTCTATAGCATGCTATAAACTACACACACACACTCACACACACACACTCACACACACACACTGCACTAGTAGGGCAAATGATAATAGATACTCAGTTGCATTCTATAAGATTCAATGGATTTTTTTAAACAACAATTTTTGGATATTTCTATTTTATTTGTTTTAATGAATCAGTGTTATTTTTTGTAGCCCTTGACACACTCTTTGAGCGGAGATCTTAAATATTTCTTTTTCTGTTTAAAAACTGCGCATATTGTAAATGTGAATTTTATAAAACTAAAAAAAATATTGAAAAAAATTAATAATCTTTGAATTATTGTAATATCAGCACTTGCATTGGCTCATAAAATTTTAAGGCAGTGTTCAAAAATCACAGCTTCACAATTTCAATTTTGTAAATATAAAAGTAGTAAATAAAACATAAACAATTATAATATTTTAAAATGTTATGAATAAAAAAAAAGTATTTTCAATGAACAAAACAAGAAGAAAAGCAAATACATACAATAAATTATTAACGTGTTCTTTGATGCCATTAACGTTAAACTAATTTTTGTTTTTTAAATCATGATTGCAATTGATTTTTCTGTATAGTTTTTTTGGTTTTTTAATTTGTATTAAAAATTTATATAGAAAGAAATATAAATTTAAATTTAAATATTTTAAGTTTGTTATTTTGTTTGTGAGTTTTTATTTTTGTATATGTTTAATTTTGTATATTTAAGAATAAAAATGTTAGATTTAGTTGTATATTGTTTTTAATTTTAATATAAAATGAATTTTTAATTTTTAAAAGAATTAAAGAGAAAAGTTTTCCTTTTTGTGCAACAATTAAAAATGTTTTTTTTTTTAATTTTAAGGAAACTAAAGTAAACAGTTGGTAAGTAACTTAAAGATTTGTGGAGTTATTAAGGATGATTGTTATAGTTTTTGAAGGAGGATATAGGAACCTTACAAATATATACCATGTCCAAACGTTTAATGACAAAAGAATGTTGAAAGTTTGAAGAACGAACTCAAAAACTTACTTGGAACAAAAATGGGAAGTTTTGCTGGTAAAAGGAGGAAATTTAATATCATTAAAAAACCAAAAATTGCCTTAGTTCCTATTTTCTGTCAATTCACAAAAAAGTGTTGTAAGCCTATGTATTGAGTTTGTGATATTACCATACAAACAAATCACTCCGTTTAAGAAATACCAAGGTAGCCAACTCCAGTTTCTGTAAAACTGGTAATTCTCGTTAAGGTCTTAAAAAGCGTAAAATTAATAACTTTTTTTCAATTATGAATATTTGGTAAGTATAGAAAAAAGAGCTTAGAAGGTATTATTTACGCAAATGTAAAAGTCTCTCTTTTGAATAGCCTCAATTTTACTATCAGAATTTCTAAAGTAAAATGTTTACAAAAGATTTCTTACCCTGTCACTGTTTTGGACCCAACCCTAGAGTTAAACCACTGACTCAATAAAGTATGATTGAATTTCTTTCATAAAAATGCATCACATGCTACACAAGTACCTGTGTTTCATTGAAGAACCATAATCTTCATTAACTGTGGGTTAGAATATTCTTCCAGATTAATCAGAATGTATAACATCATTATTATTTTTCTCTAACATGTCACTTCATTATGAAATACATGTTTCAATACCCTGAAAAAAAAAGAAAAAAAAAAAAAACAAATACCAGTTCGTGCATCAACTCTTTCGTTTGATCACAAATTTATTTTTATTTTCATCGTCAAAGAGATTACACAATCCAAATTTATCATTCAATTTCAAAGTGTTTCCATTGTAATTCAATTACTCAAATAGACAATTAAACTTGGATTCCAAATCAAAACACTCAATCTAAATAAATCGCCAGCGACACAGTCTTTTCCATCTCACAAAGCACATAAATCAATCAACCAACAAGAACAAACAATGTCTACCTCTACTCGTATTATTATGAGACAAGACTTTTGCATCGAAACAACTAAAATACAAAAATACAAAAAAAAAAACAATAGCAAAACGAACAACATAAATTACAACACGTCTCGAGATTATTATTTATCGATTAGAATTAATTTAAACAATCAAAATCGATCAGATATCGACACCGAAATGCAATGAACTTTTCATTTTGACTTTGAACCCAAATTCGAATCTGAACCCGAGCCCGATCCCGCGCACTCAAAATATGAATAGAGGAAAATACAAAACTTCTAAAAGTCGTGGTCAGCTGCTGATGCCGCTGTAGCTGCCGCTGCCACTGCTGCAGTTTCTGTAGCGCTATTCTGGAAGCTGAAAGCTTCAAGCTGGAGGTTGAGATTTTCAGTTTTTGTTTGTTTGTTGCCGCTCTTGCTGCATTTACTGCAGTTGCAGTTGCAGTTAGGCTCTCTATTAAGCTGCTCAGGCTGTCATTGAACAGATAGCAGAACAATAGCGCCACTCGTCTCGGTCGTTCATCGAACGGCAGCTCCAGCCAGATGGCTGTCCAATCGCTCTTGCCACCATGCCAATCCGTGGAGCTGAGCTATTCTCTTTTTTCGGATGTGAATGGTGATACCAGACGGACGGACGGAGAGAGGGGCGAAATGATTTTCCCTTGGGGTACATTCAATCATAACACGCTAATCATCGCACCACAATAATTCTGCAAGTAATTATGTTTTTTCTTTTGTGAATGTCTCGAAAATTCCTTGCGACTGCGGCTGATGGTTGTGGTGTTACTCAACCAGCAAAGTTCTTGGCATTAGCCGTGTTTTGTGGCGTCAGTCGTCAGAATTGTTCACAGCGGGGGAGGTTTGGTATTGCCATCACCCGCCAACTCCATGATATAGCCAATGAATATTGCATCTACATAATGATGGCGGGCGGCAGAGCGGGCAGATCAATTTGTTTTGCTGCGAAGCATTTATTTATTTTTAATATGCTGTTGTCAGTAAGGCACTTGATTATTGTTCTCCAGCTGCAGTTAAGCGATATCCGGGGCCATTTTTTTTTTTCATTGCCAATTTATGGCGTAATTATATGGCTTTTCGAAATATCAGCTATGAACATAACGTTACCGTTACATGGTTGAGCGGTTTTTGTATGTTGTTGGTGGATGCTGGAGGCATGTAATCTTTTTGAGTTTGTTAAGAAAAAAAAAAACAAAAAACAGCAAAAAAAATATCAATATCAAGCCACGAATTTTCGGACAAATTGATTTAAATTTACTAAAAGTGGGCGTGGGAATAGTGACGGCTTCAAGATAAAACTGACATTTGCGTGCGGCTAGAATAATTCATTTAGAAAAATATCGTGTTTTAGCCGCTGATAGATATCGCAATGCAGCGACACCGATTTGAGTTATTAGGATTAAATTTTTCAAAAAACAAAACCACAAAACAAAGTATATTAAATTGCTTTTTATGTTTAATTCTTCATCTGTTCCCTTGGTCAGCAAATTGTTGCTAATCTGTGGCAATAAAAAGTAGAAGTTAATAATTTCAATGCCATACATCGAGGTATTTGACCAATTTGAGTTTTTTCTTATGAAAAAGTTCGCATCTGAAATTGAGAAGAAAATTATGAAAAATTCTAAGAGGTCCACAAAACAATTTACAATTGATTTCAAAACTTTGCTTTCCAAAAAAAACTGAGCTACAGAGAAAAAGTCTTTTGAAGTTGAATTCTTCACACTATATTTAATATTTTGAAACCGAGAAAAGTGCGAAAAGTTTCGAAAAAAGAAATTTTCAGCGGAAGAACACAATACGTACATACATATGTATGTATATGATGTTTGTTCTTGAAACAACTATCAAAAGGTTTTATAAAAACAACTGAAGTAAATCATGTTTTTTTGATAAAAGAAAATGAAATGACGGAAACAGGACAAAAGGCAGATTGTCTAGTTGGCTATTTTTCATTTCGCAAGGATTGTTTCAGATGTTCGTGATAAAGTCTTAAACTATCAAATTTCAATAAAATAAAACTATGACTCAAGAAATTAAATTTCTGAAAACTTAGAAATTTTGCTCTGGAAAATCAATTTTTCTTAAAAGTGTGAGGTTAAATTAAACACCAACGCTTCAGCGAGTAAAGTCTTCAAAGCCAAACCAGAGGGAGTCAGGAGCCAAGGTAGACCTCATCTCCGATGGAGCGACCAGGTGGAGGGAGACATCCGCCAGCTGGGAGTGTGAAACTGGAGACAGCAGGCTAGGGATCGAGCCAGTTGGAAGAACGTATTGAGCAATGCCTAGGAGCACCACTCTCTAGTTGAGCCATCATAAGAAGAAGTAGTGAGGTTTATATTTATTTATTTATTTATTTATTTTGCAATTCATCATTAGCTCAAATTTTATTAGTTTACATATAATTTTGGGCGATCCTATGTCCTGTAGAAATAAGAGTGTCATATCCCTGCTTAATGTCGCATATAAGCTCCTATCCAACGTATATTATGTGAGCGTTTTAAGCCCTTCTGCAACACTATAATCAGCAAACACCAGTGTGGTTTCTGGCCCGGCATCCAGATCGACTATAGACCTAAACTTCACACTCAGACAATTCCTGGAAAAGACCAACGAATTGTAAGTCGGGATACATCATCTTTATCATTGACTTTAAGTTAGCTTATATGATAGTATCCATCGTCAAGAACTCTATAGGACGATGGACATACTCGGGATCCCGGGAAAACCGATCCAACTATTAGGGTACGTGGACATTATTGAGGCCTTTGTGGCAATTAAAGAAAAGGCGAAACTATAGTTGGTCTTGAAGTTAACCAGGACAAGATGAAATTCCTGCTATCAATAAACAAAAACACATTCATCCAACGCCTTGGACACTACGTCACTATTGATAGCAGTAACTTCGAAGTAGTTAAGGAGTTCGTCTATCTCGGAGACTCCACACCTTAGTAGAGATTCGGCGAAGAATTACCCTAAAGTTAATAAAATCCTCATGAATATGAAAAAAAATAAGAAAAAAAATGCAAGGCTTTTGCACTCGGGGTCAATACAGAATTGAAAATATGACAGATTTAAAAAAAGGGTGATTATATAGGAAACCGCTGCTACTTCGGTTTAACAAAACAAATGGGTTAAAAACTCAAACGGCAAACTCAAAGGCAAACGGAAGAGAAGCTACAACCGCTAGCTCTATGAGCTGTACAAAGATGTGGACATTGTCCAAAAAGTTAAAACACGTCGACTTTATTGGCTAGGCCACATCGAGCGAATGGACAACAACGCTCCAGCTAAGAAAATTTTCGAATTCCAGCCACCAGGTTGGCTGGACCAAACCTCCGCTCCGGTTTAAAGACCAAGCCATCACGGATGCCAGAACGCTTGGTCTGGATGACTGGAAGAAATGTGCTCGGGATCGTAGAGGATGGAAGGCCATCGTGTCTCAGGCATTGATCCTACACTGATCGGTAGCCTGATAAAGTAAGTAATGATTTTGGCCAAAAATAGTTAAAAAATCTCTGATTATCTTACATTAATACAAACTGAGAATTTAAATTTCATAAAACAAAACATATTGACCTTTAATTTTCTGCAGAATTGTAATCCACTGTTCTTAATCTTTATTACGTGAGGTACTTAGTTTTCATGTTCAACGAAACCAAATAAACCGATTTTTTCATTTTGCAACTAACACTAATTAATAAAATATTTATTTGGCAAAATAATAAACCGCGAGAACACAATAAAAGTTTTCGAAAAATAAAATGCCTACAAAAAAGAAGTCATTTTTGGATTAATGACCGTTACGACGATTTTATAAAGTAGAAAAAAAAAATTAATTAATAAAAAAAGCGAAGTTAAATATTCAAAAATAAATCCGTCCAATTGCCATCTGTTGTCAACAGAAAAAAATAATTGCTTATTAAGGAAAACCTATTTCAACTTTAAGGAGGATGTCGGATGTAGAAGGATTTTTGTGTCTGGGGTCATCGATACCTAAGATTTTATAAAATAGGATCCGCCACTGGTGATACTTGATTAGCGTGTAGTTCTCTGGAAACTCCGGCAAAAACAAGTATACTACTATGGGAAAAGCCTTATTAAAATTTTTTGACAGTCAGGTTTCCTGAAGAATATCTGTTTCTATCGCAGACAGACACCTTCTTTCTTTCATTTTCATTAAGTTAGAAAAACTAAAGAAGTATTTAAATTCGATGTCAAAATTAAAATGTAAAGCTCGCAAGTGACAAGTCGTGATACCCTGTAGTTTTTTTTTTTTTTTTTGTATTGGCTTTGTCCTTAAGACAATTTTTTTCTGCCATAAATTACCATGTTAACGCCTGCATACGTCAACATTTTGACGCACTTATTTTATCAAATCTTTCAACTAACTCACAATCACTGCAAAATAGATAATTTATCTCTCACCCACACCAATGCCACCAATTGACTTTGATTACTTTATCTTAGTTATTTTCATTTCAAATTTAAAGATCTTGATTCTATGACCTTAGCAATACGACAACTACGTACACCTGCATTTTAATAGCACAGTTTTTTATTTGTTGGTAAAAAATAAAATAATAATATTTTATACCTAACACTTTCCCAAGGTATATTTATTTAGATAGATACTTAAGTTACTCTTAAACTTAAATTCAGATGGTCACTGATCGATCATGGAACATGTTCCATTGCACAATCAAGATTTCAAGAACGATGGATGGTCTCAAACATTGTGGGTGATCAGATCAGTGATGGTCATATTCCTGTCTCAATTCGAACAATAATAATTATAACTTTTGAAACGATATTCTGTAAACGAGTATATGCGCCATCGGCTAACAAATCATACTTTGGGCAGTAAATAGTGGGGTGGATTATCTTTAAAATTGGTATAATTATAAAATTTATACACATATTACGATTCTGTACGTTGTTTCTTTCTTAAAAAGGGGTAGAAACAATAAAAGTTGAAAAGGTATATTATTTTCAACACAGTTATTAATAAATAGCGGTATGCATCGCACTGCATTAGTAGGTAATAAAAGAAAAGCACATCATAATAGTTTTTTTTTTGAGTTGAGTCAAAAGTCTGTTTATTTATAATACCTCCCTACCAAATTTCATCCGTATCTGTTCAGCCATTCTCCCGTGATAAGGAGTACCTGTGACATTTGGAATAGTGAAGAAAGATATTCGTCAGGCCTCCCTACCAAATTTCATCCGGATCCGTTCAGCCATTCTCCCGTGATAAGGAGTACCTGTGACATTTGGGATAGTGAAGAAAGATATTCGTCAGGCAGATTAAGAATGATTCTATGACAAGTTCGGTGTAAAGGTGAGTTTTTGTGCGTTTCTCCTGAACAAACTAACTCCGACTGAACCCTTAACACAGCAGAAATTAAAAGAGGCGAGGCACTGATGGCTTACCATTGTTGTCCTTGAAAACTTTACATTTTTATCTGATATTTTGTAAATGATTTTCCAATAACAGATTCCATTTTTAAAAGCCAACTATTTAAACAGCTGTCACTCTTGAAGCTGCCATCTTTTGACAAGTAAAACAACTTCATTACTAGAAATAGAACAATACACACTAAAAGACTGCATTAAAATTGTCAAAATTCACTGAAGAAGTGGTTAAAATGTTTCAGAACTTTTGGCTTGTCGTTAAGAACCTTCTAGCCAGGCAATAGTTAAAACTGGTGGAAAAAATTGAGCCGTTGATGGGACAAGTTCGTCGCTGCTGTGTTGACGAAAACCCAGATTTATCGATTCCTCGTTAATTTTTTTTTTAAATTAGGAAATCCACAAACAACATTACACCAAATTTTGAATACACACTTGGGTCTTAAGGTTTTTAAGTCCTTCAAATCATTCGGTCTCTTATTGAACAATCATTTTCACGATGTGACCCATTTTCATCTCGGAAATCTAAAAATTAAAGCATTTCCGTCTCCATCATCAACGTGTCACTTTTTTATGAGATTTTTGTGATGGGGGTGGTGTGATTTTGCCTTACTTATTCAAAAATGAGCTTTAACTTATAGGCTGGGATTGGAAAGTATTGACGTGGACGGCGGTGTTTATTTTCCACAAAACGATCAAACAGGTGATCTCAATTGGACACCGAGATTTTTTATCTTTGAAACCACTTACATATATTGTACCTTAGATGGAGTTCGTTTGGCGGAAGAACTATGCTCTTTTGTCTGACGAGATCTGTGGGTCCACTGGGTGGATCTGCAGGTGTAGTAAGGTCATAAATTAGTCAGGGGAGTATATAGATGTGCCTAACATCACCTCCTCGTGGTTTCCGCTGTCAACGGTTTGGGTGGCAAAAAGTCATCAGGCCGGCTAACGGTGTAGGCTGGGGTATGTGATGTCGCCATGGATTTCTACTTTGGTTAGTGGTTGTTATATTGCATACCTTAAGGCTGGTAGGCCTTTAAGTATTAAGGTGCTCATCTACAAATGACGATCTTTCAGATCTAGTAGCGAAGCTCGACCGGAGGCTATAGTCTGGTGCCACGGGAGATGGTTGCCCCTGTCGTGTTGGGTCGAAAGACTCTTCATGACAGCCCCCTTGTGGGAGCATCGTATGGTGGCTGTGTTTACCTAAAAGCGGAGCATAGGTTACTTTAAAACCATCTCAAAAGGACCTTGGCACAAGAGTTGTTAGATAGACCTTCAGCAAAGGGATTATTTGTGCCTTAACGCAAACAATAAAGTTGTACCGGTGCTATGCTTTCATGCACTCAATCTGGGGTGGTAGGCCCATCCGGGGATAAGCCTTAACTGGCAGGTGCTTTATTTACTTTATCTTAGATGGAGTTCGTGAAGTTATGGTGGATATAAACCTCAAATGTTCGAACTGGTCATGAAAAGGATATGCTGCTCCCGCAACCGTATAGTCGTGGCCATTTGGCTGATATTGTTTTATGTTGTTATTAAATAAACCTTTATCCATTTGTCATAATTTCAATTCGACAAACCGGATCGATTACAATTAATTTCAATTTGAAGTTAAAATGATTTGACAGGTGAAAGTTTATTGTTGTTAAAAATGGAGTACAGTAACAAAGAATAGTTTTTGACAATAATGTGTTTATAAATTGTAAATAACAAAAGTTCGTCAGTCACATTACGAAAATTCACATCCCTTAACTCTTTTTAGGAAATATTTCACCCGATTTGTGGTTTTAATCAGTTTTTCATTTAGAATGTCCCACTGTTTGGCTCATTCAGTGGCGGGACGAAACTGTTGTTCTTATTACACTCTTACCCATGGCAAAATATAGTTAAATTAACTGCATTGTCGTTTGGCGGTGGGGTGGGGTGGCGTGCGTCCGCTTCATCGTTCGTCCGCAGCGGCAGCAGTGATGGCGGCAGCACAGCAGTGGAGTAAGATCGAACCGGTAGGCCTTGAAAAACAACGGAGAACTGTTTGTTTAGCTTCTTTTGTTGTGTCTTACTGCTGCTGTTCCGTTCCGTTTTCAACTAGGTACAACTGCGAGTACTTACCGCAACTATACGAGCACCATACAGCTTATTTTGGACCGTAATTATTATTGCGGGATAAACTGTGCTCAGTGGGCACCATGGTGGCTTTGCCATATCGCTGTCGGTAGATCTACAATGAGTAATAGCTGTCAACTGGTCAGTTCTAATGATGCAGTTTACATACGGACTGGCGATATGTCGGTTCGGTCCGTCGTCGTCGTCGGTAGGTCGTCGGTGGGTCGACGGGCGGCGGGATGTATGTTGTATAATGTTTGTTGTTTGGTGCAGAAATACATGGGAATACTGAGTGTGTGGGCGGGATGTTGGAACATTACGGTTGTTGTTTGTCTTGAGAAAAACTGATTGTGGAATTTAGGTTTCGGATTAGATCCGACCATGCGCAAAAATATACCGCGTGGAGGCAGATTTGTAACGTA
Source organism: Scaeva pyrastri (assembly GCA_905146935.1). Taxonomy (NCBI): domain Eukaryota; kingdom Metazoa; phylum Arthropoda; class Insecta; order Diptera; family Syrphidae; genus Scaeva; species Scaeva pyrastri. The sequence continues at coordinate 53,196,198 of LR989929.1, forward strand.
TGTCTATCTGTGTGTGATTTTATACAGTATTTTTTATATGATCCGTTGTCGTTGTCGTCGTCGTCGTCGTCGTCGTCGTCGTCGTCGTCATCGTGTGACAAAGAGATATTGCTACGTTGCCTGTCAGATGAATAAGTAAATTTTTTCGACATATTGTCATGGATTTCAGAATGTTTTGGCTTGTTTAGTTTTGTGTCTGACATCGGACGAAAAGTCTTTTGAGGAGACAGTTTCTTTTTAAGGACAAGCATCGAGTTGAAGGACAAGCACAAAATGTGATTGTGATAAAGATGATTATTATTGGCGTTTGACATGTTTTCCAAATATTCAAAAGACTCCTAGAAAATATAGTTAAACGTAACGTATCTTACCTACATATAACCAAGTTTCTCGATATGCTTTTATCTTCTGGTCTTTCGAAAGGGACCTTCTGAATTTTGACAGTTGATAGCGGCCATATTGTTGAAACCACATCTTCTGTCAAATGAACGGGTCTGTCGCCCGTTTCTCTAGCTTGGTGTAAATTTACGGTCGAAAAATTATTTTTAGAGTAGACGAATGGTTTCTTGAAAAAAAACCAAGATCCATGATTCAAGAGCGTTTAAATTAAACCCCAAAATTTAGGTTTTTTGACAGTCGGTGTTATCGATAAATATTTCCTGGAAATATTAGTTTCAAGAGAAAGAAAAAATAGACAATTTTTTTCAGCATTCTTCGTCTAATGGTAAATACATTCGTATTCAGACAGAGATGTCAAAAGAAAGTGACTGACAACATTTTCTGGCTATAGCTTTTTAGCTTAATTGAAGGATTTTGACTGTCATTTATTGCAAATCAGTTTACATTGTTGACTTTTAGCTATTTTACCCAACATATGTATGTCCACTTCAACAAAATTCTTTTGAAGAACTCCAAAAATTCAGAAAAACAGTTCTTTTCTATATTTCGGCACTTGGACAACGATATGTCAGTTTGGTATACTCGCATGAGATTAAATAAGCAATCCATGAGATAAAACCTGACAATTTGTTCAGGCAATAAAAAGGCCGAGGCCAAATGTTTTCTCTGTTCTAATGACATGGTAATTACAAGATTCCTTCCTTCCTTTTTAAATGTCATTGCATGTCAAATCCGCCGCGCCGTGTCTTTTTGAATTTATAGCAAACCACTTCTTCAATATGCCACAATTAACACTGATTTAACCAGCATCAGCATCTTGATCTAAATCACCCCAAAAACCCCCTCAATTAATCGATTAAATATCAAGCCCTCAATTACAGTAGATAATTCCAAAGAGACACAATTAGCAAAGACCTAATAGACGTCCAACATTTAATTGAACACATTTTTGCCTCGACTAGGTAAGGTACTGGAGGTTCGAACCAAAAAGGTCAGCAACATCTGTTGCCGTTGCCATTGATTGCTCCGAAAAGGAAATGTTACAGCCTACGCGTGTTGCAACGTTCGACATCTATCCCTGTCCTATATCTATCTATGTATACGTTACCTACTAGTGTATAGGTAAATGGCATTAACAGGAAGCCATTGTAAACTTTCAGCAGCATCACGACCGTTTCCAATGCTCAAGCTTAGGTAAACCAAAGGTACTGCAACTGGAACTGGGTAGACTAGCACTGGTAGAGCACAACGTGGTCGTCCGTGGATGGCGTTGCAATTGCGACAAATGCCAGAAGCCAGAGCCAGTAACCCACTGTTCAGTGTTCACTGAGTTTGAAAGAACTATTAGGCATGTAAAAGGCTCCAAATTGTCCACAATCAAGGCCTTGACACACAATGCCCTTTTGGAGCCCTCCCGCGCTGGGGCTCTTGTATAATATGAGTGGTTTTTTATCTAATTAGCTGTGCGAGCTACTTCAGTGACTCACATAAGACTTGGCTTCAACCACTTCCATGACACTATGGGCCAGTCGACTTCATTTTAGTGGCTCAATAAAATTGCCACAGCCAAGTCCGATGATGGCGCGGTACAGTGCAGTGGTCTGATCTGGTGGCGCGCTTAACGCTAATGGGAAGAGTTTGCGGGATCAAATGTTGTAGTTAATGGTAGCAACAACAGCCATCATCATCCGCTACTCGATTCATCCAAAGGTCAGGACTTTTGCGCGCATGTGAGGTGTTCCAACCTGAATCATAGCGGAATGGTTGCCGTTGTTGGTTACTGGTTAGAAGCCATCAGTTTGCACAGGGACCGCAGGCGTTACGACTTGTCTTACGTCGTCGTCTTTCGTCGACGGTCGAAGGTATAGTTTAACTGTAGGCCAGCAGCCGTACGCGATATTTCGTGACTTAAGTTGGCCAAATCAAGAAAATTTTCAGCCTTAGCGCAGCGCAGGGATATAGCCGCAGAAGGCAATCGTGCAGTAGCTGGAGCTAGAGCTGCAGCATGCTGGCCACCTCCATTCTCTGTCTTTGCGTCGTCGTCGTCGTCATCATCGGTCGGCCGTCATCCTGTTGGCTTGGCCGTCTATTCAGCAATCATCAGCTAAGAAGATATTTATATTGATCGGGTATAAACGGGCAGAGATCATTAGTTCACTCATGAGCAGCTAACTCTACTGTAATATGAGCCAACAGTCAACGAACGGGTGCACGTGTGTTTTGTAGAAAATTTGTCGCAGATAAACGCATGTGTGTTTCCAAATAGGGATTTCGATTGCAAAACCACAAACTTAAAAACTTTTTAAGCCATTTTTTGTTTTTTAAGCCAATACGAAGTTATTAACGTGCAATCTTTTATTTAACTTTTCACTAGCGGCTTCTCCCGACTTCGCACGAGATAGATAAATAATAGAAAAGAACATCAATTAATAGTTGTTCTTGAATTGAGCCAAATTTCATCCAAATTCATTCAGCCGTTCTAGTGTTATTGAGCAACAAACATCCATACACACATCCATCCATCCATGATTCATCATTTTTAAACACAACTTCAACGCAGTAGAACCTAAAATTTTGACCAAATTTGAGTTTGGAATGGCATGGCTAGACCTATTCCTACACCCTAAAACTATTGTCGGGAAGTTCTAGGGTGACTTCATCCTAGGAAAATGAATGATGACGACGCATATCTCGGCGACCCGACCACCTCGAAGGCTGAAATTTCACTAATGTGATCGTGGAAACCTCCTCTTTCCAACCGTATGCCCACCTTTACCATTTTACAAAAATTAATCAATCAAAATCGAACCCAAACTTCAGATGCGAATATCTCCTAAAATACGCGTGCTAGATGGGTCAAACTTTTCGTTTTTTGACGACGCATATCTCGGCGACCCGACCACCTCGAAGGCTGAAATTTCACTAATTTGATCGTGGAAGCCTTCTCTTTCCAACCGTTTGCCCACCTTTACCATTTTACAAAAATTAATCAAGCAAAATCGAACCCAAACTTCAAATGCGAATATCTCCTAAAATACGCGTGCTAGATGGGTCAAACTTTTCGTTTTTTGACGACGCATATCTCGGCGACCCGACCACCTCGAAGGCTGAAATTTCACTAATGTATAATAGTGGAAACCTCCTCTTTCCAACTGTATGCCCACCTTTACCATTTTACAAAAATTAATCAAGCAAAATCGAACCCAAACTTCAGATGCGAATATCTCCTAAAATACGCGTGCTAGATGAGTCAAACTTATCGTTTTTTGACGACGCATATCACGGCGACCCGACCACCTCGAAGGCTGAAATTTCACTAATGTGATCGTGGAAACCTCCTCTTTCCAACCGTATGCCCACCTTTACCATTTTACAAAAATTAATCAATCAAAATCGAACCCAAACTTCAGATGCGAATATCTCCTAAAATACGCGTGCTAGATGGGTCAAACTTTTCGTTTTTTGACGACGCATATCTCGGCGACCCGACCACCTCGAAGGCTGAAATTTCACTAATTTGATCGTGGAAGCCTTCTCTTTCCAACCGTTTGCCCACCTTTACCATTTTACAAAAATTAATCAAGCAAAATCGAACCCAAACTTCAAATGCGAATATCTCCTAAAATACGAGTGCTAGATGGGTCAAACTTTTCGTTTTTTGACGACGCATGTCTCGGCGATCCGACCACCTCGAAGGCTGAAATTTCACTAATTTGATCGTGAAAACCTCCTCTTTCCAACCGTATGCCCACCTTTACCATTTTACAAAAATTAATCAATCAAAATCGAACCCAAACTTCAGATGCGAATATCTCCTAAAATACGCGTCCTAGATGAGTCAAACTTATCGTTTTTTGACGACGCATATCTCGGCGACCCGACCACCTCGAAGGCTGAAATTTCACTAATGTATAATAGTGGAAACCTCCTCTTTCCAACTGTATGCCCACCTTTACCATTTTACAAAAATTAATCAAGCAAAATCGAACCCAAACTTCAAATGCGAATATCTCCTAAAATACGCGTCCTAGATGAGTCAAACTTTTCGTTTTTTGACGACGCATATCTCGGCGATCCGACCACCTCGAAGGCTGAAATTTCACTAATGTATAATAGTGGAAACCTCCTCTTTCCAACCGTATGCCCACCTTTACCATTTTACAAAAATTAATCAAGCAAAATCGAACCCAAACTTCAAATGCGAATATCTCCTAAAATACGCGTGCTAGATGGGTCAAACTTTTCGTTTTTTGACGACGCATATCTCGGCGACCCGACCACCTCGAAGGCTGAAATTTCACTAATTTGATCGTGGAAGCCTTCTCTTTCCAACCGTTTGCCCACCTTTACCATTTTACAAAAATTAATCAAGCAAAATCGAACCCAAACTTCAAATGCGAATATCTCCTAAAATACGAGTGCTAGATGGGTCAAACTTTTCGTTTTTTGACGACGCATATCTCGGCGACCCGACCACCTCGAAGGCTGAAATTTCACTAATTTGATCGTGGAAGCCTTCTCTTTCCAACCGTTTGCCCACCTTTACCATTTTACAAAAATTAATCAAGCAAAATCGAACCCAAACTTCAAATGCGAATATCTCCTAAAATACGAGTGCTAGATGGGTCAAACTTTTCGTTTTTTGACGACGCATATCTCGGCGATCCGACCACCTCGAAGGCTGAAATTTCACTAATGTATAATAGTGGAAACCTCCTCTTTCCAACCGTATGCCCACCTTTACCATTTTACAAAAATTAATCAATCAAAATCGAACCCAAACTTCAGATGCGAATATCTCCTAAAATACGCGTGCTAGATGGGTCAAACTTTTCGTTTTTTGACGACGCATATCTCGGCGACCCGACCACCTCGAAGGCTGAAATTTCACTAATGTGATCGTGGAAACCTCCTCTTTCCAACCGTATGCCCACCTTTACCATTTTACAAAAATTAATCAATCAAAATCGAACCCAAACTTCAGATGCGAATATCTCCTAAAATACGCGTGCTAGATGGGTCAAACTTTTCGTTTTTTGACGACGCATATCTCTGCGACCCGACCACCTCGAAGGCTGAAATTTCACTAATGTATAATAGTGGAAACCTCCTCTTTCCAACCGTATGCCCACCTTTACCATTTTACAAAAATTAATCAATCAAAATCGAACCCAAACTTCAGATGCGAATATCTCCTAAAATACGCGTCCTAGATGGGTCAAACTTTTCGTTTTTTGACGACGCATATCTCTGCGACCCGACCACCTCGAAGGCTGAAATTTCACTAATGTGATCGTGGAAACCTCCTCTTTCCAACCGTATGCCCACCTTTACCATTTTACAAAAATTAATCAATCAAAATCAAACCCAAACTTCAGATGCGAATATCTCCTAAAATACGCGTGCTAGATGGGTCAAACTTTTCGTTTTTTGACGACGCATATCTCTGCGACCCGACCACCTCGAAGGCTGAAATTTCACTAATGTATAATAGTGGAAACCTCCTCTTTCCAACCGTATGCCCACCTTTACCATTTTACAAAAATTAATCAATCAAAATCGAACCCAAACTTCAAATGCGAATATCTCCTAAAATACGCGTCCTAGATGGGTCAAACTTTTCGTTTTTTGACGACGCATATCTCTGCGTACCGACCACCTCGAAGGCTGAAATTTCACTAATGTGATCGTGGAAACCTCCTCTTTCCAACCGTATGCCCACCTTTACCATTTTACAAAAATTAATCAATCAAAATCGAACCCAAACTTCAGATGCGAATATCTCCTAAAATACGCGTGCTAGATGGGTCAAACTTTTCGTTTTTTGACGACGCATATATCTGCGACCCGACCACCTCGAAGGCTGAAATTTCACTAATGTATAATAGTGGAAACCTCCTCTTTCCAACCGTATGCCCACCTTTACCATTTTACAAAAATTAATCAAGCAAAATCGAACCCAAACTTCAAATGCGAATATCTCCTAAAATACGCGTGCTAGATGGGTCAAACTTTTCGTTTTTTGACGACGCATATCTCTGCGACCCGACCACCTCGAAGGCTGAAATTTCACCGAAATAAATTGACAAGATTGTGTAGGTTGACCATGACCAATGTAACAAGCCAGGTTAAAAAAGACGACTAATCCGAGTAGGGTATGGCCTGTCCTGCTTTCTCTTCAAACCTGGCGTCTCTTCTTTATTCCGTGACTCTAGCACTCAAACAAGAGTGACCATCATCGTCACCAGGTTCGTTCGAGTCGTCGTTAGTTCAGGATTAGGATAAATGGAGAGACGTGTGGTAGGACGTGAGCTAGACTTCCGATTGATGAGTCAATGTTGACCTTATTTTTCCTGAAAATATCTTTCCGCATTAGAAGCGGATGTATTCCGGATAGTCAAGCTGCCATAAAATCTTTAGAATCAGTCTCCACTAATTCAAAAGTATATCCCAAAATTGTAGATCATCTCTGATTAAGATGGCCGATCAATTCAACATTCACCTAACCTGGGTGCTGGGCCATCGAGACAAAGCAGATGAACTTGCAAAAAATGTAACATGTCTACCACTATTAGATAACAAATCTAATATTAGTATACCACTAGCTACGTGTAAACTCATGCTAAAGCAAGATACTATAGAGAAGATGAATCACCACAGTTGGTCTAACACATCCACTTGTCTGACAACAAAATTGATTTGGCCAAAACTTGATGCTAAAAGCTCAAAGCAACTCATCTCGATTGGAAGACTTCACATATTAGCTCCGTTATAGGTGTCCTTACAGGTCACTGTGCAATAATCAGACATGCCTTACGAGTAGAAGCTGTATGGATAAGGAAGAAGAAGAGTCGGTTCCTCATCTTCTTTGCCATTGTCCTGCACTTTCACAAAAACGCAAACTACATCTCGGTGACTTCTACTATACTATATGATCCCAGAGATCTAATTAACATAGACATTCACAGTCTCAAACGCAGGAGGATCAAATGCTCTATGTGGTATCACAATGGACTATTGTTGGTCTAAATTTGATGGCCTTCTTTCCAGCAGCCCCCTTAACCTAACCGAACCTAACCTAACCTTAACAAAATGATAATCGATAGAACTGTAAATGTAGGTCTGAAATCACTCAAGCATTCTTCCGTCATACTGCTCAGCTGTTGACCTAGATGATTTCGACATTAATGTTCACTGGTATCTCCTTTTAAACCCTCCACGTTTTCTCCTAACGCTTGCACTGTTTTCAAATATATATTAAGGGTACTGAAAACCCCTTTACTTTACCACATTGTAACCTCCTAGTCCTATTCTATTTTTGTAGCTTGTGTTCTGCCCGTTTAGTCTTTCTATATTTGAAAGAGATTGCCCCAAGATCACCATGGTCACATGTTTTATCGGTTATTAAGAATAAAACTTTACAACTGCATAAATATTAAGTAGCTATGTAAAACTATTTGCTTGTACATTATTCCCCCTTCTGAAAAAAAAAGAAAACCTTAACGCTCTCCCATATTGAAAGTACGAGTTTTATTTTGCCATCTATTCCAACAAAAAACCACTTAAAGCGAATTCCATCACACAAATCCTGCTTAACCGAGGTTTAACACTTCATCTGCATCTCAATATACCACGCCTTACACACAATTGAGCCACTTTCGACAAGTAGCACACACAAAACAAGCATCCATTTGCATAGAGCTGCACAGTGCACAGGTATGCACTGCAGTGAGAGAAGAGTGCGTCTATGATGCAGCCAGCGCAGCGCCAGCGGCGCCAATGGCCTGTCCCAGGACCCCGTTGTCGTCGTCGTCGTCATCGTCATCGTCCAAATGGACCAAAACTTAATGGTGTTTTCAAATCGATGGACGCCATGGCGTGGTGCACCGCAGCGGATAGTTCATATGGGGCAACTTTCATACCGTTCCAATCGATCGCCTCTGACATGCTGCCGATTCGGATCCGCCGCACAATCAGCGAAACCGTTGCAAGAAATATGTCACGCTGCTTCTGTTAGCCGATGAAGTGGAATCGAAGTCGTCGAGATGCAGATCGCGATGCAGACGCGGAGACTCTTTGCGCTGCCGATCTAACATCGACTTTATACTTACAAGCAACCCAGCTACCAAAGTAAAAATGCAGAGCGGTACCTCCTGATGGAGCATTCATCGCTAAGGTGCAAATAGGTTGTGAGTATTAATTATTGCTACATCGAATTAAATGGCCAGATCAACGGCTCGGCTTGCTAGTAGCTTCGAGCTTCCAGTTTCTAGTTAACCATCGCCATCGCATCCGCGCAACGTTTCGGGACGACAGCAATTACCGATTAACAGTGAATTATGAGCACATATTCGCGTGGCGTGGCGCTCCGATTTCAGGCAAATGTCTGATCTGTATAATGTCTCTGCGAAGTCCGGGCTTGCTCCACATACGGGATTGCAGCATTCCGAGCCCAGCAGAGTTGTGAAATTGATTTCTGATGACTAAGAGACGGGGACTACTGATCGTACGAACATATATGTATACCGGCCGCTTGTACTAATGGCAGTGGCACTGGTGTCCGATTGCTAGATTGCCTAGTCCGGGGCACACTTGATTAATAATTGCCAATTTGTATTGGACTCGAGGGGTGCGGGTGGGGGAGAGGGAGAGGGCGATCGATGAACTTCGCGTCTAAGACTCAACACTGGCAGGGGGTTGGTCAGGTAATTTATTTGGGGTCGGTTCCTTTTGTGGACTTTGCTGTGGCATTTTTTGATCGAACTTTTGGGGCCACATGACGGACTCTGCATCAAAGCCATATACCCACAAATCCATAACACTCGCGGACTACTCCGTGACCAATCAATATTTGTCAAATGTGTTTCAATCAGTAATTTGTCTACTCTGGGAGACAAGCAGCGAGTCAGTTTCGGATCAGGTCTGCAAACTGCGGATTGCGGCATTCGACTTGGGGACTCAGTCGCTGAGCTGAGCTGAAAGTGATTTACGTACGGAGCTGAAATGACTGATCGTAATTATTATGTTAAGTCTCCACTATTCAAGGGGGTCTAATAAAGGGTCCCGACAAAATAAATCACCGGCCAGTTTAAGACAACGAAGCCAACAAACAGAAACAAACAAACACACAAAAAATGAGTGGCGCGAATTTGATGCGGAAAACTGAAGCTTTCGTGGGGTAGTGGTAGGAGCGAGGTGCAACTTAGCACCCAAGTCACATCGCGCATGGAATCACGAATCGTGCATTGTCTTTGGCATCGGCTTCAGCACCGGCAGACAAGACATGATATACCCATCATCTTACTGAGAGCGCTGTGAACTCTTTGTCGGAGAAGACCGTCCATCAAGTAGTGGATGGCGGTTGGCCGGCCAAAGCCCCGGCAACGACGGCAACATGCGGCGGCAAAGTTAGAAATAATATTTCACTAATCAAAGTTGTTGTCATTTGGATCACTATTTGACTTGGGCATGTAGACAGCAATATACAAAAAAAAATGTTGGTTTTGAATATCAATAAATAAAAGTATTAAGTGATTGAAAAAAGCAATGTGGTAAACATTTTTGACTTTAATAAAATATGAACAATTTAATTTAAGTTGAATATTTTTGGTGTTTAAGTTAAAAAGTAAAATTTTGGCAATCCTTGTAACAATTTGGCAGCTAACAGTAGACGCCAAATTTTCATTATTTATTTTTGAAAATATCTTAAACATTTTTTTTTTAGTTTTTACTTTTTTAAAAAATAACGGTATGTTAAATTATTTTCAAATTTATACCAAACTTGTGTCACATTGCAATCTACACAATAAAATTTATTTGAAGTCAATAGCATTATTCGTTCCTGAGATATTTGCAACAAACTAAAATTTTCACTTTTTTTAAAAACTGCTATTGTGAAAAAACCGTTCGACAAATTTTTTTAAAAGTCCTTTCAGCTTCTTTTGAAGTTATAACCTATCGAACAAAATTTAATTGGAATCGATATCTCTACTGGTTCTTGAGATATCGTTAACAAAACAGGGTACCTCGAACGTACGAACGTACATACGTACGAACGTACGTACACACACAGACATCTCTCTACAAATGACGAATTTAGATTCTAGGAACCATAAAACGTCCAGATTTGTCAAAAATTTCAATTTGACAAATCGGACCGATTACAATAACTCCCTATGGGAAGTTAATAATAAATCATTTTTAATGTAGTGTTTTTTTTTTATTGAAAAAGATAATTTTATTTACAAATCTTAATACTATATAATACACAAAAAAATAGGAATATAATTCATCACAATTACCTACCTATAACTAATAACTATTAAAAAAAAATAGGAATATAATTCATCACAATTATAACTTATAACTATTATAAAAAAAAAAAAACAGGAATTCAAGTCATCAAAATTACAAAGCTAAATACTAATAATTGTAAAAACAAAAGAAATAATTTACTTCTTCACAGCATCTTTTTTATCATTGTATTTTTTCATCTTAAATTCTAGCCTTTTTTGCTTAAGAAGTCTAAGTTCCTTAAGTTCGTTGAGACTTCTCTCGCAATGGCCACTTTTTCTTCCTCCAGAGCGAGCAATTTTGGACGAATGCCAGCAGATAAGTAGGCTTTTGCTCTGCTCTGGAGGTGGAGATAGTACATAAATGGTCAGGAGACAATGCAGCAAGCGAGCTCACTGTAGGCGCATCTCTCACACTGATTTCTTCCTCATATATCAAGCACATTTGGTCGAAGTAAGGCCAAGACATGCGCCCCCAACCTCTGGAAGTTTTTTTGTTATTGTCAAGTATTCGGTTGTACCTAGTCTTAAGATTTGCCAGTTTTTTTTCCAGAGAGCTCGCTTTAAACGAGTAGCCCTTTTGCTGCATCGCCTCCTTAATTTGGAAGAACGCATTCCTCCAAAAATAGCAGGACGGTGCGATGCTCCGAAGGAGATTCGACGAATAAATCTAAATTGAAAACAATCAATAACTAGCTATTACTATCATAAAACAACAGATAATTTAATTTTACCTTCTGTTGAATTCTGGCTATTTTGGGGAACCGAAATACCTTCTTCAGTGTTCACTGTTTGGTTCCGCAAATGTTGAAGCATATATGATTGCGCGAGAACTGGATCTGTAATTAAATTGTTAATTCGTTGTTTTACTTATTATTCCGAAAAAACTATTCCCTGTTACAATTCTGTTGCATTCAAAATCAACATCGGCCCTTAAAATGTAACCACCCTTTATTTTAACATTATTTTAATCTGCGTTGCTTACGATTTAAACTGTCTTGATAACCTCCAAAGAGTAAGACAAATTTATTTCTGTCCAACAAATTAATAAGAAGGTGCACTTTCATGTTATTTTATGAAAACACTAAACTAATGTAATTTATATCTAAAAACAAATTTTGTGTCCCGTTTACAGTTAACAGTTTAACAAAACAACCTTAAAAGGAGCAAATTAACAAATTCACAACATTTCATTGAACAAAAACTAAATTAGTCGATTTCTGCATTAAAATGTCCAACTTACATAAAATAAGCTCCACGAACTCGACTTCAACAAAAAAAAAAGTGCCATCGAACAAGATAAAATTTGTTTCGCAAATTTGTTGCCAACCATAAATGGAAGTGACTATAATGTTAAACGAAGACGACGACGCGACGGACGAGAAAAAAAACTAAATAAACTGTCAAGTAATTTCTTTAGCAAGCCTCATGTTCGATCTTTCTTGACTGCATATACAGCCAGCAAAGATTTAAGTTGCATCTAAAGTTTTTGGTCTTCAGCTAAAAAATTGCACTCTCTTGATTGATCCGAGATCGATTTCCAGAAATTCAGATTGATTGCCTGGGCGTCACTGACATCACTCTCAAGACTATGGAATTCTTCAACCTTCAAGGTACTGACACCGAGTCAGGGCTATTATGTGCGCTTTTTGATTCAGGTGCACTTAAAACAAATAATAACTTAATTTTTGTGACATAATAACACACTCGGGGAAATATAAAAATTCGGCACGCATCCACCACCGCCAAAAAAAAAACCGAAGATGACGTCCAAGTTAATGGGACGACGACGACGACCAACAATGGCAAAGCTGAACTGCATAACAATTTTACGGCTACGGCACCAAAGTTATTTCCATCCTACGCGATTTCATCACACATCCAATCCCGAGCCTTTGGAAATGGGTGTTTGGATGCGGACATCAGAGCATCACTGCATCAGAGCTTCAGACTCAGACCATATGTGGACGACCGACTGGATAGATGGATTGACGAATTAATCCCCTTTAAAGGATCATTATAAGCCACCCACACAAGCTTATGCATTATATAAATGCTTGAACTTGGAGGAGCTGACAAGAGAACATAACAAACGTGTCAGGGACAAATAAACGTCAGACTCAATCTTCTCACAGAGACCTAAGAGCTGTCAACACGCCGGACACCATTTGCCAATAGAAAGCAAAAGAGTGCTCGGACCTGGACTCGTTCGGACTTGGGTTATAGATATAGGGCCAACAAAACAAACATAATGTTTCCCAGGACGGCCCTCTCGAAATTGGCCATTACCGTGAATTACTCTCGGACGGTGCAATGAAGATTTATGAAGTGGACATGTCCACAAACACCTATAATTATAGGAAACGATGGAAATCTTATCCGGGCATCTTAATGCATGCGGATTGTAATTTAATAGCGCGTCGTTTGTTTGCTTATCCCGATATGCCCGATTCCCGATTCTCGATTCTCGATGCCTGATGCCAGGTCGCGGTCAGGTCGTCTTTGGCTGCCATCAGAATCGACGCGACGACTTTGGATAAAACACTGGAACCCCGCGTCACCAGGTCGATGCGGTGAAGCGGTGGGAAGATTAATAAAACGATCAATGAAACACAGCGATCACGGTACTGTGGAAGGCAGAACTGACTGGCGAAACCGGGACGCGACGAACGGAGAAGATTGCATTGCACTGGAGCGATGATGGTGCACTGTGTCGTGCATAATACTCCGATGCTCGATGATCCGTCTGTATATCTGAATACAGGGACCCTGAATACCCAAAGGAGGGAGAGCGGGTCACTGCGGACTGGGACTGAAACTGAGCATCGAAGTTCGTCCCCACATCTGTGATGACGGTGAATGGTGTGGTGATCCTGGCGGATGATGGCGCACAGCACAGGCACACATCCAGATATAATTAATGTGCCCGTATGACCTGTGGGAGTTGGTAAATCACAGATTATGCGAGCAGACAGTGATTCCCTCCCCTTTATTATTTTATCATTGTATATCTTTGGGATATTTGTAGGTTATCTTCTTTTGGAGGTCTTCTTTTTTTTTCTTAAAAGGGTTTCCGTCTTATTCTCTGTTCGAGAGTGAGGTTTGTTGGTTTTGGACGTGTTTTACTTGTGTCTTCTTACACGGTCTGCGGGCGTGATTGCTCTTGCTAGCATGAAAACGAAGAAGATGCGGTTTTATAAAATAATTGCTTTTTTTATGTTTGACTTTTGGATTGCATCACGAAATTCAACATTGGAAATCTGGCGCGTGGCTGGCGCACGGACATTGAAAGTGTCATTGGACGTTTTTATTTTTAAATATTAGGATGTAGCTGACTACAATCAAAGTTAATCTATATATAAATAGGCTAAGGAAAATTTTGTGATACAATTTTCTCAAAAAGTATTTGACCGATTTCGATAGATTTGATATGGCTGAAAAGCCATTAAGCTGAAATTATGGAGTTGGTAAGAACTGAGTCCTAAAGAAAAGTATCTAATATAAATTGAAATTATGATTTTAATAGTCCTCTGATAGGGTAGATGTCACTTGTTTCTACTAGGTTGGTTGTCACTGTTGTATTCGGAAGTTTTGTCCAGATTTGTCGATTCTCCGTTCTTTTTTTTAAACTAGGCATTCTACAAACGACATAACAATCTATTACGCATTTAAACTTAGGTCTTAAGGCTTTTCAAGTTGAGTTAGTACAAGCGCATTCAAGGTCGTCATCATCAGGAAGATTGTCGGCTTATTTTACGATTGGAATTTGGCATATAAAAATGTTTGGTGGCTGTTGAAAATGTTGAACAGAAATCTGGAACTTTTCCGAAAAATACCTTCTCACACAAATTCCATTTATTTGTCACAGTATTGAATCAAGTATCAATCCATCAAAATAATTAAATGGTCTTGGTTTCACCTTCTAAATTCGGTTTACCTTCAAAATTGTCCCCGTTTTTATTGAAATTTTTGCCACGTGTATTGTTTTCCATAAATTTGTTCGTTAGGAGCTTCAATTTCCTAACAAAAGATAGATTACTCTCTGGCACTCACATTATCATTTGGTTATTAAAAAAAGTTATTAATGATCCCGTCACAATGCTCCATGTTGCTGCCAGAGTTGCATAAACTTTGTATCACCATAACCAACAACTCTCCAGGGGCTTTGGGGCCCATAAAACCCAAACACCCAGGCCAGATGTTGCTGCTCTTCCTCGTCTCTGATGGCAAAATTTTATTTGAAAATCCTTCATTTTGTCCAACACCAACAAAAACAACAACAACAACGAAAAAGTGAACACCGTTCTTGATTCGATTTCGATGTATTTATGCACATTCACCTCCCCTGCAAAGCTGCTGCTGCTGTGATGGTGGCAGCAAACTTTATATTTGCCTCGCAGCTAACATTCAGTCATTGTGACAGTTCATTAATAACCAACGAACGATGCGATGTACCATTATAGTCGTCCCAGAGCCGCGCCAGGTGACTTATGACACTGCTCTGTGCCGGTGCACTCCAGCCATAGGACCGGTACCCCTACCGATGATGGAGACGATGAGCGTGAAATCAACCGCAGCGCAACAGCAAATGTCATCAAGGTCTTTTGGATGCGCTTTGCAAGGACGAAAGCCATTTAAGACCTAGATTCCGAACTCGAGAGTGTTGCTGTGGCTGCTGGAATATGAGAAATTGTTTTCTGTCAGTTCTTTGGAAACTTTGCATTTTTTTCAATGGAATATGTCATTTATGGCAAAACAGCAAACAGTACTTTGACTCGTTGGAGTGCAACTTGAGATGTGAAAACGTGGTCAACTCGGAGTCACTCTCGCTGGGAATATTTTTGCATGATGGCTATGTTCATATTAAAAGTTGAATGCATATTTAAAATAATGTACAATTTATTTAACTTCTCCTTGACTGATCATTGTGAGCCTCCTTTGAAATTATTTCAAACGCAGTTGCTGTAGTGCAGTTGTCAAAAAGTTAAACGAATATTTTGAATCGAATACGAGTATGTTTCTTTTAAGGATTTATGATCTGAGGCTGGATTAACTAACTACAGTTATTTCCTTACTCGTCATAAGGTACTTTAATATTAGATTTTCTACATTAGATTAACTACACTAATTTCAAATAATTATGTTACATAGAAACACAATTCCAGGACTATGTTAAGCCTTCAGCCTCGTGTATAAGAACATAAAGTGATTAGTTTTGGATCTTATTCTATTTTACTTGGCTTGTTATTGTATTACCAACAAAAATTGTAGACAATATACCATTATTCAAAATTAGGTTCCTCTTTATCTCAGATTAAAATCAATTATTTGGGTGTCCCGCAAGGAAGCCACTTTGTACTTTTAATTTTATTTCTTAATAATTTACGGGCTTGCGATATGGTGTACAATTGATCGTCATTTTAAAGTTTCTGACCATAGTTTATGATAAGAAGGTTAGTTAGTCTAAATAATCCAATATACAATGCAAGAAGTCTTTATAACTGAACGTTAAGAAGGAGGTGCCATTAACCAGACCTTCATGTTAATTTTTGTGAAGATGCTTCACCCAATGGGTTTTTTTTACATTACTGCCCAGTCAAATTCGCAATATTTGCTATACGTTGCTATAGTTGACTACTTCAAAAATGACGTATTGACGGACAGACTCTCAAGGGCATAATGTCAAAATTATGAAGCAACTTCAACTATCTAAATCTCTCTAAGAACAAACTTCAAAGCTTGATACTATTCTCCAAGGGGCGTGGAAGAAATACAAAACCCGGCGGGACTTGCTTATCTCGTTTCCGCCAAGTAAATTATCTCCTCTTTTCATTTCTACAAATCCGAAGACAGTCTCGTTTTGGATGCTTCTAAGATAGTTTCGTCTCAGCTCTTCTCTTGTTCTCTATTTCACCAGACAATGCAGACACCATGTCAAGCCATAGTAGTTGAAGGTAGTTCGTTAGCTGGAACTACTATTCACTATGAAGTCCACTTGCTTAAAGCTTAAACAAAGTGGAAGTGATCATATAAGCTCGAAAGCTACAGAGATTCATATTGAATCGATTTCGTCAAGCAATTATCAACTTTTGAGTTTCCATCCAAAAACCCTCATCAGGGGTCTTTAAAAAAAGCCTTTACGGACCATTTCACTCTCTTCAAAGCCACTAACGAAAACAAATCTTTTAAATGGCGCCCTGGTAGGGATTGAAACAAAAATTCTGTTCTGATATGATGGTAATTAGTCTAAACATACTTGTAGATGGCTTCATAATCCAATTATTTAATATGAATTCTACTTTTCAATAAAACAATAAAAGGAGATAGATTAAAAAACTAAGCTCTAGAGAAACCTTGCAAGGGTCACTTTTGTCATGTTAAAAAAAAGAAGTTCCTTATTGTTCTTCCAACATCTAAGCAACTTCAGCAAACAGATAAAGTTCCTCCATTTAATCACGATCAAAAGACCTTAGATCTGCCCCAAATGAGGCCAACAGCTCCCCACTCACCCCTCATCATTCGGTTTCTCATTAATTTTCCATCACAGTGTTGTTACCGAATAATGATCAATCTCAGATCCTTAAGAAATCCAGAAACGAATGGACAAAAAAAAAGAACAAAAATTACCGCTACCGGTCTTGCAGCATGCCACAAAATCTGCTACAATTACCAGGCGAGACTCTGGCATTGGTATTGTCGAGTTCGTCGAACGTGATCGATGTTAACAATTAAGAGATCGCAACAACTATGATCTGTGTTGTGTATCGCCGATATTGTGCGCGGGTGATTCCTCCATTCAACCTCTCGATCTCGTCCGTCCGTCGCGTCGCATCGACTAGAAAAAAGTATCTATTAAATAATTGGATATAGGATTATGCCCACATTTGGCAATTGATTTCTTTTCTTCTTTTTTGTTGTTGCTGCAATCGTATAGGAGTATGAGAGTTGGATTGGAAGTTAGAAGTCTGCTCTATAAAAGACCGCCTAGAGGTATGTTGCTATTAATTAGCAACTGGTCCTGAGCTTTTTGTTCGATTTCACGAAAAGTACTGGTACTCGTATTGGCACTGGCTCTGGCTGGCTGGCTGGCAAACGCGTCAAGACACAGCATCTGATACTGATGTACGTAATCAGATTAAAGTCATATCATGTGGAGTTCTTTGGTTTAGCAGTCTTTAAGCCTCACTACCTACTCAACAGAACAGAGCCAAGGATGAAAGGAGTCCAACTGCAGCCAGCCAGCGCAGCGTTTTAAAAAAGATCGCTTTTAATTAGACGCCCCCTATCAGGAGTCAGGAATCGCGTGACCGTATTCGGTTCATGGCTAAGAAGGCACAGATACATTGTACACAGACTGGCAGCACATAAACCAGAAGCTAACCGTCTTTGAGTCCGAAAATGGCGAAGAACTGTTGGAAGCTCTCTTGCAGGTACCACAATTTTTATAACGCGTGGTAATTACAACTGATTAGTTAATTGTCCTACACGCACTCGCATGGGGTCCAAAGTCCGTCCATCGTCTGCCTGTCCGTCCATGGAGGTGCTGATGGTAGATTGCTAATGAATTATAGTAGTATAGTAATAGATTGTTAATTAGCAGAAAGTCCAGCACCAGCTGCTTAAATGGCATCGTTTAAACCACACACATGAACACTTGAGTATCTGAGTATAGACAATGACGTTTAGTGCGGATAATTGAAAAATGGCGTTCGAATGATTAATGGATTAATACCGATGAAATTCAAGCGCTTTCAACTGACACTTCATATTGACACGATGACAGCAACAAATATTTTCAAAGTCAGGCTAGATGTCACATTTGATTGGCGTTGGAAAATATTAAGAGTGCTGTCAGTTGTGAAGCGCGTGCATGGCACTTTATACCTATACATGACTTTTATTAATAAGCACAAGTCGGGGTTTTTAGCTAATTAAGAAAACAAGATATGAAAGCTTGGTTTTATGAAGCTTTCATTGTAAATAAATAAGAACTGACAGAAAATGTCACGGGTGTGTTACTTAAAAGACGTCCAAATGAGTTGCCTCAAAAAAAAAAATCCAATGTAAATATCGTTTAAGACTTGAAAGTCTAATGGTTGTTGTTGTCCCATGGAGCTAAGAAACTCGAGCAAGTTTTTGAATTTCTTCTAAATGAGTTAATTTGGGAGACAAGTTGAATTTTCAACAGGAGCTTCTTGTTATTCTAAATAAGATTAATTTTTCTAGACGTTCATTTTATCCTTAGTTAGTAAAATTTTCGATGGTAGATGGTAAACAACAACAAAACGGAAACTGAGGAGAAACAAGTTTTGTTGTATTTTAAAATTCAATTAATATCTGATCAGAAATCACGATGGAAAAAAGGTAAACAAAAACTATAAACAATTAATAGAAATGTTTAATAACAATTATGTCTTGTTTATTTTAGATCAACGAGATGGACATTTGAAGAGACAGAGGCTTTTCTCATATTCTACAATGCAAGAAAAAGCGAATTTGCAATTCCGAGGAAGAGATGAGAAGCTTTTAAGCATATCGTCGAAGACCTTATCTCTACCGGCTTTGTAAGTATTTTGTGTTCCGCCAAATTCAAACTTATTTCAGGACTCTGGAAAAACCCCACAAAATTGCGAGGTCAAAATGCACATGCTGCTAAGGGCGTATAAATGCGCAAAGGATAACGCTGGGGCAACTGGTGCATCACCATGCTTACCACGCTTTTATATGGAGATGGAGTAGATTTTTGGTGTAGCCCTCACACCAAAAGTGAATCCTATTCTGTAGGCGCCGTAACAATGGATTTTGTAAGTAAATATAATTTAAAATACCTTTCTTTGTACAGTTTTAACAATTTATGTTTTGTTTTCAGGAATCAGATTTCAGTCGATCTCTCTGGGTACGCCCTCAGCAGCCAGTGCATTTTTAGTTGCACTAACACATACAGTTACATCCAATGATTTAGCATCCACTTCGGATGTACAAATAATGCCGTCCTCTTCCATGGATTCTTCTTCTTCTTCTGCTGTGAAACCAGAACCGAAAATTAAATCAAAGAAAAAAATGACAAAGTCGGAATATTTCAAAGTTAAGGTTGACCAGCGGGAGCGGGAAATGGAAGCAGCAGACGAGAGATTCAAGAAACGCCAGGAGCTTAAACTAAAAGCTATGCATGAAAAACAGAGGAGATTTGAAGAAAAGAAAAAAATGTTCGACAATTTATTTAATAAATAAAAAAAAGATGGACTTGAATTACAGTTTTATTTTTTAAATTATATTCAATTGTACAAGTTCGTTGAACAGTCTATCCCGTCGATTTCCAGGTAAATTAGGTTCATTGTTGCTGCTAGGTTCTAACACATTGAGTTGCTTCTTCATCTGGTGTGCTGGTTGCGAAATAATATCACGCATCAAAAATGTGAGTAAATATAGATAAAAATTCATTTATTGAATTTAAAATTATCATTTAATTATTTATCTTACTTTTTTTTAACCAGGCAATCAACAAAAACCGTAAATACAAAACCATCGCAATTTGAAATGTTGATTCAATACCTAGAAAAACACCGTGACTCAAGCGAAGACTATTTAAAAAACTCAGAAGCACGGCAAAAGTCCAACCAAATGTGGACAAAATTGGCAGAAAACCTCAACGCTGAAGGTCCACCACAACGAGATGTAAAGGGATGGAAGAAGGTAAGAACTTCTAAGGCAACCAATAGGTCAATGTTCAATGTTTTTCTTCTAGGTTTGGTCGGATTTTAAAAACAACGTGAAAGGAAAATTAAGGACAAACAAATTACATCTATCTGGAACTGGTGGCGGACAATCGAAGCAAAAACTTCTCACTCCACTAGAAAGTAAGGTAGCCGAAATCCTTGATCTTACAACAGCAGTCGAGGGAATTATTTAATGTTGCTTGCTTTGGGGTTTCTACAATTACTTCACATCAAGATGATATAGAAATTCTTGACATCCAACATGATGGAGACATCTATGGCTCAATGGTTGTGGATATAGAAAACGAAATAAATGAAGAAAATAGTTCCAATCTCTGCAATACCTCTCAACGAAGAACTCAATCTAAAAAACGGCAAGAAACACTTTTAGAAAGGCAAGTGGAAAATCAAATTGTACCTATTCCAAAATAATTCAAATGATTTTTTGAAGAACATCAATGAAAATTTAAATGGAATTTTAAAATATACAAAAAGACAAAACGAAACCAGCGAAAAGATGTACAAGTTAAAAAAAAACAAAAACTCGAACTCGAACTTAAGAAAGAAATTTTCGAATTTAAAAAAAGCAATATAGAAAAAACTAAAATACGAATTGCGAAGTTGGAGGCTAAGAACGAAATTATAAAACTCCGCCAAAGAATGTAGTGTAGTGCCTATGCACATATTGTGATTTAAAATTCATTTTTTTATTTATTTAATTTTATTACCAATTATCCTATTTTAAAATGTGTTACCTAATTTTCATTTCCAAAGACTGAATTAATTTTTATGTTTTATTAATTTATTTATTTATATTTTATTTAACATTACTGAAATAAAAAGATATGCATATCTTTTAATTGTTGAACAAATCATTTTTTATATTTTCTTTTGTTCTTTTGGCTAAATTTGAATAGTGTTCGTTTTCAAGCGAATGTTGTTCTAAATTAAAATTATTTACATCGTCCAAATTAACCTCTTGTGCTGGTTCAGGTAGTCGTAACTTGAACTTCAAAAACACAGATTGTGGAGAGCACAGCAGACATTTATAATTCGCGCAACCTTCTCGGGCGAATAGTGAAGCTCTCTTGCTGCCAAAAGGCATCGGAACCTCGCCTTTAAGACACCAAAATTGATAATTGATCTTGAAATTTAATGTTTTTCGTTGAATTTCGATTCCAAAGATCCTTCAGCTGTTGTTCTATATGGTGTCATGATCCAAGGCTCCAAGGGATATCCGGTATCTCCTATGAAAAGTATTGAATAATGTAATATATTTATATTAAATCTATTGTTTAACTTGCCTAATAACCAAGATGACGTGTCTCCATTTTCAAAGCGGCGTTTAAGGAACGCTCTTTCGGCACTGAGGGCCCATATATGGGAATCGTGTGATGCACTACCATATCGTGCATTTACCGACCTTATTACCAAATTATAGTCACAAATCTAGGTAACATACAAATATACGTATGTATATTATAATATTTCCACTATTTTTACTTACCACCATGGCATTAATGCTATGTTTGAGTTTCCTGTTGAAGAAAAGGTGTTCGTTGGTAGATGGACGAATAAGTTGGACATGGGTCCCATCTACAACTCCAAATATTCCTGGAATCCGCGACTTTTCCCAAAAAAATCTTTTTGATTTTCTTTTTTCTTCTTCAGACATCTCAAAATTTATTAAAAGGGGGCACATAACTCTTTCTATTGACCTTAACACATCTGCCATAACCTTGGACATAGTTTCTTGTGCAAGTCCAGCATGCCTATCAGCACCAATTTGATTTTGGTATCCACCTGTAGCCAAAAACTTTAATGTTGCCGATATCTTAATAATATTCGGGACAGAACTCTGTCTTCTGCGAATAGTCAAATCCGAATATATCTTATTAAATAAAAACATAAAAGCAGCTTTCGATAGGCGGTAGTTTCTGACAAAACTGAAAACAAAGTTTTACAATTATGTTGATATATTTATACATATATTGGAACAAGAATATTATCCACATTATGTACCTTTTCTCGCTTAGTTCCATCACGTTGGATTTGTCTATAATAATTCTGCGTTCTATTTGTGATGTTCTTTCTTCATTCTCATCATATTGAAGCCATATAGCGACACTATCCATTTTTTAATTTGATTTTCACCTTTAAAATAATTTATTTTCGTAGACTTTATTTGACTTTTTAATGTGAGCAGCAATTTCTATTGTTTGTTTTGAATAAATATAATTCGAGGCTAAATATTTGTATCACTTAATTGGCATTACTGTGATCCGATTCTACTTTCTTAGGTGGTACCATTTCAAAGTAGAATCGGAAATGACTTTCGAATAGAATTGAAAGAAGAATCGAAATACATACTAGGCCCCCAGGTTTCTCTGTTCAGTGAACTTGTTGACTCTCCTGAATCTTCCTTTTAGTAAGCCAAATGCATTTTTAACCACTATTCTTGTAGAAGAATGAATGAAGTTGAAATTTTGTTACTGATCGGTTAAATTACCATAGTTCTTTAAAGGTACTATATCGAATCAACGAATTACCTATTTGTCTGAATGTTAAGGTGTTACTTATATACCAAACATGAATCTAAAGGTACATACTTCCTTCCTGGCTTCTATTTTTGGTTTTTCTCCAAGGTTTGAGTGTGATGGGAAGAGTCTAAAAACCATAACATGAACTGTAATAGAAAATTTGATATAATACAAGAAAATAAGAAATAAATATAAAAAAAACTTGCCTCAGTATTCGTTTCGTTTTTTATTTTATTATTTCAAAGCAATATTTTGTTTATTTCTCTGACAGGTTTTGACGTTTGATTTGATTTTTTCTCCCTGAAAAGTTTTGACGTTTCAATCCAGGGGAACCAACTTTTAAATATAAAAAGAACATCAGTTTAAAACTAAGGATAGCATTTTATTGCGATTCCGATTACTAAGCTAACCTAAGTTTAACAATAAAACGGGCCTAATAAATGTCTATACTAACTTTACAACAGCTCTGTGAAAAGAGCTTTAAAATGGTCATTAACTTATTTTTTTATTATTTCAAAATACATATTAGGTACTATCTACATATAGGTAGTACATTGTATGTATGTATGTAAGTTCAGTTGTATGTATAATTGTCAGTCAACGCTCGAGATTTGAATTTCGTTATACAAATATCGTAAATACAATCAAACTCCCATTAGCACCGGACCGACAGAACGCGATTTTATATTATACGATACCGTCAGTCAGTTAGTTAAGGTTTTTGAAGTGCATATACCCTGTAACTCAGAAGGTAAAAAATTGTAAGAAAAGGCAAATAATTGGAGTTCTTCAATTGACATTTTAGTTATTTCATTCTATTTTCTTGTCCATTGAATTAATACCAAAAAAAAAAAATTAAAATGCTTTCGATTTCATAAAAAATAAAATAATGTAATAACAAAAAATTAGGACATTTTTTTTTCAATTGATGAGGTTTTCAATATTTTGTCAATTCAAAGAAAAACAAACTTCTCATTCACATTCCCGAATCCGATGCATTGATGCGGTAATTTTGAAGTCCAAATCTATTGCGTCCAACGAAAAGGGATTTCATGTCCGAATCCCCCAACAACTTAACTTCTGCCGCACCGCACCGCTCCGCCTTGCAGTTGCAGCAAATACACTATAGCGAAAAACGTGTAAGAAAATTAACATTATCCGCCTTGAATTAAGCCATCAAGCCATTTATGGTGTTTGCCTACCAAACGGAGCACTCCAAATAACCTTATAGTTGTTGCGGTTAGCTCGCATGCACTAATTCTCGCATTTGTAGAACCAACATTTATTCAACAACTCCGTCCATAAAGATCGCCACCTGATGTCGCTGCAGAGCGCTGCGCTGCTGGCTGGGAATGGGATATTCCAAAGTCCGAAACGCGAACATACCATCGAGTACTCCCGCCTGTGCTGCTGCTGACCATTACTTCCTTGGCACGGCTCGTAGAGAGCCTTAATTTTCACATCAGACTTCGGGTTAATGAAATTCACATTATATACATACATTCGTATGGTACGTGATACGTGTTCCAGAGCGATGTCGACAACGCGACGTCCATCGAGGAGTTTGCCACATGGAGATACCTCGCGCTTGGACTCATTTGTTTCACATGAAATTGGCTTTTATCTCGGCAATTGATGGCTACGAGATAAAATCGTTTTGTGCCAAACAGGCGACAACGATTTTCGAAAGGGACCGCAATGGTTCCGCCTTCCATCGGATGGAGCGGCGCAGCGTTCATTGTAACATCCAAAATTACACACAGAGGTTTCTTATGCAACACAAGGGAGTTGGGCAAGATACTTTACTCGTACTCGTACTTGTTACTCGCAGCTCGTAGGTATAGGGAGTGAGATATATTCCAAAGATGCATTGCCAAACATGGGAATCTGTTCTACAAGTCATAAAACTATCTTTCCGCTGACCGCATCGCATACGTTTGACCATAAAAGTGCCAACAGCCCACAAAACAAAAGAATACCATCTTCGAGTCCATAAAAAATGGTTCCCATATTGATTGTCACCAGGTGCTGGCTAGCGATGGCGTTGCCGTTGGGTGCTGCTCTACTGACTTCTCCTTCGAAAACAAAGAACCCCAGCTATAGACAACCAAAGGATGTTGCTTCCCTATGCTCTGCTGTGATTATGAAAAACGAAAAACCCCGGCGCCGCCGCGGCCGATCCCACGAAGATAATGGCAGCATCCATTTCATGCACAGGTGGACCACTTCCTTACCACATCATATACCGCATTGCAGACTATATGGATCCATATGCTGATGCGATGCCTTCCTTTACAATATAAACCGTTAATAGATGAAGTGATTTTTTTGTGATTTTCCAGCTGGACAATGGCATCGGTGCCGGAGCCAATTGTGAGATTGTAGATTGAGGTTGTTCCAAGTTCCCGCAGTTACCAGTTTTCAGTTCTCAGTTCCCAGTTCCCATTGGGCTTTCTTGAGCGAGATCTTCAATTAGCCGCATCTCTATGGAATATGATTAGCTGCACTGTTTAATGGTTGTGGTTTTTTTTTTCGCCTCGTATGTTTTAAGCCATTTAGAGATCTTAGAGATTACTTTTTTGGTTTGTGGTTTATAATTACTCATTAGCCACAGAGATTCGAGTTCACATATTATAGATGTCTTTCGATTCAAATGACGTGTCCATGGAACCGAGTTCCGACTTGGCTGTAAGGCTGACTGTAACCATTTTTAGGCACAGTGATTGCTTTTGATGGGTAAGCGATAGCCAATATTGGTGGGTTAGAAAGAAATCTTCGAGGATTTATGCATTGGGTTATACCTAATTTGGTTATGGCTGCAAAAGACTTCATCAGATTTTATATACATATAAGTATATGTAATAGGTTTTTGCATGCTAAAGATGGAGGACAGTTTGAGATCTTATTGGGAGTTCTTTTAGATAAATCAAAGGTTCAATTGGGAAGCAAGGGAATACATTTGACTGAGATATCTTTGAAAATCTCCTGAATATGTTTTCTGAATAAAGTTAATGTTGCCTGATTTTTCATGGTCCAATTTATTGTTTAGAGATTATTTTATTTGGAAGCAGGAAACTTCAAAAGTGGGCGTGGACAAAATTTAAGACAGTTTGACTTTGATTTATTTTAATTTGACACACAGTTTCAGTAGAAAAATACTCCAATTCTCCATCTTTACTACTCTAAGCCGTCAGCTGTCTACAATTTCCTGTATTTAAGGGATGCCAACACTTTCAACAATTGAAATCTAGTGTAAATGTTGACAAACATAATCCAGTCTTAAGCATCTTAAACGCAAACTTAGATTTAACGGTCGCGATTATCAACAAATTTTTTAGTATCGGGATGTCAAAATCTTTTATGAGTCAATTTCGAATAACTGCCAAAACTCTAAAAATTTTCGAGGGATTGTAACACTGTCAAGTTTTCTTCAGAATTTTCAAAGTAAATCCATTGATGCCGTAACGATCTTAATTTTTTAACTTAATCAATGTTTTAACTGGAGTACCACAAGGTTCAATACTGGTGCCCATACTCTTTTCATAAGGACCAAAACGAGCTCCCATAAGTTGACAAAATTGCATGAGCCAACTTTATGAGTGTTCTTCATTAGCAGGCTCGTAATTCAGATACTTGACGAAAACAATACTTTCTTAAAGCATCCAACACGAGACCGAGATAAGACTTTATAATCTACTATGGGCCTTTTCCAGTTTCGTCGGTATCTTCAGTCGGGTTTTCGGATCTTACAATTTCCACATCAAAAACTACGATTTCTAACCTTTGGAGTGTCATTTAAAAAGAAATACTTTATGGATGTCAAAATATGATTTCTAGGAAATATGCATTGTCAATTTGCATTGAATAACAGCTAAAACTTTGATGATTTAAAAAATGATTGACAAATCTAAATATTGCTTTAGAAAATAGAAAATATTATATTGTCCTTTAAGCACGAAACTGAGATGAGACGAACATGTTTCGTTTTTGACAAAATACATACATAGACACGAAACTTGCTGATTTCTTGTCAAATTTTGTAACATGTCAAAAAGATTCAGCTTGTTAGAAGGCTTAAAGCAACCGCAAGGTTTTGTCTGTAGTGGAATTCTTCAGCTGTCAAAATGTTGCAAAATTAATGTTCCAAGTTTGAAATGAATTAGTTGTCTTTGCTTTAATTTGTGTGCAAAGAATGCAGTCGACTTCCAATCAAATAAATCCACTGGCAATTACAAGAGTCCTGATGACAATCATCAGTTTCAGGATATACAATTGGGTGTCTTTATTGCGTAAAATTCCCTCACTTTGTCCGTTACGCAGTTACGCACTAATCAGCGTACTGCATGTGTAGGTATCTATGAAAAAAGAATAATAACAATTCCTTATCATCTCACTCGTATGTACATTTAGCCAATTAAAATATCAACAGTCAAAATTATTCCACCGAGGCTATCTTGAATGTTGGATTTACAAAACCTACCTAGTTTTCCAAATTTATGGGAAACGCTGTAATCTAAAGCATGCATCTTATATCAGATCCTCGAACCAAATGTAGCAAATCAGATAAATACTCTCAAATACTCGCAAGTACTCGCAAATACACTTAAGTATCAACCGCACCTTCCAAGTTTCAGCAAAAATTCACACCAAAAACACATAAAGCAGTTCACTTTGAGTGCACTTAATTGTCTTCCAAACAAAAACACTCACAAGCCTGATCTATAAATTAAATTATCCAATTGTTGCAGATTCGATTGATATCGCTTCTACAATAAGCGAGACCACCATCATGGTTGGTAGCCATAGCCAATAATAATTACTGATCGGCGACAAATGCGAACCAATTACGGAAATGCAGTGCTTTGTGGCACACTCTCGCTCCTGGCTTCATCATGATCGTCATCATCATCATCATAATCAACACTTTAAGCTGCCTTAAACTGAAGCACGATTTCTTTGGCCTCCAATTGAGCTCCAAGTTTCCAAATCTAAATCTCTGAATGACAGCCCCGTTGACAATGTGTTTTGACGGTGATGGCTGCATTTCACCAAATACGCGCGATAATCACTTCGATTAGACCCAAGTGATGGAGGTGACATTATTAAGCTCTTTCTTCTTCTTCTGCTTCGGCTTCTGTTTCCTTGGCTTCTTGCTGTGATCCCCAGCTGTCACTGTCACTTTTGCTTATAACTCTTTGGTTTGATGCAACTCTATATGAATGCAACTTGCACCCGAAAATGGTAACATCAGGAGGGGAAATAAAATCAAAGTATCTTCGAATGAAAGTAAGCTCTTTAAGATGTGCAATGTGCATTCCCGCATCCATCAAATATGGTTATAATATCTCGTTAGCTATCGAGATATTACGAGTATATAGAGTCAGTTTTTGGATTGTCATGCAGCGACTGTTTGACAGTTGGAGCTTAATTTTTATTGGTATAAATTAGGAGTGTGCCTTATAGATTTTGCTGTGTCTTTGTTTCAGTGTGGCAAGCAAATACCATGAGCTTTTTTGAGACAACAGAAGATTAAAAACACTCGCAATGTCAGTTGATGTGAAGTCTTCTTTTGTCAAAAATCATTTTGAACAGAGAATGCTAAAGTTCCATTGATCAATTTTGGAGATGGGCTATGAACTTGGTGTGCAAAGCTGTCTACAATTTTCCTAGAGATGAGAACAACCTAATGGAATTATTAATCTACATGGGAATGGGATGATCCAAGTGTCAACAACAACTACAAGCTATCTCATTTTCTGTTACTGGAAATGCGTTTTTAGTTCTCCTCAAATTTTCCCAAGCTTCTCTTGCCCTAAGATCTTCTGCCATTTTGAGAGAAAAAGTATTCATATCCATGTTCCTAGATTTTTTGACATTGACAGTTAAGTCATTGGTATGTTGGAAAAGTGAAAAAGTTGTCAAAAATGACAAATTCAAAAACATAATGCTTGCATAGAAATAGCCCGAAATTTTTTGTAATAGTTATAAAATGTAAAAAAAAAGTTTGCAGCAAGAATTTTCGAAAATTTAACATTTTTTCTGTTGATTTTTTTTAAGTCCAATACATAAAAAGAAACTTAAAACATTCAGGTATAAAAATGCATAACATCACGTTGCCATTGCCACACGCGCCGAATTATGACCGAAGATCAACGAGTACCCACAACACACGTTAATGCCGCAGATTTAATCAAATTAAAATTTTTAATCGCCGGCCATCATCGCAGCACACAAGGACCACGACGACGACGACGGACGCACGAAGACGAAAGCGTAAGAGCAGCTTTATAGACATTTTTTTTGAATAATCCCTCTTTGGTTAAAAGTGCGTAGGCGATTGAAGGCTATTAGAGGTGGCATCGGGGCATCGGAGTTCCGAGGAGAAGCCTCAATACTGATGGAGATGGAGATTATTGAGCTTGGGTCGTTTTATTTTGGAGTTTTTGATGCGTGCTGTGATTTTTTTAAATTGTACATTGCACGTCACTCGAATAAGGCCTACATACGTTTCTTATGACCGATTTAGGGAAACATGACTCTTAAAAATGTCTTCAATTCAACTTCTTACAATCCTGCATTAGGTCATTAAATTGTTGGAATATCCAAGCAAAGGTGATAAAATATTTTTTTAATTTTGAAAATGCCCGTTTCCGCAAAGGTTTTTGTTTATTTCGGTTCAATTTTATATAAAGGGTACAACTCCAATTCGACTATTTTATAAAATAAGATAATTTTTTCATAGATTATGAAACTAAAAGTCTTAACCATATCCTGGCTGTGAAGGTTAAACATTCTTACATAATTATCAACTGCTCCAAACGACTTGTTCCCTTGCGAAATGTATTATAATTTAGACAAACTCTGACCGTTGACAGCTGCTTTATTGTAGAACTTAATTTGTCTATTTTGATAAATCACAAAAACGTAAAGTGTTCAGAAAAACGGTTATACGACTGCCAAAATTGTTCTTCCGATAGGATTTTCGAAGTGTGTTGGATAAATGATCAGACAACAATTTTTGGACATTGAAATGTAAGATTTGACGAAAAATTTAGTCCAAAAAAACAATATTCTACGTAGACCAACTTGCGTCTTAACTTCGTCATGTATCCATTATCCGTACAAAATTCAAATGACCAAGTAACTGATGGTAAGCGAAAATTATACAAAAAATTGTGTTAGCTGAAAAGACAGTTGCCCAAAGCTTTGTCGAAAAACCATTTTTATGGATTAAGTGGATTAGGTTTATTGCTTGACCCATTGATTGAGCAAGTCAAAGAACAAATTTGTAGAATTTAAAACGATACCAATTTACATAAGATGAAGATCCCAAAGCAAAAGTCACTTTTAATTAGTGTTGGTTTCGTTTTTCAAGAACGAAGTTGGTCGAGCCATCATCGTTTTAACAGGGCCCATATAGTCCTTATCAGATAAATCGTTGATGTAAAATCCAAATTTAATGACTTAACCCAATTTTATACGTTTTTCAAGTTTTTAAACCATTTTCACAAAAATTAGTCGCAAAATTTAGTGTCCTCATACTTGTGATTGGCAATGTATAGCTAAAGAGATTTGAATGATGAAAATTTGTATTTAAATTTAATATGAGGCAGGACTTGAGTTGGTCTCAAAGAATGGCTTATTTAGATTTCTCAACACGTTCTTCTTCTGGACATCTGTGTTTCAAATCATGTTTGTGGATGGATGTTCATTCAATCAAGGTGTCTCGAAATCATTTTGATTCTTGGAAATATGTACATAAGTTCATTATGATATTAAATTGAAAACAAAATAAATTGTTATTATTTTTTGCATTCACAAAGATAATCCATCATCAGACAATTGGGAAATTTAATATATGCATCTGTACATACATATGTATATGTTTGTACCTAATTGTCAAAAAAACAACAAAGTGATTGTCACAAGTTGCAAGTTTAAGTGTATCGGATTGTCTTCTAAATTTACGTCCTGACTTATTAAGTTACTAAAGTCAAGAAACTTTCATAAGGTTAAAAAATTAATTCAAATTTATTTTCAAAATAATCACAGAGATAAGGAACACGAGCAAATTTATTTAGAAAAACTAAAATTATTTTGTACACTTCAAGACATTAAAAAAATAGGTTGTTAAAAAATTATTTTTTTTTTTATATTTTTGCAGATATCAATCATTGCACTTTAAAGTTTTTAAATATTAATTCTAAAATTAAGATTAAACTTTTGCATTTTTTTTTGTTTAAGTAAAAGTTAAGCGAACTTAAACAATTTTTTTGAAATTAAAAATGTTAGAATTTTGTCATAACTATAATCTTGGAAACCTTTATTTAAAGAACTAAAAATTAAAAACTATTGTGTAGAGTAACAATTTGGTAAGAATACTTTTTACCGGTAAACTTAAAAATAAGAAGATATAGCTTAAAAATAAATGAAAATTTTGAGCAAAATACTATTTTTTAATCAAATGTGATATTTTTCTTTTTGAAAATCTAAAACTGCTTTTTTTTAAACTATTTTTTTTATTATTTCAGTTTCGTTTCAATTTTTTAATTTTAACAATAAAACAAATTTAGTTTTTTTTTTAAATAAATACTATTATAATACTTTGGGTGTATGCTTTCGAAATAAAATACAAAAAGAGGCTGGGTGCGACCCACACTGACACTCGTAACTTCCAATTTCGATTTATTGTATTACAATGCATTATGTTAAAAATAAAATACATTTGAAGTTAATATCATTAATTGTTGTGATGTTCTTAAAGACGAAAAACAATTTTTGTCGCTTTTCTGTACATTTCAGTTTTAGTTTTTTATTTTTCGTTAAAAAACTTTAAATTAGATATTTGTCAAAATTTTAGCTTATATTAATAATTATATTCTGTATAAGTTTGAAGCAAATATCGGTGCTCATTCTCGAGATATTCAAGTAAAAAAACCGTTTTAACCAACTTTTCTTAGATTTTTTTTTTTCTTACAAAAAATAAAAAAAGTATTATTTTTTGTAAGAAAAACTGTTAATTGAATTTTTCG
Source organism: Scaeva pyrastri (assembly GCA_905146935.1). Classification (NCBI taxonomy): domain Eukaryota; kingdom Metazoa; phylum Arthropoda; class Insecta; order Diptera; family Syrphidae; genus Scaeva; species Scaeva pyrastri. The sequence continues at coordinate 53,228,177 of LR989929.1, forward strand.
AAAATTTTACCAGATGTCAAGGATACCATTTTCTATAGTAAAAATTTGTTTCGAAGATGATATCATTTTTCCTTCATTGTATAATTGTGTGCCAAATTTTTATTTAAGTTTTTACTTTTTAAAAAAATAACTGCTATTGTGGAAAATAATTCGCTGTATTTTGGAATCAATGAAAAAATATTGTCATTGTGGTAGAAATAAGTTAAAATATTTTTAGAATTACATTTTCTTAAGAATTAATTAGTTATATTTAAAGTATTTAACAAAACAAAAGAAAATTCAATAGGAAATATTAATTCAGCATTAAAATTAAAAGAAAAACTACTCTCTTAAGACATGTTTTTCTTGTAAGCTTTATTTTTGTTTTTAGTAATTAATACTTCCTCGACTCGTCAAATACCAAACATATTTTTTTTTTTGAAAACAACTAAATCCGCTTTATTTTTTACATAGGCTTTTCCACTTTTCCTCTTAACTGATGTTTTTTAAAATACAAGATATATGTACATATAATATGTATTTGCAAAATCTTATCTTTCAAAATTCATAAAACTTCTTTCAACACCTGCATAATAGCATTTAAATGTGCTATAAAATAAAACGTATATAATATAGACTTATTCAAACAATTTCTTAAAATATTGTTAAGCTAAAAAAAATATATAAAACTCGGGATGGTTAATAACTTTTTAGAAAATCCCCTCAGATATTTGCAAATATTAATAAACTTTTGTTTTCAAACGGAAATAAATAATAAACATTATTTCATCAATTTGTCAATGCGGTTGGAATCCCCTAGATTTTTTTTGCAACAAATAAAGCAACAAAAAAAACACAAAGCGATAAGATTAATCAGAAAAACACCTTCCAAGACTGTAAAGTATAAAAGCAGATAGATTTGTAAGATTTAATTCAAAGTTGAATTTTATCTGCCTAGACTCTTAGTCGTACTTCAATCAGATTCAATATGAACACGAAAATTTCCGCCGTTTTACTTATTTTTGGTAATTTAAACATATAATTTTCGAAAACATATATTTATTAACATGCAATTCTATTTTTAGCTATCGCTTTTTTTGTAAGTGTTGCGTCTTGTCCCGGAAATTGTCCTCCACATCGTAATCCAGTGTGTGGTTTTGATGGAATGTGTCTGTACAATTTCAACAACGGATGCGAAATGATCAGATACAATTGCCAGAGGGGAGGATGTATGTTTTTTTAATCATTAGTTTTTTTTTTTTAAACACTACTGTATCAATTGTGATTAATTTTATATAGATTTCCGTAATGCAAGTCCGTATCAGTGTGATTCAGCTAAAAATGGGGGAAATTTGTATATGTACTGCCGGCATATTAACGGATTCTAAACCTTAACTTAAACTTATATTATTTATTTGTGGTAATAAAAATAATTACAAAAGATTAAGCTGTACTAATTTAATATTAGGTATCTTATTTATTAAATTTAAATCATTGTTTACTCAATTTTGAAATGAGAAAATTAATTGAATTCAAATTCTTAAATTTAATAAAAGGCTTTCAAAAATTTATAAGACTCTTGTCCTACTTTGCACTTTTGAAATAAATACATAAATACTTAAAAATGTAGAAAAATAAGAAAAACCTTTTAAAAATAATGTTAAATTAAAGAAACTTCAAATGTGTAAATGTTTTGTAAAAGGTAGTTCTTTTCAGCAATGGGCTAGTTGTAGGAAGTTAGGTAAAATGTTTAAAAATAAATTTTAAACTTTTTCTAAGATCCAAGGCTATAGGTTTTTTGATTTAGAACGTCATATAAAAAGAATTCTACACTATCAAGTTTTAACTCTGCCATGAAATCAAATTTACTATTTTCAAAAAAAGAAAAGTATGTAATGCTAAAAAACGATCGGAGGAAAATCAAACCTTCAGAATAAAGAGGATCTCGTTCAAGTTATACATATATGTATATTCTATGAAACAAACATAACCCAAGTCGTTGTACACGAAAATCCGTTAGAGCCAGTAAGAAACCGAAATCATGATCTTGAAATTCAACGAGTTGATACATTTGGACATTAGCTCTATCAAACATTCGCATATATGTCAATACATTTGAACTATTATACCTTAACAACTTCATGCATTAAGACTCTTAATTTTTGGACCCTTAAACCTTTGACTATCTTATTAAAAAAAAGAGCAAAGTTATACGTCGTCAAGCAAAACAGTAGCAGTATAAGTTGATCTGAATCAGATCTTCAAAATAAAACGATACGGATCATATTATTTTCCCTGATATGATGATGTTATGACTGCCAGTTGTGGTTATTAAAAATTAATTATACTCCAAAAAACAGAGATTTTGACTTATTCCTGACGTGACGCTACGCTCACTACGCAACTTAAGTTTTATGTTTATTTTAAGTTGCTATGCGATAACGATTCAAAATTAATTAAGTTGAGTGAAAAACATATGGTTTCTGGCAATACTCTGGTTTTGACAATTGAGTACAAAAACACTATCACTTGCAAATGCTAAATTTTCCTTTTTCTTTGGTATATAGTAAATCAAGATCATGTAGTGTTGTTGAAATACATGAAAAGTACTGTTCCAGATCTTCATGATAGAAGGTTTTGTGGTAAAATATTGCCTTCTTCTCCTAACTTAACACCGGAACAAATTTCAGAAATTCCCTTAGTTGAATTCACCTTATCTTATCTGCTTTTGTTACTGGGTGCTGTTTAGCCAACGTTCTTTATAAAAATTTAAAATTTTGACCAACTCTCCAGATAAATTTTAATTTGTTGAAAATTATTAAATTTATTTAGTGAGTAAATTTTAACTGACAAACTTTGTTTCAAACCATATGTACTTTGTGGAAAATGGAACTGGAACTGGAAACTTTAAGTTGTTTTAAAAAGCTATTTAGTGATTTGTAAAATTTCATTTAAAATGATTAAATAATGAATTTATGTCAACTGCAGCCCCTTTTTTTTTACCAAATCTAGTCATTTAATTTCAAAAACCATTTAAAAGAAAGGCTTTAATTTTGATTAAGTAATATGGCCAGTATGAGCTAGTTACTAATGCGTTTTCAATTTTCAATCCAGAATTGGAATTAGAAGCAGAATCCTAATTGAACAGTTTTTCTGAATTCTAAAAAATTTGAAGTTTGGTATGACTGTATTGGTAAAGTGTGACATTTGTCAACTACATTATGTTATGTGTATTATTAAATAAGGAACAAGTATTATTAAATATTTTCAATATTATTTTCCTATATTTTTTTGTGTTTTAATTTTAATTTCAAGCAATCACTTATGTATATGACATTTATCAAGTGTGACATTTCTTTGAATGTGTCTGTTTTTGCTTTTTCTTTTTCAGAATTAGAATAAGAACTGTCACTTTTGCCCAATTGAACGCTCCCAGAATGCTTTTTTCTGCTTTCAGATTGCCAATTGCAAACGCCATAATATAGTCTACATAAATCAAAGTTAAATGTCAGTTTCTTCTTTGGTATCGACATCGGAAATTTTAAGTCTTGTCTCTTCAAAGTATAGAAAAATATCAAACATTTGTTTTCTAAATCTCAATACAAACTATAAAATCTTTGTTTTTTTACGTGAAAAAAAAAAATAAAAAAACTAAAAAGGTTAAATTCTGATTTTAACGGAAAATTTAATCTACCTTTGAATATAAACAAAAAAATAAATTCAATTTTGAAATGTAAATATTGGTCAATGTCATTGCAAAGGTATAAAATCGGTCTTTTCCAGTGTCAAAAATTATCTTAATATGGAAACAATAGACATTATATTTTGTTATTGGCCGTCGAGACTTGATCTAAAACATATGTACAGTTTAGTCTTAGTATTTTGTCAAATACTTTAAAAAAAAAAATCGTTAGAAGGCCAATTTATTCGTAAAGTCGAATAAATTTTCGTTTAACCTCCTTTAAAGCTTTTAGCCCGAATCCAACGATCTTACGTGTTTAAAATAGTCTGAAAATGATCTTTAAGATATTGATCAAACTTCGTATCTGTCAAACTGTCGAAAATTATTATAGTTCCAACATTAATCTAGTGCAAAATATTTGACATTATTTTAATTTAAACCTTATAACATTGTGGTTAAAAAACATCTCAGAATAAACTGTTAAATTTTCAATTGGGTTTTATTTGGTAAAATTATTCTACAACAAAAGTTCGATCTTTAGGAGCAATCATATTATCTTGTTGACGTCTTTTATTTGTGTCATAAGTTTAAAGGTAGGTAAATAAATTGACATATTTGCAAAATTTGTAGATCTTTATGATAAGTTGATTGAAAATGCCAATTAGTGATGACTGTTGCGCTGCCGTGCCGGGTGAAAACTCTGTTTATAAGATTTTGCATTCGGAAAATCTTTCCTGTTTTTGAATGAATATTTTATTCTTACTTTCTACAAAACAAACAAATAAAATATTTTCAGAATAACATTTCTCATAAGTCACACCTTGAATGTGAAATCCTGGACTTGGTATAGTCTTAGGAAACTTGCGGACTAAACGAGATTCCATATAGTCACTAGGAAATTAAATTTATTAAAAAATTCCTTCGTCTGGAAACCTACTACTGAATTAAATATTTAAATGCGACAGAAATCCATTTGAATATAAAATTTCTAATATACAAGTTGATACCCAAGACTCCAGTCCTTCCTGCTCCGCGATCTTTAAAGTGTCAGGATTTTGTATTATTGTATCTGAATAATATGTCGGATAATTATATGCGCGTTCTTTGTGGGTAAAATGCAAATCCATCGACTTTATTTACATCGCTAATGACCCATGTCAAATCCGCTGAACCAATAGTCAACAAAACACAACGACACAAGTATTGGCAATTTTCAGCATTCCAACGTCAGCGTCAGCACCGTACCGCTCAGCGCATATTATAGCACGAGTATTCATAGCGATCTTTGGCATATATTTAGCCAACACGCTCCATTGACGTAGACTTTTTTTATCTGACATTCATAGACATGTATGCATGTGTACCAGGTGTGCGAAGGTATATGTGAGTAATGATTCATTTCGTATGCAAATGAAGCCGCCCGCCACCGCCGCCGCAGCCGACGACTGTGTCTACGACAACGACGACGACTATGAATTTACGATGATCAGCGCACCGAGACACAAACCTAAACGTTTTTAAAAACAAATCTTTTCCCACCGCAGCAGCAGCGGAGATCGGAGTAAAAGCAGAGCTTCAGCTTCGGTAGATCAGTTTCTTAAAAGTTGTTCCGAACTTAAGTCGCAAGCAATAATTACGTTTCGCAGTATCTGGGCTATCGGGATCGCGATTCGCGAGCGGACCACAGGGGGCGAGCTGAGCGTGGGTTGATGATTGCAATCATCACAAGATGCCACTATGCCAGAGTTGTTGTTTTGATTGACGCGCAGTGAATAAAGAAATACCTTCAACGTTTCGTTTTCGTGTGGCCAAAGATTGTAAGTAACGTTCGAGCACAGGTTTTTTAGAAGCGATATCAATTTTTTCGGTTTTTAATTAATTACTATACAAAGATAGGTACTCTAAAAAAACTGATGCAGAAAACGACTGCTCGGCGCGGCGGTGCAGCGGCAGGGGTGACGAAGCGGTTCAAGTGGGTGATCTATGTTTGGTAGAATCTTTTTTTATGGACTCTCATGATGGTTCCTATGGAGCGGCAAATCAAAATCGAGACAGATCGATAAAGAAGAGAATAGTTTTGAATGGATCGCGGACTGATGGATTTATAGAGACCACCTGAACGCAGCAGCGCAGACCGCAGAGTGCATTTAGCCATTTCGTGATTTACTTTGGATTGTAATCCCCCATTGGCAATCGTGAAATCTTTGACCTCGTCGTTGTTATTTGATCGAAATTCAATAAATCGGATTAGAAGAGATTTTGCCATCATGTTAAAGACCTTCTGGACTAACATTTGTAAATCTTTTGGATCGCTTTTTTATAGTAAAACGGAAGTTTTATGGAAATAGATGGAATGTTATGATTTTTCTTAATCATCCGTCCCGAATTCTTTCATCATTTCGATCTTAAACTCTTATCATGAGAGCTTATTCAGTCGTCTGATCTACACTGAGGTGAGAATCGAAAACATTTTCAATGATAACTAAGACTTCCGGATAAATGAGCCAAACTAAACCCCACTTTTTGCGAAATATATAATAGAAAAGAATCTAAATGGCTGCCCTGTGGTACTCCGTGTCAACGTCAAATTTATAAGATAACTAGCAGTTAATGAAACAGTTTATTATTATGATGAGATTTTTTAGAATCGTTCACAAAAATTTCAAAAATTAAGTTACATCTTTTCTCGTATCACAAAAGTTTTCTGAAGGAATTATAAGAAAAGGACCGAAATAGCAGCCCTGTGGAACTTCAAACTTAACGTCAAAATATTAAGATTCATAGAAGTTAACGAATGATGCTATGAAATTTAAAGATTTTACAGTAGTTCACACACAAAATTAAGCTTTATAATTTTGGAATAACGCTTTTATTGTTATCACAAGAATATATTTGGTCATCTAGTCACAACTACTTTGAATACTTTAACATTTGTGGTTATTAAAAAAATTAAAAGAAAAGTACCTTAAAGGTAGCCCTGTGGTATCTACTCCAGAGTTTACTCTTACATTCAAAAATCCGCATTCCCTTGTGGTACTCCAGAACTCAAGTCAACAATTTGATTTTCTGAGGAGTTAGTTAAATAGATGCGATGGAACTTTAAGACTTTTCATAATTCGTCATCTTAAATTCCCAAATTGCATTTTGCGAAATTAAAAGGAAAGCCGTATAGTCGCGGGAATTTGAACTTTTTTCCAAACATAAGTCACATTGAATGCAAACTTGCAAACTATTTGCTTACAACGAAAAAAGATTTGGACCTAAATGGCTGCCCTGTGGTACTTCACACTCCAGAGTCGACGACGACAACGCAACTTTAAAATTTTAAGCTACAGCGTAGTAATTTTATTCAAATAGGCTAATCGAACAACAACAATCATATTTGTTGCCTTTCACACACTTTAACACTGATGCAATATCACAGCGCTTTGCCGGACCTCCAGGGTTCAATATTTTGTACCGCCATCCACCACCACCACTACCTGGGCGATTTCATTCCCAATCGCATTACATCGGATATGGCTTCGATTTACACCTCTTTCAGGCGAGTGCTCTTGCCATTTTGGTCTCTTCTCCATTCGACAATTGAATGTTTAACATGTGTACACTCTGTGCTCCATGTTGCTCCGCGCCGCCGCTGTAAGAGACACCACAATGGATATGTACCATCAGAAGGTATGCAATTCGATATGGTCATTGCAAGAAGACGATGATGGCAGCGGCGGCACGGCAGCGGGCGGTGACGCTATGCGACGGCAACCGACACCTTATGCTTTGTACAAAATACGATGATGCAATTGGAAGCCCAGGTGATCGGGCAAATAAGATATCCACAAAAGCTGGGCAAAAAGTCACCATCTTTATATGTACATATATACGAATCGCACTTTGGTCATCAGAAAAGACCATCTCGCGGCAACGACCGACGACGAAGACGGCCGCCGCGGCGGGCGCAGGTCGACATCATAGAGTAGAGATTGCAACTTAACCTAGGGAACGATGCTGCGGCGAAACACTATCCAATCCGAGATACAACATATAAGACCTCCAGAGACAGAGACTACTGCAACCAGCCTGACAAAGAAGTTGTTGAGTAATAGAAGGACGCGCGCAACCGGAAATGTTGAACTGATCTGTTGTGGGCCGATAAGATCTTCCATATTGAATTTCTGGACTGCTGATGCTGGTCCATTCCGATGCGCCCGACTTATATGAAAATCATAAAACAATTGATTGCAGGTTCGATCGAGAGGTCTTACATGAGGAGTTCATGTAGGCGGGGGCTGTCGATTTGTTTTGGCAAAGTCGGTTTCTATTTATGAAGAAATTGAAATGACAGCAGTGAGATGTTATCCAGGATTGTTTTATTTTTTGGTTGCACCCACTGATGTAATGAAGATCAGTGATTAGGAATGTCGTCCATAATCAAAGCTAAAACGAAAAACGGTCTCGAAAAACTGTACTTTTCCACATATTGAGTATATAGTACTTATACACTGTTTACTTTGTTTCTTTAAAAAATATAAAATTCTTCTGCAATATTTGTTCATAAAAATTTGAAACGTCAAATGTGGCACATTAAATGAAACGTCGGCGTCGTCGTTCAACTTGGCTTTCAAGACAGTTGTTAGTGGTGATTTTTCTGTAAGTCCCCAAGGCAAAGTTTATAGAGGATATATTCACGATATCCGGGTGGCCATTTCACAGCTCCAGCCATGTTCACGTAGTTCAGCATCCTGTAAAGATCGAAAGTCGTCGGTCCCCTTTTAAATTCTCTTGGACACTGTCTTAGGTTTTTTGTCGGTAAATTTTTTACTGACGGGCTCGAACCTCTAAGACCGATTATGCCTACCGTCAATGCGTGTTACTTTTATTTACACGCATTTTAGTGGACGCAATTATTCCTCAATTTTTGACTGTATTACAAAAATCAGCGTTCTGTGAGAAATGTTTTTCGTATTTTCAATATTTATATTGAAGAAACGTTTGCAGACATTTCACTACAGGATCTGCTTGATCACACAAGTGACAAAATTTAGAATGATCCAGCCGATGTGCTAGTATCTCTTGATCCAAAAAAATACTAATGTAGTAAGGATGGTGTCCAAATGGGGCTAAGATGGCAGCTCTAGTCATAGTCAGTACCACAAAACAAAATCTGAAAAGCAAAGGTACTGCAGAGGCAGACAATAAAATTAAGCCCTTCGTCTACACGATTATGTCACCACTTGAAAATTATTTTTGAAAAAGAAACTGAGTAATTTGTCGGAAGAAAAAGAATGTGACAAGTCTTCAAATCTTCAATGATCAAAATTAAAACTGCAAAATATTAAGTACATAGGTACATGGTGAACCCACAGACTATCTTATCAATAGGAAACTGCAACAGCTTACCTGATACAAAGTCTTCGTTAAGGTGCTGTTTATGTCAAGCCACTATTAAAAGATTTCAACGACATCGACAAAATGACAAAGCTTCCGGTAGTCGAGAATTACCTAGTTATCTTTTCGAGTATCTATACTTTGTATGCGTGGATTCGAATATTTGAATGTCTGCTCCATGTATCATATAAACTTCCTGTTAAAGAATGGAAAACCAACAAGACAAAAGAAATCATTGTGAAAATAAAATAAAATACGGATTCAAAAGGAATTCAAGGAAAAAATTGGACTGATTGTGGACAACCTTAAACCTTTTTTTTTTTGAACATAGTAGACTAGCTGACCCGGCGAACTTCGTACGGCTTAACAGTCAATGAATGTCCTGTTACCTTTTAGCTGAACTAATTTAGGCTTTGATGAACGTAATACAATGATACAAAATATATTAATATAGATAAAAACATAAAAGTATTTTATTATGATGAATGATGATGAAAACATACAGAATGAGAATAAAAATTTAAAAAAATAATAATAATTAAGTACTTACTTCAAACTTATGTCAAAAAAAAAAAATATTGAAAACTATGTTGTGCGGATTGGGATACACTCGGATTAATTCATTAATGGGATTTTCATCCAAGAACCTTGTGGTAAACGAACATTCTTTGTTTTTTGGTCAGGTGCAAGAACAAATAAAGCGGATGGTTTGCCGACACGTGAGCAGAGCATGCCACGTTTAATTGACCATGAGAAAAACATGCATTTTCTAGATTGAGGCCACTTATAGTCAAGGATTGGGCCTGTGAATTCGTTTAAACTCAAAGGGCATATCCGTTAGGATCATCGGATTCTTTGGAATAATAACTTCTTCATCTTTAAATTTCCTTTAAGTATCGACGCATGAATCACATTGCTCATCAGTTTTTTTATCACCAAACGCGTTCCATTGCACAGTTTTCTTCTATTTCACTTAACCATTTAGTATTTTTGTGGTTAGCAATGATATCCGGGAATACTTTGTTGATAAGCTCGTCTTTTGATGAGACGAAATTGCAAAAAATTTGGAGTAAATGAAATCAAACCGCTCGATTTGTCAACAAAAACACGGCCATAACCGATAGTCAGCAATTGCTTCGAGAAATCATCAGCAAATAGATCGTTCAACAATGCAACTCTCAACTCTGCAACTCTTTACAGACAGTTGAAGTTGCTTTACATATCGCCACAGGCCCTTCTTTGCTATCCATACTAACGCGGCGCTCTTCTCGTGCAATTTCTCGTTCTTCATCAGATAATTGACTCGCGATATTCCCTTGCCTAATTGCATTACGGCTCCGCTTTTTATAGACACCCTATAAAAAGACATTTACACTTTTGTTAACATGTAGAATAAATCTTAGGTATTATTTTCGGAAATTAAATAATTTACACAAATTAATGTCTAAAACAAACAAATATAATGTCGTTTTCAATTGGAAATCCGGAATGAGAAGTAGAAGCAGAATCCCAATTGAACACTTTTTGTGAATTCTGAAAAATTTGAAGTTTGGTGTGACTGTATTGGTAGTTTTGCAATCTTGGCTTTTTGGAAAACTCCAACAATAGAAAATTAACTGCATCACTTGCATCGTCATCACTTGATGAAGAAGATGAGGAAGACTACTCCAACAATGTTTCTAACAAATTAGGAACAATTGCTAAGATATTGTCAATATTATTATCCATTTTTGTATAGTTTAGTTTTAATTTCAAGCAATCACTTCACAGTTCGCACAATTTGTTAATTCAAAAATATGACATTTGTCAAGTGTGACATGTAAAATCTTTGAATGTGTGAGTGATTCTGTTTTTGCTTCTGACTTCAAATCCAGAAGAGAAATCTCTTCTTTTTCAGAATTAGAACTGTCACTTTTGCCCAATTAAACACTTTGAGAATGCTTTTTTCTGATTCCAGATTGCCAATTGAAAACGACATAAGAATACCTGAACTTTCGAGACATTTAAAAAAAAAAAATTTCTGAACGCACACATGAATAGTTGTTACAGTATTTCACAGGATTGGACAACAACGAATCAATAACCATGAAAATTGGTTCAGCAGATCTAGAGTGTAGATCTAAGCGTTGTTGACTTATCAACTTTATCAAAATATTGAATTTTTCTTTCGATTCTCCCGAAGAATAAAACTTTAGGTGAAACCAAAGTGAAATTTTCAAAAAAAATTGAGAAAAATTCACCCACGATCAATTTCTTAACCGATGTCGAAACATTTTGGGGTCAAGTAAGTGTTTCAAGTAAATGAGTGATCATATTAAATTGAATTCAATTGATTTTTTTCTAAATTGCAGAATTTATCCCTCACTCTTAGAGAGACTTTTCTTAAGTCTTAACTTAAGTCTTCACTTGAAAAATTTAGCACTATTGATTCGGTAGATTAAACAGCGATTCAGCGATAAGGACGATATTGTTTTAGGTTAGTGGTCATTTGTCTTTCATAGGCGTTTTTCTTTTTAAGCTCAGAGCAGAGAACTGAGTTGTCAAAAAAAGATCTGTGTTTCTTTTTTAGCTCAGACACATCAGAGCGCTCAGTTTGTGTTTCTTTTCTACGAGCTCTAAATAAAATGACCGAGCGAATGGAGTAAAAAGATGAGCGCGACTATGTCACTTTTTTGTTCATGTGGTATGACAGAGACAGACTGCTTTTGGCAGTTCAGTGCTTAAGTGTGTTTTTTAAATATATCGGAGAACTCTGATCAAACTCTGCTCAGAGCATACTCGACGTGCTCAGGCTCTGCTCAGTGCTCTGTTCAGAGCTAAAAAAGAAAAACGCCTCATGTTGTGGCCTTTAAACCTTTCTATGCAAAAAATGCTTATAGATCTATTTTAAAGGTCTAGAATAAGCTTCCAAAAAGCTTTTGAAACTACTAACAATATTTTTTAATTTACTTACAGGTTAATAATTATACAAACAATTTGATTGACTTTAACTGTTCCCTGTAATCAGATGAAGCATTTTCTATCTTCTAAGAGTCAATAATAATTTTCCATCCACTTGCGACATCATACATATTACTTTTGATCTCATGAGATAGCACAAGTGATTGATTTTACTGATATTAGACATTAAAAAACATCCAACAACAACAAATGGAGTCTTCAATATACGACTTATAAGTCTGCTTTGTAAAATCAACCTTTATAACATTCATATACCTGTACGAACGCTTGTATAAAAAAATTCATTTGACCTATGAACTTGATTGTTGATGGTGCCGACCGACCGGGTTAAGATTGATGAAAGAACAACAAAAATCAAATAAAAAAACTTTGGGGACTCCCCCTTTTCGAAGACAATAAGCAAATTAGTTGCAAATTGCTGTTTCTTGTCGTCATTCATCCTGGATGCGTTCTCGTGCATCTTCCTTCTTTTGGAAATGGATGCGGCTTATATCTTATAACGTTATACATTCGAGTATGTGATGTGTATGTTCGTCGCTATAAACAAAAAAATCATAATAACCAACAACAACAAATAAGGAAGCAAAGTACAAAACCTATCGCGAGACTCCCCCATCAGTATCAAGTCGAAAAGCCACAAGGGAAAGACAGCCATCGCATCCCGCCCGAGCCGCGAAATTGTATCTTTTATGTTTAATTTTTTTTTTTCGGCTTCGATATATAAATTTGTGAATCGCTGCAGGCGAAGGAAGTTGACTCTCCTCATCGCATCGAGATTACAATAATCGGCCGCAGTGATCTTGCCAGCGCTGTTCTGGCTCTGGCTGGCTGGCTGACTGTGACTGACTGCCGGGATGGCTTAAATGGATATATCTCTCTCATTTTTCGAAAAGGACCCACCGCAATGATGAAGCGGCAGGAGATCATATTCGTCAGATAGTCGTCCATCTCTGGTAGACGATATGTAAGCTTCGCGTTCTGCTCACATTCATATACCCAAAGATTCCCATTCCCGCTCCATGGACTTGCAAACCCAAAGAGAGTCATAAAACGTCGGATAAACGGGGCGTTCACTCGATGAAAATACGAATTCATGCAATCCGTTGCAGAGATACCTACAAACATTGTTCAGGACTTGAGTGAGACCTAAAATTTCAAAACATTTTCATATTCAAATGCTAAAAGTTTAGGAGAGGGCGGGATATGCCCATCATCGGTACATCGGACCTTACAGGTGGAACGTGGAAGTGGAAGGAAAGCAATAGCGATGGTTTCCTGGTTGTTACCATCTAATGTGGCCTATTAGTCCCAAGTCGATAATAGTGGTTATTGAGACTTTAGACTGTTCGATGCGGTCGCTATACAATGGAGAGCTGGAGATGGAGTCTCAATTAATGACCAATTGAATTTGCGCAGCCAGTAGTTGATCAATAATCATTTAGACGAGGAAATTACTTTGGAAAATAATAGAGATTTTCGGTAAATGATTGGGTTTTCAATGGGGGATCCCATGCCATGGTACATGGGTGGTCAAAACCAACGTTTAGGCAATAAATTGAACCATGTATGATCGTACAGTTTTTGGATGGGTAATTTTGGAAGACTAGCATAGCATAGTTTTCACAATTATGACATAAATTAGCTGTCCGCTAAGGGCTGAATCCGAAAATTATAATTACAAAAAACATCACATCCATAGTACATACATAGTACTTCTTTCTGCATGTGACGCAAACTACACCTTTACATCTGTCGACACGTTAAATGTTTTGCCAGATAATGCTGAGTGAATTGTTAAGGCATGTGTTATTTTACAGAACTTTGAAGATGCTGCAAAGAAAAAAAATATTTTAAAGATATTGAAAAGATTAACACCAAAATAAAATTAACGACTTTGAAAAAAAATACATAATATGTACATATATAATTTTATGTAGGTATTGAGTTTCGGAATCAACTTACATTTTCTGTATCTTGTTTTTTCTTCCTTGAGACAGGACTTTCATTTTTTTTCGCCAAGCTTATTTTAAGAAAATCATTTTTGTCTAGTGACTTTTGGCCTTTGGTTGAATGCTTGAGTCAAGCTTCCAAAGAACTCACTCGCTTGACCGACTTTTCTTTGTCCAAGGTCCTGGTTCAGGAGGTGATACTTAGTCCCACATCTTAAAAATCAATTTAATGTACCCTGATCCTGAGTTGAACTGTTCTTGCTGTCTATGAGCATACTTGAGTTTTTTTTCATGAATTTTTGATTTATTTTCTTGATTTTTTTTAGAGCAGATGAAAAACTTACTTCCATTTTCAAAATTCACACAAAATAAGTTACAAGTTACAACTAATAACCTTTCAGTTGTCGAACGCCCGACCGAATAGAAAATAGATCTACATTTGCTTTGCTCGGACGTTTACGATAATACAATATAAAGCTATAGCATTTCAAATTAACTCATAAGAGTTTCTATTGCAAATGTCAATGACGTTTTAGAATTTTAGATGATTAATTTTTTAGGATAAAAAAAGGTGTGTTCTATAGGCACGTAAGCCAAGATCCTTTTGTACAATTTTTCATGTAGTCAAGGGACAGGACACAGAAGAACGACGAATCTACGTTTTAACAATTCTCGCTACGACTGCAATATTCTCTCGTTTTTCAAAGTAAATTTCCACAAATTTAACGGTGTTCTGGCAATAACTTAACTTTTCAACTGTCAAACCTCTTCATGCAGTTAAAAAACACCCTTTACTTGCCTTACGATTTCTTGTCTGATTTGATTAAAAAAACAACTTTTTAATGCGATAAAATAAAATTGTATTTGATAAAAAAAAAACTTTAATGGCTGAAAATAAGAGGTTGTTCTATTAATTCTATTACTGGCAAAAAAGAATGGATATTTACGTTAACAATACAAAAGAAAAGTATGTAAATAAAAATTCAATAAATCCATCTATCCGTCTGCAAAAGTGCAAACTCGATAGTTTTCTAGTTAAGCGGGCAAATATCCGGCCAGACGTTGCCCTTGATCATCTCCGGCTTTATACGCACAGCACTGCCCTTGACACTGATATTCTTAATGCATCCCTTGTAGAGTGCCTTGGTCTTGAAGCCAGGAACCTTGTGTAAATTAGGATGACCACCCATGAACAGCGGTCTGTTGGTTCGAGTGTTCGTCGAGCCCTCAGTTCCGATTGCAGGCATAGAACTTATAGAGTCCACGGTCAGAGTGATGACGAACTTGGACTTCACGGCGTGCACTGTACGCCATTTGCCGTCGCAGAAGCTCTCGCTGTTGCTGAGAGTATACGTGGCTTCGATGGTGTTCTTCTCGTCAGTCTTCACACTGAACACCAAAGTATCGTTGACCAATTCCAAGATCATCCAAGCATTTCGGCCATGCACTGAAAACAGCAGACCGTTTTGAGTGCGGGGCTTGAAGTCGAAGTTGACACTCATCTCGGAACCCACTGAGAAGTGTTCGAAGAGTTTCACGAAGCCGGGAGTTCTGCCGAAGAAGAAGCCCGACTCTACCTTATCTGAACATGGAATGACGCCGAAATCGGATGGAGGATTTTCCAGTTCCCGCTTGTCAAAGAGTATCTCCTTGATGCAACCCTTGAAAAGCGATCCTTTCACCAGGAGAGTGTTGCTATTTAGGTCATCATCAAACTGACTTGAGATACCTCCAATGTAGACCGGGAAGTTCAGAGCGAAAGGTTTGCCATTCATCTCTTCCATTTCCAGGCTATCTTCCTCCTTATCGTCAACTATAAGGCTCACCTTGCGTGGTTGACGCAGGAATTCCACGGTATGCCATTCGTAGTCGTCATAGATGTTGGTGGTCGTAGACAGATTAGCGACGACCGGGCCAACACGAAGCTGATGATAGATCTTACCCTCGTGCAGGTAGACCGCTGTGAAATCAGTGTGGCGTTTATCGGCTGCGTAGAAGAGCAAACCGCTGTTGAGAGTCGATCGGAATCTCAAGCTTATATCATAGTGCTTGCGCATTTTCACCGGCAGCGAGCCAATCTCGAGACGTTCGTCACGAACTCCTCGGAACCGGTATCCATCGTATTGGTATTCTGCATCAGTGGCTGGGTCAATGGGCAGCATACATGTAGGCGGCTCTATGGGCTCAACTATCGGTGGTGGCCTCTTTGTGGTCGTAGTTGTCGTGGTGGTTGTCGAGGGAGTCGTCACAACGGGCGCCTTTGTGGTTATTGGGGCCTCCGTTGTGGTTGTCGTCGTAGTTGTTGTGGTAGTCGTAGTTGAACTCGTGGTGCTGGTTGAGGTGGACTGGACAGCGATCGGAATAAGTCCTGAATCCGGTGAGATGTAGGACGGGAAGTACAGTTCGACCTTTGAGACGTCATAGTCTACAAGTGTAAAGTGAAAATAGATTTAAGAACCTTGGATTAGAATGCAAGAATGAGTGAATCCCTTACCTAATATATCAGACGGACATCCGTTGATATTTCCAGCTACCTTTTCGGCGCTGTTTCCAAAGTTCAAGACCTCGTCATTCAACGTGGCGTCACTAATGCAACCTGTGAAGTAGGCCAAAGTTGACAGAGCCCCACTGCTTGGTAAGTAGTTATGCGGTAATCCGCCGAAGAATATGTCCCCGTTAATAATGTTCAACGGTGGAGGAACATTAAACATCCTAAATATGGAACAAAATTATAAAATATGTATAAAAACCATCAACTGGGAGTTAACATAAAAGATACTTACTGGTAGTCGTGGACGTCATCGACGGAAAGACGCAGGCGCAAGTTGTCATGAATAACTGTCACACTATGCCATTCACCATCGTTGAAGGTCTTGTCGCTGACGAGTTCCTGGGAGACACTTCTCAATGTCAAAAGCCCATCGTCCAATGTCAAACTGATCGTTGCACTCTGGTTGTGGTTGGTGGCATAGAAAATCACGCCGTCTTTCTGAATCGCCTTGAACTTCAGCTTGATGTTGAAATTGTTGTTCGAAGTCACATTCGCCTTTCGCAGGAAGCCAAATTCGTGTGGGGCAAAGGATAGCGTTGTGGAGTACTTGGCGGGGCAGCCCGGACGCACTCCCGTAGCATTCTGGTTCGATCCGAGGTCGACGTTTATGCCTGATATTATGACATTATCGATGCAACCGTCGAAGTTGCCCTTGACTATCTGTGGATGGGTTCGCTTGTTCGGATGACCACCGAAGAACATCTTCTTCAATATTGGCAGATTGGACTCAGTGTCAACTGGAGTTTGCTCTTGGAAGATCACCTTGTCGTCGACCTTCAATATACCACGGCGTCCTTCACGCTCAGCAACGACACGATGCCACTGATCATCGTTGTACAGATCATTGGTACCCTGCGACACCATATACTCGCCGAGCTTGTACCGGAAGTAAACTGCGCCATCTTCTAACTCGACTGTCATGAAGTGCTGATTGCGACCGTAGAAGAACATCAGACCGTCCTTGGTGTCCTTCGATGCCTTGAAGTTGAATTGCACGCTCGAGCGAGTTCGGAAATTGTATTGGGAGGCTGAAAGCACAACGTAACCATTGCCATTGAATCGGTATCCAGTTGGTGGGGCTTCGGAGCTGATTAACTTGTCACGGGGTGGAATTCCTTCATTGTTGTCTTGTGCATCGACAAAGTTCCACAAGCCTACGAGGTCTTCGCCTATGCGAAGTTCTTCCATTTTTCCGATGAACGAATTCGTTTGGATATCCTCTGGAGCAGTAAAGTCCGATGCTGGGGGATATCCACCCACAAATAGACGACTGTTCCGGTCGACATTGAACACGTTGTTCGATCCCTCCAGTCCAGCTACAGCTGTGTGAAGTTTGACCGATTTATCCTCGAGCTCTTCCCTGACAATCAGTTTGGCATTGCTTCCTACGCGATCAACTATCACTTGATACCAGTTTCCATCGGCAACATATTTGGGATTTGTGATGCGCTCTGGGCCATTACCCAAGTCGAGAGTCAAAACTGGATAGCCATTGATGATCTCTAGAGCCATAAAGTCGTTGTTCTTTGGTCCCGAACCAGTTCCAGTAGCAGCGGCACTCTTGTTGTCATTTCCGAGATACAATAGGAAACCATATTTGCTCTCAGTGTTGAAGTACACGGAAACATTGGACTTAGTTGCCAGCAAGGGAAGAGCCTCTGGAGGTTTCAGCTCAAGAATGGTGCTTGGAGAGAACTCCAAACCCACGGTGATAGCATTAGCCAATTGACGAGCTGTTTCTATTTGGCGTTTCAAGTTGCTAATCTGTTCGCCCAGTTCCTGACCAAGTACTTCGGTTTCGTTTTGCTTTTTGCTTATGTCATTAGCGAGCTCAACGAGCACCGGGACTTGCGACACAACGTTCTCAATTTGTGATTTTGTCTGAGAAATATCCTTAGAAGCAGCATCGATGTCCTTCGATGTGTTGCGAGCTTTTTCAAGGTCTTTCGGGGTCGAATCAGCAACGGGAATAAGACTTTCCAGAGCTTCTTTGGTCACTTCTAGAGCAGATGTGGCTACAGCATTAGAATCGCCCCAGATACCCATCTGGGATTGTGGCAGTTGTTCAATGATTCTAAAATGAAAAAAGGGAGGGTTAAAACCCACATAAAATGAAATATTAGATCAATCTTACGCGTTAATTTCATCGAGTTTCTTCTCAGTCTTAGTGTTGATCTGGGAAATGCTCGCGACAGCCTCAGCAGAACGGTTCAAGTGTGGCTCAAGTTCACTCTGTACCTTTACGAGGGCAGATCTAGCGTTTTGAAGAAGTTCACCGGAATCTTTGTGGGCTCTTCCAGCACGGTCTTCAATTCCATTGCTCTGATAATTGATCTCGTTTTAGTAAAGAAACAACAGAGCTCAAAAAATTTAAAGACTTACCAATTCTGTAGCATTACCAGCTGCGTATCCAGCCTCTCGTGCATAGTCCTTTGCTCTGCCAACTACGTCAAAGATATCCGTATATGCCGTCGAAGCCTTGATAGCTTGCTCAGAGTTGGCGGTAATGTTCGAGTACTGATCGGATAAGGCGTTAGCCTTTAGTTTCAATTCTACGGCTCGTATTTCAGCTTGTTGGACTTCAACTTGAGACTGCCGGAAGTTGTCATCAATCAGAGGAAACAGGTCCTCAATTTTGTTATCGACATTCTTCAATCCATCAAGTACGTCCCTGAGATCCTGCAAATTCTGGTCGATTGAATTCAAGGTGGTATTACTGTCTGCAATGTATTTGGCTGCATCAAGGATATTCTGCTCGGCTTCCTTTTCTTGATCGGCGACAGTATCGAACTTGGAATTATCGAATGACTCCTTGTTCAGAGCGTTAAGTTTTTCAACTTCGTACGATCGATTGAAGGATTCCGTGCTCCAATCGTAAAGGTCCTCCAGCTTGTCATTTACATCGCCAATATCGTGTTTCAGCATTTCCAAGGACTTGTTTTGCATTTTAACCGGTTCAATTAGCCCGTCGATCTCTCCCAAGAGCTCTGTGGTCTTTTCTAGAAGCTTGGTCGATGGTCCCAAATCAATGGTAATTACTGTGATCTTGTCATAAATACGTTCCGCTTCTGCGAGGGCATTTTCGATTTTAGTACTGGCAGCGGTGTCAAAACTCTTTGCTAAATTCTCAACTGTCCGCAGGGCATCCCTTGCCTCCGCTGCGTCCATTTTGGTTTGGTTATACACTACCGTAACGTTGGCCAGCAATAACTGAGAAGTTCCCAGGCTTTCCAGGGCATTGAAACCCGTGTAATTTACACTCTTTCCATAAGTCTTGGCATTGCTCTCCAATTCTTCGATTGTCGAACGAGCCGGATTTAGATTCACACCTTTGGGATCTAGAGCCTCGACCTTGGGACGAATTTTCTCGGCAAGATCGTCGTAGTACAAAAGTTTTTGGCTTGTGAAGAAGGCCAGAGCGACGGACTTGAAGTCATCCACAACTGGTGCTATACGCTTTTGTAGGGCATCGGTAACGTCGAGTAAGGCATGGTGACAGCCATCACATTCAGCACATCCTTCGTCCTTGAGTAGAACCCATCGATATGGACAATGATCACACTTCTCACCGATCACTCCAGGCAGACACTCACACTGTCCTGTTTGTGCATTGCAGCCGAATCCTCGAGAATAGCCACGATTACAGTTGCAAGCTGAAACGTTTAAGGAAACATAAGACTTGTGCAGCCAAATTAAGAGTTCTTAACTTACGTGTGCATCCTTCGGTTGTGTAGTCCCAGAAATCAACTCCGCAGCGGTCACACTGTCTTCCAGTAACACCAGGCTTGCAGGCGCAATTACCGGTGTACGCATCACACTGCGTGCTATTAGAAGCTACTCCACAATCACAAGACCTACATCCCAGACCCGAATCAAAGCCATAATGATCAGGCTTGCACTGGTCACAACGCTCGCCGATCACATTCTCATGACATCTGCATTCCCCGATGAACGGATCACACTCCATTGTGCCGAGCTCCACGCAATCACAGCTCTTACAATCCTTCAATTTGACAGCATCCCCATAGAATCCAGGAGCGCAGAGATTACAAGCCGGACCGGAAGTGTTATTCAAGCAGAGCAGACACTCGCCGGTAATGGTGTCGCAAGAGCCCGGCATGTCAGCATTGATGTTGCCGGAACAATTGCAAGGCTTGCAGTAGTCGTCAAGTTTTTCGGGTTGACCGTAATAACCGGACGCACAGCTCTCACAGCGAGCTCCGGTGTATCCTGGCTTACAGTCACAATGAATCTTCTGGCCAGACTCAGAGATCTCGCAACCAAAAGCGAAGCTAGGAATAAAGTTATTATTTTTTTAAAATAAGATCGATGGTCAAAAGGATAAGAGTGTCCTTACTTGTTGGAATCATACGGCAGGGGACAGGCACAGATCATACAGTCGTGAGGGGAACCAAATGTAGCGTTTCCATAGTATCCTTCAACGCACATCTCACAATGGTCTCCTGTTGTGGAATGTTGACAATTCTATAAGAAAAGACACATGTTAACGTTAAAGACTCCAAACATAAGTCATCACACAATCAGGAATCTAAATTAGCTTCGGTCTTACCTTACAAATACCAGTTGCACAATCACAGCTCTCAGAGTGTCCGTTACAATCACATGGAATACAGTATCCACCGTAAGGACCTTCGGGGTCCCTGTAGTATCCTGGAGCACAGTCCTCACATGAGAGTCCCGAGTAACCCGGTGGACAATAACACTTCTCAACTGGCAGCATTTGATACGAATTGAAGTTCTCCTCATCTTCGTCGGCAAGAGTCAAATAAACATCTGAGAGCAGACTAATGACGGTTTGCTCCCAATAGTTGGCCCTAATGTATATAGTCTTCAAATCACGCAACACCATCATGAAGTCGCCTCGAGTCACTGGCTTGCCATTCATTCTCTGGAAATTACCCTCGACCATTTGAACTCTGTTCTTGAACAGAATGTCATGTGCTGGTTGCTCGTAACTTTGATGGATGAGCACATCATTTTTGCCAATCAAGATCACATCCGGTGCTAGCAGAGCTTTACCGAAAAGACCAGTTGTGTAGTAGAGATTGTAGACCAATTCACCACCGTACGACGAAATGTGGCTGTTTTGGCTTAAGAGATACTCCAAGACTCCAAAGTATAGGAGGTTGTTGTCGTTGTCCTTCGCCGAGAAATCTGCCTGAAGGGTTGTTTCGTTTACAAATATATCCTCAGACGGCACATCCCAAGGCTCCACGTTGATGGTATTGTTTTCAAACCCGATGATACTTAAGACGACATTATTCAAGAGGCTCACGTTGTACAGCCTTAAATAGGCGCTCTCACAGCGTGAACTCTTTCCAAAACAGAAACATGTGGTGCAACCTTCGGGGTTAGATGCCTGCAAGTTGTAAGTGCCATCTTTGCAAAGCTCGCAGCCACGTCCCTCAACGTTCTTCTTACAGAAGCAGTTTCCGTCATTTTTGTCACAAACTTCAAACTCAGTTCCAGGAATGCTACAACTGCAAAGGTCACAGCGTGGAAAACCAAAGTATCCATTGGCACATTGATCACAAGCACGGCCTTCGATATTGTGGCGACACGCACACGATCCGTTATGCAGATCACACTGCATGTTACCGCCATCGACTCCGAGGTAATTACAGTTGCACTCTTCGCACCCAATGATCTGATGGAATCCGTAAGTGTAGGGCATGCACTGGTCACACTTGTCTCCGTTGACATTTGGCGGACAGATACATTCCCCAGTTCTGGCCTCACACATGGCAGTCACGGGACAATCACAGGGCTTGCAATCTGGGAATCCATAAAAGCCAGTTCGACAAGCGGTACACCTGCGTCCAATGACATTCGCCTTACACTGACACTGGCCACCAAATGGATCGCATTCGAAACTTGTCGATCCATCGTAGTCACAGTTACATGGCAGAGCTCCGCCATTGTAATCCGCGGTTAGAGAAAATACAGCCTTTTTGCAGAATTCGCTGGCATTGTACGAGATGTAAAAGTGGTCTTGTCCACAGTTCCGAATGAATTCCTTAGTTTGATCGAATGTTTCCTCCACAAGGAGATCGTCATTGTATTTGGCGATGGGCACGAAGACGATGTAGTCCAACCAGAGGCCTTGAGGTCGATTGTTCTAAAAAGAGGGGAAGGTTTATTTTGAAGACATTTTCAGGAAAAAAAGTATCTTACGGTGATGGTAAACTTGAATTCATCCTCAATGTCAAACCAGACATTATCGCCCATTGGTTGGATTGCACCTCGACATCCCGAACTGGCAGGACAGTGCTTGATGTCGAACTTGCCATCGTAGAACTGCTTGCCTGTTGTCAGAGTGTACAGCACTCTGTACTTGGGATGATACGGTTGGTAGTACTTGACGAGGATCACATAACGACCTGGTTCCAATACTTTCGATCTAAAAGTGAATTCAGTCAGAATTCTGTCATTCAAAAAGATCTGCTATACTCACTCAATAACAATTGTAGAATTCTGCTGATCCAAATGGACAAGGCGGACCTTCTCGTCTAGGGCGGCATATGGCGGTTTATTAGTGGCAACTCGGTCTTCATGATCGGACTCGAATTCTATCTTCTTTGAATCGGGAACCGAACCGAACTTGGGAGTTGAGCACTTTCCATCATGAATAACACACACCGGTGTTGGCATAATGTAGTCAATCGACCAGTCCTCGAGTGGGATAGCCGTGATCGAAATAATGGCAACTCGACCTCCGAAGTCATCAAAATCGGTCTTAAGGAAAGAGATACGAAAACATTAATTGGAACTCTCAGAATCCTCAGGACT
Organism: Scaeva pyrastri; assembly: GCA_905146935.1. Lineage (NCBI taxonomy): Eukaryota > Metazoa > Arthropoda > Insecta > Diptera > Syrphidae > Scaeva > Scaeva pyrastri. The sequence goes on from LR989929.1 coordinate 53,251,491, forward strand.
TCATCAACTTACATAGATGGAAACAGGCAACAGATCAGTGTCGGACATGTAGAATGTTTTCTCGCGGGATTCGTCATCGATAACTGGCTGACGGCAGGACATAGAATACAGGCACGGATACAAAGTTGCAGATCCAAAGTTTTCTTTGTCCGAACCGACAACAAGTTTGATGAAATATGTGTCGGCGAAGTTCTTTTCGGTGATGTAATCAATGACAAAGACATATTTTCCACTATGTGGCACCTCAACGATGTATTTGAGGTCGTTCTGGGTCTGAGAGATGATTGGAATCTCACCAGAGTGATTGATGATAGTCAAATGGTCAGGATCACTGTAGTACTCAGTTGCCTTAGCTGCAACGTCCTTATCTTTGATGACAAACGGAACGAAAGCTGGCTTGAAGCTGGAAAAGAAAATAGAGAACTTAATAGAATCTTGATGTTAAGATCCTGGGATTGGTTACTTACTCTGAAACAGATGCATATTTGTAGTGTCTGCAAAGGTCCATGTTTCCTAACTCACACGGATTATCGATCTTTTGAGTGAGAATTGATGCTTCATAGTATGCAGCTGGAAGCAGTACGAAGTAGTCCTAAATAGAAAACAGCAGCTTAGTAAATTGACAAACAAGAAGAGCCATTCGACTTACCAGCATAACATGTTTGTTGTTCTTCACGGTGATGGTGTACCGGCCGGGATCCAGGACTATTGGAGATGGTTTATTTCCCTTTGCTCCTGAGACTGTGACAAATTGAGGGCTTGTTGTGGGTCTCAGCAAAACTTTCGCACTAAAAACAGAATTGGGATGGTTAAAATAAATCGAGAAGACATTTTAATCAAACAAACTTTTGATCAAGTTCTAAAGGATTGTCCGACTGAATGAGGATGCTTGCCGTGATGTTGTCACTGCCCGGATTTACATATCGAATCACCATACGATACATGGAGGACTTGAAAATGGTGACATCACTGATGACTTCACTTTGGATATCAGAGAAATCAGCATAACCCTTTCCACTGAATCCTGGGAACTCCTGGTCGTCGTATTGGTATCGAACTTGTGCGCCAGCAGGAGTATAGCCATCTTCGTACTCATATTGGAATTGATAGAGGGTCGGAAAGTAGTGAGTTGTCAGAGGTTGTGTGCATGTTCTGCCTGTAATCCTCGGATGACATTTGCACTGACCGCTGTTTTTTTCACAGTCAGAACCCCAAGATCCACCGACATCACAGCCACAGTCCTTGCAACCGAACAAACTTCCACCGAACAGATCGAAAGTTCCGTCTCGACAGTCGTTACATTGTCGTCCTTGGACATGAGGCTTGCACGTACACTGACCAGTCTTGGACGAGCAGGTGTCTAGGCCAGCAATTGTACCATCGATATAACAATCACAAACTTCACACCCGTCGGGGTTGCTTATGTTCAGATTCCAGTACAGTGGCTTGCAGTCATTGCAAATGCGTCCCGAAACACGTTCCTTGCATTTGCAGAGTTCACCAACCGGCACCGATCCGCATCCAGCGAATTTGTCAATAACACCAGCCGGGTCACAGTTGCATTCCTCGCAAATTGGGAAGTTGTAGAAACCTTCTTTGCAAGAGTCACAGAGTTTACCATCGAAATTTGACAAGCATGAGCACTGGCCGTCCAAATTGCAAGTGACACCTTCCGAACCGTGTAAGTCACAGTTGCAAGCTGAGGAAAAAAGAGTAAAGATAAGTATGGTTCCAAAATATATCAAGAGCTTCTCTCTTACGTAAACATTCAGGATAGTTATAGTAACCAGCACTGCAGAGATTACACTGTTTGCCAGCAAAGTTCGACAGACAGTTACATTTGCCAGAGTTATCGCAAGTGATTGCAGTACTACCAGTTGTCGAACAGTTGCAAGGTTGACACTCAGGATAGTTGTAGAATCCAGGAAGACACTGATCACAACGTGGTCCACCAAAACCTTCCCGACAAATACATTTGCCAGAATCCTTATTACAAATCTCCGATTGAGTTCCTTCGATGTCGCAGTCACAATCTGACAAAAAAATTGAAATTATATGATTGTCAATTTGTCAAATGTGTAAATTGATGTCAGTTTGAATTTGACTTACATTTGCATTCAGGATATGAATAGTAGCCATGTTTACAACGCTCGCAGTTGTCTCCTCCAAAGTTGCTCAAACATTTACACTGTCCTGTTTCCATGTCGCAATCATTGCTGATCGAACCGATTCGGTTACATTGGCATGCTGTGAATTTTAATGGTAGACAATTTAATAGAAAATCAAAGTACTTGATGATATAAATTTTGATAATTCAAAGAATTAATTCATTAATTAAAAAGAACATACAAAGACAAACGAATTAAAGGTGCCTTTGGTCCTTTGCCAAAGCGAAACCAGATAATTGATATGATTTATGAACCGAATAATTCATTGTACAGTGAAACCCGCTTAAGAGAAACGGCAAAATGTCACAGGCTTTCTTTCACTTAAGCTGGGTTTTCACTTAAAAGAACACCGCTTGGGATATGAGACAAAAAATGTTCACTTAGGTATGTATGTGAGAAATAAGGAATTTCGCTCGGAAACCAACATTTTTGGAATTAAGGAAGATTTTGACACCGGAAAAGGTCGATTTTATAGCTTGGCATACACTCCAACTCTTTTCAAAAAATTTTCCTATTATTTAGGCTTTTTACAACACTCATAGATCGTTAAAACCTATCCTACTATTTTTGAGATTTAAAAGGTACAATTAACCATTCTTGTAATGTTTTATTGTTTTATAAGAAGTTATTAAACTTATTCAAAAATATTAACTCACTTTTACAATCCGGAAATGAGAAATATCCATCAGCACACTGTTTGCAATGATGTCCGGCAAAATTAATCTTACAAGGACATTCACCATCGACAGCTTCACAATGATAGCCTTCAGTTCCGTTCAAGAAACACTGACATTCTCTGCAATTTGGATAGCCATAGTAGCCATAAGCACAAGTGTCACAATTTGGCGGCTGGAATTCCTGACGACATTCACACCGTCCGGTTTCCTCTTCACAGTTGCCAGTCGAATAAAACTGGTCACATTGACAATCTTTAGAAAAAAAAAACAATAATATTAAATTTAGTAAGACGCTTAAGAACACCCCTTCTCATAAAATTAACTTACGATGACAGACATCCGTTTCGTTCCAATACTTTCCAGATGGACGATAGAATTTAGGCTTGCACTTGTTACAATTTATGCCCTCGGTGTTGTGTTGACAGTTCTTACAAACACCACCTCCATCGTATAATCCGTGGATATCTAATGAGAGTCCCTTTCGATCTACATCCTCGTCATAAACGCACTCGTTCGAATGTCCGTGACAGTTACAAGCTACAATTTAAATTAATCATTATTTTTTCAAAACTTGCATTTGACAGTTACTTACGTTCACAAAAGAACGGACTGGCATTGGTGTTTTGACGCCACTTCTTTTGCTCGAAACCAGGACAACACTTATTACATTGAATACCGCAAGTCCTGTGTTGACATCTGCAGGCCAAAATTCGAACTGGACTTTTGGGATCTAGAACGTCACAAGTGTCAGCGTGACCATTGCACATGCAACGACCTCCAATCGAGATATCCTTGATGGAGTAAAAGTACTGAAGTTGGAGAAAAAAAAACGGGTTAATATCATATTGTCATTCTATCGCTCACTTCAAGATTAGAGGTAAAAACGCACTTAGACAAAAATTCACTTTAACGAAATGTTGCTGAATATTCATCCTAATGTCAATTTTGACATATTATATCATAATAAAAATATTAAAAATGACTCTGTAATTTATCGGAATATTTAGTGTGTTTTTGACTAAGTAGACAATTCAAGTTATGATTAACATTATTTCCGAAATGTCAAAGTACTAAATTAACGCTGATTGTGATCTTGCACTTAAATTAAATGACTCAAAAGCTTAAGTCGAGGCTATACTTACTCTTCTTGTGACAGTAGGATCTTGACGAGCAACCGACATCAAATGTCCCAAAAGATTTTTCGTTCGTAATAATCGAATACGAATATTCGTGGCACGGGTCCATTCTTGAAGCACACTAGAATTAAAATAGTTGTTGGCTGAGGGTCTGTCATTAAGTAACATCACGGGAATCTATAAAGAAAATATGAATTTTTATTATAACTTCTTATGAAATTGAATTCCATACAAACCTCTCCGTTTTCCAGAGGTACAATTTTCGAATATTCAGTTGTACAAACAACATCATCGTCCCTTGTTATCGGTTTGTATGTGTCCTTTCCGAAATAAGTTTCACAATCGTTGGGAGTATCGGAGAAATGTTGCCATGGTGTCCAGGTCTTACCATAATCGCTTGATTTTTCCAAAGTCCATAAACCAGGACGTGGCGAATTACCCATACGAATAAACAGATAAGCTACATGGAATTCCTGAAAGAAGAAAAATGAATATATTTTTTTAGAGCAGTTTTGGAAAGTTATTTTTCTTTTTACTTTTGTCATTAATTTGACATCGAAAAGTAATTATACTTTTGCACTCCATATTGTTCATACATTTCTGTCAAATTGACATTTATAAAAGTGTATTATTTTTTTTGGGACAACGTTCCGCTCGGTTAGCAAATTTGTTGATTAAATTAATCCCACTGAATCAACGAAACACGTATACCTTGACGACATGGACTGGACTGTAATTTTTTTTTGACGTCACTGGCCCTAGTTTTTTTGAGAATGACGTTTCTCAGAAAATCACCATCGTCAATCACATGTGCTATTATTTCGATCAATACCAATTTTTTTTTAGCATGGCTTGGACGACATGTATGTTCCAATAGGACTCGGCGAGGGGCACTACAATAAAAATTCTGCAAGATTATAGGGTCATCTAACGTCATGTAAAGTGGCCACTGGGTTTTCTGAAACCACAAATCCAAAACGGCCTTGAAGTTAAAAGATTCCTCTCAATCTCTTTAATAGCCAAATTAGGAGTTCTTCAGAACAGCCTCTTAGGGCCTATTCTGTTTATCTTTTCTACAAATGATTTGCCTTCAAAAACTTGCAAATTTTTGTTTCTTATAATCCAAATTGATTGTAAAAAAAAAAAATATTATTTTCCCAATTTTGAAAAATCGAGGCTTGACAAATTTAAGAAAGATTTTCTTGGTTTTACTATCGAGAATCCGTTAAAAATTTGAATAATATGAAAATGCTTTTAAAAATTGAGTGGTGGATATAATAAGGTACTTAGCCCCTATAAAATTTTCAAAGTGAAAGAACTTGCTTCAAAATATGACGAAGATTTTTTTTTTGGGATTTTTGATTATTTAACTTTTCTAAAAACTTTTGCGATAAAATTGGCGGTGAAACTTTCATTACAGATGTTACTTTTTGGAGATCCAAAACTTTGTCTCTGAGATTAATAATTCCCGTCCCCAATTCCCATTAGAAAGTCTAAAAAAAAGTTCTAATCAAGAAATTTGGACGCTTTGATTACAAAACAAAAAGATTTTTTGCCGTCTGCTTTCAAAAAGATATGGAACCCCCTTTTTATCTCCTCTCATAAAATCGCCACTTTATATACCATTCTATTTTCGGAAATAGAATTTGTTGTGGTAAGATTCTCACGCTTCATGATTATTTATTTCAGTTTTAAATATTAACGGTCTATCGTGTTCAAGCAACCGCAATTCGAAAAATTTCAAAAATTACCAAACAAAGACCAACATTTACCAATTTTTTTTTTTGTTGATTTTTTGTGTTGCTTATCAATATTTTTTGAACATTTATTTATACAAATCTTCTACAGTTCACAGGCCAATGACATGGACATGAAAGATATGATTCAAGCGTCAAGAGATAAGAATGTACTCTCACATTATGTATGTAGATACCCCGGAAACTCACTGTAAGAATATAAGAACGTGATAAGCGTGCTTAACAATTTTTAAAAATTTAATTTTCATTCTTTGCCATTAAATATTTTATTTTGTGTCACTGTATTGACTTCTTTCGCTCGGTCAAATTATAAATGACTTTGTATCTTTTTCAAGAAATAGATATTTAAATGTGTCTTTAAAAAAAGCCGTGTATGCAGCACACATGTTGCGAGTCGATGCCATGGAGTGCTTCATTCGCTCATAATTGTTTTTCTAATAATTCTTCCATCTGTGAAATGACATAAAATTCTATTTCGGTTTCGGATTCGGATAATGAAACGAATGAGCTGGAAAAAAATTCAAGAAAAAGAAAAAAATGTGTATGACTGTATGTAGAATGTACAATTTGTATCTGTGGTAAGTACTTAACAGCATCTAAGAATTTACTATTGTGTTGGTGGAGTAGGCTTGTTTTTAAAAAAAATTCATGACCTCATTTTTGAATTTTACATACGAGTAAAATCGTTGACAGCAAGTACCCATAACTACATTTGAGATCATTTAAAGTTTTGTCTTATGGTTTTCGGTTTATTTGGATGCAGTTAATGGAAATCTTTATTTTCGCGATAGTGTAATGACATCAGTAATTGATTTTTTTGTTTAGTTTTGCAGGCGTGGGAGTATGCTCAAGTTAACACATTTACCATTGCAATGAAATGATAAGCACACATAATATGGACCGGAAACCGCCCGCCACCAGAAGCTGATGATAATAAAATTGATACAGACATTGTAACTCAACGCGCTAACTTGTATCGCTTTAGCTTTTGGTGAATCAACAGCTTCTGGAATTTTACATTGATTGTGACTTGACTATAATAGCATCTGTATAATTTAGACAAAAAAAACTACTTAAATATACAATTTTACTACACTCTTCAAAGCTATAGATGTGTTTTATTCACTGCTGTATAACTAGTGCAGCATTAAAGTGAATAAAACGCCAGCAATCGAATTGTTGTTGTTTGTCGAAGGAAATTTTGCTGCGCTAGCTATGCAACAGTGAATAAAACAAAACATATGTATTTTTAATGAACAAAGAGAGTTCTTTTATAAACTTTTATGTAGAAAATTTCACGATCTTTAAGTTTTCCATAGCGGAGGAATAAGATGGACTCTGACAACTTACCTTAAACATCTCGACTACGGTGACAATGTTTGCTTGCTTTCCCATAAGATCATGGATCTCCATCAAATGGCAACAAGGTTGGAGGGAGAAGCAGCAATCCTGGGGCTGAAAATCAATACGGGAAAAACAAAGATGTTCAGCCTCGGGAGTTCGCATTCATCCGCTCCGATGAACATTGGTCAACAAGCAGTAGAGAAAGTAGACATCTTCCAATACCTTGGAAGTATCGTCTCTCCTGAAGGGGGAACCGAATTAGACATCGCCAGCCGCATCGGAAAAGCAAAGGATGCGTTCGGGATGTTGTCCAATGTTTGGAGGAACAAATCTTTCAGCTTGAACACAAAGCTACGATTGTTTAAATCTAACGTCGAATCAGTTCTGCTATATGGTTGCAGCACCTGGGAAATAACAACTACAATATCCAGGAAACTGCAAACCTTCATTAATATGTATTCGAAACATCTTACTGGTTTTCTGGCCTAATCGTATATCTAACGAGGTCTTATATAGGCGAACAGGTCAGGAACCCATAGATTCCATTATACGAAGGCGCAAGTGGCAGTGGATTGGACACACGCTTCGAAAAGGTAATGACTAGAACCCACTCATACAAGAAGGAAGAAGAGAAGGTAGACCGAGAAGCACGTGGAGAAGAACAGTCGAGGAGGAATCTGCGAGACTGGGAAAGAGCTGGAGGGAGCTTAAATACATCGCTGGAAACCGCACACGATGGCGCGTAGGAGTAGATGAAGCCCTGTCCCGCTAGGGAACACCAACGGACTTCGTAGGACTGAGGAGTAGGTATAGATGATTTTTTAATAACATTAATCGCTTGAGAGTTATGCTGGAAATACCAATATTGTCGTTAGGAATAACTCATATAACCATAACCCATAGATATACAAAAACTGTCAATGGACTTTTATCAGCATTTCTGAATCCTGATACCAAAACTAATTTAATTGTGCATTTAAATTTATGTCATAAAAGATTTTTGTCAAGATTAACAAGTTCATCCCAAATCAGGGATTGGAATTTGTAAAAAAAATTAGATACCTTCATTTTAAGAAATCATATGAATCTTTATGAAGGGAACTTAGGGGAAACTCTGGGGGCTTGTAAAAAATCGATGAAGAGTATATAACTTTTCCGAAAAGGAAATAAATGCTTTCCTGATGAGTTTCTACTGACCTTAATTATTAGTTAGTTCAAGGCCTAATTAAATTGGACAGTTAAATGACTAAAAAATCAATTAAAGTGTATTATACTTCTTTTGAAATGTTTGGAAAAAAAAACATAAATGCTAATAAGTCAGAAATGATGCCATATGTATATAAAATGAGAATTTTATATATAAGATTTATATGTATAATACAAATTTAATATGATCAAAAAATCTGAGAAACATTAAGAAGTTACATTTTTCCACGAATTTAGGGTTCTGACTTGACCAAAAATAGCTTTTTAACCAATTTTACTACATCCATACCTAATTTTGTATCTTCTAGTTTTTTGTGTTTGAACTACAAATTACAAACTTTAAAAAAATCGTATGCCATTTTATATCAACTGTAAACAGATTACCTACATTCCTTTAAAAAATTAAAATTGGCTAAGATGGGTGGAAAACAGATACCTACCCTTTTGAAACTAACCCCAAGACTTGAAAATCTCCTCTTTTAAAATAAACTAAAATGCTTTCTTTCTATCCAATTGGTAAAATTAATTACTGTCAAAATATTTACAAAAAAAAAAAAATAGAGTAAACTTTCTGTTTAAATTAAATGATTTGCTTTGGAAACAAATATGTACCTACTTATGAACGCATCTTTAAAGTACGAGAATTAATTTTTAAACTCTTAATTGAAACAGTTATTGTGTTTAATAAACACGTCATGAACTGAGTATTTTCAACCAGATATTCAAACATACGAATACATTCAAGATTATTTTAATTTCCTTCATTTAAAAAAAAAAAATGTGTGGATTGTGTTACTTGCTATGTACATTATCCGCATTTTTTTTAATTATTGTCGCTCATAAAAATGATAACATTATGACCTCAGAAGACTTAGCTTGGGCATGAGCTGAGCATCTTTATCGTATACAACGGAAATGAAGACGAAAAAAAATTATGATTACAAAACAATGGATTTCTTATTGAAAGCATGGATTTAACTATGTAAAATATATGAGTTTTTTTTTTTTTTGGAGCAATACCTAATGAAAAATGTGTATTTTTTTTCCATTTCATTTCAAAATTTTGTGTTATGAGAACAGAAGATTTTCACAATGAAATACATTGTGCCGCTTATTCAGCGTTTCTTTTTTTCAAATTTATTCGAAATTTTTCATTATGTCTAAATAGTTTAACTAATCGTTTTCTAAACGTTGTCATCGAATTTTATATCGAAGCATATCAAGTTCAAACAATTTGACTTTTTTTTGTTTAAATGCAACGTTTATGATTGCCTTTTCTCAGATGTTAAACTGATTTTTATTTAAATACAAAAAAATAATCTGAAAGAAATTGCTGCATTTCGATACTGAGGATGTAGTTTTGGGATCATACTGAATTTTTGGCAATATTTTAAAGCTCTATTTCGACAAATCGAATACTCTATTAAAATCAAAAATGTACATTAATTTATCGGGATATAACAAATACATTCCTACATATGTATGTTGTACATACATTATGAATGTATATCAAACAACAACTAGCACATAGCATACTCTACGAATATTTAAGACATGCAAATAAAGTTTTGAAATGTACAAAACTCCGCTTTTCAAAGCGATGCTTCAAGATTATGGTTTTCAAAATTTTATTTTTCAAAATCTTGTAATTTTCAAATCTTCCTAAAATATAAAAACAGATTTTTGAGCTATTTCTATGACAAAAATTATACTTAAAATTTCATCTTTTAACCACAATTATTGACAATTAGTTTGAAATCTTGAATGTCACGTGCTAGCCTTTTATTTTTAAATTAAAACAAGAAATTTAAAACATTACTTGTATGTAGTTTTAATTAATGATTTTTGAACAGTAAAAAAATTTCGCTTTGGATACCTTAAGTAAGAATATTCTTTTAAGCTTCTGTTGCTACACTAAATAAAACACAAAATTATGAGCCGAATACTTTTTAATAAGAAATCAAGTGGCAAAATTTGAACAGCTATCAGAATTTTTATCCGTTCTTGTAATTTTGAATCGGTCTCGTCGAAATCTTTGTAATTGGTCTCGGTCTTGGATCGTTTCATCAATATAGATTAGGTTCTAAATATCACCTCCAAAATTTTAAATCGCTTTTGAATGCTTAGACTTCAGAGAATTTCTAAGATATCGTCAAGTCAAAGCCATCTTATAATAAAAATTTAATAGTTTATGACTTTTAATATGACAAAAAATAAATATACTTTGACATCCATGTTTTTAAATGATACTCCTAACTTATCAAATCGTCCTAAATTATCTATTTCTCATAATAAGAACTTTGTCAAAAATAATAAGATTGACGAAACTGGTATAGGAATCTCGGAAAACTTCTGCCAAAATTGTTCATTCTCGTTTCATAAATTTTGGATATCTAGGATTAAATTACCAAAGATGAGACATTGTTGGTTAAATTTGCGAGTTCTATCACAAACTTCAGTGCCAAACAACACATTCGTCATACACTTTACAACAGCAACCATATGAAATGGAGAATTGCTTGAAATTTCACATCAAGTCAATTAAATCTTTAAATTAATTTCCCACTTAATTTTCTATTCCCTACATAATAATGCGAAATAATTCACAAGTCTATATCACTCCACATGATGACCTCATGCGCTCCGTAAAATTCTAAAAACGAAAAATCTGTATGTCTTCTTATTCCGCGTGTCTAATTCTAAAATATGTAAGTACAAAATTAAAAAAAAAAAACTAAATTCAATCCATAACTCACATGGAACTAATGAAACTGAAAAAAAATACACGGACAACGTGCAAAATTGCCTCGCATTAAAATCGCTAAATGTCGAAATAGGCACATTCCCAATCCAGACAAGCAAAGTGATCCAATAAAAACCATTGAAAAGTATCCGTAAGGTGAAACGTGGTATTAAAAAATACAAAAAAAAAAAACTAAAGGTATCTGGACAAGGAAAAAAAACTCTGCCAAGTAATCAAGAATTGTATACGTCTGTCTACCAAAGCAAAATGGAAACATTTAACAATCAAACAACATAAGAAACAAATCCAGAAAGGTTTTTTTTTTTTAATTTTTTTTAAACCTTTTCATAAGAAGATAGAAGACAACGATCCGGTCAGGGGATCGTCAAGAGCTAGGTACCCAGTGATCGAAGGTATACGGATGGGAAGATTATAATTACTACTACACCACCAAAATCTCTGAGATATGTACATTTTAGCTGAAAGGTATCTTCTGACATCCTTACATTCCGAGACGGTAAGTTGCAGACTCTGATTTAAATGCTTCCAAAGTTTGTCAAAATATAGGAGTAAGAAGTTTTTAGCGGATTCTTATGAAACTTAAATTGATTTAAATACAAAATTAATGTTTAGGTAGTAATTGATGAAGGATAGGGATGAAATTACACTCTTTTCCAACTTTTTGTTTTGCATTTCTTCATTGCACAATAGACAAAAGTTGCACGAGCAAATGGAAGAAAAATTTTTGAATTCGTCAAATGCAAACTACAACATTTTAGAATTAAAAAATATGTATACCAGTTAAGGTTTTTTTTTCGACATTTGTATGAACATTTTTAATTTGGTTTTGGTATGAATGAAAGCAACTTTTTGGAACAGGTAAGCTCAAAATTAAAAGTAAGTTATTATGGCCAAAAATAATAATTAAGTATATAGTACAATTTTGGTACTATCTCAGAATTTTCTTTCTAAATTAAATGTCCAAAATGTGATTTTTTCATGTTTTCTTAACTATGTGAATTAGCGTCACGAATTTAAAGGTACACTAACATTAAAGGCAAGTAGTCTCTATGTTTTTTTTTTAGGTTAAAAAATTCAAGTTCTAAAAAATAGGCTCTACTCTAAAATTTTCGGCAAATTTAAAAAATAATTATTATGGGTGCATATATAGTTTTAATTTCGAAAGCACTTTAATTAACAGTTAAACTTTTACTTACAAAATAAAAATAATTGAATTACAATTTATACCCTAAATGTTATTGTCAATAGAATAATTTTCAAAAATGCAACTTTACCAGTCAAACTATACACTATACTGGCTTCGTTCGTTTTCTTTTATTCTTATTTCTTATTTCAAAATAATTTGAGATAATTGATCAAGTTTAAGGAATTCACATAAGGATTTTATAAAAAAAAAATCATCATCAACTCACCTGTCCGAAATCAATGGTTAAATTAACCTCATTGTACTTCATGCCTCTGGACAATGGAGGACTTTGCCACCATAATTCTGTTCCATCAATTGCATATTCAGGACCATGATATTTTTCAGGATTGTTTGGATCACAAAGATCGCAAACCTGTGAAATTAGAAAAGGAATTATTCATGAGTTTTCAAAAACGTTTAAAAAAAAAAAACATTATAAATCAAAGATTATATATTCAAATATTTTCGTCATTCTTATTTTATAGACAACAATTTTGTTAGAAATTCAAAATTAATCTATGTATGTATGTACATATGAAACTAAATTTTCGAATTTTAATTTTTTTTTTTGAAATTAATTTATGTGATATATTTACTTTGATTTTGATTTAATTTTCCGTATGTGTAAAAAAAGAGCAAATATTTAAAGAAAATTATTGAATTTTCAAGAGATTTTTTTTTATCAAAATATTAAAATATTAAATATTAAAAAAAATACTGAACTTTACTGTTTAATTCAGAGAAAAAACTGCCTTCTTTAACTTCTGGTATTTTCTTATTTTACGCTGAATTGTTTATCAATCAAAAAGAAAAAAAACTCACAAGAATTTAACACCTTAGTGTAAGATGTTTGCCTAGAAAACCTTAACTGAACATAATTAACCTTGACTACGTTGGCCACGTTCGTTGGTTTGTTCTTATCGTCTAATTTAGGAATCATGTAAAAATTGGCAAAAATAGAATTTAAAATCCAATCGATCTTTAAAATTATATTTCTACATTCTATATTAATGAATAACATTAATTATTGTAGTTAGATAAACGGATCGTATAGAGAGGGAAATATCCTTATTTTCTGAGATTCGAAAAACTTGAGTTAAATCAACACATTCTTAGAAGTTAAAACTGGCTTTCGAAACAGATTTGTTTAATGAATGCATCCCCAAAGTTTGTCAGGTTCTTCACTGAAAGTTACTACAACTATAAAAAGTTTCGAATTATGGCTAATTTCTCGGCAGTTGTTAAATTAATTTAAAGCTTAAATTAGTGAATTTAATTTTAGGACATTTATTATCATCGTAATCAGATTCTCTGTATTTCAATTTAAATTAATTTTTATATTTTTAATAACTAAGAAATTATTCAAATTGAATTATTATTACATTTTTCCATTAATTAACAAAATTCTTGGAAATTAATTTAAAAAAAAAAATATTTTTAATAGGAGTATTTATTATATCAAAGTTGTATTAAAATCATGTTTTTTCAAACTCGTTATTGGCCATTTTACAATAAAATGAAATGCTATTATTTTTAAGAAGAAAATCCAACAAAAAACACTTTTTAAACTCAAATTAAAGTTATATCTCAAAATACGATCTAAATTGGATTCCTAAAGCATGAGAAATGTGTCCAAATCTAAATTTATCCTTAACTGAACTTTATCAAAAAATTGTCCGTAAAAGTTCTAAATGTACAATTCGGAATTTAAAAAAAATATGTAACTCTTTTATATTTTATTCATTTTGGATTTTAATTGTATTTTACTTTTTACTTTGAATTAATTAATTCCTATCATAATTTAGTAACTATTTCCAAAATTTCACTAGAAAATATTTTTGTATGTTACTTTAAAATTGAGTTCTTGAAACTTTATGAAAAGAGCCAAAGACCAATCATGACTTTGTTATATTATAAATAAGGTGATTTTTTGCAAGTCTAAGATAATTTTGGGAATATGTTAAAATTATCATTTTTCTAATAGTCTAATAACATTAGATTAAACAATTCTTACAAATCCGACTTTCGTTGAAGTGCTTAGGAAATGCATCCTTAAAAATTCCTTAATAATCCAATATCTTCATTTTTCCAAAAAACAATACAATTTTTAGATAATTTTACTCTTAAAATTTTATTCTTAGATAATTTTGTCAAAAATAAAAAATTCTTCCAGGTATTACACAAAATGGTATCATTTTAAAACCTAATTTTTTAATTTTTTTTTAATTCATATTAAATGTTTCTGACAGTCAATTATATAAAAAAAGTATTACAATTTTGAATACATGTGTCGAATTTCATGATCTACAATTGAGAACAATAAGTTTTTCTAAAAAAATCTCTAGTTTTCGAGTAATATAAAAAAAAACTAGTCAAAATAAGGAACTTTTAGGGAAGCGACGGACGGACTTATCAATAAAGATCTTCACCAAAATTCACATTTGTTAGTATTTTTTCGAAGTTAATAGGTATCTATTTGTTTATTTTTTAAATTATAAGTCCTTAAATTTCCTTAAATAGGTAGGTATTTAACTTTTTAAAACAAATGATTTTTAGATAAAAGTTTTTAAACTATTTTTCACCGTGTATTTTCTCTCGTCTCTCTCAGATTTAAGTCAGTCCCGAAAATAGATAAAATCAACAAAAAAAAATCAACTTCTTCACTTTAGATCGCATGTCTCTACCTCCTCTGAATTCTACATAATATATCTAGATACCCTCTAGACGTGGTTATAAATGAAAAGCAAACAAAAATGACTTCATCCACTTAAAGCCGCACAAATATTTAAATTCAACACGCCAACCAAGTGTCTTGAAGTTTGAAGATACGATCACATGTGTGTACTTCTTCAAATTCAACTAAAGTTGCTAAAAAAAAACAATTAAAAAACAATCGAAAACCTACCTGTCCCTGAATTACAGAGTAATCAATATGATCGTTTTCTGTATTGGCACCAACCAGCTTACAATACAGCTCGGGGCCATCAACTCCTTCGCCACAAGTTGCTGTGGCATAGATCTTTCGTCCAGTAGCCAAATTGAAGTATGGCGGGGTCAATTCTGAGTTCACTAACACGATAAGGCAACTTAGTAACACTCCAAGTCCCAGTCCATGGAGGCCCATTGTCGAATGGAGCCTCATTTTTTTGTTGTTGAGAAAATGGACTTAACAACACTTTTTCAGAAATTATTTTTTATTTTCACTTTTTTTCATGGGGATATGTTTTTTTTTATATTCACTTTGATTTTTTTTTTTTAGTTTTCAAATTCACTTTTATTCCCGATCTTTGGGCCAATCCAACTGAACTGGACGGCTCTTTTGACACAACTGAATTTGATTCTACAAAAGTGTTCAGCAGCTCAACCCCAAGACCAAAAGATTCTTATTTTAATCGTTGATTGTGTTGTTGTTGTTGTTGGTTTCACATAACAAACAAAAACAACACACTCACTATCTCTATTCAAAAATCCTAAGAAAAAAGTCCAGACCCAGAGATCCAGAGGAGAGCTATCGCTGCTGGCTGAGTAGCTGGAGCTGCCCATGCGTCAAACAAGACGAGAACGCCCGCAACGAAGACGATAGCAAGCAAAAAAAAAAAATCAGTTCGCTCTTAAGAATTTCAAAGTCAGTCACAAGGGAAGGGAGCTAGCGACGCACGACGTGAACGGTGACAGCGTCGAAGGAATGGGAAACAAATAAAAAAGAAAACCCAGGGAAACCCAACCGAAGCCTCTGAACTGAGCGTCTGAACTCTGGATCTGGAGCCGGCATAAACAGAACAGAACAGCGCCCTGTCATTCCTTCGGCTTCTTCAAACTGGTCCCAGTTCCCAGTTGTGGTTGTCCCACACCCGCTCTGTCTTCTAAAATCAAGAACCGATAACACTCACACCACCCCATAAGGACGGCGACGGAGTATCTGTGTGACCATCGACCACAGTGGCCTACTGATCCAGCTGATTTTTTCGTTTGCTTTTGTTTGTATCTTCTTGTTGGAATGCTGCCTTTGGCTTTGGCGTCATTCTGTGAGATACGAATTTCCTTAGAAGTTGAATTTGAAGTGAACGCTCACCGAGCCGCAAAGAGAGAGGGTGAGAGTGGGAGCTGGAAGATCGAGCGAGAGAGATAGACGCAACTGAAAGAGGTTCGTCTCGATTTATCGTAAAAAAATTCATTCAGTAATTCCAGTTTTTTTTTATTTTATTTCGTGTTGTTTTTTTCTGTTTCTTTTTCTGTTTATTTTGCTTTGTTTTATTTTTTTGATTCCCTTTTGAAATTTATACCACGTTGTGTTTTGTGTCTTTCTTGTGTGTTGTTTTGTTATTGTTATCTGTTGCGTTTATTTGTTTTGATGTGCAGCTCACGACCAGACAACACGACGAACGAAACGATGCAAACGCGACGGGTAAACGATCTCGTAGATACTTTTTTTTATCTTTACGAGTATCTTGGATGGATGATGGTTCGTTGGGATCAGCATAAGATATTCAGATGGATGACTTGAAGATTATTTTTTTTTTTTCACCGAATATGTAAGAGTGGAGGTGGGAAATTTTTGTGCAGCTAGGTCAGATTAAAGGGATGCCATGTGTCATGGATAAGGTAATGTTCAGAGTTTGGCTACACAATGTTCAAAGGGGTGGGACCAATTTAAATAATTTTTTAATTTACATATGTATACTTAAGAATCAATATTTTTATTGCTCATTGACATACAATTATGAAATAAAATGCACGTTTAATTATTGGAAATTTCAAAGTTTTGGCTCGATTTTTAGTTACTTAGCCAAACAACTTTTCAAAAATTAAAAACCTCATGCTTTTGTAAATTTATTTGCCATCGATTATTTTCAAACTGATACTCGTATTATTTGAGCAAAAAAATAAGGACTTAAAGTATGGCTGGCCACGAAACGAGAAAAGTCTTGATGTCATATCGGTCTTGTCTCGTAAAAACTACAAGAGACGAGACGAAACTAAACGATACTACCTTGAAAGCATCCGGGACGAGACGATACTGTGTAGTGTACTGATTCATATTTTGGACCGAATTTTCGTTACAGTTTCAATAAAATAAATTTTTTGATTAATGGTCCAAAGTAACGGGTGATTTTTTAGCTGGTTTGGTTTTGGCAACACTGGTTTTGACAGCTGACGTGTGTTTAGTACCTTGTGTCACTGTCAAACAGCTTCAGTTTGGTTTGCAATTTAACCATGGATCGTCTTACAAATGAACAACGCTTGCAAATTATTGAATTTAACTATCAAAATTCGTGCTCGGTTCGAAATGTTCATCGCGCGCTGCTTCCATTTTATGGTCGGCATTCTCGACCTTCTGAGCAGTCTATTCGGAAGATTGTGACCAAATTTCGCACCAAATTTACTTTGTTGGACATTAAACCACCAACACGTTTACGTACTGTGCGTAGTGAAGAAAATATTGCGGCCGTATCAGCTAGTGTGACAGAAGACCGCGAAATGTCGATTCGGCGCCGTTCCCAGCAGTTAGGCCTTTGTTACAGCACTACGTGAAAAATTTTGCGGAAGGATTTGGGCGTAAAGCCTTTTAAGATACAGCTGGTGCAAGAACTAAAGCCAGGCGACCTACCACAACGCCGAATTTTTGGTGAATGGGCTCTTGGAAAGCTGGCCGAGGATCCGCTTTTTTATCGAAAAATTGTGTTCAGCGATGAGGCTCATTTTAGGTTGAATGGGTACGTAAATAAGCAAAATTGCCGCATTTGGAGTGAAGATCAGCCAGAAGCAATGCAACAGCTACCAATGCATCCCGAAAAAGCCACTGTTTGGTGCGATTTATGGGCCGGCGGCATTATTGGGCCATATTTCTTCAAAGATGATGCGAATCGCAGCGTTACTGTCAATGGTGAACGCTACCGAGCGATGATAACAAACTTTTTTTTGCCCGAAATGGAAGTTCTTGACTTGCATGATATGTGGTTTCAACAAGACGGTGCCACATGCCACACAGCACGCGAAACAATGGCGCAATTGCGAGGCGAGTTTGGTGAACAGTTAATTTCACGTTTCGGGCCGGTCAATTGGCCGCCTAGATCGTGCGATTTGACACCATTAGATTATTTTTTGTGGGGGTATGTCAAGGCTAATGTCTATAGGGACAAGCCCGCTTCGATTGACGCACTGGAAGCCAACATCCATGCATTCATTCGTGAGATACCGGCCGATATGTGTGAAAGAGTATGCCAAAATTCGACTCAGCGGATGGGCTACCTGAGACGCAGCCGCGGTCAACATTTGCATGAAATTATCTTTAAACATTAAATTGCAAGGTTCAAACTATCGATTCAAATAAATATTTCATTCATTTTTTCGAATTCTTTGTGTTTTTTTTTTAAAGTTCTAAACCTCTTAAAAAATCACCCATTACCTATGTACTTACAAAACACGTTATAATTTCAAATATTAAAAAAAAAAACATACTTTCAATTTGAAATTCCACTGATGTAATGGCTTGATGAGAAATTGAGAAATCGTATAAACATAACAAATAACGTTTTAATTTAGGTCGACTTTTTAAGCCTCAGATTATAAGACACAGAATATTACACATTATTATCAAAATAAAAGTAAAATATTTAGAATGAATAAAGGTAGAATCTCGCGTTCGGTTAGTTCGCCGGTAATGGACTTTTACGATCTTAGCCGTGTTTTATTGGTAGTAATAGAATGAAAAGAATGTTTATCCAAACAAATGGTATTTATAATAAATTGGATAATAATTTAAAGAAAATAGTGAACCACGATTATTCAACTGGTATTTAAAGTTGCCGGAAACTTAGTTCCATAGTTTTCGCTCTTCCATATAAGCCAATGAAATTGAACAGGGAGTTGCTATGGTGGTCAACTTTTAGCTGTTGGCTGTAAATCTAACAACATAATCAATATTTTATCAAAATTTTACTAAAAATATAAGTAAGAAAAATTCTAAACCATCTCGGTGCATGAAAACTTCAACTCAACTAGCATTTCCATGCATTTTGCAAATCGACACATCAATTTACATAATACACATTTTTCGAACACACCCCATGCAGAACAGCTTTTTTTGTTTTCAAACTCAAAATGAATATACTTAACTAAAATGTAAAGAAGATAAGCCAGACATTTCTTAAACAAGTGAGATTGTAATTTAAGTAATTTAATTTTTAATTTGACAAATAATGTAGGGATACCAAATTAAGAGAAGTCAAATTAATAGCAAGTTTAAATGTGAATAAAGCGTTTTATTGGTACACGTAATACTATGTGTTAGGGATAGATTACCAATAAAACAAGGCTATTATATGCCAAAAAGTGGGATCCTAGCTCCTAGCTCCTAGCATTCTCCATTCGAAAAAGTAAATTTTGTTTCAAACCTTGAAATATAACTAATCCTCGTTTCCTAAGTTGTTATTAGTTTAAAGTTTAAATCCTCGAAATATGGTTTAATTTTCAAAAAAAAAAATCATTTACTAAAATATTAATCAACAAATGGTTTCTATTTTTAATATTTACAATAATATGTATAAGTCAATTCATTTGTTTGATTTTCAAATTGAAAAAAATACAAAACAGTACCTAAACTTTGTATCAAAATATTTAGATCCATTTTTGATAAATAAAAGATTTATAGTTCTAAAATATATGTAATTTAAACAAATGAGAATTTTTCAAATGTTAAATTTTAAATACATGTCAAAACAAGAACTGCGTTTTGAATTGATAACGCATTCAGTGAAAGTAAAATTAATAAATTTAAATACAAACCACATTATTTACAAATAAGTTAATGAATAACTTTTAAAGTTTGATGTTCAGTTTATTACTTTTGTAAATCAAATGCACTCAATTCAAACACGATTTATCTTATTTCCATTGGAATACATACATATGTAGATAAGGTACCTACATATCCAGCCCTTAGCGCCGAATTATCGTAAGCGACACTTTTGTCAAAAATGGGTTTTTTATAGAAACTACTATTGAGCCATAACAGACAAGTTCTCTTTATTTTTTTCCTCCGAAATAATATCTAAATATTTTAAAATCACAATTAAAAATGTACAATTTGAACTTTCCGGTACATTTTTGGGTACAAATATTTTAAATAAAAAAACCTTCTCCTGTAAAGTTTGATTTTTGTCGCTTACGATAATTTGGCTCTATGTGAAGTAGTTATATCCTCTAATTAATAGAAAGATGTGTAGGATAAGTTATAAATAATCTTAATCCAATATGAATGTAAAAACAGTTTTTTTTTAAGTCAAAGTATAAAAATAATTACATAGAATATTGTTGTCATTTTATTTACTAAACGAGATGAATTTAGAGTTTAAAAATCTTTATCTTTAATACTTTTTCAAGTTATTTTTTATTTGCTTTTTAAAATTTATTTGTATTTCGTTTTTTATTCATTGTTATAAAATTTGTTATACTAAACAAAAGTCGACATATTAAGAAAAAGTAAGTTATTTTTACACAGATAAGAAATTATAGTTTCTTATAAACTATAGTTTCTTATCTGTGCTATAAGTTTATCAGGAGAAATGATTTGTTTACAAAAAATAAGCCATCATTTTATAATTATACTCAATTTGTTTGAAAAAAACCTAAATGATGCTATTTTGACTAAATTGTTCTTAAAAAAGTTAATTTCGTATGAAAGATATTGTTATTTGTGGCAGTAAGAATAAAAAAGTAGATTAAAGTTCTTTAGATTTATTATCTGTAGAAAAATTAAAACAATTTCTAAAGAATCCAATGAAAATAAAAGTATCCTCCGCTGGACATATTTTAAATGATGTTAAAATTATATAATTAGTGATTTTAATGCATAAATAAATACGAAGGATCTTTGTTCTTCACACAAATTGTATCTTACTTTACAGTATCCATTTATGGATTAGCGTTTTCTGAATCTTGTAAAAAGTAATAAATAAAAAATAGAAAACAGCATTAGATAACTAATAATGATTTGAATTTTGAAAAAGAAAATTAAATATTTTTAATTGAAAAACTAATTTTATTCATTCAGATTTATTTTATTTGTTAAATTTCTCTTTATTTATTTAATTCGACAAAGTTTGGTATCACAGCTTTTTTAAATAATTGATTTTTTTTTTAACTTTCTGTTATTATGTTAATTTCTATATCATTTACGAAAACGATGATATAACATTACGGTCATCTTCATTGCAAAGCCCATAATCAGGTGATTTGCAGTATCCAACATCGACAATTCGGAATTCTATAAACAAATTAAAATTTAATTTATTTATCATCATATTATGCTTTAAATGTGGTGTAATGTATTTTCTTACTTTCATCGTTAATGCAATTGTAAAAATCGAAATCACAGGAGTTACTAAAGGCTCTTAAACATACGTCATTTGTGGCACAAATCAGAGTTAGATTCAAGGCACAGACTTCCGAGCACAATTCAAGGGGTAAGCTGAAAGCGAAATCGGCCGTCATCATCACGCACAAACCTAAAATCACAAAAACAAAAATGTTATTTCATTGATATTTATATTTTATCGGTTTCAAAATAAAATACCGGCTAAAAACAAAAACACCAGCACTTTCATTGAATTTGAATTAATTTAATTGATTTTTTATTGGAGAAATACGATTCGAGCTAACCGAGGAGCTATCGAGACGCGAGAATGCGAACTAAAAAACCATCGAAATAAAAGCAACTGGCTTTTATAGAAGTTTGAAACTCTAAGTCTTATGTAGGTATTTCATTATATTGTTTGCTAAGACAATTAACCCAAAGAGAAGAAGAATTTAATTTGAAATAACTGGAATTAATTGAGTAAGTATATAAATAGATAATAATTAAGTGTGAATACGTAAACAGTTCATTTGATTGATTATAAGGCCACAACCATTCTATACGATGAATGAGAAGAGCGAGAACGTATCCGGTTTGGCTTGCTTGAGAATTTATCAAGTGCAACTCACACCTGTCCATGGTTTTTGAAGGAATATTTAATCGAGATGAGGTTTTAAGATCGGCACTTAATACTCAATTCAAGTGTCTATAGAAAAAAATATCCACAATTATAATTATTATTTTGTCTTTCAAATTGAATTTCAAGGTTTCCCCTCACCATTTTTTCGAATGGATACCAATTCATTTCACAGTGTTCAGAAAATAAAATAATTCTAAACATTTTTTAAATATTGTAGCATACTTCAAGAAAAATTGTAGCATACTTTTAGGAAATTGGTTTATTACAATTTTAACACCTAAAATCCAGTTTACATTTTTATGAACGCATTTCACATGCTTTAAATGTTTCGAACTACACTGAAAGAAAAACTACTCGACTATGTACATTGTACAAACATTTAAAAAAAGAATTCTTTAGAAAAGTATAGCAAAAGGGTGAAAAAGTATAAGGAAGTATGAATAAAAAGTATTGTATCATCTAAATAATATAAAATATTGTATTCGAATTATGTATTTTGAGAAATATTCAAATAAGTTTTATCACCTCAGTTTTTATTTTATTGTTCTAATTTATTAGTTTTTAATATTAATAAATTTTTACTGACGTTTGAAAACAGATTTTAGGCCCATCATGTAGTATTCTAAAAACGTCAGACCTGAGCGAGATTCATTTAGCTATGCGAAACTGAAATTTTTGTTTTTGACCAGACTGAGACTATTCTCGCGGGAGGGCATGCACCAGATTCGAAGGTAGTATTTTATTACAACATTTCTTAAAATTAAACAAACAAATTATTATCTTTATTTCCATCTACTAATCTTAATAATATACACTGCCAATCACTAGGATGAGGCCACATATTTTTTTATCGATTTTCGTTCTTTATACCTGCTGGAATTTGTTTAACCCGGAAAATTTAACTACATGAGAGTAGGTACATATTTTCTTAAAACAAAGTGATACAATTATAGGGTTAATTAGAAAAGACCGTTGGAATTTCCCTACATTAATGAATGGGCTACCTAAAAAGGATATAAAAAAGTGCGTCACTAGGATGAGGCCATTGCGAATATTTCGTTGTAGAAGTTCACATCAGCAATTTTTTTGAAAATTTTGGTTGCAATATTTAAGAACGTTTTACAAACAACTCTTTTTATTAAATTTCAATTACAAATGGGTTCTGGAAAGACGTTGACAGTGGCAGAAAGAGGACAAATCGATGCTTTCAAGGAAATGGGACTCTTAAGCCGAGAATTAGCAAGGAAGCTGAACAGAAGTAAGACAGTTGTAAACAACTATCTTGCTGATCCTCAAAACTATGGAAAAAACCAAAAAGGACGCACAGCCCAAGCAACAACATCCCGAGAAAAGCGGTTAATTTTACGTATTGCTTCAAATTCTACTCAATCAGCTACTAAAATAAGGTCCAAAAGCGGAGTATCAGCCAGTATTTCGACAGTCCGAAGGATAATAAGAAAAGATGGTATTATCCAGAGAAGAAAACTCAAAAAGAAACCTGTTCTAAAGCAAGTACACAAGGAGCTGCGAATGAACTTTGCAACAGAACATGTCTCTTGGAGCAGTCAATGGAAACGCGTTGTCTTTTCGGATGAAAAAAAGTTTAACCTTGACGGCCCCGTAACCATCGGGGTTAAGAAAAGAGGAATTAATTTTGGGAAGACATCACAGCCGTACATCAGGTATTATGGTGTGGGGAGCTATCACCTACTATGGCAAAATCGAGTTGGAATTTCTTTCTACAACAATGAACGGAAACAGCTACAAATGCTTTTTGGAACGGTCATTTCCGAAGATGAAAAATATTTTTGGACCTCTGCCTTGGATTTTCCAACAAGACAATGCCCCCATCCACACTTCCAAAGTTGTCAAAAGCTGGATTTTATCAGAAAACGTAGAGCTTTTGCCATGGCCACCCTATTCACCGGACTTGTACATAATCAAAACGTATGGGCATAGCTATCTCGAAAAGTTTATGAAGGCGGTAGACAATTTGAAGACAAGGACTCCTTAATTGAAGCTATCCGTGATGCCTGGGACGAGATTTCACTTGACTATTTAAAAAAAACTTTATGATTCCATTCCAAACCGTCTAATAGAGGTCATATCCTAAAAAGGGGGGTCCATTATTAATGGAGAAAAACTTAATAATTAAATGTTTGAAAACCAAAAACTGTAAACATTTATTTCATTTTTTTGATATTTTATAATATTTTTCATGTGGCCGCATCCAAGTGACGCACTTTTTCATACTGTTTTTATGTAGCTCTTTAATTAATGTAGGGAAATTCCAACAGTCTTTTCTATTAAACTCCTTAATTTTATTACTTTTTTTAAAGAAAATATCTACCTACTCAAATGTAGTAAATTTGTATGGGTACGAAATTTCCAGCAGGTATAAAGAACGAAAATCGATTAAAAAATATGTGGCCTCATCCTAGTGATTGTCAGTGTAAGTTCACTAACGCAACGATATAAAAATGTAATTTTCACATACATATTAACGGATTAATGATTAACCCTAACTTGCGTTAATTCTTCCGAAATGTAATGCTTTAACTTTTAACGAAGCTACTTTGTAGCGCATTAACGATTAACAAAGTTAACTATTTGATTAACGGTGTCCAACTATGATTAAAATCCATTATCAAAAATGTAAACGTCATGTTTATGAAAAAAGGTTTCGGAGTGCATGACCACCTGCATACTTTTTAAAACAGTTTAAATATAAATAAGCACTTTTCCAGTTTCTTCAAAATGTACAAAACAACAGTACCTACATAATGTATATGTACATAAAAATAATAAATTATAAATAGTTTTAATATATTTTTTTAGATTTATTAACGTGCAGAAAAGTTTTTGTATGTTCCTTGCTAACTTTGTTTCAGACGGGGTAAAAATTCCAGTATTTTCAGAAATTCTTAAAAAGTATAAAAAAAAGAAGAAAAATTTATATTTGAGTTTATTTTTGTAGAATTTTTTTGTAAAAATTACCAAATTAATATGTTTTCAAATATTATCAGTTGTCAAAAACGTCATTTTATGTTAAAAGTAATTCTGAAGTTAACATAAATAATTCCTTGTACTTTGTCTGTTTGAATTAATAAACTTTTTTATGCACTTTCATTATAACGTCTTAACGTGAGTGTTTCATTTAAAAAAAATTCTTTATTTAAAAAAATGTCAAAAAGTAGGTCACCAGGTCATATTCGAGAAATAGCGATATTAACCAAGTAAGCAGGGTTATTTTTAAATTTCAATAATGAACACCCTGTATATAGAGAAGCGGAAAAGATCTCTTAATTTATTATTTTTATTGCATAACTATTAATATCAATATCAAATATTTTATAGTTTTTAACTGAAACATAAAAGTGACTAACTTTATGCTTCCTATTTTAAACATTTTATTGGATATTTAAATAATACATAGCTAATTTTTGTGACGAGCAAGTATTAACAACCGAAATTCTAATTTTTGGATCTAAATCAAAAGAATCCAATATCGGTATTCGTTATCGTTAGTAATTCAGAATGATTTATATGAATTAAATGAGAAAACAATAAATTAATAGAATTCAATCCAGTTTTATAGTTAAAAATTATTCCTATGACATTAACATTTTGGAATAGTTTAGTAGAAATTTTATGAACATTCGAACAAATAGTTATGCATAAAATTCCAAAAAATAGAATGCAATTTTAGATGAATTCAAGTCAGCATAACTTTATAGTTTTAGTTTGCGATCAGATTTCGGAGAATCTTCAATAAAAGTTCAGATTGTTTATAAAAAAAATGTCTATAAAAGTTAAAACAAAAAGTGTACTTGTGTTTATTCTTTTAAATTTACACTATCACACCTTGCATTGTCGATTATTACATTTTCCAATTGACGAGAACTTTCCACTCCAAGAAGTCTTATTTACTTGTCCAGAAACATGTTACGGGGATCCATCACCAATTTGCACATCCAATGGATTTTGTATAAAGTCTTTCGATAACACTTGTGAATTAATCTATTTTAATTGTCAAAATAATGAAGGTAACATTTTACACATTTACACATTCTTTTTTTAAAGAATTCAAAAATTTCAGAATACAAGGAAATCAGTAAAATTTATTGTGATCTACCAAAATACACAAATCTTCAACCGAGAGCTTGTTTAAACATTTCAACACAATTTAATATTTTAGAAATAGTTTAACTTTGGAAAACATGGACAAATTTAAATTGAAATAAATAAATTAAGTACAAAATCAATAAATTGATGATAAATGATAAAATTTATTTAAATTTCTACACATAATGCTAAACTTATGACTAAAATATGGACACTAAAAATATATAATTTAGAAGCAAAATTTGTGTTTCAATCCGTTGCAATAGGAAAAGTCAACTTCTTCGAAGTCTGTAATAAATAAAAATTAATTGAAATTTTGACATAAAAGTCCATTGAGTTAATCAGCCTTACTTGTTTCATATGGACCCCGACAATTGTAAGCCTGCAGCAGACATTCGTTATTAAAGATTTTCAAGCACATACCGTTAGTTGCGCAAATCGAATTGAATTCCGAGGGACAGACATTGTTACAATATGGAGCTCTGGTGGGATTGGCAGCACTCGAAAAGTGAATTACACTTAAGATGAAAAACACTGTCGAAAAACAATAAACAAAAACCAATTAGACTCACAAAACTTTAGAAGATCACTTAATAATTTAAATACCAAAGGCTAAATTGCAAATTTTCATTGCGTCTCTTTTTTGAAATATTGGCCCAAAAAAATAAAACTCAATTACACTTCTAAGACGAACTGAAGATTCAAAACAAATGAATGCCTTTATTTATACTTTCTGTCATCGATTATTCAAAAAATAAAACAAAAAAATCTTCCCATATTAGCATCTTTATTATGATTAAATTTTGAAGCGATCCGAAAATCAACATCTTCCGGTAAATAAATAAATTTAAGTCTAAATAATAATTAAACAATCACTTTCGGTTTTTTTTTTTTTTTGAATTTTAAAATTTTGTTTGGACTAGAGATTTCGATGATGACTAAGTAAACGATCTTTAGAAGAGAATTATTCAAAGTCACTGTTTTGAACTTGTTTTGGGCATAAAAGTTCGAAACGAGTTAATGTCAAAGAACTTTGTTTTATATAATAACATTTGATGGAAATTAAAATGTTTTTTTAAATTATGTGCGAAACAAGGTTACACTTTTATACTCGTATGGATGTGGATGGGTATTTGAAATTTAAATCGATTTTCAATTAAAACAAAATATAACTGTTCTCGCTAAACTTGTCCTATAAATAAAATAAAAAAAATTATAGAATTATAGTAAATATTAGTATGGTACTAAATTACACTGTGCGTGTGGCGAAATTCATGTAACCTTGACAAACCTTAAATTTTGTGATGAAATACCTTTTTTGTTTCAACACCAACGCACTTTTTCACATCTTAAAAAATAACCACATAAGTAATAATGTGTTAAACAAATCTTAATTTATTAAACAAAAATTATTTGAATCATATTTAGAACAAATGGAAATATTTAAACAAAACAAAAATGGAAGACTGTCTCAGTTGCGAGTACTTCCTCTTTCCTGAATGAACAGAGATGGTATTAAAAAAAAAAACTTTATTTTAACGTTTAATTTGTGTCATAAGTATCTTAAAATATTAGTTAAATATTTTAAATTCGGTTTACAGATAATTTAACTTTGGAGTACCACAAGGTTCCCCTTTTGGTTCATTATTATTTACATATGTCTATTTATTACCTACCTTTCTTCCATTTTATTAAATTATATGGCTTTGATTTAACCGATAACAATTTTTGGTTTATTTACAAGTGTAAAAATGTGTCTTCTTAAATGTATGAAAACTACCGTGTATTGTTCAGAAAATATTTTTTGAATTTTACTGGAATAGTTTTGAATTCTAAAGTTACTTTTCGTTATGGTCGTAAATCTAAAAACTCTTCAATTTGACTCACCATCTGGGATGCGGTTGTGGCCTCATTCAAAAAGTCACTCCAAGACGACGCGACGACGCACGCCGCCAATCAGTTGCGTGCCGCAAGACTTCAGGTAACGGTCTGCCAAACTGCTGTTAGCATCGAAATGTACTACAAAGGACTTTCCGAGTTGGTAGCTCGTCGCTCATGCGAAGCTACAGAGCTCAAGTTTATTTACGACATCTGCTTGTAACGCTTCCGAAATCATATACGGGATCAACAATTTATAAGACTTTTCCCTGGAACGAGCCTAGGAGGTCGGAGTGCCTTTTACTAAGCACCGATGTCTCGAATTCATATGTGTGTATTGGCAAAACTATCGTTCTATAAAGCAGCAGCTTAGAAGTTATAGTAAGGTTTTGTGGATTTCAAAAGCTTTATTGACAGACTATATAGGAGGACTTGTTTTGGCTTTGAGCAGTAGCCCTCGTATTTCATCTTCTATGTTGTTATCGGCTGCTTCTATTGACCCAAGGTAATTGAAGGATTGCACTACTTCAAATTCATGCTTTGTTTTTCATGTAAAAGTATAAGCTATCAGATATGAATGTTATAGGGCTTCCTTGCACATGTGGCCATCTTCAAAAGCAGGAAAGTTGGCTTCAAGACTTCAGAAACCTAGTTTACTAACAGATTTTCATAGCTTGCCAGAATCATTACTGTTCGAATTAAAATTTCGTCATGATAAGAAACCCTTTTAATAGTTGAAGAGAATGTGGTAATGTTTAGCTAGCGCAGAAATATATTTACATTCTTAATTTTACTTCCAAAATTGGTATCCCTAAATGGGGTGTTTTAGAAGAATTTATATTACATTCCTTAGTTCAAGTTGAAAAATGCATGAAAATCTAGATCGAGTAGAAATTTTCATGGAAATACAAACCGAATTGGTTCCGGGTTTTCTTCACTATTAAATTTGCTACAAAACTTTGGAAACAAAAATTCAAAACTTAAAGTTGCTCACCCGCTGCAATAAATTGCCGGCAACTCTAAGGACCAGTTGTAAAGTCGTCCTTTGATATTTTCTTCAAACTATTATGCAATTAATAATAAGGGACAAAAGTCAACTTAAAATTCCAAAAAAAAAACAATAAGTAAAAATTCCGGTAAGTTGCTTTCAGTTTCTTAGTTGGCGATGATTAGCAACTTACTTTGCTCTAAGCCATAGCTCAACTATTTTTTCAGTTTATTAAATAAAAAGTTTGAAATAATTTTATGTGTTTTAAATATTTTATAGAAAAAATTATTGTTCTGTTTTTTTTTCTAATTCATTTTTATTTTTTCTCAATCTTACAACTACTTAAAGCTAGACAAAAATTCTTAAAACTAGCATCTATATCAATAACTTACAACTAACTTACTGGCCCTATGCGGACGCTCTAAGTTAAACTAATATCTTAATGCTAATGCCTTTCGGTGTAAGAACTAACTTAAAGCTAAATTTCTATATCTTTTTTATCACCAAGAAGAATTGCAAGAAATTGATTGTTCTGTAATTTGCGAAACGTATACACTTGGTAGTGAAGACAAAGTAAAAAAAAATGATTATCAAAAACAAATCCGACACCATTGATTTATTTTTTGAATCACTTAACTGCCGCCTACATTTCACAATCTGAAACTCTATATTCACTAAAATACTTTTACTGACTACTGACTTATTTTTGTTCATGTAAAATCTATCTATCTATCTAGTATATTCACTAACCAATAAAACAAGGCTAAAGTAACTTAAATTAATATATAATATTAGGTTTCTACTCATGAAGTAGATTTTGTCAAATTTCTGCTCAAAAAAAAATAAACTATAGCAAACATAAATCACTCACACATGTTATGAATATTAATTGCCTTAGAATAACTTTATATTCAATTTAAATTTCTTCCGTTTTATAAATTATATGTATTTGAAATAATTTGAATCGACAACAAGTGAACACTAAATTCAATCAAAATTCAGATCAAAACTAAAAAATGTTTCCCGAATCAATGAATTTATACAGTGTTTTATGAATTTATTCATTAAGAACCATTTATTGACTTCAATTAAAAGATTTAATTCATTAAACTCGCTTTGAGGCTTTGAGTGCAAATTATTCAGTCACCTTTTTCTCAAAATGTAAACAAATGAAAACTGAAGACTAAAAAGAATGGACATCGGAAATGAATGAATTGTAGAAGGATTCAGTCATTTGATTGAGTTTAAGAATGATAAGAAACAAAAAATAAAAGTAAACGGACTTCGTTTTGACCAGTTATTAAAATTTGTGAATGAATATGTTCTTTAAAAAGAGGAATAGATAATTATTTATGGAAGGTGGGTGGAAATTCAGTTTTTCTCTATTGTCAACCAAATAGCCAAAAATGACATTCTTCTCTCTGAAAATCCAATCTCAATTCAAAAGTTCAATGGACTTAGAATAAGATCTTTGAAAGTTACGTGTGGTCAGGATAGCAGCCACACAAAAGATAAGAACTTAAGTTAAAACAATAAAAATATAATTTAACCCCAAAAGTTTAATGATCCAAATAAGAAAATATCTGACAGTCATAAAAATTTATTTAAAAAACACAAACAAAAATCGGTACTTTCCAGCTTCAGATCGTTTTACCTTTGTTCTATAAATCTTTTTTATTTCCACAGCTGCATCAGATATGTATATACAACTTGATACTTATACTTGATTCTCTATGCGGGTTTTGTCTAGTCTATCAACATCGCGGCTAAAATCTCCTCAACTTCCTCAACCACTTGATAACGTTTACCAACCATCATTAAATTAATTCAACTGATGACGACTGCTTCTGCATACTTAATCAGATTCATGAGGTAAAAAAATAGCAATCAAAATAAAAAAAAAAAAACGTAAACAAATCATTCCTCCACCCCCTCGAACATGACAAACAAAAAAGAAAAAAAAAACAATGTACTATGTAATTGAATTGAACCTTAAACTTATCTACTACCAATTTATTTTTAATTATCAGCATTGTTATCGCTACCCACATCTTTGCCCCGTCCCAAACTACAACTGAATCAGATTCATTGCCGTCCAAGCCTGTCGGGGATTCCTATATATAACTTGATGGCGCACTCCGGCACTAAACACTACCAGTTAAACTTTCGCAAGTTCACGATTTCGCACCAGCAGAGAGCAGAGCAGAGTTTCAATTCGATTCGGATTTCATTTTCCATAAATTTGCAAATTAATTTAAATCAAAAATCAATATTCAACCATGAAGACTGCTTACATAAGTTTAACCGTCGCACTCTTGGTCGGTAAGTAGATCAAACTTGTTGACCATTTTGAGATTTTCAACCGGTTAACTTGAATTCCCGAAATCAGTTCTAGCCATTTCGGTGGAAGCCCAGGCCGATGATGGAAACATGGATTGCCCCAAATTCTGCACTTTCGATTACAATCCGGTTTGTGGCTTCAATGGAAGGTGCTATCGGAAATTTGGTAATGCGTGCACGCTGAAGGTGGAGCGATGCACCAAAACCGACAGCAAAACGGGTAAGTTCAGACATTTTTGTTTTGTCTGCAGACCAAGGACAGATTAATTGTGTAATATTTGATTTCATTCACAGATGTTAAGGCTGTAGGCATGGACCTTTGCGAAGAGGCTCTGGCTAAGAGTAACCCAAATGTGATTGCGTGTGATGAGTGATTTTTTTGTTTATACATACAAACATATATTTAAGTTGCATACCTATTTATTTTCGATATTTACCGATGAGTAATAAATACATAAATTGATTTAATCATAAAATAAAAAAGAGTCAGTAAATCCATATTTTATTATTTGTTTTGGTTAATCAATTATATCATCATGTTGTTTTTTAACCAAGTTGAGTGATATATTACCGATAAAGATTTCTATGGAGATTTTTTTTAAAGCAGCTTCAAAGATTTAAAACATTTTTTATGATCAGTAAATTACTAGCCGCCAAATGTGTATAAATAGACTGGAATAAAAGCTTTTCTCGAAAAAAAAGAACGTCTACGCCTCAGTGCACGCGCACATTATTAGAATTCTCCTTTTTTTACATACTTATTTCAATATTTAGAAGTATGAGATAAGCAAGTTTGAATTTAATTCATTTGTAAGTTTATATGTAGATAAAGTTCAGTGGAGTGTCTTCTTATAAAGAGTTTTCCAATAGAGAGGGGTTGATTTTGACAATTCGTGACTTTCTTTTACTTTCTGTTTTTAATCAGTCGCTAAAGACAAATCAGCATGGCAAGTTACAGCGTCGAACAATACGTGCAACTGATAAAACTTTATTATCAAAATGGCTGTTCCAGTTGATCAAAATTTTGGTCGAAAAATGATCTTTAGCGACGAGGCCCATTTTTGGATTAATGAGTATGTTAATAAGCAAAATTGCCAGATTTGGGTTGACACACCAACACCAATGAACGCGAGATTCACGAGGTGCCAATGCATCAACTGCATCCAAATAAATTTACTGTTTGGTGTGGATTTTGGGCTGGAGGCGTCATAGGTCCGCACTTTTTCGAAAATGTTGTTGAGCGGGTCAATGCCGTCAACGGCGATCGCTATATGTAGATGATCACCAACCACCAAAGACATATGGTGTCATTAGGATGGCGCTACGTGCCTAACAGCTCATGACACAATCGATATTCTGCACGAGCGGTTTCATGACATAGTTATCTAGCGCCGAGGCGACGACGCGAATTGGCCACCAAGATCGTGTAATTTTTTTGTGGTTTTCAATTAGAGTATTTTTAGCTGTCTCAGTTGACTTAGGGATTGTCCAAATATTTTAAATGAAAACAAAAACTTTGAATGTTAGTTGTTTACATTAAGAGTAGAGTTAAAGTAGGCTCTGGAGGGTGGCTTGAGCTAATTGCAAACACAATGATTTGTTTTACAAAAGAATCTTTCGAATTGCTATTAAATATTAGTTAGTTATTTTATACACAATA
This sequence comes from Scaeva pyrastri, assembly GCA_905146935.1. Taxonomy (NCBI): domain Eukaryota; kingdom Metazoa; phylum Arthropoda; class Insecta; order Diptera; family Syrphidae; genus Scaeva; species Scaeva pyrastri. The sequence goes on from LR989929.1 coordinate 53,284,715, forward strand.
GACCCAAATATTTAGCTCGACTTCAAACACGGGCGGGCGGGTAGTGAATAGTAAAGGTTTATATGTAGGACTGTGAATGAATTTTAAATGGTGAAGAGGATAGAATCAATATTTACTCAGGCTTCACATCAAATCCACACAAACTGCGATGTGTAATAATCTACATGGACATTGGACAATCACTCCAGAAAAGAGGGAAAAGGATTATGTCTTGTACTTTTTCGTGGAGTAAGATTTTTAAGAATTTAAAAAAAAAACAGAAGCACTAAGAAGATTATGTGATCAAAGTTTTTAACCCTATTTTTTTGTACCTAAAAGTATTTAAATATTAAAGAGAAGTACACCGAAAAAAATTATAAAATCAAATAGAAATACTTTGAATCAAAGAGAAACGGCAATGATTTGGGACCAAAGATGTTTTTCCTTAAATCAAAGCCGTGCCGTATTTGAAACAAAAATCATAAAAAAAACTATCAAAACAGGCAGGGATTGAAAGGCCACTGGCATTACAGTCTTATGATATAACCACCAAGCCACGTTTACAACATATAAACCTCTTCTAGAAAATGCTTGGCGCTTGGGGATAGCCCACCGTATACAACTGGGCCCAATTGGGTCCCAATCGGGAAAGCCCAGAGTAATAATAAAAGTCTTTTCCTGATTAGAATCCGAGTGTCCCGAAGTCGAAAAGCCCAAAAATATTTTATTTTTTTTTTCACAATCGAGAAAACGGTCGGGAATAACACGATTTTACACTCTTTGGGTGAAATTTGACATGAAATATTATAATTTCGTCAAAATATAGAATGTTTGTCCATTCGTTAAGCCATACACTGTAAGATTCCGTTGGGGGATGGCTTTGATCTTCATGGATTAAAAATCCTCTAAAGAATAATAAATACAAATTATTTCTTATTTTCAGAATTAAATATATGACGTACATAGGTATATGTAATCATAATTTACTTTTTTATTCGATATTAGTTCAATAATATTTATATTTTCTTATGTACATATGTAGGTACTTAAAGTTAATAATTAAACAGTGATGTTGATATTTCCCTAAGGGTCTTTTTTAGATTTCCCTATTGGGACCTTCTTAGGATTTCCCCATTTAGCCCGAATGCGATTGCCCAATTGAGGCCCAATAGGGCTTTGTGTGACATCTCTATGGTATGCCCTATAGAGAAGCCCAATGGGGGCCTATTATAGTTCAGCTATTTTTAAGGAAATCCAAACAAGAATTTGTTTAAATGATTTATTAAACGATATGATATTCTCAATGTTCAGAAAACGAATGAATAAAATTTTTGACAAATTTTCCTTTTATATTAATAAAATATTATAAACGATTGCTATGATATATTTCAATACCCCTTCTCAATCGTTTAATCCAAGTTGTAAACATAAGTCTTGAAAACGTGTTGAGTCAAGAGATTTTGTGAACAAATCCGCTAGTTGATCTTTTGTCCTAATTGACTTGACTACAATTGATCCATTTTGAACATGGTCACGGATAAAATGATGTTTGATGTCTATATGCTTAGATCGTTTAGTTTCTGTATTGTTTGCCATTCCAATACATCCCTTGTTATCTTCAAAAATGATTGTGGGTTCTTTTCCAATCTGTTTAAGGTCACATAGTATTCCTCTTATCCAAATAGCTTCCGATGTAGCTGCACTTAAAGCCATATACTCTGCTTCGCTTGAGGACGTAGCAACAGTAGACTGCTTCTTGCTCGACCAAGACACTGTAGATCCGAAAACTTTAAAAACATATCCAGTAACTGACTTTCTGTCAGTGATATCGCTTCCCCAGTCAGCATCTGCATATCCAATCAGAGGAATATCATTGGAAACTTTGAACACAAGTTTTTTCTTTTTGGTTCCTTTTAAATATCTTACAATTCTTTTAAGAGCTTGCCAATGGTTTTCTGTCGGGTTTTGTTGAAATCTTCCCATATATCCAACTGGATAACATATATCTGGTCTTACACAAAGCATTGTATACATTAAACTTCCAAGTAATTCTCTATAGGGTTTGTTAAGACTAATGTCTGTTTTTGTTTGTTCAAGTTGAAGACCTTTTTCCATTGGGCTTTTTGTGGGATTACATTCTTCCATTCCAAATTTGATTAGCAATTTTTCAATACTAGATACTTGAGAAATTTCAATCTTTTCATCATGAATATCTATTTTCATTCCCAAAAAATATTTAAGATTTCCACAGTCAGTCATTCTAAATTCATTTTTTTAAATTATTTTGTAATTCCTCTATTTGTTTTAAGTTCCTTCCAGCAATTAATAAATCATCAACGTATAATATCAGTATAAGTATATCATTTTCTTTTGATCCCTCCTTTGTATATAAACAATAATCGTGTTTAGATCTTTTAAATCCTATTTTAAGTAGAAAATCGTTAAATTTTTTGTTCCAACATCTGGGTGATTGTTTTAGGCCATAGATAGATTTGAATAAGCGGCAAACATTTCCATCAGCTTCAGAAACCCCTTCTGGAATAGCCATGTATAACTCTTCCTTCAACTCGCCGTGTAGAAATGCAGTTTTTACATCCAATTGATGAAAAATTAGTTTTCTTTTTAATCCGAGAGCTAAAACAATTCTAATCGTTGTCAATTTTGCAACAGGTGAATATGTCTCGTTATAATCGATTCCATATTTTTGCGAACATCCTTTAACAACTAATCTAGCTTTATGTCTAGTTGGCTCTCCATTTTCATCTATTTTTAATTGAAAGATCCACTTTGGTTTTAAAATCTTTGCATTTTTGGGTTTTTTAACAATCTTCCAAACTTCATTTTCATTCATCGAAGAAAGTTCTTCTTCAACAGCCTGGAACCACTTTGTAGCATCAGATCGAGACTTGATATCATCAAACGAAATTGGAACACCTGTTAAAAAATCATCGGCGGAATTTGCGCTATAACTTGTATAATAGTCATTTAACTTACTAGGAATTCGGCGCTCCCGTTCGCTGCGCCTCACAGTTACCTCGCATTTAGGATTACTGTTTTTATTACACGAAGGGAGCGCAGCTTCATCATCACTAACAGACAATTCTTCGTTTTCCTGTAAATCTTGATAATCATCATCAGATGACTCTTCTTCTTCAATATTTTGATTATTATTAGAACCAACGAGTATATTTGTTGATTCATCCCCTTCTTGCTCGTGGTTGCTTGTAATGATCATTACTTCTTTGGATTCATTTGGAATTCGATTTTTGAAAGGGAAGTCAGTTTCATCAAACTTTACATCTCGTGCAGTAAAAATTTTTTTTAGTTTCAAAATTCAAAAGCTTATATCCATTAGGTACATATCCAATCATTACTGACTTGCGACTTTTTGAATCTAATTTCTTTCTTTGTTGGCTAGGAATCCATGCATATGCCTTGCAACCAAAAACACGAAGTTTTTTTAAGTCAGGTTTTGTACCATACCACATTTCGGCTGGAGTTTTGTTATAATCCAATGACTGTGTTGGCGTTCTATTTATAATATATGTTCCAGTCAGAGCAGCCTCACTCCACATCGTTTTTGGCAATTTAGATTCCAGTAACATTGTTCTAATTTTTTCGATTAACGTTCTGTTAAACCTTTCAGCTACTCCATTTTGCTGCGGTGAGTAAGCAATAGTCGTTTCAACTTGAATCCCAAGCTTTTTATACCATAAGTTTTGTTCTCTTGAACAGTACTCTCGTCCTTGGTCTACTGTAAGCTTTGAAATAGACTTTCCAAACATAGATGTGGCCATAGCTTCATATTCTTTTAGAGCCTCAAAAACATCCGACTTCTTTTTAATTACATTAATTATTGCGAAATGGGTGAAGTCATCAATAAAAGATACAAAATATCTCGAACCATCCCAGGCTGATTCATCAATTGGGCCACAAATATCGGAATGAACTCTTTCTAGAACTCTTGTTGTTTTGTTACGCATACCTTTGAATGGATCTCGGCTCTGTTTACCTTTTATGCAAACATCACAGAAACCAATAGCATCATCAGTAGGTACATTCATTCCTTTTATCAGATCTTGTTTTGCCATTTGTTTAAAAGCTCCTTGTCCTATATGACCTAATCGTTTGTGCCATAATTTGATTTCATCTACTTTACATAGGTTGACTTGATGTATCTGAACTATAAATTCTACTTCATATAAATTTCCTTGTAAATACGCTTCAGCTATCAAAAGCCCATCCTTAACAATTCTAGCTTTATTTTTGAAGAATTGGACATCAATTCCAGCACTTGTCAATTTTCGTACAGATAGTAAGTTGTCCCTTAGTTCTGGCAAGTATAGCACGTCTTTAATAACAACGTCCACTTTTTTGTTGCTTTTTCCCTTTATAGTCCCTGAGCTCTTTGCAACTAAAAATTGATTATTTTTTGCAACATTAATTTGAATAGGATCACTCAAAGCAAATTCTTCAGAAAAACACCAGTTTTCTTTTGATAGATGATCACTTGCTCCAGAATCTAATTTAAATTTTATTTTTGTGCATTGCTCGTTACTTTTTCTTGATTGGTTCCGATCTGACATCAAACAGACACCTTTTGTAGTCTTGTTCCATCTTTGATTCGGTGTTGAATCATTTTGTAGACAATCCTTTTGTAAGTGTCCTATTTTATTACACTTAAAACATTTTCCTTGAAATTTAAAAGGTTTCTTTGGATATTTCTTCCCTGCAAATGCAGATCTTTCTTGAAATTCTTCTCCAAATCTATCCTCTTGCTTAGCTTCTTCCAAAAGAAGTCTATCTTTAACTAAGCTAAAGCTAAGTTCTCCATCCGTTAAGTTTTGTAAGGCTGTAACTAACGGATCAAACTTTTGTGGTAGTGTCAGGAAGAACTGTGCTAACAAATCACTTTCATCGAGCGATGCTCCAGATAATTTCAATTGCCTTATCAAATTTTCAAAATTTGTTAAATGATCAGCAACCGAATCGCCATCGTTCATTCGAAGCTTCATAAGTTGCTTTCTCACCAGTAGCTGATTAACCACAGACTTTCTTGCAAAAGATGATTCAAGGCTTTCCCACATCTCTTTAGCTGTTTTCTTTTCACGAATGTAACTTAAGCAGTCATTATGTACATAAGCTACAATTCTTTCTCTCGCTTTCTTATCTCTTTTCAAAAATTCATCATATCCGACAGCATTTTCATTTACAATGTTTTTTAAAACGTCCGCTATGTTAAGAGAATCCAAATGCGTTCGAACCCTGAACTGCCAATCATCAAATCCAATTCTATTGAATTGAGGAATTCCATTAGCCGATTCTTTTAATTCGCCCATAACCTATTATAGTTCAGCTATTTTTAAGGAAATCCAAACAAGAATTTGTTTAAATGATTTATTAAACGATATGATATTCTCAATGTTCAGAAAACGAATGAATAAAATTTTTGACAAATTTTCCTTTTATATTAATAAAATATTATAAACGATTGCTATGATATATTTCAATAGGGCCTAATTGTGGCCCAATGGGTCGTAAAATAAATTTCTTGTCGGGAAAGTAAATGCTTTTCGAACATAAAGTGCTTTTGAATTGAATTGAATTGAATTGAATTGAATTGAATTGAATTGAATTGAATTGAATTGAATTGAATTGAATTGAATTGAATTGAATTGAATTGAATTGAATTGAATTGAATTGAATTGAATTGAATTGAATTGAATTGAATTGAATTGAATTGAATTGAATTGAATTGAATTGAATTGAATTGAATTGAATTGAATTGAATTGAATTGAATTGAATTGAATTGAATTGAATTGAATTGAATTGAATTGAATTGAATTGAATTGAATTGAATTGAATTGAATTGAATTGAATTGAATTGAATTGAATTGAATTGAATTGAATTGAATTGAATTGAATTGAATTGAATTGAATTGAATTGAATTGAATTGAATTGAATTGAATTGAATTGAATTGAATTGAATTGAATTGAATTGAATTGAATTAAATAAGAACGCATTAAAATCTAGGTCGGAGTTTTTCTCTGGGTGTACGGATTAGACAGAAATAAAAATCTTAAAAAATATGTCACTAAACACCTTCATCTTCTAAGCACTTCAATAATTTACTCAGTTTTTAAATATATCTTAACGAATATCAAGCGATACGGATATTATACATAATTAGCTGTAAGACTTAAGAGTAAGCTTAATTCTAGATCTGCGACTGATTTATGAATTAGACTTTCATAAAATAGCAGATACTCATACATGAATGTGATAAAAAAGAATTATTAGATACTTGTTTTAAGTAAAAGTTTTTGTTCATTTAAAAAATGATTTAAAATTAAATTATAAGAAATAAAACACAAACGTTCCTCGAACCGCAAAATCAATAATACGCAATAAGCGGGAAATATGAATACAAATCAACAAAAAACAAAAACAACAACAACAACAACAAAACTAAAAACACAAACGTGTTTACATCTTTTTTATTTACAAATGTAGATAAATATGCCATCTTTAATATTGATAACAGCGTCAAATTGTTGCTAAGATTTTTGTGTAAATTGCGTTTGATTAAATTTCGTAAAAGTAAAACCAATTAAACTATAGGTACTTAATAAAAATTAATTATGAAAACAATACATTCACTTGTACATAGTGGATAGGTAGTCCCATATCACAATTTTATAAATTTATTGAATTGAATTGAATTTTTTTTTTTTTTTTTGAGATTTCAAATTGTGTAAACATTTTCTTATTTACACATGAATGTTAAGCGAATATTTATATTTTAAAGTGTGTTTTGCAAGTTGGGTATAAATGCAAATTATTAAAGAGTAAATAAAACAAAATTGATAAAACAACAACGAACATTTGTACATACATACATACATATATGTATATGTATGCGTACATAGATATACAAAAACTGCACGTCACTGTAAAGACATATATATTTATATAAGTATGTATGTATGTACTTGTACTTCCAAATGATTCAACATAAACGAAGCCACACAAAATATTGAAACAAAAACAAAGTCTCTTATGTTTGTGTTTTAATAATGTCATTGTATTAATAAGTACATAAATTATTTAAATCGTTAAAATTTAAATAAGAACTTTTGATATAAGATCAAAATAAAAAATTATAAATGTAGATAATGAATCAGTAATACTTCAAAATGAGGCAACAACTTATTAACATATTCAATATGTTTACAATTTAAATCCCTAAAAACATTTTCGAAATCAGTTTGGAAAGTACATACGATATTAAATTATTGAAAAGTTTGGCTTTTTCTAAAATCGTCACGGTCTCGTGTAAGTCTCGTTTTGAGTTTTCAAAGAAAAAACATTGATACATACCTAATATTTTTGTGTCTCCATTTCAAAACGAAATTATAAATCGGAGTTGTACCTTACTTTTCATAATGTTTGTGTTTTTTAAGAACCCAAAAATTCAGCACGAGTAAATTATGCTGGGATCGAAAATAAGTTTTAGGAATAATGCCTTTAATATTTTTTGAATATACTTACAAAGTCAAAAAGTCGGATGCCCCTTCTTAAAAATCTGTACGATAAATATTTTTCAAAAATTTTTGTTTTTTGAAGTATAACAATCGTAAAATAAGCTTTTCGTAAGCCCGTGACGAATTTTTCAATTAGATCATAAATTTGCAACTACATGTCATGAGCAATTTTGTTCTTATTTGTGGCTATATTTTTAAGAAATAAAACGATAACGTTCACAAATAGTTTTTATTTTGAAAAATAGCTGATTTTTGAAACAATTTTTGAAAAAATAAAACTATATTCCCAAGTATACTAATCTTTCAAACGCAAAATTAAGGTTGATTCTAAGTTTTCCATGATGTTTTTTTTAAAAGATAAATGTCCCTTTGAAATACTATAAATTTTGTCTCTAAAGTTAAGGTTATCCACGTTTTTAGACACTACACCCCTTTTAGAAAAATAAATTCAACCGACTTAAGACTTAGAACAAGTCAAAAACAAGTAAAATATTTGAGATAATTCGATTACATAAACCTCGCCATGTCAAATCTAATATGTACAGCATAAGTGTTTCCTAAGTACTGCACTTTAAAATTCACAAGGCCAGAACTGACTGTTTGGCTATTTAACTGATATTAAAATAATAAATGACTTTCCAAAATCGTAGAAACTTGAAATTCTCTACAGAGGTAGTTCTTTTTGTAAAGATAAAAAACAAACTTCTCTTAGATTAAAGGGGCGTGGTATCCAGCACTTTTAATTCTTGTAAAATTATCAAATTTGGTAGAACAGAGGAAGTTGAGTTTAAAAATTAAATTTTATTTCATAAACAGTAACTACATATAGTTGCTCCTAAATATTTTTGTCTTACTGAATTTATGTACAAGAAATTTATACCCCCATATTTTGGAAATAAGATTTTTAAACATTTTCAAAGTATTTAATTTAAACTTAAATCTATGATTAGAATGTTTCAATTGAAAACTTAGAGGAATACATCATCAAAAATTACCATAAAAATAACTGTCCCTAAATATGAAAGTCATAGAAAAAGGTCTCCTGAATTTAATGCGGCATAATTCATAGTCATGTCTTAAACACAAGTCTAACTGAACCGGAGTATAAAGTTAAGGATATTCTACTACAATCTTACTTCATTTTTCATTTTGAATCTGCCAAATAAAAAATAAACTGACAGCGAAATTAATAACAACTGTATTTTTTTTATTGTGTTGGCAAACCGCTATTTGATGGTTGGTCTTCATCTGTATTGTAACAAAAATCTGCATTGGCAACGCCCTACGAATAGAGTTGTCAGGGAACTGTCAGGAATGACAGTCAATCACCACGGCGGCGGCGGCGGCGGGCGGCTAATTCTTGCTTTCTTTTTGGATTCAGACTTTGAATAAAGAGGTTGGTTTGTTTAAAAGGTTGCCGGTTTTTGTACCCAATTTCTTTCTAATTTTTTCTATAGTATATTGACATAAATCATTGATATTAAAATCAAATGATGTTTTTGTATTTATTATTAAAAATATTTAAATTAAATCACTCTGTCAATAAAATCGATTTGTTTGTCTGTTTTGTATATGTATATTCGACGTTTTATAGAGTTAAAAATACCTTAAACATTATACTCTCTATCGTGTTCATAGTTAGACTCCAGGTTATCAAAAATGGGTTTACTTTTTCTATAAACAACCTATGCTGGAGTTAAGTTTAGCAAAGCCAAAATCGGAACTTATTAAAGAACTAGGAATATGCTCCAATCTTTTAAGATCTATAAAATTCAACTAATGAATAAAGTTGCTCTAAAGGTCTCCTACCTAAACATGATGATCAAATGTTTGTCCAATACCTATAAGGGGTAGTTCAGTACTTTAACAACAAATCAATTTTCCTTCTGAGGAGAAACGAAACGATATCTTTCAAAAGAATATAAAGAATAATTTGGGAATCTTATTTGACATATAAAATTTTCTCCTTCAATTCCGGGCCTTGTATAATTAAGACACTTTATACCATGATAGCTCCGCTCATAGACTGTGTACGGTTTTTAAAAATGCAACCACGAAATATGTAGATAAGATTTTTATTGTTGCAAAATAGATCGAGAAAATTAATTTGTTTCAATTGAAATCCAGTAGAATATGTGTGTTACCAAAAATATTTATATACAAATCAAGATAAGAAAGAGTGTGGCTCGAACGCACACTTCAAAGATAGCACTTCAGCTCGCAATTGTTTAAATCGTATGCTAATAAAAAAAATGCAGATACGAATTTAAATTATCTCACACAATCACACATATTATTTCAAAAATCCACTTTGACAGCTGTTCTAAAACAAAAACAAAATTAAAAAAAAAAAACACTTCTCACACGCGTTTACCCAAAGAGCTCACTGTTCACGCGTCACGTTTCCTAAACTGTAGCAAATTACGTTTCATTGAATAACGCTTAGTTATCAAACATTTTTATTTGATCAAGTCTATAAATTAAATATTCCAACTTGCTTATCCAAATATTGCCAAAAAACAAAAACACATAGACATAATTTTTTTCAATTTTATAAAACAACAAGTTCTCATGTCGAATTATTTAGTCGGTCGTGGTTTTGAAACGAGTCAATTACCCGTGTCGTGAATATATTCGTACTTGAAAAATTGAAAAATGAAATATCTGATTTTTGTTGTGTTAGCACTTGGTTAGAATAATTATAAATAACCCATAATTTATATAAAATAATATCTAATTAAAAATTATATTTCAAGTGTCAACTTTAATTGACGTTTCGAACTGTCAAAAACCGAAGTCATGTGAAAGTAACTGCCTCCCACATTACGAGCCCCTGTGTGTATTTAATAAAAAAGAATATTACAAATTCAAGAATAGGTGCTATTTGTCAATTGCAAATTGTAAAACCCCCGACAGTGAGTAGAAAACTCCATTTTGTCTCCTTTTTTTGGAAATTAAATCAAAATCAATCTGTTTGTTTATTTACAGTTTACACAGTGGTCAGTCTTGACTTGTGCGATAAAAAAAACAATGGTTCAAATAAATACACTTAAGGAAAATACTAATTTTGATTTTATTATTTACATTTATATGAAAAATTTGAAGTTAGATGTTGTGGCCAAAATGGTGTGAATGTTATCGTTATGTGTGTTTTTGTCATTCAACAAATAGACTAAGAGAATTAAACAAAAAAAGAATATTTATAAAGTAATTTATTAAATATTTAGTAACAATATAAAAATACTTCTGAATTTTATTTTTAAGTTTGTCTTTTCAAAATTCAATACTGGAACACCAAGAGCCGTCTTCTCATTTTGGAAAATAGAGGGCGTTATTTGACATTTGACATTTTTCAGTTTATTTATTCCCATTTCAATAAAATGGACTAGATTTGGTAAGATAAAATCAAAATCGACAAATTTCAAAATCATGGATTAAATAAAGTTGGATTGAGGCATGCAGATCCAAAAGCTATCAGTTGTTGCTCGATATTTACTCTCGATCTTTTTCAGCTGTGCAAGCACGTTTTTCAGTCGGCTTCTATACGTATACATAGGCACTGTTTGTTGACAGAATTTGAGCTGAAAACAATTGTGTATAACTGTGCTTTTGGGCTTGGGTATAGCACTGTCAAGCTAAAATTGAAAACACGCAAATAATAATAATAAATCGACGTATGTTTGTTGCCAAAAATGTATGTACATAATTCAAAAAAATTTCTGCCACTCTTTGCTCAAGATCAACAGTAGGTACTCCTGTTGACAGAAAAAAATCTTGATGTTGATGTCAACATGTCATAAACAACAGGAGGATGACGGATGTCATTTCATTTACGTCACTGTCACTGGTACAAAAATGACGTGGCAATGGAATTATTTTAAGGTACATAGTTCATTTTGACGTTTCATCATCTCATCTGATATATTTTTTTTAATAAAAAAGTTAAAAGATCAGTTATGAAATATTATTTTGTTTTTGAACTGACGTTTTTGGTTTTGTTCCAACAATGGTATGGTTTGGCAGACTTATGGTAAGGGGTTTCATAATGTGGTGTCCAATATTGTGGTTTCAGAAGTTAGGGGATTTTTAAATAACGCCTGTGGCTGTTCATAAACCAATAATTTTTGACGTTACCTATAGTAAAGATTTATAAATTATGGATGAATGTTGATATTAAATATAGTAACAAACATTCAAAAATCGTCTGAAAGTTTTTTAATCTTACTTCTGAAAAGACCGTTTTCATAGATTTGGAGTGGTAAGTGGTCAACCGTATTAGAGAATCGATCTTAAAAATTGCAGCAAATACAAGCAGAATTAATTTCAATGGAAAAATTAAAAAAAAAATGTATTTGAGAAATTTCTTTATTCTTATCAAAAATTTCATATTTTAGACTAGAAACTTCCGAACTATGTAAGTTTTAGCTGCTACGGACAATATTTTGAGGCTATCAAATTATTTGTCATTTGTTCAATCTGAAATCGAAAAATATAAATCTACTGGTTCATCAAACGATCCATCAACACTTATAGATATGTGAATAAAACGCAAGTCAGAGAGTGTAGAATAATCCGAGTTGCTCATAAGAACTAAGCCTTTTACGAGTACAAAAATTTAGCAAAATTAGTGACGTGAATTGAGCGTGTAACGATACAAAATCCAACTTGCCCACTTGTGTTTCTAAGTTTTATTACCAAATCGACAATACATCATTTAGGCTGATTTTTGTATGAATGACCAAGTCAACTATAGAAATGTGTCCAATTTGGGTCAATACCAATCCAAATATGTTTCAGGAGCGAATAATGGATTCCGAAAAAATGAAGTTTGAATAAAGACTTTGAGCTGGCTGCGTCAACAGTCCATTCTTCTTTAACAACGATACAATGTTGCACGGTGATCGGGATTTTATTGAATACACTTAGTCGGCCAAGTTTTAAGTTAGCATTCTGCACCGACCGATTCCAGGATGTCTAATGTGGAGTTGATGTGATGTTGTCACCGATGTAGGTAACTGACATTTTTTTCCAAAACTGAGTTACACATTTGGTCGTAGTAAATCGAGTATGCTCTTTCGATTGGTTTCATCCATATTCTTCTATCTCTTTTAGTTTTCTTTATAGTCTATTAAAATTCAGTAAACAAAGTTCTATGTACATCAATTTATTAAAAAACCAAGTTTGCAAAGTTCTAAATGGTAAATAGAACCTAGTGAACTTAGAGAAATTAGAAAAAAATGCGCATAGAGGTTCCATCCATTTTTTAAAACATTTATTGCTGCAAAATTATTACTTATGTTATATATTTTTAAATTTAGATCAACATACATAATTTAGTACTATCGTAAGGATTCAAGTAAAATTGTAAAAGTTATGGGCATTCAAAAATTCAATCTCTGTTTTCTCAAAAGTGACTTGAGTGCACTTAGAACCCTATTGTCCTGAGGTCGCGACTTTCGTACAAACTTCATATTTAAAAATACAAAATTATGTCGAAAACATGAAAAAGGCCCATGTTTTTTTTATTACATAAAATAAATGAAAATGTCAAACAATATTTAGTAATATTGAAATTTTGTTATAATCAATTTATTTCTTAAACTTTCTAATATCGACAGTTTTATAAGTTGAAATAAGCAAATAAATTCAAAATAAATAAAATTTAATCTATAATTACAATTTTTAGTTTTGCAATTTTCATTTGCCAAGAGACAACTACTACCAAAAGTGCGATAAGTTTTTTACAAAAATTACTGGTTTAATTTTTATATACCTACTTTGGTTGACAGATTCTTGGTAATAAGCTAAAAAAATAATTTTACGGCACCGATTACATTCATTTTATAGAAAACTGTGCTCAGAATCTTTACAATCTCGAAACGTTTTTATGTCAAAATTAAATAAACAAATTATTTAAACAGCTGTTATCTTTATAACAGTATTTTGAAGGTTACAATAAATAATAAATTATATTTTTTATAGAAAGTCTGTAGGCCATCTGTTTTGGTGGTGAGACGAATGCTATCCCTTTGCCACCTCTGATGCCACAATCTTAGTTAAAAGGTCAATAACTTTCAACTTACTTACCTTAAGATTGTAAAGTAATTCGTCAATAAACAAAATTAAAAAAAAATGTTTAACCCTAAAAATGTATTGTTTTAAATTGTGATAGTTTAGGCCGGAATTAAATACCTATGTACGTATTTATTTTCATTTTCTATCGAATTTCTTTTATAATTGCTCCAATTTGCCGAAAAGAAAATTCCTAGAATTTAAATCCAGCACTTTAATATCTATTGTCTTTTTTTCATTGTCAAATTTTACGGCTCAAATTATGTAAGAGTTGTTTTTTTAGACGTTTGGTTTTCAATCTGGCAATACTTTTTCGGAGTTGGTCTTTTTGACAGTTGTTACTTTATGCTCACCAATCCAGGGGTGGAATCGGCTAAGCTGATAGTTGACTATCAAATTTGACTATCATTTTGACTTTCAAATTTGATAGTATACACTTTTCCGTCTGTGTAAGATGATCACTTTTGTGTCACTTTTTTTTGCATAGATTTGGTATCACTTACAAAGAAACTAATTGTTATTTTTCAAGTTTAAATTTATTTGAAAACAAACCTCTGAGAATTCGGAAGGAACTTTTTAAAATGTAAGTCAATTTTAGTAACAAATTTAAAACAATAACATAAACATTTTAATTTATGCCTAGGACACACACTAATAAACACCAAATGACCATCATGGCCAATTTCATGGAGCAACATTCCGATTTGGCCAAATCATTTGCTTCAGAGGGAAACACCATTAATTTTGATCAAATTGACAGCTAAATAGGTGACAGTCAAATTGACTATCACTTTACACAGATCAAATTTCTTCAATTTGACTGTCAACTATCAAAAATCACCTTACACGATTCCACCCCAGATTTTCACAGATTTTGTTCAGCGATGAAGTTCATTTTTGGTTGAATGGGCACGTTAATAAGAATAAGGACAGCTGTTGTATTTGGAGCGATCATAATCAACAAGCCATTAGGCGCGTTTTATTGCTAAACTTAGGTTAGCTTAGTAATCGGAATCGTAATAAAACGCTATCCTTAGTTTTAAACTGACTTTCGTTTTATATTTAAAAGTTGGATCCCCTTGAGCCAAATTTCAATACTTTTCAGAGAAAAAAAAGAAAAAAAAAATCAAATTAAACGTCAAAACCTGTCAGAGAAAGGAACAACATATTGCTTTGAAATAAAAATAATAAAATGTGTCAAATAGCCGCAACATGTATCCTTAGTAAATTACTGAGCTCGATTACTAACTTGTTTCTCCTCAGTTTTCGTTTGTTGTTGTTTACTATGTTAAATTTTACTAACCTAAGGATAAAATGAACAACAAAACGCGCCTATTGTTGAGACTCCACCGTTACATCCTCAAAAAAAGTCACTATTTGGTGTGCTCTATGAGCCAAGGGAATCATTGGTTCATATTTCTTCAAAAATGAAGCTGGCCATAATATAATAACCGCTATAGAGCCATGATTTAATGACTTTTTCGTGCCTGAAATTGGGGATGTTGACGTGGAAGACCTTTGGTTCCAATGAAACAATCTATTTATTGAAGTAAATATTCGGTGCTTTATTGCTGACCCAATTGTTGCTAAAAGTGGTGTAAAATTGGGTCACTCGGTGGCGATGGCGGCGAAAATTTGCCCAAAATAATTTTTAAAACATAATGGCAAACCAACCCTTATCTTTTTTTTCTTCTTGAAAACCACACGCCTAAAGAAAAACACCCTTTAAATAGAAAGCAAAATGACATGAACTTTAAAATAATTTTATGCTACGTAAGATGAATTTTTGACAACAACTGGTAAAATTGCCAAAATTAATTCAATTGAAATTTTTTTACAAGAAATAAAAATTAAATTCTACCATAAGACCTGGTAAGAATTGTTTTGCGAATATCTTGAGAACAACGAGTTTTTTTTAAATCTATTAAAATTGTTATCAATTTGCTAAAAAGTCATAAAGATCACAAAACTTAGTTCAGTTCGAATATTTCTCATGCATTTTTGATTAACAAATTTATTATAACTTCAATAAATTTTAAATTTCCATAAGAACTAGTAATAGCGATATGAAATATTCAAACTCCAAAATATCAAAGAGTTAGAATTTTCATTGAAGAATTCTTAAATCAAAAATACGGCCTGTTTATATTTGAATTATCTCGAATATTATCGTAAGTGTTCTTAGAAATTTCACTCTGCTCTTAATTTGATAATGGAACTTTTAAGATTCGATTTTTGTATTTAACAATTCAAAAATGATTTGATAACGCAGCTCTGTCAACTTATGTACATACATAGAAAATTTTAAAAATCTTATGTAATATGAACTGGTCAAGAGTCTTTGAAATGCTTAAAAAACTTAATTTCTTAATCTTTGTTGATACTAAATGCAAATTTTTGTTATGAATTTTGCAATAATTGCTGATTTGAGAATTCTGGCTCTTGTTCTAAAATGTTCGTACCTTTTCATAAAAATGATGCAATTTTATAACTTTTATTTTTTACAAAAAGAGGTTAGTGTTCAAGATTCTTTCACTGAAAAAATTCACCAGAAGCATATAAAAATACTTTTTCTTTTTAATATTTCCTTACAGATAAAATAACAATTGCTTTTCAAATATGATATTATTAAAGTTGAACATTTTTCTATAGTAATACAACAAAATTAGTTCACTTTCTCCCTGTTTTAATTCGACTTTTATAAATTATGGTAATATCGTTTGCCAAGAAACTATTACACTATTTTCAATATCTTTAAGAAATATGTAATTCATTTTCATCTCCATTGTAAATATATTTCACATAATTTTGTGTGATTTTTTAGTTAATAAAAAATAATGCTTTTAAGTTTGATGTAGATACTTTTATTTGTTTTTTAATTTGAATGTTTTAATTTATAATTTATTCAATACCGAAATTCATCATGTTCTATAAACTTGATTTTTGTTTTGTGTTATTTACAACTTCCTACTTGCACTTTTTTATGTCGACCTTCTTCCAAACTGAAAGAAAAAAAAAAAAAACAAAAAAAATTAATAAAATAATAATTATGAAAGTATTAAATAAATCTGAATTACCATTATTAGTTTTGCAATTTTCAAGGTTTAGTAAACAATTACTGCCGAATTTGCGATGGGATTTTCCTTGGTCCTTTGTGGCACAAACTGGTGGACCGCCCCTAGGACATTTCAGTTCACATGGTCCCTTACCCTTACCCTTAGTTGGCCTCGGCCTACCCTTACCCCTTTGAGCGTCCGAGACGGCAAATAAGCAAACTGAATATTTCAAATATCATCAATTTAATCTTTGAATTTAACTTCAGCTATATTTGTCCGATCTAAATACTTACCAAGGGCAAAAATCAAAATAAGTGATAATCTCATGTTCGGAGTTGGTGTCGAGCTGGATACTGGAACTGAATTGATATTACAGCGACGTGACTGTAGCTTTTATAGGAAGATTTTCCAAAAATGTATGATGTATTGAAACAATGAAAATTAAAAAAATAAATTTAATCAATTGTTGATTAATGAATGGAAGAGGTGCCAGGTGCAACCTATTTTAAGGTTGTTCCATTGAATATTGAAAAACACAATAATATTAACTATGTAAATGTTTTAAAGAAAACAAAATAGTTTTCAAAAATGTTCTTTACATATTTTAGAAATACCAATAACACCCACAAGTTTGACGAAAATGTTATACCTAAAGAACTACAATTCTCGAAAAAGTTTAACATAAACATATACGTAACACGTGTTAACTGCTTTCAAAATTGCCTGACAAACAATTCTTTGTTGTTCAATATTCGTGTCGAAATAGTGCTATTTTTTTTTAATTTCAAGTAATACATATGTATTATTGTTGAAATTAAACAATCAATTGATAATGAATTGTTCGTTCATTATTAAAAAAGTTTATGTCGTTCTTCTGCTTAAAACATTACAATATAACTTTTGCATTATTGCGATGATTGTGATTGTAACATTATCTGTTTGATTTATTTCGTGCATATTATTCATATCCGATTACTTATGTATGTACATATGTATATGTAGGACTTAGGTATGTGTTTAGTTCTTCAAAACGTCCCTCAAAAGGTGCAGAATTAAATTTAGATTAAATGGACAAAATATTTGGTTTTTTAAGATTTTGAAAATCAATATTGTTTCATTTATTAGCCATTTACTTTTTGAAACTGTTATCCTTTTCAAAAACGACATGCAATTTTTAAAAATAATTTGAATGTTCCAGTTTTTAACTTTTCAGTAACGGTTTTACTTATGTACATATGTATGTATTTTAAGAAGTCTATTTTATTTCTGCGATTAAGTGATGTAAAAAGAAAGTAAAGTTAAAGTTCTGGAATATAATTTTATTCTCATTTTGTAGTTTTAAATGTTCAATTAAATTATTAAATTGCTGCTCACAAAAAATTATTATTGGCAAACTTAAATTTTGATTATTTATATTTTTCTAAAAAATTAAAAAAATAATATCCGCAGTAAGATTTTAAACCTAGTACAAATACAACATCATCACTGCCGATAGCATTCCCAGTAGGAAATTTTCAAAAATTCACCTAGTAATCACCAACATTTTCCTCGAGGAATGGAAGCTACACCCGAGGAATTGGAGCTGAACGAATAGGTGAAATTAACATTGGTTGACATTGGCGTTCACCAAGTGATTTTCTGGGTGACTTTTCAAGAGGAAATCACTGAGTAGCTGCATGTGGGTAATTCCCAACTGAATTAGAGTGAAAGAAAAATTGCATTACTACTCATCGTTGAGATAATACATCCCTTTGGAATGTATGAATTTCCGCATTGTTTTCCTCTAAAAAATCCTCGCATTTTTCGGGGTAGGTTTTTGAATTTTGATTTTTCCCTTTTTGAGAGGATAAAGAACAACAGAAGACCTAGCTCGGTGGTCGAACTCATGAATCTAAGCATTCCTGGCCAGCAGTGGAATCATCGTACTGAAAAATGTACTGAACGATACTCGATGATTTCAATTCAATCTTTCAACAAGTAAAAGAAGTGGTAGATTGTATGAGCTGATGAAAAGACAATGCCTTTATTTAAAGAAATCACTACATGCTGTTCCTCTATGACTAAATTAGATGAATTCATTGATGTTTTCACCAAAAATTTTCATTGGTGGAAAAAATTCCTACTGGGGTAGAAGTTGGATTCAACATATTAGTATTAGTGCATATTAATGTTAGTATTGGTACATTTGATAATTCTTGCGTACTTATATTAAAAGCATGCTCGTAGAGTACGATAATTAGTTTTTTGTTTAGCATTTTTCATTGGAAGTTTACTCATTTTACTGTTAAATTTACTTATTGAAATTTCATGTTTCAACCAAACTATCACAAAACAAAAACGCCTCAAAGTTGAAAAGACTGACGATAGAAAAACGATGCATTTTGTATCGTGTTTGTGTAATAGAAAGCTGTGTAATTTTTCCTGAACCAACACGTTCCATATTTTAGTTAAATAGAGACATACGTATGCATAAGAGTTACCAACGCGAAAATTGGTTCTTATAAAGAACGCTGTCGAGAAATCAAAAACTAATTAGAGTCTGTGAACAGACCCTTGACTTTTGTTTTGATATTTGCCAAAAAAAAAATTACACAAAACAAATCTCACAACTGCAGATAAGTTTGATTTTGGACAATCCTGCTTCACTGCGGATATTTTTCCCAAAAAAACACACCTAAGATAGATATTTGAAAGTTTTTGTCGATAATAACTTTTAATTGGAGTCATTTTTTAAATTGAAAAAAAATATGTTTTTGAAATAGTAAAGTGTAAAAACATTACATTACATACTACACAGCACATATGTAAATGCACAGAGTAGAAACACTTGCACCTAGAGCTACTGAGGCTATGGAAGGTGATACAACATCAGACATTAATACAAGACAGAAGGACAGAGAAGAGCAAGAACGCGGTAGGTTTCGAATGGTCATCCATCCCTCTACTAACCTGTGCCCGGTTGATGCTTGATTTCGGTGATCGACGGAAACAGATCTTTTATCAATGATGATTAGCCCGTTGTCAGTGTAAAAACAAAAATGATCCATAAAATGCGATGAATGCGTGTCCCAAGTTTATTTAGCACATCTTTGCTTTTTCAACCATATACAATTTATTTGTCGAGATCGATCAAATACTTTTTGCGAAAATGGTACCATAAAATATACTTAAGCCAATTTATATACTTATAGACTGATAATCTCAATATTTTTCAATTACAAATTTGAAAAATTAGTGTATTGCAGTTTTTAGGAATAAATGAAGTATGGAATGAAACGTAGTCTGGAATAAAATTTTACAAACCGGTTTTTATGCAACTTTCATCATGCATCATGCCATTTACTATTAGCAATATGCATAATAACATTTAAGATAATTATTTTTTTTTTATTTTTGCATAAAATAATTGCAGATACCACAGTTGACAGTTGTGTTATATACTTAAAACTTTTAACTGACTTACAAGACTAAGAGTTGTCCCAAAGTACCATTAACATTCAGAAAGAAATGCAAAAACAAAACTTTTTGAACTAAAAGCTAGTTCCCTCTTAATCAAAATAAAATACTTATTTTTTCTTAATTTTTGATGCATTATAATTTATTTATTTTCTAATTAATTTAGATTTAATAATTTTTTATTTAAACGGTAACTTTTGTGTAACTTATGTCCGTTGCCATTGTTTTTGGTTTTGGGTAACAATTTTCTATTTGCACTTTTTCAAATCGAGTTTCTTCCAAACTAAAAAAAATAAAATAAGATTAATTAAATGATAATTTAAAAATGTATTAAATTATTTCAATTACCATTCTTAGCCTTGCAATTTTCAAGAGTCAATAAACAATTATTGCCGAACTTGCGAGTAGTTTTTCCTTTGTCCTTCGAAGCACAAACGGCAGGACCCTCTTTGGGACATTTGATGTCACATTTTCCCTTACCCTTAGTTGGACCCTTAGTTGGTTTGGGCTTAGGCTTAGTCTTACCCTTTTGAGCTTCGGAGACAGCAATTAAGCACACTGAATATTCAAAATTTACAATGTTAGCTTCTAGATTTCAATTCAGTCATAATATTGTAAACTTACCAAGAGCAAAAATTAAAATAAGTGACAATCTCATGTTCGGAGTTGATTTCGAGATGGATACTGGAAATGAATTGATTTTACAGCACCGATGCAGAAGCTTTTATAGGAATATTTCTGAAGATTTACTGTATTTAATCTTCGTATTGAAACAGTAAATTTAAAAAACAATTATTAATATGAATACAACATTGAACCAATTGTTAAATTATGAATGAGACAGATACCAGATGCTAGTGTCCCATTTTAAGACAGCCTTATTAAATGTAGATCAATATAATAAAAATATGATGTTTTCACCTTGGGCTGGGTGCTGTCAAAAAGATGTTAACCAAGCGAATTATCTACTTTTATTCGTTATTTTTCATTAATCTTAAAACTATCTTTAGGCTGGACATAAATTAATACAAAGTTGCCTACTTAGCAGTAACTTACAACTACCTTACTGACAAAGCTATAAATTAATAAGCTATGCCTTTTGGCCTAAAACTTACTCAAGACACTATATTTTTTTATCAAGAAGAATTGAAAAATAAAAACTTTTTATAGGTTTATTGTTTTCTATGTACTCGTATATGCATACATATTTTTTAAACACACAGTTTTAGAAAATTACTGTACCAAAAATAAATAAAGAATTCGATAGAGATATTAAATTAAAGAAGAGGATTTGAGGCAAAATCAATCTATATATTTTCCGATTCAATAATTTCTCCATTTCACCTGATTTTGAAATATACCTCTTTAAAATATATATTAAAAAAAACTAAATTAACACGTGTTTTTTGAGGCTAAGGTAAGAAAAAACAAAATTATGACGATTTTGTGAAAATCATTGTCTTCTTGACACAATTTAAATTGTTAAATTGTTTTTTAATATCTCACATAGTTTCCAAAAATTCTGATTAGTTATGATAAAACTACGGGACTTGATGTTTTGAAAATAAATAATGTTAATTTAATACTATTCTTTCATGATATAAATTAAAGTTAATTTTTGGTGTTGACTTTGAATCTAAACTTCAATTTTTGGTATCATCTCAAATTTAAAAACTACCATTTTTTAAAATAATTTTTACATTTTCCAATTGAGTTCAAAAACTCGATCTGATAGCTTTTAGATGAGACTTTTCATCTAAAAGGTAAGGACGAACAATGAACGAAGATTTTACTGAAAATATTCAAACTAAATAATTGAAAACAGGAGTTACAGATTTTCAAAATCATTTTAATATTACAAAAAAAAAAAAAAAATGGATTGAATAAACATAGCAAAACAAAATTTGGAATTTAAAAGATGGTGTATCAAAAATTTGAAGTGATACCCTGACTTTGAGTTCAAAAAACCGTTGTGGCTGCTTATAATTTACAAGTTGTAAACCATCAAGCCGACCTTTTTTAAGCGTTTTATCAATTGTTTAAAAATGGAGTAAATATTGGATTTGTTTTTAAAATTATTGAAGCTAAACAATGTTTATTTTTATTAAAAGAAAAACTTTCTGTTGATTTTATAAAATTCATAATTATCTATATGTATTTATTGCTATTTTTTGAAAATTAAATTTATTTTCAATCCATTGAATTGTTTGTTTTTGTAAGTAGCCAAGATTTTGACTGTTTTCTAAAATTTCTAGAGTACCAACAAACATTTTAAATTTTATTTATATGTATGTAAATTTTCAAATTAATAAATATCTGTAATAAAATATTTCAAATCGAAATAAGGGCAACGATAAAATAAAATTAATGATTAAATAATTAAGGGTATACCTTTTTTTTTTACATTAAAACTAAAGTAAAAGCAGAACATTCTAAAATATTTCGATTTGAATGACAACTTAATCAAATTTTTGAAAAACTAAAAATGTAAACCTTTTTATATCAAGCAAAGTAAGTAAAAACTTTTACTGATAGTTTAATAGTTCAAAAAAAAATTCTTTAAAATATCAAAATCGAGTTTTGATCTTGGGTCGTGTTTTTAGGGAAATCTTGTTAACTTAAGGTATACCAGGTTAACCAGCCATTAAAAAACCCAAAACATGACTACCTGGCATTGAACTGAATATACTCGTAGTAAATTTCCGTTTGTATTGTATGTTGTTCAAGAAAAGTGATAAGGTTTTCATTTAAGCCAGTTCATAATTTAACAATTGATTCAATGTTGTTTTTATTTATTTTGTATTATTTCAATACGAAAATTAAAATTGGTAAATCTTCCTATAAAAGCGGTTGAATCGGTGATGTAAAATCAATTCATTTCCAGTATCCATCTCGAAATCAACTTTAAAAATGAGATTGTCACTTATTTTAATTTTTGCTCTTGGTAAGTTTAAATTTACAATATTATGACTGAATTGAAATCTAAAAGCTAACATTGTAAATTTTGAATATTCAGTGTGCTTAATTGCTGTCTCCGAAGCTCAAAAGGGTAAGCCTAAGCCTAAGCCCAAACCAACTAAGGGTAAGGGCAAAGGACCATCATGTGATCTCAAATGTCCTAAGGGCGGTCCACCAGTTTGTGCCACAAAGGACAAAGGAAAAACCCATCGCAAATTCGGAAATAATTGTTTATTAAACCTTGAAAATTGCAAAACTAAAAATAGTAAGAAAATAATCGAATATTTAAACAATATGCATTTTATTAATTTTTGTTTTTCTCTTTTCAGTTTGGAAGAAGGCCGATATAAAAAAGTGCAAATAGTAAACTGTTAACCAAAGCTTAATATACAAGACCAAAGACCAGCATGATACTAAAAAAATGAGAATAATAAATAAAATCAAATAAAAAAACATGAATAGCTACATAAAAATGAAAAACATATTGTTTTATTTTTGAGAGATGTACTTGAAGTATTTTCGGTAACATTGAAAAATGAAGGATGTTTCTCCTCCTTCTTGAACTTTTCTTTAACTTGTATACATTTTTTCAATTGAATAAGTAAAATGACGAATTTGGTTTTAAAAAATAATTAGTTTCTGTCGTATGTTTTTTGAAAAATGCAATATTTAAACATTATGTAGGTATATTTTTTCCAAATTGAAGTTTTATAGAAACGTTCGACAAATAAATTTATTTGTTTTTTAGAATTTTAAAAAGAAAATCCTTCTTCTCCTCGTCTGTTGCGAAATTCGCAGCCCATTGTATTTACAAATAGAAAAATTAAAATTAAGATCATTATCTGCCTTTATATTTTTGGTGGCTATGATTTCGAATTCGAATGCTAATTTTCTGACATAAAAGTCCTTTAGTCATGTGTTACCACATCAAGGACTAGTTTTGAAAATTGAAAAAAAGTGGATCTAAAATTAAGTCATTAGTTTATTTAGGACTTCCGAAGATATTGGAATGAATTTAAACTTATTTGTCACAAAGATATTTTTTTTTAAATTTAAATCATTCTGAAGCAATAAAAATATCAGATAATAGAAATGATTTTCCGAGTTTTATTTAAAGGGTGTTTTTTTAAGACTTTTTAAGGAGAAATAAAATACACATAGTGTTATGATAATAGTTCGCCATTATGTTTAAAAAACAATTTCGGACGACTGGCTCGACTAAATTCCAGCCGAGAGGCCTTGTCTACGGGAACAGACTCTACGCTGATAAGCCCGAGACGATTGACGCCTTGACTGATATTTTTTTGCTTCAAAATGATTTAAAACTAAAAAAAATATCTTTTTCGACACAAAAAATAACGCTATTTCATTGTTTTTTTTTATATAATTGTAATAAAATTGTTAAATTTTTACTCTTATAACAGGTGATTTTTTAGCTGGTTTGGTTTTGGCAACACTGGTTTTGACAGCTGACGTGTGTTTAGTACCTTGTGTCACTGTCAAACAGCTTCAGTTTGGTTTGCAATTTAACCATGGATCGTCTTACAAATGAACAACGCTTGCAAATTATTGAATTTTACTATCAAAATTCGTGCTCGGTCCGAAATGTTCATCGCGCACTGCTTCCATTTTATGGTTGGCATTCTCGACCTTCTGAGCAGTCTATTCGGAAGATTGTGACCAAATTTCGCACCAAATTTACTTTGTTGCAACAGCTACCAATGCATCCCGAAAAAGCCACTGTTTGGTGCGGTTTATGGGCCGGTGGCGGCATTATTGGGCCATATTTCTTCAAAGATGATTCGAATCGCAGCGTTACTGTCAATGGTGAACGCTACCGAGCGATGATAACAAACTTTTTTTTGCCCGAAATGGAAGTTCTTGACTTGCATGATATGTGGTTTCAACAAGACGGTGCCACATGCCACACAGCACGCGAAACAATGGCGCAATTGCGAGGCGAGTTTGGTGAACAGTTAATTTCACGTTTCGGGCCGGTCAATTGGCCGCCTAGATCGTGCGATTTGACACCATTAGACTATTTTTTGTGGAGGTATGTCAAGGCTAATGTCTATAGGGACAAGCCCGCTTCGATTGACGCACTAGAAGCCAACATCCATGCATTCATTCGTGAGATACCGGCCGATATGTGTGAAAGAGTATGCCAAAATTGGACTCAGCGGATGGGCTACCTGAGACGTAGCCGCGGTCAACATTTGCATGAAATTATCTTTAAACATTAAATTGCAAGGTTCAAACTATCGATTCAAATAAATATTTCATTCATTTTTTCGAATTTTTTGTGTTTTTTTTTTAAATTCCAAACCTCTTAAAAAATCACCCGTTACTTATATGGAAAAAAAACTTAATTTTAGTTCAATGGATGTTTCGCCATCTGTTTAATGTTTCTTAAAAAATCTGTTTCAGTCCGCATATTCTACTAAATATGTAAACAATGATTTAATTTTGGAGCCATTTTTTTAAATTTCCAAAACAAAAATCTGATTTTTTTATTTTTTTATCTATTTGACGTTTATTAGCAATAATAATTATTATTAGGGCAATTGGCATCTTTTATTTTCGTGGAGATTTTATACAGGTCCTTAATGTTGTAACACACGACTAAATAATAAATAATTAGAATTCTTAATCATATAAAGGCAGATATGATCTTAATTTTAATTATTCTATTTGTACCATGGACTGCGAATTTCGAAACAGACGAGTAGAAGAAAGATTTTTTTTTTAAATTCTAAAAAACAAATAAATTTATTTGTCGAACGTTTCTATAAAAGTTCAATTTGGAAAAAATATACCTAAAACGTTTAAATATTGACATAAATATTTCAATACTATCTATAACTTGTATGTATATAACTTGCATTTTTCAAAAAAACATAAGACAGGCACAAATTCGTCACTTTACTTATTCAGTGGAATAGATTTATGCCAGTTAAAGAAAAGTTCAAGAAGGAGTAGGTACCATCCTTCATTTGTAAATATTACCGAAAATACTTCAAAAATAAAACAATGTGTTTTTTATTTTTATGTAGCTATTCATGTTTTTTTTATTTGTTTTTATTATTATTCTTGTTTTTTTTTATATAATGCTGGTATTCGGTCTTGTATATTAAGCTTTGGTTAACAGTTTACTATTTGCACTTTTTTATATCGGCCTTCTTCCAAACTGAAAAGAGAAAAACAAAAATTAATAAAATGCATATTGTTTAAATATTCGATTATTTTCTTACTATTTTTAGTTTTGCAATTTTCAAGGTTTAATAAACAATTATTTCCGAATTTGCGATGGGTTTTTCCTTTGTCCTTTGTGGCACAAACTGGTGGACCGCCCTTAGGACATTTGAGATCACATGATGGTCCTTTGCCCTTACCCTTAGTTGGCTTTGGTCTAGGCTTACCCTTTTGAGCTTCCGAGACGGCAATTAAGCACACTGAATATTCAAATTTAAATGGTTTAATCTTTGAATTTTGAATATAATTGAGGAATATTTTTTGAAGTTTAAACTTACCAAGTGCAAAAATTAAGATAAGTGACAATCTCATGTTTGGATTTGGAGTTGATTTCGAGGTGGATACTGGAAACGAATTGATTTTACAGCACCGATTCAACTGTTTTTATAGGAAGATCTTCAAAAGATTTACGATGTTTTATCTTCTCATTGAAACAATAAAAAAATTAAAAAATAAATACAATAATCATTTGTTCATTCATGAATGAGAAAAGTATCAGGTGCAAATGTTTCATCTTAAGGTTGTTTCATTGAATATATGCAACAGTACATATGTATGTATCATGTTTGTACACATGAATGTTCTACATATTTAAATTGAAGTGGTTGCTGTTGAGATAATACAAAGTTTTCGGGATTCCTTAAAACCATTTTGAATTGAATAAAAATTAACACACATCCTCGAAAAAGAATATAATTTTATATGTAATTGCTTACTGTAATTTAGCTAAAAATTATGTATATTTCATTAAAAAAAAACTTGTATTGCTAACTTTAGTGTGCTGGTCTTCTTTCCAGCAGCAACCTTAACCTAACCTAATCTAACCGATTGAAAAAGAAGATTTCTGTCAGTTGCTAACCAAACAAAGTTAAAGTAGAAATATTTAGTTTTCATTCTTAGTAAAAGAAAACAGTCAGTTGAAAATTTATTGTACATGAAATAAAATTTGTATGTCTATTTTATTGACATAAAATTACAAAATTTCACCCACCATAATTAATTTAAGATATGAACATCAAGTTTGAAATTTAACAAAGTTCAAGGATATAAAATTGCATGTCAATTTCTGACACACTTTAAGTGGAACAGACTTAGTATCAAAACTTATATCGTTAGTCCATAAAAACGATAAGTTCTTAAAAAAACATTTTACATTTAATAAATCTAATTTTACTATAGTTCTTTTATTTTTTTTTTTTAAATATTGTTTTGAAATTTGACCCAAAGTCAAAGAATTCACGTGGGGAGAAAAAACATACTACTTTAAACAAAATATCTTTTTAAAATACTGACGTTTATTCTAAAAATACCTTAAAGCCTAAACAAAGTAAGTCATAATTGTTGTGTTTAGCATTGGTCATTTTAGGAACATCAAAGTAAGCCTTTTTTAAATCCTCGATATTCAACTTGGAGACACACCTTATACCCTTGCTGTGCAACGATATTCAATTAACAAAGATAAACTAAGAACATGACCTAATTATTATTGGACATTATTCAAGAATAAAAATATACCCTGAACCATAGTAAAATTGAGTTTAAGCAATTTTAAAAAGTGCATTGACTAAATGACAGCCATATAAATTTTGTTTATGGTATGTACCTACTGAAAATCGTAAATGACATAGGTATTGGACAATTGAAAAATTTCACGAAGCATTAGAAAATAATTATGACCTAGTGGCATCTATTCGTCTTTTCTGCGCCAGTAAGATTATTTTATCATAAGTAGCTTTAACACGTGGTAATTTTGCATCAGTTTATGCTTCAAAACAGATACACAATCCCTTACCTTGAAAACAGTTAAGTGTGACACCAACCTTAAGCGACATTCAAAAAGTCAACCTTAAAATGGGTCACGTTCAGCACTTTATTTGGTTCGCTTATTCATGAATTAACAGCTGTTTACACTTTTGTATTTAAGCAAAATAAATTATATGTAAATATAATAAAAGCAAAACTGATTTAATTTTTAACAATTCATGAAAAATCCCCCTATAAAAAGGGTAGCCCAGGTGCAATAAAATTAATTCAATTCCAATAATCTGCTAGAATTCTACTCCAAAAATGAGAATATCAATTATTTTACTTGTTGCCTTTGGTAAGTTAAAAACAAAAGTAATTTTAGAATAAAATAATAATTAAATTTCCTTATTCAGCATGCTTAATAGCTGTATCTAATGCCCAAAAGGGGGGCAAGGGTAAACAGGGTAAATGTGATCGTAAGTGTACTACCCAAATTGATCCAGTTTGTGCAACAAGAAACGCAGGCAGGACCTATCGCAGGTTCAACAATAGTTGCTTATTAGCAATTGAAAATTGTAAAACTAACAATGGTAATAATATAATTGAATATTTTAATAATTTATTTTGTTATTCTAATAATTTTAATTGTTCTTTATTATTGCAGCTTGGAAAAAAGTCGAATTGAAAAATTGTCAAAAGTAAAATGTATCGCATGAAAAAAAATGGACATGAACTTCGGTTTAAAATATGGAGTACAATAAATATTATAACATTAAACAAAATAAAAATTCTTGTTTAAAATTTAAAAGAAAAACATTATTTTTTATTATTTTTGGTTTGGAAAACAAACTAGACAACTTTTAGTTGTTTCAAAAGGAAATTCACACAAAAAAATCTAATGTTGTAAATTATTTTTAGGTTTATAATCAAACTTCAGTTAAAGTTTTCATTTTCAAATCGTATAGTTTTGAATTTTAAAACGATTATTTTTCGGATCCAGAATTCAGGTTTTGACGTCAAAACCTGAACCTGAAGATGAAATAATATTTCCGAAACGCGTAGTTTATTATTAAAAATAAAATAAGTTGTGATACAATTTGCTTAAAATAAAACTAAATTTAATTCAAAATTAAAATTTGTTTATTTAATTAATAATTATAAATATATCTTTGATTAGAGCCTTGTCCCCGCTTCGCACGGTATATATACACCCTTATTGCGATTGTCAATCATTGAAAAAATGTATTAATCAATTTAAAATTTGGTAGTGTGTTTCTCAATTGACTAAATCATTTTCGATTGTGAATGAAATTGGTAGGTGTGAATGAGCACATTTAATATTTGAAACAAGAATTAAAGAAAAACAAATTCAGTCATATTCTAATTGAATGGTTTAAAACAACATAATTTAATTAAATGACTTCCGTGTTTTGGGACGATGACGATGACGACGAAGACGATAACCATGACCAGTCATTTTTTTGGATATTTTGAGAAGAAGGAGACAGCGTAGAGATGCTTCCAATCCTCTAAAATTAGAATTTTCTGTATTTTGCTCTTGCATTTGAGGTCAATCCAAACCTACAATTGAAAAACAAAATTATGAAACAAAGAACATTAAAATAACTTTTATGAACTTATTACTTGGGCCTATTGCTCCCATTTTCTTTGCGTCATCACTTTTGAACACAGTCCCTTTGCCACTTCCAAATTTTCTTCGATAAGCATCACCAGTTTCGTCAATTGCGCTTTATTGCTAACTATTTTAGCCATTTTGTTGAAAATATAACATTTTATACATTTTTAATGGTTCAAATAATCAAAAACTTACATTTTACTGCAGCATCAATGCAAATTTTGTGTTTGATAAAAATGTTATTAACAAACAATAATATAATATATGTAGATATAGATAATAATTGTATAGTTAATTGACGAATTAAATCCAGAACTCAAGTTGTCGAACACGTACAAGTCATTCTGACCACAATTGTCATTTCGAACTCTAACGTCATTCACATTTTTTTTATTCCCTTTCTTGGCCTCT
The DNA here is from genome assembly GCA_905146935.1 of Scaeva pyrastri. Lineage (NCBI taxonomy): Eukaryota > Metazoa > Arthropoda > Insecta > Diptera > Syrphidae > Scaeva > Scaeva pyrastri. The sequence goes on from LR989929.1 coordinate 53,314,828, forward strand.
TCAAATCAAATAAAAATCATTAGTTATATGTAATACTAGATGTTCCCCGCGACTTCGTCCGACTCAATTTATTATTATAGCAATTAAGATTAAGTTTAAAAAAAATATATTTTGAAGTACTTTGTAAATGATATTTAAGTTTTATTTTCTTATGGCAGAAGATCATACGGATTTTCTCTGCAACCCGATTTTGACAATGGGACGGAAGCCCTTTAGGTAAGATGAATAATTTTCTTTACTTTCGCAACATTTTCGACTGATTCTTCGCTCCTTCCTCGACAAATTGACTATTCAACACTAAAAGAATTCTCAAAATCGACCCAGGAGTTCCTGAGATTAGCGCGTTCAATTAAACAAACTCTTCAGCTTTATAATATTAGTATATACATAACATATATAGATTAAGGCTCTGACAAAATAATGGATTCAAATTACAAAGCATCGCCTTTGTATAATATAAATAGTAGTTTTTCAGTTGAATCCAAAATCTGCTTGTTTGTAATATCTCTGTGCCAAATTTCATCATTATCCGTTCAACAATTCTGGTGCCATTGAGCAACAAAAATCCATGCATCCAAACTTTCACATTTATAATATTAGTAAGATTAAATCTTTTTTATCACTACTTAAATTTCATCTCTAAAGTATTCGTTAACGTCTTATCAATGACCAGATGAGGAGTTCCCGAGGGCAATCATTTACTACTTGTTCTTTGCATCTAAGTTATCTATCATTGCTGCAATATAGGATTTTACAATTTTCTACAGTTTGCTCTAAATGCGATTGGTTTGATTTTAATTTTTTAATTACTAGTGTTTCAAAAATGTAATTTTAGCTATATAGAATAAATATAAAAATAAAGTAATTAGCATTAGTTTGAAATCAAATATAAATACAAAACTTGTTCTTTTAACTATGCCTTGTTATCTAAATTTTTTTTTTTTTTTGCTTTTTGACACCGCATATCTCTGCAATTCCATTAACTAAAATGCTGAAATTTCAGTATTGTGATGCTGGAAACCAACGATGTATCCATTTTTGGATATTTTAAAAAATAATGTTATCGAGAAAAATCTAAGTTCAACTTTAAACGCTATGTATAGCATTTTAGAATATATTTATTATTTTTATGTCAAAATCGTAAACGAATAACATACATTTTTTCGTGTTAATTTTTTTTTTTTATAATTTTTTATAATTAATTTACCAATACATATTTTCAAAAAATATGTACTTAAATCGTCGCGTCTGTTAGTCAAAAAATATATACCTTGAAAAAAAATTTAAACAAAAATTTTAAGGCTTAAATTTCGAACGCTGTCGGAGTGGCATGGCCATTTTTTAAATCTTGCATATTTTTCAAAATTAAAACTGTTGATTTTGCTTTGTCATATTTTAAAACAAAAAACTGAAACACCAATTTCTTTCTAAATTGACAAAAGCCTTAATTATTATTACCACCCCAAACGACTTGAATTTAAAATGGGTCACGTTGAGCACCTGAGTCCTTTCACTCAAAAAATATAAACTGATTTAATTACTCTTTGTGTTAATTTTTGTATACTATAATGATTAATTATGTTATTAACAGTAGATACATTTTAAAAATAAATATTTAAATTCCTCTTTAAAAGCAGATGTTTCAGTTCTGTAGAATTAATTGATTTCGAGCATTCACCTAGAAACTTCCTGAAAACATGAGAATATCAATTATTTTACTTTTTGCCATCGGTAAGTTCAGGAAAAAAAATATTACTTAAGATTCTTAGATTAACTAATGAAAATATCAAAAATTCAGTGTGTCTTATAGCTGTATCTAATGCACAAAAGGGAAGGGGAAAGGGTAAGGGGGACAAATGTGTACGCAAATGTTCTAAGAAAGTTCAACCAGTTTGTGCAACGAAGGACAAAGGACAATCTTATCGGAAATTTATTAATAATTGTTTATTAGAGTTTGAAAATTGCAAAACTGAAAATGGTATTAATATTATTAAATATTTAAATAATTCATATTGGAATTTTGTTAATTTTTTTTTTTATTTTACAGCTTGGAAGAAAACGGATTTGAAAAATTGTAAAAAATAAATTGTATTTCAAAACGAAAACCAAAGCGAATGGATTTAATGATTATGTTAACTATAAATTATATGCCTTAATAAAAACATTGTACACAATTTTTTTTTTTTTTTGAAACACAAACCAAACAAGGATTTTGTTGTCCTGAATTTGAAAAAGCTGAAAAATGTGTCTGCAGTTAATATTTTTAATGTTTTTTTTTAAGTTAATTATAAAATATATTTTGGTAGCAATTTCCACGACTCTCTTCGTGATCAGCTTTCAAAAAAATTAATTTCTGTATTTTAAATATTGTTTTGTTGCATTCTTAGCACCGCATTTCCTGACGAATGTAAAATATAATTATGTACCTATGTATATTCGTTAAAGTTTTAATTAATAATAATAAGTATTAACAACATTGTATCAAAAGTTAAAATATCTTTTTGCATTATCATCTTACACAAAAACAATATCTTATCTCAAGATTAATAAAGACCTTTATAATTAATGTCATCCCCGAAATGAATCCGAAATCCGACCTTAAAACGGGTCACATTAAGCACTTAATTGTCACTCAAGAAATGCAAACAGAGTTATTTACTTTTTGTATTTTTAAACACAATATAAAGATTATAAACAAAAAATAAAATAAAATAAAATAAAATAAAATAAAATCTGCCTTTAAAAGCAGTAGTACCAGTGCTAAAAAATGAATTAATTTCCAGCGTCTGACTAGAAAACTGCTACAGAAATGAAGTTATCACTTATATTAATTTTTTCACTTGGTAAGAAAATTAATAATTTGATAAAGTAAAATATTCTTAGGGTATCAATTAATTAATTTTTCAATATTTAGTATGCTTGATTGCTCTATCTAACGCTCAAAAGGATAAGGATAAGGGTAAGAGTAAGACTGGCAAATGCGACAAGAAATGTTCCAAAGTAGTCCAACCAGTTTGTGCAACGAAGGACAAAGGAAAAACCTATCGCAAGTTCATCAATAATTGTTCATTAGACATTGAAAATTGTAAACAAAAAAATGGTAACTATTTTTTAGTAATTAATTATTTTTTTTCTATATTTTATAATTTTTTGTTTATTTTCAGCTTATAAGAAAGTCGATTTGGCTAAGTGCAAATAATAGATTTGATTGTAGCCCGAAACATAAACAGCAACATAAATTTTAGGTGAAGGTTTAAAATTGATCAAAAGTATAAATTGTAATTGTTTTACTTCTGTCTATTAAATAAATCATAATATAACATATTTATCAAATTAAAAATTGTTTTTTGTTTGTTTTATTTTAAACCTAAGAGTTTAAACGCACTCGTATTGAATTATTGAAAAACTTATTGTAACTGCTATTCCATATTATTTTAAGAAAATTTTTATTTCAAACTCTTACTGTTATGAATAGACATCTTACCCAGATCCTGTCTCTTTGCAGCGTATCCAACGTCCAATGCATTTAATAAAATAGAGTCATAATGAAGTTGATAGTGGTAATAGAACTTTTAAGAAAATAAAATCAAAATTGTAAAAAAAACGACAAATGTTAATGTCTTGCAGTTCCTGGGCGGGGCTTGAATGAATGGATATAATTTTGGGGTTTGTGCGACTTGTAAAATTTGTGCCCCCTACGAGGACTGGGGAGGTTTGTCGAGTAATTCTTTTCAAAGTAAAATTTTGTGTGCATGTCTTGGGATGTCTATAAGATCCACAACAAAGGATCTGGGAATGCGGAATCCTGCTCTTTGACTTCTTTTGCTAATTTCATTATTGCGCTCCCTTTGCAGCACTATCAATGACCTCGTGTAGAGGAGATAGGTGAAGAATTGCTTCTATTGATGCGGTTGGACATGTTCCTGTATTATAAATACATGCAAACCATTGTACATTCTCTAGTGATTCCTAGTAGTTTTAAGTTCGGTTCTAGTATGCCATGCAATCACACCATAAGTAAGGATTGGTCTTACCATCATGGTGTACATTCAACTCAGGATATAGGGTTTTCACCTCCAAGATTTTCCGACTCTACCGTCTCTTGCAAATCATTAGGGCCTTTGTGGCTTTCTCAACCGTTGTATCAGTGGGTTTCTTCCATAGGAATCTACTATCCAGTGTTATACCTAGATCTTTTACCTCCTTTTCTGAAACGATTATTGTACCCGCTAACCGTATAAGTTTCATGTCAGGCAAAAATCTTCTGTTGGTAAATGTTATAATTGTCGTTTTTATTGGGTTTATTTAAAGCCCCACAGTTTAATACCATTTATATGTAATTGTTAGGCATCAGACCAGGCCAGACCCCATACCAGAGGTGACACGTGGACATCCTCTGGTTGCGGTGATTTTTTGGGTTTTTGTACCTGATAGTGCCTCAGCCGTTCTTGTTCCTAACATTTCGCCTATCCATCTTGTTAAAGTGGTTGTTACGTCCTTCCTGACAAGAGCCCTGTTAACCGCCTCATGAGAGCTATTATCAAAAGCTCCTTCTATATCAAGGAAGGCAGAAATGGCTACTTCAAGGCTTTATGTAGAGTGTTAGTAAGTTCATACAGAGCTACAGAGCAGTTTCTGTAGATCTTCCTGCTCTGTGAGCATGCGGTCGCGGATTTAGTTGATTCATTTACATAAGGTCTTCTTTTCCCTTTTGTAAAAGAGCTGGGAACATACCATCTACCCTTGATGATTTTTAGGTTGGAAGGTATTTAGTGCCTAGTCTATTCTATTATAGGAGCATATTTTTGGTAGCCGAGGCTTAAGTGGCGTAATAGCAAGTCAGAAACCCAAATAGAAATTACTTGGGTTAATACTTTGATTTATCTTGAAAAAAAAACGAAGCACATCAAGCATGCATCGAGTTCACAGCAAAGTCATAAAAATGAGAAAAAACATAATTTTTATTTTTTTTTTCAAGAATTTTTTGAATTGAATAAAAGTGGAACTTTAAAATAAAAGTTATTTGGAAATTTTGAATTTATTACTACAATAATAATTGTTCTTAACTAAAACCTACCCAATCACACCCGTGTTTCCCCTATTAAAAATTCTAAGTATCCGGAATTGAACAATTTTGAATGATATCTTGAAGAGATTGGCCTAAAATTTTAAATGATTTAACAAAATTTTAAGGCCATTTAAGTAAGTTACTAAGCTAAAACCGGGGCCTTGCTAATTTAAAAGAATTTTAACATCTCTTAAACTTTTACTAAAGTTAAAATTAAATAATGACTATTTTAACTTGAATTTTCCATATATACATATATTATGTGTCATTTTACTAGAAAAAATTTATTTTATTTTTTCGGAAGATGAAGATTATAATTATAACATATTTGACATGTTTTAAGTAATGCGCAAATTACTTCGAAGATTTAGAACAGCTTCAACAATACAATAAACTGACATTGTCAATTAATACGTCCGTTAAAGTTTTTTCACTTTGTTTTCACGAACCGTATTTAGTATTTTACTAGTGTGTTAAATCTTAGTGATAAATCTTAATATCCCTTATAAAATTTTCTTCTTCTAATCCATCAGTAATTTTTTTAATACCGAGTTAATAACAGATCAATTTTATTAAACAAATTGTGACTTAAATGTGTAAGTGCAGATTTCGCCCAGTTCAGGATTAGTCTAGCCAACATATTAATCATTCTCATAATAATTTGTTACATAATGTATATAAAGTGTGGTTAAATTTTAAGGGCCTATGTTGAATGTGAACCTCACCTAAACGTCAAGTTTTCAATTTCAGACTATGTAACTCAATTTGAACCAAGAGTGATTGTCGAAAAACCAATGCACCCACTGGTATGTTTGGTATACGGTTTATGGGCTGGCGGCATCACCGGGCCGTATTTTTTCCAAAATGAGGCCGGTCAATCAGTTACCGTGAATGGTGTTCGCTATCGTGAGATGATAACGAACTTTTTATGGCCCAAACTGGAAGATAGGGATTTGGACGATATGTGGTTTCAACAGGACGATTCCACTTGCAACACAACTTACGAAACAATGGGCCTTTTGTCGGAAAAATTCAATGGCCGTGTTTTCTCACCTGATGGCGATGTCAATTGGCAGCCAAGATCATGTGATTTGACACCGTTGGACTTCTTTCTTTGGGGTTATTTGAAAGAAAAGGTGTACGTCAATAAGCCAGCAACAAATCAAGAGATAATAAAAAGAAATTACAGTAATTTCCTAAATAATTTGTGTTTTATTCAAAATCAACATCAGCCCTTAAAATTTAACCGCCCTTTATATAACCAGACTCTTACATGTGCTCGAAATTAGATATAGTAATTCTATTTAGCAGTCACATGAGAAGAAACAGCTATGCTATACCTTTTCCAATCAATACAGTATCTATAAATGTACTATAATTGAATATTTTGGAGCAATCTATGGATTCAATTTCATACATCAAGCTTTTCACTTCTCGCACTAAAACAAACATAACCTAAAAGGCAAGTTAATACTTTGTCAAATTATGGTACACTGGCTGAAATATGACATTAAAATTTCTAGATTGACAATCAGCCTTATTAAGGTTGTCAAAGATCAATTAATTGACAATTGAAATATTTTGCTAATCAATTGATACCTACATCGGTATTATGAACCCGAGTTGATCATTTTTTGAACCATTCTGAACAGAGATCAAAAATCTATTGTGAATAGTGCCTATTTACTTAAGACAGCTGCAAATTTAAGTATGTTTGGGATGGATTGTTGCCTTTTCGTTGACTTTAACTTGTCGTTGATATCTAAAAATACATTAAGGAAGGCTTTTTTCGAAAGTCTAATGTTTTGAATGAATCTAGAAGCGAGCCAAATTTGTTTTTGTAATGTAATTGAAAAAGATCTTTTATCTACATATGTTCAGCCAAGTCCATCGGATTTGAAGCATCGCGTTATTTTCTTCGAATCTTTGCTCCAAAGTATTTTCGTCTTCAATTTTAATTTCACCGAAAAATAGTTCTATAGTAGTCATGCTTTTGGCTTTCGCGATCCGTAAAATATTTTATCAACAAGGAATTTGTGATTGACTGAAAATTTGATAATCAACAAACATTTTGACAACCATAATACCAAAACTGTCAATTTAAATCATTCACAATAGATCTAACTTCTGAAGAGCGTTCACATTTTATCAAACATTTTTAATTTTTGACAACGATAATACCGATTCATTAATTTTATTGATAAATATCAAATATCGTATTGATATTTGACAACCGTAATAAGGGTGAATATCTCCTGTAATTTTCTAGTTTATGTAAAAATATACCTTTTCTAAGTTATAAGTTCTGTACAGACTGCATTCTTCTAAAAATGTCAGAATGTAATGATCATTTTTGTGACTTATACTATTTCACAAATTGGAGATATCTTACAAGCCTTATCTTTTTGCTGTACAAATTCACTCAGATTTGCATTTTTATCAAGATTGCATAGTATTTTGAGAACAATAAATCGTTCCAACAAAAAAGAATCTTCAAAAACAATTCATTCTGTTTGCAATTAAACAATTTTTCATCTGCTCAAAATACTCAACTTTCGCAAAAGATAAAAGGTGAATACCAGATGACAGCTAACTTTTATCATCTTTACAATGACCTAAATACGAGTACATACATTTTTGTGGAGATGGAAATCTTCATTCAATATTGTCATTTAATTCATCAACAGTTGTTTAAATATTATGTATAAATTATTTTTAAACTTGGAAATACAAGGTTGTTAATCTTTAAATAAAAAAAAAAAAACTACGTATAAATGCGATGACATCCGTGCAGTAAAATTAATCCGTTTCAAGTTTTCCACTAAATAACAATACCTACTTCTATAAAAATGAAATTAATAATCATTGTACTCTTTGCTCTTGGTAAGTCATAAAAAAAACCATTCTAAGTTTAAATCCATAGAATAATTAAATTATTTATTTTTTGAAATATTAAGCGTGCTTATTAGCTGTTTCGAATGCACAAAAGAAGAATTGCGATCGTATTTGTACGCAACAAGTTCAACCAGTTTGTGCAACAAATAATAGAGGGCGAAGCTATCGCAGATTCTCCAATAGTTGCTATTTGTCCATTGCCAACTGCCAAACCAATAATTGTAAAAATTGAATTATTTTTATTTGATTATAAGATTATTAATTAATACTTCTTTGTTTCAGCTTATACAAGAGTCAATTTGAATAAATGCAAAAAGTAAATTAATCAATTTCAAAACAAAATCTTAAGGCTAAAGGATATCAACTAAGATAAAATTGATTGTATTTACAAAAAACAAAAATATATTAAAATAAAAATAAAATTTCAAAACAGAAATAAATTTGACTTGTTACACAAATTCCGCTTGTATAATAAGTAATTCTAAAGTGACTTTGAACTATACTTACTACTTACTTAGGTCCTCTGACCTACGAAGTCCGTTGGTGTTCCCTAGTGGGATATAGGGCCTCAAATACTCCTACGCGCCATCATCGTGTGCGGTTTCCAGCGATGTGTTTGAGCTCCCTCCAGCTCTTTCCCAATCTCGCAATCTCTCTCAACTGTTCTTCTCCACGTGCTTCTCGGTCTACCAACTCCTCTTCCTTCTTGTGTGAGTGGGTTCCACTGCATTGCTTGGCCTGCAATGCAGTCATTACCTATTCGAAGCGTGTGTCCAATCCACTGCCACTTGCGCCTTCGTATAATGGTATCTATGGGTTCCTGACCTGTTCGTCTATGAAGATCCTCGTTGGAGATACGATTAGGCCAGAAAACCCTTAAGATGTTTCGAAGACACCTATTGACGAAGGTTTGCAGTTTCCTGGTTATTGTAGTTGTTATTTTCCAGGTGCTGCATCCATATAGCAGAACTGATTTGACGTTAGAGTTAAACAGTCGTAGCTTTGTGTTCAAGCTGAGAGATTTGTTCCTCCAAACATTGGACAACATCCCGAACGTAGCCTTTGCTTTTCCGATGCGGCTGGCGATGTCTAATTCGGTTCCTCCTTCAGGAGAGACGATACTTCCAAGGTATTGGAAGCTATCTACTTTCTCTACTACTTGTTGACCAATGTTCATCGGAGCGGATGATTGCGAGCTCACGAGGTTGAACATCTTTGTTTTTCCCGTATTGATTTTCAGCCCCACGATTGCTGCTTCTCTCTTCACCCTTGTTGCCATTTGATGGTGATCCATGATCTTATGGGAAAGCAAGCAAACATTGTCAGCGTAGTCGAGATGTTTAAGGTTAGTTGTCAGAGTCCATCTTTTTCCTCCGCTGTACATCACTTATCACCAATAAAATCAGGATTGGTGACAGTATGCAGCCCTTTCTGACTCCGCTTTGGACTTCAAATTCTTCGGACAACCTACCTCCGTGTAAGACGTGACTTTGAATTACATATATACACTCTTAAAAATAACTAAAGTATGATAGTAAAAGGTGACCTTATAAAAGAGCACAATTTAATTTAAAAAAAAGCAAAAGACGAATTTTGAAATCAGTGGAAAATCTCGTTTCTCAACGTTTTTTCTTCAGTTTTTGTTTCGTTGGAAATCTTCTGAAAAGGAAAGGAAAAAAAAGAGAAGGTCTTTCTGAAAATTCCCACTGAATTCATTATTTCTGTAACACTATCCTTTACCATAGCACCGTTTTTGAGAAATCAGCCGTTACCTTGCCACTTAGAAGAGTTATTAACCATAGTTGACACCATTTCTTCTTCCAATTGTTGAAGCATTATTTGCGCATAACCCTTTGAGTCAATATCTATTGTCTCTTCAAGAAATACACTTCTTCAGAACATCAACAAATTAGAGGTTTAAGTTTCCTTAAACAAAATTCTCAGCTTTTTCTGTCAAATGCTGACGAATTCTGATGAAGAAAAATCATTTGATAAAAACAAAGCCTTAACTTTCAATCAAAATCAAAAAGAAAGAAAATGTGTTTGAATCTTATCAAATTTTTGACATTTCTCTCACTTTTCATCCCGACGAGTGTGCAACAAAACTGTAACAACTCCATCTGCAACTATGAAGCCGCATGCATCCTGGACACCAACGGATATCCCATCTGTCGGTGTGTTGAACAATTCTTCGGAGGTGAATTTTGTTCAAGAGCCAAAGAATATTGCTCATCAAATCCATGTCAAAATGGCGGAATTTGTCGATCTTTTCCCGGTCACTATAACTGTGAATGTTCTTCAGGTTTCGCCGGCCAGGTGTGCACTTCTCAACAGGATGCTTTCAAAGGACTTCACTTGCACTACAACCACATTGCCGAGATTGGAACGGAACAATCGCTCATGTTAATTATCCAGAATTTGGGGACCGTTGAGACTCTTATGGAATTCTACACTCCTGATTATATCATCGATGGGATAATCTTCACATCAACTAGTGGACACTTTAATGAATCCAACGACTTGAAAACGCTCGCCAAAATTTTGGGAATAAAGCACAGTGAAAAACTTCCATACACCATGGGATTCTACAGAATATCTAAAGCTTCCTTTTGGAAGCTCGGAATCAACTCTATGACTTTGGACTTAAGTGACTTTGGTCAATCGGGGGAGAGTTTCTTCCGAGGAAATTTCGATATCTTCGTCTACGATCCAACAGGGTCGAATTGTTTTCCAATTCTTCACCTTCCACACTGTTTGAATCCTCGCAAGCCCTTGCACATGGACATACAAACCTTTAATTTCGTCGAACCTATCGAGGATAAAAGATGCACGGTGGAATCTCGTTTAAGTATCAAATGGAGCGTAAGAAATTACATAAACACAGGTAGGAAGATTTGTGTTCTTGAATTATTACAACGCATTGCTTAAAGTTGTTCTTCATAAGTTTCCGAAGCAATCTGGGAAAGATCTCACTATTCCGCCCTATACAATGTGGTTTAACTATAGTGATGATTTTGTTCAATCGTATCTCATTCAAGGAGAAGTTTTTGAGATTAATGGCGATAGAAATCACAGCAGCAAAACTACACTTCGGGTTTGTGTAAAAAGTTATTATCTTCATGGAAGCAGGTATTGACTGACAAATTTTTGAACAGTGTTATGTCTTTGTGGATTCAAAACCAACGACAGCCTTTATTCTTGGAGGATCATACCAGGATGTGAACTATCAAAAGGAGGTTATTTTAGACGGATCTGCTTCAAGAGATTACGCAAGACGTCCGAATCACAATCAGAATCTTCAATATTCTTGGTCTTGTTCGTCTGAAGATACTGAAAACAATTATTGTAGACAAAATATGGGAAGTGGTAAGTTACTGGCAGTTACTTACAATTAGGTTAACCTGTCAAAACCAAAATGTATAGAAACAAAAATAGAAATGAATCTAAAAATTTATCAAAATTTCCATTAATAGTTAACAGCAAAATGTCATTTCCGGTCCTCATATCAGATCGACAAGACTAATTTATTGATCTTCTATTTTCCTTTGCGTCTTAAGACCTTGACTCAAGCTTCATTCAATTTTATATAAATACTTATACAAAAACAAACTTTCTCATTTTTTTCCAACAGAACCACGCCTCATTATACCCGCCCACAGCCTTGAACTTCACAAAACCTATGAGTTCAGTCTTCTTGTCAGATCTTCCATCAACATTTACAGTACTCATCGAACTTATCAAACGATAAAAGCTGTCGATCATGATTCACTATTTATAAACTTTAGTTGTCTTCGTAACTGTCAACATCGAAAGTTTTCAGCTGGAAAGTTGATTCACTTGAAGCTGGAATGTATCCAGTGTCCACCTGGCAACATAACTTACTCAGTATGCAATGAATTCGGCATTGAGATTGCCAAAAGTCAGCGAGTTATTCTTGTCGAAGAATCAAAACACGAAGTCTACCTCAAGGCTGAAGCCAGTTTGGGCTTCCTCAGAGGAGAAACTTCGATCAAACTAACATTGAACCAACCGCCAAGTCAAGGGACATGTTCCATTTCACCTCGAAGTGGGATTGAATTTGAAACTCTGTTTAAGATCACTTGTTATGGCTTCGTCGATGAGGACAATCCGATAGATTACAAGTTTTCGGTGGGAAGTAATGTCCTAGATCACAGTGGCGATGAGACTCTGACTACAAGACTGTTTCGAACCTTTGGAGAGACTTGTGAAATTCGAATTGAAATTTGTGATGACATCGGAGCTTGCACAGAAGTCCGACTCCAAGCTCATCTAGAGCCGATTACCAATTCGGTGGGTTCATGGCTGGAATTCCTCTCGCAAAACGAGACCAATTTGAAGGCACTTGTCGACAGAGGTGAAAGATTTGCCGCCTTCACTCTCATTGAAACTGTCATTCGCCATATGACACCTTCCGACTATCCAGAAATTGTCAAACACATAGTTGATTGCTTTCGAAACGTGGAAGCGACACGATTGCTTGCAGTCGAACAGTTCCTTGCTCTCGGGAAGAATCTCCTGGAAGTCATGGATGCAACCAGCGAATCAGCTCTTTTAATCTCAGAGTTGTTTCTCAAAGTCAGTAAAGGCTTTCTACACTCTATTCGAAATTCCGAAGTAGTGGAACTCCAGGTCGAAACTCATGAAACTATGATGGGCAATCTAGCTGAATCTATGGCAAAAACAGCGATAGAAGTTGAAGAATTCCCGGTTGTTCACGATGCTGAGCCAATTCCACCTGAAGACCCATTTGCAGAGAACTATTCGGATTATGGTGAACTTAAAGTAGAAGATGTAGTCCACATTTCAAACTGGTTAAAGGCATTCCAACGTATGCACAGGTGTCTTCAAGTCATGGGAGTGGTATCGTCTTTCGTTCAACTTCCAGGGGAGACTCCGTTGGTCATAAGGAGGAGGGGTGTTACCAGTATGACTCTCATAGTTGATAACATGGAGAATACGTCGATAGCATGGAAAGAATCGAAAACCTCCATCGATCTCACTGAGGAATTTCTCAAAGGGCTTGATAGAAATGAAGTCACTGTTCAGGCTACAGTCTTTGAAGCGAATCCACTTTGGTGGAATCCGGAGCAGAATGTGATCAACACTGAAGTTCTTTCAATTGGAGCTTACTCCAAAAATCTTGCTTCATTGAATTCAAAAAATTCTAGAAGCCATTTTAGTTTCTACATGCAACTTAAAGGTTCTCCAGAAGAAATACTAACTCACGGTAGTATTCAGAATGAGCTGGAAATGCTGGTGTTCGAAAGACTACTTCCTGAGAATTCAGTTCTCGTAGTGACATTCATTCCTCTGCAGAATGACATAAGAGTTCTTCTTTCCATGGAACAGAGACCACGAAGATTTATGTTCAAAGAAGCTGTCCTGCTTCGAACTTCTGAGGAAAACACCACCTTGTTCCTCATCAACAACAGATCAAAGAAACGTAAGGCCTTTCTGGCCATTTTGTCCAGTGGTCCTGTGGATTTTTCATTCACATTGACCATTAAAGTCTGTTCAACATGGGACTCCCGGGCCTTGGAGTGGACTTCGAAGTTTTGTTTGGTAGGAGACCAGACCAATGGAACGCACATTCATTGCTCATGTTGGCATCTTTCCATGTTCGGAGCAAAAGTCTATCCAACTTTTGGACATATTCAAGCACCCGAGGAACTGGTTGATCACCTTGAGATCAGTCATGGAATGCTAGCCATTCTGAGTATCATCATTCTCTTTATAATCTTGAGCTTGTGGATTGCTTGGCGAAGAGACGCACAAGCTGCTGAAAATGTAGTATTTCTAGATGACATCCATGAAGAAAAAGCCACACACGAATATTTGGTCACAATTTACACGAACGGGCACACTCATGCTGGGACAACTTCGAATGTCACAATCACGCTCCATGGATCGTTGTCGAAGAGTCCAAATTTCACTCTGTATTCAAGAAAGCGGAAGACAATATTCCAACGCAATGCTCAGACATCATTTATTGTGTTTTTGCCCAAGGACTTGGGAGTCTTACACTCAGTGTCACTTCATCATGACGGCTTTGGCAGATACCCGAAGTGGAACTGTAAAATTGTCGCAGTTAGGGATGAGATGAAACAAAGCCAATATATTTTCATCGTCGACAGATGGATCTATGCCGATTCCGAACAAATATTTATCTCTCCGGCCAAAGAGGAAGAAATTCAATCAAAATTTTACATTTTTAGAAGTTTTCTGGAAAATAGTTTTACAAATTTTTACGCAGAGCAATCGCTTTCGTCTACCAGACTTCATGGACAATTCACTGCTATGGAAAAAACAAGCGTTTTTATCGTCAAGTGCTGTGTAGCCATTATGGGAACTTTAATATTCTTTGGGCCAACAACTATTTTCACGTATGAAATGGAACGGGAAATGTACTACTCCATGTTACTTGATTTTCAAAAAGTTCTATTTGTTGCTTGTGTTTGTCACATTGTCGAAGTGGCGGTAAGTGAGGTTTTATATTATTTAATTCTGAGGATTAAAACAAGAAAAAATAAATACAATCTAGTTCTAAGAAAATAATATCTGTTGAAAAAAACGTTATCGATTGAAAATATTAAAATTATTTTTAATTCGTAATCAAAAACATTTGTGTTTTGAATAATAAAACCTGTTCATGAAAAAAAAAATAAAATATTTATCGCAAATAAGCTCAGCTATGATTTTAAAACTTTAAACAACTGAAATGAAGGTGGCGCTAGTTAGTCTTAAACATTAATTTGACAGATCATTCTAAGGATGTGTTCATTGATATAATTATGTTTATCTGTAACTGATTTTAACTTATTGTATGTAAAGTTTTATCATGATTGCTTATCAAATAAAAAAATAAAAGCAAACAATTTTAATGAAGTTTCATCATTACATCTACATAAATCTAAAGTAACCTAAATAACATATTTATTTTCATTCAATAACATTATGACCATTTTTGAGGGACAAAATTAGCTTCTTAAGTAATAATAAATAATTGAAGTTTATCAGAAGAAAAAGAGAAAATACAGAATTAAAATATAAAAACTAAAAATAAAATCAAGAACCCAAGAAAAACCAAATATAAAAGAAGATGTTTCACTCTTTCCATCATCAGTTCTTGCTCCGCTTTTGTTCCGAACAAACACCTTCTTATCATCTTCAAAATGAAATTCTTCCTCGTTGCACTTTTGGTCATCGGTATGTTCCTGATTCCAGCTCTTGCCGAGCAAAACCAAAATATGGATTCGGACAATGAAGTCCTTCGATATGGAAGCTGCTCACCCAGCTCGTGTCCAAATGATGTTTGGGAGCCAGTTTGTGCTTCAAATAATCGGTGTATTAGAAGATTTAACAGTCTCTGCCTGGTTCGTCTTCAAAATTGCAGATCTCCAGCAAATGGTAATAAATTAAACTTATTAACATTTCTTTTTCTACAACTTTTGTCGTTTTTATTTTAGAACGTTACAACATCGTTCCAAGCCATTACTGTATCAACGCTCCATGGTGCCAGTAATGGACATTCAAGACACATGAAAGGATTTGAAAAATCAATAAAACGAAAACTTTGAAAATTAAAAAACATTTTTTTCTCTTAAATTTGTAACTGTTGGTATTATGTAAGGGAAGTTTTAATTAAAAAAGTGTGTCCACACTCCAAACGTTCGCAGCCTTCTTCTAAAGTTTGTATGGACTCTTCCAAGTTCAAGCATTAGTACAGGAATTTGCAGAATGTTGACTCCCACTAGAGTACTTTGTTTGAAAACTTCTAGGCCCCAGAGACGATCCAAGATGAGGAAACAAACGCAGGGGGCTAAAACAGGCGATTGTTGTTACCAGTTCAGATCAATGTTTAAGGTAATAGAGGAGGGAGTTTGGAACTCTCTTTTGACATTTTAGAATTTATCAAACGAGTTTCAAAATATGAATCATTCTCAATGGTTTAAAAAATCTTTACACAATTTGAATTTTTGCTTTGAAAATCGAAATTCGTCTTATTTATAATTGCGAAAAAATATTGTCAAGAACATGGACACACAAAGACTTTTTTCTTTTATTTCGTTGACCTTAACGACTTTGGTTTCATATTACATTTGTATTTACAAAATTATCAGTTAAGTTTAAAACAAAAAGAATTTAGCCCCACAAATCCAAAAACAAAATTTATTCGAAGATTCTGACAGTAATCGCTGTAAACTTTTATATTAATTTAAAATGTAAAACAAATTTCATCAAAATTAATAAAATAAAGTACACAATTCATTTAAAGGTAAACAATTATTTTACATGAAACATTAAGTTGGTTAAAAATATTTGGAAAAAAAGAATAAAGTCATTTTGAATAAGGCAACATGAAGTCAAGCAGCTTAACTTTTTTTTTAAAGACAAGAATAAATGTTTATCTTTTGAAGTTTTAAATATTTTTGTTTTGTTTCATGAGAATCTTAGAGTGTTTGCCTTGAGAAAAAAGTGGAAATCAGTTTTAAAAGAATTCGGAAATGATTAAAAAAAAATTAAGTGCAAAGTTATACTTTCAAAATTCTGACGACTTAGTATGTATTTAAAAAAAAATCTACTAATTGTGATTTTTAAAAAGCGTAACAAAATTTCTTAAAACTCAAGCTCAACTTACAAATGGCTTGTTGTTAAAAGACTAGGCTTAAATATTGTGACAAATTGTTATTATGATTTCTTACAACAAATGTTTAAAAATAAAATAGGCACTAAAATAATAATATTAAAAATCGAAATAACTTAAAAACCAGAGTTTTTTAAAACCAAATTTTTAATGCAGAATTTTGCCTGTCCTTAAGTATTTATGCTTCTAACTGTCTGAAATATGACTAAAAACTCTTAATTTTTAAAAAATCCATTTTTTCAATGTTTGCATTGCCTATTTATAACTTGGACTTTATTTAATATTATTAAGCAAAAAACCTTTTCACTATTGCTTTCCGCACATTTGATTTAAGTTTATATTTGTTTGTTCTCTTCAAAACATTTAAATGAAATACCAAGATCGTTCCTGAAATTCCACTCAAAAAATATTCCAACAATTGTAAAAATTGAAAATAAAAAAAAACAGATAAATTAATGTTTTAATAAGTTTTAATTTAATTTTTCAGAAATGTCCATTTTTGTATATTTTATCCTTTATTGGCATGGTGGGGCGTTAATGCAGTAATGGCTTGGAATAACGTTGTATCGTTCTATAAAACAAAACAAAAATAGTTTTTTTAAGAAATTACCAACCAAGATTAAATGTTAATGTAAATTACCAATAGGTGAAGATCTGCAATTTTGAAGGCGAACCATGCAGAGATTGTTGAATCGTTTGATGCAACTATTATTTGAAGCACAAACTGGCTCCCAATCATTGGGGCACCAAGTTGGAGTACAGCTACCATCTCGAAGGACTTCATTGTCCGAATCCATTTTTTGGTTTTGCTCGGCAAGAGCTGGAATCAGGAACATACCGATGAACAAAAGTGCAACGAGGAAGAATTTCATTTTGAAGATGCGTATGAAGGGGTTTGTTTTGTTAAAGACAAAAGCGGCACAAGAACTGATGATGGAAGGATTGGAACATCTTCTTTTATATTTGCATTTTTCTTTTAATACATTTTTTTTCTCTTTTTCTTATGTTTGTTTTGAAATCTTCAATTTAAATTCTTTATATCCTTTTCCTTATGATAAACTTTGATTGTTATTTTAATTGTTATCGAAAAATTTTGTTAGTGGTTCTGTTAATATAATTTGCCTGTTTTTATCTTAGAGCCACAACACTTAAGCTTATTTAAGCTTAACATGTTATTTAAATATGTAATTCAAGAAAGACAAATGTTCTCATCAGTTGGTTGTTTGCTTGATGATGCTGCAGGATCCCTTTAGTGTACCACTTTGTATTCTATGTTTGTCTAAAAATAACGATTCCTGGAAATATTTTCTTTCACCTTCAACATTTCTTATAAAAAATCAATGCTATCCAATGAGAAACGATACTTTCCATCAATATAATTGATAAAGGTTAAAAAAAACGCAACTAAATTGCCATAAAACATCTGCAACATGTTGATAGATGACTATAAGTCGAGACACGACGAGATTTTTGTTAGAATCGTCTCGGTTTCGCCAAATTCGAAAACTGTCAGCATTGTCTAGATATTTATCCCGAGATATAATCTGGGTTTAATGTTGGCCTCGTATTTTTGTTGTCACAAGTTTTGGAACAATAAACCTGCATACCTATCTACTAAGTATTTTCATCAAAATGTCACCTTTTTAACTCAAAAGGATAGCTATCCTTTTAATACATTTAACAGTGTATTACTCAAAATACGAACAATTAACAATATTTTAATTTTCCTATTTCACTTTGAAAATCTAAAATCGATGTTTCTCGGGTTTAGAACTATTTTATTTTCGCAATTTCCTAATTCTAAAATAAATAATATCTCGTTGGACGAGCCTTTTCAACTTGTTTCAATTAAAAATGTGTATTAATTAGTATACTTTAATTTAACTAACATTTACATACTTGAGTAGCCTGCAGTGAAGAATTTACTATATTGCTTTTACGATACTGGTAAATTATTTAATTCGGAATTTACATATTCTTAAATAAAAAAAAAAACAAGTTTAAACTTCCTCGAGGGGCTTGTTCGCACTGGAAGTTAAAAATGCACTTAATGAACAAACAAACAAAAAACGATTTAAATAAAGAGACTAACGGGACAAAAACTTAATTATTATTCATACTAAGGCGTTGCAAAAGTTGTTACCAATTAAATAACGAATTAATCCTTTTTGAAATTCTAATTTGATAAATGTCAAAGTAGAATTCACATTTGCCAGTATTGCAAAAATCGTAGCATAATATATTTGCAGTGTAGCAATTTTCAAGTCAACTTGTATTTTACTTAAGAAAAAAGTATTTTAACATTGTAATGTAAAAAAAAGGACAAAAAAATAAATAATTTAGAAGAAAATTTTCGCTTAATTTTTTTGAGTTAACTAATTTATCTATGTATGTACATATCTATTTCTTAAAACTTAAATATTTTAGATTTTTTTTTATTTTCGAAATTCTTGTATTTTTTTAAGCGTAGCAAATTTTATCAAGAAAAATTTTAAAAACTTTTACTAACATAAGTCTAACCCCCAGTTTCACAGTGGGCGTTTAAACTTCAGTTCAGCTGAACCTTAAACGGCGTTCAAGTTTTGAAGTTTAACTCGTTCGGTTTCACAGTCAAATCTAAACTTTAGTTTAGTTAAACTTCGTTCAAATGCGTAATGTGACGTTACGTGTTCAGACATCACCTTTGTGAAGTTTTTTTTTAACTATTTATCCTTATCTTTTCTATCATTCTTTCTTCCTCTGAAGTAAACAAATAAGGATAAATATGAAACGTTTTTTTTTTTGCTGATAATCTTGAGAGATTTATTTTAGTTCATCTAAAATCACTTTCACTACGCGATAAAATTTTTAATGCACAGTTTAATTTTAAATAAATAATGTTTTCTGAAAAAAAAACCTAATATTTCGCGGCGTTCTAAAAAAAATTTCCCCACAATACCCATTCAATTAAATTGAAATGTCAGTTTTGTTTGCTGAACTAGAGTTTAAACGGCAGAATACCCTCGGTTAACTTGAACTGCGAAAATAACTGAGTTCACAGTTTAAACAAAACTGTGAAACCGAATAAATTCTTGAACTGAAGTTTAAACTAAAACTGGAGTTTAAATTACCACTGTGAAAGTAAGTTTGGTAATACCAAATGATACCTAAAATGTTTAAAAAGAATTGAAACATGCTGTCACTATTATAACCTAGTATACAGGTCCTTATAACGCAGTTCTGTCAGTCATTAAAGAACTTCGAAAAAAATATACATAGGTGACAAAATATGCTTAAAAACAATTCGAAACATTTGGCAATGCATTATTATGTCTGCAAATTTCAGAAAAAACTTTACTTTATTAACATTTTATGTAAGTTTTTATAAACTAAATTTTAAACAAAGTCGTATTACCCAAAGCAACAAGAAATATTCATCGAAAAGGTCAAAGTTTTATGGCGTATCGCAAAAGAAATATTGGCATCTGACAAAATCTGAACAATGTACATTTGTCATCTATTCGACAGCCTTAAATATTTTATTTACCTTAAGGGCTATAGTTTTCCACTGGTGAGTTAACTCCGAGTTAATTTTGAGGTTAGTTAATCCTGATCCCAGTGTTAACTCTTGAATCAGTTTTTCAGTTAAGAGTTAGGTAACTCTATCATCAAAAATTTGGCATCACTGATATGTGTTTTGTCAGTTGTCATATTCATATTATGTATACCGGATCTTGATCTGTATTTGTTGTTTTCATAGTTATTAGTTGTGATTTTGTGCTTGTGTGAAAAAGAAATATACTCAAAATTTTAAATGTGTATTTTTTTTAGTCCCAGAGTTAACTCACATAATATCCAGGGTTCTCAGAGTTAACTTCGGGACTAAATTGAACTGAAAAACTGAAATGAAGAGTTAAACCAGAGTTAAGTCTTAGTCGAGGATGATCTCGAACTGAAAACGTGGCCCTTTAACAAAACAACAAAAACAAATACATTCTCTATTTCATATTTTATTAATATGTATATGTACCTATGTATGTATGACGTAAAATTACGAATTACACAATATTCACTTTTTTAACGAAATAAAATAACCTAACAAAAGTTATTGACCTATTTTAGATTTGACTTCATTTAAGCTTCATTTATTTTTTTTATATATTTAAAATTTAATTTTAACACGCATTTATAAACAGTTATCTTAAAAAGTTCAAAAAAACATATTTCAGTTTAAAAGGTGTGTTGACCCTTTTAAATAAACTATTTAAAGACATCTTTTTTCGTTTTGTCAACATTAATGTATCCTTTTTTACTTTACCTCTTTCTTATCTTATTCACAGGTGAAATTCTTTATTTATATTTATTTAATGAACATAAATATAAAAATATATCAGTTTTAATTTCATGTTACTGTTATCTTATGAAACAGTTATACTCAGCTCTAAATGCAATAGGAACAGTATACCAAAAATATGGAAAATACTTTTTCTGTGTTTAAGATTAAGTTTTAAAAATATGTTTGTTGATTATTTCTATAAAAAATGTTATTTTATTAAATTTTTCAAATTAAAATAATAGTGTTAAGTACAATCCATGGTTCCATGGGTACAACTACATAATGTATTTATTTTTTTTCACCGGCACCGTGTGACATTTTTGCAATAGTGATGTGGAACATGGTAATAGCGGCCTGAAAAGTAAATTTAATTAAATATTATAAACATTTAGTAAAAAAACAACAAAAATATATGTATGTACTTACGAACCACAGATGATTTGCAGTTTTGTAGATTTAACAAACAAATATTCTTAAACCATCTGATGCACCAGTTATTTGTGGCACAAACAGGCTTAAAGTCTGTCGGACAGGACGGCGAACAGTTATTTTTAATTGTGAAAGTTTGATGTATCAAAATTAAAAACAAACTTAAAAATAAACACACTGTTGCGGAAATGCATTTCATCCTCAATCTTTGTGTCGCGTCGTTTTAGATCTGGAAGCACCAAGGTTTGATGAAGTAATGGGAGGACGTTTTAAATGGACGACGATACGTTGTTGGTTACCTTAGAATTAAAAGAAAACAACAAATCATTTATCTCTTGATATAATTTTGTAGTTTTTGGTAGCGAATATAATTCTTTTATATATTATTTTAATTCCTGTTTTGGTTTTTGTTATGTGTGTCTTCTTTACCAGTAAATGCGATGATGATTACAAATGTTGTTGTTATTTGAGCTTAAAAACAAAAGAGCTGACGTTCAAGCTTTAAAATGCATTTTATTGATAATAACTCAATTTTACAGTTAAACATTAAATGCAATTCTGATTACCTGTATTTGAACTTATATACTAAATGCTTGTTGGCGGTTAAAGCAATATACCAATTTCCTGTCTGAAGACAGAGAAGTTCTTTCATAAAACTGATTCCTCGTTTTGTGTCTAAAATAATACTATAATCACGTTTTAGTCACCCTTTTTACCGAAATTCACGGCGATTTTAAGATAAAACAAATGATGTTCACATTCAAGTGTGACACATTGGGCTATTGTGGTGGTTTTGTGTTATTAATTATTTTATTTTATGAATCACGTTCAAAGTTGCTGTTTATAACTCAGGTAAAATTAAATTGAAACTTAATGTCTATTTATGGTTTCAGGAATATAACTTAGAAGCTTAGAACAAATATTTAATTAATTATCACAGTTACAAAATTAGTCTTATTTTTTGTTCAATTTTGAAACTTTACCTTTTCGATGATTTTGAAGTTTGTTTTTTACAAACTAAAGTCTTGTTTCACGTTTCGTAAATATAAACATTGTGATTCTTCTTTTTTGGTTACATTGTAAGAACCTCAAATTTTACAGCTTTTAGATAAAAATAGTTATAAAACCTAATGTTTGTTGGAACTTTCTGACTTTAGATTCGATACTATCAATTGGTATACTGGGAAAAAATATTGTATTTGACTTTCGAACTTTTAACAAGTTTTAAAAGGTGAAAACTTTGTTCCTAACAAATTTTCATAGAAAATTGAATGCAATTTATGTATGTATTTAAAGCCTTAAAATATAATGTTTTATTTCGATATTAATTTTTATGTTTTCAATTTTGTAAAGACTACAAAAGTCAACAACAAAACTGAGCAATGCAGATTTAGAGAATGGGATGGTGTTTATCGCTGAAAATCAAGGGAATACTCCAACAAAGAAAATGACAATTGAATTAAGCAGAATCCATTAAAGTAATTTCAATTACCCTTTCAACTTAATTAAAAGTTACCCAGTCGAGACATATCACATTCAGAAAAGTGGGTACTTTGATTATGCGAACTGTATAACTGCAAAATTTTCACTTGGTTTGAAGTGAATTTAGCAATTTCGATGCGTTCGGCGTCGTCTTACCTTCTTTGATTTAGTTTTTACACGTCAAAAGATGGCCACCTCAAAAGTTACAGCTGTCTAAATAGCAAGCTTTTCAAAATAAAACATTTTATTGGTTAACTCTTTAGAAATTGACAAGTTTTCGTACGATATTCATTTTTTTTTTTTTGTGGAAATGTATCAAACAACTATTTTTTTTTGTAAATTTATCAAAATTTAATAAATATTTACTTTTCAAGACAAAAAATAAATAGTGGTAATTATTTATCACTTACAAATCGAACAAAATCACCTCCACTACTATTATTTTGAACAGCTCTAATTAAGCAAACATCTAACACTGACTTATAACTTTGGTCGTTAAATAATTTTCAATATAAGGCTACAGTATATTTGTTTATGGTTGACCGTTAGAAACTTTGACATCACAGAAATTAAGTTTCCAACTGTTAAGATGGCGTTAATGTCAGGGATACTATAGTTCAACGAGCACTACTATTATTTTGAACACAGCTGTATGTGTAAAAAAATTACTTGAATAGATAATCAAAAACATATCATATGTAATTAATTTTAGATATTTTTTTTAACAAAAGGAAAAAAGCTAAATAAAATATATAAATTTATCTCACTGTACTTTTTACAGCAAACCTTCTTCAAATATCTGATTACCTTTTTTTGAAAATCATTCCCTAAACTAAAGTTAAATCATAATATCGCTTTTGGTCGGTCGGGGTTTGAGATTTCGAATAGAAACTATGTACTGTCAGTTATTAAGTTTAAATTTTAATAATTGACATTTATGTATTTTTTCTTTTTGCATATAAAAAATAAAGAAAATAAATCTAAAAAAAAGTGTTTCAAATCTGTTTTTGTTTAGTTGTCGAGATTTCTGAGACGAAATTTGTGTGTTCAGTGTGTAAATAGCGTTATACATATGTATATACATATATTGTGTTATACTTTAGTCAATTGTATAAGTTTGAAGCTAAATTTCGTTTCACGTATTTCTATCAAACGGATGTAAATATTTTCATACTTAATATACTACCTGTAAAATGAGAGACTACGTCTTAAATGCATGTCTTTGCCTAACGACTGTAAAAATATAAATTTGAACATATGTGTGTACATTTTCCCGAATTTTTTCAAACTTTTATTTAAAAAATTTAAACATAAAAATACAATTAAATTTTATTTTAATATTTCAAGAAAAAATACAAAAACTAAATCCAATTCGCAATTCCCTCAGTAAAGAATTATGTCATTTTTTGTTCCGAGTGTCAATGCAATTTTCCCTATTTTATTCAAATGCCAATTCACCTGTTATCTTATCTTAATGTTAAAAATATGCACTACAAGTGCATTACAAACAAACAAATCACAATTACATTGCAAATAATTGAGTTTTTGTGAAGAATTTTCCAAACAAAATTGCCTTTTAGAACCGATATACAAGTAAGTGTTTAACTTAGTTGTTCAAAGTTTAACCTATACTCGTGTTAAGTGCGGGAATATAGTTAATTTTTGTGTATGACATATGTGGCACTTGGTTTTTTTGTTTAATTATTATTATTTTCAGCACAACAAATATTTGTCTGACACTAATGTCACTATCACACGCACATCTAAAGAATCGTATAGTCTTTTCAAGGATTCATGTGCAACATTGGTCACATATTTCAATTTAATGTTCTTATTTTGAGTACCTTTGAATGGGAGTTTTTTTTTTTTGTAATTAATGGTGGACAAATATTTGGATAACTGCTTTTTATTGGCCACAGAAGTCAAATTAGTTACCAAACGCCACATAAAACAGAAAAGATTATGTTTCTTTAAACATGGAAATTGATACCAGATGTTTATTACCTATAAAGTTACCATCATGAATTCCACTTTCTTCCTTGATGCTTTTATGGATATAAAGTCCTTTTACAGCTTCCTTTTCTCCGTTGCATTTCATGTCAAGGATTTATAAGGCATTTTGTTTCTCTTTTTAAAAAACAAGACTTAAACATGACATTAATCCGATAAATATTGACTTAAACGCTTGTATCGGATTAAAATTTTATTTACAAAATTTTCCAAAGATCAGCCCAATAAAATAGTGCGACATAATTTGTCGCGTTATGTTTACTTAGCCTATGTTCTCTCATCCATCCCAAATAAAATAAAAATGAATAGAAAAAAAAAAAACACAACCAAACAAAATTGTTACAAAATCCTTGAAGGGGTTGAAAAGTTCAAAAGGATATAGGGCTAGGAATTATGCGCCTCATCATCACAATTGCAAAAGTAACAACAACCAAAGCGAATTTTTCTAAAGTTGAAACAGTGTTTTATTTTATTTTTTGAATTTTAAAAAAGGGGTGAAATTTATTCTGTGTGATGTTGCATATATACAAAGATTTGGAACGAGAGGGTAGAATGTAGCAGTTGCTTGGTTTTTTTTTGTGTAAAGGATTAAAACTGTGAATGATCTGTCTCAAATAATTGTTAACACATTAAGTTGAATGAAATAAAATTGAATAAGCAAATACAACCTAAGAATCTCTTGAGGTTAAGGAATGATGTTTTGAAATTGGTTATTGGATTCGTAACGCTTGTTTTCATCACCTAAACTTCAAAAAATATAAAATGAGTTGACACGTTTTTTAACGTCGAGTGAAATGGCTTTTTGGAAAGTAGTTATGAAAGATTTATAAAACATTTGCAGACCAATGCTTCTGTTTCATGTTTGGTTATAAAATTTAAAGATTTTAAGCCATTATTAACCTCATATCTGTCGATACTGAAAAAAGTAGTGATCGGTTTTCTGGGGACCTTCAGAAAAAAACAAAAGTGTAATTTATTCTTTATATTCATTTATATGTTTATATGTTTTAAAAACAATTAAGTATTTATTTGTGATATTAAAATAAACAAAATCTTAGATACAAGTTAAACTTTACCTTAAACATTCTCGAAAAAGTAACTCATGCAGAAGATAACACCATATAAAGGATGGCGTTATGTTTCAGAACTCAATTCTTGAAGTTTTTGATAACTTATACAGTTAATAATGCTTAATGTAGTAAAATAAGAAGAATACATAATAATTAAAGGTTTTTTGAAATCTATCAACTAGTAGTTTATATTCGACAATCGTAATGGAAATTATTGTGATCATATTCATTTCATTCTATTCAAACATTAACTCACACATTCGAATTTTTTGCATAAAAAAAGAAACATTAATAGAGCTAGATAAAATTTTAGTTAATCAGTCTTTAAATAAGTTGTTTTTATAATTAAAATTTTAGTTTTTAAAATGTAAAGTTCGTAGATCAGCTCTTTTATATTTTCCTGAATAAATTGTTTAACTAGTAATATACTACATGCATAAATACAAACGGAAAATATAAGACAGCATTCGATTATAAAATATAAGAACTTTTAAACAATTTACTAACAATTTTTTTATATTTTAACAGTTGTTACAATTTTTCGATTAACATTTGTAGACCAGAAAAAAAAAGATTTTTGTTTCATATGAATTATCTAGAAAAAAATCTACAAGAAATGTTAGTTCCTAAATGTCTGTTTTAAAACTAAAATTCATACCCTTTCGACATCGACCTTTTGTTTTGAAAACTATGTGTACCTAGAAGTAAAAAGTTTAAGTAATTATTAAGGAGTCTTTAAACTAAGGAGCCTGGAGGATCCGTCTTCCAACAAAACTAAATACAAAATCAAACATTATACAAACCTAGAGGACCCAGCGCACTTTGTCCAGCCCCAATTCAGTTCTAACAGAATGCCTGGCTGTAAATTGGTCGATATGTTACCAACCGATCAAAATTTTCTTTACTCTCGGAACTTACAAAAAAAAGTTTGTGAATAATAAAATGATTTGAATTGTATTGAGTTGAAGTTCGCATCTTCCTTGGTATTTTAAGACCAGTAACCAGTTTTACTGTCTTCCTCGCATTTTTTCCATATTGTATCACTTTTTATACCTTTCCTAGACTATGACAAGAATTTCAAAACCAAATTATCCAAATCGGCTCAGCCGTTTTCGAGTTTAAGCGAGACCAAAAAATAACAATTGATTTTTATAATATAGAAAGATGTTTTAGACTTAATTGTCGCTAACTGTAATCCTTTAACTATTTACACCAGACCTTGTGTTAAATCAGATAGTCTGAATTATTTGCTTTTGCGAGTTTAGAATGTTTTTGTCAATTTTTGGCGAACTCAACAATGATGTCTAATTGATTTTTCGACAAATACACAATACGTATATTATTCAAATTTGCATAAAATTTCAACTGAAAATTGCAATCAATTCTATTTGTATTAAATTTGTATACTTGATGGATTTGTGGAGAACTGCAAAAAAAAAAAAACATTTTTGAATGAAAGGTCAAGTGTTTTTTTAAATTATTTTTTTTTTATGTTTGTAGATCAAAATCAACTGTTTCATCCTTCATCCCGTAGCAAGTTCATGTTGAACCTTTGTTAACATTTAGAGGGAGGGAAAAATGTAACAAGTAATTTAAACTAGATTTTGAAGTGAAAGTAATTTCCCCGAATTTTCCTTATTTTCAATAACTCACCCCACCCAACACAAATGCACATACCCGTAATTCCACTGACTGCAATGATGTGCGGGTTGAATTTGCAGATTAACCACCCCGCATTTTTGTAATACCAGCGGCATTGAAGACTCAAAGTCGTTGCAGAGTCCGAGGCCGAAGCCGAAGCCGTAGCCGGTGTGGTGCTAGAAAATCTACTTCCTCAACCGTCAACCAGTCAGTCCCGCAGTCAATACATTAATACATATAACCTATACGAGTATGTACCTTACCTAGTTTTCATCCTGATTTATTGTTATTATTCCTCGCCTGGTGCTGCTCTTAGGAGTATGTTCCTTTGGCAAAAGTTATAATAATATCCTTGGATCGAAATGCGCTACTAAACTGCGTACCTACTCGTATTAGAGCTCGCATAAGGATCGGAAACAACCCTCTTCTCTGAAGGGCAGCAGCAGCACCCTTTTTACATCCATTGGCTATAAGGCTATAAGAATGGATTTCTATTTTCTACCCTCTCCTGCGTTTACTCATTACGAGATGCGATTTTTGTTGTTGTTTAAATCCTGCAGCCAGGACAACACAATGCTCCTGATTTTGAAGATGAATGGCTGGCTTTTAACGAGCCCAGACCCAGCCAGGGTGCACTGCCATCAATATTGAGGTAAGGTGATAGCTGAAGGATTGCAGTTTTTTTGTTTTGTTTTATTGTTTTCACCCGACGGGTTGGAAAACCCTTTTCTGTTTCAAAGTAGTGAAGCATAAACGGTTTTTTATGTTGTTTTTTTCATTCGTCTATACTTTTTCTTCTTCCTGCAGAATGTGCAATCGCATAAACGAATATTTGTGTGATTTATAAATTTGTAACGGTAGGTTGCACAATAAATTTTATATATGTATGAAGACAGAAATGCATTAATGTAACATCACAAGATGTTGGAATTTTATAAATGTGTCAAAAATTTAACAAAGTAATACGATTGTAGGTAAATGAGGTCATAGCTATACATAAAACGAGTTTGGTCGTCCTTAAAGTTGGGAGTATGTTCTAAGTTTCCCCGAACCCTTGGAAAAATGAATACAGATTTAGTTTGCTTTGACATTACCTGAAAAACAAATATGATTGATGGCATCCTACCTATGTACATATGGCGATCAAAAGCAATAAATCACTTTGAAGTGCCGTTGGCGTCTCTTTTGTTGTTGAAATACGAATAAATTCATAAGGACCTCTTTTCGTTTACTCATACAAATTATGAATTCAATTTTTTTTTGGATCATTGCAGTATAAGCAGTGGAGTAGCAATATCGTTTAAAAAATGTTTTTCGGAGCCCCTTAATTCATAGATTAAAATTGCCTAGCCTCGAATATTTTTTTGGGACTACATACTTACATTGAACGTAAACCAAAATCGTTAAAACTAATCGTCCCACTACTAGATGAGTCTTTTTTTAAGAGTACCAGATTTTTAACTAAAAATCTCTTCTTCAGTATTAGAATAGTGCTTTTTAAATTCTAATTTGCAGAGCTAAAAACAGTGTGCAGCTCTCATGTGTAATTTTTTTTAAAGTCCATTTCCGGTCCTAAGAAGCTGATGAACAAAAAATATATTTTTTAATTCTCTCCACTTACTTTACCGCACTTAAAGTGCTATTTTTGAGCTTAAAATTAGAGCTAAAAAATAACTTTTGACCAAAAAATAAGCAAAATAAAAAGATACAATTTTTGACATTGCCTGGCCAGCAATGGAGTCATTACCTTTTCGAAGCGTGTGTCCAATCCACTGCCACTTGCACCATCGTATTATAATGGTATCTATGGGTTCCTGGATCTGTTTGTCTATGTAGTTCCTTGTTGGAGATACGATTAGGTCAGAAAAGTCGTAAGATGTTTCGAAGACATCTATTAACGAAGGTTTGCAGTTTCCTGGTTATTGTAGTTGTTATTTTCTAGGTGCTGCATCCATATACTCTAAAAGAGTAGGCCAAATTAAAGGACTTGTGTACTCATTGTTAACGAATTAGATAAAAGAAATGGCCTCAGGAAAAATATTGAGAAATTTAAATTTGAACTTTTAAGACCCATTTCGAAGAGAATATGAAATCCGAGAAATTGATAAGTGAATTTATTTTTTATTATTTTTTTTTTTTGATTTTTTTTTATAAATTTTATTCTTTGCATAAACAAGAATCCAGTAGAATTGATAAAGAGTATTTTATTCCAAGAATATGATTTTCAGAATTTTATGATAATTTCCAGTTTCAGCCTTTTATTTCATACTAGTTGTTACCCGCGACTTCATCCTCCTCAATTTTAGTTATAATGATACCGATTAAGATTTAAGTTTTTAAAAAATATATATTTAAAGTTACTTCTGCGTAAATGATATTTTAATTTTATTTTCTTGTGGCAGAAGAACATACCGATTTTCTCCGCAACCCGATCTTGACAAAGAAAAATGGAAAGAATTTTTCAATTCGAAACAGTAGTTAATGAGATTAGCGCTTATATAATATGTATGTAGATGTCAGTTATGTATAACTAATGGCAGTTAAATTAAGCCTAAGTAAATTCGTTCAAAAAATATACATTAAACATTTTGAATTATTTCTTAAAAAAATCTTTGAAAATGAAAAATTGAGTTGCATATTAACATATTTTTTGGTTTTATTTTTGAATTGTTATTTGTTTTTCAAAATATGTAGCTGAAGTCGAGTAAAATTCATTTTCGAGAACAGTACAACTTTTTGCAATTAGTACTTATAATTTAAATTACATACATATTATAATTCATGTCATTAGGTTTACCATGGTTCGCAACTCATGGTTTATATTTTGGTCAACTTTCACAGAATTTGTTGTTCCCTCTTGGTCTATATGCAATCTTATTACCAACACCGTTTCTCGTTTTCGTAATATTAATGTTATATACAAAAAACAATATATTTACCAATTTTAAGAGGAATTTATTTTAGTTTTTATTATTCTGAAGTAATTTTTCGTTGTTTTTCTTATAGTTTAAAAAATAATCTTTCATTCATTTTTACCAAATTCTTACCAAATCTGTTAAAAGTATTTTTTGATCCTGAGATATTTGAGACCAACCAAGAGCCTTTTGAAACTTCTAAAGTTTTCATCTATTTAACGCTGTAATATGTTTAAATTTTTAATTCAAATTTATTTATTTTTTTCAAATGTACGTACTTCGTGAAAAGAAAAACTCAATTCCATATTGTTTTTAAATGTTTTGCATGACAAAGATAAGCTGTGCTGTTGATCCTTTAAAAACTGTACGCATATTTATACAACCTCTTTAAATTTGCTACGGAATGTTTTTTCTTCAAAGAATTGTTATGTTTACACAAACCCTAAGCTGCCATGAAACCGCCAAAATCAAACAAACTATAAATTAACCGGAAAATGTCACATTAATTATTAACGTCCTTTTCAAACTGACTCCGCATTAATTAGATTTTTTTTTTTGTCTTCTTTTGACAATGAAAATGGAAACTGTTTCCTCTTCCTCGTTTCTGTTGACTTTGTCTATGGTTGTGTATATGTGTATACGAATACGAGTATATGTAAATGTAGATGAATATGTTCAAATCGACGCAGTGACGAAGTGCTAGTAATTTTGAATTCCATTTGTAATTGCCTTACTCAACAAGGACATAAAAAGAGGGCGAGTTATAATGATTATTTTATGCAAAATAACAAAATCTAATGTGGCGCATCCATAAAAAAACGACGAATGAAATGATGCCTTGTCCTTCTAAGGACCTACTCGTAAAACAAACGGAACTTCATAACAGAGAAGAGAATGCCTGCTAAAAAGTAGTGATTTTTTTTATTTTTATACCAATGCCTGCAGGAAGACAGAAATTTGAATAACAATGAAGTGAACATGAATACCTTCAATTTAAGGATATGACTCTTAACTATTTATTTTTTGTATGTGTTAAATACATACATATGTACAATGTACATACATTCATGATCAATAGCATATAGTATTGTATATTAGGAAAAGGAAATTATCTAGGAATTTTAAAGGGAATTTTGAATCGGCTAAAAAAAAACGGCGGAAAAAAAATATTTGAAGAGTAAAAAATCTCAATAAAATCGTCTTTTTAAGTGAAGGACGATGATGGTTGATTGATAAGAGACTTCATATATTTTTTATTTGCCGTTAATCTAAACAAAGTTCTTCTTGAAAACTATCACATGTAGTCTAATAAATATAAGTACGGGAATATAGCTAAAATATAACCGAAATGTTAAAAAAATTAATTCCTGAAATTTTATGATCGGAATCGACGCAGAGTATCCTATGCAACACATCATAAGTTCCCCAAAATCACCTTATTGGATTTTTGTAATATCGCATTTTACGAGGGGATGATGATTGAGGGGTGGTACCTGTAAAACAAACTGAGTTATTCGTTTTGGTAAAGTGAACAGTGTTTTAGCTGCTTGCTTTTGGTTTTCTTTCGAAAAATGAATGAGGAATCAGACTTTGGCCTGCAATGTTCATCAGACGCCAAAATTGGATAAACTCCAAATTCAAAATGTCAAAACACACATCAAACCTTATTAACTTCTGTTTGTCTAAAATTTGGATTCAATATCCAACACCTTGGATATGATGACATTTATGTAGGCGTTTGTCTTACCGCCACGCCCTCGAGTAATGTCAGGGATGCTGCTAATTTTTGAGAAACCAATTTTTATGACAAGTATTACTCTTGGACAGATGTCAGAAGGTAATAACGCCCTATAAATAAAATTTGACACATTACCAAAAACTCAACAAAAATGCCATAAAGTCCGAAATTATTGTAAAAGTAAAGTCCAAAATAATTTTTAAATTTTATTCAAAAATACAAATCAAAAACGTCATAGCTTCCAAAATAAATTTGTTTGTGCCCAAAGTGTATGTCAAAACTCAAAACCGGAAATATTTCATTTTGATATTCTTTTCGGGGCACATTTCATTGTTAAAAAGCAATGCTAAAAATCGGAGACACAAAACTTGGAATTGAATAAATTCGAATAAATTTCGAATATTAGTGCTTTTTTTAAAACATGGACGAATGCACATCAAAAGTTCATACGCCTTTCCCTTTTTTCACTCAATCGATCAGGTAAATCTGTCACTCTTTAAATATTTTTTTTATACGCTTCAGGTCCTAAAGGTTAATTCAACAAAAACTAGGCGTTGCGAAATGTCAAATGATGTAAAAAAATGAGTTCAAAGATTCTCTGCTAATATTAATTTGCGTGCAAAAATACATCGAAGAAAAATTGACAGTTTTGAAAGAACGTGCAACCCTTTATAATGAGGTCAGAGCATGAAGTGTAAATCGATGAATTCTGTTTTATTGGAACTAATTTTTATTTGATTTTTTATGTAACTCTTTTTTTTTATTTTTTAGGTGTTCGATTTTTCTTTTTTGTGCTAAAAAGGGTTTGCCAAAAAATTGAATACATTTAACACACGTTTAGACACAAACGTATAACATATTTCACGCTTACAAATGTCAACATACTTTTGGTTGTCAGATATCTAATGTTATCATGGTAGCTTTGTCAAACATTAATTTTTGCTTTTAATGCACTATAAGTAAAGTATATTGAAAGTGTTATCAAAGGGATGCGCCGCTACTGATAAATGTGTCAAATTGAATTAGTTGATCATATAGGAACATACCTTAATGGTTTTGTTTGAACAAGATACGCGTGTTCGAAGCGGAAAATTACACATGTAAGATTAATCCACGAGAAAATGTTTTGGGGATTTTATAAATTAGGCCTACCTAAACAAAAAGGCAGTTTGGCCTTTTAGATAAAATAAAAATGTTGAAGACAAAAAGAAATTTAGTTTTAATTTTTTCGAACACATACAAAAAAAACGACCAAATAGAATTTTATACATAACAAAATTTTGTTTTACTTTTGAAATTATATACATGCATGTACATATATGTATGTATGTATCTACCAACGGTTTTTAAAGACTTGTCTACATTTGTCTATGGTCTAATCTTTCAGTGTGAGATCATCCCATTCAGGATTTAACGAACAGATATTTCTAATCAAAAAAGTTTGTATATGTTTTTTGTGAACATTTCTTATAAATTGCTGTAAAAATGAATGAGTTTTTTTTTAATTCAAGATTCTGAAATAAGTGACGCTGATTTATTTGAAAAATTAAACTGTTTTGCAAAGAAAAGAACTTATCATATCGCAACTATGCCATTTCCATTTATTCGGGGAAAAATAATTTTATGATCGTTTTTCCCATTTCAAAAAGTCATCAGCTTTAGCATTTTGGAGATTATCCGAACTCATATAAACAAACATTTTTTAAAACTCCTTTATTTTTTTCAAAATTAATTCCTTATTAGAAACAAATAAATTAGCTTTTTTCAATGATACCTTTTCCTCCAATATTTCTACAAAAAAAAGAAGGCCATTTTCGACACTCCTCTATAGCTTCAGAATAAAAAAATCTAGGAACTTTAAGATCGTAACAGGAACTAGAGCCTAATGATAATGAAGGATATGAAAAACAACGAATTTCAACTCTCAATCACAAGCGGTTTCAAAGATGCACCACTTTAAAAAAATTGAAAAAACTTCCTCAACTCACTGACTGATTATCTGATACCTTAAAACATTGAAATTTGTGTGAAAGTGAAGGTCTTATGGTACAAACAAAACGTAACCGTACTAGTTTCTAATTAGAGGGCTTATTACCCTCCCACCTCCCACTAAATTAAAATTAAAACAATGAAATGTTATGAAATTATGCAATTTTATAGAGTGACAGAAGTATTTTTTATAAAGAAAATTTAAAAAATTTCAAACTTTACGTTTCTCACACCAGGGGGCATTGTACATACATGTTTATTTTGGAATCTGTCTTAATAGGAATGGGCCATTAATTGGAAAGGATTACGTTTTAAGCTCTATAAAAAATACAAAACAATTATAAAGATTATATGGTATTTAATATATATATTATATTATAAATACATAATGTACTGTACATAAATGTATATAGTTTAGAAAAAAAATATTTCTAAAACTATTTTTAAAATGATCCTTACTTACTTTTACACAAAAGAATCAATCTCTCCTCGACTAATTCTCAAACCTCAAATCCTTACAGAATTGTATTGAATCTTGTAACATATTATTATGAATTTCTATAAGTAACTCACATTCTACACTGTATGGTCCATTTTGCAACATATTTTGACCTAAAAAATGAATATGAATAATGGATATACTAAACCCAATTCATAAAAACCCTCAAGCTTTAAGGATAAACCTTAGTGAAACGATGTAAAAAAAAAAAACTTCCATCCAGGATTATGCTCTATAAAAATTATACAGAAGCTGCTCTATTATTAGTATTACCATGTTAAAATCCCTTATTCAATTTTTCGTAAAAAAAGAATGTTTTTGTGGTAAAAAAATAAACGTCGCGTCGTTGTCAACTACAGGGAACAAGGGTGTGATAAGTCCTCCCAAAAATTGATTATCCCTTTCTTTCGGTTGATAGACTTGGTTTGGTCCATTCTATTCAATCATTTTTATTTAAGACCGAGGAGGCTCTACCCACCAGGAACATGTTGGTTGTTGGATGAACATCTGTCACTTTTAGTTGCTGTTATTTATAAACGTCAAAGATAGAAATAATTCATTGCAAAAAATTCAATTATATCCTTTTTCCACAAGTCTATATTTTAGATGACCAGAAACCCTTAAAAAAATTGCACTTTCATATTCTTAATTTGTTTTGACATTTTTGAGGCAGGTATGGATAAACAAAATGACAGGTGTTCTTGTATATCTACGATACTTCGTGTCCATACCTTGAATTGCTAATAAGATTTTTCATTTGAACTTGGCTTTCTAATTTAACAATAACGCCTTTAAAATAACACCATTCTGAGCAATTAAATTCCTTTTTTGTAACAACATTACGTTTGGCAGGTTTATTAAGTTCCCCCTCTCTCCTTTTATGTCACAAATTACGTTTTTGAAAATCGAGTGATAGTTTAGCGACAAAATTAACGGTGCGGAACATTCTCGCGCAATATGATTGACGTACCTGCGAGTACGTCTATGTAGAAAAAAAATATAATTACAGGTCCGTGATTAAACGGAAGGATTTCAAGTTGATTTGCATGTCAACATGTCATTCATGAAAAAAGATTGAAAAAATAATATAAATCGATAACGGTTACATTTAAGAAAAAGTCAAGTTTGACGTTTCAAATGTGACTTTCAACTGAAATTAGTGTAAGCAAAACTAGCGTAAATCTAAATTTAATAACGAGTAAGGAGAATTTTAAAATATGTAACGAGATTCGTCATATTGGCTTTGTCTATAACGAACTTTGCTTCCACTGTTAATCGAGGGTTAGGACTACCTATTAATTCAGTAACTACAAGGTGCCGCGAAATAAATATAAATAATAAGAACAAAATTATATTGAGTGCAATGAAAATCTTTATTTAGACATTTACAATTTTGTAGTTTGTAGTGTCCCCGATATATCGATTTTTCCATGACTATAATCCTGTCGAATATTCTTAACCTAAATCGGGAGTCATAAAATAAATCACTCCTTCTCGAGAAAGCTTGTGCTTTGAGTGGATGTAATGACTTATTGATGGACGTCAAAATTTAATAAAATTTAAATTTAAGGTCATATGGTAAAAAAAAATGACAAATTTATTCCACGTTCTTGACTTGCGGAGTACACCGCTTTATTCCTTCTCTATTGGCATGCTGCATTGCATATATGTCTATTCCACAATTGCAATACATAGAAAATAATCTTCCGGTAGTGTGATTATTGATTAATTTTGCGGCACCTTGTTCAAATATCAAACCTTCAGTCAAAATTGTTGTTTCTGATTTTTTTTTTACTTTTCTTATTTGAAGTCGTTTTTGGAAATTATCCACGCAGTCTAGAACGGTAGATATTGAATTTTATTAATTTTTGAAAAACTTATTCAAAAACGTATATGATACGGTTCCAGGATGGAGTTTTAGCCAACAAACACTTCTAAGTATTTTGATTAAACTCTTCATCTCGTATGTCCTAAACTTTCCTCCCCTATAGTAATTACAATGCATTTTTTGAACTTCCCTGCCAATTGTTCTACTTATTTTAATCTCCTAGAATTTAAACTTGTGTTTTTTGCAAGGATGCAATTCCAACTTTGGAAAGCTTATAAAATCACACAATTGATTTAATTCCTCTCGAAATCGAACAAAAATCGACATCACTTTATCGTCAATACAAAAGATAAAAGAAGTCCTGACTTTTATTTAAATTCTTCGACAGAAAGGGTTTTTTTTGTGTACATATAAGTTCAAGACTTGAAAATTTTTTCTATGCCTCTAATGTCTAACCCCATTTCTGGAATACATAAATTTAAGAGATTATTTCAGTAGACTGATCTGATCCAAATTAGGGAATTTTGACAATAAAATTGGACTGCAACACTGAATCGAATGAACAAAAATTTTTGTTTTAAGGTGTCGGGTCTTACTGGCAAATCGGTTGCATTGACAATAGACAACCACCAACAGAAACGGGATAAAAATGACACAGACCAATGTGTCCCAGTCCAAATTTGCACACCCTGACGGATTTCGTACCAAAAATGGGGTTGGAAAACTAATGACAACAATCGGTCCTTTCAAAAGAAAAAAAAGAAAATTGAGCATCATATAGCGATTTTATATACATACATACAAATGCATGTACATGTAAAGGACGA
Source organism: Scaeva pyrastri (assembly GCA_905146935.1). NCBI lineage: Eukaryota > Metazoa > Arthropoda > Insecta > Diptera > Syrphidae > Scaeva > Scaeva pyrastri. The sequence continues at coordinate 53,352,199 of LR989929.1, forward strand.
ACGAAGAACATGAATATTTTAACGACAACGAGGGTTCGTTACGTATCTTTGAACTTTATCTACATAAGTCCTTGCAAAATCCATTATTCGACGACGACGACGGACGAAGTGAAAGTTACAAACTGATACATGCTAGAATAGGCAATAAAAAACAATTTTTCGATTTGGAGTGTTGATAAGAAACCGAATGTATACACTTAAATTACTCACATTATCCTCCGGGGAATGCTCTTATATTGATTATTATTTGGAGATAATTTCAAGAGATTACCGATCTACAAGGAGTAAGGACATTACTTATTGGTGTAGTTGAAATTGAAAACATGATGGACCGAGGCAAATGATTTGACAAATCTTCCGACGATAGCATCGGTCTATTTGTTTCCTAAATAGCTGCTCAATTCCGTTTGGGTCAAGTAAATGAACACTAAATGACACCTGTCATGATTTTCAGTGGGGGATTGGAAGGGAATATCAAATTTTCGTTGTGTTAGGTCAAAATTTTCAGAAATGAAAACGATTTTTTGATTTTGACTTAAGGATTTTCTCTCTTGTCAATGAGAAATAGTCTAAATTCAATTCTGATTACGATGTAAAAGACTCAGATTGACAGGTTGTCAATTCCCCCACTCTTGGGAATTCGTTATTTCATAGTGATTATTAAAAATGAAGTTTGGATATGCTTTCGAAAGCATAAGTAGGATTGTCAAGTTATATTTTTTTTTGACGATAAAACATCTTTTTGACAGCAATTTTTGAATGATTTCAAAAATCAAATGACAGGCTGAACACAATCGAGTCAGATCTACAAATGGAATAGCTGTCAAAATTCAATGCTTGTAACTGTTCAACCTTTTAACTTTTAATGTCGTTTTTAATTGGCAATCCGGAATTGGAATAAGAAACAGAATCCTAACTGAACAGTTTTTCTGAATTCTGAAAAATTTGAAGTTTGGTGTGACTGTATTGGCTTTGGAAAACTCCTGCATGAGAAAATTTACTGCATCACTTGCATCGCCATCACTTGATGAAGAAGATGAGGAAGACGACTCCAACAATGTTTCTAACAAATAAGGAACAATTGTTAAGATATTTTCAATATTATTTTTCATTTTTTATATTTTAATTTTAATTTCAAGCAATCACTTTACAGTTCGCACAATTTGTTAATTCAAAAAATATGACATTTATCAATCTGACGAATCTTAGAATGTGTGACTAATTCTGTTTTTGCTTCTGATTTCAAATCCAGAAGAGAAATCTCTTCTTTTTCAGAATCAGTCACTTTTGACCAATTGAACGCTTTCAGAATTCTTTTTTCTGCTTCCAGATTGCCAATTGAAAACACCATAACATTTTAATAACTGTATGGTTTTGTTTTTAGTTGAACATTGTGTTTCCTCTGAAGGAAAAAATGGACTAAGTTGATTTCTAAGCCCCTGAAATCCTTGATACATTTTTGCAAAAAAAATGTTATTTCTGCATTCGATACTATTTTGACTTGAAGCAGTTTTGACCTACTCACGAAAAGATTTGACTTGGAAGAGATGTTTTCGAATCACGCGCAGAATTCTTACTTCAAAAATCGAAGAACGCTTTTCCAGGGTTACCACTATGTTACAATATTCCTATAGATGCTTATTTACCTCTTTTCTGTCGTCCTCATCTTGCGCCCCAGCGGGTGATTTGTTTACATTCGAGAATTGCATTATCCCCTTTAACTGAATTTATCTATTCAATTATTCATTACAATAAAATTAAAACCATCTTGAATTTGTTTAACTTCAGTTTGAAACATACTCTCGAGTGCATGTTTGTCTTTTTGTCTACCACCGAATGTATCTGCCTCTTTCAGTATCTTATAGCTAAATTTATGCATGAGGGATCCTACTAACCTTTTCCTAGTGTGTGTTGCCCAAAACAAAAAAATATATACATATACATTTTTTCGTCCTATATTTTGTTTTATACAACAAAGGACTGCAACATTTATCTCATCTTTAACAACATTTTTATGAGCCAGTGTACCTATACGAGTATTTATGATGTATGTATACGGGGTATACTCTGACACTGACTGAGCCCTTAAAGGACCAGCAAAAAAAAAAAATCAACCCTCTTTAACAATGTTTTCGACATCCGATTCGACATGGGGTGAGTGCAAACAATGGACGATTTCACGTCACCTGCCGCAGACAAAGCAAATCAAATACTAGGCACAGTTGAATGGACCAGGACCAGGAATCGGCAGTCAGGATTTCCGAAAATAAGATATAAGGATTCTAAGGACGAGCCGGGAAGGAAGAAAAACGACACGACGACGAATGACGCGACGGACGGTCACAATGAGCGGTAGGCCTTGAAAAATGCTCTCGTGGTCGTATTTCCTTACTAAGTTTATACTACCTTTATAATAATTATGCTCCCGTTGAGACCACGTCTATAGGGTATTTGAAATAGCAGATGTGATTTAGGAATTTAGCAGAAATTGCACATAAAAATTTTAATTCTTTTATTCGTTGTTGAAATCTGACCAAATTTTGCTTTTCTATTTTCGGTGTGAAGTCCGAATTTCAACACATATTTTGATTTAACAGAGTTAGTGTTTCTTTCATAAAAATTAAAATAATTTGTCACAAATTATAAATCCAGAAGTATAGGAGATAATAGAAGAATGCAATTTAATGTAAATTCAATTGAATTAATTTCAAAAATGATTGCGATTAAATTATTGGTGAAAATGATTTTAATCTATTAAATTGTTGATTGGTGATTGCAAAATTTAAAGCCCAAGTCACAAAGTGATTACAATGAATGTATTTCTGATGATTTCTATTTATGAAATATAATGATTGCATTCATAAAAGAAAAAAGAGTTTTGTTACAAAAACTGTTGGTCATTAAAAGTTATGATAACCAAAAATACTCCAAGCTCTGTCTTTATAAAGGAGAAGCTGTTGTGGTGTGAGTCTTTCAATTATGGCTTGACAAATGATATTGCACAAAAAATGACAATGCAGTTTGATAGAAATAATGTGTGATCTGTCAAAAATAAACCATTGAAAAATCAAACCTCTAGATGAATCACCATTTCTAATGATATATTTTAAGTGGAAGCTTTTAAATTTCCTAAAGATGTTGTATAGGCATGAGTCCTAATTTTGACAGCATTTTAAATAGCATAATATTAAATTAACTATTTAATTTACCTACATATAATAAATCAATTTTATAAAGAAGTCTGTGCGTACGAACGTTCGAGATACCTTTATTCGTCAGCCATAATTAATTAAAAAGGTTCAAACAAGACTTTCAAAAAAATGTAGTTATTTAAGAAACAAATGAACATTTTTTTTCTACACATTGTGATATTAAGATGTGACATTAATTTAAAACAAAAAATACCATTTATTGTTAATACAAATAAATGCCCAAAAGTATTTTTTAGCTCGAATGTCTAAAGAGCGAAAAATTTTATTAATGCAGAATAACTTCAAATGTCGTTTTTGACAAGTGAAAAAAAATCAATTAAAAACTGATAAAAAATTTTCGACTTAGTGTATTTTATTTTATGCATAATACAACTCTTCGCAATTTGATTTATTCGAATTTATTGTTACACAAAAATGTCAATGAAGTTTTCAGTGTGGCTCAATTCCATTTTTTATTTATGCCATTTCCTTATTTTTGAAATTTTTCAAATACCATTTTAATGTACAAATTTCAAAAATTATCAAAAAAGACTCTTAAAAAGTTGATCGAACTTAAACAGGTTTTCGGATAAAGTTAATTTAGGATACTACTTTATTTTTTAATTTCATTAGTTTAACTAATTTGTTTGAATCCTGTATTCTTTGGCGTAATATTCTGGAAGCAGGTGATCTATACTACCATTTTGCTAACGAAAACAAAAATATCACTTTTTCATTTAATGACCTTTACGAAAAAGGGACAAATCTACAAAATTTAGGTATTATTAAGTTGTTTTTGGATTTTGGAAAATATTTAAGTTTTTTGAATTAATTAATTAAGCCCAAAATCAAAATCAATAGCTTAGATTTGGTAGTTGAAGTCGATCATGTATTCTAAAGCTTACAATAAAATTCAATTTAATTTAAAGAACAAACAAGTAAATCAAATAGATTTTATAGTTTTTTTTTATTAATTATTCTCTTCAATAAAAATATACAATTTGCACTGTGTTTCAAAAAATATAACTTATCTTTGTAAGCCTAGTGTATATTATATAAGTAAAATGACTAGTTTTGTTTCATAAAAAAATATTAGTTATCTACAATAATGTCTTTATACAATTTCAAGATAACTATAGATTTATTTAAGCTTAATTTGCTGTTCATAAGGTACATTTTAGTTTCTTTTTTTGTTATACTTTTATATGTCTAAGGCGAATATTTATACAATAAAAATATATTATATGATTTATTACACAATTATACAATCGTAATTTCAAACACTCTAACTTAAGTTTAGATTAATAAAATTTTAATTATTTTCCGATAGATTCGAATAGTTTTTTTTTTGCTTGGGATTTTAAAATTACAAGACCAAAAATTCGGAGTGCATAATGAATAGCGACCAGATTTTTTGGCTGTCGTAATTTTAAATTATTTAAAGTGAATTCTGGTAGAAATAAAAATGGTTGATAAAGTAAATTTTAATTATAGGTAACTTAAAACATATTTTATTAAAAATGTCTATTCAATGATTTCTCAATCTAAAGGTTTATGTGTAAAAAAAAACCATTGAAATAATTGTGAGATTTTGTAATTTTCTTCTGAAAAGATCATCATATTAAGGACGGATTTTCTAACTTGTTCATTTTCTTTTTCATGTTAAAGTTTTTATTTTCAAAAATCTAAGAAAAGAAAAAATTATTTTCGTTAAATCAGATATTCAAAAATATATTAACCTTTTTAAAATTCATTGAATATTCATATCAAAAAATCAATGAAAATATGTTTTTTTCAAAACTAAATCAATTAAAAAGAAATTTAAAACAAATAATATGATAATTAGTTCAAAAAATAATATTTTACTTGATAACCTTATTCTAGCACTTAAAAGAAATTTCAAAATTGTAAGACAAAAAAAAAGTTACTTAAACTTATAAACGATTTTTTTTTAATTTAAGAATTAATGAACAAATCGGCTACAAGTTTAAGCGTTCTTTAAAAAGTTCTTTCTGTGTCACAATTTTAAAATTAAAGCCTTATTTATTTGTATAGCCCAAAAGAACTTTAATTAAATGGGGCATATTCATATGTTAAGCTATTTGTTAACCTATTTTTAACTCAAGAGACAAAAAAAAAATGTTTGACCAAATGATTTAATTTAAAATATTTTTAATAATAAATTTAAAAAAACAATAATAAAAATAAACAACCAACCATTCAATAGTGGCTTGTTAACACAATAACAAAATGCAATTATAATTAATTTCGGTGTCGGTTTTTTTTTAAGATTGTAGTAGAAGATCCTTAAACCCGTTTCTAACTAAACATAGCTGTCAAGCCAAAATCTTTATGAATAACAACAGTTTCTAATCTGGATGTTAACTTTAGACTCCGGTTTAATTAGACCTGGGTCTAAGATACGACTGAGATTAAGCCCCAATATCTTTCTTGATAAACTGTTAAAATCGAAAACTTCATTTCTATTCGAAGTAGGTAAAGACTAAAACTTAAATATAATAAAAAGCTAAAATTAAAAAAAAAAATAAAAATTATTTTTCCAACTTAAAAAAGTAAGTAGGTACTTCTTCAACTACTTTAAAAAGGATTATTTAATTTTTTTTTTTAAGATTAAAATAAATATGGTAAGGAACTTTCCTTAAAGTTCAACCAATTAAAAGGAATTTACAATGGGTTGAGTAAATAACCACGACGCAGCTACTTCGAAATAGTTTTAAAATTAATATTATTTAATCTGAATTGAGAATATAAGTTGATGTTAATTAAGAAAATTGATTTATGATGATACTTATAAAATTTTAAAATTTAAATGATTATGTACATACGTGCTCTAAAATAAGTCAATTGTTTATGTGTACCAAGCTAATAATATAATTTCCAACTGTTTTAAATTTTGCGCCATTTTAACTTTTACTTCAAAAAATAAAAATAAAACCGTATTACAATTCTTCTAATAAAAATAAAAAAAAAAAAACTTAACTTGATTCACAAATTTTGGGCTTTGGACTCTAGATGTCTGAATTATCTTGATCGCCAGACTTTTTTAATCACTGTTGGATTTTTTTTAAATAAAGGGTCAAAAGTTCATAAGTATCCATTTGAAATGGATTTTTTGTCAGATTTCAAATGAAATTTCACCGGAGTTTTAATGATATCATTTGAAGCTATCGTGAGTAAATCTTTCTTTATAATTTTTTCCATCTTGTGAATATATCTGTTATACTTAAATCTAAGGTCTCCGCGACGGATTAAGGAATCTATTCAAATCAACTTTATTCACGGTAGCCTCAAAATTAAGGTTATGTTTGCACTATTCTTATCTTATATCAGGGCAGTAGTCAACTTGCAACAATATAATACCAGCCTGGATGCTAATTAGTAATTACGTATAAATTTGATACAATTTAAAAAAAAGTCTAAACGTCACTTTCAATTAAAAGAAGTTGATAAGTTTAACACATAAGTGCTCTTATTTAAGAAACCTCTAGAGTCTAGACAGTTTTCCCGTGTTACATTGATCACGTTCACAAAAAATTTTAAGCATTTCGCATTGGAGCTGTCAGTGATAGTCTCATTTGACAGCTCTAATGCAAACAATTTTTACAATTTCCATAGTTGACAGTTGTTAAACTTTAAAATAAAATAATAATTAAATATACTTGTGTACCATTTTTATAGGACCATATAACTTTAACCGTGTTTCTTCACTAAAAATAACTTGCCAAGCGTTTTTTTTTTTTCAGTATTAATTCCTTTGACTATCGGAAAATAATTAAATCAAGAATCTCACTCAATGTCATCGAACTTAGGTATTGTATATATTACACTTGAAAAAAAAACGCCTTATAACCTTAAAACTAAGCAACTGAATAGTGACCATACCCACTATTGTTCACAACCTGCTCATTGTAATCCTTCCAGGGCGGCGTTTGCGAGTAGAAACTGCTGCTATGATGAAAAGGAGTCGTTGCTCCAGACTGCTGGTGGTGCTGTTGAAGCTGCTGATGGTGATGGTGATGATGCATCTGCTCCATTGATATGCTGGTCTGATGGGGGTAAGCGCTTGGGAACTCATTGTGATGTCTGAAGGACTCACCGGGAATATGGGTCTGTTCACTGTGCGGTGTGTATCCAAGTGAGGTTTGATGGTCTCCCGCGAACAAATCACATGATTGGTAGGAAGGTGTTGCTGCTGCTGTATCAGGTAATCCGACAGATGTTGTTGTGGCTGTGGCTGCTGCTGCCGCTTCGAATGTACTCCTGAAGAGGTCGTATTTTTCCTGGGAAAAATCTGGATTCGTCTCTGGCAGTCTTGGCTGGGAATTGCTGCACAAGCTGTACTGCCGCATGCTGCTGTAGAGGTCGTAGTTTCCAAACCCGTGCCCACTCATCATGGAATAAGGTCTTGGATTGACGAAAATAGCGTCGAAGAGCTCCTTGGTTATCCTCTCTCCGCTGAGAGTTAAATTCTGCAACTTCTCCAGGTCCAGATTTATCGTGCCCCCGCTCTCGAGCACCTGCTCCAGGGCGAAAATGTAGTTGTGCGCAAATCGCAAAATCTCAATTTTCGTCAATTTGGTCTCCTCCGGGAGTGACGGGAGTGTACTTCGCAGACGCTCCAATGCGTCGTTCAAAGTGTGCATGCGATTCCGTTCGCGGTCGTTAGCCTTCATCCGACGGAACTTCTTGATGCGAACCACTTGAGTTGGACTCCTGGAGCGCGTCACTCGGTTTTTGCCAACCGCGTACTTCCGTTTCGGTTTCGCCTCCTTGGTGGGTGTCGATGTTTGAACACCCAACTTTGGACAGAATCCCGGAATGGAATCCGAATTAGCATGTTGCAAGGCATTTGCCCCCGCAGCTACTGGTGGATCGGATATCAAGCCCGGCGGAAAGTAATCTACCGATGCGTCAAAAACGAGCTTTCGCGCGGCATAACTGGCATCGGCTGTTTCGAAACTCTTCTCGTAACCACTGTCAAATGAAGAATCGTCAAATTCAAATGAGCGATCCTCAAAACCGCTATAGCACGACGACATTTCGAAAACAGATTCGTGTTTCGTGGTTTTTATTTTTTGAAATCGTATAGTTCTTGGAAACCGTCAATCGGATATCATTACAGTATGCGGTATGCGGTGTCTACAGAACGCGTTTCGTATTCCAACTAAAATCGTGAAAAGAGTTTTCACTAGTTTTATGCAATTTTCAATTCGGGGTGGGTTGGCGACTTGGCATGTCTTATCAGAAAACCAAAAAACAACCCTTGATGCGTTTACGTACGTAGTACGTTTCGCTTTTCCAACACCAATCGCCTCGAGGGTTGGCCTCTGATGTATGGCCAATGGCAGCCTAACTTGAAGGACTTGCATATGAGCTACGATCAAAGGGATTTAAATAGTCACGTCATTCATTTTATTTGGTTTCGTTTTTGCTCACCGTTTGGCGTTTTCTATTCGAGAGCGGCTATTATACGTTTTTCTATTTATTACGGCATTAAATCGCCCAAAGGCTTATCAGAAAATGCTTAGGGGATGATTTTCGTGTGGCGATTTGTGTTCCTTCTGGGGTTTCATATTCATCATCACTGAATCACCCCGCATTTCAATTTTCTTTTTTTTTTGTGTGTGTTTGTTTTTGATGCGGATATGGGAAACAGTGACGTGCATACAAAATTGTGGAATATTATTGTAAGAATGGGTGAGATTCTTTTATTTTTTTTTAGGTCGATTGGGGTCAAATTGCTGGAAGACTGATTTCTTTGAGTGAAGCTATGAGAATAAGAGTGGTTTTAGTAGTTTTTGAATGTGGATAGTCTTTAAAGGTGAAAATTAATATTTAGCATTTAAATGTGGAAGTAACTCACAGTTGGACGAAAAAAAAAGTATAAATATATGACACATGAAAAGGTCCTATCACAAAATACTAAATGGGCTGGTAGAAATGCAAACATTAATTTTCTAAGACATTATACATACATACATTATGTAACAATAAACTTATCTTTTAAAATTTAAAAAAGCACTTTAAAAGCAACACTACTTGTATGAGACCATGGCGAGTACAAATGTTGAACAAATGTTGCAAATAAATCTTTTAACTCTTGAATCGGTTCCATCAAAGCATCATCATAAAGAAAGGTATTAAATAAAAAGTAGTTTTGTAGAAAATCTAATAGTACGTATCTATGCATGTGTTTGGCGTCATCATCATCATCATCATTAGTTTGACAACCGGGATCCGGTCCTGGCCTAGTTCAACAAGACGACAGGCCAAGACTGGTGTCCTCGTCTACGCCAACTCTCCAGCGTATAAATGGTCTGCTAAGTGTTTGACTTAAAAAGTTCCATTTCCCTTGTAGGTAATGCAAAATGTCTGCTGTTTTTTGTTCCTGTAAAAAGTTTGATGCATCAGGGTCTAACAACTTGACTTGGATACAGAATTGAAACAATTTGAAGACAAAGACAACATAATAAGCAATACGTGATACAGTATATACCAAACTTCACTTTATTAAAAAAGTATGATTCTATTCTAACCGGTCTTACCCTCACTTTCACAATGAAGATTTAAAAGTCAATTCAATTGGAACCTAAACGGAGTTTAAACGGACTTTCGCTACTCGGTAAAATGTTTCTATTTTCTTAAAAATATAACTCCTCTCTTAAATCATCTCTTAAATTTAAATGTTACTGTGAGAAGTGATTTTAAATGCTGAACTTGAGTTTAAATGTCGGTTACCTTAAACTCCGAATTTAACTGAAATAAATTGTGTCAACAAATATTTTTTAAATGTTCAAATGTTTCTTTCTTTTCTTTTAGAATGGCCTCATTTTGGTGATGAGCAGAATATCTGTGCAACTTATTCAGAAAAAGGTCAGTTTAATATTCAAAGTAGTCACACATTTTTCTCTTAAATAAAAGTTTAAAAAAGTAAATTCGCAATTAACGCTCTTTTAGTCAAAGAGTTATTAAATTTTTGTGAATATTCAAAAACCCATAACATTTTGTTATAATTGGAAAATGCTAACTTCGAATACTCATCCGCTAATTCTTTATTGGATACAAAATTGTTTGGCATATTATTTTATTCTATTTCAAATTAGATTAAAATATTTTGATTTTCAAAAATTCAACAACACACATCACGAATAGGAATTCTAAGTTTTTACCAACATTTTTTACACATCACTGTATGTATTTTGGTCATGTATATACTTATGATCTAAGGTCTGTAGGCAAAGAGGGTTAATTGCAATTGTTTACCCAAGACAAAAAATAACTAGCTAGGTACATACATATACATATATATTTATGTACATATAAATAAACACAAAAACCCGCAAAACCTGTTGTTTTTTGACATTCAAAATTTTAATGGCCGACCAAAAAAATATTTATTATGGTTTCACACACGACAAATGCGGAAGATAAATCTGCAGATTGATCCAGTGGTTCTGATCTTTTCATTGGTTCTTCATCTTCATTATGGGAATTCCCTAAACTCAAACGTCGCCGTCGCGTCGTCGTCGTCAGTAGCCTAAATCCAACAAATGTATCTTTTATTATTTAATAGCCCGTTGTCGATTAAGGTATCTATACCTCCTTAACAACCAATTGATTAACTAGGTTTAAGTTACTTACGTTATAAACGACAACACGTGAGTAACCAACGTTCGCCATTGTCATCGTCAGTGGTGTGGTAAGAAACCCTCAACAGGCTTTTCCGGAAGCAATGTCATTTGGTAAGTTGCAAAGTTAACAATCGGAAGATATTTTGTTCAAGTGGATATCACGTGTCAACACTTAAAAAGATCCTGTGTGTCCTTTCAGCGTGTAATTACGGGTGTATCATTGGCGTTTATTAAGGACACGTGTATGTGGTTTGGAAGGCTCGAAACGGATAAAGCCACACATTTCATAATTCAATGCAGTTCGCACTGCACACCGGCACGTGTGATTGTTTTGGGAAACACATTTATCGAAGAAAATTAAATCAAATTGAATATTTAAGTGTGACAAGGATATTAAACAGTTTTGATTATGAGATTTAAGTAATTTGCCAACCGGAAGTGTTGGTGGTAAAAATTGTTTCAAGTGTCAATTGAGGTTACGTAAGTCCCAAAATCAACACACATCATAGGAAATGATTATCTCGTAATTATGTTAAAAAAGCATGAAAAATTTCATAAGAAATTTAAGTTTGATGAGAACTTAAATTTTAAGGGTCTAGGTCTGTTCACAACTTTTCGATTTTACAGAAATTATTCTATTAGCACACGTGTGCTGTTTTTTAATATTTTACTATCATAACTTCTTGAAGTATCATTTGGTCACACTTTTGCAAATAGGCATCTGTTTCGGTTCCAAAAAATTGTTAAGATATTTATCCTGGCTTATATTTGCTTATTGTGGGAATATTCTGAACAGTGATTGACCGAAGTAATGGAAATGAAGCTAAAACCAAAAATGCAATATACACAACAAGATTTTAATATATAATTGGAAAAAGTAAGGATTTCTTTACTTTAAAAAATTATGACAGATACCATTGAACAAGGTATACATAAAAAATTCCTTGAATCTATGCATTTGTTATAAATAAATTCCATAATATTGTATAGATATAAAAAGTTGAAAAAAACGCATTTGCAATTGAAAAAAATGGAAGAAGTTGGCTGTCATGTTTTATTAAATTAGATTTTGAAGGAAGTCTGTTGCCACCAACTAAAGAATATTTCCTTCGTTATGAAATCAGCATTAAAAAATAAAGAAATATCTTTGTCTGCAGATCGAAATGGTTGGAAACAAAAAGAAGATTTAGGACGCACAAGATACGTTGCAAAATAAAGAGGAAATTAATGAAGATTCTTCAGAAATAAGTTGGGGTTCTTTAAATAAAAGCGAATTCGAAATCTAAAAATTAATTTCATCAATTTTTTTGTTCCATTTTGATCACTTAATTTAATGATAACTTAATAAATTGAAGTTCTATTTACTTATTACTATATCGTTGAAAAGAAATTCTTTTATGTTTCAAGATGTAAGTAAATATGTACATATGTACATATATAATTATGTATCTTATGTGAATTGAATAATACTTAATTAAGTTTTTCTTGTGAATATTTCGAAAACGCTTGTTTGTAAAAAAAAATATTAAATGTCATTTTACGTTTCAGAAACCCATAATTGATTTAAAACTATAATTATGATAAACCAAAGTTTTGATAACGTTTCTAATATCATTGATAGTTTTTTGGGGTTTGCCTGGCAGATGTATGATCGCCACGTATTTGTCCTAGACTCATCTTTATGTGATCAAACAGTCATTATATATGAAGGGGTAGAGAAAAGTGTTGGTGAACCTTAACATTAGCACCTATTCCCAAAGTTTGTGTTTTGGCGATTAGGATTAAACGGATTTTAATCGTTAGATTCCCACAATCACCATCTCATGTACTTCTTTTTCGTTTAACTTTCACAACCCAAAATTTACTGCGGATTAAAAAGAATTTTAAGCCGTGTATAAAAAAAAATGTTTGTTAATTTATTATAAAGTAAAAAGTTAGGAAATTTATTTCTTGTCAATAATATCGACGAAATGTAGATCCTCGTTTTCGCGGCACTAATTTAATCGAACAGTAAAATTACGTTCTAGTCGTCACGAACAGACTGATTATTAACACTGAGCACGGTTTCTACTCTTTAGCCCGGAATTTAGTTTTTCCAACGTTGTACCGGTCTCTACAAACTTTTTAATCCATATTCGAATATGGGGAATGCTTGGTGAATCGAGTACCTACCTACTGCATCAGTAATCGCCGAATAACGATTTATGTAAAACTGTCCAAAGCACAACGCTGGGCCGGCTCCCGAGAAATGCCCCATAGCGACTGAAACTGTATTCCCAAAAGCCAGGATACGTATTGACATAACCCCTCTGATTCGTTGCGTTCAATCAGGAAGCTAAATACATAAATATAAGAAAACTTTCTTTTGAAATACCAATGTTTTTTGGATCGTAAGATGGAAGACGGAGTCTGTTCATATAACGGCAGCTCGTTAAATAGTAGCAATCCAAGACAAAAAAATTAAAGAATGGAAACTTCTCCAAATATTTAACTACACAATTATTTTTAACTTCGTTTATATAGCCAAAGGCCCTGGTTGCTTTGCTAGTGCTCAATCCTACAATAATTATTGATATTTTAATTTATTATGTGTCAGTAAAGTTTAATAATAATACTATTAACTTCGTTTATCGTTAAACAATTTAAAATGAAGTAAGATGGTCCTTTTTCAATGGAGCCTGGGCCCACTAATCAAAGCGGTATCAAATCAAAGGTGAGATTGAGCGCGTTATGTGGATCAAATATTTTTAAAATCGTATGTGAAGTTTTCGAGATATTTCCGATTGAAACTGGTTAACTTAGAATAAGTGTGACATTAGGCACGAAAAAAAAAACAATTTTATATCTAAGAAAATGTTTTTTAAATATGATACAAAAATTACTTTACAAAAATGATCGACTAAAATATAATTAATGTATTAAGTTAAATAAAAAACATATGGACATTTTTTTTACAAAAATTAAAATACAACAATAATTTTTCTAAAAGCTTAAAAATAGTTCTTTTTACTTAAATATCTGGAAAACTCGAAATGATATTGGCCTTGAGTTCATTTTATTTGTTACTTAATACAATTGTTTATAAAAATAAAAAAAATATTATCAGATTTAAATATTGAATTCAAAATTTTCAAAAAAATACTTTTAAAAAAAAATGTATTGTTTCAACTAGTCAACCTAACCGAGAACCTCTTTGAAAACAGAAAAAATGCATGTTTAGAATAGTTTTTAAATTCGCTAAATAATTTGATGTTATACATACATTATGTACCTACATATTTCAAACAGTAATGAAAAATTTACTTTTTACTATCAATAACTTATTAAAATTTTATTTTAAGTAAAAAAAAAATATTGAAAACTTAGTACCACACAATATTTAAATTGTCGCAACTCTTCAATGGTAAATTATTAAACAATACTCCAATTTTTTAACAAAAGGTTCTTATTGTTGTTTTAACTTTCTATTATGCATTTATCGGTGGAAGATCCTTACAAAGCTTTTGTTTCAACTTGCAAGCCGTCTCATCACGTCTGTCGGCGTCGTCTCAGCTTGCCATATGGATAGGTGGAGAGACTTGCTAAAAAATACCAGGACCGGATCTTCCAGCCGTCGAACTACTTTTTCAACTATTACTCGTATTATTACCTATCACTATTAATTCAAATTTATATCATGTATTCATCTCATGCACATAAATATTGGTCTATGAATTTTTCTTAAAAATCCACAGCTATTGATGTAGATTTTGTATATCTAGCGTAATGATCCACTACATGAATATTCATTATAACATATGCATATTGAAAACACTTTTCTAATACAGTGTAGAATAAGTCTTACTTCAATGTAAACTCCATATTTATTTTTTTAAGCTACGATACATCTTAAGTATATCTACTTATTGGACAAATAGGTTAAAAAATTAAACATCCGTCTCCTCGGATGACCATTTGTCAAGTACTGAGGCACACGTGGCCCATAAACATAATACTCTAGTATTTCTTCAATCTACGGAAAAGCATGTGGCATAAAATAATACAAATTGGGTTGTTTTCAAAAATCATCCTCTTAAAAATGCATAGTTCTTTGGTACTTAGATTAGACGTCCTTATACTTATGGCTCTTGTTGTTCGAAGATAGCTTCTAATAGCATTAACATTTTTTTTTTAATATTTAAGGAAGATATGTATGTATGTATATTGTATATTGAGTCTTTAAGTATTAATGAATTTGAACAAAATTAAAATAAAAACCGAAACTGATTTAACAAAGTTCTTGCGGCAACAACGCTAAATAAAATAAAGTCTCTAAATCTGTTGATGCATTATCTACGTATGTAATTTAATCCGGACCTGAAACTACCCACCATCAAGAAGAAATACCATAAAGGTACATTTATGTATTTGTGTTATGTATTGAATTGAATTGCGTATCCTTGAAAAAATCAGTGCGGGAAATTTATATCCTGGGGCTAATTGCATCTCAACGACTACCGATATGAATAAAATACACCATAAAACACAAACACACTTATAATTGTGTTTTGTGTGCTTTAATTTTTTTTTTTTTTTTTTTTTTGTCGTCAGGAATATACATAACTCCTGTGCCTAGTTCAAATCCAAGGAACGAAAATCCTCGCCTATGGCAAAAGTAAACACATTTTGAAATCGGATATCCTTCAGAAAATGTGCGCGTATGAATTTTAATTGATCCGAGTACGTGAAACAAATTACACCCCATTTTCATGGCCACACCTGGCTCGCAGTCACCATCAGAACCTTATTTTCTTCCTCCAGCAAAACTCGAGTAGAAAAATTAAACCTACATATGTACATTTTTATATGTGTATAGATGTATACGAATTTATGTATCCCGTATTTTTCTATACGAAAATTAAGGTTTTTGTACGAAAAACAAAAATGCATCAATCATCATTGGGGTCAGATCGGAGTTTTAGGATTTTCCATTTACTTAGTTTATTTTTTGGTTTGAATTCAGGAAGCATCTTGCTATGGCGAGGGTGACAAAATCCTCGGGTCCTAATTTGTGTGGCCTTTTGTAACCGAAAAAGTGTTTGCTTTCGAAATTGGAGGATTATACGCTTTTGACGTTTGAATGCAATGCGAAAATGCATCCAGGAGCGGGATGACATGCTGGTATAAGTGGATTCGTACTTCAAAAAAAAAAAAAAAAAAAAACACACAGAGGACCCGGAACAAGGCAAACACGTTATTGTACACATATCTTTCATCAAAAAATAAACAGAGATTACATGAGATACAAATACAAAGTGAGATGCGCACTTATGAAGGAAGGTTAGGTATGCATTTTAAAGGGACGACCAACGACAGACGAAGGACGAAGGACGACGATGACGGGAAAAACCAAATGAATTTTAATGTGATTAGGTTTTTGTTTGCGATTTGGATGCCTCGTTAACTATTCATTGATTTGGTGATCAAAATTGGGATAATATTGGCAAACGCCATGAAAATTGCTTAGCTATGGTTGATCTCGCTTATTTTGTATAATGTTAGGAATTTATTTATTTAAACCTAATTAGTGACGAGGTAAAACTTTTTCATCATTTTGATTTTTTTATTACATTCCAGTTTTATAAGATAGTTATTTGACAAGTTGTAGATGAGAGACGACGCGATGTTAGCCAAACCGAAAAACTATTTTGACAAAATTAGTTTTTGCCCTTTCGTTAAGTTGAAAAAGTAATAATGGACTTTCGAAGGTCGGTCCAATTCCGAACCAAAAAAAGGATACTATGATGTTACCGCCTCCGTGCATTACAGTTTTTTTAGTCAAACTGGAGGACACCTAACATTTCTGCCACAGTCCTACCCATACAAATTACTTTTCATTTCACCATTCCAAAGAAACATTTCTTCCCTGTTATTTTGAATAGCTCTGTATGACCCTTTATACTCGTATGTTAAGTACTGCAAGTGTAAGTAGTTGAATCAATTTTATGAGTATCCTGCTAAATATATATAACAATTAAGATCCTTTAAAAATAGATTTGTTTTCTAAAGCTTATTTAAAGATATCGAATGCATTTTTAAATTGTAATTAATACGAAATATGTAATTATATGTACCAGATTGTCAAAAAAAGTATGTTCTAAGTTGATTCTTAAAAATTTAATTAGGGAAGTACGCATCAAAGTGGTTGATTTTTAAAGAAAAAATAACCAGCAGAACCCAGAGCCATTTCAATCAAATCAGTTAAAATTACGATAGAAATTCGGACTGATTTATTGATTAAATTCTTGTTATTCTACTAAATTAATTCATCATCAGATAACTTTTGTGCAAGTGCCAGTGAACCTAAAATAATTTAATTTGTGCTGACGTTCTTAACAAAAAAAAAACAAAAGAAAAAAATGCCCAAATGCACCACTGGTTTTGAAACAGATAAAAACTATTGTACATTTTCCTAATGGTTTTCTACGAATGAATTTGTTCAAATGAAGTTCAAATGTCAGAACTAAATCAATGGATGAGAAAGTAGATCTCTGTATGTAATTTGTAATATGTAATTTTAGTTTGAGCCTTTTATTATCATTCAGTTGAATCCCCTGTGAAAATGAAAAAATCTTCCTGTAAGTAATAAAAATAAAATAAAATACAACATAAAACTACATTATTATGTATTTATTTTAAAGTTCTATGAGATAAAAATAGTATAATTATGAAGAAATCACATTTTGTGCCATATCATTAGCAAAGTAGGTATGTATGTATGTATATAAAAAAATATTACACAAACAAAATTTTAAATGTTAGTTAAAAAGTTAAAAGTTCTTAAAATGTCCAATTCATAATACTATAAATTATATTTAATAAAAATACATTTCAACTAAAAAAAAATTAAATTATAAAATGTCAAAAAATTGCAATTAAATATCTTATTCGATATAACAATCAAAATTTTAGTAAAATTTGTAAAAATAAAAATGCATAAATATATAATAGATGTTGTTGTTGTACTAGATAAAATGTCGTTAATACATATTAAAAATGCTGCCTTCAAATGTTGAAAGATAAATCGATTTAACATTCCTACAAACTAAGTTCATGAGCACAAAATATATACTCATGCAACATTAAATATGTCTAATTTAAATTATATAAAGGATTATTGGTTGCGTCGAATAATTGACTTCCAGTCGACTCAATCATAGAACGTAGTGCTAAGCTGCGTTGCTTTGAAACCGCTCTGCGCAGTGTCACTTCGAAAACATTTGATTCGTCAATATTGTCCATAGCCAAGTGTCTTTCTTTTATCAAATCCGTTTGATTGCAGCTTGATAGTTCAGTCCGGCCAGCGGTTGCTTCGGGTGGAAAACACTGAAGCAATTCCTCAAATGAAAATTCTTCAACAAGGTTATTGAGAATATCTAGAGATATGATTGTTATAAATTTGTGAATTAAGGAAAATAACAAGAAAATGCTACCAGTGATATGTGTTTTCCAATTTGGCAAAACATTTTCTTTGCTGACGATCTTCCTCAAAAGTGTTTCCCATTGTTTTGGGGCAAATCCATGTGACTATGTGAGAACAGAATAAAATAGAATATAAAAAATGTAAGCTAAGCAAAAATTTCCAATGTCTAACTCACCTTTCCATATCGCCAAAGAGTCTCCGGCGAGAAATGAATTAAATAATTAATAGACAAGGTTTTAGGCAGGGCAATTATTAGGAAACTATCGATTCCGATGAGGTTGGGTGTCTTCTGAACGAAAGCAACAAACTCTTCAATAATCTCGGGATCAGACTTCGGGGATGACAAAAGTGACTAAAAAAAATTATATTTAAATAAACCAGAATTGCACAGCTACAAAGTTAATATGTTGAATATACTTGAATTTTTAATGTTAGACACAGGGCTTCATTACTCCAGCCCAGGAAATGCACGTCTTGTTCACCTTCTTCGGGTTTACTGAAAAACTCACTCCCAAACGGCTTCAAATGGTTAAGATATGAAGGTCGATCGTTAAGACACGCAACTGGCCGTAGAAATGGCTCATCAGAGTTGTCATCGAAGGTTTTGTAGTCGGGAATAAATGGAATAAACTTGCCAATGTCGCCATTGCATAGTCTATCAGTATTGTGCGTAGATTGCTGACAATGAACTTGTTTCAATGCTTCTGTATGTCTGGCAATAAATTTAAGACATTCAGTTCGAATGCTAAGTGTTTCCGGGGAATGTTCGGTAGTTTTAAACATTGTCTCATATTCACCACTTTCAGAAATCGCTTTAAGCTGGCCAAGATAAATACGAAAGAGTATCTTGAGTCCTTTCAAATTGGCATCAGACGTATTCATGTCAACAAGACTTCCATTCGCCGAATCGGAACCGTTTATATCGGGCACAGGATCGATTTCATTATGAATTCTTGCTTGAGGTTCCCATACGATGTTAGCAGAATTACGTCGCTCTTCAAATATTATGTGGCTTCCTTCTGAATTAACTGAATCTTCGTTTAGGGAAATGGCCTGAGAGGAATACTCTTCGGAGATTTTAGACTTTGTGTGATTTGTATTCGGGCTAACATCGTAAATATCATAGAAGTACACTTGGAGTGCATTAACAAATACCTTTTGCGAGGTATGATAACCTTTAACACCAATGTGAGTAGCAATGTAGTTTAGGAAGAGAGTAAGTAGAGTTTCCAACGAAATACTGTGTTCAATACATAATGCATGGATAAATGCATCACTTATGGCCTCGATGAGATCAAGTCTGTCAGTAGACATTAATACATTTTCTGTAAAATCCGAAAACGACGAACGTATTCCGTTATCACGACTATACTGATCGTCGAAGAGTACGTTTTTGTGCCCAATTAGTGCTGTTGCCAATGCCTTGCGTTTTGATTGCCCAACAACTTGTTGTGAGAGTTCAAAATTCGACGACCGACATGCACACACTGCTAAAAGGAGCATTTCTTCGGAAGACCTTTTAAAAATAAAAACAAAAGAAATTATTCAATTTGGTCTACTAAGTCTATCAATTATACTTACAATTTATTTTTTGCACTTAGATAAGCCTGTATCTCTGCACTTATAATGTCAGACACCACAGGGGAGCCAAGCATTACTGTGGGTATATCATTAGGAGAGTATTTGATAAACATGTCAAGAAATTCCAGTGCCAGAGGAATTTCCTTAGTTCTGTCACCAAAATACGAAGTAACCCCTTGATAGAGATAGGAAGCCTTGCTACGATCAACACCCAGGCTCAAAAGGAACAGTTTCACAGTATAGATGAGTCCAACAAATACTTGCTCTGATTGCGAGCCTATGTCTGTATGAGCTTTAAGTTCCTCAATGAAGTTAGTGTAGATTTCAGCCAGCTGGACATTGCACATCTTATAAAAACCAGTTGCTTGAACGTAAACTTCCTTCTTGCATGACCTTAAGTGAAATAATTTTAATCCTTTAGTTGTTTCATACAACTTTCAACCAAAAGTTATCAAAAGTCTACATCAATTTTTCTTAGACAATATTTGTATTACTTACTAGAAGCTGATTTTGTTATATATAGAAATCTGAATTCCTTAAGAACTAAAACTATATTTAAAAATATTTCTTCGTTAAAAAGATACATTGAAATCGAATCGAACGAATATAGTAATAAAACTTCTTTTGTAAGTCTTGTCAGTGCTTTACAAGAAGCAGTATTTGTTTCTTACAGGACAGGAACCAAACCCAGTATTGTAATATTAAATCCTCACTTACCATTACGAAAAGAGTGATGAGTTTTCAATGTTCAAGTTTAATAGTAGATACGGAAAAAATATAAGGACTAAAAGAAATATTTAAATCGCATAATACTGAGATTTTATAGATTCAAAAATTCTAGTGTACTAGTTGGGATACGTGCATTATGAACTTTACATATCTTTTTCTATGAATACACACATTATCAGTGAATTAGTTCATACATGATGAAATGCATTTCAAAATGTTTCATAAAATAGATGGCCCACAACTAACTTTTGCATAATTGACAAAACGCACTGTGTAGCTAATAACATTTAATCATACAGTAGATATTGTCTTATGTTTGTGTTCTTACATGAAACACTTAAAATGCAAATTTTAAATTTTGAATTTATTTCGTTTTTTCCTACCTTTTTGTTAACCGCTAACATTTACCAAATACAAACTTACCTTATAGAAAAATCCGCTAAACTGCGACAATTTTTTGCAAATTTTTCCTGTAAAATTCTGCGTTCATCTGGGAAAAAATTAAACTGCAAGCAATTACTCTGTCGCAACATCACATGGGCCTCTTCCATTAACTCATAGAAGGTATGCGGACTACTTGTTTTATATCCACTAGCAATATTTTCCAAATCATCAACAACCACTCCAACACTTGGAATTGTCAGTTTGTACAAGGTCCATTCGTTAATAACATTTTGACCACTACTTCGGCTCATAGCACCACTTAGACTCTTAACACTGCTGCGAGCATTACGTTTTTTTGTCTTACCACCAAACTCTTCGACATCACCAAATAGACTGTTACTTATTAAAACTAGACTTTTTCGAGCAATACAAACAAACTGCACATTAATGAAGGAACACAGTCCAATAACTGATATCGAAGCTTTGATATCGGGACTCGATTCTTCCGGAAACATACTACTAACCGTTGGATATTCAAATCGGTTGGCAAACAATTTATGTCCAACTCTAGAAGTATGCGTTTCAACAGATTCTGTTGTGATTGCATGAATGACAAAGTCATTTATATGAACTTTGATAACAGGTGCAGTGAAAGAATAAGTGGCAATTGGTTTTTCGTTGTCGTTGTACCATTTTCCTAGAATAAAAACAAAAAATTCACTAAAATTCGTCTCAGTTAAGGCACAAATTATAAATTTGGCAAACCTTGAGCACAGAACTGATAGAGATAACCATCAACACTAGTTGCTATCAGAAGCGAATAGCCGACACAGAATTGATACATATTCGATTTTAGGGATCGAATATTTGAAGGATGATTGTCTTTGATCATGGCATGGCCAAGATTCTCATTGTTCTCATTTTCAGGCATACGTTGATAGATTGGTTTCAAATCCATGCATTTTAAAATGTCCATTATTCGATGGCTTGGTTCCGTTGATTTCATGCACAACTGCAGTAGTTTTTTTATGTCGTACTGAACAGTGAAATCATCTTTGTTGCTCGTTGAAATTTGCTGAAAGACATACAATCTATTAACTTTGATTGAAAAACTTAAAAAAAAGATACTTACAGCAACATTCATAGCTTTTGCCTCATTGATTAATTTGATTTTGATATCACTAGCTCGTGTCGGAACAATGTTTATGTCGCGAGCATTTGTATCCTCCTGCTCCCACTGAGATTTCAATTCCATTTCAAATTCCCGCCCACATGCGGAATTCACAATACGAGCCACATTAAAATCCACCGGTGTCCCATTAAACCCAATCCGCGAACAAGTCTCCAGCGAGTCAGTCTCGAAACTGTTATTGCTCGACTGTCCACCACTCAACTTACTCAAATGACTAGCATTCGAATTACTATCATTATCCTCATCTGCATCCATTGCAACGATATCGACAATTTTGAAAGCCACCACGAACATTTTATTAAGACATGCAATAACATTTTCGCAGAGCGAGATCTTCAGCGGCACAAAGTTCAGGCTGACAAAGAATTTAAAAGGCAGAAAATCTACGTAAGTGAAGCGATGTGTTTCGTGTGTGCAAGTCATGTACTCGTACAGAGAAAGCCTATCCTTGCTGGCAACAATTATGTTTCCGGATGATTGGCAGCATTCAATCATTTCGGGAGGATTCCTCAGGGGCAATTCAATGAGATCTAAGCTATCGACAAGTGGCAGTTTGGGTGTAGTCATCGAAGCAATACGAATTGTGATGGGATAGTCAATCAGTTTTTCTTCGGGGAATTTCCAAAAGTTGGGGTACACTCGGACAAACATTTTATCACCTTCACCATAAAGGGGACAGTTGATGTTGTCCTTCTCCAGAGTAACCAAATATTTGCCTAAAATTAGGAATTGTTCATCAGCAGAAAATATTTATGTATGTATGCATGTATTTATAAGTAAGATTCATCTTCTATAAACTCTGAGTCACTTAATCAAAAATATCAGTCTCTACAACAAGAAACTTTAATGAACAATCATATAAGGAAGATAAACGATAAGCAGCGTCCACTCTAACTAAAAATTCAATTCTTTAATCACTCAATAATTAGTTCTGATAATAAAATCATTCATTTTTTGAAGTTCTTAATAATGAGTAGTATTCGACTACACTACTACAGTCGTATGTTTGCATTCCAGTCGTTTATCCAACTTAATCATACATATGTATTCAATTTAGACAATCATGGAGTGTTTTAATTGATTTTAATTAAAATTGTATTTTCTCCGCCGCATAAGCAAGAGTTTAGAACTTGAAAAATTCATAGAAAAACAAGAGTTTTTGGTTGCACTTGATAATAATTTTTTGTCAATTGAAATTTTTCAAATGGGATTGATATTGTATGTAGCGCTTAATTTATGTAAGTATCAGGAAAATAAATAACCATCTACAATTTGAAGCTTAAAATTATTGTTACGTTAGAAAGTAAACGAACCAGATGCAGCAAGAGGTCATGGAAAAAGAGGAAACTGCAAAGTAGATTTCAAAAGCAACTAATAGCTTTGGACTACTAACCTAGTCTAGTTGAGGAGATTCGATGCTGGAATGTATTAAACAATTGTTGATTTAATAGTTTGGTCAAGAAATTTACCTCGTTTCAGAATGCTTGAAATACATACATATTCATACAATCCAACTCTATTTTTTTAAATTTTTTTTACAGGTATTTTTTCAATTTTTCGGATGGTCTTTCCATTTTTTAAAATGCATTATAAAGATTTCGGGCTTCTACAGATTTCTCCCGTTTTGTGTTCCTAAAAACTCAAAGCTGAAAGCTTAAATAAACATAATTTGTTTATATCCAAATTAAATTAAAAAGAAGCACTATACCAAATAAATGTTGATTTTTTTTTAATGCGTATGGTAAAATTTTCGTAAGTTCAAAGAGATCTACGAGTGACTGTTTGAACTGAAAACAACTAGATTTTCTTTCTCGTGTTCTTCAAATCGAATGTTTCATACCTACCAGTTTTCGTTTTTTTGTAGGTATTATTTAAAAAAACATCATTTGATTAAATTGACTAAAATTCTTAAATAAAGATTTATCCTTACCAGCGTCATTGTAGATCAAGTCAACAACTTCACCAACTGTTGGCAGAGAGTACTTAGGCGGCGATGGCTCTCTGCGCGAATCCGCATCCATAGACAAAGTAGTAGTCTTCGTATCACCGATATCATAGATTTCAACAAAGTGTCCTGCACTGCTCACTGCAATCCTATCAGCTCCAATTAGAGTGGCAGCTAGTATCTCTCCAAACACAGAGTACGTACTCTGCTTTGGGAAATTATATGCTTGTACTACTTTAACCATTGTATCTGCCCAAAACTGCGTGCAATCCTAATTAATTGAATGCGATTAACCAGTTAAAAAAAGACAACAAACTCCTGAAATTTGATCCTGGTCTATGTCAGTGTTTAGTTTTTACTTCCACTTGATATTTACTAATTAGGTTGATGGTTATGTTTCATAAATACGTCGGTTTATCTGTGTCGAAATTGGGTGTTGGGTGGAAGTGGTGGCCGGTCGCACCCAGTTTTCGTTTCAAACACGCAGTCTAACTCTGATTTATGTTAATGATGAAGTCATCCGATGTGTTGGACTCGATGAATGATGAATTTTCCCTTTAAGGAAATAATAAGAACCATTCGAAAGCATAACTTATTGGAATTGTATTCAAACGACAAATAATTTAAAAACGAAAAATTGCACAATGTCTTTTTTATTGGTCGTGGAAGTGGAAGAAATCGATCTAGCCACTCAACTTATGTTCACTGTTCGCGTAGATTTGACATTTACTTGACAAGAATGTGACTATTAATCATATTTAACAATTCCTTATTATTGCTTTTAGTTAATATATTTGCTTTTCAGAAGAAAAAGCTTTGTTTTATTTGCCGAAAACGATTTTGTTTATTTTTATATTAATCTAAAAATGCAAACGGCAAAGAATAAAATGACACTTGCAATTAAAGCTGTCAAATTGTTTTTCGGGTGCTATGTTCAGGGAGTATGATTTTAAGAGAACAAAATGTAGTAGATCTTATTATTTTGGAATTAAATTATTGTGGGTAGACCGTAAATATGGGTCCTGCAAATCGAATAGTTTTCAAAGGAAAGGACGGAAATAAGTCAAATATGTAAATTATAGTAATTACTAGATGTCATACCTGTCAACAAGTTTAAGTTTAAGATAGGTTGCACACTGTAGAACTTAGTAAAGTTTAAAATCTTGTCATTTTCTAGAAAACAAAAACTTATGTATAAAATTTAATTAAAAAAATTAAACAAAACAATAAAAAAAAATAACAAGTGTTACGTATTTAACATATCTTAACCACATAAATCAAGCTCATAACTCTAAAAATGCAAAGTGTATTAAAAAAAGCGAAAGTTGTTAGTAGATCTTAATTTAATTACATATTTTTTTAAATCGTTTCATTATTTTTTATCCTTTGAACGTGAGATAAAATATTCACAGTATTTTTATTAATACACTTTTTCTTTAATATGCTGTCAAAATTACATTTTTATATAAAAAAATACAGCTCAAAGTAGGCTCAAAGCTTCCTAATGTGAATTTCTATTCAACTACAAAAAATCGATTTTTATCCTGCATCTGTTTTGGTTTTCTAGTAAATGTTATGTTCTATTCATATTACAAGATTCGGATCAAAATCATCTCTATTGGAAAAAATTTCCAATTAAGTCAACAAATTGAACACGCCCAATTTTATAATACAAAAGTATTATGTCAGAAAAATCATACAAGTGGAAAAAGTGGTATCACTTCGAACTAGTTTTTTTTGTAAATAAAATGATAACATTTTCCTGGAGGCAGTGCAGAAAATTTTCTTTTCAAGCAAGTTCATTTGCCTGTCGAGCTTGAATTTTATTTACATTGCATCAATTTGGATTTTTATTAAGTTTTCTTATCAATTTTTTATTTTCCCTAAGTTAAAAAAGTCTTAATTGTCTTCCGAACCCCAAACAACTTCTTATCAATTAATCTATATAGTTTTTCTTTATCAAGTTGCGCCATTAGCAGTTCAAAATCAAATTGAACTATTTCGATTCGATAATTTTTTTTGGCAAGCTTTGATTGTAAGAAATACAAAAAAATGTCGGGAAATTTGTTGAAGCGTGTCCTCTCAATCCAAAGTCATGTGGTTCAAGGATATGTGGGCAATAAAAGTGCAACATTTCCATTGCAGGTTTGTAAAGAATGCTTCATGTTTTCCTTTCACTGTTCACTCTTGAGTGCTTGAATTTATTTATTTAAGGTACTTGGATTCGAAGTTGACGCAATCAATTCTGTGCAACTATCCAATCACACCGGATACAAATCTATCAAAGGTCAAGTCCTCGAAGAAAAAGATCTAAGTAAGTTGAGAACCTAACTTCTCTGATCGAAATGTATCTATAACTTGTTGATAATTATTTTTCTAGGAGATCTGTTTGAAGGCCTTGAAGCCAACGACTTACTGCAATACTATTCCCACCTACTCACAGGATATATTGGAAACGCGTCATTCCTAAAGCGCATTGGATCAATTGTAAAAAAGTTGAAAGAAATAAACCCCAAACTTGTTTATGGTAAGTACCCGTTCGCTTAACAACAATTATTTTTCCGTTACTAATTGCTTTAAATGTTTATAAAAAGATAAACACTTGTACTTAGGTGGGTGTTTAGATAAGTTCTCATTTATCTCTGCAAATCTAATTAATCTCAAAAATTTTATCTTCCACTTCTAAGATAAATTATAACAAATAATTGTGCTCTCGATTTGTTGTGGTTTATATTTCATTATCTAATAATTTCGATAAAAAATTTTGTGCGAGAATTATAAAAATTATTGTTTATTGATGACCTTGATTCATTATAAAATTATGAGGTTAATTCAATATACTCAAATTGTTAGAGATCTTCGTGTTTACAGAAATACATACATATGTATAAACAAAATATCTTCTTGACACGTAGTATTTCAATTTTTTTTTTTCGTGTCACTAACATGTTTAGCAGTAGTTAGTTATGCATCGAAAAAACTAAATTTATTTGATATCTTTTAGAGTTGTGAAGAAAACCAGGGAAAAGTTCAACGAACAAAGCTTTTACCTACTTGATGCTTTGTATAATATAATCTATTAACATGAATAACATAATGTCTTTATTCTGCAGTTTGTGATCCGGTCATGGGCGACAATGGTCAAATGTACGTCCCGAAAGAACTCTTGCCGATTTACCGCGATGAAATTGTTCCACTCGCCGATATCATTACACCAAATCAATACGAAGTCGAGCTTTTAACCGACCATAAGATTCTTAACGAGCAAGATGCATGGAATGCAATGGACTGGTTCCACGATAAGAATATAGACACAGTAGTTCTGTCGAGTTCAAATTTGGGTTCATCGGGTGAACTTTTGGCATTCCTTAGTAAAAAGAATGGACCTCGTTATAAACTAAGCATTCCAATGCAAGGCAACGATATATGTTTCACAGGAACTGGTGATCTATTCGCATCACTTTTCTTAGCCCACAGCCATGGTAATTCGGACTTGAAGCAAGCTCTGGAGAATACTATAGCTAGTTTGCAGGCTGTGATCAAACGCACAATTGAATCTATGCCCGATGAAGTAAAATCTGGCCAACGAAAAGTCACTTCTCACGAAAGAGAACTTAAATTGATTCAAAGTAAAAATGATATTGAGCATCCAAAAATTACTTTAACTGCTGAGCAGATAGCAAGATAAATTTCAGCTAGTTCCCATGGTATGGATTTATATACGTTCATGTAAAATAGTTGTAAAATAAGCCTTACATTATATCTGAGACAATAATGTTAGCCAAACGTTTTGATTGTTGCTTTGTTTAGCTGATTATTATTAATTTTGTTGATTTTTTTTAATTGAAAAATATAAATATTATATACATATACTTATACATATGCATTTACAAAGTACGAATGTTTGTTTTTAGTTGAAAACATTGGCTCTAACATGAGTCTAAAACTATATTAGCCTACCTCCCTGTCCCACTATGGAAGAGATTTTTGAATTTTCTGGATCAAATATCCTCAAGAAATCCAGAAACTCGCAACAAAAACTTGCAAATCTTTCTCCTCCAACACAAATGAGATACTGCAACCGTTGTAAATGTTTCTGGCAAAAAACTTACAATTTAATTTAAGGAATAAATAAAATTATTTTATTGTACAGTTCCTTTTTTCTTTCTGAACAATGAAATACAGGGTTACAATAAATTTCTAAGGCTAAACAAACACAATGCAAAACATATCGGTTTTTTTAAAAACGTATTCTTTAGACTCCGTTTGATGAATAAATTTATAAATATTTGTTGATTTAATAATAAAAATATAAAATAGAACCTATGTTTTTTTGATTCTCAAAGAAGCCGTCCGATTAATTCGCACAACTGCTGGTTCAGATGTACTGCTAATTGCCTTGGCCTTTTGTCGCTTGAGAAAGTTGGCTGTCGAAGCCAATGCTAAAGTGGAAATTAAATTATTGAAGGACTGATCGATTGCGTTATCTTAATTTAACTTACCTCGAGATGTGATTGTCGTGGTCCTGGGACTCTTTCGGACCCGATTTGGACTGTACTTCTCGTTCTCTTTTTGAATTCCTCGTGTAACGGTCTTAAGGACAGTATCGCGAGTAATGTTGCTTTTCAAGAGTGCTACAAAATAGAATATTAGTAACTCTACAAACGAGGCCAAAATTTCTTACTACCTTTCTTAATCTGTAAACGATTCGATGCACTAGAATTATCTTCTGATAATATGCTAGTTATAAAATCATTTTTCTTACTTCCTTCAATAGAAGATAACTCAAATGTTGAATTATAATCAGCATTGATATCGACTGTACTGGACAACACTTGGGTTTCATCGGCAGGATTCGAATTTATTGGACGTTTAAAAATGTCCAGTTCTTTTTTGTCCGTGCCAATGTCTAGCTCGACAGTATCATCGAAAAGTCTTTTGTTGCGCTTCAACACTGGCGCTGTGTTATCATCTTCATCACTAGAATTGTTTTTACGTTTATCGTTAATCTGTATTTCTGGAACATTTCCATTATCCAAAGGATTTTCATCGAATGTCAGTTGAAATTCATCTTCGCTGTCTTTGTTCTCTTCATCTTTGAACTTAATTCCATTGCCATTCATTTGTTTACGCAGTTTTTCGAGTTTTGTTCGATGCTCCGTGTCAATTCCGTCGAAATTCAAAATAAGATAATCTCTTTGTATAATTTCACAACCCAACGAAAACATCTGAACCAAATGTTCAAAGTCGGCGTGGTATAAGGAATTGAGTTTAGCAATGTGATTTGTTTTGATATTTTGTTTTGATTTTTGAATTTCCAAATCTTTCTTATCTAAATATATTTTAAGAATATTGGAGCACTTTGCCTCGCTGACTTCTTTGCTAAGCTTTTTAAGATCTTTAACTGATTCTTGGAGTTTTTTACGCCATCGGACAATATCTTCTTTTTGCTTGAAAATCTGCTTGCCAAAACGATCAATCGAAGCCTCGAAACGGCTTATGTCCTGAAAATAAAGAATTATATTGTTACGTGTTCTCTATGTTTCTCAAGTTTAATACTGTCGAGGAAAATTTTTCTTTTTTTTTTATATAGTTCTCACCAAGATTTCCGAAAGAGTCATGCATTTTTAAATCGATTTAGGTTTGTAAGAAAAAAGAGAAAATCATTTAAAACAACATTTTGATAATTGTAGAGAAAGTTTGTTGAAAGGAGCCGATAACTCTACCTTTTGTTTATGCATCCCTCGAGTGTATTAAGAAGCACCACTTCATTTATAAAAAATATTTGTTGTGGTTTTCAAAGTAGAGTAATTGTTTCTATTGATGCAAATGACTTTCATTTTATAGTTAATTTAAATCGCTAACATGTAGATTGGCTGTGGTTTTGAACCTCTTGATCTGCTTCTGTGACACAACATTAAAACATTGGAATAATGTTAAGCCGGCTTCACGTCCGTCGTCGTGGTCGTTTGAGGAGGTTAGTCAATATTTGAAAAAAAAAAACGAGATGAAAATTGGGTTCGAGATGAAAATTGGGTTCAACTACTAGATCCCTGAAAACGTGCTTTGGTGGTCATTATGAACAGTTAAATTTCAAATTGATGCTTCAATCCAATAACAACATTTTGGAAATTGCTCAAGTACTTGAAGTTTAATTTAAAACTGAATCTTTCATGTAAGAAATTCCTTAAGAAGTATAGAATACGAATTTGAATAGGGTATTAATAATTTATTTTACTCAACCTTGTGAAATTAAATACATTTTTTTTTCAGTTTTGTTGTGTTAATTTAATTTAATGACACACTTCTGGGAACAAAGGGCTACAACTAAAAGCAAAAGAAATTATATTTTAATAAAACACTCCTATTTTATGCATTCGTGTGGCAGCACCGGACCCTAAATGCTCTTTCCACAATTTGCTAGGTTATGTCATATTTCTGACAGCTGTTTTAGTTGATGGGTAGAGTAAAAAGAATGCTGCAACAAATCTCCATCCCGGGAAATTTATAAACTAAATTCATAAAAAACGATAATGTTTGCGAGAAAATTGACATTAATTAACTGTGCGGTGTTACGAGAGCTCGTTTCGAGTTCGCGGCACACAAGCCAACCGTTGTGTTCTCGATTACCGGTGATATTCAACCAAAAACTCGACACACATCATCCCAATCAGACTCAAATCCGCTGTTATGCAAAAGGCAAGGATAGAGGCAAGGAAAAGGGTAAAAAAGGCGCTAAAGTAGCAATCAATGAGAACCTTTTGCGCGAAACAGTAAACCTCGATAATTTGAATGCTCAAATGAACAAAGCCATTGACCAGATGAAGGATGACTTCGTAAAGCAGCTTTCCTTACGCTCCACAACCGGTTCCATTGACTCGCTGAAAATTTCAGTCGATGGAAAGGACCATGAGTTGCAAGAGCTTGCCCAAATCTCAAGGAAGAATCCAAAGACCATAGTGGTGAATATGATTGCGTTTCCCCAAACGATTCCCGATGTTTTGAGTGCCATCGAGAAGAGCGGAATGAACTTGAATCCACAACAAGACGGCACAACACTTTTCATACCGATTCCTAAAGTTACCAAAGAACATCGTGAGAATCTATCGAAGAATGCAAAGGCTCTGTTCGTCAAATACCGGGATGCCATTCGAGACATTCAACAGAATACCATCAAAAAGGCCAAACGACAAACGGATATCAGCAAGGACGACATGTACGCCATACAGACTCAAGTGAAAGCAATTGCCGACAAGTTTATAGCAGAAGCAGACAAAGTTCTTATAGCAAAACAAAACGAACTCACTGGATCGAAAGACTAAATACCTATTCCTAAAGCCTTTGTTGATGTGTTCTTGAATTTATAAATAAAAATTAACTTACATCTTGAGTGGGCAACGCATCGAGTGTGAGAATCTTTTTGAATTTTTCAGTCTTTTCCTTTATTCTGCACCTGAATTTGATTATCTTCTCCTTGCTCAGCATTCCGTAGAAGTACTCCTGGGCCGTGATAACGGAAGAATACACAGCATCGATCTTACGATACCAGCACTGCAGCTCACTTTCATCGTAGGCCTTTGATGTGACTGCTGGTTTCGTCGCAGCCGCCACTTTATGTTCCAGGGTTTTGATTATTTCTTGAAGACGTTCCAATTCGTCTTGTAATTCGGTGTTCTTTTTAACGTAGAACTCCTTAGGCATATTGGACTTCATCACATTCTTTCTGAGAATCGTCCGGATCTTCTTAGCGCGGCTGGCATACTAAAAAAATACACAAGTCAATCGGGTTACGATTTTCTAAATCAATCGCAAATAGTGGACTTACCTTGAGTGTGTTGTAGGTGTCCTCATAGGTCAAGGAACTCATTGACACATTGGCAACCATCAATGTCTGGCAGTTGCCTCCCAAGGAGTCTTTCAAAATTCTCGTGAGATTCGAATCCCGGTACGGAATGTGCTTCATTCCGTCGGCCAATTTATTAATGCAATTTCCCAACGCTAGCAAGGACTTATTGATGCTCGCGCCCTCCTTGAATCTCACTCCGACACCACGAGTGCTGGCTGCTCTTTCACTGCCGGCCAAATCAATCATAGACAGCTTCACGGTTCGCTTTTGGCCAGATTTCCTGTCGGTCATACGAATGTGAACTTGGAAGATGGCGTGACTACGACTGCTCTCGGCATTTGCATCCGTTGGATGCTGGGTTCGATTGTTGTTGCCCTGGGCAAGCAGATCGAGCAATTCGTCGGCACTGAATATCGGCTTTAGGATGAGACCGCTCACCACTACGCCGTTTGAGTCCTCGCGCAACTTTAATGGGCCACTTTTTGTGAGCAGGTTCATCACTTGCTCATTGTATACTTCCAAATAGCTTACGCCAATGTCAAATTTACGTGTATCACTTAACTCTTCGATTTTGTAGAACAGATCTTGCATTGTCAGATATGTGATACCCCGACAATCTTCACTGCCCAGCATGGTGAATGTTTTGCCAGCCCCTGTTGCTCCATAAACAAATACTGAGCAATTGTATCTGAAATTCAAAGACATCGAAAATTATTTTCTGATGCCAAAATGTTCGGGACTGTACACACGGCTAGGCTAAAAGAATTATCACAATATTATAATGAGTCACAGACCTTAACTAGTTATACAACTTCACTAATAATAACAAGTTATGCTGCGGTTCCGAAAACCTCATTCAAACTGAATAGAAAAACAAAGCAAAGAAGAAAGTGAGTTTCCTTTGAAAGGTGGGGGATTGGTAGCCAATTTCGAGGTCGAAACGCAGTTTCAAGTTCTCGGATGTTCTTACCCGATGCCCATAAACAATAAACGGAGTCAATATTTACCCATTCATCACAGCATCAACCAAAGGCCTTGTACATTCTTCAAAAAGATCCTCATTCGATGCATCGGTATCGAATACCCGATCAAAGTCCATACTTAATTTCTTATTGACCCTCTTTGTCATGTCACGGTAGTGTTGTTTGATACCTTGAAAGAAGAATCCATCGTCTTCTTCGTCTGGATCGAAGAGAAGAGTCGTCTTGTCCATTACTTTTATTATTGATCTTTGATTTGTTTCCAGTTCGCGTCGATTGTACGGACGCACTCGAACAGCGACTTTTATGTTTTTCTCTTCACCGTTTGACATTTTTTTGTTTGGTGTTTAGTGATTGAATTGAATTCTATTATAAAGTTATATACAAAATATTCAATTTATTTGTTTTAATTGCAATTTTGATTTAAAATTAATAGAAAAAGTACGCACTCAAACTCAATTAGAAAACCCCGTTTGTCCGTTTGTATTTGTATTCAAATTGTATTTGTCAGTTCGTTGGAGATTGGTACAACTGTTGGAAAATGAATTAATTCAAAGTAATTTTTTGTTTTGGTTGCAAATGAACTCGTTCAGGCTTGTGTCTAAGGAATGGTGAACATTAGGCAAACGTCAGAAGTGCAACTGAAATTCTTTTAATTATGTATCTAAATAACTAAAAGCCAGATGCAGTAATTGACTTTTATCTCCATTAATTAAAAGTCCTGATTCACGAATCATACTTTGGACTAAGATATACATACATAAGTTTAGTTGTTTGTACTCATCTAGTTAGTAAAATGTTTGTTAAAAAATTTATTTTTAAAATATAATACCATGTTCCAAACTGTCAACTATGGTGTCAAAATGACAAAATGGCATATCACTTATCATATTGCATACGTCATTACAACATTTCTTACAGGAAGAACAAAAAGTGAGCAAAAACTTTTTCTGAATCGGCAGATTAATAAAGTTAATTGGTAAGTTTCTCGATAACTAACGATATTGTTCTAAAATTCAATTATCAATTTTCTCTTAAAATTTCTTACACAAAATTCGTAGATACTAAAAAGAAAATTTATTTATATAAAAACATAAGTGAATTCTTAATGGTGGATTTACCTTTTTTTTGCATCAGAAAAATGCAAAAAAGTAGAGAGATTCAGATATATGTCGAAATCCGAAAGTGAGAGATAATACACGGATTGTAACTCTTTTTTACTTTCTATAAACTGCTCTAATTTATTAAGTTAATTAACCCTATTCAAGAGTCCCTCGTAGAAAAGTTCCGAAAGTTTTGTTGCGCTACGAATACCAACAAATTCACTTCACAAGCCTCCAACGGAACCAAAACAGTATTGCCTCACTGATATCCCTTTTATCGGAGTTTCAAAGTCAGTTGATTTACGTCAAAATAAAAGAAAAAAAAAACTTCAATGATTTTTGTTATTTTACTAATCAGAACGGATTTAATTGGAACTGGGTCTTTAGAAGGCGGACCTAAACTATTTAGTTTTGTTTGAACTTGCTCCCAGCCAGAAGGTATTCACTTCCTCTATTGGAAGCTTGGAATATCCTTGGACAATTCATGGCTTTCCAGCAATTAAAAAAGCATTTGAAATTGAGTCCGATTGGTGATAACTTTGTTTGTTGTTTGAGAAATAAAAAGTGTAATACTTATTTCCACATTTAATTTTGTAATAAAACGTACATACATTTTTATTTCAATTTTTATTTTTGCGCTTTTAACTTTTTGCCTGCAAGATATTTTTCGTTTTGGTTTCACAGATTACTATGAAAATAACTGTTCGTAGAAAAAAACAGTAAAATTTCCTATTTTTCCGGGGTTAATGATGCCAATTTTCTCGAACTCCGAATTTCGGAGAGAACATTTTAGTACGACGGGACCTAAAATAATACATTTCTTCGGGATTCGTAGTACGAAGGCATTACGACGGGGCCTGAAATAAGCCTGATTGAAAGAAAGACCGTGAACCTTTTTTTTAGATTCATTTCTATTTGACGACGAAGAGAAACAAAACCCAAAAAGATCATCCTTAGCTCCACGAATGGAACAAAAATGGTGAATTTGTTATTTTTCATTTCCGTGTATGTAGGTTTTTTTGATATCATGCACCCGCTAAGCTGGTGTTCATATTTTGTAGTAAATAGTCTTATAAATACGAATCTATGCAACGTTGAATAGAGCCTACATAAATCCTTATACACTGCATAACTATTCATCAGTTTAGTGGATTCTATTAAATAATGCTGTAATGGTAAAACATGTCACAAATAACCATTTATTTATTGACCAAAATTTTGATAATATACAGTAAAAAATAATATCTCTCTTTTCTGAAACTGCGTATCAACCCGCTAAAATGCACAGCTTAGTTTAAGATAAGCTTAATTTTCAACATAATTTTGTATGGGAGCGGTAATTTTGTATGCTCTACGGCATATATTATGAAATAAAATATATTATTAAAATCCAAACTACAACCAACTCTCGACTGTAAACGCAGAAAACATTCAGTAATTAAAGAACCCAACTTTGCCAACATCTACCAATTTTTCATTAACTTTCAAATTGATGAACACACCCCAGTCTTGCAGACTTTGCAGACACTTCACGCCATTTTTAATTTACAAATTTTTGACAAAACGAAAGTTTTATTGCGTCCTTCCGAAAGAAAAAAGAAAAATTTAGTTACACTTACACTTCCACTTGATTAATAATTTTTAATAGATTGATATCGCAATTATTTTCATTTTAAAAGCAATACAAAAAAAAAAAATTAAAATACTTTTGTTTACAACATATCCCCAAGGAATACTAAAAAAATCCCACAGAAAGTCGACCTTTAACAAAATGAGCGGAAAAGTTCTATTCGCTTGTTCTAAATGTTTCTCGAGACATCCGTTCGAGGAACTATCTTCTGGGCAACAACTTTGCAAGGTAATTAAAATGATCTTGGTTTTTTAAATAAACAATTTGTTTGTAACAAAAAATATTCAGTGTTCTCATGTTTAGAAGAAAGTGACTATGCCGAAGATGGCGCGTCATTCTTTTGTTTGATCAAATTGCTTGGAATTTGTTGAAGAGCTAAGAATAGAAGGTTTTTCAAGTTCATAATTTGTTTACGCTTCTTGAGTTTGGTGAGGATAAAGTGAGTCACTGTGTTCAAAACTCTTTATCCCAGTTTTTTTTTCCATTTTTCTGTTCAAGAAATTCGGCGGCAAAATCTTAAAGTACCAGAAACAATGAAGAGTGTCTAACCCAAAATTGTTAATAATTAACTCTGGTGTTGAAAACATTCCTTTGTGTAGTGATTCGTTGCTGGACGAACTGTATTCATAGAGTTCTATGTAATAATATTGGGAAGTCATCCCATCAAGTGACAGTCGGGTTGGGTTTCTACACAATCAATGACCTGATAATGCCCCAGCTTGGTTTTTTAAAGGTTTTAGTATATGTATCTATAGTTCTTCACTGATGTATGAAATTAAGTTTTTGGTAACTATTTATAAGTACTAGTTAATATTCCCAGCACTAAGGCCAAGTCAAGCTTATTCCACCAAACATTCCTTTAATAAAATTGCACCTGTCTGTTTCGTGTTTCCTTGATAAGGTGTTGGGTGTAAGTAAAGCGAAGCTATACGTATATTTTTCGATTATCTTCTGATAAACGGCAGAATTCTCAACTTTGAAGTTGGCTATCTTCGCCAAACCACTCAATAAAACGGTTCACTGCTAATGGATCAAGTTTAACGGAATTGTTTTGCTTCTGTTAATACTTAGTTTCTTTTGTTTTCAGAATTTCCTCTTCTAAAACCATAAACAAATTAGTCTCTCGACGCCATTTTCTTTTTTTATAAATTGTACCGGGAAAACGAAAGAAAACTGAAAATGTTTAGCTTTTTAAACATTGATACTTTTGAATGGGAAACTTTTTTTTAAAGGTCTTAAGAAAAGAAAGAAGAAGAAAAGTCAAGAATTGCAGAGTGACATCCTATGTTAGTGTTGTTAGTATTTAAGAGCAGCGGGTAATATATTTTTCCAAATACCCAAATTTTAAAGTGTATGTAAATACATAATGCAAGCTGCCATTTTAAAATTTATAAATCAGTTTTGTTGCGAATTTTTGGTATTACTACATGCATATAGAAATTGTATGATTACCTATGTATGTATATTTATATATAAATTTATACAAAAAACATGAAAAATGGACTACAGAAGCGATTACTTCTTTAAAGGGGTAAATTTTGATATATGTATGTATAACTTTTTTCTAAATGAGGTACATATTTTAAAAAATCGGTTTCCGTTCATCTGTGAAATCAAGCATCAGTTAGTTCGGCTAGTAGTAAGCTTGAGATTTCTGTTGTTTTTTTCTTTCATCTCTGTTCATATCTCTTGTTTGAATGTGTTTATAGCTTTTGTCCAGTGGTTGTAATTGTACTCAGTAGATTTACATATGTATGGAGTGGTTTTGGAATGTTTCGTAAATTCAAGTTTTGTATGTAAATTTTTCATGCAGACAAAAATTGAATCCATAGAGTTTTTAAAAACAAAAAAAAAATATTGCACTGGAATTACAAGTTGCTTGCATAATTATTATTTTGAATACTTATAATTTTTATTTTATATTTTTTTCCTCATTTAGAAAAATATTTCAAAACTTTACTTCTATTACCCTCCATACTTCATACAATTTAAATGAGGCAAAAATTAAAATGTTGGGAAACGAGATCTATACATACTTTTGAGACTTTTTTGTGTGTTGACAAAAACAGCAAACGTATCGTGTTATCAACTAAAACACAAATATATTTTTTTTAATAGGCAGCCGAAGAATTTTTGAAAACCTTAGACTGTTTCTTATATAGTTTTTTTTTTTTTTTGAATGGGAACAAGCCCGACAGCTATGAACCCACTTGTAGGCCATATTTGGTAGAATATTTCTTAACTCAAACTAGTTCAAAAATTTCAATTGAATATTTTATGATTTCTCAAAATATACCTCGTCTGTTTAACCAACATTTTTAAGTACATATTTAAGTGATTAATAAACAAAATTGATTGATTCAAAGGAACCACCGGTCATTGTGATTAATATTTTTGTATCTAATTGTCTTAGACAATAAAATAACCTGAATATAACCATTACAATAAATAGTACCTGATTTAGTACTGGTTATTTAATAATACTTTATTTCAAACTCAAGGCACAAATACGCTTTCATCAGAATTAGTTTTTAATAAAAATTCAATATTTAAAAATGATTCTTTAACCATTTAATACTTTGATGTAATTAATTGGTGTTTTTTGGTCTGTTTCTCTTCTTTCTCAAAAAAGTTTAAAATCTTTAATTTTTGTGTTTATTACTTTAGTCAAAATTAATTAAGAAAAAAAGTTTTTTTGGTTATTAATAAAATTACATTGAGAAAAATTATAAAGTATAATATTTCTCTTGCATAAAAATGTCTGCATATTAGTGTTGAATATTTTGCTCTAAATGTTGATAAATCCACAAAATATAAAAACAAATCTGTTGATAAATACGACATTCTCTTAAAATTTATCGCCCCATCGAGTGTAATCTATTGTCATCATATCTATAAACGAAAACATTATAGTTAAGAAAAACGCAAAATTGTTTTGAATGATGTTTTTGGGGGTTTTATTTTTGACAGGCAAGAACAAAAAGTATTTCCTTAGTTTGAAGAAACAACAACAATATTGTTGTAGAAAATAACCTTGAAAAAAACTGAAACAATCTTCATCAGTTGATGAATTTATTCCTTGCACAATACTTTTCTAAGTAAACTTTATATGAATGCAGATCAAATTTTATTAGGTTTAATATTCTTTTAAACATGTATGTTTTGAAAAATGGGATATATTTGTATACAAATCTTGAAAATCCCAAAGCTGTGGTAAAACCTCGGGTTTTCCTTTTCTTATACAATGTATTATTATAACTTTTAAAATTTGATGGTTATCAATCCTACATAATTTTATTTTTTCCTCCAGACATTTAAAAAATTGCGTTTTTGTTTGTATCTGGAGTTAAATTAATTATTTTGAGAGGTAGTTTTTTTTCTATAAGTTTGTATAGGTATACAAAATTAAAGAATCTTTAAATATACTTCATAACTTTTTAATAAAAGCGTAAATAATTAACTTGTGAATATCATATATGTACATACATATGTACTGTACATATTTAAAAATAAAGAGAAATAGAAACATTTGAAGACAAAAGACTTAAATAAACAGGCTAAGCCAATTTTCAATTAAAAAAGTCGTTCTATTAATGTTGCTATTTTAATGTCATAACATCACGTATGGACGCCAACATTATTTAACAATTATATAGTGTATTAAGATATACTACCTCATTTCTAGATAGAACTAATTGAAAGTTTTTTAATATTTATAAGTATTAACAATTATATTTTGTTAAGCTTTATCATAACAGTTTACTATCAATTTTTGTTTGAATAAATTGTTCCCTACTGTTCCAATATTTAGACAAAGGTTGCTACATTCTCATTTTGTATGTATTATTATTATTCATCTACTTACATAAAATAAATACATACAGTTATAAACATAGTTAATTAACGTTATATACATGGATGTTTTTAGTTACTCTTCTTCTACAATTGTTCTAATGCATTGTTGTTTGAACATTCTTAGTGTAATCAATTATTTTGTTGTTGTTGAATACTTTTAACTAATGTTTCGGCTCAATTAAATATACCGCTTTCAGCGATTGATGTTCTAGTGTGGTTTTATTTGATTTGAACATGATTAGAAGATGTTGTTTCGGGGATAGTTTGAAGCTGAGATCTTCATTGGAATTTTGTTATTTTTTTTATCTTCGTTGTTGGCCTGATGAAGAAATGTTTACATTGCCTGAAGAACTTGTGTTTTCCTAAAAGTAGTGATACAAGCAAAAAAAAATTTACTTAAAAAATGTGATTCATTTTTATGCTGTGGTATGTCATAAACCACATCTTTTAGTTGTAAAACAAAAAGAAGACCTGAGACAGTGTTTTTCTTTTGCTTACGTGAGTGACTAACTTTTTGTAACATTAGTTACATATTCTTAATCAATGGTTTTGATTAGATTGACATTTTTCTTGTATAAATGAACAAAACTTAGCACATTTTAAGTTCATCTTTCAATATCAATTACCTGTATGTCAGTCACTGGTTTTTCAAATAGTTTTTTATCCTTTGTACATCTCATATTATCGTATCCTATATTTGTGCAGGCAATCAACTGAAATATTTGTCTAGAAATTGACCAAATATTTAACTTCTTAGGGAATTCCTACCTATCCTAACTGCCAAATTTGCCAATCGCGATTAAAAATTATTAAATATATTTTAGAATTAAACCACAAAAAATAAAACCTAAACAAATAGATAAGTATTATTTACTTTATATTTGGATTAATAAAAATACAAAAATATGGTTTTTCATTTCAGAACTGCCGCACATCTTCTACATCAGTTGCTAAGTGTACTTACTGTCGATCCGAACATCAGCCAACAAGGTGAGTAATAGAACATCAGGACGAGAAGGACGAAAGCTCAATTATTGCATTTAATTTCAGCAAATCGAGTGTGTGCAAAAAATGCGAACAAAGTCTCAAGCAATACGGCAAACCGAATTCCTGCGAGTGTTGCAATATTGTCGCAGCTTTTGGCGGTCCTAAGTGTCAAAGGTTGGTATATCTTTTTATAACCTTATAACCATGTTCTCTATTGCAAAAATAAGAAAAAAGATTTTTGCCTATCCACAAAGTTTATGGCCCTTAAGTTTATTTTTAAATCAAAAAAAAAAAAAAAATTAAAACAGAAATCTTCCTCAAACCCATTCTCTGTAATGTTATATTTAAGACAAAATAAATAATCTAATGCTTTCGAATGGAGTCCGATTGAAGGAACTTTAGGGTCATAAACTTGTATATAAATTCTTTGTTTCAAATAATATAAACACAAAACAAAAAAAAGAACTTTTTTCTTTGCCTTTTGCAAAAGGGATAGTAGAGTTGATGATTATACACGTTAGTCTATGCAAAGCTTATGAACGCAAACATTTTCTCTTTACCTTTCTCTTCGATACCTAGGTGTACAAGCTACGAAGCAAAATATGGTCAGCCGGTAACCTGCGATTGGTGTAAACAGCGATCGGCTTTCGATAAAAACGATGAGAATAAAAAGGTCTGTTTGCCAGCAAGTATCTCAGCAGAACTTACGTCAATATGGCCACAAATTTAAATCAAAGAAAAACAAAAACAAAACACTATTATAAATGAAACTATGTGCAGAGCATTTGCTATGCCAAGAGGCTTAGACGTAGACATAGTTAACATATTTGTATACAATATGTTTGCGTTCATAAGCAAAAGCCAGACAAAAAAACAAAAATTATTTTAAAAATGTGTTCCTTTATATTTCCTTCTGTAACCATTAACTATTAATTTCAGGTCAACGGCAAGCTCCTTTGTTGGTTATGTACGTGCTCATATAAGCGTGCATTAGCGAAGGCAAATCAAGACGGGCGTATGACGAAGAAACGACCACAACAACACAAGGAAGGCTCAA
This sequence comes from Scaeva pyrastri, assembly GCA_905146935.1. Lineage (NCBI taxonomy): Eukaryota > Metazoa > Arthropoda > Insecta > Diptera > Syrphidae > Scaeva > Scaeva pyrastri. Next base: position 53,393,793 of record LR989929.1, read on the forward strand.
AAAAATCAAAGCAGTCTCGTTCTGAAATGTCAAAGAACAGCTCGGTTAGTCTAGATATGCCAGAAAAGAGTTCCAGGCAGAATTCATCATCGGCAAGTGGTGGTGGAAATGGTGGAAATGGTAGTGGCAATAGTGGAAGGGAACCAATGCCTAATGTCCCCAACGTTGCACCAGCTGTGGTATCTATTGATCCGAATAGTTCGGATCATGTTGTTGCCATGACCGAATTGAAGGAGCGAATCGCCAGTCTCGAAAGGAAACTTGTTCTGAAAGACAAAGATTTACTCGAGAAAGATAAACAGGTAATTTATCATACAAGGTTTTTTTCGGTCCATTTTCATAAAAATCAGACACAAGCATTAGTTTGCCGTTCCAAATATAAATTTATTTTTTAATGATAAAATACTAACTCGGGTGAATATTAAAGTAATTATAGGCTAATAGAACTTTAATTTAGTTTTTTGTTTTGAAGGGACGAAATTAGAGCTCTTCCAACTACGCGCCGAAAATGAACACATCAAGTTGAATTGTGTAATATTTTCATGCAAATGCGAAATTTATGTGCCAAGTTGATTAACATATCATGGTCGTTCAAAAAAATCTTAACAAGTCATTTCTATTTAAAAACAATTGATACAATTACACTTATGGAAAAATTACTCATATTAAAAATATACTTAAAGAGCTTCCATAGAATATTCTACCCGTAGACCTTTTGTCTTCCTTGAATTGATAAGCAAATATGTTTATTGTTGCATTTTACAAGTATTTTCTAAGCTGATTTTGTGATTGCACAAAAAAATTTCTACTAACACTTACATACTCACATAACATTAGAAAAACTGCGCAGTGGATAGTTAGCTGCCAGACGAATAAAACATTTTTCTTTTTAACTTTAATTACAGCTCACGGAACTGAAAGGAATAAACTTTGAAAAGGAAAATGAGATGCGCAACAAGCTCAAAGAAAACGATAGAATACACGAAATGAAAGTCGACCAACTTAACCACAGAATAGCCAATTTACTTAAAGAAGTTGCTACACTAAAAAGAGGCAGCAAGAAAAACGGCACTTCTGGTGGCAAGGATAAGGAATCTGCATCTGGTAAAGATAGCGGAGGTTCTGGCACAGAAAGCCCAATTACAAATTAGATAAATATCTATTCATACTGGGTGGGGAGTGAACATTCTTCAATTGGTGTTCTTATTTATCGAACAACAAACCTTTCTTGCTATTATAAAAATCCTTAAAACATAAAATAATAATAATTGAACAAAAATCCGAGTTGTCTAAAATGAGAGAGAAACTACCGCGAATGATTCTTCCGACTTTTCGTCGCTATGTTCATCGTTTTTAGTGAACAGCTCTGTAGCGTAATTGTAACTTTTTATTTAATTTTTTTTATTTACCCATTGTAAATAAATACTATTTGACAAAAATAATTACGTACAAATGTTGTTTTATTTATGTATTTATATTTTGCTTTATTCTAAAATTCTATAACATAGGCTAAAACAATCTCAGTGGGGCTTTGGTTTGTGGCCGTCGACGTAAAAGTTTCGAGTTGCCTTTGGCAATGTCACTTCGATGCCATCTAGTTCTTTTGTGAGAATGATTTGACAGCCTAAACGAGAGTTCTCTTTTAGGAACGGTGCCATATCTAGGAGATCATCTTCCTTTTCCTCAGCTTCGGGAAGTTTGTCCAAATACTCGTAATCCACATAAACGTGACACGTTGTACAAGCCAAAGATGCTTCGCATGCTCCTTTTAAGTGATTGTATAAGTTTTTCAATTGACTAAACAAATTATTCGGCTTACCTTCCATTTCGACTCCGTATCGATGCGCCAGGTACATGATGTTATCACCGATTTTACCTCTTACAGGTGTCTTCTTACCGTCCTTATCAACGTACGTTACGTTAACCCTGAAACGAAAGGCTTCATTAGTTCTATTTTGTCATAAAGGGTTATGTTTGAGACGTACACTTCATCTTCTGACTTCGGATCTTTCGATTCGTAATCACCCCCATGCCAAAGAACTGAAAATAAAATAGGCAAAACTTTGCAGTGATTTTTCAAATTCTGTGGTTAATAACAAACAATATTTTACATTTTGATGTGTGCAGCAGCTTCAGAGGTTGATGCTTCTTTAGGTTTTGTGAGGATCGGAAAAGTATTTTAATTGGAAAACGGGCATTTCGTGAAAGTAAACAAAACATTTTTACGATAACTAAAAACCGCTGCTGAAGATTAAATTATTTTGACATCACAGAACGCAAAATACCAGCTGATGCATAGGTGCGTTCAGAAGGTTAAATTACATCGAAACGGGTGTGTTTACAAATGGCACTTTATTCCGAAGTTTAGCTCCGTTCGTTGGTCTCGTTTTAAAAACAATGTTTATTAAAAGAATTTGAATTAATCAAAATTGCTGTACCGTGGATTAAAAATTGAAAAACGAATGCACCGCTCTGGAGGGTCCATTTAATTAATGGTGGCTTCAAGTACATTTGCATATTAATTATGGAAAATTAAGGGCCGGTTGCAAAATTAAGTTTAAACTTTCAATAAGTGATTGATATAATATAATTTACTGTTAGTTACAAATTTACAATCTCTGAATCACGAGTTAAATATTGAACCACAAGACAACCTATCTCAATCACCGTGTATATTCTCCCTCCATTTTTTAACAAGATTTCAGAAGTAGGTATCAATCTACTGGTCACGTTAGTGAAGGGAATTTTGTCTACATTTGCAGTCTTATTTGTAAATGAGGTCTAACTTTAAATAGTTGTAAAATAAAAAAGGCATGAATAAGATAATTTTAGTGGTGTTGGGAATGGTTTTAGAATGACGACGAATTATTATTTGTTTTTGATATCCAAACGGACCTAAGGACTCACGCACTCTAATCTACCCACACAGCCTTTCCTTCAAAACATCTAATCTACTACATTTTCAAAGCTGTCAAAGCAAAGTGTCAAGTTTTTTTTCTAGCTTTGACAGGTCTTGCGTGATTTCTTTTTGGGAAACAAGAAATGAAGAACAATTCAATTTAGAAAAAAGAAAACATTTATCTTTGATTATTGTAATGTCGTCCTTAACTCGTCTTATCGAACACAACCTACGTTTGTCAGGATCCAAATACTCCCTGTATCAAGCTAGGTTGGTGTCATCCCAGGCCACAGAAACTTCAGCAAACGATGCTGAAGAAGGTAACCTCTTTTCCGAGTACCCAACATGAATTTGATTTATGTATATAACCGATTATTTTCTAGAATTTCGTGTGTTGAATCTACGTGCTGTAAGAAATGTTGCAGCTAAGAGAAAACCATTCAAAAAAGACCCTGTTCCACCGCCCCGAACTCACAAAATGGCAACAGATCAAGATTGGACAGCCGTTTGGCCGGGACCACGAACATTTCACCCCGCAACAGTGCCATTGCCAATCAGACAGGGTTTCACTGAAAAGGGCGCTCCAGCACCTTCGAAGTTTGGCAACGCAGAATTAATGAAAATTCCCAATTTCCTGCATCTGACACCGCGTGCAATTAGACAACAGTGTGAAGCACTGAAAAAGTTCTGCACTCCATGGCCAAAAGGTTTAGAAAGTGAAGAAAAATGCCAGAAACATTTTCCAGTCGAGGTAATCTATGGGGACTACGTTCACGGTTTGCCCACCATTCGAAATATCGAAGCTCGTCGAGTTACTCTGAAGCTGAAGCTGTCCACATTAAAATTCGATCAACATGCCAGGGACAAGTTCTTGCGTCTGATTGGGGACAGATACGATCCCGAAACTGATGTCATAACAATCATGACGGATCGTTGCCCGTTGAAAAAACAAAATTATGACCATGCAATGTATCTGCTTACAGCTTGTTACCATGAGTCATTCGTGACAGAACCATGGGAGGCCACAAAGTCGGAAGCAGATATGGAAACTTATTATTTCAATCGAAACAAATCAAAAGTGTCAGCCGAAGCTATTCTTAATTGGGGCAAATCCGATGATGCAAAGAAACTGCCTGCTAGCGAAGGATTTGCCAAGAGCGTTGAGAACCTAATCAACGAAGGAGAAAATGAGTACAATATTCAGAAGTACAAGGAGGAGGTAAAGCAAATGCTTGGCATCAACAAAAGTTAAAAATGTTAAGAATACTTGTTAAATCTGCTTGAATAGAATTAAAGAAATTTAAACCATTTAAATGTTTTAATTTTTGTAGGACAAAAAGATCGTATAGGAAATTCTTTATTTCCTTTTTTTACCCCAGATACTAAGTTGATTGTTCTCTAAAAATTGTATACATAATGTAAGAATGTGATAATCTAATCTCAATCATCTTTAGGGGAAGGACTTGAAAAACAATCAAGGAAACGTTGGTTAGATAAAGTATGAATTGAATAAGAACAAGAAGTAAAATTTTGTCGAAAGTACATTTCTCCGAATATAACAATTTGTATTGACAAAAAATGTTCCACATACGCCACCCTCTCCTGTGAAAAAAAAAAAAAAAATAAAATACTTTGGGACTACGTTCAGCTTGTGGTAATCTTCAAACTTTCAATATTTGGTTTTCTAGAAAAAAAATGGTAATACTGTTTCAAATATAATAATTATTGTTTTTTGATACCGCAGCTGATGAGTGCAGAGGTTTCTCTACGGACACTTGAAATAATTTGTATGTAAACCTTTTGGTTTCAAAAGCTATAACAATCCATTTACTTTGACTACTTATCACATTAAGATAATCAAAAGTTGTTTGGTTTAGTCGATGGAAGTGCCACTCATGGAGAGAGACATTGGAACCTGGAAGTTAATTTACGATTTAACGACAGGAGAAAATGGTATGCAAGGTCAGTCGCTATTGGTTGATTTCTGTCGAAAGGGCACACCTAAACAAATGGGCAACAAAAGTACCATACATTATTACAAAACCCGTTTTGTTTTATATTTTTCTCAGTAACTATTTTCGTTGTCTTCTGAAGAAGTAAGTGGACATTTGGGTAATTTTATAAAATTTAATAGAAAGCTGTCTTTTTAAAGTCAGATTTGTAATTTATTCCTTTTTCCGGTTGGTTTTTCTACCGTCTGCTTCATACATAGTTCAGTATGAAAAACTTCGAAAGTCAAGTCTGCTAAGATGTAATAATCTCAAGTATGAGGTTCTCTCACTTCCCTCTTGTAAAATCACAACCTTCATCATTTCAACAGCAATTAATCCAACAATAATTATTGTTTACGTGTGTATAATTGATTAGGCTGGTTCTCTACATAACAAAAGGGTTAATTCTCGCCTCGCATATGACGCTGAATAGAAAGGAAAATAAGACCCATCATCATCTTCATCACCATACCGTGGTAAGGTAAAGAGTTTTAAAACAATTAAATCGAAGAAGAGTGGATTCTCAGGATTAGCATACGACCGACATTCAATTGAAATAATTAAGTTATTTTATAATAATAGTGTCTAATTTTATCGAAAACTCATTAATATGCATCACTTGCACCGAACCGGAACCAGTAACAACACAACAATCGAAACTGACGACATGAACACAAAACAACGACGACGACGGAGGACGGCCATCACATCAGACGAATTATCGAAAGGGGAATACATCATCATCCACAAGGACGAAACGTACGAAATGGTTGTTCATTTTCATCCCTTGTATTGTGTGTTCACGGAGAACGAGTGTCGACAGTGAGTGCGGTAATTTGTACCTTGAATCAGTAAAGTCAATCGCAATCCTCCTCGCTGTTTCATCCGCTTTTATATGAAAGTTCAGTGATGGCTCCCGCTTCCTGATGCCAATGGAATTCATCTTCGACTAATGAAAAATTCTTCGATGCTGTAAATCATGATTACACTTAATTTAGCTGTCATTATATACACTCGTATTTTTTGGGGGCTTGAACATATAATTCCGAGGGATAAAATCGTTGTCAAAAGCCATTCAAGAATCCGCCTAACACTTGTGTCAATTAAATACCACCACCCACTGTAGGATGTTTAAAAAATAATTTATCATTATTACGAAGAGAAGACGGGGACAATGCTAAATTTTCCTCCTTAAGATCAAAGCCACAGAAAAAAATATGAGCATTACATGAGTTTTAATTTAAAGTTGATGATATCAAATCATTGAAGGCTCATATAAGTTAAGGTAGGTGAACATTTTGTAGCTTTGCTAGTGACGACAGATTGAGTTTTAATAAAAGATGCATTTGATGGTTTAAGTCCTCCAACTGCAAAGTCACGCATTTTCTCATTTCAATCTGGACACAGGAAAAGTTCCAAAGATATCACCTTTCGATATTCAGAAGATCCATTTGACCAGTCATGGGTGTCCTTAAAGACACATTCCGATATTCATCAAGAATGTTTATAACTTTCTAGGCAATCAATGGCATGACAAAGTTAGCTAGGATGTCCGGTATATCCCTTCATTATTATGCATTGAACTGAAATCGCATGGAAAATTCGCTTAACCTTTTTTTCTTCTCTCATATAGACTTCCATTTTTTAGCCTTTTCATCGAACTACACTATACGAGGATAGAGTAATGTATGGATGGATGTACATATGTATGTCGAAAAGGACCTTTGAAATGCGAATAGAAAAGGATAATAATGAAGAAGTGTATCATTTGCACGATTGAATGCACTTGACTCCTTGAGTAATGTTTCGTTGTTGTCCTGCTAGCGGAAGGGTGACACATGGACATGACTCAATGATCAAAATGATAGACTTTTATACGAGTACTACACATACACACGTATTCTATATATGTATGTATGTATGTATCGTTCCTATTTGAGTATGTTTTTTTATTTAAGACTGAATTTACATTCCTTATTTCTAAGAATTGGCTTTCGAATTCGAGAATCGGAATGAGTTTTCTTTTCTTATCCTTGAATTGAAGAAGGATACAATTTATTTTGTTAGATTTATTTTTTCCTTGCAGTGTTATGCTAAAAATGGAAATTATTCAAATTCTTCAAAGTCAGAGAAGAATGATAAGAATCTGACGAAAAAAGTCAGTATGATTTTTTTTTTATTTTATTGATGGAAAGAATTGTACTTCAGTTTAATAAAAAACTTTGAAGGTGAGGAGAATTCTTAACTTATTCAAGTCGTATTCTGAGTACCGTTATTATTGAAAAACTGATATTTACAATGTAGGTTGGAACACTGATTTTATTTTGAAAAATATGTTCTTATAAAACATTTATAAAATATTGTAATTTCATATTTTAAGCGATGCAACAAAAACGTGATTGTCACTTTCTCATGAATTTGTTATGAAATGATTAACCAAAAAACGCTTACGAAAATGTTACCACATTTTTTCGGTTTTCATTTTGATTTCTTTGGAAAGAGAGAACATTATGAACCTTTCGACAAAATATTGAAATCACGATGGCAAATCAATAATCTATATATATAAAATAAAGACGGGTTTGTTACAACACTTATAACTCGAGATCTGCTGAACCAATTTTCATGGTTATTTATTCGTTGGATTTGTCTCCGCCCCGAATAGCAGAATACATCTTAAAAGCAAAGAAAATTAACACACTATGGCTCATTTTTGTCTCTGCACTATTGAACACTGTACTATGCCAAATAATATTAAAAAATGTTTGTTCCTTCAATATTTTAAATTAAATTGCTTACGAAATTAAAAGTCTTACAAGTCTTATTTCGACACATATTTTAAACCGCCACCGTGTTTTTGAACTACATATATAATTAACTGACAGTTAATAGTCACAGTTGACATTAAACATCAATATTTATTATTATCGATAAGAAAATACAAAAAGTGTCCTCCTGGAAGTATGATAAAGACAAACGGTTGCCACTTTTCAAATCTGAATTTCTTTATTGAAATAATTTAGACTTGGCAAATAGCACTGTTTACAAAACAGTCATTGAAGATTGAAGTTTAGAATGGTCGAATTGAATTTTTGACAAAACGGCCACAGTACCTAAATCCATCGTTTCTCGAAAGAGTTGGTAATATTTTTAAGACTGTATTGGGTAATCTCTAGATCTACTTAACCGATCTTTAAAATTCTTTTACCAATAGAAAGCTAGCTATATATTTGTGATAAATTGGATATGGAAAGAAGTAGAAAAAAGTGCCTCAAGATTGTGAGAAATACAAAGGAAATATAGTGAACAAAATAACTATAAGGTCCACTTATAGGTTTTTATGCTGGATTGGAGTTGGTATTTTCATGCCATCTATTCTGTAAAGGCTTTTTGAATCCACAAATCTAATCATATTAGTTGCTATTGTTCATGGTCCTTTGATGTGGTCCTGTATGTGAAGAGAAAAGATCTAGGAGACGCTTTTATTTTGCAAACAAAAAATTAATGGCGTTTCCAGAATTTCAAAAGTCATTAATCGAATTGAGATTAAAAATTGCGCTCATTGGTTAAGTTATGAATACCAAAACTTTATTTCTTTCCTGGATATGAAGATTTAAAGCAATTTCTTTCCCACAATTTGAAAAACAGGGCAGAACAACGTCTGCGGGGTCAGCTAGTGTAACATAAATGATCAAATATCAAATGTGCAAATAAAATTGGCACAAGATAAGAAATATATAATATTAATTGTTAAATGTTATTTGCTTTCAAATATTAATTATTCTACATGATTACAAAGTCATGAACTTTTGTTTGCCAAAAAACCTGATTCATGTGGTAACTTTGGTTAACTTACATGAAGCTGAAAACCTATAAAAGTTTTCAAAACCAAGTAAAAATATTTAAAATGAGAAAGAGACTGAATTCAACATCAGTTTTTATTTGGTAATCATCTCGGAGTTGAACCAACTTTGTCAAAAAAAAAATAACAGACATTTTACATCGGAATAAGTCGTATTTATATGAAATTCGGTATACAGAAGATGAGGACATTTTTATTAATAAATGACAAAAAGTAAAAAAAAAACAAATATCAGAATAAAAAGTTACTCAGGTGTTGTGTCATACAAATGTTTTAGTTTATTTTTTTTTCTATGAGCAAACGATTTGATATTGCAGAGATTTCAAAAATGTAAAATTTAGAATTTTCTCTTTTAAATCTGAAATGACAACACTGTTTAAAATATTACTCACAATGCATACAGCTTTCGTTCTAAACCATTTTAAATGTTTGCATATTTAATCTTTGTTTTAAAAAACCTTTTCAAAGTTGTAAAATGTATTTAAAATATACATATATTTAAGGGATTTTTTAAATTTATTTCAATTAATTAATTCAAAATGAGTCTGATGTATGTATGGATAAAAAAATGGCTTAAAAACACATTTGTTTTGTAAAATTGTGGCTTCTGCAGACTTTGTATCTTAGAAACGAAAAATTATTGATAAAAATTATATTTATCTGTGCAATAAAAAACCGTTACATCCTTCCATAAGGACACAAACACATATGTACAATTTTTTATCAATAAGTCGTATTTTACTTAATGTTATACCCAATCTTCAATAATTGGCACTGTTAAATTCTGCGATAAATTTATTGTTTTCTTTTTTTTTTAACTTCCAGAGGTAAGAATTTAAATACGTTTTATTTCGTGTATAATTATGCATTTGACTTAAAAAAAAAAAGTAAAACATTCGCGGCAAAATGTTAATTTCGAATCTGAAGGATTCTTTAATTTGTTTTCGTGTATTTTTCTTGTTCTCTTTTCTTTATATTTTTTTACTACCAGGGGTGATTTTTTTTTTCCTATTTCACGCTTTTTTTTTACAAAAATTCATGTAATTTTCTTTTTGTACATAATTAAAAGTGTTCTAAAACGGAAATTCGAGAACGTTTAACAAAAAATAAAATTAAAACGCGGAAAAATGTAAACCTACCTTCCCATACCCACCAACTCAATATACCCCCAGTGTTCCTTCGCCTGCAATGTTGGACCGTAAGGCCGGGTCGTGTATTTAAAATTTGAGAATGAGGGGGCTTTCCTACTCATTTTTTTAAATATTTTTTGGTCTGGAAAAGCGTATGCTAATGCAACATCAAGAAAAAGAATTTGCATAGAAAAGACGTAAAAATGGCAGAGATGAATGGTAATGGGAAGGGGTTAAGTTTGAATAGAACTTTTGGGTGGACAAGTTTTGTATTTTCAGGGAAAGGGTTGGCTTTTTATGTCGCATTGTAGGTTTTAAATTGGGAAATTAGGAGAAATTTGTTTCGCGGAAAATGAAAACGACTCCCATTGGTGCCATGTTGTTTTGTCATTTAACTTGGCGACACGACAATGAAATGACCGTTAACGAACCGAATAGATGGAAATTTATGTTGCATTTTTAATTGTTAATTTCATCTACATACATACATACAATACCTGGGTGTGTAAAAGTACAAGATGTCCTGAGGAAGAATAGATGGAGATGCTAACCTAATAATATGTAGTTGCACGTTAAAGGACTTTAAATGGGTTATAGTTCGTTTGGTCTGGGTTATTGTAGCGTATTATGTAAAAGCAGACCTTTTTAAAAGTTATAATGGTGATGCGAAGAATCAGAAGACATTCAAATTTATATAAATTGGTAATGCATCGAGATTTTTGAAGACTTTTTAGAATTCGATGTCTTAGAAATAGATAGCGGTCTACAGCCAGCGGTCCTATAGGTTGTAGAGCAGTTTGCGGGTCTCCTCAGATAATTTGTATACAACACAAATTTATTTTTTTTTGAAAAACATCGTTTCCTTATGGCAATGAAGATGAAGCTTAGAAATATGTTAAAACTTTAGTCCAAACAGTACAGACTCGTCTAGAATGTTATTTTACGTAGAATCGCCGGGATAATGAAAATCATAACTTTATAATTTAGGTGCACAGGCAGTTAACAACTAGCAACTAAAATAAAAAGAAGTGGTCATAAATGACTACCTTGAGGAACATGTAATGTATAACCTGTTGGGACTTGTACTTCTTTGATGAAATTTAAGTAGGGTATGACCTATGATTATAGAAGACGATTGAAATAATGAAATGCCATTTATGCAAACGTGACTATCAAGTCTAAACGACCTTGTACATAGCCTCTGTTGTAAGCCAAGCCACTACGCACAAGAAATCGAATTTATTCAATACAGATTCGATAGCTCCGATATTTTTGGTTCAGCAACTCATTCTATCAAGTATCAATTCTGCGGTATTATAATTGATGCGGTGTAGGACATTGCGGCATCTTTTTTTTGAAATGACACATATACTTAGGTAGAGAGAAAGAGATACATTAACTGGCTGTTTGGGAATAGAGCTTGACAAAGTTGACACACCCGAGCTTTGGTTCCAACAAATCTGCAATACAAGTTATGAATGAGAATTTTGACAAGCTCGAATTCAACATTCAAAAAGCCACAAATCAATAGTCATCAAGAATTAGACTAAACGCTTGAGTCATTTTTAGCGAAGCCGACTCTTCCATGTTAAAGATGTTCTTTTCCCCACGTAATGGCTAGTTACACATTTCAAAGCAAGAGTTGGTTTTTTTCAATAAATTTTCCTTCCTTTTCTTGGGAACCAAAAATCTTTTTAATCTGCAAAAAATAACCTGCCCGCTAAAAGATTCTAGAAGGTAAAGTAAGTAAAAGGGAAGTTTGTATTAAGAAAACTGATAAATTTATTGTTAGAAACTCATTAAAGTGAACTTATTTTATTTTACGTTTATTACCAGGCCTTCCCCTTCAATTTCACCCCATGCCGATGCCGATGCCACAACCCTTACGCAGTTTATATTGTTCCATTGAACAGAGTGTGGGCCATATCAAACCCAATTTCCTCCTTCAAACTCGTACATCAGATATATCCCGAAATGGTGACGGTGACAATAATTTCGAAATATTGACTTCCATGTCGTTTTGTATGATATCTGAAAAAAAAAAAATAAAAATAAAAAAAATGAAAAAAAAATGCACAGGAAAAATTCCTTGGAATTGCGAATGTATGTATTTTAAATTCGCGCACGTTTCATTCGAGTTTGAGAGGTAATAATCGATCCCTGAGGCACTTTAAAAATAAATCGGATTTAAAGTTGCCTTTATGTTGTTCCCATCTATAATGATGAGTGTTCTTGTATTATTGTATATTGTATACCTATGCTGGCTTTATCGGGAGGAGATGTACTGGAAAAATATAAAAAAAGGTTTTTTGCATTTTTTTTAAACAGTCGAAACCATATGCCAGACGCATGGATGAATTGGGGGGTGAGTCTGAGTCGACACTCGTGTATTCTAAAGTAAAAGGTAGTTTGAGTATGCGAATTTTTTTGAAATGAACTCGGGAGTCCTTAAGGGACTTTTGCAGTGTTATCTTATTTGTTTGAGTTAGATAGTTAAAGTTAAGAGTCTCATTGATAAATGACATTTCACACAGAATTGGCTAAGAGATTCGTCACGTTTATTTAGTATCAGGAATGTCTTAAAAGAGTGGGGTTTAAATTTTTCAAGAATGTTTTTTTTTTTATCTTATGTCTTATAGGTATTTGTATGTTAAGAAGAAAATTTTGAGTGGAGAGTCAGATGACGTTAGTAGGTGTAAGAAATCTCTAAACAGAATTTTTCATAAATTATAATTCTGTGGCATTTAATCAAGCTTTTGCCTGACTACTTTTCGAGGCTGAAAGTTTAAGTACCTACACAAGAGTTTCAGTTCTAGTGTTTAACATTTTTTAAATTATTTTTGTTTTAAATACCACGCCACCTTACATCGAAGATAAAAAAATGTCTATTATTGTTTCGCAGTTTTCTCCGAAATTTTGGCAACACAACCAAAAATCGATTGGCGATTTGAATTCTCAGGACTAAATTTAATTAGTTCTAAAAATTAAGATATGTACATTATAAAAAATATTGACATCAATTCTTTGTTTTATTTCTTGGATAAATTCGAACTATTACATAATTTTGAAATAAATTTCAGCTTCTCGCCAAGCGTGAGTTGTTGGATGTTAATAATGATAAAATAGCTAACCTCAATGAATATTTTGACAGATACTTATATGTCATTGCTAAATCTGACACTAGTACTTAAACTGAAATATTTAAATTGAAGAAACTATTATTGCTATCTGGCCACCTTACAGGAGGTGTAGGTATTTGTTTAGTATTTAATCTGCTGTTGATTGAGGTGTAGAATTTTGAAGGTTTGCCCTATTTATTATTTTTGACAGTTTATGTCACTTTTTTTTTAATAAAATATTATTATGTCAAACAAAAAATTGTATTTCTAAGTGTCTTTTTCTTCTCTTATGAAAAGCAAATATTGAATTTGTTTAGGTGTCACAACAGTTGATGTTTTAAGAAGTAAGTTTCCACCAATTTTCGCTGTCGTTTACAAAGTTTGACATTTGACTTCTTCAAAGTGCAGCACGTCTTCGTTTTCCCTGGTGTTGCATATGGGCAACAGATTGATGAATTATCCTAAAAGATGGAGAATATACTGAAGCTTGTGTAGTTCTTCTCTCACACGGATTACCATAGACATTTAGTAAGTACTAGATTAAGATTGTTGTTAATCTGTTGGTCATGGTGTTGCAACTACAAAAAAAGGATTGAATAGTTTTATTCTAATGTAATATTTTCATTAGCATTAGAATATTGTATTAGTCTACTCTAAAATACTATTATCTGTGAGATCTAGCCGGAAGTTGAACTAAGCTGCGTTAATTTCCCAGTTCTTGTAAAACATTGTTCTAAGTGTATTCCTTATGAGAACCTTGGTTTGGTAATAAGTGAATCGTCTTACTCTTTAATGACTTTGGTCGCATAGTTCATATGCTGAGTTCAAGTCCGTGAATCATAAAGAGGTGACATTCTACTTTGGATCTGACGTCTGGTAGGAGTAGAAGTTTTTTTTCAAAAAGAAACCTAATAATTTTCCTTCATCTTCGGCGTAGATGATGGTAAGCCAACCCAAGAAATTGACACAAGGTTTTTCCAAGTTGAATTTATTTTAGAAATTTAATCGAAACACCGATTTGTAGAAAAGACAGACCACAGAAGGTTTGCGCTATACGTGTTAGCTTGAATATTTGATCTGCGGTAGAACAATCTTCTCAAACAAACACTTTTTTATCTCAGTATATTTGACAGCAAAAACTGTCAAGTTTATCTGAGGAATACTGATTTCTTAATGATAACCCTGATATTAAAATAACCTTTAAAATGAAACCTTAAAATCCTCATGCTTTTGCTTTCCTACTCTTTGACGTTCCCACAATTTTTTAATCTTTTTTCTCATAAAAACATACCTCTTCCTCTTTTTTAAGTTCGACTGCGGTTTTAACATCACTCTAAAATAAAGACTAAAATTCGTCGAAATTGAAGTTGATGTCCTTTCCAAATTCCAATTAAATAAAACCAGTTGACAGCATGTTTGCATACCGAATTGCCTTTAATTTAATTCGCAATCTCATCATGACCATGTGTAATTTATTGCCTTTAATGAGTGAATCTAATAAATTGTTCGTCCGTCACAAAGAGACACACATGAACATATACATATTAAATGTATGTCTGTCGTTTGTCTCGGTTACATCTCTATTTAGAATCCATATACCGTAATGTGACATAGCTCATATATGTATGTAGCTCCACGAAAACAATTAGAAAGCCAAATATGATGCCAATCCTATACTCATACTCCTCTGAATGCTTTATGTCCTTCCCAATAAAACTAATTTACGATTGCCAGTTTAGGAAGGTAGGGACTTTCTTTTACACACAACAACAATAACAACAACAACAACGTCTCCAGAATAAAGGCAATAGTTTACACTTGTGACCACATCCGCATCCACCGCAATCCTTTGTAATATGTGGTCCATTTGTAATTTATGACTTCTAATTACGAAATGATGAATTTTTCATCCCATTCTTGCCGCTTCTATCGACTCAACATCAACTCCGACATGTTGTGGGAGTTTTTGTAAACATACTTCGTGGGAAACGGCTTGAAATAAGGTTCGTTTTGGTATGTTTGCATTATACGTTTGTGGATATGTCATTTTTGTGTTAAATGTCAAAATATCCATTTCGAAATTTTATATGCGATGTCATAAAACCTTAAAAGTTGGTGCCTTTTGTTGATTGTATGCATATATTTATACGGTCGCAGGATACGTGCCTCTGGAAAAGAGATCAAACAATTCAAAAATCATTTATAATAATTTTATCATCGGATTATATCATGTGTATAGTTTATGTATGTATGTGTGTGTATGCAATCTTTTGTAGGGTGGGTTCAAGTTAGTGTTACCATCCTTAACTTGTACTACTCTTGTTATGGATTTAATTTTTCGTCATTGAGAATTTACATACATATTTTTAAAAGTTTAAAAAACCTAATTGCGATTTACTAGGGAAGAAGGCGTTATTAAACGGCTCAAATGTTTACGTAAACCAGACATTCATGATTTTACAATTAAATTTAGAATTCTCATATTCTTACGCAGACGATATCGACATCATCGGGAGAACCGAACAACCTGTATACTATTCTTCCATCCCAATGGAGTAGGTGGCACAAAATGTAAGGAAAAAACAGATTACATGGTAGCGTCAAGTGCGAGAAGAACAGCTGGTCAAACATTCAAGGTACGGGAGCATATGAATCTGAAGTTGTGCAATCCTTTAAAGCCAACAGAGCCTACAGTAGTCTGCCAAAGCTCTTTAAATCCAGAAATCTTACCATAACTTCTTAGTTACTGTTGCACAAGACGATGGTCCTGCCAATACTCACATATGGATTCGAGACCTGGGACTGGGAGCTTAGTACAAGGCACTCCTACCTTTAAATCGCGGTCGAAAAGAAAGGCTCAAAGAGAATATGAACTGTATAAAATGAACGAATAGGAACCAGCTCGGAAAGTCCTTTGTAGATTTGTAGTACATTTTATGGTAGTTGACAGCAGGCAATGATTACGCCGGCGATGATGTAGAGATGGTGCAGAAAAGGACGGCCGAAGTCCTCGCGTAGTGGGATGCGCAACTGGATGGCGACGCGATCTTTATAAATGGACAAACTTGTTGAACGAGGCCAGGACTACATCCCGGTTCTCGATGATGATGATGACTTTGTGCATATTTCACAATAATATTCCAGTAATTCTCCTTAAAAAAATATTAAAAATTGATGTTTTATTACGAAAGAACGGAGAAGATTATTTAAAAATTAAAAGCATTTAATACAATCACTCTTAAAAAAATAATAACTTCCAGTTTAATTTGTTAGTTAAAAATAAAAAGAGAATATTGACAAAACTTTTGTCTTTTATTTCAGAACAACTTCCATCTTCAACACCAATGAACTGAACTATAATAAAATAATAAAGAAAGATGGTCACCACAGCAGCAATCCTGTCAAAGGGGGCGCTGTTTAAAGACAGTTGACAAATGACTAAGTATATTATATGAGAATCTGTCATTTTTTATGGATAAGAACAATTTATTAAGATAAATCAAAAAAATCTTAAAGATGACATATTGATGCTATTTTGCAATTGCGATGCATATCCTGTGATGTGTTGCGAATTACCGTTAAATTAAACTCAAGAAAAATATCAAAATAATAAATGTAGAATACAAAAAAAATTGGCTATGAAATTTAAGATGTATCTATAAATATATTTTTATATATTTCACAAAATAACCTCCATATCAGCCCCAAATTGGAGTCCCGTGGGATAAGTTCCTTCGCAAATTTTTTATCACAAGTTGCTTTCCATTTTAAATTTTCGCAACTGGTTGGTACAAAAGGGGTTTGTATCCTTTCAACCCTTCCTTTTTTTTTAAAGTTAACCATCAGGGTGGGAAAGCCTTTAACAACATGCACACATTGAACAGAAGTGAGAAAATATGGTAAAAATCGTGTTTTTGAACATGTGTAAATCCGGAAAATATAAGGATGGGGGTGAACCGCTTAAGAGGATTTATTGCCGAGGTGCGAGACATAAATTCTCGTTTTGTGTGATTGCCTGCAATAATCGATAGAATAATTGACTGGTTTTGCTAAACAAAAAAAAAAGGAAGAGAAGGGTTCGCAATGTATCATTCCTTTTTTTTTTTTTGAAAAAATTTATTTTCTTTGAACCTGTAGTTCAGGAGGGGGAGAGTTATTTTTGGTTCTTATCTTATAAAAATAATATCCATTTCTTTATTATTAGGTAGGTACTAATACCAATTTTTAAAAGTGTTTTTTTGTTTAGTTAAATTATAAGTATGTATATCGAAGAGCCTTCCACAATATTCGGTGATTAATGTAATTAATTACAAAGAGTCCTTTATCCAAATATAATAATAATTATATTATTTACTATTTTTATTATCATTATTATTATTGTTTTTAATATTTATTATATAAACGAACTTAATACTTAATGTGAATTCAACTTTTGTTGCCTAGGAGAGGAAATTTATACTAATACTAGCTGTTCCCCGCGACTTCGTCCGCAACGCGCTAATCTCATAAACCACTGGTTCGAATTGAAAAATTCTTTCTGCGTTGGATAGCCAATTTGTCGAGGAAGGTTGTAAGCTATTTAAATTATTAATTAATTAAATAATTAAGCTAAAATTACGCTACTACAGTGGAAAATGTTGCAAAAGGAAAGAAAATTATTCATCTTAACGGGCTTCCGTTCCATTGTCAAAATCGGGTTGCAGAGAAAATCCGTATGTTCTTCAGCCATAATAAAATAAAACCTTAATATCCTTTACGAAGTAACACGTATTGATTACGAATAAATTTATTTAATAAAACGTACGAACTACAATCAAAATTTAGCGTTGCTATGACTTAAATATTTTTTTTAATTAAATTTTTAAAACTTTAAAGTATTTACTTTTTAATGCAAATTCAAGAAAAATAGTTAAAATTAAATCAAATGTCTGTGATAAATGGTGAAAATTAAGTTTCGCATGCAATTTTTAAAGCCACACATAAAAACAAAAAAAAAAAAAATTGTCGAAAAAAAAAATGTTGGTGGTGGACAAACCACACCACATACGGGTATGAAAAATAGATAAAAACCTATTCGCAGACCTAACGAATATGTATACCAAATTTCATTAAAATCGGTCCAGCCGTTTTGGAGGAGTTCGAGGACAAACACTGTGACAGAAGAATTTTATATATATAGATATATACGTAAGGCTGAAGAGTTTGTTTGTTTGAATGCGCTAATCTTAGGAACTACTGGTTCGAATTGAAAAATTCTGTTTGTGTTTGATAGTCCATTTGTCGAGGAAGGCTATAGGCTATATAAAATTACGCTACGACCAATATAATAGGAGCGAAGCATCAGTGAAAAATGTTGCAAAAACGGCGAAATATAGGTCACTGGTCATTATTGGTCTTTGGTCATAAATGGTCTTTGGTTAATATAGGTCACTGGTCAATATAGGTCATTGGTCATAATAGGCCTTTGGTCATTGTACCTTTGACCTTTGACATTTGACCTTTGACCTCTGACCTTTGACCTTTCACCAGTGACCTGTACAGGCCAATGACCAATAACCTATAATGACCAATGACCATTTATGACCAAAGACCATTTATGACCAAAGACCATTTATGACCAAAGACCTATAATGACCATTCTCCTATAATGATTCCAAACAATGACCAATGACCAAAGGAGTCTCTCATTTATCCCGATCGTCACGAACGCCATGCCATCGCCATTCAGTTGCGCAAAGGATTCGGACGGTTTGGTCTGCGCCGCCGCCGCCCCTCCAAGTAAGGATGTCTTCCCTACCATAAAATGTACTACATAGAACTTTCCGAGGTGGTTCCACTGCTTTCATGCGAGCTAGGTGACCTGCCCGACGGAATCTACCGAGTTTATTTTTTTTCACGACACATCTGAATTCGAGGTATGTAGTTTGCGAAATCGTCCTTCCTTACATACGGGGCCATCAATTCTTCTTGCGACTTGCTTTGCGCTTAAGAGGTCAAAGTTTGCTACTGTTGACCCAAGGTATTCATGCTCCATTACCTTAATTGTTTGACCAGTTGTTCTTCTCGCAGTCGAACGCCACCAAGCACTTTGTTTTTCTTTCACTAATCAGCCAGCGGTATATCGTATTAAAAAGAGAACAGAATGGATGACGGATGCATCAAGTGCACAGACTCTGGTTTTCCATGTCAGATGCAGTCAGCTTTTGACAGTTCAGTCCTTCAGTGTGTTTCAAAAATGAATCGAAGACTATACTTTTTAAATTCTTCTCAGAGCGTACTCGACATCCTCAGGTTATCCCGCAGTGCTCTAATCAGATTTTAAAAAGAAAAACAGCTATGGTATAGTCTTTCTGCCGCAGTTTAGTGGATACATTTGAGTCAAATCATTTTTACTTTACGAGACAGTTAAGCTCGAAGGTTCTCGGTTGACCACAACTTGGCAAATTTTGCACTAACTTGTACAAAACGTAACGCTGAAGGTAGGTAATAAGCGATTATAAAAAACATGCCTTGAATGAGCTGAAAATTGATCCTAATTTTCTACCTACATACTTCAATAAATAGAATTGTCGAACTCGGAACTATACTAATACACATAAGCTTTAAATTGGTCTGATAGTCAGGCTATCGGTCCCTATTTCTTTGGAACGACTTGACATTGGCCGGGACACTCCACTGTTATTAACGGTGAGTTAGGAGTAGATGATTACCAATTTCCCTTTTTCTTAACTGTAGTGTCTAAAACGATGACATTGAACTGATAACCACAGTCCTGCAATTTGACCCAATGAGCCTTTTTTCTCGTCGGGCTTCTGAAGTCGAATTTTATGCGAATAAGCGATAAACCACAGAGGTTTTCAGGCCAACATAACCCCACGCGGTCAAATTCAACCTGAAAATATCGGATTTGCAACTTCTACAACTCCTTCATTTAAACTTATATCTAAATAATATGATCGAGAAGTCTTAAATCCCAGAAAACACAATTCTTCATTTAATTATAAGCATACTCCACAAAAAAAAAATTATTCAAATGAAATAAAAGTATCAAATTTCCATTAATTCAGTTGAATTAAAAAGACCATCCTCCCGCCCATCTACAGATAAATCTACAATCCTCTTCTTGAACCAATTCCCAATGATTTATTCATCCTCAAGGAAGATAAGAAAACATCATAGACTCTTCCTCCAAAAGCTTTCCTTCCTCTTCTACTATATACAATATTTACCTTAACCGTTAAATAAACCCTCCAGTGATGGTATGAAGTATGAAACATCTAAGATTACTAATGGCTATATGCAAATATATAACTGAACCCATTTTTGTTGACATTATCTTCATGGAAGAATAAAAAATTTGTATGATTAATTGCCACCCTCTCGAGGACTTGCAAATATATATTTTTGATTCAGTTTTTTACAGCACCCACGGTAGACATTCATCTTCCGTGGTTGTTGCATAAATAAACGTAAATTCCAGCATCCTACACTTTGATAAGATAATTTAATCGAGTTTCACCTTTTTCTTTATGGGAATAAAGCTAAGCAGCATCCTAAGACCCAGTTGTCGGAAAAGTACGATGGGAAAAAAAGATTTTTCAAAACTGATGAAATTTTAATTTAAAATGTTTATCACTCTGTCCGCATAGAATTTCACCCTTATAACTTGGGTTCTTCTTTTCTTGGCAATGAAAGTAACGAAAACTCCTGTTTTTAACATCACCGGTACCGGTTCGTCGTATAGCTGTCCTCCATTGGGTCTTAATTGCGTTATAGCTTGCCTTTGGCAGTTAGAGTGAATTCAAATTGGGGTACACTTGATTGACCCTTAATCCTGGTCTATATTTTCTTTTTCAATCAAAAGGGTGACGATAGCAAAATGTCAAAATGTGTACTCACACACGCACGACCCACGACCCCATGACAGGAACACACGCACGTCACTTCACTTCGGTTACAATTTGACACAAATTGACAGCATTCAACGGAAAATGAAGCAAATTGCAACACAAAATTGAAGCCACAATTTACGTAACGGCGGCGGCGGTGGTGGTGGTGGTAGTAGCAGGGAATATGGCACAAGCATATTACAGAACGGTTGTGTAATTTAATTTAACGTTTCTTTTTTTCCGTTCCAGGATTTAAGAGTGAGTAAACGTAAACAGAAGCACACACCACCACGCAGCACGGTGGCGTATGAAACATGACCATACAGCATCCAGCGTTAGTGGTTTCCCCGTCCCTCTGGCAAGGCAAGTGGTAGTTATAAGGATAACGCACTCCATCCTCTTCAGCTCATTCAGACATGTTGCAAAGAAAAACAACATCGATTGGGTATCCATGAGAGATGCCAGTGCCATCTGATGCCCTTGCGAAGATTTATATCTCACCCATGGAAGATGGAAGCATGGTGTTCGACTTAAGTAAAACAAATGTTCGCGATAAGTTTAACATCGATGTTCGGAATATCTTGGCACAAATATAAGTTATGGATCCAATTTCAAGCAGGCCAGGAACTGGATGGGGAACTCGAAAAAAATGTGCCTGCAATACGCTTAAAATTAAACGTTAGGCTTTCTAGAAGCTGGAATAGATCTTGAAAAGTTGAACGACTGCCAGTATCCAATTCTGTAAAATTATAGGTACCTATGCTGATTCAAAGTGCTATTTATAGTTCATGCCATATGCAACCTTCAGGGCGAAAACAGTGTTTACCCTTACCTAATTGCTGATGACCTGCCACACCCCCAAAAGCGAGTAAGCCTTAATATCAACAGATATTTTCGTCTGTTGACTTATTTAGCATTTTATTCTTTGAACACTCTCATTACACACAAATGAAACCACTAATTTGCCTCGAATTTCACAACACAAATGATTCTATGTACCTACAACAAAAATACAAAATTAAATTAAATTCCCAGGACTCGAAGGATACGAAGAATATACGAAGGGAATTTGTCCTCTATATTTTGCTTTTATAAAATTTGGAACGTGTTGACATTTCAGCTGACTGAAACATCTGAACATCCTCGTATGTGGCTCCCTCTGCCCATCAGATCAGGTTGAATTCGGGTGGTACGTCCATAATCGCATTAAAATTATGGCAACCCTCTGATTTTAAACTTTACACAATCAGCCAGTCGATTTAGACGAGAGTGTAACCCTCGTTTCTCCTTATGTGCATAATGTAAGTTGGGTTAAATGACATAGAAATCAAATAACAGTAATAAAATCGAAATTTACATAACGGACTGTTCTTATCAAGTGAGTTTTGGTGAAGAGGGTGAATTTGGAGACACAATTGTGGAAAATGGAAATTGAACACTTTATGAGTTGGCGAAAATATTTTAATTCACCAATCTCACTTTTTTATAAAGGAACGTTTTTGTGCGATGCAAGCAACATGTTTCTCTTGTCAGCTTTTGCTTCCTACTAAACTAATTCTGCAGATATAATAATCCTTAGCAGTTACTTTGTTTTCGATTATTAACTATTTATTGCTGTGTTTTGTCTATTGACAACTTGAAAATCTGTCAAAAATTAGATCTCATTTTTGAATTGTGTTTTTGTGAAAGTTTTATAAGAATCTGAAACATCAGAAATAGGCAAGGAAGAGGATCTCTGCCAGTTTTGTTAATGACTAATGTAGGTTGAGGAGTGACGGCATAAAAGTTGTCAGTTCAAATAAATTGAAAAAGTGATTGGTAATTTGATAATCACTATTCCGTTGGCTGATTCCATCCCTGTATTGTATTTGTATTTATTCGCATTTCAACTTTTTAATTTATTTCCACTATCACTATTATCAGTAGATGAAGGATATGTCTTTGCATTGCGAATATATATTTGTGGATTAATTGTTAAGTTTGTCAGTTGGCTTTCGATCTAAAGAAAACAGTTTCGTAACTGAAATAGAAAGCTGCTATTGGAGTAGCTTAATGGGACAGTGCATGATGCATGAGTTGATTCATGAGTGCAAAATTAAGGCTTGTATAACAGTGAAGTGTGTTATTTTATAGCCAAATTACCCCACAATACCAGATTCAGGTTGTACCGAAACTTCAGCAATTGCTTCTGCTGTTAAACTTATTGAAGTAGATCGACATCATCCTGCTTTAAATATTTCACTTAATTTCAAAATATGCGTCTTCTTTAATTATAAATATTGTTATGACAAACTTGAATTTAACTTTAGCGAGTGAAATTTTGAAATTTAGTTTGAACTGTTATTTACCATCGACTGGAACCAATTATTTTTAAATTTTAATATTGATGATATGTGTAACGTAAAAAAACAAATGAAACAAAGCGATTCAGAGAAGATTTTAGCGTTTTCGTCTCCGTTCTCTTCCTTTCGGAAATTTTCTGCCCCGTTATTCTCAAAGTCTCACTTAAATTAAATCTTCCTTCCTAAAAAATATTTACAATTTTGTTCTGCTGCAGCAATAATAAATGGAACAATATCATCTCATCACCATCGGGTCTTATTCGTTTCAACTTTAGTTTTAGTCGTATACTCGATACGACTTCAAAAACCACTAAAATAATTGTCAATTTTTTGATGAACTTTAGTCTAAACGGTAGAATACTGACTGCTAACTTGAACTGCGAAATAAACTGAGCTCAAGGTTGAAATGGAATTGTGACACCAAAAAAACTCTCAAAAACTCAATTGAAGTTTAAACTTGTACTGTTGAACTTAGGGTTTCAGTCAGTCCAATCATATATTACATCAATACCATGAAATCAATTCTGTCACATTTTAAACGGACTTAACCTTAAACTTTCTTACTTGTAATAAAGCTGACTGTTTAGAAATACCAAAGTGTTTAAGTTTTTAATAAAGTGTACATTTTTTTGACAAATTTGCAAATTTTTACAGTTTGTTCTTTTTCGAAAACCGGGAAATTCTGAAGGAATTATAAAAAATCTTTTTGAAAACTATTTTTGAAAGAAGAAGGATCATTGTTGATCTGTCATTATCATTACGATTCTAATGTATAATTGTTTTTGTTATATTGCAAAAGTAACAACCTCATCATTGTTAATAGATTTTTCGATTTGACAATACAATTAATGGTTAAGAAAAATTAAAAGTGCATAATATACGCCTGAGTGTACTGTGTACAAAAAATAAATCGAAAGACGTATTGACGTAGTCACCTTAAAAAATGAAAGTAATGACAAAGTTTAACCTTGAAATAAGAATTCTAGTCACCCGATGTCATTGATATTCTATGAAATTTTCAGTTTGATAGCTTAGCATTTGTAAAAGTGACGTCGTAATGAGTACATCTGCGATTGTGCGTGTTTTCGGTTTCGTACACTTTTAAAAATGGCATGGTCTTGTAACACAATAAATCACTGTGCGTCGCAAAATCCTATCATTTTCCGTGAACATTTGGCTAAAACGAAAGAAATACTATTCACCAACCACCGAATTCAACTGATTTGGCTCCCTGCGACTTTCTTCTTTTTCGGTCGACTCAAGAAACCGTCCTGCGGAACCGCAAACCGAATATAAAACTAAGTTTTTCTTTTATATCAAACCATTATAAATGAAACTCTTAAACTGACAGCGTGAGGGCGTAAGTGTCGTTTCGCATTTAAAGGACCATGTGCAATATTTTTTTCAGCAAAATGAAATTTTTTTTGGATCAACTTTTTCAACAAACTTTTTCTCAATTGAGTTTTTTAAAGTCAGATTTTTTTGACGCACCTGGGTCTATAACTTTTAAAACACTTTTTACTGACTTTGATACATACATATGTACATACAATTGTATATCTAAACTCGAAGAAGGAAAAAAAATGTAATACTTTTTTATTCGACAACTTGTTGGTATTCACTGAAATCCAAACCTAGATTTTTTTGACTTAACTTTTCTGTGAATTGAAGAATTCTGACTATGACACTTTGCTTTTATTTTTTTTGCAAAAATATCAAACAAAATTTGTGAAAGTAGGTACTTTGTAGTAATTTAAGGAAATATTTTCTACAGGAGCTTAAAATTTTGTTCTATTCTTCATGCAAATGCCTTTAAACGTAAGATTTTTTTTATATTAAGTCTGTTTTCGTATATCTTGAAAGTTTTATCAAAATCGGTTCCGCTAACGATTTTAAGCAACAAAATCATGTTCAGAATAAAGAAATTGATGATATACATTGAACTTTATATCGTAGATTTTAATTTAAAGCAATTGCACTGAAACGCATACAAATTCCGCGGGGCGTTTTGTCAATTAATTTCTGATCTATTATTTGTGCCTAACTACATAAATTAAGTATTTTTATTTCTTTTGAGGTCTATAATCAGTATAGCATCGAAAGTTAAAAATTTTTTGGAAAAGTTCCCTTTCCATATGAATAAATTAAAATTATCTTCAAAGGAAAAAAAATGAAGAAAACTCTTCTGAACTGCGCAAAACTTACCTTAAAAAAAAAAAGAAAAGAAAATAGAAAATACATCCCAACCTTTCCCCATTCAACCTCTGCTCGCCTTTTATCATTGATTTTCAATAAAAATTGGATTACACGATATTTCCATTGAACACAGCAGATTCAGAGATTCCTTTTTCTTCCTTTAACTTCGTGATTTCCAAAAAAAGAGGAGAATAGCATTTTTAAAGTCCGAAGAAATTCATTTAAAATTATGCACCCCTCTGGGATACCGTATTCTGGATGTGTTGCGCAACGAAGGGTCGAAAGTCACAATCGATGTTCCTGTTGATGTTGTTGTTGTTGTTCTTTGAACTTGAAGGTGGAAATGAATTTTCACTACTTGCGGAAATGAAAATCCGATTGTAATCTTGGCAACCTTCGTTGACTATGCTCACCAAAATCCAAATGGAATATGAATAAATGACGCAAGAATAAACTCTTTGTACCAACATGACACAATTAGGTATACGTCAGATTTCCACTAAGTGTTTCACTTGACATTCCATCAAAATTCCTTGGGACAGTTTTGACAGTGATAAAACTTCATACCACGAACGCAACGGTTGAAAAATGTCCCAACGCAGCCTTTCATCGGCGGCGGCGATGCGAAGAACGCGACGAACGGAGGGCGACCCTTTCGTTTCGGTCATTTGTTCCCTCTCCAGAACACACACGCATCGCACAGGAACACATCACTTATTGACATTGTTGTCCTTTAAGATTTATCTTCGAGCGTCCTAATCCAGAAATAAATCGAAGATCCAAGTGTTCTGTTCTCGTATGTGGCCATAATATTTCATGTGGCATATTTTTCCGCACTTCTGATGGATAGTGCTGTGGAGCTCCCCTCCGAATGGAACGGGGGAATGGAATACTCGTATGTGTGTCAGATGATAAATGACCTTTGAGCTCTGAAATATGACCAGCCGTCGTCGTCATCGTCGTCGTCGGTCGTTGTAGTCGGCGATGTCGATGTCGTTCCGTTTTCTTTGAGAGAGTTTAATTGAAGTTTCTTTCCTGATCTGCTGCTCCCTCCGTTTGCTGTAGTTAAGTTTTGTGATGCATGAAGGTTATTATAAGGAATTGT
Organism: Scaeva pyrastri; assembly: GCA_905146935.1. Lineage (NCBI taxonomy): Eukaryota > Metazoa > Arthropoda > Insecta > Diptera > Syrphidae > Scaeva > Scaeva pyrastri. Next base: position 53,420,326 of record LR989929.1, read on the forward strand.
CACCAGTTTATATGGAAAAAGCCTTCCTGCCCACTGCACAGGATACAGGATATAAAGGGGTAAAACTAATCTTTAGTTTTAATTTAGTGGATGACTTGTCGTCTGTCAGAAGACTACCGTCTTCGTTCTTTGGTCCTCGGTCTTCAATGTTTCGTCAGTTGTGAGCTCTGATGACGGGACTTTGTGTCGACAGAGTGTACTTTCGTCTCATCCCGTTTCGACGATATAACTTAAAATGTAAATTTATATCCTTTGCTTAGTATGCATAGCCTTTTCGGTGAGTGTTTGATGTAACTAAGATTAATCTTTGGCTTATTTGCATTTCTTAAATATTCTCCAAGGGGATTTAAATGTCTTATAGTCGTATGCTCCAGGGTAATAATAAAAAGTCGACCGATGCCAATGCCGATGATGGTGTTAAGTGTTCGTGACAATAAAGCCCATCAAAAGATAAACATGAATATCATCTTGGATATGTTTCCTTTTCGCAAGGAGGAAGTTGTTTTATATTTTTTTTTCGAAAAGATTGGGGGTGTAATATAATTTACAGAGCTTAACCCTTTAATCATATTAAAAGCGTGGGCTATGTGCTTAACGTATGGTTTTTGTCAAAATTTATTACACAAGTCAAAGGAATATGGTTTGTTTATTTACTTCTGCAAGTATCTACTTATCATGTCGAGAAATTCGGATTAATTTCGACAATTTTTAATCAAACAAATTGGTTAAAGTGGGATTTTTGGAATGGTCACTTTGTACGCATAAGTATAAAGAGAAAAGACCATATGCGTCTTATCTTGACCAAATGAATAACGTCGTCTAGCGATTGGGAGAGATGCAGATAGGTCTATTAAAGCACCAGGCTTTGGTTCGATAATGATAAGACATGGTCCGTCATTAATAACTGACGACGCCATCAACTTCATATGGTGGGTAAAAAGAACCTCACAAAAAAATTACATATGTACATAAGTGTAAATGTTCTTACTGCTAAAAATTGTACTCACTAGCGCCATCATAATGTGATTTTTTTTTTTAATTTTTTTTACTTTTTTTTTATTATTATTACAATACAATTATTACAACTTTTTTATTACAACTTTCATATAAACATTTTACATAATAATACTAACAAATAAAGACGTTCTATAGTTAAAAAACTAGTATCGAATGTAGTGAGTCAAAAGGTCTAATTTGACATTACAAGATGAAAGTTAAGTTTTATATATTTAAATTATCTATTTTATATTTAAATTTTTTAATGTTTTAATGTTTAATGGGGTAAAGCAAATTCCAGTTAAAATTTAAATAATTAATAGATTTAAGCAATATAAGTACAGAAAGACGAACAATTGGGTAATTATTACTTTGATTTTTTAAATTAACAATTTAAGATATAACTCGCAATAATAATTTAATTTCATTGTGATCATAATTAAACAGCCATTTTTTTACTTCAAAGTTAAAGGAAAAGGATTTATTTATACTTCGAATGCTTAAGGGAAGTATATTAAAAAGCCTTGGTGCAACAATAGTGTTAAAATTGAAAAAATTCTGAGAGTTGTGACGCGGTACAATGACTAGGTAACTTCTATTACTCCGAAAAGCAAAAGCTGTAGAATAAAGATTCGTAAGGTAGCCACTTCGGTTGAAAAAACTTATTATCAAAAGTTTCCCCCCCCCCCTAACAGGCTAGTAATTCTAGGTCATGATTAATATTAGCAGTAAGATCTAAAATAGAATTACTTAAGTATGTACTGTACATACTACATCATCAGCAAAAGCCAAATTGCTTACCACATACATTTAGATAAAAAATGGAATTTATAAATATCAAGAATAATATAGGACCCAGTACTGATCCTTTAGGCACGCCAGTGTTGATAGGGAGACAGTCACTAAAAATCTTTCCTATTTTTACTAATTGTTTTCTATTTGTCAGATATGATTCGAACCAATCTAAGATAAAACCTCTAAAACCTGAATTTTCAAGCTTTTTTTGCAACAGATTATGATCAACGGTATCGAAAGCTTTAGTTATGTCTATAAATAGTGACGCCGTTTTTTTCTTGTTATGAATACTCTCATAGACATAAAAACCATATCCAAGTAAAGCATCCTCCGTCGATTTACCAGATCAAAAACCAAACTGACTATTGCTAAAGAATGAATTATTATCAAGAAAAGAAACGATCCTTTTTTTTGATTACTTTTTCAAATAATTTTGAAAACAATGGAAGCAGGGAGATATGTAGATCTATAATTATTAAGACTATAGCGATCACCTTTTTTAAAAACTGGAATAACTTCTGCAGTTTTAAGTGCATTAGGAAATATTCCATGATATAGATACACTTTTGTTAAATAAATGTGCCAGTACATCAATTATATTGAAAGCAATGTTTTTAATAATTTCATTACTGAAACAACTGTGAAATGATGAAGCAGACTTTTTAAGTTGCATAATATTTTGATAGAGTTCAAAAGATGAAATTGTTTCGAAGAAAAAACTATATGCTTGATTCATTTCCTTGTTGAAACAACCATGAAAACAATAGTCTGTTATATTAGACAGACCTGCATCATTTAACGTAAGTATCTTTTCTATTATATTATGAAAATATCGTCATTATTTTGACAAATCTCATTCAAAAGTGCGGAGAGCTTATATTTGACAACCAAAAATCTGACAACCATTTATCAAACACTTTAAATAAAAGAACACTTGATTTTCCAAGTAAGTTGCCTTCATTGCAAAACAGAGTTTTGATAGTTAGTCAATAAAAGATCAAATGACGTCATTTGAGAGTAGTAGGATAAATTATCTTAAATGTTATGTGTTATGTCAAAGCTGAAATAAATATGGAAAATAATTTTACAATTTCAAAAGCAATTTCACTTTTCTGTGGATTTATTCAACATCCTTATCAAAAACCCGTGATTAAGTTGGTTTAAAATGTCATACTTATCTTTTCTAGTGTAGATGACATTTTGGTATTTAGATGGCGATCCATACCAACTTCAACAAAGAGCTGTGACATATGAACAAATGTCAGATATTTGGTAAAATATCAATACAGTTGTATTTTAACTTATGGAAAAGGTAAACAAAACTTTTAAATAATTAATTTAAATTGATGCCCTTTATATTTAAATATTTTAAACAAAAAACAAATGAACACATGTCAAAAAATTGGTATTGAAATAATTCTTTCGAATAATAGTATACCTCAAAACTATGTTAAAATAGCAAATGAAATGTCAAAATGTATGAGTATTTAAGATCATGTGCAAAGCAATTAATTGACAGCTTACCATTTATGTATAATGGCACTGTACTCAACGGCTCATTTTAAATAAGTTTTCATTGCTGTTACTAGTTTGTGGATTGACAACCGAAATCTTTTTGAAATATTTTTTTTTATCAAAACAGTTTGTCACTAAAAATACAAAATTTGGACAAAACTAAGGTTAATGCACACAAATCTTCTATATTAATACTAAAAATCTGCTGTCAAACAATCTGTCAATTATGTTTATGGGGTGATTACACTACTAAGAAAACACAATCCAATAAATCTTCTAATATCTTAGGATTTCCGTTGACCATATAAAAATGTTTGTCCCTGAAAATTCCTGTAGAGCAAGAGCACCTATGTACATTTGTCTGTAAAATATAAGAGTAGAATTTCTTACCGTTGTGAATTAAACTTCATTAATATCGTTGGTTCAAAGATAAAACTGACAAAGGTCTGATAAAAATTGCAGACAAATTGAGGCTCAAATCTTTTTTTCATACTAAGCGTTTCGTTTCGCAAGTTATTAATGCAGAACAGGTATTTCCACTTATTTCAGCAATTTCCATCAAAGGCGACTTTACAGGCCGACTCCACTAGATATCTGTATCGCCAACTAAATCTCTGACATCTATATCTGTGAAATGTCTTCTCTCTTTGCTGGGCAGTTTATGTCTGGACATTTCATTCATGCAAAAGACTCTGACTTGGAAGTATCTCTGGCAAACGTCCAATAGTAGATACTTCTTCGTCAAGCTTTTTTGAGAATATCGTATTTTGAATTGTTTGTTTATGTTATGAAAAATTAGAAATTAATTTTATGAATAAATTTTGTTTTTTTACCTTTATCTCCTCTGGGTTATTAAAAAAGTTGAAATTTTTTTTTATTTCGTACTCGAAAAAAAATTGTTTTGGCTCCAAACAAAACCTGCCGGCATGAGAATCAAAAAATAATGAGATGAAATGTCAGCTGCACACAAAAAAGCAACAAAAACAAAACATCTGTCAAATTCATGTCAGACATCTATATCAAGACAAAACCGCTGACATAGATCGCTGACATCATGTCATAAGATGAGATATCGCGACTCCATTGGAGATTTCATGTCATGATCGGACCGCATGACATAAATTATGTCCTGTGGAGTCGGCCTGTTAAGGTTTTGAAATTGTAGTGACAATCCAATATCCTTTAAAATGGAATAAAAACCAAGGAAATGTCTCTTTTGCACCGGATTAAACATCACTAAAACAAAAATTGCTCGATAAAATAAATTAAAGGCGAGATTTATTGACTTCTAAACTGAAGTTCTAAAAACTGCCTCAGCCCACGGTAGCCATTTGGTAGTGTCAAGTTTAAGTTCGTCCACTATCAGATGGCAATTATTGAACAACACCATCAACCCAAGAACAAAAAAAAAGAACAAGCTTTATAATTTTTGAACAATAAATATTCAACAAATATATTTCATAACTTCGATATCAATCTTAATGGCTTCTGTAGAAGTGAATCCGAAGGATATCAAACGTTGTGTATAGTATAACTCGATTTTGTGCTGCTGCTGCGCTGCGATTCCGCAAAAGGTATGCTTTATGACCGTGCAAAAAGACAAAGTGGCCATTTAAATTAATTTCTGGAAGCCAATGCCCGCCGCAGGCCAAAAGGTTCCGCTTTTTCGTATGCAAATAAGAACAACTAAGGAGATATATTCTTCTTAAGATAAAATATCTTTACATCCATCCCATAGTGGATGCTGATGCTATGGGAGTGGGTGTAAAGTTTCCAGAGAAGGTATACGTACAATACGTACACTTCTCTGGTTCTGGCTCAATGAGACTCATATTAATTTTATCCCGAGAGAGACTCCAAATGCAATTTGTATGTTCAACCCTTTTCCATTGTATAAATCTGAGTGGTAATTAAGATAATTTTAATTGTATGCATGGATTCGGGCTGTGGAATTAAATTTATGAAGGGGGTGTGAGGAGGGTTAAATTAACTTATGTAAGAGATTAAATTATGATGTTGAGACTTATGGGTCTTGGAGTCGAAACAAGAACTGAAGTAGGGAAAGGTTTCTCCTTATATATGAAACTATAACGAAGTTAATTTCGGATTTTATCAAAATAAGTTATTCTTCCAGTAAATTTCGAGTTTTTGATAAAACTTACGGTACCGTAGGTCACGAATTTTGTACTTTTTTTACTTATTCAGCCTAAAATTTATCTACCTTGGTTTTGTTTTTGAATTAAAAATTGTGTTGATTGCCAACCATTTTAGGTTCAAAACTATTTATCTTGTTTTACTTAAATCACCGCACGTCATATTTCAAAGAAGTTCTAGCCTAGAATTTAAGGTTGTCTAAATGTTTTTGCCTTATTCAAAAAGGTTTTCAAATAAGAGGTTTCACTTTGATTTTTAATTCATTTGGACATCTGTCACTTTTAAACCTGTTATCTTCTTACATTTGAGAAGTAAGAAAAATGGACCGATGGATACTTCAAAAACATTTTGAAATATTGTCAAAATTCGGTACAAAAATGTTGAACATTTTGCAGCCACAGTTCCCAAAACTGAACACCTTTGGTCTTTGGACTGTTCGTGAAGAAAATTCTCGGCCAGCAATAATGAAACTGGTGGGAAAATTTGAGCTTTTGTAAAAAGTTAAAAATGCCGTTTTTCTTCAGTCTTTTAGAATTAGGAATCATATAAGTGACATTACACCGTATTTTGCAAAGTCTTTAGTTTTAAGACTTTAAAAGTTCAGATACATTTGGGTGTTACTTTTCAGTAGGTTTTGTTCGGATGGTGTGATTAGACCTGTTTTATTCGAAAATGAAGATTTTAATGGCCGAAATTGGAAGATACTGATGTGGACATTTGCAATTTCTCAAAAAAATCCTGACCTTGCTTTTTCTTGAAGAGGTAATCAGTTAACCACTTTTAAACTTTGAAACTTGGAAACAGGTGAACGACAAGCTCTATGCCAAAGTCCCACAATTGATTTAAGACCTAAAAGACGGAATTTGGGAAGTAATTATAACACCCGTTTTTTTTTTTTGTTAAAAAATTGTATTTCTTTGAAAATTTTACCAGATCTTAAAAACATCATCATAAAAGTGCAAAATGTTAGTGCAGTCATCAATTTCTAATCAAAAAACGTCAGTTGAGGTAAAATAAAGTTTCTTTTATTTTCGACAATCAAAACTATGGATTTTCGATCTCCATCAAATGGCAACAAAAGTGGAGAGAGAAGCATCAATCGTGGGGATGAAAATACGGAAAAACAAAGATTTTCAGCCTCGAGAGCTCTCAGTCATCCGCTCCGATGAAAATTGGTCAACAAATAGTAGAGAGCTTCCAATACCTTGGAAGCATCATCTCTACTAAAGGAGGAACCGAACTAGACATCGTCAGCAGTATCGGAAAAGCAAAGTCTGCGTTCGGGATGTTGTCCAATGTTTGGAGGAACAAATCTCTCAGCTTGAACACAAAGCTACGACTGCTTGACTCTAACGTCGAATCAGTTCTGCTATATAGTTGTAGCACCTGGAAAATAACAACAACAATAACCAGGAAATTGCAAACCTTCGTTAATAGGTATCTTCGGAACATCTTACGGGTTTTCTGGCCTAATCGTAACTCTAACGAGGACTTATATAGGCGAACAGGTCAGGAACCCGTCGATACCAATATACGAAGGCGCAAGTGGCAGTGGATTGGACACATGCTTCGAAAAGGTAATGACTCCATTGCGGGCCAGGCAACACCAACGGACCTCGCAGGTCTGAGGACCTATAAGTAAGTAGTAAGTAAAACTATAGAACTTAGTTAAACGTTAGTTAAGCCTCTTTCCCAAAATGTAAAAAGGAACAAATTTACATTTATGTAAAGTAGGAAATTTTAAGGTGGCTACTTTTAAGTGCCATATTTCTGGATCTTATATCTTGGAAATCTGTTCTTATCATACTCGTATCTTATTGGACCTGAAAAAAGATCTTCCTTGGTCAAATTAAGAAGTTCTTCATTCAACCCTCTTTCTTTTTTAAATCAGGGGTTCCTCAAGTTAGTCTTTTAAGGCCATTACTATTTATCTAAGGCTATAATTTAACATCTATGACTCTGATGGGCAAGGAAATTTTTGGAGAAAAGATGGTTTATCTTCCAGCAAGATAACGATCCCAAGCACACTTATAGCATTTGACCAGAAAATGGGTTGCTCTATATCATGTTCGAAAACATCTATAAGAATACCTCTTTCTTCAGTATCCTGGTATGAATACTATTGAGAATTTATCACAATATCTTGAGAGACAAATTCGGAAGCACGAAAACTAGACTAAAGATAAATCTTAGGCGTGTTTTGCAGGAAGAGTGAAGAGTGTGTCTGAAAATCCCAACAGATGTATAACTTTCAACTTTTAGGCTTTAAGTTGTAGAAGTACTCTAAAAAACACGAATTTTAAATGTCAATTTGCTAATTGTACATTTAATTGTATAATGTTGTTTACTTACTTTTGTAATGATTAACTAAATTTTAGTGAACTATTTTTCAATTTAGCTTCCAAATTTACAATTAAAAACAAATTAATTTGTGTATCTATCAAAATTTATTGCCATTGTTAAAAATGTATTCTTCTATACAAAAGTTCTTTGTACTGACTTTTGTGACTTACAGTATTTCTGAATTTAAAATATAAAAAAGAGGTCCAAAGACGGATCCTTGTGGCACACCTACATTAATAAACTTCACTAAACTGAAGTAATTTATTTCGCAAAATCATTTCTGTTTATATTAATGCTTAATTTCGTCAAACACTTTGTCAACATTGGTGCAGACCTAACCTTGCTAAAAAAAATTGCCAATCGAATGCAATCGAAAATGTAAATCAAACGGAATTCATTGAATCTCAATATTTGATTAGGTAAAAAAATGTTTGCAAAATTTACTTGGGTTTGCAGAAAACCGTTCTTAGGATTTTATTTATATACTCGTACCTTAGTCGATCTAAGCTGCTTATACATCAAGTAACAACTAATCAGATGAAATCAGTTTTGTCAACAAAAGCACCCCACAAGTAATTTCCCGGGAATTTCGTCAACAAAAATGAAGACAAAAAAAAACATCAACTTCTGATTTATGTAATTTTAAGATACGAGTATGTATCCTCAAGATACTTCTTGCATTCGAAATGACGTACATTTGGCAAATCAAAATCAAAACGTTTTTTTTTTGTTAAGGGTACTTCTTCTCTCTAGGACCGAAGATAAACAGTTATTCTGGACCGTTATAGTCTATAGACAAATATTTTGACACATTACCCGTGTATAGGAAACAATAAAGACACCTTCCCTTCCCGAGTCCATATAGAAATATATGTTAGAATAGAAACAAACAAACCCTCATATCCTCTCGCTGATGTCGATGTCGATGCCGATGCGGCTTTCAGGTGCAACACTGCAACACCAACAAAGATCCAGAGAAAAGATAAAAACGGACAAAAATCACTCCAGGAAAATAATAATAATCATTTTATTCTACTTGTTAATTCTTGTTCTCCGCTTTCCGTTGCAGTAATTCTGTTGATCCTGTGGCACGATAAGGCCCTCGGGATGACCATAAAAATTTGGTGAGTGCAATAAAATGTGACACTTTTAGGCAATAAAGATTCTCGACAATATAATTTCAAGCGAAACGCGGTCTCCAAATCCGACTTCGACTCCGGTTCGAGAGCAAAACACAGTTATACCTACATACCTACAATCTATATCCAGGGAAGATGAGGCCCGTTTTGTTCTGCAGACGTAGAAATGGAATCAAATCATATTCGGTGGCGTTTTCCATGATTTGAACAGGTCAAAAATTAAATGTTTGTTGTTTTTTTTTTATTCTGTGGTTTTTTTGGGTTGATATGTTTTTTATTTTGGTAGTTTTTTTTGGAGCACAATCTGATTGTAGTTTTTCTTCGTATGGATGATGGATGGAAATGACTTTATCCGCTTGTTTTGTTTTCTGGTAGCATTCAGGGAACTCAGTAAGTTAGAAATTCTAATCGCGATAGGAACATGATTTAGATGAGCTTCAATTCAATGTTCTTGACAATAATATTCTGGGCACTAATGGAATTCTTATACGATGAGGTGAGAGTGCTGAGCAGACTTTTAGAGAATACCAATAAAAAAAATGTGCTTCAGGTTTTAAGGGCTCTGTTTTCAAGAGAGTTTTAAGTGTCAAAATAATAAATCAAACTGTCAGAAAATGTGTTAGAATTATACATATAAAAAAGGAAAACTATCAAAAGTTTGAAGCTTCGAAAATTTCTTTGTTGCTGTTTTCTAAAATATACTTTTCTGTTTCATCCTAATCCGTACTCTCGACGCACTTTTCAAATAAAAGTTGTAACTTTCCAAGAGTTTCTGGAAGAAGTTGAGGGAAATGAAAAAGAAATTCCAAATTATGATCATGACAGGGCCAATAAGCATAAGGAGGCAGATAATATTCGATAAGGTAGTGGTGATCGTGATGGTCTGCTGGTGACAGTAGCAGCACACGTATTTTTTGATATCGTTTTATGGTGATCTGAATTAATTACTTCCATGAAAATTTGGGGATTTGTGAATGAAATGCAAACGACACGTGTTGGTTTTTCTTTTTACTTTGTTAGATTTTTTCAAAACATATACTTTAAAAAAAATTCTTATGGTAATTGATATTATAATGGTCATTCTTATTAGGTTGTAAGTTTTAAAACTGATCGTGAATTGAAAAGAGTTGGGTTAAAATTATATGGAACTCAGAATATCGGTGAGTTCTTAAATGTGTAAATATTTATACATAATAAATGAAGGTTTCCAATGAAATATAGTATTAGAACAATTTAAATATTGGAATAAATTTGTCGGTTTTAATATTTCCTAATAATTGCGAATACAATAGTAGGTTTTAATTTATAAGATTTCTTATTCTTCTAATGTATGTATGTATGTGTTCCTTGTTTTTATAAAATTGACAGTTCTTACTCTTTTTGATAAAAAATACAGTTGGCTTCGAAAAATTGACAATCTATAGAATATTTTTCACTTGAATGAAATCGAAACGGTTTTTTATCAGGCTTAGACAGCACTATCCTGAAAAAGTACGTATACGCCCTAAAATCTGGTCAATATGACCCGAAATATGATCAAATTTAAGAAGGTCAAAAACGAATCGAAAAATTTGCATTGCAGGTTAACTTTGATCGTTAAAAAGACTTCATAAATGAAATGACACAACTGGCAAAGGCATCAAAGATTCTGGAAATAATCGTATTTAAATGCGAGTCCCACTTTATAGTCTATCGTAAATGGAACCGAATGTTTTTTTGCACAGGACACGTATTGAATTCGACATTAATTTAAAAATTCTAGAACAGGTTTGTATTTTGACTTTGGTAACGCTTTAGTTTTATACAATGAAATTAAATCCTTAAGGCTGGGTGGCCAGCCAAAAAAACGGCTGGAATGTTACAAATAAAGCGATAACTTTTACATTTCGAATGCTAATTGATTGAAATAAAAATTAATGCATTTTCAATAAACAGGGCTACTACACTGCATCATTAAAATTTTTAAATGTATAATATAGTAATTCTGAGAGTGATTTTTTGACAATTTTGTCGTTATTTTGATAGTAGTTTAAAATGCACCATTTATTTTTGGTATAACTAAGATTTTTATTTAATTTTTTTGGTGTTTTCAAAAGAAATTAAGTTAATTAAGGGAGTGATTTTAATTTATTTAATTTTTTTATGGGCAAAATATAAGTCCAATCTTATGCAATTTTCAATGGGTTTGGCGTGTTTGAACAGGTATAACTTCTTTAATCTACAACATATTTTATCGAAACAAAAAGTATTGTAAAGCCAGTCTCAAATATTTTTATTACAAATACATTTTTTTAAAATAATTCACTTTTAAAGTTTAAAAAAATAAAAAAACCTAAAAAAAAACGCAAAAAACCTTTTTTTTTTGAGGACTTTTAAATATCCCTCTTTCATTACTTAGCCTTTTGAAATATATTTTTTTTCTTTATTTTATTGAATAGCTTAATTAGTTACCTCGGGAGTGACGGATTGACTTTTTCGAAAAAAAAATTATTAACCCTTTTTTTAAATAAATTTTTGAAAAAGTGTCTAAATTGGTGTTTTTCCCTTTGAAATTTCCTTTTTACACGCACACATAGAAGTTTCAGTTCCCAGTAATTCCACTGCGAAATTAGCGCTTAGAGAGAATGTTTTTCATTTGGAAAAGAAATGAGCCTCGCCCACCCGCTCCCAAATATTTTTGTTGTTGGTTTACATATTGCTGGTTGTTTCTTCCTTTTTGCATCAAGAACAGAAAATGCAATAGAAAAACCGGTTATTGGAATTTGAGGAATATGTAAGGACAAACCAGTTTTTTTTTGTCAATGAGTTTACTAGATCAAGTGTACGTCCAATTCGCGTGGTGGGAAGTATGCAGAACAATATTGTGTGTGGTTTATCTACCTACTTCTTGCACCCTTTATTTTGATGACGTAGCAGAAGTCATGATCGTTTTGTTTTTATATTTGATCTTGATGTTTTTTGTGGCAATAGAGAGGGGATTTATTGTTCTTTGGCAAAAACAAAAACAATTGCAATGCAAATGAGATCAGAACCGGTTTTCGAGAAAATATATTGAAATGGAAAGGAAACCTACATCTAGGACAGACTGTCCTTTTTTGGTTATTATTGTTGTTTTTTCTTTACTTTTCCCACTTTAGCGTGTTATTGATCTTATAAAAATACTCATTTTTTTTTCGACTCTATTCTTGTTCAAAAAGAGTGTAGAGAGAGAGTAACAAACAAGAATAAAATTCCTCTGGCCACATATGGCGATGCCATGAAATTCATGACAAAAAAAAGGGCACTAACACAAATAAATTCATTTACATGAAGTTTGAGTTTGCCGATCTGGGACACCCAGCCTTAATAAATAAATAAAACAGTAAGGGTCCAACGATTGATCTTTGAGGAACACCAATATTAACAGGAAGTAACGAGGAAAAATGATTACCTATGTATGTCAAGTGCAATGAAATAAGTTTTTTTAGTTTTATCAGAAAAATTAAAAGAAATCGTCAGTTCACTTCAGAGGTGGAGATTAGAGCCAACGTAATAAAACGCATTTAGAACAATTGTGTTGTTTTTCTGAAAAGAATTCAGAAGCTGTTTTACTAAATCTATTAATTTAGGTTTCTGTAAATCCAATATTCTATGATTTAAAATTCAAGGCTTAGATTTTGGAGAGTATTTATTATATTAACATTCAAACTCAAATTTATTTTATGTTGAAGAATGTTGATTAAAAAAATTGGGTGGTGGCATTTGAGAGAAATGCATTTAATTACTTATTTGTTGCTGTTATTAAAAAAATAGGCTGTGTGTTAGGTGCGATAAACACTAATAACTTGCTATTGGTGTTTTTGAAAATTTGACATTTATTCACTTCTTGGTAGAATTTTCTATTTATAGATTTCGACAGTTTGTGTTAGAATTTTTCAGTTTTCTATGTATTTAAAAAAAATCTTGTTTTTTTTTTTTAAATTTCCACCAGATATCTAAAATGTTTTTTTGATTAGTATCTACAAATTTATTTTTAAGCTATAAATAATAATTTTTGTCAGGTTTTCTAATTTCAAAAAATGTAGTTACGCCAAATTGATTCTTGTTCAAAAGTATGCCTATTTTTTTCTTGGTCGTAAGATATTTCAGATAAATCAAAATGTTCACTTCTTTTTTTCAATATTTTTGGAAAATCAGTTTTTGATCAAATTTTGGAATATCTAAAGAAAAATTTAGGTAGAGAATTATCGACCTACAGAATGTTGAAGAACAGATACTTGTTTAAAGAATTTAAGAATTACAGGGTCTTAGAAACCGAATTATATATATATTATTGATATTTTTCAGGTTTTGAAATTTGATTCCATTTGTAATTGCTGTATGTAAATTGGTTGTTTGACTTTTAAAGGTAATTTTATATTAGTATCAAAAATTATGTCACAGGTCTTAATGAAATTTATCATCATTAAACTGGTGGTTTTGTCAAATTCTTTGACCAGAAGAACTGCTCCTTTTTCCAATGTAAAGTCTGTCGAAGAATTGCTAAAACAAGTTCGAAAACTGCTTCCAAAAATTCAAAAAATCAAGAAACATTTTTTCCACATTTCGACAGTTAAAACATTCATAAAAAAAACTCCTAAACCGTTTTTTTAAAAATTCAAATTATTAAGTTTTTAGTCTCGCGGAAACTTGGTCGGAAACTTGCCTTAAGCTTAACGTAAAACTATAACTGCTGTTTTCTCAATACTATATAGTTTTTTTCTTTTTTCAAAACGACAGGTTCCAATCGACAAATTGACTTGAAATTTGGTAAAAATTTTGATTTTCGGTATTAAAAAAAATAATAATTAAGTTTAACTTTTTTTTGAGTAGCTGTCATTTTGCGAAAAAAAAATTTCAGCCAAAGGTACAGGTGAATAAGAAAAACTATGTTTCGAATGTTGTAGATTACAAAGAGGGTGCTTATCGTGGCGGCTAATTCAACTTATTTGTTTGTCCCCGTCTATACTTTAAACAGGGCATAAGTTCTTTAAATTTAATTTTTTTTTTCTGAATTTTTGTTTATACCTACACTGAACCAAATCCTTACGTAAATACAACGAAAAAATTCGTTGAGCCAACGAAAATTTAATTAATTTTCAGCCGATGAAAAATTTAATTGGCCCAACGAAATAATTTTCATACGTTGATGAAGTGCTTCATCACTTAACGAAAACTGTCGTATTTTAATGAAATTCTTTCATACAAATTTTTGATCATTAATTAATGAATTTTTACATCATTGTACGAAATTTTTTCATCAATCAACGTAAAATTTAATCAAACTAAGGTACGCCAAATATGAAATTTTTTCGTTAATTAATGTATTTCTTGATAAATGTATGTAAGGAACTTTCGTAAGCTAACGAATTTTTTCATTCAATTTATGAATATTTTCATACATCAACGTAATTTTTTCGTTAGCTAACGAATTTTTTCGTACATTTTACGAAAATTTTAATAAAATTACTCAAAAAATATTACCTAGCTCACGAAATTTTTCATTCAATTTATGAATATTTTCATACATCAACGTAATTTTTTTCGTTAGCTAACGAATTTTTTCGTAAAACTTATAAAAATTTTAATTGAACTATTGAAACTTTTCGTAGATTATGCTTACTTTTTTTCGTAAAACTACGAATTTTTTCGTAAGCTTACGAAATGTTTCATCCATTCTTCTTCCCTAAATTTTGGAATAAAAAACCTGAAATGCAAAAAAAGTGAAGCAGAGCGAAACCTGAAATTGAAAAAAAGTGAAGCGAAACGAAAATGTTTTACCATTAAAAAAAAACATGTTAATTTGATTTTTTTTTATTTCAAAATCATAAAACGTGAAATACAAAAATCATGACAAGTAAAAAGCAGGCATAGTGAATTAACAAACTTATAAACTAATCTCATTTCCCATCAATGCACTTTTTTGGGTTTTTTTATAGCATTGTAAATAAGTTGTATGCTGGACGATCGTCTTTTAAGGTGTTCCAACTGGTCGTCCACCTCTTGAGGAGTTTTGCACACAAAGAAAAAAGCTTTCTGCGAGTCCTTGATAGTATACGTCTTGATGGTCGATTTTTTCCCATTGTTGTCTTTTACCATTTGTTTTTGGGTCGGAATTAGATACACATGCATAGAATGCATCTAGATGACATCCTTGGAATCTGAAAGAAAAGAAAAGAGAAAGAGAAAGAGAAAAACAAAACAAAACAAAAATTAAAATATTTTAGGAGACAAGTTAGTATGTATTTTGTAATAAAATATAGGAAGCAATAATCAAATAGTACTACTTACATTCCTCTAGTTCCTCGTTCATCCATTTCTTTAAAAGTTGAACCAAGTTCCTATCTTTTATGTTCTGCTCCTTCGTCAAAAAGAAGCCTATCTTTTTGCTGTACTCCGGCCGGTTGTCCTGCAATGAAGAAGCCCTGGAGTGGAGGACGTTAAAATCTATTTCTATCTGTTAAAAAAAAATGAAATCAAAAACATAATATGTACATATGTATGTATATTATAATACAATGAACAAAAAATGAGATTCTAGTAATAAAATAATAACACTTAATTTATACGAATAATGACTTTGAATTGAAATAATTAAAACACAAGCACAATGAAAAAAAATATTAAATACTTTAAAAAAATATATATTTTTCCTTACCTAAGCTGCCGTTCACTGTACCAAACCTTGTTTATTTGTTTTTAAATGTTTATTATTTGGTTCACAAAACTATTTTTTTTTTTAATTCGTTCTATTGTTTTTTAACACTTTATTAAATTTTTACGTTGCACACAATGCTGTTTTAATTTTATAAACTTGACACGTCTTTTCACTTAAAGAGTTGAATACCAACTGTACCTTCGGCTTCGAGATGGCCATGCACATGCACACAAGAAACGAAAACACAGCGTGTTCTGTATGCATTTTTTCGTTAATGTACATATTTTTTTTCGTTAACCGATGCAAAATTTCATTAGTCTACGAAGAATTTTGATAAGCCAATGATTTATTTTCATTAACTTATGTAAATTTTCATACGTTAATGTTAAATTTCATTATTCCACGAAGTATTTTCATAAGTTGATGAAATTTTTCATTGAATAATGAAGATTTTCATTGCTTTATATGAAAATTTTAATTAGTATACGAAAATCTTCATTCCCCCATTTTTTTTTTAGCGCAATCCTTTTTGTTTGCTCTTTTCAAAGTCCCGTTAAACCATTACCGAAAATATCATGGTTTGATGTTATTTTTCGAACAACTATGATTTTTTTTCATCAAATAATAAAAATTTTCATAAACATATGTAAGACTTCGTAAAGTAATTATTTATTTTCATTAACTGATGTAGATTTTCATAAGTTTATGTTGAATTTCATATATTGATGAAATTTTCGTTACTTAATTAAAATTTAGAAAGTAACGAATAAATTCTTATTTTTAATTTTAGTAAAATTATATATCAACAAATTAATTTAAATAAAAAGAAAGAATTATTAACATGAGTCAATTTTCTTGTAACGAGTTCTGTTTGTAAGATTTCTGTGAGAAAGTAGAAAGATTTTGTATTACTAAAAATTCTAATATAACACATAATTCATGAAAATATACATAATTCGAAGTATTTTTTCATTAAATTATGAAGTTTCATTTGAGGAAACACTTTATTAACTAACGATTGTATTACATAGAACTATGAGGTTTTGCATAAAACAATGAAAAGTCTTCATTATTTAATGAAAACTTTCATATTATGATGGAATTCATTCGTTTATGAAAATAATTAATAATTTTATGAAAAGTTTTCGTAAAAAACATTTTTTATGGTTAAAATGAGTATGAAATTTTTCGTAAAGTGATGAATCTTTTCATTAACATAACTTTTTGGGTTTCAAAACAGAAGAAAAACTGTATGAAACATTTTCATTAGATGATGAATATTTTCATTTTACGAAAAATTACATATTTTCGTTGAGCCAACGAAATTTTCGTTGGGCCAACGAAAATGTAGTGTATGAAGCAATTTTCATATTTTTACGAAAGTTATTATTTTCAGTGTATTCTTGAACCTTCGAAAAAAAACAACATACAAATTACAATAAAAATATACCTATTCATTGCTTAGTATTTGTATCGGTCAAAAAAATTTTAAAAATATTTTTCATTTTGGTTTCCGAGCTAGAAACAATATTTGTCCTTAAACAAGAATTTGAGGATTGGATTTAAGAACTGTATGATGGCTGAACAGACTTTCGTATAAACGAATCGTCTTGACACTGATATTCTTGATTTTAGCTCGTTTTTTTCTGAGTGTAGGTACCTTATGTTTTTGTCACTGTAAAAGTAACAGTTTTGTCACGTGTCTCATTATTAAAAAAGACATATTTTGAAGGATTACTTTAGTTAAACTTAACGCTAAAGCTTTAATTTTGTCACAAAAATCATTGAAATACTTGGCAATTTCTATAAATAAAACGCAACATTAATATGGTACCTAATACAAAGTAATATGGTAGATATTAATCCACTGATAGAATAAAGCTACCTACTTAGGTAGTTCATAACTCACAACTTAAGATACAAAGGACATTTAGCACATAGGTATATCCCATATTTGACCCTCAACTGAATAATATTGATTAGTTGACCTAAGGAGTGAGCCAGGATTTATTTTATTGACAACACATTCTATACGCAAAACCAGAACATTGAAAATCCACGCAGTTCAAATTTAAAATTCAACCGTTCAATTTTGAGTCAAAACAACATTCCACCAAACTGTTAGCCCCTTTATCAACAGAAACATAGTCGATATTAAATGGTAAATATTTGAATAAAACCACAATCGGAATTCAACATTGTTCCGCTCAATTCAATGTTCAATTTTTTGGATTTTGCGCACTCGATTTGCACTCGATTTATTATTTGGAAGCTTTTCTTCCGAACAACTTTAGCTTAGCCTTAGGCTAGATGAAGATTCCTACTCATTGCTCAAACTCGGCTATAAATTATACCTACCTATACCATGGAATGCATTTGGTCAGGTGTATGGAAGCACCTTCACCAACGACACACAAACACATAAAACTTACACCTGCCTACGATAATTTTCGTATACGAACTGCATCTTTAATGAGAAAAGGGGCGTGGTCAATTTGTCGTTAGATACAATTCTGTGTCGAAGTATATAAGAAACTCGAATAACGTGTTGCTCGCACACACTTTAACAGATTAATGGCGACATAGTATATTAGGCCACGCCTCCCGAGTGTACTCGTATAAGATACACACACACATATTTATGTGTAAGCTCAATACAAAAATATAGATAGGTACTCACATGGATATACAATGTTGTGAATTTGATTCCAACACAATTACATAAGGAAGCCTCTATTTACACACAAATTCCGACGGATGTTGGATTATGCAATGGTCGTCCTAGGAGGAGCCGTTTGTTGCCGGAGTGCGCCAGGAATTTCAATTTAAAACACAAAACACCCCTCGTGTGTCTGTCCAGTCAGCAGCGCCAGCACTGTCGGAGCGGCGCGGCGGGTGCAGAATTCACCCCATCTCCGGCTCTGGCCCCCTCTAAGTGTGAACATTGAACAAGCTATTTTGAATTTCCCCGCAGAATAAACGTTTCCTTTTTTTTTTGTTTTTAAGTTGGGAATAGCGAACTGAAGTTTTTACGGACAATGTTGGGCTTGATCATTGAGAAAATCGATGAGTGTTGACCTAGTTCAATAGACGCAACTAAAATATCAAATTACTTTCTCATATTTTGTGATTTGGATGGGAACTTTTCAAGAAGTGTCCGAAAAAAATCATTCAAAAAAATAAAAAAAGATGCGTAGCGCGTAGGAGTCTCGTGATGATGAGGAGTGCGTCTTCGTTGGTAGATAGGCAAAGTTTGACGTTTAAGTTGCGACGTGAGTAGACATAGGGAAGTGGAAAAGTGGACAGGTGTTCGATTTATAGGTATAAGTTAGGATTACCTACATGGAAATCAGTCCATTGTAGTCTCAAGTACCTACCTATTACTTCCTGCTGTTAAAGTGTAAAAATTAATGTTGAGTCAATAATTAACTCACGGAATTATATAGTCTTTAGATTTAATTGTCCTCTTTATAAACTGAATAGGTTTTAACATTTATAAATTTAGAAGACTAAGAACTCATATAGGTTTTCATTTTGATATAATAAAAAAAGGATGCGGATGATGTTTATATATGCAGTATCCTATGCCTATCCTTGATAACTTCACGCATTCTATCTTTTAGACCTTCAATTGATTGTGGTTCAATGGACCTTATCTTTCGCGTGACTCCAAATAATAAAGTCTTAAATGAGATAAGCTCTCTAAAGCCCCGTTTAGACGATCAGTTTCAGTTTCAGTTAAGCTATCAGTTATGCTTTCAGTTAAACTGATGTCTAAACACAAAAACTGAAACGATTAACTGAGACTGAAACTGTAACTGAAACTGATGGAATTCCCATTAGTTGTCAGTTCAGTTCTCAGTTAAACTGATGAACTGAAAACCGAACTGAGTTTCATTTTAACTGAACTGACAACTGAACTGACAACTGAACCGATAACTGAACCGATAACTAAACTGAAAACTGTTCGTCTAAAAGGGTCTTAAAAATAAAATATTGTCAGGAAACTTTTCTAGCAAATTGACGATTGCTATGTTGCTTTTGTGGTAGTGGCACGTAACTTCATTTTGTTCAAAATAAATGCCGTCAATATCAATATCATCCAATTCCGGCTATACAAAAATATTTATCAAACGTCGAAATGTCGTTCCATTCACCGTAACTAGTTGCACCAACCTCGTTTTCGAATATCACAAAACATGATCTTTTGATGAAAACCCGAATCATTTTGATGCATTTCAAGGACCCACACAGCAAAAATACGACGATTCTGGTAATTGATCAGCATCTATTCAAAATTCGGCGTATACTTAACTTAATGTCATTTCTGGAATGCTTACTTCTAAAGATCGATCAGGAATAAATTACAAACCAGCTTCATTGGTTAACACAATTTTCGGCTACAGCATTAATATTCTCAGTTGTTCTTGAGTGAAGGACTAACTTCCCCCATCAGCTCAAACTTTTCCACCAATTTAACTATTTCACTAGAGATTGTACTAATGATAAGTTATAAAGTTTTGCGAACTGTGACTGTCCAAAATTTTGCACAATATATTTTTGCTGAATTTTAATAATTCCAATTTGTTTTGCAAGTAAATCTGAAGTTAGTAAAAACAAAAGTCTTTAAAACTTAAAAGGTTTAAATATATTTTTCCATTAAGACTATCATCAAATCAAATCAAATATTTTAATGATTTTTGCACTCTTTAACTCTCATTCTAAAAAGGCAAAAATATTAAGAAATTCTCGAAGTCTGGAAAGTAAATGATAATAAGTAAATTATTGTGAAAAAACTTGTATTAAAACCAAAAATACTATAGCATTCTTAGTTTTCACTTTGATATTTACTATTGAACTGATTAAGGGACACTATGGCGTATGTGAAATATATTTTTTAAAGGGTCTGTGGTTTTCTAGAAGAAATAAAACGCATAATATATGTAATTTAATTTTATGGTTAAAAATATTGCTTTATTAAAAAGATGAGGATTCAACAAAAGTTTCCATCAATAAATTGATTGTTTGTATGGCATAAAGCGCCGTCTTATTGGAACCAAAGATAAACCACATCAACATCCCCCATCATGGTTCTTTAGTGTTTCCCATTGACAGTAACATAATTTTGCTTATTAAAGTACTCATTCAACCAAAAATGATCTTCATCCCTGAAAAAAAAAAATTGTGAAAATCGGATTCGGTCGGGATGCGTCCCGCAAACCATTATTGCATACCATAAATTTGCACGACTTGCAAACGTTGTTCAGGAGTAAGTCTATTCATTATAAAATGGCAAACCAAACTGAACATAAGTCCAGTCACAGTTATCAAAAAGACCAACTTCGAAAAAGTATTGCCAGATTAAAAACCTCACGTCTAAGAAAACACCATTTATTATTGTGCATAATGTAAACGTTAATTAAGAACGAGTCAATTTCCGTCGGAACTCTTATGATTTTTGATATCGTTCAAAATCTGAAAAGGTACCTTCATAATAAATTAAACGCAACAAATTATAGATATGCTCCTTAAAACCATTTATGCTACTTATATGTATGTTATGTACTGGACTATTTTAAGAAAAAAAAAATAGAAAGAGGAAAATAAAAGTTAAAAAGATTGGAAAATTTATGAATTCATTTTCGATAATTTGTCAAAATTTTCAACAATTTGACGACATAACTTATTCAGTGTCTGACCCTAGTAAACAAATATATTCAAAAATATCAATAAATATATCCAGACACTGTAAAGATGGTTTCTTGCTGAAGACCCCCACTTCGTCAAGTAATAAAAACAGTTTTTTATTAAAAAAAAGGAAAAAAGGGTATTTGCGACCCACGCATCGCTTGTAACATCAAATTTATTGAAGTATTTGAAAACTTGTCATTAATTGAAATTTGTGTGTTCTCGAAACCAAAAGAGATATCAGGTGTTCAATTTCATTATTCAAACATAAGTCAAGTAGGTAATATTTAAGAATAATTATGTATTTTATTTTGTTTTGCATTTCAAAAAAATATAAAATTGTTGTAAATGAATCATAAATTGGCAACACAGGTCAATCCATTTATTCTGAAATCTATATCTCTGCTTCTTTCTTTTTTAATGTAGATATCTATCCTTTTTTGCGTGCGTCAATCGAAGCGGGCTTGTCCCTATAGACATTAGCCTTGACATACCCCCAACCCACAAAAAATAGTCTAATGGTGTCAAATCGCACGATCTAGGCGGCCAATTGACCGGCCCGAAACGTGAAATTAACTGTTCACCAAACTCGCCTCGCAATTGCGAGATTGTTTCGCGTGCTGTGTGGCATGTGGCACCGTCTTGTTGAAACCACATATCATGCAAGTCAAGAACTTCCATTTCGGGCAAAAAAAAGTTTGTTATCATCGCTCGGTAGCGTTCACCATTGACAGTAACGCTGCGATTCGCATCATCTTTGAAGAAATATGGCCCAATATTGCCGCCGCCGGGCCATAAACCGCACCAAACAGTGGCTTTTTCGGGATGCATTGGTAGCTGTTGCAATGCTTCTGGCTGATCTTCACTCCAAATGCGGCAATTTTGCTTATTTACGTACCCATTCAACCAAAAATGAGCCTCATCGCAGAACACAATTTTTCGATAAAAAAGCGGATCCTCGGCCAGCTTTCCAAGAGCCCATTCACCAAAAATTCGGCGTTGTGGTAGGTCGGCTGGCTTTAGTTCTTGCACCAGCTGTATCTTAAAAGGCTTTACGCCCAAATATTTCCGCAACATTTTCCACGTAGTGCTGTAACAAAGGCCTAACTGCTGGGAACGGCGCGGTCTTCTGTCACACAAGCTGATACGGCCGCAATATTTTCTTCACTACTCACAGTACGTAAACGTGTTGGTGGTTTAATGTCCATCAAAGTAAATTTGGTGCGAAATTTGGTCACAATCTTCCGAATAGACTGCTCAGAAGGTCGAGAATGCCGACCATAAAATGGAAGCAGCGCGCGATGAACATTTCGAACCGAGCACTAATTTTGATAGTAAAATTCAATAATTTGCAAGCGTTGTTCAATTGTAAGACGATCCATGGTTAAATTTCAAACTAAACTGAAGCTGTTTGACAGTGACACAAGGTACTAAACACACGTCAGCTGTCAAAACCAGTGTTGCCAAAACCAAACCAGCTAAAAAATCACCCGTTATAAGATCAAAGTACGTCGTCGTTACTCGTTTTTTAACTATACTATACAACTTTTAATGTAGTTTTTTAAAAGCTCTTTGTATGTATTTTCTCAAGTTTTTATATCCTAAAGAAAAGATATTTAGAGTCAACTACTGAAGTATCTATATATTCATTCTTGATATATTGTAACGAAATGAAATTCAAGAATGGTTCTTTATTCGCCATATACATACACACAAATTTTGGCCAAAATATATTCCGAAAATAAATTTCACATAAAATTTTTAAAATGCTAAGTTACTTATGTCGACTTTTTAAATTTCGCTTTGTTTTTGGATAAAAGTTTGAAATTGGTAGAACTTGAATATTTCTTAATTTCTTATCATAATCGTAGAACTCGATTTCAAATCATTATTCAAATTTCTTTTTTAGCTTTTGGCTCAAATTTTGTAAAACCGATAATTGTTTTAAGAATAAATTCAAAATTTAAAATTTTGTCTAGTTTGTTATAATTGTACGAGTATACACATTTTTTAAATTTTATTTATGTATCTACCTATAGTTAAACACCTGTTGCTCAAAGAAAAACATAAATTTTCTTAAAGTGCATCCAAATCACCAAAAATTAACCAAGTCCCGAAACTATTGCCTATAGCCAAGTTCCTAGGTATTAATCCCTTATATTACAGAATTTTAAATGACATCGATTTATTCAAAATTCTGGCAAAATTACGGTCTTAAAGAACGGTGTGTCAAATTCTTAAACCATTGAATTTGAAGCAGCGTTACCACTTTACTTCAATTGAAGTAGATCTACTTCTTTTTTTCAAAAAAATCTCAAATCTACTTCCTACTTCGCACCATCGCTAAAATATTGAAATCTACTTCATTTTTAATGTCTCTGTTTAAATCTACTTCAATTTTATAAAAAAAGGTCAGATCTACTTCTTTTTTCTCTATATCACTCTTATCCCATAAGAAATAAAAGAAAAGGTATTAACGTTCGGCACAATACTAATGCACAAATAATGATATTGAAACTTGTAACATGAAAACTATTCTAAAAATTGTAGAAGCATATCCATTTCATGGAAATTCAGATTTGGAAGAATTGAATTTTCAGTGGCGTTTAGTTTTTGGAGTCAATAATATTTTCGTAAAAAAATGTAGGCCTGAAACAGGTGTCGTCGGGTTTTGAAGTGATTTGAATAAAATTGAAAATATCATCGAAGAGCCAATGTTTCAAGAACTCGCAGACTTAATACTCAACTTAGCAGTTTTGCCCCACAGTTCCGCAGCAGCTGATCGAATCTTCTCTGAAATGAATTTTATAAAACATGAAAACACCAACAAGCTCCTCTGCGGTACAGTGAAAATGTTATAAAAAAGCCTATAAGACAAGCAAAGTATTCAAAAAACGAAATATTTGACCAACCAAAAAATGTATTGACTTATTTTCAAAAATATTCTGTTACTAAACAACATAAAATTGAAATAAACAAATGTGAAATGTAGTCTGAAAGAATTGTGTTTAGTTTAAATTTAGAAAAAAGTTCATTTTTGAAATCTACTTCCAATCTACTTCGCTTTTTTCCTTAAATCTACTTCGACTTTTTTTTGAAAAGTGGTAACGCTGATTTGAAGCCTCAAAATAATCGAGATTCTATCTCAGACAGAATTCTTAAATAAAATTCTATAACGAGTTAGTAGGTACTCTGTGAAGAAATAAGTTCTAATATTCCCACAAACTGAGTTTTATAGGCTTAAAGTTTGTTAAGAAACTAGCCTTAAATTTGTTTAACTTTATGAGTTGTAAATGAATCCACCAAACCGGGGATTTAATTTTTAACATGTAAGAAGACTTCAAAACTCATGGGCGTCAGCGTCACACATTTCAATAGAGAAAAAGTTGCATTTCCATCAATCAATATATTTTTCTTTAAATTTAAGGTACGTTTACATGACGCCTGAGGCGTGTTATGAATGTCAATCTATAGTTGTTAACTTAATTAATTTCTTGAGATTTTTAAATAGGTAGGTGGGTACTCAAAAAAAAAACCAAGAAAACAAATTCAAATAAAATAATAACTTAATAGAGAAAACATTTAATCCAGGAAATTATATATTAAATTCATGTAATGATGGACATAAATTAACCCCATTCCACTCAAAGTATTCAACAAATAAATAACAGTCAACAAAAGTAGGTATTCTCAATAAGACTTAAAGTATAAAAAACTTACGGGATGTACTGGATATAGACAAATGGATCATTGTGGCTCATATAAATACATAAATAAAAATAACATTAACTATGGATTTATGGATGACTTCAAAAAATGGGTCTTAAAGTCCCACCTACATATGCAAATTTAATACAAAAAAAAAGCCCATCATAGGTTAATCAATCTCCCTCTCTTCCTCTGCATTTTGATTAGAAAATTCAAATACAAATTTAATATAATCATAAAAAGAAAAAAATACAAAAAGGTGCGAGGGAGGTATGTGTTAGTACCTTTATATCTACTTGCTTCCAGAACAACAACTTAAGAAATAGCTGGAGAAGAAGAACCCCGACGACGACCGACGATGCGATGTGGGTTTCGAAAACCCAACAATTACTCGCATGCTGCTCACGTTGTACTTGACAAAACTTTATATGGTATCGGTATATAAGTGAAATCAATTTTAATTTCCTTTCTTTTTATCGTACCTAACCTAAAATCCATATGAGTATTGAGTATATGTGCGTACGGGGCCTTAAGCACAAGAAAATGCGTGTTTATCCCTTTTTTTTTTGTCGTCTAATCTTAAATTTTACTCGGCAATTTATAGCAATTCCAGGAAACTCGGCACATAATACGAGTTTAAGACTCTAAGACTCTGGAGTTCCAAGCGACGACGACGACGACGCGACGGTCCGTACGTTCGTCGGTTGGTCGACAGGTACCGCATGTAGGTACCCACTTTATTCTCATTACATCCACCCAAATCCACCTCCACACTCCAGCTCGTCGGTTGTCGGTCGTCGTTGTCGGCTTCCAATTCCAACCAACGCAACGTTACCTAGACTACCTTCGTTTCGGTGTACGTATGTATACCTTCCATCCATGGGCATTATTAGTATTTCAGAAAACGTCTCCTCCTCAAACAGCATTCCGTTACTCGTGTGGAATACTTAAGTATCCCATTTCCAACTTCCAGACGCCATTTTGTTTTTGTGGATGATAGGTTAGGTAGACAACTCCAACAAAAACAACAACAACGAGAACAAAAAATTATTTGTTTTGAGAAAAGATTAATTTTTTTCGCTGCTGTGATGGGTTTTTAGACATTACTTTGCAGTGGGTGGAGGGGGGCAAGCGGGAGGGTGGCTTATAGCCTAGTGATGGTATAGTCATTCATTAACAATTGATGGCTAACTGTTCAAGGTGCGTGCAGATAAGAGTACCTGACTCCAATGCACAATTTATGTGTTTGGTTTTGCCTCACCTGCCCCAGCCAACGAAGTTCAATATACCAAGAATTTACACTCCTCTCTCGTCATCATCGTCGAAATAGTGCCAAATGGCAACTGGCAAGTGTCTGCTTTAGAGTGCGGTGGTCCCTTCGTGCGAAAGGTCAAAGGAATGATAACAGTTATTCTGAATAATAAAAGCGAATCACATAAAACAGTGCATAAAAGAGTCCAAAAGTCGACTGGATGGGTCAGAAAAACAGGTCGGAATCATCGGGGTGAGACCTGGACAGGACAGGGCCGAGCAACGGGAAAGTTCGAATTGGGAATTCTATCGATCATAAAAATGCTCTCACAGGTCACTGTACCCAGGCGCACCGATGGATACGACAACCCCATAAATAATAGCTGAAGGACGAAGAACGAATATGGTCCTTGGAACGTCAATATGCCTCCTCAGCATACACTGCCACTGCCTCATGTGATGATGATGATGATGATGTGGTTCCTTAATATTCATTCGTTTTTTTTTTTTCTTTTCTGTTGATGTGAGTTTTGTTTTCGTCAAAGTGCATCCCTCAGTCTCACTCCTTGGCCGTATTCCTATTGCTGATGTTATATAGAGATGTCCTCAGGGGACAGTTTTTATTGCGCTGTGTTGGTCACTTCGAGTTCGAGGGTCGAAGAGCAATCGATGCTGAGTGGACAAATTGACGAGCGGAGGACAAAAATGTCATTAGATAAGATGAGTAGGTAAAAAAAATGCTTCCATCTTCCATCCTCTGCTCAAACCATGTGCGAATATCTTGACAATCCCATCCCAAGGGAATACTCGTAATGTCCCAAAAACAAGATCCATTTAATTATTTCTTTTCGGAGGGGGGGATCATATAAACATACGATTGCTTTCAAAAGCCTTATTTTTATTTGAAACTTGCGTGTGCAACTTTCACATACCTACCTACCCAAAAAACCATCGGCCACGGTTACGGTTACAGCTACCGCATCTGAATTTAATTGATTTTTTTTGTTGGCCTTATTATGACAGCCGTCACTATTTGCTTATATTTTATTGAAGTTGATTTCAATAGAAAATAAACAACGGAACTTGCAATTGAAGTAAGCCGCCAACGCCACCGCCGCCGAAGGCCAGACCGGACGGATAGGCTTCATTTTTGTGTCTTTTTTTTTGTGATGAATTCATTAATATGCCGCGAATTGTTTTGGATTTATATCAGCAGGTCATAAAGAGTGAAACTTTTTAAATTTAAATATTTTTCGAATTTCGTTTATATAATTACGAAATTTCGTAGTTAATCACGTTTTGTGGATTAAATGATGATTAGAGTTATCGATGTGTGTAAGAAAGTATTTTTTTTTGCATAATGTGTGTTGCAGTGCAAGCAGACCTTAGGTTGTTTAAGATATGTTTTCGATCAAATGTGACATGTAACACTTTGACACTGGATTGGATTCGCTCAGGAAAGTTCAAGACTCAATTTAAGCATGACTTTCATATTTATGTCAAGGTAACTTCCGACGAATTCTGCTCAAGAATGATTTTCGGTTTGAAGGCATCTGATTCAGGTTAACCCTAAGACAGGCCAAATATAAATGAATTTAAAACTCCACCTTTCCATCTTTTGTAGACTTTAAGAACAGCTTAGATAGCATTGCCATTGTATGCTTACAATGGCGTAGTAAGAGATTTTGTTCTAGGGGGAGCAGTTACCCAATGTATTTTTAAATAAAAATGAGAAATAACGCTCTAAAGCATATTTTTTCTAAATTTGAACTGCCAAACTGATATTTTTGTATGTGACAATCAATATATAAATTTCGTTACTTGAAGAATTTTGACATCTTGATTTCGCATCATATGTCAATTTCTTAAAACATACATATACTCAAATAAAAATAAAGGCCAAATGCATGGGTTAAAAAGGAAAACTTAAATTTAAAAATAA
Organism: Scaeva pyrastri; assembly: GCA_905146935.1. Classification (NCBI taxonomy): domain Eukaryota; kingdom Metazoa; phylum Arthropoda; class Insecta; order Diptera; family Syrphidae; genus Scaeva; species Scaeva pyrastri. Next base: position 53,448,533 of record LR989929.1, read on the forward strand.
AAATATGGTAAAATTAAAAAAGTTCAAAGTTCTTTTCTATTTCTCAATCTAGATTTCGAGGTGATTCGAAAAACGCTTCTTCATTTTCAATCCATCACTTTTTAGCCAGGTTTTCAGTTTTCATTGTATTTGACAGCTTTCTGTCATAATTTACAGCGGTTACGAAGACTCTATACTTAAAAAGATAGGACTTGGGGTGTTTTAGTTCCGTCATTTTTCATAGTTTAGTAGGTAAACCTGTTTCTATTTTTGACGTATCCAATCCAATTATTGGAATGTATGATAGAGAGTTATAGAAATCATGTGGAACTAAATGAAAGAATGATTTTTAATAGGAACGAATGAGATGGGATTAGGAATTAGTTTCATAAAAAGGGAAAACAATACAAAAAGAAACAAAGACAGAGACAAAGATTTGCTTCTTGATTGCAAGCATTCAAACAATTTCATCTGTCATTTTAGAAAACGTAGCCAAAGGTCACCGCTGTAACTTACAGCAGTTATTTTTACGAGTTCTCTAAAGCTTTAAGGGGCCAGTTATAGCTATCATTGGTTTTCATCATTGAAAATTTTATTTCGCTATTAAAAGCGATAGAGAAAGTCAAATTTGTCATTGGAGGTATCAAAATGAAGCTAATGACTTGGAGAATTTTTTTAGTGAAAAAAAAAAACATTCATTTTAACCCAGAACTTTTCTGTAAGTTAATTTTTAATTTTTCAATGATGAAATCGTTTTCAATGAACAGCTGTTTCGATTTGGAACAAAATCGTTCCAATGAAAGCATTCCATTTTCCTTGTATTCCCACATGTCAGTTTTTCTTCCAATGATCATTTTTTCTTTCAATGATCAACTCTAACGTCAAATGCTTGGAAAATGTTTGTTTATGTTTTGTTTTCTTTTAAATTGTGCAGTTGTACGTAGTGTTTAAAATAAATTTAAATAAATTTTAATTTGTTCTTTTTTCAAACAGTACAGTAGAGATGGTTTAAAAAACAGTGTTTTTTTATTTCAATGATAGATATTTTCAATGACATATATTTAACAATGATAGCTATAACCAACTTGTCAAAAAAAATTCAATGATTGGTTTCAATTATGAAAACCAATGAAAGCTATAACTGGCCCCTAAAAATGTAAAAGTTAACTAGATACCAAAGTGGTTTCAATGTTGGTTTCCTATATCGTTTCACTTTGACAGGCAATCACATAAATGAACGTTCGGAAGTTCGTTCATAAAATCTCTCTTTTCCTGTTTCGTTACCATTTAGTTTCTTTTAAAGTTCTGACATATGATTAAACAAATATAGTTTTGATTTGACGTTTGTTTTGTTTCACTTTTCACCAGTTCCTATACTGTCACTTTGTTGCATCTGCAAATAAGTTTATTTCTGTCAATGTGTCTAGTCTCTAAAAAAATCCCGAGTAAATTTTTCATTTTTTATTCTTAAATAATCTCGACGCTCTTTCACTGGGAACTCTCCTAAATTTCGGAAGGTACTTTGACGGAATCCAAGCCAATTTCACCTAAATATTGAACTTTAGTTTCTATTTTTAATTGTTGAATGTTAACACTGCAAAATTGTGAGCTTTTATTTTGTAGTCGGGATCCGTTTAGTTAAAAAAATAATCAGAAAAAGATATCGATATAACGCCCATACAATAACGGATCCTTTTAAATCGTTACCAATTTCTTAAGCATTCCTATACTAAAGAATCATACTGATCCTGAATAGATTGTTAAACAAAAAATTGTAAAAAAAAATAAGAAGAATATTCTAACCTATCTTTCATTTAAGAACCATACCGAAAAGTTTAAAGACTTTAAGTCCGAGTTTATATGTATTTGTATATGCATCCAAAGGTATGTTCCCCAAGTACATATACACAAAGATATCCGCATCGTTGTTAAGGTTCTATCTATATTTGGGTGTGTATATATTGCAGATGTACTCTCGTACAGTGATGATGTATTAAAGGGAATAAAAAAGGCTCAATTTGGGATTCCTGTCACGTCCTCATTCTCATAGTGCACAGCTCAACGAAATGTGTTCTGAGCGTCTTCTATGTGAAAATGCGGGACACACGAAATGTTTATAAGTATTTATGATGAGAATAAAAGTAAGATATGTATATATACATAAGTGTGTGTAATGTTTGTATGAACATATACTAGATAACCAAGCTTATAGCTTCTTCTTTTATTTTTGTACCTTCAATAGCTAAGAGTTTAGGGCCAAATCTCATTTCATTTGAAAAGCCTTGTATAGCACTACGAGGAACACAGAACAGCCAATATCGCACCTGAATACAAATATACACATACCTAGGAGTATGTACCTATGTCCGCTAGATAAAAGTCTTCTTTTGGTAAAGATTTAAGGATTTACTCGAAAGAAAATAAAAATAATCCAAAGTTAAAAAAAATTACAGTCGATGGTACCGGAAAAGTAAGAAAATGTATATAAAAGTACAAAAGTACGTTTATATGTTTTAAAAAAGTTTTATTAATCAGCATGACTCGTTGAAGATGTTTCGAATGCTTAAAAATTGCCCCGAAAATTGAACTTAAACTTTGTAAAAACATTCGAATACTTCAATTTTGGATAAGACATATTTTTGAAATAAAACATATAAATTTAAATTTTTCAAATTATGTAAACTGTCATGTAAATATTTAAAAAAATTGTAAATGCTTAATTCCATTTTGTATGAATTATAACAGCAACATTTTACACTGAAAACAACAACAACGGGTAAGTGAACAAAAATAAGCCAATATAGTCAGAAAAGTATTATACTGAAATTGAGTTTCAAATAGTGAAATGTAGGAGGCAGTTAAGTAGTGCATAAGGGTGTGTTCGTTGATAAATGCTTTTATGCTTCGGCTGCATTACAAAGTGTAAACTTTGATCAAATAACAGAACTTGGAATAAATTTTTACACGGGAAAAAAATTTGGATTAGTTGATTAATTGATTTATGCCAGTGAATGTTTTATCTAGTAATTTGAAGACACACCATTTTTAGTTATAAATAATAAGGTTCAAGAGTTTCGAAATTGAACCCATAGCGGTTAAAAATTTGAACCACGATTATACAACCCTAAGTATTTTTTTCAGGTTAGGTAGTTGTGTGCTCTCCACCTATATACAAGTTAATGGATATAAATTGGTGAGTTGCTGAGGTGAGTAACTTTAAGGCTTTTCCCAAAGTTCAACAGCAAATTTTGAGAAAAACAACTCGAATTCGTCCTGGCTAATTTCTCGTCTTAAAGAAATATGGATTGATAACGTGCTAGCCGCCACCAGCCAAAAATCTATACAAAATATTGTTTTTTTCAGGATAAATTGGATGCTTTTTGATCTTACGCGAATTGGCAAAGTTCTAAATTTGATGATTTCATATGTTGACTTCACTTACCTATTCACCCAGTATATAAAAAAGGACTTCACTGAAAATTATTATAAAAGCAGCTTCGACAATATGGCCCATATCAATTGTCATAGCTTTGACGTTTACATTGGAATCAACTGTCATAGCTTTGACGTTTACATTGGAAGACTTTTTTCGTTACACATTTGAGATCAACATCTACATAAAATCTCTACATAAAAATAAAGAGGAAACGGTTTATTTTTGTTTGTTACGAATAAATGAAAAAACTACTGGACGGATTTCGATAATTATTTTGCCATTAGAATGTACATTATCCCTGAGTAACATATTCTACTATATTTTTTACTAGAAAATGTTTAAAACAATTGTCTACTGTTGCGAAGCTGGGACGGGTCGCTAGTAAGATGATAAGAAAGAAAACAAGTCACAAGGGTAAAAAATATAAACATTCCCAATAGAAATGTTGCGTTTTGACAGATGGCTTGGACAACTTAGAGTAACTAGGTTTGTTTGGTTTAGGGAATCGAACTGCGCACAATGTAACAAATATAACCATCAGCATTCTCGCTAAAATCTATTGAAAGGTTTTCAGGTGGGCCCTTAATAAGTGACAAGGAAATTATTTGAAAAGTATTTTTGACATAACTCACATAAGTAAGGTATATTACAAGAAAAAGTCTTGAAACTTTCTTAGAAGAGTTTTGCTTAATGTTTATTATACGAAATTGTGCAAAATTTGATTCTTCATTAGTTGTGTAATTAACTGTCGGCAACCCTTTAAGAATTTGCAAGTGACAGTGAAAAATTACAGCATTTTTGTTGCCAAATTTTTCAAATGCAACTGCAAATGTGGCTAGACATTGTTTGAGTTTTAAATTTCGGGCAAAAGATTTTAACAACTATTTAAAAATCGACGATGGAGCTACCAACGTATACACATAGCTTTGACAGCTAAATAATTGTTTTGAAAAACCTAACCATAAAATTTTATATTTCTCAGTAATTTCAATGAGCTTGTCTACGTTCGGAGACCGGTAGGCCAGTAAAATTATGTATACCTCTCCAGAATCAGTTTCTTAACACTTCCACCGCTCCTGTCTATATTCACGCGGGGAGTGAATTTGCATGTCAGACCAACACCTGCGCAACTTTCCATAACCCACCGCATGATTCTTGACTAATTGGCACCAAACAACAACTTTGAAACCGATTTTTGACCCACAGGATATATGCCTTTGCCATCCGCTAAAGACACCGCATCCAGCTTCCACTTTTCGTGTTTAACAAATAAATATACCGCTGTAACAGCAACACGATACAACCGCAGATAAGATGCCCCAAGTGTGCAAACTGGAAAGTTATGGGAGCTTCGCGGTTCGATCAGAGATGCCGCCTCGTCGCCGTCGTCGGTCGTCGACAACCAAGACCAAGACGAAGACGACTAAAGATGCGACGACGACATGAATTCTTATCATGTTTCAAGATCACGTTCACAACAACTTGTCCGTGGGCTAGTGTCGCGTCGTCGTAGTCGGAACCCTCTGACTTCATCCAAAACTGACAGATCCAAGTACGAGTAGATGACAAACGAATAAGCTTCAAGCCCATCATCCATAAGATTCTTGAATGCGGTATATAAGTTTCCAGAAGTGAAGCTGCAGTATTACGCGCGTCTTGTTGTCTGCGCCTTTAACATCATCAGGTATATGGTTGTGTGTGACTGTGACATCAACCAACCAACAACATCACACATCCTCCCAGGCCCAGGAATCCCAGAATCCAACGAAGAGATTCAAATTTTAAGATAAGAAGAATTTTATTAGGGGTTTTCTATTAGCCGCCACCCGGGTGTAATTCCATTATGCTAAATAGGTCCCTTTAAACCTATTAAATGCGACTCACCTCCCATCCCAGTCCACATATACTTATACGAGGAACTGGGACTCAAATTAAGGTTGCTTTGTGTAGCACACATGTGGTGCGGGTGCTGGTGAGGGGCTTCACTCCCGGCCGGCAGAGGGGTAGATGCCCTAATGATTTGCATCTACCTTTGAATATAGCTTTTGTGAGAAACTTTTCCAAGATATAAATAGATTCAAATGTTCCCATCCATGATGCTGGTTGGAAGAGTTTCTATATACATTCTACATAATATTAGGAACACAAATGTGAGGAGGGGTTGGGGAGAGGTGGAACAAATCTTTGAATTGCTTTGCGGGTCGTATGAAGATTTTACACATCAGACAAGAGCGACTAGAGTCTAGAATCCGGTCCACACACTCTGAAAACCGACTTTCAAAATTACAACCATTAAAAGGACGATAATCATAATAATAATGGTTGTGTGTATGATGGCTATGGATGCTTCCACAACTCGTACGAGTGTTATCTGCAAGGAGTTTACAACCCTTAGCATTGGCAATTTACGACCCTGCATCGTGAGGCATATACTACACTCTTCCTGTGAGGACGAAATCCAGATCCAGGAGACTTTTATCTAGCTTAGAGTCATGGCAGTCTTTTATATCAAGGACAAAGTTACTTACAATTAAGAGGAACTTATTGCACTCCTTTGAGTAATTTTAATGGCTCCTTTCCTAGGACTTACTTGTACTCATGTATGTTACATATCGGTATATGTGTAAGATGTATACGAGTATTTGTAAGGTGGTATAAAATGAGTTAATGAACATTTCTTGCGGTTATTTCAAGTTCGCCACAAAACGGGGCTAAGAAAACCTCTGATTAAGGTAAATTCAATCCGTGGGGAGTAATAATGAGACGGTAATTTGCTAATTAGCTCCGTTTTTAATGTCTAGCTAGATTACGAGTACCTAATATTCAAGATCGAAAATGAGGAATGGCTTTTAGTTAAGAGAATTTTAACATCGATTTTCAGAGGTTTCAAAAATATATTTACTTACATTAAATGAGAATTAAAATTCAAAAACTAACCAAAGTTTGCCCATCATCATAAAAGTCTTGGGACATTAAGAATTTTAAATATTTTTGAAAGAAAAAAGGTAAAACTTATTAATTAATTGGGTTTAATAAGTATTAGCTAGTAATGATTGGAGGGACAAAGTGTCATGTTAAGTGTACTTTAAGTTAGAGAATGTATATTGATGCAAGGTTTCAACATTTTTTTCTACTTGAAATTTTTAGCAAGCCTTTGTTTTTAAATTTTTAAGTTGATTTCACAAATATTTAAGCAAAATTTTCACATTTTCCGACAGTTGTAACATTCTTAGTTTTTGGCGATAAGGCCATTAAAAATAGTGTCCTGCTAGGATTTCGAATTTCAAACAACTCATCTTTCTTATATATATAAAACAAAGACGGGTTTGTTACAACACTTATAACTCGAGATCTGCTGAACCAATTTTCATGGTTATTTATTCGTTAGATTTGTCTCCACCCCGAATAGCAGAATACATCTTAAAAACAATAAAAATTAACACACTATGGCTCATTTTTGTCGCTGCACTACTGAACACTGTACTATGCCAAATAATATATTAAAAAAATGTTTTTTCCTTCAATATTTTAAATTAAATTGCTTACGAAATTAAAAGTCGTACAAGATTTGATGAATGGTGTCCACACATATTTTAAACCGCCGCCGTGTTTTTAAACTAATTAACTGACAGTTAATAGTCACATTTGACATTAAACATCAATATTTATTATTATCGATAACTTGCCAAATAGCACTGTTTACAAAACAGTCATAACATTGAAGATTGAAGTTTAGAATGGTCGAATTGAATTTTTGACAAAACGGCCACAGTACCTACATCCATCGTTTCTCGAAAGAGTTGGTAACATTTTTAAGACTGTATTAGGTAATCTCTAGATCTACTGAACCGATTTTGAAAGTTCTTTTGCCAATAGAAAGCTAGATACATATGTACGTCTATAATTTGTGAGTAATATAGGCTATATATATATAGCCTATATATACATACATACATATATATTGGTGATAAATTGAATATGGAAAGAAGAAGAAAATAGTGCTTCAAGAAAGTTTAAGAGAAATAAAAGGGAAACATAGTGAACAAATTATAAGGTCCATTTATAGGTTTTTATGCTTGATTGGAGCTGGTATCTTCATGCCATCTATTCTGTAAAGGCTTTTTGAATCTTAAAATCTAATCATTTAAGTTGCTATTGTTAATGGTCCTATGATGTGGTCCTGTATGTGAAGAGAAAAGATCTAGGAGACGCTTTTATTTTGCAAACAAAAAATTAATGGCGTTTCCAGAATTTCAAAAGTCATTAATCGAATTGAGATTAAAAATTGCGCTCAATGGTTAAGTTATGAATGCCAAAACTTTATTAGAACCCGGATATGAAGATTTAAGCAATTTCTTCTACACAATTTGAAAAACAGGGCAGAACAACGTCTGCGAGGTCAGCTAGTATATGATTAATTTATGTATAAAAGAAGGTCTATCTTTTTTTTTTAATTTTTTTAAGAAATAATCGAGAACTAAAAAGTTTTTAATATAAAATTAAAACAAAATTACATCAAAGATATGTTTGCATTTAAAACAAAATAAATGTTTTAATTTAAGTGCTCTTTCAATTTTCTTTTTTAATTTTGTCTTTTTTATTATTAAAGTGATTGATGGTCAAATATTAAATAAAATTTTAAATAATAAAAAAAATATGATTTAATAAACTATTAAAAAAAAAAAAAGACGACAAAAGATACAATTAATTTGTGTTTAGGGCTTTTTTTAGACCCCTTACTGTTGAGAGAATTTTATGGCGGAATCAAAAAATTTCAAACCTAAAAGTCATTCAAATTTGTAGCCTATTGATTGATTTAGAATTTTAAATAATAAAAATAAGAAAGGGTTTTCCAATAAAAGGTGTTTTTTTTTAATAGTCAACTATTTCGGTAGATATCACTTTTGAAGCTGTAATTTTTTGACATTTGACAAGTAGAAACTACGCCATTTAAAAATTTGGATGATACACGCTTCAACAATGCATTGAAATTATAAAAAATTGGTAGAGATGGTTCATAAAACTAAAACATTTTTGGATCGTCGTGAAGTACCTACCTTGTTGGACCGTTATACAGAAATTGGTGGACAAATTCGAGCTGTTGGGACAAGTGATGTGAAGAATAAAACCCGTGCACGTCACTCAAGAACAACTGAAAATATTGCTGCTGTAGCTCAAAGTGTTGAAGAAAATCCAGGTTTGTCCATTCCTTGTCGTTCTTTGATTCCACAAAAACGTCATAACACCGTATTTTTCATAAAGACTTGGCTCCAAATGCTTGTAAAGTTCAGTTAACACAAAAACTCAAGCCGGTCGATTATCAACAACGTCGTGTCTTTGCTGATTGGGTCCTTGAAATGCATATGGCAATGATCTGGAATTTCATCGAAAAATTATCTTGACTGATATAAGACCCATTTCCACCGCGGTGGCTACGTGCCACACAAGCAACGGAACCATCAGCCTTTTAGGGGAAAAGTTCCCGGACAGTGTTACCCCTGGAAGGGGTGATAACTATTGGGCACCGAGATCTTGTGATTTAACACCTTGCAACTTCTTTCTTTGGGCTTACGTGAAAGATAAGGTCTACACCAACAGTCCAGAGTCGATTCAAGACCTCAAAGATAGAATTAGTTAAGCTTTTGAGGGCATACAGCAGCCACTTTACGATTTGATGATGGAAAGATTCATGAAAAGTATACGCGGTTCTGTAGGCGTACCTGAGGCATTTAAATTGAAATAAACGTCCAATCATTTATCTCAAAAAAGGCTTGAGAAATATCTTCTCTTCATTTCGAGTAATTTTGCTTGAAGTTCTTAAAACTTCGTGAACATACTTTACTGAACAGAAATGTCACTATACAATTTGACATTCTCAACTAGTAAACCATTGACAACAACCATATCGAAACTTCTCGTGAAGCTACATAAAAAACACCTATATAATTTTCGCATGACTGTTCGCAAACTTCAGATGTTCTTAAGCAAAAATTCAATTATTTTAAAAATGAGGCTACATACTGTAATCAGCTACCAAATTTTCGCTTCCTTCAAAAAGTGTCATCTAAACTTAAGAACTTAAGTCTTACTCAATTAAAAATCGGAACTTTATGATGTTTTCCCTGCTTCTCTTTTTGTAATACATATCTAACTAATTTTAATCTTAACTTGACTAAAATCAAAAATTCACAGATATTGGTCCATATCCGTCCATATGGTCAGGTCAGTCCAATTTCCAGCAACTCTCTCGTCTCAGGGAGGACCATCGACATTGATTGTGTATATATTTCAGTTGTATAAGTACATAAATTTCCTCAAAGTGCCTTCCCTTCCCGAGAATTCCTTTAAATATTTAATTTAAAGTACCACAGTTCGTCTCTGGTAATGCGATTTATGCGTTCTTTTTGCCATTAACACCCAAACCCTATCCATCAGCCACCAATGCGCCCGTCGCGTCGTCGTCGTCGTTGCCGCCCGCCTTAACAAATTGTATTGCAAAACCATAACCGCACTAACCGCATTTGTAAATCCTCACGCCATCCATTCTTAAATTTTCCTCCTTATTTTTTATTCTTCAAAAATAAAAAATAAAAAAAAGAAAACACAAAAAGACCGAAAAAGAAAATTCCTTATGAATAAAAAATGTCCCTCCACACTTAGTTTACAATTGAATCAATATTTCTTCAAAAAAAGGGTAATTCGCGTAATATGTGAATTTATTATTGGCAGATTGACATAAATCCGGGAATTCGGCAGCGACGAGGGGTGGGAGTGGGATTGTTGAATAAGGGCGTAGTTTTAAGGGAAGATTTTTTTTGTCCCCGGGAAGAGAAGTGCAAATTTCGAAAAAAAAATCGTCATCAAAACCGTCAGAAATTTGCATAAGCTCTTTGACAAACTTCGCGAAATTACCGCTTGATTGGCGGAGGAGAGTATGACGAACACGATGCACAAGTATTCTCGTCCTGAGTTGATTCTAATTTCCGAGAGTGATTCGGCCCATAAAGAAAATATTAGTCTCCAACCCCGAGGTTATTTTATACACCACCACCGCCCGCCGACAAAGTCGTTCTCAAGAACCAAAAAAAAAAAAAACAATACAAATAAAGGTAAGTATCTACACACATACGAGTAGAGTAGGTTAAGTTGTGTCTGAAGCTAGTACATTATTCAAGACCGAATTGTAATAAAGCATTTTACCATATAGTCTTGGAGGCAGAGCGATCTCCTTGGAGTGATTTCGTCCGCAATTTATGTGCCATTCTTCTAATGCGTCCTGAATTATTTCGCCCGATGTCGTGCAATAAACTTGGATTCGCATTCCCTCCCCTCTCCCCATCACCACCACCGCAGTGGTTTCTCTTTGTCCATGGTCGCTCAATGGCAATGGCATCATATAGCATCAGTGGAGGGTTTTTGCTTTATGACTTCTGGAATCTCTTGGTGCATTAATCTTTCATAAAGCCGAGGTCACATTGGAATTTATGTAGTCTTCTACTTCGACTTCTATACTTGGAAAAGTCAGAAGCAGCCAGCAGCGGAATCAGTACTTCGGGCGAGGCGACTTAAGTAGACTTTGGGTTATTTAAGTTGCTTTTGTTCGGGGGTGTAAATTGGCGGTGTGTCTTATGTTTTATTATTGCTTGCATCTCAGTGAGGGGAGATTTGTTAAGAGGCTTTGAGGAGATTAATATATAACGAGTATACCTTGTCTTATTCTACTCGCTTTTATTGTTAAAAAAAAATAAATAAAAAGCATCAACTTTCAAGTTTCAAGGTCGACAGTAATTTTATGAAAGAACAATAATTCCTTATGATAAATTATTTCTTTTGAATTCAATCATTTGAACAAACTCATATCATTGCAAATGACGGATGAAACACATTCTCAAAAGATTGCAATCAATTGACTATCGTGTAATTATTAAGAAAAAAATTTAAATCGAGGTTTCAACGAATGAATTCAAATGAATTTACAAATACTCTTTTTATGCATTCAAATAATCATTTTAAAGGAAATTGTTTTTTCAATAGTTTTTGAAAAAATTTTAACTTTTGGTTCATTTGGGTATAGGTTAAAAGCCCATGAATTTGCGATAAGCTTACAAAAATACCAGACAAATTCTGGCCCATTGTCTCTATCGATTTTATTGTTCCAGAAAAAAGTGAGTTGAATTTCATACATTTTAAAGAGTGTTAGTTACATAAATAAATACATAAATACTAATGTACTGTACATACAGCAAACCAAAAAAATAAAAAACATTATGGACTTTTGGCTTATGTGTCGTAAGACAGCCAAAAATCGTTAGACGATGGGTCAAAATTTTTCTGGGATCAACGTAAACGAGTAGTCAAGGGACAACATAATCATCTCCGGTTGACATATATAGGCTTTATTATATTTAAAAAAAATTAGGGATCCTTACTAACACAAAGTTTTTATAAAGGAAAGTTTATTCAAAAAATATGAAAAAGTCGTTTAAAATCTAAAAACATCGAAAATTAGAAGAAGTTTTGCATTTAATCACACGATTTAATGATTTTGAACGACGTAAAGGTGGAAAATTCATTCTGAAGTTCTGAAAATTTCGGATAATTGTAAAATTCATTATTATATACGCTTTGCATCCATTTTGGGTGCTCTCTCACATTAAAATTTGAACTATCTAGGTTTTATTACTATACTCTGGAGCTTATGTTAAGGCGTTAAATTTGAGCAAGACGAAGTTGGCCAGGTCAGATAGTTTATACATATATTTAGATATTTATATATTCTTATCAGAGTCAGTTATCCTATAAGTTTGTAGTTAAGTATAAAAATAGATTGTTAAACAACTGCTTTTGATCACGGTCATTGAATTTCCTGAAAGCATTTGACATTTTCGCGTTATGTTTTGAACTGAAAATGTTTTAAATGAAAGTGGTGTAATCCCAAAGGAAGGACCTTGACTGCAAAACAAGTTGAAACAAATCAACTTTTCAACTTTAGTATATTTAAACAAAAATACATTTACAATTTTTGCTTAAGTTTTTTTTTAATTTTTAGTTATAATAAATTTGTATCAGTTTTTTGAATTAACCAACCATTGCTAACAACTTTTTTAAACATGTTACTAGATTTTAAAAATTATAAAACTGTCCATTGAATTAACAACCTTCTACAATTTAGTGAGATACTCACTTACAATTCTTCCTATAATTTTTGTTTTTTTAAGGAAGTTGAGTATTAATACGGGTACCGTCAGAGAGGAAAGTTTGATTCATCTACTTGGTAGTGTCCAAAGTGTTTCATTCTTTGGTGCATGAGTACTTCATAGCTCTAAAATGTGGTCAGGTGTGTCTTCATGATTTTAACGATTCATGATTTGACGAGTGAGTAAGCTTGTTACTATATTCTTAGGTTATTCCTACTTGAATTTATGCAGTCTTTCTAACGTTTTTGGTTATATATTAGTTACCAAGTAACTGCCTCATTTTAGGAAGTTCTTCAAAAATGTTTGCTCTTTTAGCTTCCTCATCTTTTCGATTTTATTTTTAATCACATTTTCTCCTAATCCACAGTAAGGTTCTGGTCCTAAGAGTGGAGTTGAGGCACCTGTTTTCGCTAAGGAGTCTGCCTCTGTTACATGTCCTGTCCAGGTACCCAAAAGAGTGTGACAGTGTTTACCATACCGAGTTTATTCAGTGAGTCAAAACAATCCCATACTATTTTTGAACTAACAGTGTAGGATGTTAGAGCTTTTAGAGCAGCTTGACTATCTGACATTATGGCTATGTTTTGGTTACGATGTGGACTGTCCCATTAGTATCGAAATTTTGGTTCTTGGCTCTAAGATACCTGCTCCAGTCCACTCGGACGTTCTGGACCCATCGGTGTACCACCTGATGGCATTAGTATTTAAGTTGTAGTTGGTAGCTTCGCTTACCCACTCCTTTTTACAGCTTTACTTTGTCGATTAGTTCTTTTCAAAGTTTAAACTTTTGTGCATGCCATCTCTTGGGATGTCTATAAGATTCACAAAAGAGGATTTTGGAATGCGCAATCTTGCTCTTTGACTTATACATTTTCCTGGTCCAATTCCTTCTTTTCTGAATCTCATAATTGCTCCTTTTGCAGCACTATCAATGACCTCGTGTAGAAGGATTACTTCTATTGCTGCGGTGGGGCATATTCTCATTGTTCCTGTAGTGCATGTATACATACCTGCGAACCTTTGTACTATCTCTATAGTGATGTTCAAGTAGTTATAAGTTCTTCTGGGTAATTACTGTATTTTCTCATTAATTTAAGAACAATTAGTTATATTCCCAAAAAAATACGATTTTGAAACTTAAAAAAAACTTCTACTCTACCATTTTTGCTTTAATGTTTCTTGACTTAATTTGGTCTCATTGCAAGTGATAATAATGACTTCCACTTAAATAGATAAAATATTGAAAATTGAATACAAAAACAACAAATACTAAATTTGGAAATCACTCAAATGTCAATGATAATAAAAGAATAATAATGAGAATAATATTTGGTAGTTCCATTTGAATGAGTTAGGGTAACTTTCAATGTATAGAATTATTTTGACGTCAACGTAGCCAAGCCACTATGATTTACCTTAATTGAAAAAAAAAGATCTAAATGAGCTGATATGAATTCTAAAATGATACTAATTTTAGATATTATATTCAATTTTTCAGTGATGACTTAGAACTTACATATGTATATATTACAAGATTATGAAATGCGTTTTTTTGAACTTAAACAATAAATGCCTATAATTATTGCAGCTTGTTAATGGACTTTCTGTTTTTTAAAATAATCTATTTATTGGTAATACTTACCTTAAGGTGGGAAAATTATTTTTTTAATGAAAATGAAACTAAATAGAAACATAAAATACGATATTCATTCTGTTAAGTTATCTAGTTGCTTTTCGACGAATGGTTACCTGTGGCACATTTAAAAATATGGCTACCTTTCAGGAGTTTAGGTTTTAATCACCACACATTTTTTAAATAGATCAAATATCTATCGATCGGCTGAATATGTATGTATGCATATATAATTAAATTGAAACGCGTCGTGACGAAATTTATCCAGTTACTTACACCAAGTCTTCGGGCGTCCTGGTCTACGCCATCACAGTAGCTCCAGCCAGCGTAAGCATGTTTTTCCACGCTGCTATCGCATATCATAAAATGTTCTACAAAGGACTTTCTGAGCTGGTTCCTCTTAGTTAATGCAAGCTAGGTGGCCAGAACACTATAGTCACGGTATCTGCTTCAAGGTAGATTGCTTACAGTTCTTGATTATAACATCTCTGGAATCTTCTTTCCTCACATACACTATCAGAGCTCAAGGTTGAAAAATCAGTACTACCGGATTTGACACAAGGGTAGATAGCTGCTCCATATGCCCCATCTTCAAAAAAAAAAAAACGGGCCTATGTCCTGTGCAGAAATCACAAAGACATATTTCTGCTAAGCGTCTTATCCAACGTACTTTGTGAACGTCTTTCTGCAACACATTAATTAACAAATGTACGTACCAATGTGACTTATGGCACGGAAGGCCGAGAGTCAAGTCGAGACAGATCATCTCTTCATCGACTTCGGGGCCGCACATAATAATTCTTCTAAACTCTTCCAAACAAGTTACAGGGTTTCTGCAAAAGGAGATGCGCTATCATTAGACTTCTTCAACATCATACGAATACGTGTTATTAATAAACAAAAAGTATGTATGACTTTCGTAGAAATACTAACAAATCTATAAATTAAGTACCTACCTAATTGCTTCCAAACAAAACTGTCTGAAGGATATGACTTAGAACGTTAATGTGTTAGGTTAGGTTAGGTTAGGTTAAGGTGGCTGCTGGAAAGAAGGTCAGCACACTTAGAACAACAATCGTCCATTCTGATACCACGTGGATCATAAGATCCTCCGACTCGTTGAACCATTGGGAGCTGACGTTAATGGGAGGTTATTAACTTCAATAACCTCCACTCTCGATTCGGTTGATAAAAACGAAAGTTATTCCCACAGACTAGAAAATTGTTCTCTGTGTTGTGTTTCCTGAAAGTTGTATTTTCAAATTTTCATTGCAATCCTTTCAAATAGCAACGAACAATATATGTATGTATATCTAATAATGTGCCTGGAACACCAAATATTCCATCACAACTTGAAACATATCATTTTCCAAATGAATTCACTCAAAAACTTCTATCAATTTCAGTCCTGCTATACTCGTAACAATACATCAAAATTGGCATACGCATACTTTCCACCACCCGCAACCGCTTCTCACGGAGTCCACAAATTCTGCCTACAATTTTCCCAATTTTCACATGAAAATGTGACAGAAAAAAATAGGAAATAAAATAAAAGAAAGTTTTTCTTTCTGCAGTAGAAAGGAGGTGGGACATTTTTGATCGAATTACCAAATTATTCAACTATAAAGTTCAATTACACAATGTGCACTCGAATATAAATGAATTCCAAAATGATGGAAACACTTTCTCTCTCTCTCTGGTCAGATGCACTTCTCCTTTTTATTTATTTTTATTTTTTTTTTTTCTGGTGCTGGCGGTGATTAGGATCTTTGGAGTAGGCATATCGCTGCGGATAAGAAGAAATTATACCTCTAACCCTGGCATTCTGAGGGCGGACCGGAAATTCGTTATCTCCATTCAGTCAATCAGTTTCTTATTAACTTGTCACCAGGCGTAGATACTCGTATCTCGTATGAAAGTAAAGAGAAAGTTAAGACAGGGCGACCGACGCGACGCGACGACGGGATGAACACACAAAGCCGAAGAACCCCGCGTGTCATGAATAATGCATCAGGCTCGATATGGAAGATATATGCTGGGATGAAGTCCTTAAACATACACGCACCAATTTAGCATTTGTATCATGCACCACACACACACAATCGCACACCATACACACTTGATTTGACGCCGAAAACGTTTCTTGCCGTTGGTAGTTCGAGGATATTTGGACAAACACACACAATCCTTTGTGTGGACAGGAAGCAGCCACCAAACAATATTTGGTATTTAATTCGCCTGATTTGGTGTACGGTCGGACAGGACGTCCCGGGGCAACAAAAAGGGGGAAACATAATTACCAATCCCCTGTTGGATATTTGACCAATTTAGCAGCATTCACCATTAGAGGCCCGGACATCGTACAACCCAGCGGCAGAACCCCTACCCCAGGCCGGAGTGGGGGATGCTTGTGCTTAAACGGCAGCGGCAGACCAATTGACCCTTGCTGACGGCAAAAGTAAACAAGCGATCCTGGTCAGCCCTCGTCTTCGTGTCCTCGTCCTTTATACGGTTAATGAAGGAATTTATATGAAAATCATGGATTAGAAACGGAATTGAAATCCGCTGAAAGGCGTCCATGTTCAACGTCCAACATGTGCGGACGTCAGTCATAGGATTTTGAAATGAATAAAGATTTTTCTCGGCCGAGCTCTGGAGTTGTACATTGTACAATTGTACGGGTTGTCCTGCCCGTGTCCAGTGAACAGTGGATTATATCGAGATAATGGAAGGACTCGTTTTGTTTAATTGAATTAATTGACTTGTTCCAGAGTGGAGCGGGAAAATGAGTTTTTATTTAAATGGAATAAGTTACAGATTACACGAGATAACAAAAAGACTTTGCGGTTGATGTTGATTTAAGTCCGATATTTTGGGGAAAGCGCAGCGAGATGAAATCCTTGTGAGTCGCAAAATCCCTAGAGTAAGTTGAATGACTTTAGGACGGTATTAAGTTTAAAAAACAGGGGCCAAACTTGACAGTTTGAATTTGGATTATTCGCTGAAAATGCGTTCGAGTTCGATTCGCAAGAGCATCCTACTTTTTAATTCCGAAAAAGTTAGGACACAAAATTTACTAACTCAATTCGAAAAAAATGTACATCAAATGGTTTCAAAGAATGAAGCGGGATGCGGTCATGGCTTCATTGAACAAGTCTGTCCATTTATTTTGATGGCGATCCCACACCATCCAGTTGCTTAACACAAGGCTTCGGACATCGGACGTCCTGTGTCACCGTCATTTCTATAACGCCAGCGGACATATTTTCACCTACCATAAAATGTACTACAAAGAGCTGGTTGTTCAATCGTGTGAGGTAGGTAACCACTTAATCAGACACCGGAATTTACCGAACTTAATTTTAAAAAAATTCAGGGTTGTAGCCGTACGACTTTGCTATCGAAAGTCACGAAACAGAAAGGAGATCCGTATGTAAGTACTCGCAAAACCATCGTCCTTTACAGCAGCAGCGTGAAGTTATGGTAAGGTTTTTTGGATTGAAAAAGCTTTGAAGGATTGCACTACTTCTGATTCATGCTCCACTAAATTGATTGTTTGACTGACTATGACTGTTCTTCTTGCAGTCGATGCTACCATGTAGATTGTTTTTTGTTCAGCATCAAATTTGGGTGAAGTAATCCTGTGAAGGAATCGTCTGCGATAGCCAGTAGATATCTATAGGTGGTTACGGATTGCCTTCTCCAACGCTAGGTTGAAGGGGACTCAAATTTTAGTTCGGAGTGCAAATTTGGACGTGGTAACACCTCGGAAGTCTGGGCGTTAACATGGTGGAAGAAAGAGAAATTTTTTCTTCAGCAAATGGAACCGTTTTTCCTTCATTTCGGAGTCGAATCGATCCCTGTGATCGTTTTACACTTCTCCAGGTGTCAATGTAGATCACACCATGTGAATCCCAGAAAACGGTAGCAATCACCTTTCCTGCCGTTTAGACAATCTTCGCTTTCGGTAAAGTCCATTGTTTCAACTGTTTCTTGATCTCCGGTATGAATTACGAATGGATCCATGTTTCGTTGACAGACGTTGAAACTCCTTCAGATTGCACCTTAATAGCTTCAAACTACTCTGAAGGAGAACAAGAGTTGCGCTTGTTATCCGGAGTAAGCAAAAGTGGCACCCCTTAAGCCAACAGCTTTGTTATGCTCAATATTTCATGGAGGATATGACCCATCACGCGGTCTTTTAAGATACCTAATGTTTCAGCGATCTCACGCACCTTCAATGGGCGGCCAATACGAGATCGTATAGTTTTTTGGCGCGTTAACCTCCGTGGGCTCATAAAAAATCGATGTGCGTCCACGTTACTCAGCATACAGGCGTTAACTGGTTGCGCTATTTCTCTTCCGAAAACAAGAATCGAATCACATCAACACCGACCGATATTTCTCTCTTTCCATTTTTCTAAAATCCGTTGACAAACTGGCTCCCACACGTGGTTAAAAAACAAAAAAACTAATACGATTCAACTGAAATTTTTACAGTAGCCGTCTAAGTGAATTAACTAGACGAAAGTGATACTCTTTTTCGATACTGGCACCATTGGGCTGGGTACTTATCGGACCGCTCGTCCTCGTAATTTTTCAATCATTTACCATTTATATTATCACAATTTCAGTCCAGATTATTTTTTTTTTAAACTTTCAAAGTTTTTAAAAACACCAACAGCTTTTGACTTAAAATCATAAAATTACAGAAAATTAAAGAAAAATTGCTAAACTGAAATTTCTTGAATAAAATGAACCTAGACCAAATTAATCCACTCTCTGAAACACTAAATTCCTTTCTAAGTGATTCGGAAATATTATTTAATTTTTAAAAAATGTTTGGTCTTAAAAAACTGTTCTTTTTAAGATTCACAACTTTTTGAACTTTTTTTTGCAATTTCTCTTTTAAATCTGAATCAAAACTTATAATAAATTATACAAAGTTAAATTACTAGATTGCTTTTTGATTAAAAAATTAAAACTCAAATACTAAAAAGTGACTAATCAATCATATCTGCCTCAATTAAGCCAACATTACTTGAAACTATTTTTAAGGTGATAGCTTTAATAGAGTTACCTCGAGTAACATTAAAATTGGCCACTGTCCGCTGTGTTGTCAAGACCAATTATAAACAAATTAAATAATATTAAAAATATTCTCTAACATTAGTCTAGTTTTAGAAATTCTATCACCTCGTTTAGATCGTTTTTAACCGAGTGAGCAATCAGTGTTAGAACAAAATCAAACATGTGAAGTTAAACGAGTGCTTAAATTATTATACTTAGTCCATTGAAATGAAACTGTCAAATATAAGTGTAATTATCATTCTGATTTTGGTATTTGAAGAATGTTTTGCAAAAGTAATTAAATATTAAATTATTATTAACAATTTAATAAGAGACCCAGTACTCGTGGCTCTTGGGGAATGAAAAAAAAAAAAACACACACTAACCTCCACTTTTCCAAATGTCAAGTTAATTTTCGGCTTCAAAAATGCAACACCAAATCATTGATTTGCGAATTAGTAAAAAAAAACTAAAAATATTATGTACTTTTAAAATTTAATTTCTCGTCAGTTGAAAAACTTTATATGTCAACTGTCAAATGTGTCAATCTGTAAAATGTCAAATTTCATTTTCACTAGAACCAAGTACTGGGTTTTATTTTCAAAAAAAAAGAGTAAATTTTCCCCAAATCTATTTTAAGCGTAACTTTGTGATAAAAATAAAGAAAATCGAATGTGTTCCAAGAGCCAAAGTTCTGAACATCACTTGCACCGAGACAAAATCCAACCGAATTCCAGGCTTCAATTTTTTCTTCACCGTAACTGAAGACATCTACGAAATGCGTTACGATATGGAAATGAAGTATAAAAACAAACAGGGTGAATGGGAGAATTTCTTCAATTTCAAAAACATCGATGCTTGTGAATTTGTTGCGGCAAAATTTAACGTACCAATTTTATTAATTGCTCGAAATATCATGAGGAAATATAGTAACTATCCGGAAGAGTGTCCTTTCAAGAAGGACACAGTTTATTTTGTACAAAGAATGAAACTGGATCCAGAACAATTTCCACCGTATTTTCCAGAAGCTGCATTTGAAGTTTCGGGAATTTTGTACAGTTCGAAGTATATGCCGTTTTGTGAATTTAAAATTGAGTTTTTAATCGAATCGAAGCATAAGCGTGGGCAAATAAAATAATATAAAATCATTTGTATCAGAAGACTAAATTTTAAAGGAATAAATTTGTGTTGCAATAAGTGTTGTTTTTTTTGAACTAATTACCTTGCAAGTCTAACAGTTTTTTGTACAATTTTGTACAACTTTGAACAACTTTGATATTTTTAGCAAATATTGAAAATTTGAGGGTCGAAAACGGTTTGCTTGGTTTATTAAAAGAAAAAGTCGAAAGGTGCAAGATTTAGCTCCAAGTTGGAAATAAGGTCACCAAAAACCGAGTTTTATATTGAATTTTATTATTGTTGTATCTAAAAACTGTTTTCAAATATCTAATCTAAGTTAGGCTCTACTAAATAACTTAATAACATGCAAAGCTTTTTAAAAATTTAGTGCCAACTCATCCATTTCTTAAAGTTTGAATGTGTAATTAAAAACTGAAAAATATGTGCAAACTTCCCCGATAAATAACCTCTTAGAAAACATCAATATGGAATTGTTTTCTATAAATTCCTTCATCCTTCATACCTACATACATATATACATTTTAAGAACACAAATCAAAATTTTGAAACAACACAAAACGTATGTGAATAAAAATAAACTGCTCTTTGAAAACTCATCTATAACGAGCCGAGCATGCATCTCCTGAGTCCTGACTGAAAATGTAGATTCAAGGAACGATTCGACTTCTATAAGCGTTACAAATTTTAATGCCTTTTCTTGCTGGAACCATAAAAAATTGTTCACATTGAAAACAACTGTCGCCGCGCCGCCGGGGGAGTTTCAGTTTAGCTTTGAAATTTGAATCGCGGGAGTATCTTTCTCCTGAGTCCTGAAGTATACTGAAGCAGCATATCAAGGACAAGTACACACATTTATCGAAAAACAAAAATTTACACAACAATAACACCACCATATAGGGACTAATTTCACGGATACTTATCGTTGTTAACATCATGTGACAAAAACGGAAAGAATCTTCGTGTTTTGGTGTGTTGGAAATTTTAAATTGGCACAATAATTTAAATAAAAAGACAATTTCTTGCATATGCGACTTGAATAGAAAAAAATTAATAAATGTACAAAAAAGAACAAATAACGAAATAAAAGATGACAACGTTCAAAAATTGAGAAAATTTGTTTTGATATTGTTTTAAGAGCGCGTTTTTGTTATTTATTGTTTTTTGAAGAAGGGTGAAGATTTGGAATTTCAAATTTTGAAATTGGAATGGAATCGATGATTCTATGAAACTTGACCTATATAAAGTATTCATTTACATATGTACACTGACAATCACTAGGATGAGGCCACATATTTTTTAATCGATTTTCGTTCTTTATAGCTGCTGGAAATTTCGTACCCATACAAATTTACTACATTTGAGAAGGTAGATATTTTCTTTAAAAAAAGTAATAAAATTAAGGGGTTAAATAGAAAAGACTGTTGGAATTTCCCTACATTAATTAAAGAGCTACTTAAAAACAGTATGAAAAAGTGCGTCACTTGGATGAGGCCACATGAAAAATCTTATAAAATATCAAAAAAATTAAATAAATGTTTACAGTTTTTGGTTTTCAAACATTTATTTATTAAGTTTTTCTCAATTAATAATGAGTATGCCCCCATTTTTCCATATGACCTCTATTAGACGGTTTGGAATGGAATCATAAAGTTTTTTTAAATAGTCAAGTGAAATCTCGTCCCAGGCATCACGGATAGCTTCAATTAAGGAGTCCTTGTCTTCAAATCGTCTACCGCCTTCATAAACTTTTATAGATAGCCATGCCCATACGTTTTCGATTATGTTCAAGTCCGGTGAATAGGGTGGCCATGGCAAAAGCTCTACGTTTTCTGATAAAATCCAGCTTTTGACAACCCTGGAAGTGTGGATGGGGGCATTGTCTTGTTGGAAAATCCAAGGCAGAGGTCCAAAAATATTTTTCATCTTCGGAAATGACCGTTCCAACAAGCATTTGTAGATGTTTCCGTTCATTGTTGTAGAAAGAAACTCCAATTCGATTTTGCCATAGTAGATGATAGCTCCCCACACCATAACACCTGATGTACGGCTGTGATGTCTTCCCAAAATTAGTTCCTCTTTTCTTAAATCATGGAAATAAAAGTTGTAACCATCGGGGCCGTCAAGGTTAAACTTTTTTTCATCCGAAAAGACGACGCGTTTCCATTGACTGCTCCAAGAGACATGTTCTGTTGCAAAGTTCATTCGCAGCTCCTTGTGTACTTGCTTTTCTTCTCTGGATAGTACCATCTTTTCTTATTATCCTTCGGACTGTCGAAATACTGGCTGATACTCCGCTTTTGGACCTTATTTTAGTAGCTGATTGAGTAGAATTTGAAGCAATACGTAAAATTAACCGCTTTTCTCGGGATGTTGTTGCTTGGGCTGTGCGACCTTTTTGGTTTTTTCCATAGTTTTGAGGATCAGCAAGATAGTTGTTTACAACTGTCTTACTTCTGTTCAGCTTCCTTGCTAATTATCGGCTTGAGAGTCCCATTTCCTTGAAAGCATCGATTTGTCCTCTTTCTGCCACTGTCAACGTCTTTCCGGAACCCATTTGTAATTGAAATTTAATAAAAAGAGTTATTTGTAAAACTTTCTTAAATATTGGAACCAAAATTTTCAAAAAAATTGCTGATGTGAACTTCTACAACGAAATATTCGCAATGGCCTCATCCTAGTGACGCCCTTTTTGATATCCTTTTTTGGTAGCTCATTCATTAATGTAGGGAAATCCCAACGGTCTTTTCTAATTAACCCTATAATTGTATCACTTTGTTTTAAGAAAATATGTACCTACTGTCATGTAGTACAATTTTCCGGGTTAACCAAATTCCAACAGGTAGGTATACAGACCAAAAATCGGTTGAAAAATATGTATGTGGCCTCATCCTAGTGATTGGCAGTGTATGTTTTACAGATTTGGAAAACGTATGTAAACATCATCCGTCCCTTCTCCACTTTTGTTTGAGCGATTAACTTTTTTCAGCTCTTTATTATAAGCAGAACGAAGCTTCAGGGTCCACCTCTTTTAGTTTATTCAGTAACAAATTGTATGCTGCTTCTCTTTTGGCAGAATTGTGATAAAAAGAATCACTCTTTTCGACAAACACGAACACGTTTTCGATAAATATCTATAAAATCTACCAAATTATCGTTAGTTTTGTTTTGACATATTGCAAAAAATAAGGCACTTAAGTAACAATTATTCAATATTAATTCACCGCCAACTGCATTGAAATAACGACAGAAATGAAAACTGAGCTGAAAAGTATTTACACATCAGTTTAAACTTATAACTGAACTGACAACTGATGGGAATTCCAACAGTTTCATTTAATCGTTCAGTTTTTGTATTTAGACATCAGTCCAACTAAAACTGATCGTCTAAAAGGGGCTTTAAAAATCTGTTGCATTTTGAAGAACACAACTGGTGACAAGTTATTCAAAGCATATAATTCCTTTGTATTTAAACTTACATTAGCAGCGTTTTATTATGCATTAAGATCCAGATAATAAAGACGTAGAACAGCACTTTTCATGTATTACAACAACACTACATGATCTTGATATATTTCTGCTTCAATTTTCGTGATCCAAAAAAAGAAGGGAAATTTGGCATTTACAAGTGTAAGTGTTTTTGTTCTGAGTTTTCAAAAGCAGGGTATTGCCAGAAACCATGTTTTTTTCACTTAACGCACTGAATTCCGAATCGTTATCGCATATCAATTTAAATTAAAAAACCTAAAGTTGCATAGCAATAAGTCTCGGGAATAAGTCAAAATAATTTTTAATAAAAACAACTATCAACATTATTTGAAACACGAAGAAACAGTATACGATTCGAATCGGAAACAACCTTAAGTTACCTAGTGAAAAGCAGGACTAAGTCAAGATATTTTTTTCGGAGTAAATGATCCTTTTCGTTTTATTTTTAAGATTTGTTTCAGATCACATTATATTGTGTATGATATGAATAATAGATGGTTTAACTAATAGGATCAATTCATGTAAGTGCACAGCAGCGTTTTGATTAGTATTGGTAGGTGGAAACGTCATTCAAATATGGCAGTTTTAATTAGTACAAAATATGGCAAGGCTATGGCATCGAGCAAAGTAAGTTGCTAATCATTGTCAACTAAGCAACTTACCAAGAGCAATTTTTTTTTTTAGCTAAAAAATTGTGTATTGACTTAAGAAAATTATAACTGGCCAAATAAAATTTATATAATTAATTGAATAATAATTTAATGACAAATATTGAACAACGATTTTAAAACCGGACCTTAAGTTGCCGGCAACTTATTTGCATAGTATACGCTCTCTCACATATGAGTGAATATGATTGAACTATGTGAGTAGACTGTAGACCTAAGAAGATAGCTTTTTTTTCAAGCTCAATCATGTATTTCTACTAATATTTCAACTCGATCTATATTTCTAGGCATTTTTCAATTCGATTTAATGTAGAGATAATAATTTTAGGAGTAAATTTAAGATTGAGTTAAGAATAAAGCGTTTTTTGGATGTTGTTTTACTGCGCTAGCTATTAGCTAAAGATTTATCAATAAAATATAGCTTACGATATTTTGTTTAACATCTTAGTTAATAATGAGAAAGGTTAAGCAACTTTTCAAGCGCTATTAATAAACTCTTAATAGCCTTCTTTCTATAAAAAAGTATTCTATGCGTTAGAATACTCCTAATTTACGAAAAAATACCATTTAAGTTTGTAAATGCAAATAGAAATTATTCATGGTACAAACATATTAAATTAACTCAATTCATTATTATTTTTTTTTATATTCAGTTCTTCATTTAATTTTACTATCTATTAGTTTAATTCTAAGATTAACATTTTATAACAATTTTATTAATAAAATTGATAGAAACTGAAATTGTAATAAAACAACGAAAAATGAAAATAAATATTGTGTCTGCAGTCCGTAAAACAAATAATTTACTCTGACACAACTTTTGACACATTTTCCAACAAAGTCAATATTTACCAAGTGTTAAAAAAAAACACTTTTACCAATCAAACAACACATATTATAGTGCAATAAAATTACCATAGTTCAATAAAACAAAGTCCTATACCACTGTTCCTTAGGTCATTCGAGTGTGTCTTACACTTCGATCCTTGAACACTATTTACACACTTGCAATTCTAATGATTATTTTATACGCAAACGATAGAAACAGCAAACAGGATTCCAATTTGAAATTGAAATCACAAGATACTGTAATGTGCCCACTAAGTATCCTTAAACGGCAAAATCGGCCATCATCCTATAATCCTAACAATCGAAATCGATACCGTTATATTGGATTCGTGTGTGTATCAAGACTAAGGAACAGAGAATGTTACATATATACCCCAAACGCAGCGTGAAGACGACACTGCACTCCTCGCGTAAGAAAGTCCATATACGTACGTGTGTTGTACATTCGTCCTTTTTGGCATCTAGGATCTATAAGGATATGAAATGCCATCACATTAGCAATCAAATCACCTCCTTATACGAGTACGTCTGTTTGTTTGTTGGACTTGGACTTTGTTTTAGCTGGAAAATAAAATGGAGAAAACGTCCACTCATGAACTGGTGGTAATGAAGCCATCCTTGGAGGACAATAAAAGAATAAAGCTAATGCTCGTTTCATGTTTAATGGAGAAACTTCTTTTAAGATATTCATTCCACTATACGTCCTTCTGCCTTTTTTGCCACCCCATTCCAGGATGGAAACTCATATTCCTTACCAAACAGCAGGAGGACGACCAAGTTGGTAATAAAGGCGAAATAATTATAGGTAACGAGCGCATTTATGGGATTGCTTATACGCTTTGGCACTCGCAGCCGTTTTAATGATTTTGAATTCCCTTACAAAATAGGTATTTTTCGTTTTCTTCTCTTTTGAAGGAGTCAGGAGAAAATTGAGTTTGAGGATGATTTGACTTTAATCAAAAATTTGCAATAAACATTATAACACATCAGGTGAACTTAGATAAATAAAACCTAAGTTCATAATTTATTACTTGACGAAATCATAATTTCATAAATTTGAAACAAATTTTGACCCAATATGAAGAATGTCAAAATGTAAAAAATAGGCCATCTAGTGGTTTATTTTTAAATTAGAGGTTATTTTGACACTGATAGCTGCTTCTCGTTCGTAATTTTGACATAAAGCCAGTGTCATGCCTTTGCTTTTGTCTTGAACAAAATTAAAGATTTATTTCCAATGTGATTGCTCTGCAACCCAAATAATACTTACATAGTTCGTTTATTGAAAAGAAGGTTTGACAGCTCAAAATTTCTCACACAAGGTCTTATTGAATCAGAAATTGAAGGCATTACATGGCATAAGACCTCTGCTTCATACCGGAGAAGGCACCATGCAATCGATCTTACGCTCACTAGATTCTTAAATCCTATGCCGACAGGCACCGTCTGTCTTGGTGATGTCAGTTGATCACCTCGGAGCTGCTATTTGACCTTTTGACTTTTTTTGTGAAGGACAGATGATATTATACCATCAATAAATATTTGGAGATCAAATTCAAATATCATCGCTTTAAAAATGTTAAACATTCTGATTTCGAAATAGACTTTGTGCCAAAGCAGCAACTTAGAAGCAACTATAGCACATTAGGCAACTTTGCAGAAATCCTCATGATAAAAAGTGGAAAAACCATTTTGACATGCACATTAAAAAATACTTTTCGGTAAAAACTGCCTAATGGAAAATGTCTAGCAACTTAAAGTTGCTCATGAATTGCTTTAAGTTGTTGGCAACTTATTTTTTTAAAAGATAATGTTTCAAATCACTATTTTTGACTTTAGTTTTTTGAAATATTCAAGAAATTGGTCACACTTTGATTTTTTTCTCTTCATAAAGACTTTACAGTATCGTAAAAACAACAAAAATCAATCATATGAAACTTAACTCCTTGGAATAACTTTCTGACAGAAAAAAAAGTGTCAGAGGGAAACAAATGACACATTTACTATTTACATGCAATGATTTTTCTAGATTAGATATCTAGAGAGGGGTTCGTCCCTGCACAAAACAATTCTGTAATATAATTCTCAGACCTGAGGTGATGTAACTTCTTCTTTAGACCACAACCGATACCTAAACCCCACTTCGCCGCCGTAAGGACAACTTATTTAAATTGGTGCCCTTAGGGTATTCCGTTTGTGATAATCTTTAATTGTCAATGTCGTTTGGCCGAAATAATAGGTAAAAACATTTCGTAATTTAAGTTGCTAATAATATGACGAAAATGTCTCCCCTGCTTGTTCTCAATTCGTCTGTACAATGTTGATCATAAAATTAAAACAAAACAAAAAAAATATTATACACCAGAAAAATAAATGCAGCTTTCATTTTATGTCAATATAATAGATGTATAGACAATGAACAATGTAGACTGACATACTGACAATCTAATGATTAGCTTACGTCAATCGCAATCCCTCTGATCACTGATTCGTATGCATTGAATTGACACAATCATTCCACGCATATTTCGTCAGCGTATAAATCCCGCTGCTGGCTGTTTCAAGTCGAGTGTTTAAATTTACATAATCGACAACAGTTCCGCTTAAGTGCGGTATAGCGGCTGTATACTACTTGTACTACACTTTCAGCCCCCTCCGTTTTATGATGAGCTTCAGCTTCTGCCTTAGTCTGGCCTGCGGCTGTTGTTGGTTTACTTAACCTCTCTAGATGAGCAACAACAAAATTATGCAAATTCGATTTTAAGAACTTCTGGTGGAAAATCGAATTTGTCGCCACCACCTTCTCCACATCACCACTGCCGCTATTTCAGTCATCAGCGACGAAAGACTTCAATCCTCAAATTAAGCGAAATTCATTTTTTTCGCTTTGTTTCGAAAAGCGCTGTTCATTTGTTGAAAGCGGCAGTACGGTACGGTCTCAAAACAAGGGTCTGGGACTGGGTATGCATGGGTCTAAAAGGGTCGCGCTGAAGAAAAGAAGGAGAGAAAAATGAAATTATTTATAACCTCAATGCAGATTTTTTTATTTGAAGTATTTTTTATCTATCAGATTTTTTAATGAGCTTGCTTGTGAACAAAAGATACATTCATTAGATAAGGGTTTTAGATATTTTTCGGTTTATAACAAATTATAAAAATATTCAGAAGTAAATTAGCATATCAAAAAAGGTTGCCTTTTTGTTTTTTAATAGTTTACAGAAAATACTCAAAACACTTGACAAATGACAAGTCCCCAATCGGCAACGTGGAGCACAAAGCTTTGTTCGTGGTATGTTCAGCGTCCCACATTTTTATAGCGACAAAAATTACAGCAATTGACAAAAACACATTTAGCGAGGTTAAGGAACAAGTATTTTCCAAAATAATATAAAAAAACCTCTTCCAACCGTTAAAAGAAATTCAGAAAACACCGTAGCGCAAGTACACCCCTTTTACTTGTGTTTGACATTTGATTCCTCTCAGAAACTTCAAATTCACGGTAGCCGTTTTTTTTTGGTGAGTGACTGCGCTTTACTCAAAATTTTACAAGTCAGTAATCAGTACAGATAGAGTGGAGATAGAGTTTCGGATTGTGAAATGTAGGTGGCCTAAAGGTGGGTATGTTCATTAATAAATCTTTTTTGTATACTTCGGCTGCACTTTAAAGTTTAAATGTTCTGCAAATTATTAAACAAACATTTTTTATCATTAAAATAATGAAAAAAATTAATTACTGCGTTTGGCATTTCAATGAGTTTTTCAACTCGATCTGAATTTCCATGCATTTTTTATATCGACCCGAGAAATGTCTTAAAAAATTTTCAAACACACTGAATTGCAATGCAATGTCTTAGAGCTGTATGACAGGTGATACGTCTTGTTGATACTATAAATGTCAATGATTTTTAGCTTTTTAATTTTTCGAAACAACAAATCATTCAACATAAACGCAGCTTTTTATACTTAAACTGTCAATTTAAATGGATAAACTGTTGATTTTTTAATGGATTCAATTTCCAAACTTGATTTTTATGAACTTCGCGAACAGATTTATTTTTTTCAAAGTTCATTTCTAAAATTTGGATGCGAACGATTCATGATGAAAAGCTAAATTTTTTTGAGCAGAAATGTCAACCCATAGACAACAAACCATAGAAACTTCTCATGCAGCTAAAAAAACACTCACAATAAATTTCTTGACAACTTCAATATCCTTTTGAAGGCCATACTAAGACCTTCGTTGGAACCTTTCGTTTCTTCAAATCACGTTATCGTGTTTGACCTACATAAGTTTACTTTATTCCACAAACTAATCGCAAGGATTTTCAAAATGTGATAAAATCCCGATAAAAATGATAAATGATTAAATAACCGAACATCGGACTGCTAATAATAATTTAATTGCTAAAAACCCGGCTCCTTATCGAACTACCATAACCTCCCGATACCACATTCCACCTTACACCTTGCACCTTCCACCTCATTCTATACTGCTTCCTCTAACCTCTAACGAAGAAATATATGTAACCATAACCCCCCTCTATATATGACATTCAGACTTAATGGAACATCCAATTCCTCTTTGCCATAGCAAACAATTCCAGCGATGAACATGATTCCACAGATTCGCACAGATATTCCACTAAGTAGGTGTCGGTCCCTCCCAGATGCCCCTGCCTACGAGTGTACCGCTTCACTGCCTTTGTAACTCACCACACCGCGCCAAAGTGTTACAATTCACCTAATTGGCGGTTAATGTTATCCTCCATTTCTTATGCAAATTACCGTCATTGCACGTGGATTCCGTATCTGCTTGGCGGACCCACAGCCGGCCGTAGTCGCAGCCGCAGCCAGACACACAGTGGCCGTCTCGTATAGTGTCTGCGGATGTGGATGCTCGAAGGGGAATCTTCGTGCAAACGGGAGTCTAATTAGCATTTTTAATGTCAAAAACTTGTAAGCTTGTAAACAATATTGCGGCAAACAACAACACTACACCACCGCCTGCTGGAGCACCAAAAAGTCAATGCGGATCATGTCTGATGACGGGGAGCAGGTATCAGTTACAAAACTCTCCGACTTATTAGGCTCGGCATCACAAGCAGAAGCAAACTCAGCAGCAGCAGCAGCGGAGCACCCCATTTTGAATCCCACTTGCACTTAATTTGATTCCGTTTTTAGTTTTAATTGGATTTTAAATTGTAACTCGCATTAAGAATCCGCGCTTCGTATTTCGTTATTTTTCCTGGATGTTGATGTTGTTCCTGCACACCTTCTTCTTTCCCTTCCTCTTCTCCATCTTCTTTGTATATAGCATGTTCCTTTCCTTGGCTTCGGGCTTCGGTGGATCCTGTGAAATAATCGCCTTCCCTGACCAACCTCACACATATTTGTTATGTAAATTTCTCAAACGTGGAGGATTTCATTAAGGCCAAATGTTTCGTGAAAGTTGGAAGCTTAAGAGGACAAAAAAAAAGGGAACAATGTTTGGATTAATTTCTCAAACAAGATGAACAAAAAAAAAGAAGCTCGGTGGGACCCACGCTGATAACTTGCCATTGGTGTCTTTCAAAACTTGACATTCATCGAAGTTTTTGTTTACAATTTAAATATTCAAACTAAATTAAATAAAGAAATCAATCTTTATGAATTTCGAATTCTTTTGTTTGTAAATAAAACGACGATTTGATCTTACCAATTTATAACAACTTTATTTAGAACTAGCGGTCCCCGCCAACTTTGTCTTGCAATAGAAAGTTCAATTTGTATACGAATACAGTTCTCCAGCGATATGACTTTGAATATTTCAATTTAAAATTTTGACAACCTTCTTCTTGTCTGTTATTAGAACTGTCATGTCACTAATGCAATCGAGATTGGTAAATTTTGTGCAATGATCGCAATGCTTGTATTGTTTGGCGGATGTCATGTGCTATATAATTACGTTCTATCCGGAATCAGTGAAGTAATACGCAATATTCAAATCAATAGAAAATGATACTTCAAAAAAGTCAACTGTCAAATTGCGCACAGCCTTAGTTAACGTATATACTTATAACGCCATCTATCAGCATTTAGCACCGTCTTTAATTGCAATGACTTTCACAATAAATCGAATTATTCCAATATTCTCAATGAAGTTTTTACCTTTACATCGTCCAAAATCATTAAATCATAAATAATTAAACGCAAAACTTCGTTCGAAAAAATCAAATTTTTGCGTTTTGCGGAACTTTCTAAATTTTTGACTTAGATTTTTCGACAACTAAACTATTGATTTATAAAAATTGCAAGGAGAAATATTTTTGTATTTTTCCATACAAATAAAATAACTTGATTTCTGAACACACATAAAAAGACATTCTAGAACGCACCCACAAAAAGTTTGACAGTTTAAGATGAAAAAGAATAAAATTGTTACTATTTGATTTTCCATAATTCATCAAATCTCAAATGTTTCTGAACCAAAAGTAATCCCAAATGTTTCAATAGTAGTTAAATTATAGAGCCGAGGTTTAGCGGGATTAACGAACAGAAATTCATTTGTACATATATAAAATAGAAATAGATAAAAACTGTCAACCTCATATTTGTCAAAATTTTATCATTATTTTGTGTTAAGCCCCATTTAGATGATCATTTCTGTTTCAATTTTAATTAAGCTATCAGTTAAACTGATGTCTAAACGCAAAAACTGAGGTGACTAAACTGACAAACTGAAGTGAAACGTATTTACTTCAGTTTAACTGAGAACTGAACTGACATCTTATGAGAATTTTATCAGTTTTAGCTTCAGTTCTCCGTTTAACTGATGTAAATAGGTTTCAGTTCAGTTTGTCAGTTCAGTCGCCATTTCAATTGTTATTAGTGCTGAATAAACATTCAATTTTTTTCTTTCAATATGTCGAAGCGGAGTGAAAATCTTGTCGATATTTGTGGAAGAAAAATGTCCCTTTTCATCAAAATTCAGTGAAAAGAAAAGAAGCATAAAATACTAAAAAAAGAAAATTGCTGAATATCGGACTGTAGCCTAATACCTACTCATTTTAATTGAACTGATAATAATTGAACTGAAAACTGAACGTCTAAAAGGGGCTTTAAAAATTGTGTAGAAAATTAAATAAATTTAAATTCAATAGCTATCATTGCCCGATATTAAAATATTCGAGTGGAAAAGGAAATTTTGTAGTTTTCATTTTTTTTTTTAAATGTGACTTAAAATATTCCATATTGTCAAAATCGACATTACAGATAAAAAATAATAATTATTATTATTCTGAAGTTATTACCATTTTTCGTTCTTCCGTTGAAGTACAAATCTGACGGTGTTTTGTCTCTATTTACTTAAATATTTATTAAAACAGCCGTAATTAACAACTATGATAACTAAGATAAGTTACCAAGTTATATAGAAAAAAAAATATCTTGAGTAAGTCCGTTCACTAGGCAGCTTAAGGTTGTTTTCGATACGAATATTACTGTTTCTTCATGTTTGAAATAATGATGATACGTGTGGTTATTAAAAATTAGTTATAATCCAAAAAATAAACATTTTTACTTATTCCCGAGACTTGTTATGCAGTTTTCAGTTTTTCCCTTTAAATTGCTATGCGATGACGATTCGGAATTGAATGTTTTGAGTGAAAAACATGGTTTCTGGCAATACTCTGGTTTTGACAACCCAGAATAAAAACACTAATACTTGCAAATGAAAATGCAAAATTCCCCTTCTTCTTGGTGGTTTGATCAATCTTGGTTTACGAAAAATGAACCAGAAAAATATCGAGATCTGTAGTGTTGTTGTAATACATGAAAAGTGCATAAGTTAAACATTTCTAGGGAACACCACCCAGAGAAGCAGCGGTGAACATTTTAAAAATGTTATATTCCATTAACAAGTCTTTATTTTTTTAATTTAAGTTTAAAGAAGTATCAAGGAAAAAATCTGGGTCCTATTCCACAAAACAACTTATTAACTTTTTACTTTGCACTTTTCAAATTTTTCGTCAATTTGCAAAACATTCTGTTACTGTTTCACAGAACTATAAAAGTGTAAAGTTGAAAATGAAAAGTGTAATTTGCAAAGACTTTGCAATATTATAATAATATTTATTTATTTATATATATATTTATTTACATTATATTTTATATATAATTTATTATTTATATAAACCTAGAAATAGATTTTTAAGATTTATATGAATTCTTTAAAAAACACCAAATTTTTAGATTCTGCTAAAAATACAAACAAATATAATTTTATGAGTTGAAATAATTTTCGTACTAATTTTTTAAACTCTACTCTATTTTTATCTCTCCGAAGTAAAAAATACTCTATTTCATAGAAAACAAATTTGGTAACCCTATTTTGCGGTGTTGCCTTGCTTGTTGTAGTAATGCAAAGTGAAAAGTGATAACACAAAGTGCAAAGATGATTGAATGCTTTGTGGAACACTTTGCAGAAAAGAGCAAAGACTTTGCAAAAGTTTGCTTATTGCAAGGTAAAATCTGCAAAGGATATTGTGGAACAGAAACACTTATCACTTTGAAAAAAAAAAAAAATCAATGTCATAAGTGAAAAGTGAAAAGTTGATAGGTTTTTTTGGAATAGGGCCGGTTAGAGGTTATTTAGTGTCAAAATGTTTCAGATCTTAATTGTTTTAGAAAATTAATAAATAAGTGACATAACATTTAACATTGAAGTTGAATTCTGTTCAAATATTTCTTTCAAAGAGAAAGTTTGTCGAAAGTGTGTTTAAAGTTTAAGCATGTAAGCAAGGTTTTTCAAAATCTCCTTTAAAAATGTTCAAAACTTATTGTTGACAAAAAGTCTTAGAATAATTTTCGTTGCTTCTAAACAAAACTCACGGATTGTGAACAAAAAATGTTCAAAAAATAAAGATTTAAAAATATGCATTTTCAATTTCACAAAAATTAAGTTATCTCGGTATACGAAGGTACCCCCGAACAAAAGGCAGTCAAAACGCAACTTTATAACTTTTTAAATGTCTGCCCCAATCTTTGTTTCCTCAAATTGCATTTCGTGCTCAATGTCTTCAACTAATTGTGACTTTATTTGATTTTAAAAAAAATCTACCAGTCTTGCAAACGAAATCACAATTATAGCTCGTATCACCTGCACGTAAGGTTTAACCTTTGAACTATGTTTTTGAAATAGAAATGTCATATGCCAACCATTGAACACCTTTTTCGACAGAAATCTTTCAATCTGCCTACACTGACACTCTCATGACAAGGTAACATGTCTCGCACACATTGATTGCCTTGCTGTCATAAACGTAAATATTTAATCAAAGCTAAACTTTCAGCTGAGACAAACACAATAAACCTTCTTATTTTAATAAATGACGTGATGGTGTGTTCAATTATGTACCAGCATCCGCATCCGCCTTACGATCCTGATTCAGATTCAGATTCCGACACTTTTAGATAATGAAATTTCGATTTTTTTTTTGTTGCCTTCAATTCGCATCGAACACACCTATCCGCCATTTCCCGATTCCGATTCCGATTCGAAATGCCATAACAGCAAAACGTCTCTGATGAGCGAGTCCTTTCTCATAAGCCAAAAAAGAAAAAAAAACAACAACACGGGAACGGAAAAGGAGACGGAGAAGGAGACGGGATGCAACTCGTATAATGAAGTTTTTCCTTCCTGGAGTATTCTGGTCACGTTATCTATCAGCTCAGAATCAATACCGAAAACCTAATCAACACATCCTAAAGGAGGGCACGCCCGCCATGCCATCCAGCCCAGCCAAGGAAACAGAACTTTCTCTGTGCTCTGATGATGTTTGCAAAAAACTACCCCCCGTCTGTCTATCTGTCTGTCTGTCTGTCTGTCCGACTGTCTCTTATAGGAGTGTGTTTTTTGCGTCATGCTTATTCAGAAAACTTCGTCGAGAACTTTTCTCATCACTGTTTTAGATTCACCTGGCATAAAAATGTGGAGAAACGAGTATGAACGTTTGCCAAAGCTACCCTCCTGCCGTCGGTCACCGTCAACTTTACCGTCAAAGTCACCGTCGCATCCCAATCCGAAGGATACTCATATTCTGCCCCCGAAACATGATTGTCGTCTCTCCGGGAGCACTCACCTCTGTGTCATGAACTAACCAAAAATCATGCTGCCGAGCTGGCAGGAAGCCGTAGTAGAGTCATCATGTGAGAATGGTCCTGCCTGCCTGCCCGACTTGGCCTGGCCTGGCCCAAAGTAAGATAAACAAAACGCAAAGATAAACAAAAGCCACAAAACGAGCGAAATAATAAAAATGTTTGAGACCTGTCGCCAGCTCAATATAATAAATTCGTGATTACATGACAAAGTACAAAAGTCCTTTGAGCTTGAAGCTGGAATCGGGCAAGCTGCCTCCGACCCCACCGCCCACTGCCGCCATCGCCACCACCACCTCAACCGCCACCGAGGAAAGATGCTGCCGTGGTAGGTCACATTATAACAACCAGAGATGACAAATACTACGGCCAACGTGACTTCGGCCAGGCCGGGCTGTCCCAGCACATGACTCTCCGTCACCGTCGTCGGTCGTCGTCGTCGTCCTCGCCTCCTGTTGTCGGTCCCCTGGTGGCTGTTGTTTGTTACTTCTATCAATGATATTTGCACATATTAAATCGTGCTCCCAAAAAACCCATCGACCCGAAGAAGAGCTGAAGAAAAAAAAAAAAACAAAAGGTTGGCAAGCCTTAGATTGCTGGCACTGGCACTGGCACTGGAACTGGCACAGGCACAGTCACAGCCAGCAACATTCAAATCCCAAGGCGGCAGCAACATTTGCAGTAGTTTATGACTTTATTAGGCATACGATGGGCAATCGAGATGTTGGAACTACTTTTCGACAAAAGTCACAGATTCCCAGAGCTCTATGCGCTGCTGGCCGGATGATAATGGTGCTGGTGATGGTGCTGGTGCTGGTACCGCTCCAAGAGCTGATTCAGGTGGGTTTGTCGTGTGGTAGTATTGCTGATGTGCGAGAGAGCGTGTGTGTTTTCCGTGATGTATTGATCTCTCAATTTACTTAGTCCACGGCCGGCAGGCGTTGCGATGCCTGATTCCATAGGTATACCTATACAGCTGGTACTGGAGCCAAAGTAGCTGGAACTGGTGGTGAGGATGAATGGATGTTTTGTTGGATATTTTTGTGCCGCATGATGCACGAAAAGCGCGGTCATGATGATGATTGTTCGGCTGAAAGTTATGGGTGAAATTTGTAAAAGTTCCCATGGACTTAGGAAGCCACAAAACAGATTGAATACGAATAGGTCAAGTGGTTAACATTTAGGTGGAACCTTCATACACGAATGATTTATCTGGACTCTTCATTTTGTCGAGTTGCTCTCTGCTGATATCCAATGACCGGGACGGACCGCACTCGATGACCATTAATTTAACAAATTTATTAGATTAAGAAATAAAAGAAAACTTTTATCTTCTTCCTGGGTCATTATGATGGGCTTAATCGAGTCATGTGTCGTCATGTATCTTGAAATTGAAAGAAGCTAAATCATTGTTTTGAGTTTCTTATACAAAAAAGAGACGGCGACATATTTTTTTCTGTCTTTTATCGATTGATTTGAATTTTAAGCTTAATTTTTACTCCGGTGCAAGTCAACCACAATTTAGTTGACAAGAAAGATCGGACTTTAAGCGGTTGTCAAATTATGAAACACATCCAACCAAAGCAACTGTTTGACTGCTTGATTGAACTTAGTATCTATTTTTATGGGGCATGTCAATCAGAGGATGCGTTTCGAAGTGAAATTTATTTCGTAAGACCTGCGAAACACGGTTATTCGAGTAGAGACAGTTTACTTTGTTCCCAAAAATCGAGGCGAGTAAGGTTGCAAGCTCATAGAAAATTTTGCCACGAAAATTCTAAGGATTCGAAGAAAGAAAATTGAACTCGAATGACGAAAAGTTCCTTTCCACTTCAAAAAGGCAAACCTTGCCATGACTTTGTCATATCTCATGTCTTGATTAGCAAAACTTCCCTAACAAGATTTTAGATTTCTGGACAAAAACTAAGGTACATAGAAATTTTGTTTTCAAAAAATTGTGTATGCATACCCATACATACACTGACAATCACTAGGATGAGGCCACATATTTTTTAATCGATTTTCGTTCTTTATACCTGCTGGAAATTTCGTACCCATAAAAATTTACTACATTTGACTAGGTAGATATTTTCTTTAAAAAAAGTAATAAAATTAAGGGGTTAAATAGAAAAGACTGTTGGAATTTCCCTACATTAATTAAAGAGCTACTTAAAAACAGTATGAAAAAGTGCGTCACTTGGATGAGGCCACATGAAAAATCTTATAAAATATCAAAAAAATTAAATAAATGTTTACAGTTTTTGGTTTTCAAACATTTATTTATTAAGTTTTTCTCAATTAATAATGAGTATGCCCCCATTTTTCCATATGACCTCTATTAGACGGTTTGGAATGGAATCATAAAGTTTTTTTAAATAGTCAAGTGAAATCTCGTCCCAGGCATCACGGATAGCTTCAATTAAGGAGTCCTTGTC
The DNA here is from genome assembly GCA_905146935.1 of Scaeva pyrastri. Taxonomy (NCBI): domain Eukaryota; kingdom Metazoa; phylum Arthropoda; class Insecta; order Diptera; family Syrphidae; genus Scaeva; species Scaeva pyrastri. The sequence continues at coordinate 53,486,563 of LR989929.1, forward strand.
TTCAAATCGTCTACCGCCTTCATAAACTTTTATAGATAGCCATGCCCATACGTTTTCGATTATGTTCAAGTCCGGTGAATAGGGTGGCCATGGCAAAAGCTCTACGTTTTCTGATAAAATCCAGCTTTTGACAACCCTGGAAGTGTGGATGGGGGCATTGTCTTGTTGGAAAATCCAAGGCAGAGGTCCAAAAATATTTTTCATCTTCGGAAATGACCGTTCCAACAAGCATTTGTAGATGTTTCCGTTCATTGTTGTAGAAAGAAACTCCAATTCGATTTTGCCATAGTAGATGATAGCTCCCCACACCATAACACCTGATGTACGGCTGTGATGTCTTCCCAAAATTAGTTCCTCTTTTCTTAAATCATGGAAATAAAAGTTGTAACCATTGGGGCCGTCAAGTTAAACCTTTTTTCATCCGAAAAGACAACGCGTTTCCATTGACTGCTCCAAGAGACATGTTCTGTTGCAAAGTTCATTCGCAGCTCCTTGTGTACTTGCTTCAGAACAGGTTTCTTTTTGAGTTTTCTTCTCTGGATAGTACCATCTTTTCTTATTATCCTTCGGACTGTCGAAATACTGGCTGATACTCCGCTTTTGGACCTTATTTTAGTAGCTGATTGAGTAGAATTTGAAGCAATACGTAAAATTAACCGCTTTTCTCGGGATGTTGTTGCTTGGGCTGTGCGTCTTTTTTGGTTTTTTCCATAGTTTTGAGGATCAGCAAGATAGTTGTTTACAACTGTCTTACTTCTGTTCAGCTTCCTTGCTAATTATCGGCTTGAGAGTCCCATTTCCTTGAAAGCATCGATTTGTCCTCTTTCTGCCACTGTCAACGTCTTTCCGGAACCCATTTGTAATTGAAATTTAATAAAAAGAGTTATTTGTAAAACGTTCTTAAATATTGCAACCAAAATTTAAAAAAAAATTGCTGATGTGAACTTCTACAACGAAATATTCGCAATGGCCTCATCCTAGTGACGCACTTTTTGATATCCTTTTTAGGTAGCTCATTCAATAATGTAGGGAAATTTCAACGGTCTTTTCTAATTAACACTATAATTGTATCACTTTGTTTTAAGAAAATATGTACCTACTCTCATGTAGTAAAATTTTCCGGGTTAAACCAACAGGTATCGGACCGAAAATCGGTTGAAAAATATGTGGCCTCATCCTAGTGATTGGCAGTGTACATATTTATGTATATACATGTATATGAAATGTCCACAAAAAAGTATTTCGTCAGACCGAGAAGTCATCAGACTACCGAACCAAATTGAACATTCTGAACTTTGGCATTTGATAACGGCGATATTGTCGAAGGTACATCTGTCAGATTGATTCTTATTTGTTTAGTATGTTTTGTTAAATTACCATTGATGGCGATGAATTTATTAAATCGTGTGTTTTGTTTTGATAACGTTTCGAGTACTTCACCCATTTTACGGTCGTTTTAATTGTTATTTAAAGACAAAAATTAATCCAATAAATGGTCAGCGTTCCTAAGCACTTAAGTTACTTAAAGGCACTGCTGTATTCATGAGACAAGAACCGACGAGACACTTGCTACTATCCTTTGGTCTAAATAAATGGCAATCTCGTCTTTGGTATCGGTCTCAGTTTGTCTCAGTCTCGAGTTTTTTTAATTTGAAGTTTCGTTTCGAGTTCTTGAACAATATTATTTATGTAGATACATTTTGTTCTTTAATGTCACTTTGACATTTTTTAAATTGAATTTTAGGTATCTTTCAATGAATTTGACAGTTTAAGAAAAATGACACATGACTCACGTTGTTCTTGAGCAACGCATACGGTTTCCATTCTGTACAAGTGTACACCATAAAATTTTTTCAAAAGCTTAAATTTTATGACCGAGCTGTAGAAGGTGCAACACGACGACAAAAAACCCTTTAGTTTTCTAAACTGTGGCTGTAAAACGTCAAAAGATGACATCTTTAAAAGTGACAGTTATTCAAAATGGGACTTTTTAATTGAAACCGATCCACAGTTTTCCTTAGCATAAATTTAAACACTTTATGGATTCTATTTAAAAAAATTATGTTGTGTGTGTTTTTTTGGGAAAAATATCCACAGTGAAGTAAGATTCTACAAAGTCTTGCAAATACAAAATCCTCACTGCCGATAAACGTAGAAGTAGAAATAAACAGCTTATAGAATTTTTCGTTTGCTCGAGTCTCGAATATAAATTTTGGTACAACTGATAAGTCTCGTGCATCTCGAAGGCATGTTCATAGAAAAGTAGTAGAGTAGTGTACGGTAATTAGTTTGTATCTTAGCATTTTTCATTAGTCACTGGGAGTTTACTTCTTTAACCGTTATCTGCACTTTTTGAGATTTCATGTTTTACCTGCAACCAAACTAACGCAAAATAAAAACACGACCAAAAATTAAAACTCTGTCGATTGAAAAACCTTGTATTTTGTGTTCTGTTGGTGTCATAGAAAGCAGTGTAATCTTTCCTAAACCAACGTGTTTTTATGTCAGCAACATAAGAGGTTTAAGTTGTCTAATTTTAGTAACTCGTATGGTTGCATACTTTAGTTAAACGGTGACATATACGCGACAAATGGAAATCCAGAACTAACTAAAGTCTGCAAATAGACTCTTTGACTTTTGTTTTGATATCCGTCAAAAAAATATACAAAACAACCGCGGATACGTTTTTGTTTTTGGAAATCCTATTTCACTGCGGATATTTTCCTCAAAAAAATACAACTTGTTATGATATCTCTCTGATGTGCAGGGATCTAAAAACACCGCAGATAAAATGTCCTTCTTACTTATTTTTAATTTTGAGACTTTATTTAAAAAACATATGTTCTCAATAACAAAACTGTTTAACATATTAGTAAACTCCAAAGACCAAATGTAATTGTTAACACTCAGTTTAACATCAAAATTTCTCATTTCAACATTTGAATTTTGAATCAATAAATTTGCTTAATTGATCCAAGTCGTGATACGTGATACCTCTTTAAGAATTCCTCTCAAAATTTCAGCTGAGAACATGACCAATTCCGCTAATAGCCAAATTGCAAATTCACAACGACATACATAATTCATAACGGCGACCAAAGAACAATACAAGATTACACTAATACAACAGCGAGTACCGCATCGAAATAAATCTTCAGACCAAATTCGAGTTTCATCGCTGCTGCTGTAGCCGATCAATAGATTTATGAGCGAGAGCTGAATTTATCTCGCCCACCTTCTTCCCATCCTCACTCCAACTCCATCACCATCACCATTCACCATAGCCATTGCCATCACCATTGCCAACTCCATCTCCATTCCACTCGGCAACCACAATGAGTGATTGACTTATCGAAATCGAACTGCCTGATGGATTGATGACGGAGCTGACCAGCATCCCGCTGCAACAATTGGTTGCACTCGCACGTCGCGTCGCACCCAGTGCTCCGGTCTGAGCCAAAGTGCTTCCATACCCATACCCAACAAACTGCAGAGGCAGACGAGACGCCCGCCCTGCCCAGTGTCTGCCAAAGAATTGGCATGATGAGCGGCTCCATCACCATATTCGCAGCAGCAAATCGTCAATCGGGAATCCTTGAGTTGAGCTCAGAGATGAAGAGATGAGTCGTGAAGCATGCAGCATCCACACCACATACACTAAGCTCTGAGCTCTGAGCATCACCTCGTCCTCATCCTCGTCGTCGTCGTCGTCGTCTTCGCATCGTTTCGCGTATACATCGAGTAGAGATAACAATGCGCTCTTGATGTCGGTGGATTGGCGCGGTTGGACGTTGGTGGAGGGAACCTCTTTTCATTCGTTTCGTGGCTCCTACGAGTATTCCTGATGGCGGCAACCGTGAGTTGAGTGCTACCTGGAGGAACAACTTTTTCCAAGTTGTGTGTTGTGTTGTGACAGCGGCAACAGCAACGGCAACGGCAACGGCTACGGCTACAGCTACAGCTCCAGCATCCAAATACATACAAATCACCTCTTCTCCAGTTTCTGTGTGCTTCGTGATTTTTGTGCAACCTTTATGGCAGCTTTTGCTACCCCACTCCCATTCGGGGACCGGTCTCCCTGATAGTTTATCGCAGATGTCCATTCGGTGAAGTACGAAACGGAACTCGGAACGCGTGTGCAGATGAAAAATATCTGATCTGCGCCCCAAAGAGAGCGGGCATATTAAACCGAGAGATTTTTTTTTTTTTCTTGCATCTTAATCCAAAAAGGATAATCGACGGCGGTTTCACACATTAATCGGGATACAATAAGGAAATCCAAATTCTAAAATAGCTTCTCAAGCTCCTCCGGAAATGTGCAATTTAGTTTGTCGAAAAGTCGAAATGGCAATCGATGTGAATGAGTTCGTACGTCAGTAGTGATAAGTGTTGACAACCAAAATTGTGTGTTTTTTTTATCAAAAAAAAAAGAAAATCAAAAAAGTCAAAAAAATTAAAAAGAAAAAAAAAATTGAATTTATGGATCATCATGGGAGTGGATTCGCCGCCTCACCATGGGCGGCTGTTCTGGGCCACCATGCAATGGCGTCTGGGGCCGAGCATGCTGGTTTTGCCGCCGCTGCAGCAGCGCATGTCCATAGCGCCGCCGCTGCTCATCATTCGCACCATCATCCACACCATCCGCATCCGCATCATCATCATCATCCCCATCATGCACACCACGGGATGCCCATGGATTTACACGTCCCTCAAGGATTTCCCTATTATAGGTACCTAACCTACTACATTCGGTTATATGACAGTTTTTTACATAGCTTTTACATCATCACCTTTTTTGTTTGATTGTGTTGTCAATTTTGAGGACATACGGGAACATTACCGTTTTAAATGGACCAAGGATATTTTTACATATACATAACTAAGTGTGCATTTACATAATGTGGGCGGTAGAGGAGAACTGAAAAGCTTGGTTATTCGTTAGGATTAAATTAATCCTAGTGGCCATTTTGGAGGTTAAGATTTTTTTGGGTTCCTACGGTTTTAATTAATTTTTTAATTAATTTCAAGTTTTTTTTTGGAACGAAGTTCAAAGGACTTAAAGTGACTTTAATGCTATATTATATTTATATATATTTTGTCTTTGGGAAATAAACGTCAACAAATTAAATCATCTCTTAGAAAATATATTGAGGTGTCATATTTGACTCTTATTAATTGAATACATAATTTGAACGACGATAAATTAAGCTCAAGTTGTTTCGTTTAAAATTCGGAGTATTTAATTCCGAAATTAAGAAGTTGATTTTTAGGTCGGAAAAAGGGTTTAAACAAAAATATCGGAATGGGATGCAAATATTAATACCTAGCTAAAAAAAATTTCATAAACGAAGGGCTGTCAACTTGCTGTCAATGTTTTTAACGTCAAGTACATACTTATCAGACCACTGTCGTCAGACAGAAAATGTGTTCTGACATTAAACAGAATACTTTCTTCGAAATCAATCGTAGGTATTTTGGAACTCGGTATTTTTTGATTAGGAACTTCCTTGAATGAAGAAAAAAAAACAGTTAAATTGTGTAGGCTTGTCTGTCAAACCAAATAAAATTGAACTTATGTAAATAAAATATTGAGATTTCATTTTTCTCAAATTCGAAAATATAGCTTTATAGTCTAAGAGCCGGCAGCAAATTTTGGGAGTGGTATATATGCAACATTATATTAAATTCGACCGTCTGGCAGGTTTCTTTTTCAGCCGGAGGCGGTAGTGGGCGTTTGAAAATGGTAAATTTTCCGATTTTGCGGTAGAAGTGATAACCAATTAATTTGAAATAAAAACAGAAGAGGCAGATGTACTGATGAAAAAAAGTGTGTCCCAGACGTTTTGTTTACAGCCTTATGCCTGCCAGACGCATTTCAATTTTTCAATGCATTATTCAAATTGAGACCAATAAATTTTTTTTTTTAATAAATTATAACCAGAAGAAGGATACACCAAACAAACAGAAAAATTATCCTGGTGTCAAAAAAAGTGGTTTTCTTCAGCCTGGGATCCGCCAGACGCATTTCATCGGATGAAAAATTTAGGACCACGTCTTCACTATCTGTGTCTTCGTTTTCACTATCATTTTCGTTTTTTAGTAACTGTTCAACAGTTTCTGGGGCAGCAACTCCGTTAAACTCCCCAACCTAAACAATAAAGCAAAAGTATGGCTAGAATTAGGAAATATTTCAAATAACTCATTACCTTAATGCATTAAATAGACATAACAAATTTAAAAACATTAAAAGTAAGTTAAAAGTTAAAAAAAAATGAAATGCGTCTGGCGGACCCAAGTCTGAAGACAAAATGTCTGTAACCCACTTTTCTGGAATCAGGATAATTTTTCTGGTTTTTTGGTGTATAATTCTTTTGGTTATACCTCATGGAAAAAAGTTATTACGGTTTTAAGTTAAAAATTGCACCTGAAAAAAGTTAAATTGCGTCTGGCTGAAATTCCTGATGCTACCATTTAAATTTAAAAAAAAGATAAAGAGAATAAAAATTGTGTGGAAAATACACAGGTCAATTTTAAGCCCACTGCAAATTATGGACAAGACCTAATGTCAAGACATTATCGAAGTGTTCATTTCGAGAGTTCATTTCAAATTAAAGTTTTTCGGGAATCATCATAGTTTATCAAAGATTTTCTTTCTCTTAACACTTTATTTATGAAAATTGATTTAGTATAAGGAACGGCAAAATAGAATTTGATTAAATTCGTAATAAAATAAATACACTGACAGCATTTTGATAGCCGGTTTGACAGTTCTCGGTTTTGCTGTTATTTAGTTTTGGTTAATAACTTGTTGGAATTTTTTTGCAAATTTCTTCAGAAAAAACATTGGTATCGACTAAAACATATTTAAAATAGTACCTATGTATTTCTGCATTTTGAGTGACATCTAAAAATACGATAATGGAAGAATTAATTCGAATATCTTTAAACATGTCTTCAAAGTGACATTTCGATCGGAGTATTATGTGGATGTCAAAATATGATTCGTTGCTCATTTTTAAAGCTATAAATTGTCGAATTTCACTAAAGGATATTGATACATGAATTATCCAATAAAAAATCCGAACTTTTGCTCATAAAATTATTTTTTTTTGTTTTGTCGCTCCAGAATTAAGTTGCTCCAAATTAAACTTTTCAAAGGAATAAACATTAGACCGAGACTTTAACTTTCAAAAGTTTCGTAATGTAATACCTACGCTTACTATGAGGTGTTGATATTTTATGTCAAAATTGGCTCTTGACAATTATTGTGCTTATGTCAAGATGAGGAACTGTTCCAACATAATTGAAATTGACGTATTTCGCCCAATCCCTAATATTTCTGTCATTTCGCAGTTAAAAAAAAACATATGCCACCAATTACCATTGACAAAAAAAAAAAAAAAAAACAAAGTAAAACATCTGTCAATAATTTCTTCGATCAATTTCGCATCTGTTTTTTTTTATTTTATTTTTTTTTGCGAACAAACACAAACATAAATCCGCAATAAAATAGATGCACACACAGTTTGATCAAAGGAATACCGGCATTGGCGGTGATTCTTTATCTTTGATTGGCCCATGTCCACCATAACTGGATGCCTCTCGCTGATGTGTATTCTGGATGTCTGGATACTGGATGTCTTCGAAATGGACTCTGGTTTGTGTGACTCCCAATATCCAATCCATGCCATCAGCAGGGGAAGCCCTTGCTGGCCAAGTGCAATCAGTGTCTATCAGAATTTCAATTACATCGATAGCGTTACCCATCGCATAATTACTATAATCACCTGAATTATTACCTGAAAATACAAGAAAAGAAACAAAACAACAATGCCCGATGATTTCTTGCATTCGGCGCGGTCCAGTGTTGAAACACTTGCCATTTTGTTGCCCGCCAAGCCGCAATCAACAAAAGGAACACACCCCCTACCCCCTGGGCCGGCATCAACAACGACGCGACTTCCATCCATGGATATGATGAAAAGGGTGAAATACGGAAAAATGGCTGCACTGCGTCTTTCCGCCGCTGCACTCGTCCGTCGCCACTGTCCACGTCGCCGATCACGTTCGAAAATAAATTGTTGAAATTATGCTACGTACGGGACGGGTACTACAATACTGTTTTGTGGGGTCCCCATCGAGGCGACGAAGGGAGCGCGGCATGACGGCGACGACGGACGGCGACGGGATGGGACGGGGAACTATACCCATTGAAGTGCCGCATGGGAAATATTGCTGCGGCTGACGAAGGTGCCCTTTTGGTTTGACCGTCTACGTCGTCTGTCGGAGGACCGAAGTCCCAATCCCAATCCCAGCCAGCATCCCAAAGATTACGGGAATTTTCTTCTTAATGTGCTAGATGAATTATTCCGCAGTTTTCTGTTGCAAATTATTATTGTTTTTCATTTTTGCTTCCCTACTTTTGGCATCCTCGGCATCAGCGCGTCGGAATGAAAAGTTGAAAGCGATCGACTGCAGCGATGCAGCGCAGTAACTTTGAATTGATGCGCAGCTAAGGTGTAATTTCGACAAATAAATTTGTTCTTGATTCGAGTTGCAATTTACTTATGCACCTAGTTGATGTGGAGCATCAGTGAAATAATAATTGAAATAGGGACATTTGAATTTATTACACCAAGCCACGAACACGAAGCCACCAACGCTATAAACAATAAATACTCTCCTATAAATAAAAAATTAAATGCAGACTGTTAAAAGGGAATTTTCAGTACAATATGGAACATGGCACATGGCTTATGGGTTCATTCAAACGTGGTTGAACTCGGATTAGCTGATTTACAATATGTCATTTTATCACAATGCAATGATTGAAGAAGTCTACTCGTGATTCGAGATTATCAATCTTCATTCATTACTCCGAAGGTATTAAATGTAAGATAGAAACTTCAAGATCAAAAAAAAATCTGTTTCGTCTCCGTCTCGGTATCCTTTCTGACCTTGCATTCTTGTCAAAACCCTTGTAGTACAACCTAATATTTACTTGGAAAAGTCACCTCAAACTCTCAAATCGCCAATTTATATGAAATGACATTTAAAAAACTTGGGTTTTCAGAAAGTAAAATTCAATTTACCAAAACGTAGCTATCCCTCAATTAAATTTGACAGCTTACAGCTTAAAATATATTTAATAAGTTATATTTTGAAGTCTAGATAATATTCCGTTCCAAAGTCTCAAATTTGACTAATAACTTGTATTACAATCGGGTGTTTCCACTGTCAAAACTTAAAAAAGTTGAAACTGGAGTATTTTAGACTTTCAGTCAAGAACGATATGAAGCAGACATTTTTAGCTCGGGTTCAGTTCGAGTCATGGGTGACGGTCTATATTCTCTAATAAAATATCGGATTCCGTCGATCACCGAAATCTAGACTACCTGTTTTCTTAACAACAGATTCCTGTCCAAAAAAACGCAGTAAATAAATGCAAGTAAAAGTAGCCCTGTATGGTAGCCTTGAAGAACCTCACTTCCCTGAATTTTGAAGAAAATTGTTGGAACTATACATATAATCAAACTAGCTGCTCGTTTCTGCTATAGTAAGGAATAATTGATGATAATAGAAAGGCACATCATATTAGTACAGTATATTTTACGGATATAAGAAACACACATTATAAGAAACTCATTTCTAAGTACCAATATCAATTTTTAGAATAAATAAGAACTGCTTAATGAAAATTACTTCATCAAAAAACCTTTGTCAAAACTTTTTGTTTACCAGTGAAATGACAGTAGCAGTTTTCAAAAGACTGCAAAGACTCTCTAAATATTTTGGCATTTCGATCAACATTTGACTTGTTGCTTATAAGAAATTTTCTTTCCTTTATAAAAACTTCGGATATAAGAAATAAATTTCTTGGATTTTAAGACTTCCTTATAATCGTGTTGCCCTGTAGTAGTTTTTGAGTTGATTCAAAAGTCTGTCTGTTTAAATTTCATTCAGATCCGTTCAGTCATTCTGACGTGTTTGGAAAAAGTAAAGAAATCTAACCATACATTTAACTTGGATAAAAAGGGATACATAACATATGGGATATGAAAGAAAGAAAGGAAAAGAAAATAAAAGAAAAGATACTAAAATAAAAGAAAAGAACAGTAAGGGAAAGTTAGTTGAATAACTTTACAAAAGTGATGTTTTGTACACTTAACATCGCATTGGGAACTTGAACGAAGTTCAACAAAGTTCAGATTTTACTGTGAAACCGGATGAATTAAATTAATAACTTGAACGCCCCGCCGTTTAAGGTTCATCTGAACTAAAGTTTAAACGCCCACTGTGAAACTGGAAGTTTCAAAATGGCATGAAAGGCATTTATTCAAAAAAGCAATAAAATATTTAAATAATAATAATTTCAGCAGCACATAAACCATATAAATGTATAATCACGATAAAACACCAAATTTTCATCGACTTTTTCCATTCACTGAAAATAAGACGCAAATTCAAGTCACCTGGCTTTGGCTTCAAACCTTGCACAAGTAAAATTTGTCGAATATGACAATCCAAAAGCTGATGAGAATGAAAACGAATGAATTCATCATGGTCTTTGGTCGGGTACATTTTTAACTACAGCTGCTATAGTCTCTGGACTACGTGATGGATGTTGTTTAACCGGTCGAATATTGTCCAATAATGTAAATTGGGACTCAAGGAATGGTATTGTCAATAGGTGTTTCAGTAGGAAGATTCTACGCTCCGTAAGTTCCTCAAATCGCACGAAAAACATTTCCCACAGAACGCAGATTTTCGTAATACAGCTGAATAATTTGGAAACGCTATTTGTGGTGTGACTGAGAAGTTTGATAGGAGTCATGCATAATCTGTCAAAAAAATAATCTGTCGAAAATGCGTTCTTTATCGAAACTACTAATTTGAGACATAACAGAACATATTTTCCTCCAAAATAATCTATAAATATTTAAAAATCATAATTAAAAATGTCAAATTTTAACTTTCTGGTACATTTTTGTGTACAAATATTAAGAAAAAACCGTAGAATTTGATTTTTGATGCTTAAGATAATTTGGCGGTAAGGGCTCGATTTGTAATTAAGCATGTATTTGGCACAAGTGGAACGTCTATCGTGTTTTTTTTTAGTGTAGTATGATTGCGGGATTAAAGAAGTCAAATTTCACAAAATCCTATCCCTGTTAATAACATTTAAGTCTAAGATTTGACGTGGCCATAGTGAAGTGTTTTTAATTGAATATCTTTTAATATATTTTCGTTAATTTATAAGACTGTTTGAGATGTCTTTGAATAAACGTGATTTTTGGATTTTTAGTGAATTGCCTCAAAAAAAAAAAAAAAAAATATATAGAATTCGTCGTTTTTTGTTTCCTTATTTTGTAGTATAAGTCTTTGTAGTTTAGCCTCTACAGTGGCGGATTTATAGATTTGCCGCCTGAAGGCTTTTCAAATTTTTGACGTCTCTACTAACTTTTGAATTTCGATACCTTAGTTCACAATTGCATAAATAATATTTTATATCTATACAATTTTTAAGAACTAATGTTACTTGTCAAATCCTTGATTATTATATTTTCGCAGCAAATAGTTATGAAGAAACATTTCTTTAATTTAAAATATAAGTTAAAAAACTTTTAAGGAAATGTATGTTGTCTTGACACTATACAATATTAACATAATAAGAACAAAGCTTACACCAGTAGCGGATTAACAAATTTTCAAGGTAAAACTTCCCTGTAAAGTTTTTGCCGCCTTTGCCTCTCAATAACCGAGTACCCGGAATGTCGTTTATTAGCCAAGTGCCAGGGTATTGTAGGGTATTTGGTACCTATTACCGGGTACCAGGCAAATTCCACGAGTACCCGGGTATAAAGAGCTCTAATACCCAGTTAAAAATAGTATAAAATGTAGTTACCTTAGTGAGGTTCTAAGGCGACGAATTGTCATGTCCTAGATTATTCAAAGTGAGGACAGAGGGCGCAGCAGCCGATTACTGATTGGGGGCCGTGACCCCACTGTTTAGCTATAGAATATGGGAGATTGCTAAACGGATTCACGGAACGTACAATGACAAAAGACAAGTGTAAATCATCAGAAAACAGAACACCATCATGCAGATATCTTATTTTAATTCAAGGCCGCCCTAGGCTCAAGACTACTCAGCCTTTTCGGAAATCCGCCACTGCCTATACCATTATATTTTCTAACAAAAGTTATATATAGTTATATACATAATCTGCGGTGTTATTTATTTATTTTAGCATTCGAAGACTTTTTTCCCAAGATTATATAAGAAGGTCTATTTTAATACTACTCAAAAATAAACACTTCTTTTTAACTGAATTTGGCCAATGTCAATTTACTCTCGAAATTAACCCTTTATCTACAAATTATTTTTGTTCTGAATTGATTTTCATTTCATCTTTAAAACAAAACATCCTGCCAACAAATTATAACATATCACCTTTCAAGCAAGAAATTTCTTTTGAAAAATGTTTCACATACGCCACAGAGTCCTTTTTTGATTTTAAGTTCCCATGGCTGTATTAAATCTAAACCTTAGGTCCTTTTGATGCAATATAAATTTTATCAACCTAGTTCCTAAGAATAACAAAGATATGTATTTCTAATTAATTTAAATTACCCTGAATTGATTAGGTGAAAGGAGAAGAACTTTAGAAGACTTTATTTCATTGCATTGCAAACAAAATATTACCAGCAACTGTTACTCTTCATTGCGTAAGATTTCCAAATATATACATATTTAAAATTCTTAAAGAGAACAATCCTTTATTTTTGTTTTCAACATAAATTCATTTTTTATTTGACACCAGTATTAAAAACCAAAAACTTGAAGAAATTATAGACACGCTAAATTGATATTAGACTTACTATAAATGCCAAAGGCGTCAAGCTCTTGCAGTAGTCAAGGTTGTATCTGTTATAGATACAAGGGCGGGCAAATCCTCCGAGGGTCAACACCATCTTCAACCCTCACCCTTCTATGGAAATCACTCCCTTCTCATACAGCTGGACGTTTTCGGGTTCCCACAAGTTTTTTTATTATTATGGCATGAAGTCGTAACATCGTCCAGCGCAGCGCTAGCAAGGCCTCCCTCCGGAGATCTAGCTCGTGCTTCTGCTAGCATACCAAGCTGTCGTTGCCTGGACACCTACACCTTCCTGCTGCCAGGATCAGACTCTAGATCCTGAAGCTAGAGGTTGTAATGGTAATAAGAAAAGGTGAGGTAAGACACCGAGGTGATTTTGTTACACTCTCACAATTATTTTGAAGTGCATTTTTCACTGAAATGTCAAAGCTTTTTATTGCGTGCACATTTTTAACTTTATTTCATGTCCTTAAAGTAGTTTGGTGTTTGTAGTTAACACTCTTAAGTCCAAAGTAATTTTACCGCCCATCACCTTCTTCGATTTTAATTTTGTTCATTATTTATTTGAAAGTCGTTTTTTTTTTTTAATCTAAGAATTACTTCGAGATAATTTAATTTTAAATCTTTCGATGCTCATGTTCAAGTTAATATCAAATGATTAAACATGAAATAACTCAAAAGTAAGTACACCAAGACCATCACAAAAAATCGATATAATGAAATGCAAGAAAAAATTGATTGAAAAACTTTTAAAAGGACTCACTGTCATGCAACCTGCTGCAGCCACAACTTTTCTTGCCTGCTCCAACATTAATCGCTGCCGCCAACCATCATCCACCCACATAAGTGGCAATTTCCATGTTCACACACCCTGCAGCCAGAATCTCATTTTGCAAGTTCTGCACTCCGCCCTCTTCGCTGCACTGCTCTACTCTGTGCGCTGACGAGTGCACTTCAATATTCCGCAAAGCAGATGGCTTCTTCCGCAGGCCGCAGGACAACGCACGTCTGTGGAAGAAACGCGCGATGCGCAGTGCGGCTAGCGGAACGCTGCAAATTTAATTGAAACAAGGAGCAATCACGGTTCAACTGCATTAGCAAAAGTGACGGCGGCTGTGGGCTAATTTCGGTCGCACATACTAAAAGTGCAGAAGTACACGGGGCTGCGTTGAATGCATAATCAAAAGTTCCACACGGCAATGGGGAATGGTGTGTGTGTGCAAAGTGCTCATCCTGGAGCTTCACTTCTTCGGCCTCAACTTCGATTCAGAATCAAAATTCTATCCTCATAGCCCCATGACCACGTCCAAGGGTTGGCCGAGCCGAGCCAAGCCGCCAACCACCAGCCGCATGGAGGAGTAATCTACGCTCGTGGAACATGCATCGAGTATTTCCGCCTTCGCTGCCGGCTGGCTTGGAACTTTTTCTTTTGATTTTTTCACTGCCCACAGGCAGAAGGATATTTTTACACCACGGCGCGGCGGCGATCTGCGAGTGCACTGACGCGCACGCTTGCGATGAATGAGACATGCGTGCAGCAGTGACGTCGACGTTCGTCGTCGTTGTCGTGGTCGTGGCTCTGTCGCATAATTGATATGCAGAGTGCATTTCGTTCAGCCGGTCTCGAGTTCGGGCTGTGTAGCTGTGACTTTGTGCCGCCTCGTGTGGATGCAAGTGAGTAGCTTTGCCAGAAGCAGTGATGGACTCCGTGGACGCGCCCTTGTGTTAGGCGGTAGCGGTGGCTGTGGCTGGTATTATGCAACATCACTTTATATGCCCGGCTAAATTGAAGGCAATCTGTTTCGCGAACATAATTATTAGTCATTGGATTGGATGGATTTTCAGATTGTTATTCGCCAAGAGTTGTGGTATTTTACGCTAATCGGCGAACTATAGCGTTTTTCATTAACAATTAATTCCAGTTGCATATTTATGAGTGCATCTCATAAGGGCTCATTTGACGTTTTTATAAAAATCAAAAGTATTTTGAAATGGAATTGAAATTGAGGAAGTCCAAGAGAAAGGATGGTTTGCAGTACATCAATTTTTAAGGCCTGCATCAAACAGCTGTGTTTTCTCAAGAATTTTATATTTGCACAGCCAAAGAAAATTAATTTTGGAAGAAGAAGATGATTACTATCATGGATCTCGGATAAGGATCATTAAGTTAGATCGAAAAAAACCTTATTGAAGTTGTAAAGGTTAGTTCAAAGTGGTTTAATGTCTTAAAAGCCATCAGTCTTAGACCAATGTTTGGACAGCTGTTATAGCATAAGAATCTGGGGAATCCATAACGTCCTTTTTAAATCATTTGGAGTTCTTTGTGAAGCATGTGAGACTGAAATGGTTAGATCGCTTGGATTGTCGTAAAACAAATATCGAAGGGGTATAGAGGCTATGTCTTCCTGATAGCGTCAGAGCTTGTACAGAGACTTTTTCCACCCCCTCCATCCTTCAGATCATTTTTTGATATGTTTCAGATTTTGGGACTGATCCTCGTAAGGATTGTTCTCTTTGTATAGTATTTAACCTTAGGATGTTTACATTTAGATTTAGGTTAACCAATGCTGGAATTATTTGGTATTGTAACGTTGGATAAACAAAACGATAATTTATTAATTAATTAAATTCTTTATTTTATGAAATTCACGACTTAAAATTAACTGCGCTTTTTAGTCTTCTTCCTGGATTTCTGACAGCCAAACCTCTTTTTTTTCTGCCAATTTGACAGAGTTTTTCGATTTATTACTCAGGCAGTAGATGAGGCAAATATTTTTGGCACCCAGTATGAAAAATGTAACATGGTTTAATTTTATATAAGTTTGTCAAATTTGCAATTTTCTGAAATATTTTTGAGAGATGATCAAAGTGAATTTGATGGCTGCTAAGAAAGCAGTTTTCGAAACAATTCCATGTCATAGTAGGAAGTTACTAAATAAAAATGTTGAGCGGCTTAAATGTGACTGTATATTTAGACAAGCTTTTAATATACTAACTTAATAACTATTCCAAGAACTTGTAAGATTTGAGATTTTTGAAGTGATACTTTTCAGTAAGAGTTGAAATATGGTGTATGTCTTCAACTATTCAAGAAAATACCGTGAACTTGAAGTTACTGAGTTTATTGTTCTGAAGTCAATTTAATGCTGAAACTCAAGCTTTGAAAAAATATCGATTTTAAATACAATTTTTTCATAGTTCCTGGATAGCCCAAGATATTAATACTGACGGGAATGCGTACAAACTGACCAAAAACTGGCAGCTACTGCTTTATCCGATTGAAACATAGAATGAAAAGTTGTTGACATAGTATGGGTTTTGGGAAATCAAGAAAAATCGGAAATTTTATTACAAGGAATCACGGGTTAATTGGAACTTTTTTCGCAATTAATATTAGCATGAAACTGTCCCAAAATTCACGATGGCTCAAGGCAGGCACATAACCTAAAAACTTTCACAAACTTTTCTCCCAACAATCCAAAACATTATCATATCCTGGTAGAGTGATTTTCAACTTAGCTAAAATCTCCTTAAAAAGTTAATAACATTTGACATTTGACAAAATTAAGAGAATAACCAATTCTCTGGAAAAGCGATAACAGCGATTCATTATTCGGTTTATCAAGATTTCTGGAAATTCTTATTATTTCCTATATATGTACATATATACATACACATATGTATATATAGCTGAGTACCTCCTTTCCACTTGTATTTATGTACAATCCATTTTAGAGTTGGTCGCTTAGAAACTAAATGTTATTTAAAAAAAAAACTAAAATTTTGCAGCTCTGGCAACACTATATAAGAGCCCCCTTTCTATTATAATTTATTTTTAATAAATTTTCCGATACATGAAACTGGCAGTTACTTCAAACATTAAAATTTTTGAAAATAGTTCAGTTTTTTTTTAATTTTCTTAGTTTCTGTGCACTTTTCCCTATATTTTGTATTGACAAACCTTCTACGAAACATTAGAAAAGATGAACGAAATCGGTTTAGCCTTTTTCAAGTTATAGCGTGACTAAAACAAAATATTGTTAATTTTTATATATATAGATTTATGTTCAGGCTTTACGACTTATTCAACTAGCGGAATGCGTCTTTTGATAACTTACAGTGACGACCCAGTGCCTAGTGGAAAGAATTTCTTGTCTTCTTGTTCCATTTTTTGGTAAGAACAACATGGTTGTTTTTGGGAAAAATAGGTTCGCTGTTCTCCTTAGACAACTTTAAGTGTAAGCGCAAGGGCAGAACTGACACTTCTTTAAACCAACATTATTTGGATTTGAATTCCTCTTTTCAACATTTTTCCTGATTTCTGACATAAGAAGATACCACTCCGAAGCCTTTCAATAATTCCTTTTTTTTAGTCAACCATTATATGCAATTAGTCAAAATGGAACATTAAATGACAATGGAAAAAATCTTTAAAAAGTTATTCTATTTGCCTTTAACTGTCAAGTGTGATGATCTCAGGCTGATTAACACTTTACTAAAAAAAGGCATACAATTCAAAACATGCCTGATAGTATCAATTTTGGAACACCTAACATTTAAGTTTGCTTTGGGACATTTATGTATGCGATTAGCTTATTGTTACTTTTTAATTTGACTTGGTCTTAACTCGGAAAAACGAAAATCGTTCTGTCCTCTTTATCTTTCCGAAAAAGTCATTTTCAAAACTGTAGCTCCTTAAACCTCAAAAATTAAATATCAGTTGAATTCAGAAACATTAGCAAATTTTGTCCCAAAAACGGCAATCAATAGGTACCTTTGGTCAAGTCAAATGGTAGCTCCTTTAAACTATTTAAGCAACTTAAACTTTTGGCATTACAAAAATCCATACAATGTAGAAAAGAATTCCAAACGGAGTCAGAATGTCATCAGCAAAGGCCAAGGTACATAAATGTTGCCATTATCGATCTTTACGTTTTCTTAAAAAGAATAAAATACCTTATTTTATACTCGTACCTTAAGACTGCAAAAATTTAGCTGCTTCCAAAGATTCACACGTCAAAAGAAAAAAAAAACAGAAAAAAAAACCACAAAACATCAAAAAAAAAGTTCACTAGATTTGTACATTGACAAAAAATGCTTCGCATTGCACCACTAGATCTGTATACGCAGTTTGCAACATCATGTCTCCCAATGGGACACGGATCTTTGAATTTAATCGATTCGTTTGGGGATATTAAGGAGTGCATTTAATGCTCTTTCCTTTTGTCCATCACCGAGTTTATTTTTTTGTTGCTTCTACCATACACCCAATCGAAACATTATGTGCTGCTGGAGCTAAACCCATGTTTACGGTGTTTTATAACCTGTTAAGAAAAATTTCATCAGATTCGACAAAAAATCACTTCTGTCATCTTAATGGGACTTTGTGCGTCCACAAATGCGTACGCTACTGCTGTTGGTATACTGGTGCTGTTGCGGTCCGTAAACAACAGCCAACACATCAGAGACAGACAACGACGATGATGATGACGACAATCGGACGACGACGAGCCGAATGCGATTCGCAAAAAACTCATAACAACACGCCACAGCAGCGACAGCGACAGCGCAGCGGACCCAATAACAACAAAAAATCAAAACAAAAAGGAAAACTGCGAAACCTTCGAACACATGGAAAATTATGTAGAGACACATGTCGAAGCTGAAGCTTACCACCGGACTCTCGACAATGTACCATTACTGTCCGCGAAGCCCTCTCAAAACTCCTTCCCAAAGAGTTCATCTATGATAGTCAACAAGTTGATCTACGAAAGTCATATGGATTGGCAATCGATCTGTAGATTACCTCCCTATGTTCTCAAGACTTACCGTCAGAATAACAGGACCGGATTTTATCAAAGTCTTCAATCAAAAAGGCCCATAAGTCTGTTCCTTAACTTAAAATTGCATTTCGGGACTTTAGACTGCAGTAAAACCTGCAAAAAAATACCATAATTGATTTTTTTCAAAGATTAACAGAATTGGTCCTAGGATAGTCTCCTGTGGTACACCAAACCTTGTTGTCAAATTTTGAGTGCTATTGATGGGAATGAGCTGGGATGCTAGATTGACACTCTTACAGCATGGTTCCTTCTTTCGTCCTTCTTTCGTTAACATCAAGAGGACAGGGAAACTACGGGATGTTTTCAAACGCCCTGAAATGATGAGAAGCTCAAACGATTTCTTGATACAAGTTTTGATAAAAATGAATCCGTTATTTTGCGTTATGACACATCAAATACGGCCCTGTCAGTCCGAGCATCATCGTAATCATCATCAACATCAACGGACAACAATGCAGCCAGCAGCAGCGTCTCCATCATCGCTGCCGCCGCCGTCCATCCGTCATACCAGACTTGCACCCAAACATACCAGCAGCAAGTAGGTACAGATAGAAACAAGTGTCTGTGCCTGTAGCTACACATAGATTCGAATACCGGTAGACATGCGACAACGCGCGGTGCCGAGCCGACACAGTCCTGCTGATGATGCTCTGCAAAGCCTGCTCACTCGTTATTTATGGATTTGTGCAACTTTTTACGCAGTCGCGCTATGCGACTAATTGGGTATGAACGCTGAAATAACCCAGCATTGTTCTACATAATTACCTTGGAGCTTGGAACTTGGATGAGGCGGCGGCGCGGCGGTCAGGATCGGGATCAGGATCGAGATGGGGACATCGGGAACGGCACTGCTGTCCGCGCGCAATGGGTAGTTAATAATATTTGTTTCGTCCGTCCGTTCATCTTTGGCGTCACCGGCCGGCCAACCGAACCGTCCTGCCATGCGTCCGTCGTGTTGTCATTGCGTTGTCCTTTGTTTTATGTTGTTCGCTCAACAAATTATTAGGTTGACGTTTTGTCTAGTTGTAACGTCATCACGCACTGATCGGGACGGCTACTGACGGTAAAGTGTAATGGCCGTGCGTGTACTTTTTGTGGACAATTTGATGCCTAAACGGGGATTTGGTTGACTCAATACGTTGGGGATTACAAAGCGAACAACGATATTGGCGATTTTTTTGCATGGCTCGCTGTCTTCGGCTCCAGTTCCTATATACCTACTCTGTCTCCGCTGCTATACTCAACGCGAACACTGCGTGGTATGCCGATGACCGATCGCCTTCGTGACAGTATGTTACCAGCCAATTGTCAATCATAAGTAAAGTCACAAATGCAAACACTACTCTGTGAGAAGTTTTTTGCAGTCGAGTCGGCAGCAGCGGCCGTGGCGCGGTGGATTGTGATAGATGACATTTCCATGTCATACAGCTACACACAATTTCCCCCAGAGGCCACTGAACCAGTGAAATTGATCTGTGGCGACGGAAGTTTGATCACCTGCGTCAAAGCAACTGTCATGGTTGTCGCGCGCATCTATGAGTGCTCCGTCACAACGCGCCGCGGATGCGGAGAAGATGGATGATTAACTTTGGATCGTCGCGTCGCATCGGTCGTCCGTCGCCGTCCGTCGCGAAAGACCTTCTTTGGGCATGAGTGACCAATTGGATTGAAAAATCTGCAAATAATCGGCTCTGATAGTTGCTCCTGCACTGATCTGCGTTCATTTCTTCGATCTATATAAGATTGAGTTGAAGTTGAAGTTGGAACATTGCGTGCTGAGAAGGAGTTTTGGGCAGATGGGAGTGCCTCTCTTGTTATCGCGGTCTTATTTAATTAGGAGACTGCTATCGAGTTTATTGATTGCTGCTCTATGTAACTTTATAATAATGTTATATCGAATTTAATTGGATTTCAATAACTTCTTAATAAGCAAAGTAATTTTATATTGCTGTTTAAAATGTAGTAGAATATTTTAACGGAATTTGTTAAGTAAATCAATTTAATATTATGTGCGTTTAAAATTCATAATTTTAATTTGATTTTGACTACATCATTTGGGTATAGTTAATGTCAACTCAAGTGTCAACACCAAAGGAATTCGAAATGGGTATGTTCTTTGATTGTAGATCATAATTACTCGTTTACACTTGGTTCACACTAAAGTTAAAGATTATTTCAATTTTTTTCTTTTCAAATAATTTACAAGAACATTTTTGGATGAATATTAAAAATTCAACTTAAGGGGCCGCCCATAGAATGCGTCGCATGCGTTGCGGCACCGGATCCTTTGATGTTGACGTACGAAACTGATAGGGGTGACCCAATGGATACGTTGCGTTGTTTTGGTTTTTAAAAATACAAACTAGGTCTGTTCTATTTTTCGAACCTAGTAAGTACTGAGGAAAGTCGGAGAATTTTATAGAACTAATGAGAACTCTATTTTATATTTGTTTGGATATCATAAAACTGAAAAATTGACGGAATTGGCATCACAAAACTATCAAAATAATGGAAATAATCCAGAATATTATGAGGAAGCTTATTTTCGTATTTTATTATGCATAGATAGCTTTCAAGAATTGCAAAATTATCACAATTATTTGTTTGTTTTCTTTTTGTTTAACGATGTTTCATTTCAATTTGCCTTCGCTCAATCGATTAACGTTAAAAGTGCAGATATTTGTGACCTTCACAGTTTCACAAATACTAAAAAACACTATGCTGTAAAAGGAGTCATAATATTTATAAGAATTCAGTAAGTAATATTGAATACAAAATGTTTCTATTATATTTTTATTCGCATATTTTGTATATGCATGTACGCAACTAAATAAGAGTGCAGAGTACAAAACTCATCAGAACGAGTTCGGAACACTGCGATGCACCAAATGTAATGTCTTCATCGAACATACCTATTATTGACAAGTGACCTGCCGGAAAGTTAAAAGTTGAGTTACTTTTTGCGTTGCGTCCGGTGAACGCGTTGCTTATTTGCCGCTTCTCATAAGAACGCGTGTATTTAACCGAGCTGTCAGTTGAATACGTTGCCGCAACGCATGCGACGGATTCTATGGGTCGGCCCCTTTACTTTTTGGAATATTCAGTAAAATATTCACATATTTTGTTCTGCCACAAATTTTGTTACAAAATTTCAAAGATTTTTTGCTAAAAGTATCAATTTGACAAATAACTGTTGCTTCAATCATGAATCATGAAGAAATGTCAATTTAGTTTCAATGTCAACAGGGATTTAGGGGCCAAAGAGAATCGAACTGAAATTATTTTTTTACACACAGGTAACGAAAATAGTCCTGGTAACGTTTGGTTACGTTTTACTGTCCCTGAAGAACCTTGCAATATTTGTATGTAACGAAAGTTTCCATCAAATTTACTCTAAGGTCTCTTCAGACAAGGCATGCCAAATAATCAATAAAAAACGAAAAAAGAATCTAAAATCTTGTATACACTTTTTTCTTGTTCGATCTTTGGTTGCCCATTAGAAAAAGGGCTAAGATAAAAAAACCATGATGCCAATTTAGGAAACTTATATTTATCCTTCCATTAGAATAATAATTGGCAACCTCCTATAAGTCTGTCCTCTTATAGCGTACCAAAAAAGGAATCAATGCCATTTCTCCAACGGTAACGTAAGTCTGAAATTTGACGAGATTTTATAATTCCTTATTATAGCATCTGAACTGTCTCTAAAATTAAAATACAGAGCTAGCAAATATCAATAAGACTTTTCTCTTGAAAAGGTGCCTATCAAAGCCGAACAGAGTGCATTTTATTATACTCAAGGCCTAGCAAGCCGGACAGAAACTTAGATGTTAGTTATCGTTAAGAAATTAGCTGTCTGAATCCATTTAACTCCATTTTAAAAGGTATTGTAGCAGATCTTTGTGGTACATCTTGTCACTCGTTTTCACATTTTTTTTCCAAAAAATTAAGGCAGTCACAACCTTGGTCTGAGACTCTCTACATGAAACCATTACTGCTGTGGGTTGGTGGCTTTCTTCTTTCCACAATGACAACTAGCGCCCATAAGTTTTAATGGGAAGAATTAGAATTTCTCTTCTCTTATTGTAGCTACACTGCATTTGATCTAATTTCAATAATTTTTGTCGTTCGATAAGAAAAACACAATTTTATGATTCAAAATACACTTTATTATTCAGTATAATCTCCCTAAACATTAATACACTTGCTCCAACGGTCCTCAAATCAGTATATGCCATCCCTGAAGTGAGAATCCGGAAGGTCTGCAAAATACGCTTCAACAGCCGTTATGACCTCTTCATTTGATGAAACGAGTTCTGGAAACAAATGGAAGTCACTGGGGGCCAAATCTGGTGAATACGGTGGATGCTCCAACAATTCGAACTTCTATTAATGGATTTTAACCATTGTCAAATTGCTCTTGTGACACGGTGCATTGTTCTGATGAAAAGGGATTTTTTTCTTCAACTGGTCCAAAAGGTTGCAATGATATTCAGAATTAATTGTTTTACCAGTTTGCAAGTAATCCACAAACAAAATTCCTTTCGCATCCAAAAAAACTGATGCCATAACCTTCTTGACCGATTTCCGGACACGAACTCGTTTCGAAGCCAAACAACCAGGTTCACACCACTCTTTAGCATCTTTTTTTGATTCAGGATAATGGTTATAGACCCAAGTCTCATCCATAGTGATGAATCGACGCACAAAATCCACTTTATCCTTTTTAAAACGCTCCAAATATTGCTGAGAAAGTCGCATTCGAATGTGTTTTGGTTCCATTGTTAGCGAATGCGGCACCCATTGTGCACCCAGCTTTCTGAAACCCAAAATTTCACTTAAAATATGGCTCACACTGCCTAATGAGATGTGTAGAGCCTCTACTATCTTCCAAAACCATATCATGTATTTTGGCTATGATTTCTGGTGTTGATGCGCTTTTTGGGCGTCCTTCACATGGATCGTCTTCAAGACTTGTACGACCACGTTTAGATTCAGCAACCCGCATCTTTCAACTGATCTAAAATTGTAGGTTATACACTTTTAACATTCGTCCGAGAATTTCTTTTGGTCCTACACCTTCTAAAAATAAGAATTTTATCACTGCATCAATTTTTTCCATCGTAAGAAAATACTGTGACACGGCGACATACACTAAATGGCTTGACAGATTGAAATGAAGCTTCACATGCGTTCATATGAAGAGTGTACCAACAAAACAAAAAAATTTTGGGCTAGTAGCAACGCCCTATCTTATCTAACGACAAAACTTATGGAACAACCTGGTAATTCGTTTAAATATGACGTGCTACGAACAAACAAAAACTTCTGTGCCTGTCTTCTACTCTCGAAGATAAAGCGAACAAACGGTGGCCTTGATAACTGAACCTCGTTGGTATAGTTTAAATAAATCAGTACCAGGCATCCAGTTCTTGTCGTTTGAAAAATATTGGAACCCTAGGAAGGGACTCCCACTTATCTGATGATGAGTTGTACCAAAATTCTTTTGAGTATATATTTTGATTTCCATTTTCTTTTTTTAGAAACTTAAGATGTCATCTTTAGTAATGAACATATATAGAAGGAAAAGTAATCATAGAAAACTAATAAACACTATCTGGCAATACTATTTGTAGTTTGGTGTCAAATTTTATTGAATCTTAGCTTGAGATTATTGACAAGCTCAAATTAACTGGTTTATGTTCGTATAGTTACAGTGAAATGTGAAAGTACCTAATTAAGTTTTGCCTAAAAGATAATTTACATTTATTTCCCCATTAATTTGCTGACAACGATTCCAGTCACTTTCAAAGTTACCAGAGAATGTGCTGTAGGAAATTTGTGACACTAATCGATTATACGGGGTCTCTAATAGATTTTTTTAAATTATTATATCTTTCCAT
The DNA here is from genome assembly GCA_905146935.1 of Scaeva pyrastri. Classification (NCBI taxonomy): domain Eukaryota; kingdom Metazoa; phylum Arthropoda; class Insecta; order Diptera; family Syrphidae; genus Scaeva; species Scaeva pyrastri. Next base: position 53,511,190 of record LR989929.1, read on the forward strand.
GTTGATTGGCAAAAATGTTTCAAATAAATGGTTGTGAACATTCAAAGGTTTAGCATCTGGGTTGCAATCACTTGAGAAAAGCTTAGAAATTCTAATTTAGAAAAAAAAGGCTAGGTGCGATCCACACTGATAACTTTTATAGAAGTTTTTGTGTCACAATAATAGCCAACCAAATATCCCCTTGACGTCTTCAAGCATAACATAATTTTGTCAATTTATTGTGAACTTAAATAATTTATTTTTATTTTTAAACTGTGTAGTCGATTTATTTTTGATATTTATTGATAACAATTTCACTTACAAAAAATTATCAGGTTTTAGTAAACTTTTTGTAGTTTTTTTTTGTAAAAATATGTCAATTTGATATTTGTCAACATTTTATCATGTATAGATATTGTTGACAAATACATTATGTTGCAAATAAAATACACTTGAAGTCAACATCATTGCTTTTTGTCAAGTTGAATCGAAACACAATTTTTGACACTTTTTGGTAAATTTTAGTTTTAGTTTCTTATGTTAAAAAAAAATATCAATTTGCAAAAAATGTACCATATATTAACAGTTGTATTATGTATAAAAAATAGTAGATAAATAATTGTCAACATTGTTGTCCACTCTCAAAATCTTCGAGTCAAAAAACATTTTTTACCAATTTTTGGTGTAGTATTTTGTTCACTAAAAAAACTCTCAATTGATTTTTTTCCAAAATTTTACCAAATGTCAAAAACATCATTTCACATAGCAGACAATTATTTTGAAGATGCTATCATTTTTCATTCAGTGTATATCTAAATGCTAAAATTCAATAGCATCATCAGTTCCTGAGATATTTGCCAATCAAAATGTTCACTATTTTTTTAAACCGCTATAGTGAAAAAATCTCTGGGCAAATTGTAATGAAAGTGCTTTTAGCTTCTTTTGAAAAAATTCTATTGGAGTCAATATCTCTTCTCGTTCTTGAGATACAGTGGACAAAAAGTTGTATCTCACAGACATCTCTCTAGAAATGACGTAATTATAAGAAACGTCTGGAAACCTTAAAACGTTCAGATTTATTAAAAATTTCAATTTGACAAATCGGACAGATTACAATAACTCCCTATGGGAAGTTTAAAAAACTATATGAAAGGGATTTAAAAAAAAAGAGTTGTCATTTTGAATATCCCTCTTTTGATTAACGGTCACTTTTAAAGCTGTCATCTTTTGACATTAGACAATATAAAGATGGCACTTCAACGACACATTAAAATTGTTAAAATGCACTACAAAAATGGTGAACATTCTTCAGTCACAGCTCTGGGATTACTGTAAGATCCCGCTCGCAAACGTGCTTATCTCCCGAAATCAATTATGTCTCTCGATTTAATTCCTTTGCATCACTCAAATCGCAATTAAAAATAAAATAATCGTTTTTTTTATCGATGACGATTGATTTTTATATTTCTGGTTATCCAAGAAAAAAAGTCACATTTGTAGATATGTATTTGATTCGATTTTTCACAAAGTATTTTTTTGTTTTTATTTTTCGTTTTGTTTGTTTTGTTTTTGTGTGACTTATCTTCGGCCACCGAAAAAGCGTTCCAAATTCCGGGGTACAAGTAAACCGACATTTCTGAATTTACTTAAAGTTCCATTCTCAAACAACAATACACCAAATTGTGTATCGAAAAAATAGAATGCAACACGACAAGAAGCTATCAAAGAAGTCAACGGATCGATCACAGAGATTCAGGGAATGAAAAACTTCCGAGCCTAGCAGACTATGTCGTCGTCGTCGTCATCATCGCTGGCCACTGGCCGGTCGTCAGTCGTCGATGAAGCGCACAAAAACAACACCAATATGTATCGGCCCAAATAGCCGCACCAGTTCAAGACACAATTTGCTGACCAGGTAGCTCATGTTGTGTGTACCGCTTTCAAATTCCACAAGGTCGACAACGGCCTACGTCGCATCGCTCGCTCGCCAACCACTTGATGGGGCTTCCCCATCCCCGCAACTCATCATCATCATCATCCGGGCCCCGCCACAAGAGACAAAATCGACTTTTGATTTTGTTTTCACAAATTTCGTTTCGATTCATCGATGAAATAATTGAGATAAAAACAAAAACGAAACAACCGCCACAACCACCTTATAAATATGTATGTGCGTTTATCGAAATTGAAGCTCCCAGCTGTTAGGCGGGCCGTGGGCGGGGGACGTCGTCCGATAGCAGGGGAGGACGCATCCATCAAATCGGCCACTCAAACTTAACCATCCGACCGCGAGTCTCTCCTTCTCCTCCTGAACCAAGACCATCATCAATATTAAAGAAAATCAAAACCAAAAAAAACAAAAAAAAAACAAGGAGACTAATATGAAGACAATCTTCACAACAAGGAGCAGAACTAAGCCTTTGCGGTTGGCGGTCGAATGGTGTTGGCTCGTCAGATCGCAGATCGATATTTCGTTGATCGAAAATTGAGTATAGAATACAAAAAAAAATGAAGGAAAAAAAAGAATAAAAATGTGGACAAGACCGAAAGTGACCGCGCAGCAAGAAAACGCACAAAATTCTGGAGATCAATCTCAGAACGAGAAATTCGTCTTTCACCGTCTTTGGAGTGGCCTACCAGTAATTATCTCTCGTCAGAGGACGCAATTAAACCTACCTCCACTGACTAGTTTTTCTCGATAGCCGCACCGCGCCGCCGCACCGGGACATAGGATTGATGTCTATAAGAATTGGGCAGATATTGATTCGGTTTTTAGCACTCTGCAACTTTTGTGTTCGATCAAAAATGTGCTGGCTTATAAGAAGACCTAAAAATAACCGGGATTTGATTTTTAAGGATGTTTCTGTTGGTATCAGTGTTTAATTCTAAAAAAAGGCATAAGAAAACAAAAAAATATACCTATCCCAATTAGAGACGAAATTATTGGGCAGTTTTTAAATAGAAATAAAGGAATTTCATTAAATTAAGGAATAATAAGAAAAGTGCGTATACGCCTAAGTGCACCAATATTGAATTTTTGAATTAAACATATTTGTTTAAATTGAAATCGCTTTTAAGTTTAATAGTTTCGATACTGCTTTGGAATTATGTGTATAAGTTGTATTTGAATCTAAAGAACTTCCACGTTTTCCTTGTTTTAGATGACAGTCATGTCTCGTTAAGCTTTTACTTTAGTGAAATTGTTTTGATAAAATTTTTTGTTTTGCGTTGATAAATGCGTTCAAGTATTTCTTAAAACCTTTTTGTTACTTTTCATGACAGGTTGTTTTTTATTTAAAAGAACTTTATTTTTACACATACTTCTTTGGTTATGTATGGTTAATACTCACACTAGCTAAAAGGAAATTACCAAGTTAATGTTTAAGCCAAAACAAAACCTTCGTTTCATAAAAAACTTTAAGAACTTTTTGATTTTGTGATTAAGCGAGTTAAATTGGTGAAAGTGTAATTTTTCGAATAAAACGAGTTACAATTCAACACTTTAAGCCAGATGAATATTGTACATATCATTTTTTGGCCAAATTTTGGAGTTCCTCCTTCTGACTTTTTTTGTTCTGAAGTTAAAAGGTTGTAGATAATTGTTTGAGTTTGTTCCTTTAAAAATGGCACTGTGCCAAGGAACTTCGTTGATTTTTGGTTTTATCGAAGCTTGATGTTCTCTAAAATTCAGGTTAAAATCCATTTCTGATAGTTTTTTCTTATCACTTTGAAAAATGACAAGCAAAAACCTGGAAAGACCTAAAAAAGAAAATATAGATTTTTTTCACCGATACAAGGGTAGAATAATATTTTGAAAAACTTAATATTTTTCTCTCTTGCCTAAGTCTTAATATGTATTATGGTTTACAAATGTAGTTAATTTTAATCTGGTTTTGTTGCAAGAAAGGCAATGGATATAAATATTATGTAAATTCTCTTTTAAGTTCAAACTATTATGACAACGTACTTGTGTCATTTTATATCAAAAGTTTAAATTCCAAAAACTGATAAAGTTTGCATGAATTTGAAAATTTCAGCCAGTTGAATTTACAATTTTTTTTTAATTTTTCTAAGAATGGGATTAAAAATGTACTCAAAAATACTTTCTTTTTTTTTGAATATTATAATTTATTTTGTCAAATTTAGCCAATTTTTATTTATGGAGCCGCAAGTTAACTTCAGAAATTTTGTGGATTAGCACTGAATATCCATTCAATTATACTTTGAAAAAAAAAAAAAATATACCAAGGGAAATGATAAAACATTTACAAAAAATTTGGTAAATATAAAATACGGTAAAATTTAATTATAACTATATAGTCTGCTTGATATTCTTAATCTTAAAATAAGATTCCACTGAAAAAAAAACATGACTTTCAATTCTAATACAATAGTAGTTTAGTAGTCCAACAGAAACCGTAAGTTATTTGAATTTTAAGTAAATTTAAATTGAATCATTTGGGTTCCTAGTTCGCTAAGTCTTCGACAATTCAATTTTGTGTGTTCTGATTTTGAATATTAAATACAATAAAGTTTTCTTCCAATTAGGTACTTGAAAAAATACCAAATTTTTTTACACACAAAGTCCTTTGACATCAGAGTTAGAATTACAGATTTTTCTTGTACATTTATAGTGATCTCATTTATACAAATTTTCTTGATCATAAAACACAAAAACTATAAACCAAATTAAATAATAACAAATATAGAAATATTCTATTACTTAAGAAACTAAACACTTAAAAATTGTTAATTTACTAAGTTGAGATCTAAATTGCTTCTGTTTTGACCTGGAAATCACATATCTATTTCTAACGTCGTTACTATTTTTTCCTTGAATCGTCATGAAATAGAATTATCATCTTAACATTGGCTACATTTTTTGGCAGGTCTGCCATTTCGTTTTACTTCTCAACAAAAGATCATTTTTTAGCAAATTAAATTTGCTTCACAACTCAAAATTGTATCCAAAAGTCCTAACCAAACAAAAGAGCTGACCTGCGAACTTGATTTTCAATCTTCATATCAAATTAACATTTGACAACACAGACACAAACTTTAATCAACATTCCTCAAATGTAAATCACAAGTTGATTTGACTGATTACTTTTTGTAACTCATCTTCACGCTGCTGTTCAGTCAAATTTGTTAAATTGTTGCAAATATTTTGCGTATACCTACATTTGTGTTTGAAAATCAAAATAAGTCAAGATATTCTACACACACATTTGTACTCATTTGTGTGTGTACGAAATTTTCGATTCCCGAAAATATGAAAATACAATTTTAATAATTATTATTGTCTGGGCATCTGGTGGTCATATAATAACATGTTACCGATCGCAACATCCTTCGGTAGATGCGAGCGGACAAACTGAACGATTGTCTCCCAACTCAGAGGTTCACATATCCGGCTAGTGGCCTTGTTGGAACAGTCAGCGCAGCGAGTCGCGCGGGCTCCTTCCAAGATAGAAGGATTGCGAATTATTACCATTTGCCAAAATCGAGTTCTCTTAACTGCCGCGCCAGTCTGTGTGAAATATCCATAACAGGTCGACCGCTATTGGGGCATATTTCGCAAGACTCTATTCTAGGGATCAAAAATTGGCAATATTTCTGTTTTGTGTTATAATTCGTCATCATCATGTTTGGCAAAGTTGTTTTAACGAACCTTTTTCTTCGATTTTCTTCCAGGTATCGGGAGGATGCACTCTGCTGGGACAGGTAAGTGAATGACTTGGAGGGATAGTGAAGGTGACAACAACGACAACGACAACAAGACGCACGATATGACAAAGACGTTGTAACATGACAAAAAGCTTTTCCGCGATCAAATTAATGAAATTCTTGTCGCATTCCAAGAGTAGCGATCGCGAGTTTGTAATTTCCTTTCGGGGCACCAGTTTGGCCGACCGACTGCGGCGACCGACGTACGACACGACGCACGCTACCAATGCCCACAGTTTGCAAGATCTGCAAGATGCATAGCTCCAACATCATTTTTCTTTTCTTTGCGCTTATAGGCGACAACGACGACCGGCGACGACGACAACGACGACGACGAGTTAAGGCGAATACAGGACTCTGTTTATGGTATTTTCGACGCGCGCGGACAGCGTGTGCCGTTGTCGTGCGTTATCGATGTTAGATGGCGTGCTGACCAATTTGGAAGTTTGACTAAACATGTATGCTGACTTTATTGGCTACACTGGACGCGAGCGAGAGTGTGGTATAAATAGTAAATTTATTGCACTCCGTCCGATTCAAAGCGATCTACTCGAAATCTCATGACACCTGATACTACTATGTATACGAGTCCGGTACGGTTGAGTGCGAGTTCTTGTGCAGATTTCAGATTTCAGATCTCGGATTTCAATTGAAATGCAAGAACTCCTTGTGCATAAGACCACATCAAGTTGACGTGTTAGTTGTGCCTTAAAGTAAGCTATTATGTCATTTTGCGATTGAGACTTTTTTCGATTGTCCCCGAGGGCAGCACTTTGAAGTAGAACAAAAACAAAACACAAAACACAAAAACAAAAACTATGCAAAACTGTCAAAAATTTACAAGTTGACATGTTGACTGACTCACAAATACACTCAAATAACCAAATGGCAATAAGACTCTGTATTTATATGTTAAATTGTTTGTTTTGTGATTAAAATCAAATGTTTCATGATTGCGTGTTTGGCAAACTAATTGGGAGTTAAAATTGTAATGTGTTTAAATTTCTTGGTCACGACTAGTTGAGTTAGTATCGCTGCCGCCAATTTTTGAATGGTTATTTTGATGGACAATTTAATTAATTAAATGTGTTAATAATATGTAGTTAAAAATAAAAACGTCTGAGCAAATTTGTCCGTAACAGGTTGAGGCTTATTGTTGCAAACGATATTTCTGGCAATTTTGGAATGAAGCCATTAACTCCAATATGATTAAAAATGGTCTTAACTTGGATATGCAATCCAGGGGCTGAATTACCACATCAGTGACCGAGTGAGTGATTCCCATTAGTGGTCGAAAGAACGAGTGACCACTTCAGGATGATGGCATTCGTAGTGTAACGTATCGTCTCACTTTTTAAAATTGTAGTAGTTATATTCTACTACATAACATCGAGTTTCTACCAATTTCAAACTAGACTTGATTATTTGACAGATGAAATTTGTATTGGTTCTATTTATTTTTCCACAAAAAATAGTAGCAAGAAATTGTTTTCTTTTTATCGAGCGATTAAGAAGGTAAAAATATCCAAAATTATGTTTTTGTGAATTTAAGCTTAATTAACAATATCAGAAAGTGAGATGGACCAAGCTGTGGAGCGAAGCTGTTGCCGGAGCCCTATGGAGGTCGCCTTTCCTTGCTGGCAATTTGGCAGTATATTTTTCTCCAAATCTTAATGCCTGGACATAAATTCTGCCATTATATTTTTTTGTTATGAATGAATTTTGTTTAAATTTGTATTTTAAATTTAATAAAAACAAATTTAAAATACAATATTTTTTTACATTTTTCAAAAGAATTCGTCTCTTTTGTTCTATCCTTGAGCATTTTAACTTATGAGTGAAATTCAAATTGATAGCTGATGAGAAAATGTCAAATAATTTTACTATACTGCTCGATAACGTCTCGATAACTTAATTCCAAATTCACATAATTCAGTCACATATGACTCGATGACTGATGCGGTAGTTCGGCCCGAGGTAAAAAAAAAACTAAAATGTTTTAATAAGGATTTGCATTTGCTTAAAAAAATTATATTCTACTAAACTGAGTTTTCTGGAAATCTTAAAGTTCCAAATATTTGTACAAAAGAGCAACAAAGGCTCACGAAAACAATTTCTAGGACTATTTTCTAAGGGTTATTTTTATTTAACCGCAGCTTGGCTTTTAAAAAAGAAATTGGGTATTAGATGTTGATATTACGTTTTCTTTTAGACAGGACAAACTTCTTTTAGCACCAATAGCTCCAATAGCTCCATCTGGAGGGTCAGCTTACGAGTCTATTAAACGATAAAACTTCGTTAAAAGACCAAAGACGGTCTTTTAACTTCAGGTCTTGCATCAGTAGAATTTTGTACGTTTATAGACCTGTGTTTTCGGTCATCTCTCGGACGACTATGACATTGTAGAAGCCTCTGGAACAACTCCCTGAGAGAAAACCCAATTTCCAAAATTTGAAAATTAATTAAAAAAATAGTTTCGTCAATAGATAAACAAACATAATAGACAACTATTTTCAAATCGATTGGTTTCAATCACTTCTCAAAGATCATTTATGGAAAAATGCGGATTGTTGAATTTCCCAAGTCTCTTGAGTTTTGTCATTTTTGGCATTTAAAATGTCACTGCGATATAATGTCAATATTCTTGATAGAATTTTCTTAATGCAGGTGCTTTTTGACATAGACAATGGTTCTTTTCAAAATATGACTAAATTGGATAAAAATTAGAATATTTTTTTAGGTATACCGATTTTAGACTTGGAGGTGACATTTAGAATACAAATATTAGTTAAGTTCTAAGAACTTTTAGTGTATACCTAAGGCTTCAAATTTGACAATTCTTGCGAAAGAAAACGAGACCAGGGGGGCTTTTTAAGCCAAACGACAATCGAGACTCGTAAACAAAAACGAAACTCGTTTAAAATTAACGAGTCAAATTTCTTTGCATTTGGCTTTCGTTTTGGTGGAAATTTAGTTTGAGCCCTTCAGAATTCAAAAGCATACTCTTTGAGTAATGCAAATAATATTTTTGAAACACTTGTATTTTGACATTTGCTAATAGGTGTGCTTCCAAAATATAATATTTTTAAATTATGCTTGGCAACATTTTCTTGATTGAATTTTTCGTTTCTCATAATCGCTTTACACGGTGACAATCGTTTCTCTATAGGTTTCGTTTATTCTGCCGTTCGTTTTGTATTTCTAGAAAACAAAATTCCTCACTTTGCTTTGACTTTATTTGACTTAAGATTTTTTCGATTTCAATGAAACAATTTCATCAATTACCAGTACTTGTTTGTCATTTAGCTTAGGTTGACAAAAAACTAGGATTGCCCCGGAGTCCGTATAACATAAATGTTAAACTAGTTTAAATCAATGAAAATTCAAATTTTGAAAAACGGCCCTAAACTAGAAAATCTAAATTAGTTAGAAAAAAGTCCAAACTAAAAGTTGGCCAAATTTCAAAGATCACCTTTTAATTTATAAGAATTGAAGTTTGAGGTTTTCCAATGAATCGTTTTCAATCTTCCGCTATTTGGATAACGTTGTCACTTATGAGGCTGTCATATTTTGACATTTGATAAGTCATAAAATGATGAAAATTTTGCAAATCACAGTTCGCAGAACTAAAGAATCTTTTAGGTTAGCAATTGTAAACCTGGTTGACAAAATTTGAGCTGTTTTGATTTGAAGAATCGAAACCCTGAGCGTCGTTCATTAACAACACTGTAGTGTCGATGGAAACCCATATTAATCGATTTCTCATCAATTCTTTGGATATTCCAATTCCAAAAACGATTTTTTACTGTATTTTGCGGAAATTATAATGTCTAAAGGCTTTTTAACTTAAATACAAGAACTCAGAATTGATTGTGTCCTTTAAATACATCAAAATGATGCGGATTTTCATTGAAAAATCATCTTGACATCGTGACTAATGTACTCACCTCGGAGGCTGCGTTAATAACCACCAATATTCAGGGTAATAAAGAGGCAGACTTTCAGGAACAGAACCTTACTGAGGAATAGGGGAAAATATGATTAAAAATAAAATCAAAAACAGATGAGGAAGCTAAAAGGTTAAAAATCTGTCAGAAACATCATAAAATGAAGCAGGCAAAATTGTTACTTTAAAACTACAACCAAAAACGTTTCACAGACTGTATGAAGTTGAGTAGGAACAACTTAAAAATAGTGACAACCATACTCACTGGTCACTGTAAATTAAATAGGTCATTAATTAATCCTTAGGCTTGCAGACAATGCCTACTGAAGGTTTTGTTACAATCATGAAGAAACACCTGACCACATTCTAGGGCAGTGTGAAGTACCCGTCAGGCATCAAAGGAGAAAACACTTGGGAAATAACCAAGTAGAAGAACTAAACCTTCCCTCTCTGACGACGACGGTACCCCAAGTACTCAATTAGAGAAAAAACTGTTAAGTGGGAACCTCCCCCAGTTCTAGTAGGGGGCACAATAGAACTTTTAGGTCTTTAAACCCAAAATTATATTTATTCATTTAACCGCAAATAAAAAAGTTTAAAAAACTATGTGCATTTTTAACATGTCAGTGTTTGGTGGGGTTTTTGGTCGAGTGGTGTAAGTGGGGACTTACGTGGAAGACAAGGTCAAGTTGTGCCAATGCTCCATAATCGTTTCAAGATCTTGAAGATAGAATTGAACAAAATAGAAATGCACGGAATGGTCGTGCAAAATTTTATAAAAAGGATTTAGTATTGCAACAATAACCCTGACGGTCATTTGGCTGATATTGTTATACCTTATTCTTTAAAATAAAGTAAAAATAAATTGATGTCTTCTTAAAGAACTTGTTCTTAATATCAAAAGAAATTTATTTATTGGAAAACCCTTGGTCAACAAAATGCATTTTCAATTCGTCATCAAACCTCGAGCTTATACCAACTTGTTGACTTTAAATCGTTCTCCCGTTGGCCGTTCTCGTCATCATGGAAACGTCATTATAAGTATTGTCTATTACTGAATTCCCTCTCCCCCATCAAACCATTAACTAAGTTTATACATTTAAATGGTGTGCCAGATAAGGCTCCTTAAGTTCATCTAACTGCGTCTTTAAACCTTCACTTTATAAGATTAAAACATTACTTTAATTAGATTTACGATTCAAATAAAAAAAAAAAGTAGAATCTTATAAAAATTAAAAAAAACGCACATTAATATTGCCCCTCGTATCGTCGTTCTGCCGCGGCGGGCGGCGGCGAGCGGCGGGTTTAAATTGTTATTCCATTTTTCTACCGTAAATTCGATTCGCACTTTCTAAAAAGAAAATTCCTCGGCTAATTGAATTTGTTATTTTTTTGTGTTCGTTTATTATTTTATTTCGTTTCGTTTTGTTTGGTTTCTTTTTTTCATTTTTTTTTTATTTTTGCAGTGTCTTGCTGTTCTTGTTTTTGTTTTTTTGTGCTCACCTTTTTTTTTCTTTTTCGGTTTCTTTATAGGAAATCAATGGACGAGATGGGAGCTGCACAGTCATCGGTGAATGCGCGGTAAGTGCTAATGGTGTACCGGCGATTTCTTTGCCACATGAATTAGTTACCATAATTTAAGTTAAGTTTTGCTGGTATATAGATTTTCTGTCATCGACGAAATGTTCGACAACCAAAGTAACAATACACGCAGAGAAATGTGTCGATTTAATTGCTGGAAATTAAGTACATACATACGCACATACATATGTATATGTTCATCAGTTGTGGATAATTAAAAGTGCAAATAAATTAAAAAGGAACATGAACATATTATTATTATTCGCCAATTTGATTTCAACGGTTTTGTTTGTTGAATATTAAAATCAATTAAAGTTGATATACATATTGACACAACACAATTTGACTTTTAGCGACATTAGTATGGCAGTCCCGAGTCAATGTCGAAGGACTCTGCTTGATCCTTGAGAATTGAAATAAATAATCATCTTGGAATTTCCATTGCACTGTTTTTGGTTGTTACATATTCTACTTGTTTTCTTACTCTAGGCATAATTTTTAGAACTAAGGATTATCATTCTAGAAACCTCTAACCGTGATCTTACATAAAATTGTAGGTCTCTTTCATTCTGGATCGAACAGCCAATGAATGGTTGGGAATTATTATATTCATAAGTCACTACTTAGATGTCCCAAGTAACTGAATCGTAGGTAGGTCAGAATTGAAAGTAACAGAATTCCGAAACTAAGATGCAGCCAAATAAAACACACAATGCTTTGAAATATGTCATGTGTCAAAACTGGACATAAAATGCGTTCGAGAGATTCATTGGCTAAAATCTTTTGGAGCTTGAGATTAATGTTGACTTGAAGCCACATTACCCGTGCTCGTAAAATCAAGGCTCAACAACAAAAAACCTAGAATCATCCCTGTCCCAATTCCAAAGCAGAAAATCCAAATATGTTTGGTCCGTGAGATGAAAAAGAAATTCTTTGGGAAACATCTTGTGTTAATAAATTGGTGAGTGTAAAACTGAAGTCCAGAAATCTTCTGAATTGACTTCCTCAAAGTTCTGGTATTCTCCGCTGAAATTGGCTGCAAACTTATCCGCTTTATGTTCGATGCTCGACCAAGGTACATTAAGATAAGAACCAGCAGACAATAATTGAACACAAAGTTGACACCTTTAGTTTAGTGTACAGGAAAATGACTGGTAACTTTCGAGTTCCCAGAAAACTACTTTGAATTTTTGTGTAAAGATTAGTGGGGTTTAATTTTTGTTAATAATTAAATTCTAAACCAAGTCTTTTCAGTATTCTTAAGTGTCCGGGTCCGTTTATATTGTTTTACTTGCAAATCCACCACCCAGAAGTCTCCAAACCAAGTTTCTACAGTTCTGTCTTCTGTTCCCAATATTTGACAAATTCCTGAAGCAGATAAGTTTCGAATTCATGGTGTAAATTCAGATCACTTAATTTTTTGTGAAATATAGTTTTTAAATTGACATTAAGATGGCGTATGTGAGTCTGCTATCTAGACTAATTCACAATAATTACAAATCACAATTCAAACACTTCATAAATTGATGATCTATTTTCCAAATTAAATTGTTTTGTCAAGACTTGTGAAATACTGTTTTTTATTGATTACACTAGCTAATTCCCACCCGCTTCGCTGTGTGCATTTATGATGAAAAAATGTAACCCTTGTAAAAATAATTTAAAATTGGACGGAATGTGATAAACTCCATGGTGATAATAAAACTCAGATAATTCAAATTTCAATGTTAATTTTTCCGCTTTATTTGGAAGATCAGTTGAAATAATTGTAGCCCATGGGATAAGGTCCTTTTCTCCTTTGAATTTTCCTTTGATAATCGTTTCCATAATCACATTGTTTTCATCAGTCATGTCCTTCAATCACAATTTTGTATAATTCAGATTTCAGATATTTTTTGCTTTTATCGTTTGCGTATGTTGTGTGCGATATACGACTGTAATAATACACAAAAATAACCATTTGCAGAAAAATCAACACATTTGATCAACACCTGTATAATTGAACACAGTCTAAGTCAGCGTATAACGACATCGATCAGATTTTGGCATTCAACGTACCCCAACGCTATCTATTATTTTTATCTTTCTAATTTCTCCACACAAAATAACATGCAAAACACTTCTATTTTCCAAAAAATCATTAATTTAAATAATTTCACCACTTTTTGGAAATGTTTTCCTTTATAAAAACCTTCTCCTGGCTTATAGGAAACCGTTTGTACTGAAAAATATAATTGTTGCTATTTCCATTCTCCATTCAAATTTAATTTGTCACCGTTTAAATTCTTACAGCTTTATATATGTATAAACGCAACACAAACTTATATGAAATTATAATAACAAAATGTCATTCAAATTTTTGTCTATAATTGAAATTAAGGAATTAAAAAGAATAAAAATGCCTTTCCAGTTTTCTTCCATTTTAATAATATAATGATTTAAATCTAATCTGAGAAGGAGAAAAGCATACAAAAAAATATTAAACGAATGGGACGAAGCGATGGAGAATTTAAAATTAATGTAAATTTTCAAAAGATATGAAAAAAATTGAAATTGTCGGTTCGGATCTCATCAGCGACAATATAGGAGGCCACATTACCGTAGATCTGGAAGTTTTCGGACGAAACTCATGCGAATCCTTTTCGCTTTCAATTCCGCTTTGTTGTATTATTGTTTATTTACATAATTGTAAGAATAAGATACAGCTGATTTTGTAATACCATTTAAATGGAATAGATTTTCCATTTTGGTATACTTTTTTGACATAAGAACTGAATGACCATAATTTATAGCAAAATGTTTTATAAATTCGAACTAATGCAACGTTACATAGAGCCTACATAAATCCTTATGCGCTGCATAATGAGTCTTTTAGACTGCCATAAATATTTCAAGCGAGAACATAATGTATTTACATTTTGTAAAGAATTGTTTACGAATATTATTTTTTATATACCGACAATTCTTTACAAAATGCCAAAACCAATTGAAATTGATACATAAAAACGCGTTAGGTGGCCACACACACATTCTTAAACAACGAAATCGTTCCAAAGTTTTCCTAAATACATTTGAAAAGAAAAAAAGAATACACAACGGTGTATTGAAAACACTCACTTTTTTGTATTATAACTCAAAATCACTTAACGTTTAAAAATTTATATTGAAAACACATTTCAGAATAAAATAAAATATTTTAAGTTTAAAAAAAAACTAAGTTTAAACTTAAATTAAATTAAGTTAATAAATAAACACAAATTTGGACATCTTTACTGTATATATGGAACTGTCGATTCCGAAAAATACTTGCACATCCTCGAAAACGCTTGAATACTATAATTCGAGCAAGTACGATAAAAAAAAATGGAAATTTAGAAAATCGTGGACCTTAAGTATAAAGATCTAGTTGAAACAATACCAAAACTGTTAAAATATGTACCTTTGTTCTTTATGTTGCCAAATTCCGTTTTTATAAATCGATTTAAATTTTTGTTATTTGATGTAAAGAATGGTTTGTTCGAATGTAACTTTTTTTCATAAAGAAACCATCTACTGATGATTATCTTCCAAAGGCAAAAAACCAAATTGAAATCGGTACATAAATGCGCGAGTTAGGCGACCACATACACATTTTTGAAACTCATTTTTATATATATAGCTTGTTAGCTAAAGCTTTTGTGCTTTCTATACCTACAGTAAAATAGAAAATAACTTCATCAAAAAACCTTTGTCAAAACTTTTTGTTTACTCATCCTTGTAATACCACCTTAATGACAGCTTTCAACTTTCCAGTGAAATGGCAGCAGCAGTTTTGGAAAGACAGCGAACACTCTGCAAATACTTTGACATTCCGATCATTTGACATAAAAAATATCTCGTTGTATACATGGATCATATTTGTGTAAGAAATTTTCTTTCTTATATCGGAAGTTTTTATAAAAGAAAAATTGCACTGCATTTTCTACAAAATATGTGACGGTATTATTTTTACTTCAACTTACTTTCGTCACTCAAATGCAGTCAAATATGTAAATATTTTGGAAGATATTTGTTTAACAAAATCTTACAAGAAACCTAAGTTTTAACTAATTTGTAATGGACCACAAATCTTTAATTCTCTTAGTAAACTTAAGTCTTGCGAACTTCGACTGCAATATTTTCAATATTTTTGTAGTGAATTTAAACAATTTCATTGAAATGTTGAGGTGTATATTGTTTCATTTTTAGTATTGATGTAGTTTTTACTTGTCAAGTGTCAAAAAATTACAGCTTCACAAGTGACAAGTACCCAATAGAGGGCTATTCAAAAAACTTTTTGTGGCATACCCTTGAGTTCTGAAGCTGAAAGACTAATCTAGAATATTGAAGTCTTGCATTTTGTATAAAAGTTTTATCTGTCATTGAAAAAGTGACATTTTCAAAATATATATGACAGCCCAGAAGTCTTAGCAGAAAAAATACCTTTTCCGACTTCTATTGAAACGTTCAATAAGGACATTATTTGGTGCATAAGAATTTCTTAATGTAATGATTTGCAACTTTTGTTTCTCTCAGTGTTGACGTTCTTGGTCCTTTTTATATCGAAACCGATCAAAGCGACGATCTGGACATAACCGATATAGTAAGGGGCATAATTTAGTCCGATGATGATTGTCAAACTAGCTAACTAAAAGAAAGAACGGACAACACAAATATATAGCTAATTGGATTTGTTAATTATAGTACTCGTAGATATTATATAGAAATATATTAGTAGAAAATAATGTTCGTCGTTTTTTTGTTTGCGCTACTGATGATGTGCTCAGTTTGCAAACTTTGATGAGTCGCTTCTGGTTCTGCTGCTGCTGGATGTAACAACTCAAAAGTCCTCTTTCCTCCTTCAGTTCCCCACTTGTGTTGATTAAAAACACAAACAACAACAACAAGAAAATAAAAAACATCAGACGCGTAGCATCATCACTGAATGTACTGAATTAATTAAATCAGAATAAGTATTTCAAGTATCTGGAAGTTCAATGGAAAACCCGGTTATTAATTATATTAATCTGTGTCCTACTGCATCCATGATTCACTTCTGGAGTTGGTTCGTTTTGTGCCGCCGCAGTCTGCTGTAGCCAGGTATAGGTAGAAGGACCAACTATCCAGATCCAGAGTACAACGGCGAACGGTTAAGTGCATCCGACGACGACGACGGACGCTTTAAAGTTTAACATCGACGAACGCAATTAATTGAGATCAGAGAGTGAGGACACCAAAAAGGTGGCGGAGGAGCCTATTTTAAAGAGGGGGACGCATCATCTCCGCTGCGAATGCTTGCATTGGTTGCAACGACAAATTAGATGGCTGCCAATGCTGGCGTGCAGATATTTTTATTTCCCATATTGCAACCGTCTTCATGCCGCTGACAGTAAGGTGCCAGAATATTAATTAATATTTTGCTGTTGTATGCGCGCTGCTTCTCTGCTTCTCTGCAGTGCGGCTTCTGGCTACAGGCTTTGGCTATATGTTCCAGGATATTTTGCCCCGTCTGTGCTCTTTATAGACAGGTTGGTAGGTTGGTTGGTTGGTAGGTAGGTACTTGGGGCTGTAATTACACTCTCATCGACATCATTGACCATTGTCGGTCGGTCGGTCGGATTGGGGAATGCTCAACTCGACACTGGAATTTGATTTTCACATTCGTTGGTAATTTAATGGCGGGGATTTAAATGGTTTTCCTGAATACCAAAACAAGTTTGGTCCTTCATTGCACTTCAAACTTTAGTTGGTCTTAACAGTCAACAACAATATATCGATAAAGATTTAAAGAAAAATGTACTCATTCAAGTTTTGATCGGCTCTGATGATGATGGTAAAATTTATAGAAGCAACGTGAATGTGATCGACTTTTGTATATAGGCATACAAATTTCATTGGAAATAAAATACTTTTGTATCGAGTTGTAATTTTGTAACAATTTCGCGTATGAAACTTTTTTTTTTGTTTTTTGAAAAATCAGTACAAAAAACAATTCCACTTTTTCAAAAATAAAAAATTAAGGGAAACAAAAACAAAAACAGAAAACGTTTAACGCCGCCACTGTCGACCGACGACCGACATCAGTATAATTACAATTATATCAACTGGCGATGGGAAAAAATAAGACGATATGTAATAAGATTCTGAAAATGGTATACCAAAAATTAGTTTAGCCTTTATAAGGGGCTAAAATATTCTTCTAACCACTTCAGTTAGTTAACGAACAAAATAGCTTACATTTTTATGCAAAAATGGAGTTATATGTTTTATTGTTTGTAAAAACAATTTAATTATTTGTAAATTGAATTAAATGCTTCTGAATAAATTGTAATTGTAACAATACTTGAGGTGAGTTCCCATGCGCTGAAAATGGTATAAATGCTGATGCTGTAAGTTATGCATCGCACTTTGTTGTAATTTTGTAAACGTAAATAAAAAACGATTTAATTTAAAGAAATGTTTAGAATTTTGCTAAGAATTTATTTAATTACCATAAGAATAGGAAATCTGAACAATTTTCCTTTTGGAAACACAGGGTGACCTGTAGAAGGGGTAGTTCCTGGATAGACTAATGTTAGTTATCTCTTCTTGTACCACCAAGGAATTTTGTATGCAGGTACTTTACTCCTTGCAAGGAATTGACAAATCCCCCAAGATGTTTTTTGTCACAAAAAAGTGTTTCTCGAATTAACCCTTGGGATGCGGCAACAATTCGTAAGGCCTATCAATACCTGCTATGATTTGGATATATGGACATTTATTGTGACTTGTAAGCAGAAGAAAATCTAGGATTTCACCAATTGGGATAAAATAGAATCTGGACATTTTTTTTAGGAGCAAACACAATATTTTAATTGAATAATTGCGTTCAATCCACTGAGCTAAAGATGTCAAAAGTGTAGTACGTTTTTTTTTATTTTTATGTCACATTTTTCAAAAAATTTGTTTCTGCAGTTGCATTGAATTTGACAGCTACTCCAGTTACAGATTCATCTCTATTGTGCTCGGTATTTGCTTTTACTCTCAACTAGAGAAACACAACAATTAACTGACATTTTGAGTTAACGGTTTGAAATTTGACAGGTAAACTAGTCAAGTTTTTGAAATCCTTTTAAATGATCAAACTTAAAAGTTGGGAAGGCTTATTATGACTTTGAATTTGAAGTATATGACGATGACCGTATCAGAACTGAAATCAGAGGTGCTTGAAAATTGGCTTAGTTTGAACCTGATTATATGGAGAGAAAAACATTTTATATGATTTTAGCAATTTGCTAAGCTAAAGATGGTTAAGCTAATTTTAAACAATTTTAACATTTTACTATCTCTTAACTTATTGCTAAAGTTAAAATCCCGAAAACCCTACTTTCATTTCTAGCAATTTGTTAAATCCATATGGCGTCTGTTATTAGCTTAGATAAAATTGCTTGAGAATTTTACTTGAAAAATTGATTTGTGTGTTTTCTTAAATTCGTGAGCTACAAATTCTTTATTAATTAATAGAATGTTTTCTTAATATTTGAAAACTTTGTGCAGAAAAATGTTTTTTTTTTTGGCATACATAAACATCAGGATGATGATAAATACGTGAATAAACCTGCGTTCATGTGTATTACATTTAATCTTATTGAATTGTATTGGATTGTCCAGTTTACAGTTATGACATTTCCAATTAAATTAGCTAGGTCCGTTTATGTATTTGCTTTGTTTATTTCCACGAACTGATGTCACTATTTGGACATGTTCGGCTGCCCCATCTATATATATAAAACAAAGACGGGTTTGTTACAACACTTATAACTCGAGATCTGCTGAACCAATTTTCATGGTTATTGATTCGTTGGATTTGTCTCCGCCCCGAATAGCAGAATACATCTTAAAAACAAAGAAAATTAACACACTATGTCTCATTTTTGTCTCTGCACTATTGAACACTGTACTATGCCAAATAATATTAAAAAATGTTTTTTCCTTCAATATTTTAAATTAAATTGCTTACGAAATTAAAAGTCTTACAAGTCTTATTTCGACACATATTTTAAACCGCCGTCGTGTTTTTGAACTACATATGTAATTAACTGACAGTTAATAGTCACAGTTGACATTAAACATCAATATTTATTATTATCGATAAGAAAATACAAAAAGTGTCCTCCTGGAAGTATGATCAAGACAAACGGTTGCCATTTTTCAAATCTGAATTTCTTTATTGAAATAATTTAGACTTGCCAAAAAGCACTGTTTACAAAACAGACATAACATTGAAGATTGAAGTTTAGAATGGTCGAATTGAATTTTTGACAAAACGGCCACAGTACCTAATTCCATCGTTTCTCGAAAGAGTTGGTAATATTTTTAAGACTGTATTGGGTAATCTATAGATCTACTTAACCGATCTTTAAAATTCTTTTACCAATAGAAAGCTAGCTATATATTTGTGATAAATTGGATATGGAAAGAAGTAGAAAATAGTGCCTCAAGATTGTGTTTAAGAGAAATACAAAGGAAACATAGTGAACAAAATAACTATAAGGTCCACTTATAGTTTTTTATGCTGGATTGGAGCTGGTATTTTCATGCCATCTATTCTGTAAAGGCTTTTTGAATCCACAAATCTAATCATATAAGTTGCTATTGTTCATGGTCCTTTGATGTGGTCCTGTATGTGAAGAGAAAAGATCTAGGAGACGCTTTTATTTTGCAAACAAAAAATTAATGGCGTTTCCAGAATTTCAAAAGTCATTAATCGAATTGAGATTAAAAATTGCGCTCATTGGTTAAGTAATGAATGCCAAAACTTTATTAGAACCTGGATATGAAGATTTAAAGCAATTTCTTTCCCACAATTTGAAAAACAGGGCAGAACAACGTCTGCGGGGTCAGCTAGTTTTAAATAAAAGGGAGTTAGCAATTTACTAATTAGCAAAACGAAAAAATAGGTTAAAAATTTTGAAGTCGCTTCAAAGCACCTAACAATAGGTTGTTTAAAATTTTGCACCTATTTATTTTAAATAAAAATAAAATTAAAATATTTTAAAATTTTGCCACATTCAATTTTGAACTATGGACAAAAAAATTCCTTTAACATATTTTATTTAAAGTATGCAAAGGTATTAAAGTTAGTAGAAACAACTGATAAGAAAGTGTAGAGATTATTTTATTTTTAAAATATAAATGCATATACACTGACAATCACTAGGATGAGGCCACATATTTTTTAATCGATTTTCGTTCTTCATACCTGCTGGAAATTTCGTACCCATAAAAATTTACTACATTTGAGTAGGTAGATATTTTCTTTAAGAAAAGTAATAAAATTAAGGAGTTAAATAGAAAAGACTGTTGGAATTTCCCTACATTAATTAAAGTGCTACTTAAAAACAATATGAAAAAGTGCGTCACTTGGATGAGGCCACATGAAAAATCTTATAAAATATCAAAAAAATGAAAGAAAAGTTAACAGTTTTTGGTTTTCAAACATTTATTTATTAAGTTTTTCTCCATTAATAAATGAGTATTCCCCCCTTTTTAGGATATGACCTCTATTAGACGGTTTGGAATGGAATCATAAAGTTTTTTTAAATAGTCAAGTGAAATCTCGTCCCAGGCATCACGGATAGCTTCAATTAAGGAGTCCTTGTCTTCAAATTGTCTACCGCCTTCATAAACTTTTCGAGATAGCCATGTCCTTACGTTTTCGATTATGTTCAAGTCCGGTGAATAGGGTGGCCATGGCAAAAGCTCTACGTTTTCTGATAAAATCCAGCTTTTGACAACCCTGAAAGTGTGGATGGGGGCATTGTCTTGTTGGAAAATCCAAGGCAGAGGTCCAAAAATATTTTTCATCTTCGGAAATGACCGTTCCAACAAGCATTTGTAGCTGTTTCCGTTCATTGTTGTAGAAAGAAACTCCAACTCGATTTTGCCATAGTAGGTGATAGCTCCCCACACCATAACACCTGATGTACGGCTGTGATGTCTTCCCAAAATTAGTTCCTCTTTTCTTAAATCATGGAAATAAAAGTTGTAACCATCGGGGCCGTCAAGGTTAACCTTTTTTTCATCCGAAAAGACGACGCGTTTCCATTGACTGCTCCAAGAGGCATGTTCTGTTGCAAAGTTCATTCGCAGCTCCTTGTGTACTCGGCTTGAGAGTCCCATTTCCTTGAAAGCATCGATTTGTCCTCTTACTGCCACTGTCAACGTCTTTCCGGAACCCATTTGTAATTGAAATTTAATAAAAAGAGTTATTTGTAAAACGTTCTTAAATATTGCAACCAACATTTTCAAAAAAATTGCTGATGTGAACTTCTACAACGAAATATTCGCAATGGCCTCATCCTAGTGACGCACTTTTTTATATCCTTTTTAGGTAGCTCATTCATTAATGTAGGGAAATTCCAACGGTCTTTTCTAATTAACCCTATAATTGTATCACTTTGTTTTAGGAAAATATGTACCTACTCTCATGTAGTAAAATTTTCCGTGTTAAACATATTCCTACAGGTATACAGACCGAAAATCGGTTGAAAAATATGTGGCCTCATCCTAGTGATTGGCAGTGTATATTTACTTTTTGTTCACATTAAAAGTATAGATTACCTAACTAATTAAATAAAAAAAATATTCAATTGATTCAAACACGATCCTGAAACTTCATTTATTAGTTACATGTTGGTGTATTTGAACTATGGTGGCTTTATAAGACGTCCACTATTTGCAATTGAACGAAGTCAAAAGTATTTGGAAACATTAGAAATAAAAAGTAAAATTAATATTTCCATTTAAATTACTGTTTTGGGTCTCCTTGTGCTCTGACTCAAAGATTGCAACCACAAAAGTCTTAATATTTAAATTGACTGAAATGTGACTGAAATGGTTTTACACTTTGCTCATACTAAAAGGCCCTCAAGTCACTCTCCACTTACTACGGAAAGTGCCCCTTACTCATAGCAAAAAAGACAGGTTCAATTAAAACTGAAAATTTATCTTAAAACATTTTCAACTCGCAATCAAATATAAATACCCAAGTTCAAATTCCGTGTTTTTATTTGTTTGACAAATTTCAGTAAAATTTCATTTAGTTTTCTTTTACTTTTTGTGATAAATGCAAACTAACAGATGTTAAAAATGTACTGAACTTTTTTTTAATATTGAAGGGTAAACGAAATGTCCAAATTCGAACATTTGAGACCAACACAAAGTTTCACTTTTAAAATATTACCTTCGATCCAGATGGAATCTTTGAAACCTTTATCAAAACTCAACAAAATATGTAAAAAGCCAGGGTATTCATTTGTTCATCGGATGAATGACAACAATTTCAGTAGACGCAGCTCCATTTCGCTGACGCACTTTATACATAAAGAGTTTAAATTTGATGCTCCAAGATTTTTGACGAAAAAGATAATAAGGTCCGACGATGTTGCCTAATGACATGAACCACGCCAAAAGGTCAATTTTTGTGCCTACATTCGACTGTTTACAAGAGTTAGCAGATGCATTAAATTACAGATTCACGATGCTGACATTTGGCAGCTAATCTACGCGATACTAGCTGCTATGGAGAATATTTCTTTTTATTTCATACTTAGGTCTTAAAGTCTCGAACTTTTTTATGATAAAGATCAGAGCTCAGGACGAAATTCACCTTGTTTATATTTAAAACTAGAGGGCCCTACAAACTTCGTTTCGCCCCAATTCAATGCAGAAACTCAAACTCAAGCTATGGAAAAAGTAGTATTGTTGCTTATTCGATTTTTCATTAAAAAGTAGATCGAGCTACAACCAAAATTCATCTCCTAGTTCAACAGATTGCTTCAATTTTTGTGTAAAACGTGGTCCATGTTTAATCCAAATAAAATAAATTTTATTGGGATAAGAATTCGCCTATGTGCTTTTCCAGACTATAATCTATCTCTGTGTTAAATTTCATCCAGATCCGTTCAGCCATTTTGGCGTGATTGGAAAAATTAAAAGAAATCTATCCCACTGGAAATTTCAGCTAAATCGGTTCAGTCATTCTTAAGTTGTAAATAGTGTTACCAACACGACCTTCTTTTATACATACAGCAGATGATGGACTTTCAAATTAAAAAATATTTTGACAGCTGGATGTCATTGGGAACTTTTAAATTCGCTCCTGAAACACAAAACCAAGTATTAGAAGTGGTTAATTTTCATGAAAACAAAGCATTCGACTGTCCTTATTTGTATTTAACTGAAGGGATCACCTTTTTCCTATTTTATACAAAAACCTAGATAACAGAGGCATCTCATTTTTTATGTCCACTTGGCACGAGAGGAAACTATAAAAAAATGCCTAGAAGATAAGTGATTAGGGAAGTGATAAAGTATCAGTTTCAAAATAACATAATCATCATCCAATTCCATTTAATTCATTTAATTTTTATTTTTTGAAAATCGAGAGGGAGTCAATCTAAGTGTTATACATTTTTATTTTTTAAGTCCAATAAAATTAAAAAAAAAGAACATACTATAAAGCAAATACCTAAAGACTAAAAACAAAAATCTTATCATAACCACCAATCAGGCCATAAGTTTCCTCATGATGTACGATATGGCCTTTTTCCGCTGCTGAAGATGATGCACCAGCACCAGCACCACACTGGACTGGCATCGACCAACAGGACGCACTGGATGGGCAGACAGGTCGTAAATATCCAGATTTTTTGGGCATTGGTTAATATGGTGGTAAGTCAACGCGCACAGCAGCCTATGGGGCAAGGAAGAGTACCTAACTACATCCAGCAAGGAGAGCAGGTATAACACCCGCTCTTGGTAGCTGACGGTTGGTTTCAGTGGAAAAAAAAATAATGTCCACTTGGCTGATGGCTGTGAAACGCTCACGGAAATGAAATGACAATGATCCCGAACGGATGATCACCGCGCGAGACGGACGCAGAATTATAAGTAGAATTATGAGGCAGCGTCAGTGGCAGTAATAAAACTGATGCCCGTCGACGAGCAATAAATAATTTTTAGTTTTTTTTTCAGTTGTTTTTTTGTTTTCTCCTTGCACACGAGACTTGAGTTGAATTGAAGGTTTGAGTGGAAGTTGGAAGTGGGTTTGAGGAAAGTTTTAAAATTTATCGAGTGAGTTTTTTTTATTACTTGAATAAAAGGTCAAGTTTTGATTTAGTGTACAAAATCAAAGTCTAAGGCAAAGGGAAAATTGCGATCTTTCAAAATCATTCAATTTCGACACAACATGATTCCTTAATCTAGAAGCTCGTGTCTCATGTAACCGTCATCGTCAGTGCACTACTGCTCGAATGAAAAATATATGTTTTGATAAAAATGACAACACTGACTGAAAAAAAGTTTGGTTACAGAGCCGTCGGCTTTCGTAATTTAATTACGTTGCCACAAAATGAGATTGGGGTACTCTAAAAAAAGATTAATTTTTTTGGTTCAGAGTGATGTTTACAATAAAATACTTTAATATTATACAGCTTGTTATAAATATTCATCATAAACTATCAAATTCTGTCCAGAACTTATTTTAAGTTCGTGATCCAAAAAAGATAGAATTAGAAATTCTTAAAATATAAATACTAGATACTCGTATGTATGTGGACAAAATATTTGAAAATTCTAGAGAGGTGACTCAGTTTTAAAAGGTTGGGAGCGATACCGAGACGATACTGATATTTTTCGATTTCACTGGTTGAAAAGTACAGTAAGAGTGAACCAAAAATTATAGAGACTTCTGAATATTGGATGTAAAACGGGCTGATTTGTATGATTCCCACCTTCAAGCATGCATGTGTTAAAGGTTTTGCTCAAAATTAGTGAAAAACAGGAAGTATCTCTGGACTTAGATTGACAGGCTAAGGATTCATATTTCAACAAACAAAGAAAATACTTGTACCACACGTCCAGGCTTTGTAAGGATTATATGGCTGATTAAAAGCCCTTTTTGTGTCCTTCATTAGAATGCTGCAGGACTGCTTGGAAAAAATATCACATGGAAGAATTCGAAGACTTACAAACTTGAATGCCAAGAATTTAAAAAAAATAATCGAATGCCAAGCAGGCTTTTTGGACAAAAAATTTAATGTTTAATGTTTTAACAATAAAATGAAAATATTCACTTTATACGAGTATTTTAGTTTAACACATGTTCAGCAAATTTAAAGGAAAATGCGGGTTCTATAAAAAAGCGCGTTCCAAATTTGAATGTGAGATAGATAGATAGATAAATTCTTTATTTTATTGTCAAGTTTTACAATATTGTAATCTTAGGAATAAGGACATGGCAATCCTGCCGTCTGCCTCAAATGACATTTCATATAAAATAAAATAAAATAAAATAAAATAAAATAAAATAAAATAAAATAAAATAAACTAAAATAAAATAAAATAAAATAAAATAAAATAAAATAAAATAAAATAAAATAAAATAAAATAAAATAAAATAAAATAAAATAAAATAAAATAAAATAAAATAAAGTGTAAAGTATATGTTTACAATAAATGATTTAAGCAAAAAAAATATAACAATACCAATTTTAATTGAATTGAAGCCAACCAGTTTTATGTGATTTTAAACACATAATAAAATAGACAATTTTGTATGACACAAAGTAAGATTGAAAGTTTATACAATTTTGATAATTTGGAGCCTAAATGATATTAGATACAATTTTAAATGATTTGAAACAAACCAATTTTAAGTGATTTGAGTGATACAAAATAAAAATAAAACAATTCTGAATAATAGGCAAACTACAATAAGAAAAGTTTAAACCACAATAACTATTGAAACTAAGAAAATATGTAGGCTTTATTAGAAAAAACTGTTCCGATATGCAAGAGCATGTTGGCAATATTTATAAAGACTGAGCCAGCCCGCTGCTCCATTTAAAATTTCGTAAAGTCGCTGTAACGAAAGAAAACTTTCATGGAAATAAAGCCGACGAATTTCCTGCAATAATGAACAGACTACTAAGAAGTGGTTAATATCTTCTAAATCTCTTCTGTTACATAAGTTACAAAGCTGAGTCAGATTCGGTACGGTTTTAAGTTTAGATTTAAAATTTCAACTCTGGATCTAAAGATAATACTAATGGTTTCGACTGAAAACTCACTCCGAAAATAATTGGCATCAGTTAAAAGTTCGTGATTTAGGTTTCTGTAGATAGTTCTGGATGTCGACGAATTTGCACTGGAAAGATTTACAGTAAAAAAATTTTGATCAACATTAGCGATTACCTTTGAAAACTGTTCATGTCATTAGTTCACATTTGACTCTGATAGATAAAGAACTGCGTCGTGGCATAGAGCGAGCTGGTGCCACTCTTTGAAAGGGGAGGCATTTATCTGGAGAAGTTTTTTCAAAATGGTTTGTGAAGACAGCTTTTGCTTCGCTTCATAATACATACTAGTAATATAGTTCTAGTAATATAGTTCGCATTTATTTTTAAATTTTGTATACATATACATAGGTGTAATACCGGACTCTACGTATATAGCATAATTTGGTGTTGTGTTTGGAAGTCTAAATAATCGCTTAAAGAAATGCCTAGGTAAACTTTTAAAAGCTTCAAGCGGTATATACCCGAAAATTTGTACTCCATAAGATAGGCAGGAATTGACGGTTGTGTTTCGACTTTAATATATTCACAAGAAGCAATGATATCGACTTGAATTGTATTTTATTTTCAACATAATGCATTCGTCAATACCTAAAAAATTGTATTTTATTTTCAACATAATGCATTCGTCAATACCTAAAAAATGATAAAATATTGAGGAATATCAAAT
Organism: Scaeva pyrastri; assembly: GCA_905146935.1. Classification (NCBI taxonomy): domain Eukaryota; kingdom Metazoa; phylum Arthropoda; class Insecta; order Diptera; family Syrphidae; genus Scaeva; species Scaeva pyrastri. Next base: position 53,538,230 of record LR989929.1, read on the forward strand.
TGACATTTTTTACAATAACTACAAAATGAGAAGTTATCAGTGTGGGTCGCACCCAGCCTATTTTTTTTAAATTATCGTGGTTCTTATTTTTTTAAAAATTTGTTGGATTCTCTGTTCTTATGATAAAATGAGCCTATTGAATGAATGCTTCCACTAAAAGATCTAAAAATGTCATATCTGTTATAAATTTGTCCTTATTGCAAAAGAATGTAAAATTAACTCCTTATTTGTATGAAATTTTAAATAACAAGAAAAGCACTTTGTCGTTCACTGAGGCGTATACGTACTTTTTATGTTATCTACGTATATCTAAGCCGATTGATAAATTGTTACAAACCCCAAACTTTTTTGGATGTTTCCTTGAGTTAAGTATTTTGAATACTGATAAAATAATATTAACCATGTAAGATTGATATTTCATCTATTTAAGATCTATCACAGCCTCGACGAAAAGTTTTTTAATATGCCTGCTGTAAACATTTACATTTACTGTGAAACTAAACGTGTTTTTTTACCAATTTTTCAAATCTCCCGACAGAAAACAAACTGAAAGAAAAACTTCTTGCAGATAATTATTTGAAATCAGTACATTACTTATCAAAATATTTTATTTAAAACTGATCCCCTACTTGCCAAACTTTGCTGTTCCTACTCTTGTGCATCTGTGCTGGTTGCACATTGGAGTCCAAAGCTTATTTTGAACCAAAGTAAAAAGTTTGCAATAAAAGAAATATAATTTAATGCTGCAGTTAAGTAACTTTACTCAAAATTAAAACTCTATGACTCCAAAAATATTGGATTTTCTATTTACATTTTGAGAGTAGGCACCTGTACACCTTGCCTACTTACTACCCATTGACAAATAAGTCTAATCTACTTAAGTTGATGTCTTACTTAAGTTGTTTACATTAAAACAAGTGTATTATCAAAAAATTATTATCAATTTTTAAGAAGATAGCTTTGAAAAACAAATAGGTACACTGGGGCGTATGTGTACTTTTTTATTTTTCATATGAATATTCTTAATTGCTTCCATTATGAAACCTTTATTACTAAAATTATAATTTATTTCTTCCTTTCAGTGTTGAAGGTGTAGGTAATTTGTTCTTGAATTTGGTGCTGCCAAAAGTTCTCAAGTTAAACGCGTCTAAGCTTTCTAATATAAGGCCACTGGCTAAACAAAATTCCTCAATGGCTGACTAAACACCTAATCATCCCTTCCAAACCCAATGAGTAATGTATCCCAGCTGTTGACTGCCACAATACTTAACTACGTGTCATTTAAGACAGAAACGTGTACTTTATGACACAAACGTCAAAAACTCAAAATCAAAATCTGTCCAAGTTTGAATTACCCATTCCAACAGTTCATGTTGTTTACCTCACGTCACATTTTCTACAACCTTTACTCATAAAAAAAAAAACTGAAATCGCATCTCGCATGCAAAAGACCCAAACGTTGTTAAGGCCCAAGTATTGCGAGTTTCATTGCGTTCGTTGAATAAACCTAAATAAGGACTCGAATTACTCACCGCACACATGTTACGTTATCTCTGCGTCTGGTCTACCTCAAAAAAATTAATACCAAGTTCTTCTGGAGCACGCATGTATCCACGTATTCCAATAAGAAAACGATACTCCAAAAAAACAGCAGCACACCACATTGAAAACGTTCTCCGATGAGGACAAGATTTGCGTTTTAAATGAGCCCCAAACCTTTTGATATTGCCAAGTTGTTTGTGTCTGTGGATATGAATGTATCTGTGCCTGTGTTTGTGTTAGTGTGTGGGGGTTAGAAATTGTAGAAATAACTTTTCAATATTATCGAACAAATTGTAGAATCCCCAACTCCACCGCACCCCTTGGAGCAAATGTCCCTCACGTAGATTCATCTTTCCTAACCCTAAATCGATGGTGCCAGAGACAGAGAGAAAGGACAATAGCCCGCTATCGGACAGTTTTAGAGGGTTTAAATGGGCAGAACGTCGTCGCACGTGTTAAGGGGCTAACGGCTAAACAGGAATACTCTAACTCCATCCAGAAGGAACATAACAACAACAACAACAACATGACTTTCGTTACGTTTCGTTCTACATGGACCTTGGCGTCCCCGTCCATGTTGGATTTACGACTACGGCGACAACGGCAACAACGAGCGGATGTGGGTATACGCGCGCTGTTCTTCTTGCAAATCACGAATTTTGCAGCAGCAAAAATGCTTTGCGTCAATTTATGAATGGAATCGGTCTGAGAGATCACGTTCGTGCACTGCCAGTTACCAGTCTGTCCATCACGTTCCATCTGGACGCCATCGCCACCGCCACCGCCACTGCCGCCGGTTTCTATTTATGGAGGGTGATGACGATGACGGTGGGTAAACTGCATGCCCATGCCCACATACACACTCTCATCCGACACAACAACAGATCCCCTAAGGGTGGGTGCTCTAATGAGTCTCGGCCGGGAACTATTCAAACATCTGGGTCAAGTTTTGAGGCAGACACCACATCAACTTAGCAGGGAGGCTGCTTGCTGCCTGCTGGGTCTCCATCAGGTTCTCCAGGTCTCGGCACCTTGCTACGGGACTAATGGAACGTTACGTTACGTGATGCGTGCGAATAATCACTTGGCCGACGAACGATGAACGCACGACGACGGCGACATCATCGCAATGTACATGTAGCGCCGGCCAACGACGACGACGGCGACGAGACGAATACGACGCACGACTCCGACGACGGACGCTGCCGCCAACCCTCTTCGGGCAACACAAAATGTGGAGCAGGTGATGATCGACATTTCTATTCAGCTCAGATACGCGATGGAGCTGAATCGTGGTAGTGCGGTGCGGTGCGGTGGTGCGCAGGCAGGTACCTGGTGTCGGTGGTCATGAGGGATTTGTATACGAGTACGTCGACAACAATTTGTATTCGGGATTCGTTTGGTCTCGCACTCTCTGCGTGTTCTCGTATAATATTGGTCGCTTCGGCCGGCAGTCGGCAGCAGGCAGTAGGCAGTAGGCATAGGCAAGGCGTATTATGCTGATGGTTATTTAGACCGTGATTTATTTGCATTCCGCATTGGAGATCTGATGAGTAGGTATGAGCGTCGTCGTTGTCGTCTTCTTCTTTGCTGTCCCAAATAGGACATTTAACGGTTTTTGAAAGTTGATACTATGGGTTCTGATTCTGGCTGGAGCTTGAACTTATTGAAAAGAAATTTTTGCGACTCGTCACGTCGACGAGAAATCGAAATTAAGAACAACAAAACAATTTCGAGGGCTTGCCTATAACCTATAGGTTCGTTATAGGTTCCTAGTTTGGGTTAAGAATGTTTGGGTTTGGCGCATAATAATTTATGCTGAATAGGTGTTAGCTTATAACAGGTTGTTTATGATGCCATCAGTATAATCAGTTTGGCCAAGAATTGATGAGAATTCAAAGGAACATAACACGAAGTGGCTATTATTCACATAAGTAGGTATTTATTACTGGGTCTTCTAAGTAGTTCAGTTTTTTTTGTTTTGTATAGAGAAAGAAATAAACAATCTATAATTCTCCATTTTTATCAGCGTTAAAGTTGGGCCAAAATGTCACGATTAAGTAGTTTGCGGAATAAGTGAACTGGAGGTTCCAGGAAGTAAACACATCTAGTAAATACCTATGTGGTAAAACAATCTTCATTTCCATTACTTCACAATCAAAAAATACCGCACATAGATTTATACGGATTAGAGACACTGCAACTGAAAGATTAAGACTATCAGGTAATACAATCAAAGACACTAGTACATGGTAGATGGACTGAAAAAGAAATCTACATTTCACTTGCCGGATTTTAACCAATGCTCTATCGGTAACGGTAAGCCTTTGCTATATTTTTTGCTTAAGGATTTCCATTAACTATACTGAAACTCAAATCTAGCCTTGGTGTCTTCGGAATTTTTGATAAGCAATACGTAGTTAGGAGATGGTTCGGAGAGGGTCAATAAGCCCCAAAAGAAGAACAAAGAAATTGATGAGGATACCTCATTGGTGACGACGAACAACCTCTTTCATTGATCTAAATAATTTTGAACCCAGAAAAGTTTTATAAAGTATATGTGCTTCTCCTTATTGGTGCACAAATCTGCTAAAAGTACAACAACCTTAACTTGAGTTACGTTAGGTATTTAATTTATGTAGATAGACTATTTTTCAATCAAATTCTTAGCTCCAAAAAAATCAATATTTTGACACTAATGGCAATGTCCCAAATAGACAAATAGCGATTTATAATTTTCTCACAATAAGTCAACCTGTAAAATTATTAATTCCCATAATATCAAACATCATAATCTGTCTGCTCCAAAAATCCGCACAAACGGCAACACCGAAATCCAAGTGACAGAACAGAATACACACTGCACACAAAACAAAAACCACACACAACTCTTCTTCTTCTGCCATAGTAAATAAAACCAATAACCATCACCCCCGCTCAAAGAAAAAAGAGATAGAAAAAAAAAGAGGAAAGAGCTATTTCATTTTGCATATTTCAGTCACATAGACAGCACTCACACATAAAACAAACACACAAAATTACCCCACACACTGCCTCAACTTCACGTCTTACACCCCGTACCAACTTCTAGAAACGTGAAGCTATGTGCTTGACACAACAATACCACTATCTGCTCTTCCCAAGCTCCGCAAAGCAAAGAAAAATACGAAAATAAGAAAAAGTATGAGAAAAATAAAACCAAAACAAAACCTGAATTCTTCCTCCCGCATTCACACCATTTTGCCTAACCGCAAAGGAGTGAAGGAGACGCCCGATAACTCCTAATTGTCGCACATGACTTGTTGAATCGAGGCGTGGTTGAGAGTGGCTCTCTCAGCAGAATAACAAAATCTGGTCCTGTTCTGCCTGCCGCCTGCCGAGTGACGAACGAACGAAACCAAAGACCAAGTCACAGCTCTACTCCAAACTCACACACTCTCACGCGCACGCCATTATGTATTCGACGGTGATTCGACAAATCCCCTGGCAGTCACGTCCCGCCCATTTACGAAACCCGAACCTGAGCGGCTTCTGTGCGTGATGCTGCTTAAAATGCCACTGGTGCGCCTTGTACATGACTAGCGCAACGGTCAGGTTCCAGTTCCAGGCCTCTCGTACTCGTACTCGTACTTGTACGTCGTACACACAGTTATATTCGGCTGGGCCTGTATATGGATGTGTGTATGTGTCGTACGCGATGGACGACGTTCATTCGTTCAGCGTTCGTGAAGCAGTGTTTGTGCGCACCATTCTATACACATATCCACCCTTGCCGTAACCAACAGAGTACAGAGTACAGAGGCCTTACCGTCATACTCCTCAATCCTCATCGACAAACAAAAAATTATTCGTGGCTGCACGAAGCCAACCACTGGAATCATGCAGAGCCTTTAGTTTCGTTTGTGACGTGAGTTATTCTGCACGTCCGCAGCAGAAACAGTTTAAGGAACATACACCGACCGCGTTCAGTGGACAAATTTCCTTCTTCTTCTTCTCTCACTTGAACTGTCAAACAAAAGATCCCATTACCTATACCTACTCGTATCGTATATCTGCTACCGCAACGCTACTGCTAGCTGACAATTTTTAGACGTTTTTTTATATTTTTGGCCGCCTCGCCTCATTCTGCTGCCGTTACTGCACGGCGAAGGTGGTGTGTTGTGATTTTGTTTCGTTGTGTTACGTTACGTTTCGCATTATCGTTGCTACGTGTCGCTGTCGATTGTGTGTGATTGCCGAAGCCGAAGCCGATTGGACTTGACTGTGATGTACTGCCATTGCATGTCGCTGGTGTCTTCTTCCTTTTCCGGACGTCAATTGGTGCACACGAGTGAGTGAGCCCTCTGGCTATTACGTGCGGTCGTACTTTTTGCGTGCGTGTACTTGTGTGCATTGTGCTCCTTGCACCTTGCAGTCATTTGTATGTAAAACGCGCCGAGGCTATCGAACAGGAGGATAGTAGTTGTTGTTCACTCCTACGAATACGTGTTTGTGATTTTATTTATTTTTTTCCGAACTATCGTCGCTGAACTCGTCCATTCAATTAAAAAAAAAAAATACAACCAATGGAGTTTCTTATCCGTTGTCCATTTTAATAATAAAATTATATAGAAAAAGAATTGAACTCTTGACCGCCATTCAGGAAACGGAAAAATAATGTCGACTTACATCGTGATGTCATAAATCTCCATCACTAAATACGAGTAAATGAGTGCGTCCAGACAAAAGTGCAATAAATTAGAGTGCAAAAATTTTACCTAATTAGTGAAAACACTCATCGTCGCGTTTTGGTGTTTGAAGGACGATATTAAACTTAAATTAAAAAGAAAAAAAAACTCAACTCATAATGTTACCTTATCAAGCCGTAGCTATGGATTATGCTGGTTATCAAAGACAAAGTTCAAGTGTGCCATCGGGACCGATGGCTATGAGCTCTCTAGGGATGGGTGGATCACCGTTTGGGCATTCGTGGCTTGTACCAACTCAGGATCTGTGTGCTGTGCCCTACAAACAAATGCCAAATCAACATCAAAACGGAGGCATGCATCCAAATCAGCAGTCACTGGAACCTGGGCACGTTATTTTTATAATTTTTTTAATGCTTCTAGATACTCATAAAAATTGAATTCTATCTTTAAACTGAACAAATTCTGGATTTGAAGTTTTTTCCAAAATTCATCAAACTAGAAAATTTGAATAGAAAGTGAATTTTTCAAAAGTTAGATATTAGGTATAACTTTCTACGAGTCTTGGGATAAAATTAAAAATTATTTCAGTCTGTTATAACTAGAATTAAAAAGTCCCTTAACCTATAACTATAATCAATAATCATGTTTAAAAAACATCGTTTCTTAAATGCCTTTATTTACCTAACGTCAAATTACGTTCACAAATTGATTTTTGGCAGTTAGAAGCGATGTAACTTTATAAAGCCTCTTTCCAAAATTCCAAAGTTTATAAATACAACTTTAACCACTAGGTACTAGATACCTTTAAATTACGGAGATAGGTCATATATTATTTCTCTAAGAAATTTAAAGTTTCCCTGCAACTTTCCCTAACTGTGAACTTTCTTACTTATTTTGAAAAAATTTCGAAAACAGAGGTGAATTTATCGGCAGTCAAATTACGACTTTTATAAACGGACTCATGAATGTTTTTTTGATGGTTTCTGTTGATAAATTAAAGTTATTTTTTATCTTGTCGGGTTCTAATTAAAAAGTTGTAAAAAAATAAAATGTAACAAATTTTGTATTATGCCGTAAATAAGCTATCACTTTCTTTTACATAAATATAGAAATTCACTATTTATTTAAAAATGATTTATGAAATATGTAAGTTGAGAAATTTGATTAAGTTTGTCTTTTGACAACTTTAGTTAAACTTGAAAGCCTTTACAACTTACTTCTTTGTATAATTTTATTTAGATATAAGGAACAAGTTCCTATTAATTGATTCCTTTCAATAAAAGAAAAAAAAACGCTTATTCCGTGGGTCTACTAAACTATGGAAGTCCTGGAACAGTACCTAAAGGAATTTTATGAACAAAATATTTGACACATTGGTTTTAATCTGAGTACCAAATCTGCCCAAGCCCAATAACGAACAATAAGGAGAGAATTGACCAATTTAAAAAATATAGACAAATTTAGGTTCCAGATACCTGCAAATTTTAGACAATCCCGTGATACCTAAGTCTTGATTTTGTTTTGTGTTTCATATTTTCAATACAAAACAATTATTATTAAAACAAAGATAAACACAATCAAATAAAAGGGACATTACATAAATTTCATAATCTGTCAAAATAGTCTATCTACACCAAAGATCTTACAATACAGTAATAATAACTGTTTTTCCTTTCGAATGCACCACGACACCTGTATTAAGGTGAGTGACATTTCTTGCTCTGATGCTGTGTGAAACCTGGGGTTTATGGGTTTTGTGTATTATTTTTTCAACAGACTTATGTACATATATTTTTATCTATCAGCCCTCATGTTTTTCTTTGTTTACCTATTTATTATGAAAGGCAAAAACAACTGTTTAATTGAAAGTTGTGCTGATAGGTATCAGATTTATGAGTGTTTTAACAGTCAGATTTTTAGCACAAATTTATAACTTAATTTCTGACAGGCCCATATTTTAAAATATGACAACTGAAATGTTTATAGCACTGTCATTAAATTAACATGAGTTTTAGATAATAACGGTATTCAATTACAGAATGGTTAAGTAATTTATGTAGTTAAATAATTTATTAACTTTAAATGCACATATTTATTTTAAAAATTCTGGATATAGAAGTCTAGAGAAATGTTAAGCAGGTATTTTTATACAGTTTGAAAATAATTTCTTAGCCTTATTTTAATCTTCTGTCACCTTTAGTTAATTTAATTAAGTTTCAAAATGAAATTGTCAAATAAGATAGAACAATAGCAAATTGCTAGTTACGTTCTTTTATAGAAATTCTTTTGTTTGTCCTAAAATTAAACCTCATGTCAGTAGTTTTGCTCATTTAAGATTAGAACATTATGAGATGTATAATTAAAAAACTAGAAGCATATCAAAACTAGAAGTAAAAAACAATTTTAAAAATTTTCAGGACCAGAAATAGGGGGATAAATGTCACTCTCTTCAAGGCACTATTGCTTGCTCTCAATTTATGTCAAAGATTTTGTCAAATTGAATAAAATATTAAAATTGTTTTGAGATGAACACTAACAGTTTTCTATTCACTAAGTTTTATGTAATATTCTTTTGGGCCTTACACATACATAAACTGTATTATTATGAAAATTTGAGATTGCTATAGATATTTTATTTTAGAACTCCATTTTTGAATGTAATGACGTCTCTAACGTTTCATTTTTGGCGGCTATTGACACAAAAAAAATTGGTTTCATTGCAATCTGACATTTTATCTCAAAACTGATGAACTGGACACCGAACTCAGTTTCATTTTAACTGAACTGACAGTTGAACTGAAAAATAAACTGATAATTGAACTGAAATGATTAAAATATTATTAGAAATGAATTTGTTTTTCAAGTTGTCACAAAAAATCTTATTGTTTCTATTTATACATCAGTGACACAAAATTTAGTCTGTTTCCTTAAGTTTTTCAAATTCAAACTAAATTATTTTTCTTTGCCATTAAGATTTTGAGTTTCAAGATTCTGTGATTTCTTTTGTACCTAAGCTTCTCTGGATATAAAGTCTCTTTTAACCAGAGCCTGATAGCAGTAAATCGGATTCCATTCATATCTTCCTGGGAAACTTGGCTTAACATGACTCAGTGTTTCATTTGATTGTAGTTGTTGATAATTTGTTTAATCGAGCAAACAAACTCCGACTTAACTTAGCTTACAATAAATTCCTTTAAACAAATTGCATCCTTCTTAGGTACCCATCAGAGGTATATACATATATAACAATGTTCTTTTTAAACAATGGACAACTTGCATCCCCGTTTAAAGAGACGGATATTTTCTCATACTTCATAACAACACTCTGTCAAATGAAGAATAACATTAAATATGTCATCATGGCATAAGTAATTGTCTGTAATTTATTTCCGTCAAAAATAAGTCAGACAAACAAAAAAAAAAACATTCCAAACAAAAACCGATAATACCTGTCCAAATGCGGCGACGACCGACGACGTTCATATGATGATGATGATGAAATGATGAAATATATCTTTACCTGTGATGTGCTAAGCACTATGGTAACTAAAAAGACGTCTTTTCTTGTTGCGGTCTTGAATATAACTCTATCATATATGATGAGATCCATAAAAGTTGTTGAAAAGATACTCCGGGTACAAATTAGCCGACTTATCTGTCACAGCTTACATGAGAAACGTCTGCTGCTGCAAACGTATCTATCTTTTATTTAGAATATCTTAAGAAATATGATAATTCCCAAACAAAGGTTTAAAAACGAAAATATAAAACAAAACGTCACTTCATTCATCGTCCATCGTGTCTCCGTTCGTTCGTCGTCATCGGCGTCTTCATCGCGGCATAACTCTTTGAATCAAGCGCAATAAACTGTTCACATTCAACACTCTATCAAGATGGCCATCCACTGTATTCCGCCGAATGGTCCATGATGGCAGTTGTATACTCGTCGTTTATGAATATGCTCTCTCCTCGGCTGACTGTCACTTCTGACAGTGCGGCAGGCGGCTTGGTTTGAAACTGTCAAAAGCAGATTAAATCAGCTGTCCCCGCGGTGGCGGCAGCGGCTCCGCATATGGAAATGCGCAATGCGCTGTGCATGCGTAGACATACATACATACATACATACTCGTATAAAGTTGTTGTTTTTGTTGCCTTTTAAGTTTTAAGTTTTATTTTATTATACTGTTTGTGGGGAATTTTTATAATAATTATAATAGGCCTTACGTTTGCCACGGGCCAAAGCCGTCAGTTTCCGCCGAAAATCTGGGTTTTAATTTTGGATCATGAGATCTCTTATCGCTGTCAAAAAGAACGTGATCCATACCTATACATAGCTCCGAATCACAGCATCTCCTTCTCTCTCTGTCTCTGTCTTTTTTCGTTGAATGGGGCAATGAAAGTTAAATTAATTACAATAAATTGCCCAAAAAATGTTGCTCATATACAAAATTGAAATTAGTTCAACTTGAGCATAAAAATCATGCAGAAATTCGGTAGCAATCAATCAGCAATCAATTTGGCCCTTCAAACTAGAGCAAGAGCAACACCATTCAATTTTGCAATACTTATTGATTGTCGCACTTTGACAAATGATGTCTGCAGTTTCTCTGTTTTTTTTTCCATTAAACGAAGATGAAAGTCGAGGTATTTGACAGAAAAATCCGTTTAATCATTTCCTTTTCTATATCGTCATCGTCACCCATGATTGTGACTCTGAGGATGACGGTGGTGATGCTAATGCGTGTGATCGAAAAGAAAAAAGGAGAAGGTTCGTTTTATTTTCAAAACACGGATGCATTTCATGCTTCATTTGTTTCATTCAATTTTTCTTATCGGATTTTTTCTCTTCGTTTTCAATTCCAAATACAAAATTGACTTTGAATTTGAAGTATGGTGTTAGTTGGTATAGGTAACCGTTTTTTTTTTGGACAAAAACACAAATAAAAACTCGTACCAGCAAAAGGCAATTCTATTTTCTTAAATTGACAGGTGACGAATGACAGTTGTTCTGGTCGCCCTTCTCTCCTTTGTATACGAGTACGCATCCACACAAATGACACTCAATCAAAACTTCGTCTATACTATACAATTCCATTTCCATGTCCTTTTGACATCGAAATCGTGTTGTAGAACACAAGCTGATAATCGCTTGTAATTACCACCCTTAGATAATTGTGTTAGGCAACCCCATAATTACGTGTTTACAAGCTAATTTGGCAGGGTTTTACTTCGTTTCATTTATAAATGATAATAGGGGGGTGAATATTGTCAGTCTTTCACATATGGCGGAGTTAAAGTAAAATAAAAAGAAACCAGCTACGAATGTCGTGAATATGTGAATTCTTCGTTAATTTCATCATCATTGGATGTCATGTTGAAGGAGCAAAACTTCTATACTGAAATAATGTCATCGCATGTATACATAATCCTGTAATTATCCTTTAAAATTCAGGAAATATATTTTTTGGCAACCACATCAGGAACATTGCACACATTTTTTTATTTAATCCAGAGAATTTGCAGGGATTAAGACGTCTTGAACAATACTTTCCTTGTGCGGTAGTGAGAACGTAGCTTTATATCAGTAGAAATGATCTTTTGATCTTGGCGCTTGGATCTTTTAAATCGATTGTTGATATAAAAAAAGAGAAAATAATGTCAAAGATTTTCAGGATTTTACCACAAAACAAAGTCACTGAAGTGCAATAACTAATCCCTTTTATCCCTTTTTGTTTTGTGTCACTTTTCTTGGTTTACACTATGGGAAATGGGTTTCAAAAGAAAAAAAAAGAATTATCAAATTAATCGATTTATTAGGCTGTGAATTTACTTTGTCTTGTTTTGGTATCTTTTGAATCGGTTATCGAAGTGTTTTTAACCAACAGAAATAATGGAAAATTTACAAAATAAATTCGGCGGTTTATTTTACAAAGAATTCTTTTTTCATTTATTTTAAATTCGGCTAAAAGAGAAAATTTAGATTATTAAAAAATAAAATATAGTTCGTAGATACCTAGTTTTTGAGTTCGCGAACAAAATCTTAAATTATCTTAATTTTAAGCCTTTTAATGCATTTAAGTTTAAAAAACTTTGTTCTTATAGCTACTAAAATACATACGAGTGAGTTAATTTTAAAAATATTGTGATATTTTTTTATATCAATTTTAAATATTAAAAGAACACTTTCTGTCGGCTGTTAGACAACGGATAAAATTTGAAAAAAATTGTAAATTTTTAAGAGTTAGAACTTTGAATATATTTTAAGTATAATTGTGTACCAATTGAAGTCTTTAATTTCTTTTAATGTTTGTCATGTATCACAAGAAATGTCACAAATTGTTTAAGTTCGAAAAAATTACTTATAAAATTGAGAAGGCGAAGATGAGGGATAACCTCTTAAACTAAATGTACCTACAAATCTATTTATTTATTCTTTAAAATTAGTCCTAAAGTTGAAATTCGAAGTAAGTTAACAAAAGTTTTCTTTTTAAGTATATTGTGCAATTAAAAAAAAACATGATTCAATTTTGTATGTACGGAATTTTTTCGTCATCAGATTATTTTTAGGAAAATATGTATCTTCAATAATATACAAACATTGTGTAGAGTTTTTAAAAGGCTAATATTTTTACTGTTTTTTAGATAAAGATATAACTGGTATATAGTGGAAAGTAGGGTTTCTTTAATGTGAATGGAAAAAGATAACATTTTCAAAATTTGGAACTCAGAAGCAAATACTTCGATAAATTCTAAGATACCTCCGAAATCTCATACGTTTGGTATACATATATGTTAAGATTTTGTTTATCCAAATATTAAAATCTTAATTCCAGGAATTTAAACGAACTTGAATTTGAATAAGAAAGAAAAGGCTAAGTTATATTCTTAATTCAGAATAGAACATAGTAATCCAAACATTTGGAATCATCCATTTCTTGAAAAATTTCACTAAATGCAACAAATGAAAAACTTTTGTTCATTCTAGAAACGATTTTAAGAAATAATAAATAAATAAATCTTAGACCATTAACACAAAAAAAATGAAGAAATTTATTAACAAAAGAAGTCCTTGAAGTAATATTTGCTAAATTGTGTGCAAACATTTTTAAGTTTTATATGGAACATTGATTGCACAACAAAAACATACATTTTTCAGTATTTAATCAACTACTAGTGGCACCACCAAGAACCTGATTGATGACCTCAAGCTGCGGTCAAGTTATGGAGATTTCTAAAACATCTGACTTAGAAAACTGCAATCCACTGCACTGAATGTGTCTTTTATCTGACATATCTACACTAAGGCAGTCATATAAGACTCTTTCTTTTTATTAAAGTATCACCGAGTGTCGAAAATTTTCGACTTTTAACTTCAAAATTTGATGAAAATATTTAAGGATTTTTTTTTGGAAATCGTAAATAGTGTTCGGCAGTGCAAAAAAAGTGATCCAACACAGTGTTTTAATCCATGTCTCAAGTATGTTCTGCAAATCTCAGTAATTTTTGTTTCCAATCATTTAAAATTTATCTAAATCCGTCAAATCGGCCTTAAACAACTTTAATATTGATTTTTGTAGTTAAACTAATAAACAAAGATCAACAAAATAGATTTTTGAAAAGTTAAGAATTTGAAAATTTCGCCCCTAACTTGGAATTGACATTATTTGAATAAAGTCTGTAGTATTTCTTTTAACCAAAAGTATTCCAATACTGTGGAAATGTACCTCTTCAGAGAATTTCGACTGAACAAGGACTATACATTTTTTTTATTGATGATTGAGTAAATAAACTCGTGTCACAATAATATTGTATCTTCTACAAAACACTTATCCACCTCTATATTTCCTTTCAACACAAAGTAAGATATGTACATACACTAAGTAGATCGAATCTACCACAAAAATAAAATAACACATTACCTCCTTTGTCTCTATAAATGGGACATTTTGTGTCCACTCAGCATCGTCGTCGTCGGAGATGGCATTCCATTTCCTGAGAAACCATAAAATAATCTCCGGGGATTCCGTATTTGGTCTGGATATCGTCATCTTTGCAAATATTTTCATCACTCACAACACAAGCAATTTTCAAAAACAGGGGGATGATTGAATACAAAAAACAACCATGACATGAATTCTGTCACTTGAAACCAACCTAACTGTATATGTATCTATAAAGTGTCATTGATGATGATGGGTCAGTTTTGGTAAAAATGTTTTCAAACACCTTTCAAACTCTGAATACTTTGCTTACATAATTATTATGTTTTCTGAATAAATAATCTTTCATATCTAATCTTGAATTTTCTTATTTTTTATTTTTTCTTACAGAATTTTAGAATTACGAAAAGAAAAATCGAGAGACGCTGCAAGATCTCGTCGAGGCAAAGAGAATTATGAATTTTATGAATTAGCCAAAATGCTTCCATTACCTGCCGCCATTACTAGCCAGTTGGATAAGGCATCAATAATAAGACTGACAATAAGTTATCTTAAGTTAAGAGATTTTTCAAGTCACGGTGATCCGCCATGGACGAGGGATAATTCAACGAATAGTAAAGTTTTAAAAAGTGAGTACAATAGATATAATTTGTATTTTGAATTTTTGACATTTTTAGTTTAATACATAGATATTTTGACATTTCGAATCGAATTCTGTAATCGATGAGAATGCGAAAAGAATAGAATACAATCGAAAGGGCACGTCTGTACCCATTGAATTTCAAAGGCACTACACCCTTGATATGGGAATCAACTTGAGGATTTTGACTTCTCTTCATATTTCAGAAACTTAAAATTCACAATACTTTCTAGGCTAGTCAAGGACATAATCCGCATCAAATTTAAACTCTATGGAATATGGGATCAGTCGTTACTGAGATACAGACCTTAAAAACGACAGACTGACAGACTCATCCATTAACTGACAGATCATCAATATTATGAAGACCTTCTTGATTATTATCCTTAGATCCATTGTCTTGGAGTTTCTCTCCAAGAAAAAAAATAAAAAATTCGCTATTTTTGATGTACTGGGGGCGTGGTCGTGGCAGCCCACTTCTTCATAATTGGTATCAATTAAAATGAACACTCCGAGCTCTTGTAGAATGACGAATCTTTGTATTTAGAAGTCAAGCAATTAGGTTAACATAAAGAAAAAAAGCTAAGACTTACAATTTGTCACATAGAGGGCGGGCGTGACATTAACCATTTTTTATATCAATTGTTGTAGTTTATTAGGATTGCAATAGAATTATGCATTTCTGTAGAGCAGTCGAAGTGAATACCAAAAAAAAACAAAGCATTTTTGATTTTTTCGTTTAGTGGGAGTGATATCTACCCACTTTTGTAACAATTATTGTAATTTATACGGACAAAACGGAATGAAAATCAAAAATTTAAGATTTTCCATTTAGGAGGCATGGAAATAAAAACTTGGCTAAAAGAGTGGAATCCCGACGGAAACATACCTAAATGTAAAAATTTGTAAATCGTCGGTCATGAAAAGTTATGCGAGATCTTAAAAAAAACACCAAGTTGTGTTTCTACAACTCAAAATATTATGACAGAAAGTTGTTATTCCTACTTAGTCTTACAATCCTTATCTGGCTTAAATGTGCCGAGATAACTTGGCAAATGTTCTCTTAAATAACCCACACTTGGAAGCTTGACTAGACTTACTTTATTACCTCTTCGAAATATTATTTGACGAATTTAAACCTTCATTCCACTTACGTATGCATGTTGCCAATTATGGGTTGGCCTCGTCATTAAATCAGTGATGTGATAAATTAACGGCAAAAAAATGCAAATCACTTAACACACTGACGAATGTCAAAGTATTTTTGAGTTCTGAAAAAAAAAACAAAAACAATCATTTGAAAACTTTGCTGCTTGATAGTGTGTCCTCGCTTAAATTCAGTGTCCCACATGACCAAAGCAGATACATACCTATACAACTCGCATACCCTTGATTGTATGATGTCTTAAATAAAATTAATTTCGTCCACAAAAACAATCCAAAGGCCTTCACATCGTGAGTTATTTAAACCTCGACGATATTAGTCATCTATTGTCAAAAAATAGATAAATACAAAATAGAAAATTAAATAAAATTTCATATACACACACTCGTATAAAAATACCTCTTTTAAGTATGTGTTTGTGTGTGTGTGTTAAAATAGAAATCAAAATGGCCGATAGAATGTATTACAAAGTAATAAGGCAAAATGCGAGTAAAAATTGTGCTCATTTAAAATTCTGTGAGTGTCCAATGGAATGTTTCACCAACCTACAAAACAAAATAGGAGGGAAAACGAATAACAAAACCGAAGAAAATAAAATATAAAAATAAATGGAATATATAGTGTTGGTATATCAACTCGTATATAGAATTAAAATTTATGTAAAAATGTCGCGTATTTGGACGCAGCAGTGCTTTGCTCCGCCATAAGACAAAATAAATCCACATACAATGGAGATATTTCTATTTTAACGCAAACGCAGCCCAAACCGAGTCCAGAAGAAAGAATAAGAATATTTAAATAAATTATTATTTTCTTTTTTTTTAAATTGTATAAAAAAACGCAATGTTTGAACTCGGCCCAACAATGCGACCCACATTGTCCCTTATGCTTCTATACGACGACGCGATGGATGAGGCAGGAAAGAAAAGAACATTGAACGCAAACCTCTATTCATGCTTTTTGAACACAGTTCGTCAGCCGTCATCGTCACCGTCACTATCACCGTCACCGTGACTGTCAACGACATCGGTATACTCGGTAGGGCAGGTGACGCTCAGTGAACCTGTCCCAAAATGGCCTCCGTAAATAGATATGCAAGTTACGAGTACCTTTCCTGTCAATGGACAACAACAACGACGACACATTATGTTGTATGTCAACAATAAAGGAAATGCCAATGGTGATATGGCCATTTGCATATCAATTGTATACCTTTGGATTGTCAAATGAAAAAAATAATCCTCTCTGATGTCATTTTTGACAGAAAGCACACAGAGGAACCGAAGTATTTATTTATTTTTTTTAATTTTATTTCGATCTTCGAAATTCGAAGAAATCAAAAATCGTCATCATCATCGGCTTTATCGGTTTCGATATACCAAAACACAGGGAGCCAAAAAGAATTTAATGGCGGCGCGAAGAATTAATTATGGGTGGCTACCTATAAATGCAAATAAAATGACAATAAAAAAATATTTCTTTTTTTATAGGATTTAATACCGCCATATATTTTGTATTGGTCGCTTAAGTGACAGTTTTTTGTTTGCGTGTGTGTTTTTTTTTTTTGTTATTATTTCAAAAATGGCGACTGACCAGAGAGTCACAAATTTCAATAAAATGACTTCAATAAAATTTTTTTTTGAGAGCTTTCGAAATTTCAATAAAACGTGATTCGAATGCAAAAATTGATTGCGTTCTGTATTTTATTTTTTTTTTATATGAACAAACGAGGTAGGTAGAAACCCACTTTCGTGTTGAGACAATGTGACATTGGGTGATATAAAAATAAATAAAATATAAGAAATATACAGAACTAAATTTAACGTCAGTGTCAATAACTTCTGACAGGGTATTGTCAATAAATTTATTGCGAGTGTATCCAGATCGGAATCAGATGAACAGTCACTTTTGATGAAATTAAAAATATAAGTCTCATCGATATGTAAAATGACTACATAGATAAACTTAAAACGGAATATTTTTAAAGGTTTTTAAATTCAGTTGGAATTAATTTAAACATTTAGCAAGTAGCTTTCAAAACCTTATACAATTTTAAGGTTTTGTTTTTAAAATAGGATGTAGAATTTAGATAAATGATATCTCAAATTAACACAGAAGTCTTTCATTATCTTAAAATTTAAATTATAAAAACATTTTATATTCATTTGAAGAGTTGAACGATGCCATTATGTCACGGTTTCTCTATAAATGCGAACGCATCCAAAATGACATTGGTTATTTTGGCTTTGAGAGACGCTGTGGTTTTTATGATTTTTGGCATATGTACGTATGCGACTTAGAAAACCCCAATACAAAATGTTAAAACATACGACCACAGTGGACAATTTACATACATCACCACCTTAATTAATTAATTATGTAAGCCTGAACTGCACTGTCTGGAACATAGCTATCTTCACGTCGTCGTCGCCCCGTTGGAGTCCATATCATCCAATTTAATATTATAAATAAATGACAACGTTGTTCAAATATGAACCAATGACGTGTAGCCAGCCCAAACTTTGGTCACTAAAGTGAGGCTTTTTGGAATTCATGGCAGTCTCTGCAAGAACCATGTAAATAACGTTCAAGATTTGATTGAATACCCTATCTGTCAATATCTGTTAAGTGGCAAAGCAGTTGGAATAAATATTAAATGACAGCCATTTTGACAGATGTTGCTTTAACAATTTGGTCGCTATCAACTTTAAAAGTCAATTCTTTTTTATTTAAATAATTTGGTGTTTATCTTTTTTGTTGATTAATGAAACACCAGAGGTTTGCATTCTTAGTCCCTAATTGTTAACACCTATATTTTTCTTCAATTTTCATTTTCTTAAATTAAATGTCATAAGTTTTCGGCCTAAAAATGCTCGCCCTCTAAAATCAAAGCTGTTTAGCTTTTTTATGCATTAGCTTCTGAGTGCAAAGAAATAAATCATATATAAAAAATGAAGGAGGCTTTACCTCCACTCCCGCCCAGCTCTTAAAAAAAAACAAAAATTACTGTAACCATATGGCAGTGTGGGTCCAACAATAACCACCATTTCATGCTATAGAAGTCCAAATACCCGGGGCTTTCACATAAAGGTTATAAGGCGCACTCATATGATTGAAGTCAGTCATAATAATCGTAAAAGTAGGTAATTGAATTAAGGGATGACCATTGACCACACCAACATAATACCAACACCCACACCACTTCACCATCAGTTCACCGGCATCGGTTCAGCTGAAAAAATATTGTTATTATTCTCGTGAGTTATATTTTTATTTTATTTTATTTTTGTTTTTCCCCGAAGGGAGGTTGATTTTTTTTCTTTGTGGGATCGAAGTGGAAGAAGAAATCCAATTCGAATGCCCATAATTCCATATGGGCAGTGTGAACATATCCTTAGGGCGATTGAATTAACATTAAAAACATAACTCAAAGTGGATTGGAGAGAGTCAGAGAGGGGGGAGGATGTTGGTGTTGGGCAGGCATAGAATTCATTGAATATTAGCGGATTCGAGTGTGTTTTATGGAAGTGATAAATAAATTGAACCTAAATAAATAAATACAATAAACCTAAGCCACACAGGCCACAGGCGGTTTTTGGCATTAGGAAGGACCAACGAATATGACGACGCCGCGCCGGACGAAGGCAAAAATATTAAATAAAAACCTTAATGCTTTTCAATTTCATTACAAATAATGGAAAAGAAAACAGAAATAAGAACGAGTATTTCTTTACTCATTTTGAAAAGACTAAATTTTGAGAAACACTTGGAACTTCTTGAGATGAAATCGTAGGCGTCGGAAGAAATACAAATTTGTTAACAACAAAATACAATTCACAAAATTTAGCAGAAATATCGAAATTTAGCGGAGAAGTAATTCCTCTTACTTGTCCCTTTGCAAAGGTGATAAAAATGAATTCTTTTCTTTTTTCTTGTAATTCTTATAAAGTTAAATAATAAGGTTTGTTTTTGGAAGGAATAATAAATAAGAGATGTCACTAAGTAATGAAAATGACATTGATGTCACTAAATGACAACCTAAAAAATACCCAATGTTAAATCAAAGTTTGACAGCAGCGCCACTTCATTTATTTAGGTCATTTATCTAAATTTATTGCAATTCAGAATTCAAGAGAATATCGTTTACCATTGAATGCGAAAAGTCTGAAATGATTGCAATTAATTGATTACTGTCAAATGAAATGTCAAATAATTTGTAATTTTAAATTCAAATGAATTCGAAAGCTCCTAAAACTTTGAAGTCCTTGTCTGAATTGATTTGATGAATGCAATCTTTAAATTGAAAATGAATTGCATTCTTTCTGGTATGTTAAAGTATCAAATTTAAGTGAAACATCGTAATAAAAGTAGATAAACCTAACCTAACACTGTTTTTTATGTTTCTTAAATTCAAAAGTGTTTTCTTGCCGTTTTTCAGGCGCAGCCATTCGAAGAAGTCCTGCTGTTGAGCTCTTTGAACAACATCAAGGCACTCATATTCTTCAGGTTGGTTATTAATTTTTATTTATATTTTTTAAGTTTATTAATTTAAAAAAAATCAATTTACATCCCATTAGTCACTAGATGGCTTCGCACTAGCTGTTGCAGCTGATGGAAGATTCTTGTACATATCAGAAACAGTATCAATATATTTAGGTCTTTCGCAAGTTGAAATGACAGGAAGCAGTATATTCGATTATATTCATCAAGCTGATCATGCTGAAATTGCTGAACAGCTTGGACTTAGTCTTACCAGTGGCGGAACGGGTAATAATGGTGCGGGTTTGGCGTCCCCCTCATCGGGTGCATCCGATGAAGGTGGTGGCAATCATGGCACTAATAATCCTGATGGTAAGTTTATTTTATATTTTTCAAACTCTTAAACATATTATTAACAATTTTTCTTTTGTTATTATTTATTTGTTCAGTTTCCGCCCAAATGTGTATTAATTCAACGACGATGTATAAAGGTTTCGAACGTTCATTTTGTGTCCGGATGAAGTCGACGCTGACAAAGCGCGGTTGTCACTTTAAATCTTCTGGTTACAGGGTGAGTAAAAACTTTATTTCTTTTGTGAAATGACTTAAAAATAATAGTTTTAAAAAAAATATTGTAAACATGGTTTATACGTAGATTAAGACTAAATATAGGTTAGGGTTTTCGTTGCATGTTCATTCTTATAGGAAAGACGTTAACGGACTTTGATTTTTATTACTTTTTTATAAATAATTAAGTTGCAAAATGTAAAAACAGTGTAAGTAAGTGTAAGTGTAAGTTTTAATGTGTTTTAGTTTTTTTTAAATTAAAGTCCGTTTTTAACGTAATTTACTTTTTTTTATTGTGTGTGTTTTATTATGATTATTTTTTTTCTTGAGAAAAAAAAAAACAAAACAAAAGTTAAAGCTTTAATCACTAATTAAGTGTCGTATACCATTATGTTGTACCCTATATATCTACAGGGAGGTGATGTTTCCGATAAGAGTTGCGCCAACGGTGGTAAATTTGGTAAAACATCGGCTTCCAATTATTCGGTACGTATCAATAAAATCAGTGTCAAAAAATAGCCAACAAATAAGAAGTTATAGATAACTAAAGTAAAATCTTAAAAAAAAATTAATATGATGTTGAGTTTAAATTTTATTATTTTATGTACAAATATATTAAAGTTATTAAAAAAAAAAACTTCTAAGAAGTATGTTAATTTAAAAAAGTGTTTGTTTTTCTATGAAGATAAATTTCATTTAAAATAGTTACCTTTATTTTCTTAAGTTTATGTCAAGTTTTTAATATTTTTTAAGTTAATTTAAATGAATAAATAATTATAAAAATAAAAACGTAAACTGATTTATTGATCAGTATCGAATACATATTTTATAACTGAATTAAATAATTTATAAGATTAACTCTATATATTTAAATGATGTCTTTTAAAATGTCTTATTTAGGCTCTTTAGATTTTTAGGTTAAATAAATTTACATATTTAAATTAATTTATTAATTAATTCTTATCTTAATTTAAATAGTTTAAAATATTTTTCTTTTTTTTATTTACTTTCAGGTGGTGTTGTTGTTATGTAAACTACGACCGCAGTATACATTCACTCATGCAAGAAAATCCCAACCGCCTCTTTTGGGTATGGTTGCACTGGCGATAGCATTACCACCGCCATCTGTGCATGAAATTCGGCTAGAATGTGATATGTTTGTGACAAGAATCAATTTTGACTTCCGAATAGCACATTGTGAACCAAGGTAAGCTTAAAGGAAAAATAATATTGTAAATAGTCATACACGAGCGGACAAACTAAACTGTCAGAAATATGAATACTAGCGCCAGCTCTCTGTCAATCAATCACAAATCATTTGACTTTTAAAAGATTGTTTATATTTTGCCACAATTATTCAATCAATTGATTGCATTCATTTTAGATTTCATGTTTTCAATTTAGATCTTTAAAAAAATTGGAATGAATTGATTGCATTCATAAAATCCTAAAGTAGAAGTCGTAAAAGATTGCAAATGCAAATGATTGACAAGTCTGATAAATGAATGACTTTTGACAATTTCATCACGGCGAAACGGTAAACAACAACCTTTTTTTCTATTTACAGAGTGTCAGATCTTTTAGACTACAGTCCGGAGGAATTAGTTGGAAAGAATTTATATAATTTAATTCATGGTGAAGATTCTAATAAAATGCGAAAGAGCCATATGGATTGTAAGTATTCGTTTTTTATCATTTCTACATAAATAAATACTTATTTAAATTGTTCTAAATAATTTTTTTTAAAACTCTTTCAGTGATTGAAAAAGGACAAGTTCTATCGCCCTACTACAGAATGATGAACAAAACGGGTGGTTATACTTGGCTGCAAACTTGTGCAACTGTTGTTTGTAGTACAAAAAATGCCGACGAACAAAACATCATTTGTGTAAATTATGTTATTAGGTAAGTTTTAAATCAAGAAATATTTTTTGTTCACTTTATCATGACAGTACTGTACTTTGTTATATTTCCAAACTTTACAATTTTTCTTTTAAAAGCTGACTTTAATTTTAATTTTTTTTTTTTTTTAGCTGTCGAGAAAATGAACACCTCATTTTGGATACCTGTCAACTAGAACCGAGCGCCGATTCTGTCAAAGATGAAGAATCCGGAACGGACAAGGGAGCTGGTTCACCCGGTGGTGATCCCTCCACCGAAGGTCATCCAGGTTCAGCTTCTGAGTCGAAGACATCTTCACCGAAGACTGATAACGATAGTCATCATCGAACTAGAGCTCGCAACAGTACGACAAATCTCAACAATTCATCAATATCAATGGCGAAGGATTCTTCAACTTCCGGTGCAGTTACATCGTTGGGAGACGAATCAATTGCGACAACCCTCACGCCCAACACTGGTGTAACAGCTCCAACGAAAAGAGGCCAAAAGCGAAAAATCAAAGTCGAAGAAGAAATCGTATCGAACAACGAAGTTGCAATATCATCGCCGGATCAACGAGAAACTCCACGAAGTCGCCATCCTTCTGTCATTGAGGAGCATGCCGAAACGTCAGTTAAGGATCTCGAAAATGCCATGTCAAAACACTTACCCTCGCCAGGTGGAGGCTCCGCGACAACTGACTTCAGTGCCGACGCCCTTTTGAAGCAACAGCAGCAGCAGCAACAACAACAGCAAGAGAAGAGCAGTACAATTCAGTGGATTGGAACGCCGCACTACCAACAACCGCCGCCAATGCCTGCCACCGCCCTTCTGCGTCAGCTCTATGCCAACAGAGAAAGCGTCATTCGAGCAACTGCTCGCCAAACACCAACTGGCGTATTCTACAGTGACAACCAAGGTGGCCCCCTCCCAACGCCACCTGGCAGTGAGTCCTCGTATGACAACCAGTATCTGCTGCACGGACACACGCCCCAAAAAACAACCGACGCATTCACAAACCTAGTGTCAACATACGGCGGTTACCACAGTTCCATAGATTACCACAATGCCATGACTCCACCAAGTTCTGTGTCGCCGCGAGAAACCAACAATCTGGGTGGCAAGAATTCTTCACACACCTCGAATGGCGGCTACGAGTACGCCGACCCCCTTCGTGGTGGCCAGTACAACACTCCGACCAGTACGGACTCCGGTTCAGCTCCTCCATTGCCTTTGAAACCTCAACCATACTCAGCCGCTGCTGCTGCCATGCATCACCACGCGGCAAACACAATAGATGCCGCATCCGCCTACGGAAATCTGGAACAACCCCAATATTTCTCCCCACACTCCGGCTTTCATCTATACCATAAAGGTGGACCCTCCACAAGTTGGTACACAACCCCGTCGTAGACGGTATATGACCAAGGGGGCTGATAGACAGCCAGCCACACGACAAACTTAACCTCAATCTAATGCCACGCCGCCGGGGAAATGTGACATAAGAAGACATTAAAGTGTCATTCTGTAGCTAAAAACTAATGAGATTGATTGTTCGGGGAGTGATGGGAATTCACTCACACCTATTATGAGTTACAAGTTCGATTTGAGGTTGAAGTTCATGTTCAACTGTCAAAAAGGAGACATATTGGTTAATCCAATAAATGTCAGTTTACAAAGATGCAACTGTCAAAAGATAATGTAATTTAATAAGCTCACTAGTAAATGGGCCTCTCTCTCTCTCTCTCTCTCTTCCAATTGACAGTAGAACTCACTTAGCACTATAACTGTAAAAAGTAAAAATGTACATAGCAGAAACTATATCGAATAAAATTAAATTAGTTTTTACAAAGTTTTACTTAATTAAATTTAAAATTAAAATCAAAACTCAAAACTTGTTAAAATAAAACAAAAAAAAAAAAAAAAAAATAAAAGCAAACAAAAAAGAAACATTCAATGTTGTTAAATTATTTTTAAGTATTTACCTCCATATTCTTGTAAAAAGCAAACTACTACTATATTGATTAACTAATACTCAACTTACATTCAAATACTCAAGTAAAAAATAATAAAAAAAAAACTTATGATTTATTAAGTTATAAATTGAAAAACTATAATGAACAACATTTTAAAGACTTAGATAGTGTGCCAATAAAAAAGACAATTCCAGTCTCTCTCTCTCTCTTTCCTTTGTGTATTTATTTTGTTTATTAAATTAATTTATTTACGATGTAATTGTTTAAAAAAAAAATAAGAATATTTTTTAAAATAATACAAAATACAATTTAAATAATAAAAATAGTTAAAAATAACATATCACTGTTGTTAACAGCTGAATTAGTTTAAGTTTAAGTTTTTTCTTTGTAAGTTTTTTGTATCCTTAACAATTTTGTGTAATTTACAAAAAAAAATCTAATTTTTAATTTAAGTTTTTATTATGTGTACTCGTACATGTTTCTATAAGTGCAACTGGGATGTTTATTTTTTCTGTTAAACTTTGATTAATTTTTGTTAAATTTAGACTAATTTTTTTCATCGAACTTAAGACAAAAAAAAAAAGAAATTCTTAATCAAAAATTTGTTAATCCGTGATGCTTTAATATTTTTTAAAATTTTTGTTCTGTTCTTGTAAGAAAAAAAAGCTACTTATACTAGGTAATTATTATGTAGATTTTATTGAGTAAGTTTTTACTATAAAAAGAAAAAAAGTTCGCTATAGGTAGCAAAACTATAAACATTAATAATTAAAAATTAAATAATTATAACATGAAAGCAAGAGTGTTTTATTTCAGAATAATCGATAAGACCAAAAAAAAACTAAATATGTACCTAGACGTTCTTTGCTGACAAAAATAAGGAATGTTAAGCAGTTCTTTGTATTTTTGGTGCAAATTTCTTCAAAACATCTTTGGTGGTTTTTCATTTAACTTGGGAGGTATATTTATTTTAATATACTATCTAATCATCCTCTTCGTGTTCGTCAAAATGTTTATTAAATTTGTTTAAACCACAACGATGCACAAATTGGCGTGGAAATGACACGTTTTTACTCACATAAATATTTTATACAATTTTCCAGATATTTCTCTAGCATTTAACTTTTGAAATTCTAAGAAGGGATGCAACTCACGTATCATCCAAGAAAAAAATGTTCCACATACGCCACAGTGAACCTTAAGTTGTTGCACATAATGTAGTGTTTTCATTACAAACAAACTTTGATTTGACAATAATTTTAAACGGCCTTTGTTTCAAATCGTCTTCAGAATCACTGTCATGTTTTTTGAGACTTATTCGTTTGCATGAAGAAAAGAAATCGGCTTAGGTGAAGCTTTGTAGATTTGCCATTTTTTTTTTCAACGAAATTTTTCATGGTCTTGCCTCAACTTACAGAATTTTTTTTATGAAGATTAATGGTTCATTATACATATAATTTTAACGAACGTTAAATAATTCAATAGCTTCCTGTTAATGTACAGGAAAATGGTTCTGGCGAGGCCCGGTTTTTTAGTAAAATGCACTCTGACGTCTAAGGCACTTTCGAGAAGAAAGTCTTACGAAGAATTATTGACCCATGGGTTAGGAAAGGACGATTCCCGAGACGTTAAAATCATGAACTCTATGCAATCTACGTCGAAGATATCGTAAAAAATTAGCTTTTTACGCTCCGGGGGGCTGGTCAAGTAGCTCAAATGAGCGAAAAGGAATCAGCTGAGAAAGTTCTTTGTAGATCATTTCAGGGTAGAACACTGCGTACACCAGATGCGCAATTAGATGGCTAAATAGAGACACTTGTTGAACAAGGGCAGGATCGTATTTAAGTTGAAAAGTTCAAATCCAGCTTACAAGCATTTAAATTGATTCATTTTTAGGTATTAAAAAACAATTCTTCAAAAACATTTCTATGTCGTAATTTTTGTTTTTAAATTTCATTAAAATGGTGAAGAAAAAGATGCGGTGGATAAGCGTTCTTAAAAAATATACGTTGCATAGCGAAAACTACTCTAATTCTTTGTTTACAAATAAATAATTGGCTTTGACACAAAAGCACTTTTCGATTAGGTTCAGACAGACATAATAATTTTTAGATCTTCCTGATGCATCTCTTCGCCGGTATATACCTTCCCCCATAGAATAGTAACTTTATGTAATGTTCATTTCATTAAAAAATAAATAACACCAGCGAAAACAAAAATCTGAAGGATGTTAAAAGAATAATTTGCATAATTTTATATTCATTTCACAATATTTCCATCACACCCCTCACCACTCCTTTTTTTCTTTAACACAAAAAGAAATACCAAAGCGTTTTTTTTGGAACAAGGACAAGGACAATGTCTGTCGCTTTTAAAAAAAAAATATAATAGCTAATGGCTTCTAATTTTTTTTTACCGCGCGCACTTCTGTCCTACTGTCCCCGTCGCGGTTCTTCCTTTTTTTGTTTTCCATCGACATTATCATCATCATCGTGCCTATCTTCAGCGAAGTCTCATCAAATTGCAATATCTGAATATCGAGGATATGAAGTTATTTTGTTTCGAAAAAAATGCGACATCTTATTAACTCACCCTCTTTCCTCCTGGCGATGAGGCAGAGACAAAGCCAGAAGCAAAGGCTGAGTCGCTGTGTGTAGTGCAAAAGAGGTCCTTTTCTTCTCTTCTCTTCCTTGTTTTACTTATCATTTATGATTTATTTATACAACAATATGTTGTACAATATTAATATGTGGGTGCGTGGCATTTTTTGTTTGGGGCAGAAGAGGCGACGGCGATGCAATCGATTTGAATAATTTTCCAATATATTACACTGATAGGACTAATTTTTCTTTGACGCTCTGATTGGAAACTTATTTTGTTTTTGGGGGGGTTTCTTATTTGGGTATAATAAATAATGGGTAACATGCACGAAAATATTTACCTTTGCATTTATTTAAGGGGGGAATTGGGAATTAATCATATCCACTGTATATGAGCACAGTTGTTGGTGGTACAGACATTTGGAATATAATGAAGCCGTTTTACGACCAATTTTTAAGTTTTCTAACTCATCAACTAACTTCTTCGAACTTTTTTAAAGTTAACTAATTTATTTGCAGTCATCATTTAATTTATCATCATCATCAACGACAACAGTTCTATTGCTTCAATCAGTTTCAGCTTTTCGATTCGAACCATAACTAGATTTAAATTTTTGAAAAACTCACTAAACACTTTATAAAGCTAGACTAATAAATATATAAAACTTATATACATAGAGTTGGCTTCCGTGAATTTAAAGGGTGATTCATCATTGAATTATTAGTTAAAAGAACATTTCATTTCATTCTTGAAAACGATGTTATGTAAATATTGGCCAAGACTACAACTAAAGTGGTCTATTCGGAAGGTGCAAATTTAACGACTCATTAAAGTATTGCGACTGATATCTACCGAATAGCAAGATTAATGTTGACTCCCAATAATTTCAGCTGGTTTATTCTTGATAACGTTAGACTTTAAATATTCGACTTCTTTTTTTATTGAGCTTTTTACGCTTTTAGACCGAGATCTTCACGTAAAATACTTCAAGTTGTCGAATACAAGTCAAGATGCTAAAAACGACATTGCATCGAAAAACACCGTAAGTTTCTCGAAGCGCACGATAAACATATCCCATAAAAATGCCAAATCAATTTGATAGGAGTCACTAGTGATCTGTCAAAAAAAGCCTATTAAAAAATAAACCTCACGATGAATCACCCAATGTTTACATGTTGTTTTTATTTTTTTTAACTTCTTAAAAGTCAAATTTTAATAAATAATATCCTAAGTGACTCAATGAATATTATCTTGGGAGTACCCCAAGGATCACATTTTGGTCCCATCTCTTAAAACAACTATTTTTTGATGTACTGCTGCAATCTCATTTAATTTAGTTATTAACTTGAATCAAGTTGTACATTTGGTAAAGTAATGGTTTAAAGGAAAAAAGTTGTCGAAAGAACTAAGACTATGTTGATGTTTTAAACATTTTAAGAACCAAAGATTAAAATGAATTTTTAGAAGTTTCGTGAATTCAAAAAGCAATTTATAAGGTCTTGATTTTTAATTTGAATTTCTCAGCATTTAAAATAAATTAAATGCATTTGAAATAGATTCAACTGTTGAACGCTATTTAAAATGCTCATTCAATTTGCGGTGCCTTTTTTTAACCAATTCAATCAAGTATAATGAAATTTACCTGGGGTTACTTTATACTATAAAACTATTTTACTTAACAAACGATTCTACCAGAAAAAAACACAAAAATATTTTAGGTACTTTCAAGTCTAAAATATTAATAAAATAGTACTGAAGTTAAAATCAAGTTTAAAAAAACAACTTCAACCTTTTGTCAAACCTTAACAATAAAACAACTTGATACTTTAATAAAAATTAGTTCAACCCCTTTAAACGTAATTCTATATTCCTTACTGTAAGTAACAGCACAAAATAAGTACCTTAACAATTTGGAAGAATTCAATTCAAGGATCTTAGGGAGCAACACAAACAAAAATTACTGCACGCATAAATTATCCTTTTTTTTGGCACCACACTCAAAAAAGTCCAAAATAAGAATAAACGCAAAAGAACGCAAATAATGTTATTCAATCCAATTTAACCAATTCCAATGGCCTGCTCTCTGTATAGTGGCGTTTTTATCTTTGGACCAAAAGAAACCCCCAAGACCTTTTTTCGTCTTTATTATTTGTTCAAAGTAAACCTACCTCCATGTCCTCCTTGTCCATATAGTCACATGAAGACAGTTGGTTCGGTTCGGTTCGTTTCGTTTAGTTTCGGCTCGGGAATCGGTGGTATGCATTAAATTGAAGAGAAATTCCCTTTCAATTCCTGTCAATTTGAGATAGAATCCCTAAGGGATGCATGGTCAAGTGAGTCTTATGCAATGCCAAATAAGATTTTCACACATTGAAAGTAATATCTGGTATTTCCTCGTCACACTCCGGGGATGGGTTTGGTTTGGTAGGATATAAGTTTTCTTTTGCTTCAATGTTACTCGGGGGCCTTTGCCGCCGGAAACAGTTCTTTGCTTTTTCAGTTCAGTTTCTTTTTTTTTTGGTCAATTTGAACATACGAACTGGGGATATTGTATGTTGTTTTTTTTTTGTAAGGTCTTTATGTGAAATTCAATCGACAAGTGAATCCTTAATTGATTTGGGAGTTGCGTCATTAGTCAAAAAGGTATTATTTACATTTAAGATACGATTGACTGCCCTTTGCTTGACATTAGCAACAATTCCATGTACTACGAGTAACATTATGATGATAAGTCTTGAAGTCAGTCGACTAGAGTCAGTTGTCAGTGTAATTATGTTCGCAAAAAGTCAAGTATTGTAAGGGTTGCGAAACGGGCAAAAGCAATTTTTTTGACAGACCTTGTTTCATCGGTTTATAAAGGTGCTGAACCAGTTAAGCAAATTTGTCCACGTCACTCAGAATATTCAACTCTCTAAGGCAATTTTGATGACGTAAATATGAAGTCCGTTGGTGTTCCCTAGCGGGACATAGGGCATCAACTTCTCCTACGCGCCATCGTGTGCGGTTTCCAGAGATGTATTTAAGCTCCCTCCAGCTCTTTCCCAGTCTCGCAGATTCCTCCTCGACTGTTCTTCTCCACGTGCTTCTCGGTCTACCAACTCTTCTTCCTTCTTGTGTGAGTGGATTCAACTGCATTGCCTGGCCCGCAATGGAGTGATTACCTTTTCGAAGCATGTGTCCAATCCACTGCAACTTGCGCCTTCGTATAATGGTATCTATGGGTTCCGGATCTGTTCGTCTAAGTAGGTCCTCGTTGGAGATACGATGAGGCCAGAAAAGCCGTAAGATGTTCCGAAGATACCTATTAACGAAGGTTTGCAATTTCCTGGTTATTGTTGTTGTTATTTTCCAGGTGCTGCAACTATATAATAGAACTGATTCGACGTTAGAGTTAAACAGTCGTAGCTTTGTGTTCAAGCTGAGAGTTTTGTTCCTCCAAACATTGGACAACATCCCGAACGCAACCTTTGCTTTTCCGATACGGCTGGCGATTTTCAGCTCCACGATTGCTGCTTCTCTCTCCAGCCTTGTTGCCATTTGATGGAGATCCATAATCTTATGGAAAAGCAAACAAAAACATCCTCAGCGTAGTCAAGATGTTTAAGGTAAGTTGTCACAGTCCATCTTACTCCTCCGCTTCCTGTCAAAGCCATCTGCAGTACATCACTTATCACCAATAAAAACAAGATTGGTGACAGTATGCAGCTCTGTCTGACTCCGCTTTGAACTTCAAATTCCTCAGACAACCTACCTCCGTGTAAGACGTGACAATTGGACATAAGTCGCTTTTATAAAAGCAATGAGTTTCTCCGGTATACTCCTCCTCCGCAAAGCAAGCCAGATAAACTCCCTGTTGCTGCTGTCGACAGCTTTCTCAAAATCAATGAACAGCGGGTGAAGTGGTGATCGATATTCGAAAAAACTTTAAATGCGAATATCTCCTAAAGTACGCGTCGTATATATATCAAAATATACGTTTTTTGACAACGCATATATACATACAAGGCTGAAATTTCAGTATTGTCATCCTGGAAACCTCCTCTTTCCAACGGTGTGCCCATTTGCATGAAAAAAATTGTATAACAGGAAAATCCAATAAAAAACTTTAAATGCGAATATCTCCTAAGCTACGCGTCGTATATATATCAAAATATGCGTTTTTTGACAACGCATATCTCGGCACCCGGACGACCTACAAGTCTGAAATTTCAGTATTGTGAATCTGGAAACCTCCTCTTTCCAACGGTGTGCTCATTTCATCTTGGAAAAAAATGTATACCAGGAAAATCCAATAACAAACTTTAAATGCGAATATCTCCTAAACTACGCGTCATAGATATATCAAAATATGCGTTTTTTGACAACGCATATCTCGGCACCCGGAAGACCTACAAGTCTGAAATTTCAGTATTGTGAATCTGGAAACCTCCTCTTTCCAACGGTGAGCTCATTTCATCTTGGAAAAAAATGTATACCAGGAAAATCCAATAAAAAACGTTAAATGCGAATATCTCCTGAGCTACGTGTCGTTAGAGCTGTAAAAAAATGCATTCTTTTAGTATTGCAGTTAAATTGAATGGAAAGACTATTTTTACAGTCTTTTGATTTAAACTCAGTATTGTGACTTTCAAACTAAAGTCCCAATCAATTTTGCAGTCTTTTATTTTAAAATCATCTGGAGCAGTCAAATGAATTCAATTCAAAAGAATGCATTCTTTTTAGACTGCATGCAGTCTTTGAAGTCTTTGAAAAGTCTTTTGCATTCTTTGCATTCTTTGAATTCTTTGCATTCTTAAAGTCTTTTAAATGCATTCAATGTATTGAAGTTTTTTTACTGCTTTGAAATCTTATTACTAATTGAATAGTTTTCACTTCTTTCGACTAATGTGAGGCCGATGTTGAAAGTTATAAATTTAAACAATTATGTTAAATCTCTTAAAATCTAAGTTTGGCCAAAACTAAGTTATTATAGGAGTTAAACGATTTTCACACAATTTTTCTTTATGACTTTATTATATACCAGTATCATTATAAATGAAATTATTAGTTTACAGATGTTCCTTAAAGCTATATTGTTAGTATAATGTTTAATAAAACTGAGTGGTGTTATTAAAATATATACATTTAAAACACCGTCTTAACAGAAATAAAAATAAATATATATAATGTTTAATAACATAATTGTTGAAATCTATTACTTTTAACAGCGGCCTCACATTAGTCGAAAGCAGTGAAAAGTATTCAATTAGTAATAAGATTTCAAAGCAGTAAAAAAACTTCAATACATTGAATGCATTTAAAAGACTTTAAGAATGCAAAGAATTCAAAGAATGCAAAGAATGCAAAAGACTTTTCAAAGACTTCAAAGAATGCAAGCAATCTAAAAAGAATGCATTCTTTTACAACTCTGCGTGTCGTAGATATATGATCTTCAAGGTGTTCATGTGATCAATGCAGGAGGACCCAGTGCGGAAGCCTGCTTGTTAAGCGTCGAGCGATGCTTCGAGGTGTTCGAATGTATTGCATCCCGTCGTTCGTTTTATTCAGCAGTGAATAAAACACAACTTTTACTGTAAAAACGATCCAACTGACATTAAGTTGCCATTTTGTGCGATCGATGAGTTCAGAAAGAGTATTACTCCCACGATTTTTTTAATATATAATTCCAGGGCCTAAGTATCATATTTGGATATACAGACCATCTGGATACCAGCATTTTCGATTTTTTTTTTAATTTACAATTTAAATTTAGTTGTTCACCTAATTTGAATTTTTACACATACCTACAGAAACATTTATGAAATGTTATGCTATTTATATGTATGTGTCAAAACTGCAGCAGATTCTTCTTTCTTTAAATCATTGCCCTGTGAATGTACAGCAGGATGAGCAGAATGACACATGATATGAGAAAAAATGCAGAATGATAAAAAATGTCTCTACGTCACAATACCGTTAGACGTCTGCTACTCACCCTTAAGACTTAAACAAGAATAAAAAAAAAACTATCACCTACCCTAATTCACCTCAAAAGACAATAATACGCTTCAAAGATTAATCGACTGAAAAGTAATTTCTTTTTATTAGGAAATGAAAAACGATGTTAAGCTCCGAACGTACAAAGTCAAAAAACAAAACAAAAAAAAGAATAAAAACAACTTGTCAGGTAGGTGAAATAATAAAAACTTCAATTACCATAAAAAAGAGATTTGTTTTTTCTTGGCGAGTCTTGGTCTTAAAAAAAAAGTGTTCCTTTTTTCCAGGTTTCCGAACTCCGCGCCGCGCCCGCCCCCACCGTCCATCGGAGAGTTTGAAGTTCCTATGTTTTTATTTGTAATCAAACTTTTGAATAGGGTGTTTTTTTTTACAAAACAAAAAAAAAAACAAAACCTTCAAACAATTAATTTCGAATTTGTAATGAGTTCGTTTTAATACCTATCCATGATGCTTTTGAAATTAATCCAGTTCGATGGGAATTAAGAGAGGGTGCTTACTTCTTGTATTTTGTGGGGCACTTTTATCCATACGGCTCGTACTCATAAGCACACTTGAAAGATTTATGATCTTTTAATTTTGAACTACCCCGCATAACGTCGTCAACCCTGCCTCTATACGAAAAAAAAAATTTTAAAAAAAAGTGACAGGTTACACAAAAAAGTCCTTTGCAAAAGCCATAAACACTTTTTAATCTTTATTCGTCCTCTTGATTTTTTTTTTTTTTTTTTTTTTTTTTTTTTATATTCTTCTATAGAAACTTCACTTTGACAATAGAAAAAGGAAAGGAGCAATGACATTTTACTGCCGTTGAATTTGATTTGAGTTTTATTGGAAATTTAACAATGTGCCGATGATGAAGTGTGAATTTTTATTTGTGTATATGGAATATGTGTGGGGGACCGAGAGAGTGGGTGGGTTTTTTGAATTAAGGGAAGTTACTTGATTCAGAAACTTTTCAAAATTACCTGGAGCATTTGTTTTGTAAGAAAACAAACTTTAATTAAAGTGAAGCACATTTTTGAATATGAGTGCATTACATTTGTGTGTTGATACGGTGCTGTGGGGATTTAAGTAAGCTCCAGGATATAAGGAATCCTTAGTCCTTAACTTCTTAGGAGAAGACACAGAAAATAAAATTATGTATTCAAATCCTCATAAGATAATTATATTTCGTGCTGGTTCCTTGAACAATGTATTAAAGAGAAAGTTAATTTAACGCATGTATTTTTTTTTGTAAAGGGCAATAGAGTTTCAAAAATTAAGATAAAATTTCAGTTTAAGTTATGAACATTGTCAAACTTAAAAATTGACAGTTTTAAACTTATTAAAAACCAAAATTTCAGTACTTTTGGCATATATTCATTAATCAAAGCTTTTGTAATATTCCGTTTTTACAAACCCTCAACCGTCAATTGTCAATTATTTTTCTAAGCAATTAATGAATTTATCACTTTTGAAAAAAATATGACACATATCTAAAAAAAATGTACACATGGTAAGTAGGCACTGAGCTAATACATGTGCTGATAAAACGTTATCCAGTTTATCAAAACAAATGTCAATTGTCATTTGACAAGAGACTAACATGGAGTAGCATCCTGCAAATAGAAAGTAGGCAGCAGGAGTGGAGATATAGAGTATGTCAAACAGGACTGGAGAGTATCCTGCAGGAAGCAATAGACAGACAGAACAAAGAAGAGTAACTCGAGGGAAGGTTAGGTTAGGTTAGGTTAGGTTAAGGTGGCTGCTGGAAAGAAGGCCATCAATAGTACCATACATTGTAATACCACATCATCTGATCCTCCTACTCGTTGAAATCCTACTGTGAATGTCTATGTTATTAAGATCGCTGGGATCATAGTAGTAGAAGCCACCGAGTCGTAGTTTACGTTTTTGTAAGAGTGTAGGACAATAGCAAAGAAGATGAGGAACTGACTCTTCTTCTTCCTTATCCATACAACTTCTACAGAAAGCATTTGCCGAAGCTCCAAGTCGTAAGGCATGTCTGCCTATTAAGCAGTGTCCTGTGAGGATACCTATAAAGGAGCTAACTGCAGTCTACCAATCGAAATGAGTTGCTTTGAGCGTTTAGCATCAAGTTTTGGCCAAATTAATTCTGTTGCCAGACAAGTGGGATGTGTTAGACCACCTGTCATTCATCTTCTCTTGCATCTTGCATCTCGCTATAGCATGAGTTTACATGTGTGGTATACCGATATTAGATTTTTTATCTAATAGTGGTAGAGTTGTTCCATTTTTTTTTTCAAGTTCGTCTGCTTTGCAATCACCTGGAATGTCTCTATGGCATACACCCAGATAACTCGAGGGAGTATACGGAGTAGGAATTACAAAGGCTCGACAACTGGGATCCAGTCATGGCTCTTACAATAAGTGACTCCATTTTTCACGATTACAAGCCTACACCATCCAATTGCATAACCCCAGGTAACAGGCGTCCTGGTCGATAGATACCATCTCTCTATAGCGTAAAAATAGCCTGCCACCGAGCCGCCGCTGTCCACCAACCATAAAATG
Source organism: Scaeva pyrastri (assembly GCA_905146935.1). Classification (NCBI taxonomy): domain Eukaryota; kingdom Metazoa; phylum Arthropoda; class Insecta; order Diptera; family Syrphidae; genus Scaeva; species Scaeva pyrastri. The sequence goes on from LR989929.1 coordinate 53,574,241, forward strand.
TATTCCAAAGGACGCTTTGAGCTGGTTTCTCTCTACTCATGAAAAAAGAGTTGTAAACAGTTCATAATTGTAGCATCTTCGGAGTGGTCCTTCCTCACATGTGGGGTGGACAAAACTCCTTAACACTTCCTCTCAAATGCGAAAAAGAGCTCGGAGTGCCTTTTCCTAAACACCCATGTCTCGGGCACTCATGGTTCTGACAGAACCATCTTCCAGTACAGCAGCAACTGAAAAGATATGGTAGGTGGTGGGGTTTCTGTTTCTGGGTTTAAAAAGCTTTGAAAGACAATAAGTAGGCTCTGTTGTTCGCAATCATAAAAGTCGTTGCAATCTTTATTTGAATTTTGACCGCAGCTAGAAAATTCGCAATTGTTCTTAAAATAAGAACATAATTATGAAACCAATTAAAAACTTTCTCAGTCTCTATACGACTCTCAACCAACACGTCCTAAATTCCATATTCTCTTCAAATTCCATAAAATGCGCATTTGATCGAACGTTATTCGTCTCAGATTTCAAATACAAACTATCAAATTCTGAAAAAAAATTTCGCCATCAGCAAGTCCTTTCATATACGTAATATCGGAACCACTTGTGCAATTTCTATATATAAGAAAGTGTGGGAGTGGGTTTCCCATTTATACCCGTCATGTCATGTCATATAACCTAATCACACCCCGAATTTATTGCCCTTTTCCCATATGTGAAAATATGTTCTATCCGAATTAATGTTAAAAGGACATTCCGGCCGCATCACAGGGGGAACGGCAAGATGTCGGTCGGTCGTCTATAAATCATATTACCTACAACTTTGTAGTATTTTTTTTTTTCGTTTGTCCTTATGTGACCCCCCAAAGTCATATACGTATGACGACATGAGTTATCCTAAAATATTTGTTAAATAAAGCCAGCAAGGATTTTTTTTCTTCTTACTGTATACCACTATCAGTTTCACTGTCTTGGGGTAGGAGAGGGTGCAAAGAATAAGAAAGTCAGAATTAATTTGGAGCTTTAATTTGATATTGAAATTCTAATTTCTTCAAGAACTAATTATAAAAGTTGCTATTCTTTGCTCCAATGACGATGAATTCTCTTTAAAGTGTATATACTTCCTGTTCCTGTTCGGTTTATTAAAATAAATCACATTGAAATCCCAGCAGATAAAAAATTTACATAAATAAATTAGCTCAAAAAGGTGCATTGGCCCGCCTCAACACGAGGGGGCAAAGGACTTCTAATAACAATGACAATACTCACCTAAATAAATACAAATCGAAACAATTAACAGAACGAATTTCGGGACTGCCTTTGCGCTTTGGCGGTGCGGCGCGGTGGGTATAGGACTGGAAACCGCCCGCCATCGAGAATATGATGTCCTTAATTCAATTTAAAATGCCATATAAATATCCTTGGATTACTTACGACCGCAAAATACAAATACCAACACAACACATACTTTGATGAAATGGAATCGAAACGCGCGCACAGTTAATTTAAATTCAGGACTTGTGCGAGTTTTGTTAATTTCCTTTGACATTGTCTGGGGGTAGGGGAGGAGGATTTTAATGTTGTACAATGTACATCCAGATACGAGTATATACAGCCATTGACTGTGCATCCTCTTCGCTCTTCATATCCACATGTCATATACGAACTTAATATCGGCTATATTCCAGGATTGGCATGGGTATAAATGAGGTCCTGGTTTTGGATTTGCTGCTGGATCTGGATCTAGATCTGGTCCTGGCTGCGAATTTGGCTCTAGGTCTGGGCCATCGTCGTCGTTGTCTTGATGAGAAATTCTTTCATGCTGTAAATCATGATTACACTTAATTTAGACGTCAGCTAAAGAGGGTTGAATATATCGAATACGAGAACATATACAAGTTTGTCTGTCGTCCTTGTTGGTTCATTAAGATGCCAACAATGCCTCATCTTCTGTATCATCAATTTCTATTCTTTTGATTCTGCATTTGATGAAGTTGCTGATTATTGGATTGCAGTTATTAGTGAGTGAAACTTTACTTAGGGTGTGTGGTGTTGAACTGGTCATTTAAGATTGCAACTTAATATTCCGTAGTAGGTGTGAAGCAGTATCCAGACTTAAACAGTAATATGTATACCTTACATTCAGCTATTAAATATTAATGATATACCTAAGCAATTTAATTGAAATGTGTCGATTGACATACATATATGTATACACTTTGTTTATGGTAATTTTGGAAATATGTACATACCTTCTGCAATAAATGTCACGACCTTCGAATAAGTCAAGGAAATTTTATCGAGTTCTTTTGGGGGAAAAGTCATTATGGAGGTTTGTCTTAAGTTATTAATGTTTATTATTATTATTTATTATTTTAATTAATGCATCTATTTTCAAACAAAGAATTGAACCAAGTTGTCGGTATAAGGTTAAAATATATGTTCATCACTGTTTCTCAATACAATTTGTTTTTGGTTCAAAAAAGAAATTAACACTGAGTTTTGGTTAAATGATGTTACACTAGAAACTTCAAACATTTCGAATAACTAAATGCTAGAAATGATAGTTTTTGCAATTGGACATTTTTTGAGAATTTGACGTCTAACACCTCTACTCATTAATTTCTATGTCTTTTTTCATCATAAATTTAAAAGGAGATAAAATTGTGAGATGAAAACATGTGTCACTTCAAAAAAATGTAACGTGAATACCGTATTATGTTTATCAGTTTCTTTCAGGATGATGAAGTTAAGAAAAAACATTTTGTCAACATCAGTGGAGTGAAATCTAACTGTCAAATTAAGTAAATTTTGCAAAAATTCATCATGCATAATTTTTTAAATTCCTATAAGTGTGTGAAAATTGTTAGAATATTACAATTGGAATTCCGGCTCAGTTGAATTTTTACCTTCAGTTCAGTTCAGTTTTTCGTGATGAAAGCTATCAAACAGATAAAATAAATGTTGGATTTTAGGCTTCACCTGTAAAATATTTTGCTGATACAGATTTTAACCGGAAATGATCGTTGCAAATGTCCAGAGATTCGAATATTTTTCAAAACTGTTTTTTTGCCCATTTTTGATTGCAGTGTCCTGCAATGAAGTCATTACTTTTTTGAAACGTGTATCCAATCCACTGCCACTTTTGCTTTAGTGTAATACTGACAATGGTACGACTGGGCACAAAAACCTGCACAATGCTGCGCAGACACCTTTTAATGAAAGTTTGCTGTTTCCTAGAAATCATTTTTGCTTTTTTCCAGTTCCTACATCCATGTATCAATACTGACTCGGCTTTTGAGAGGAACAGTTATTACCTACTTTTACCAAAGGTCCTCCTAGATGTATAAAGCCAAACAAATTTGATCAATGGCATGGCTCATGTCTGTTTTGAGGGTCATTCTCATTGTTGTGAGTTAATTATTCGCATAGACTTGCGACTTCAGAAAAAATCACAAGAAGACTTCTTTTTCGGAAGAACTCCACTAGCTTGGTGTCTTATTCGAATCACCTAAGGTGACTATGCTCCAATATGGCGTAGGGTATGTGGAACGTAAAACAGTCCATCAGTTTAAACCATATGTCATCTTATTCGAACCAAAAAAAGCAACCAATCATCTACCCTTAGTCTCCGGCGCAGTTGACAGTGATGGTCTGACCAACGTTCCGTTGTTTTTAAAAAATATGGACCGATGACGAAACCCGTTCAAAATTAACGCAGAGATTTTTTTGATTAATATGGCACTGTCCCGAATTTGGCAATTTTTTTTTGTTGACCAATTCATTCAACAAGAAATCGGCTTCATCAACGAAGAAAATTCTGAAATTAAAATTAGAAGCATAGTTTCCAACTTCTTCAGAGCCCATTCAGCATACCCACAATTTTTGTTAATTGAAGTTTACCTTCAGCTACTGGGTAGGTTAACTTTTGTACGAATGGAGGGACAGGCCGAAGTCACGACGCAATATTTGATAAGTTGTGTTCTACGAAAAGCCGAATTTTTGTGAGCAAACCGTCTTGGAATCTGCACAATATCACGAACAACAGATCTTGCGTTTCAACGCTTCTATCAATACTCTTAATAGGATAACCTTGGTGACTAAGCAAAACAGACTGAATGACAATTACTTTGACAGATGAAGCTTCAAATATAAGACCCTTCAGTTCCAAATCTGAAAAGCATACCAACATACATACATATGTTAGTGTTAAGATCTAATAAGTATCTACACGTTTACCTCAGTTAGCTCAGACGTCAGAAAGCTAATTTGTTAGTTTTTGAAAAACAAGTTTTATGAAATTATGTCAAGTTTTCATATATTGGCCCTTATTGCAAGTGTCGTTCAACGTTCGATACGACAAAAGCCGATATCAACAATTTTTAGTTTGTGAATAACGAATGTGCTTCCATATTGCTAATAACTCTTAAATTTCGACACCAGGGTTATTGTCAGTAAATGGATTTCTTAAAATTTTTAACGAAATCGAAATGTAAAGAAATTTCCATCACAAAAGATATTTTCTACGCTACACTATCGATAGGAAAAAGCGAAAAAATTAAATACAAAGATAATTTTGGATCACTTTTTATGTCAAGAAATGTATACAAGTCTATTTTTAATTTCTTAATCCACTAATTTAAGTCAAATAATGTCATTTATCTCAGCAAGACGACTTGTAAGCCAATCGGATGAACAATTACTGTCAATGAAAAAGAATATGGAAGAATATACATATGTACCTACATTCAAGAACGAAAAATAAAAACTTAACTCAATCAAACTCCTTTACGCTTATTGATGCAGAAATCCAATTTAACGCAAAAATATATTCTTGATAGAATGTCATTTATCAAGAGTTCGTTTCAAAAGCCAAAACTCATATCATATCCCATAAGATAAAGATGACAAATGTCATTCTTATATAGAACCATTAAACTCAATATCCTTGTATCTCTCTATACATATACATAGGAATATTCCTTAACTCCTACACTACACACACGCACCGCGTGCATCAAATAGATACACTTTTTTATTATTTAATCCGAACAAATGATGTCCTGTCCATTGTCCAAGCCCAAGTCCAGGTCCATGCCAATGTCATCTCGATGCCCTCAAATAAAGTGACATTCGATGAAGCCATTTCCATAAAACTCACATAAAAACCCAATTTAGCACATTTGTTGCGGTCAATCTTGTCATTATTTTGCATTTTCTTCAAAATTATTATATGGACACACACAAAGGCAAAAAAGGTATAATATGTAACTTTATTGTGGTTGTACGAGTATATGATGGTTTATCCCATATGTGGCGAGGATTGTCCAATGTTCTTGTCTATATCAATATGATGATGGCCATAATTAATCATCCAACTGATGTGACTTCTTGGGTGTACCTTTATACCAACAAAGAAAAAACTGAAACTGAATTAGTTACCATTTTTTCATAAAGTTAAACAAACATTTTTTTTTTTACATCCCTGGAAGAACGAATTTTGACATTTCCGTGGCGGGATTATATTGTGGGTGGAGATTTATGTAACAGATTTGTTCGTTTTTCGCGAAGCTATGACGCTACGATTCCCCGCCAGGGGAGCTATTAAAATAAATTTTCAAAAACACAAAATCCTTGTGCGTGATAATGATAATTAATCATACCTGTATCCTTGGATCAACCAACTACGTAGGAAGGTGTGAGTCTCTTAAATTCGAGCCCTCCTTCTCTTGAAGGTGTCAACATATAAACGACTCAAGCAATTTTTTCCTCATTTGCATAAGCATTTTTGTTAGTATAATCTTTGAAGCCCTTGTTGGTTTTATTGCTGTTTTGAGACTTTTAATCCCTTTTGAAATATTTTGTTGTTTTGTTTTTGTTTTCGTTTTTTTTTTATTCTTTCAGGATGATGAAGTTAAGTTGAAATGAAAAGTGAAACAAGGATGATGAAAACATTTTGTTAACATAAATGGGGTTCATGGATTATGAATTGTCAATAAAGCTTGTGTTGTTTATGTGACAAAGCTGACAAGAGAGACAATGGCTTGAAATAATTCATGTCAAAATATAGTATCGCTGTTTGTTTGCTTCCACAAAACTGGTCAATTTTTCGCAAGTAATAAAAACTTAAATAATTATAACTATTGCTTATTGCCGCAGCCAATTTCTCAATGGCATCAGTAGTGACTCTTTGGGCGGACGTCAAAGCATCGATACTTTCTACTACCTTGTCGAGTTTTGAGTATATCAGCTCAGTCTGCACTACCTTTGTGTCTTCAGACATCTGCAGAAGGGTAATAAACTCATCATCTGTAAAGAAAAATAGTACTTTACCTTTTAGAATGATTGTAATAGCTCTGGGTTTCAATTTAAATAATCTAAGTACCAGTTTTACATAAGAGAAACATAAATACATTAAAAATTTAGAAACTTACCTAGAGTTTTGGTGGTACTTTTTTTCTGGTGTTTTGGCTTTTGGCCAATACGAATACCCTTTTACCTTACTTTCTTCCATTCATCTACACGTGATGGACACCTCCAGTGCTATTAAGGAGTGTATACCAAGCGACTTCCACAACTATTGGACAGACGCATCGCAATGCTTCATCTTGCAGAACAAGGGTTTTTCCTCCATGAAGGCGCAGTCGTCTTTCTGTAATGTTTTTGTTTTAAAATTGGCTTAAACCTAGTATTTTTTAAAAACTTACTTTTGTTTTGTCCAGCCATTACAAACTGAATTTTAAATCAAATAATAAAAACAGTTTATTTTCATAACAGATTTTAGTTCTGTTTGCTAACTTATTTCGTTTTCGAAGTTTCATAACAGACTTTTATAAAAGTTCAAACTCCTGAATACTAATTATAAAAGATCTTTTATGATGAGAATCATTTACCATTCATAACAGAAAATTCATAGCAAAATAAAAGATTTGGCAGAATAGGTCCAATTATTATATTAAGTAATTATTTATTGAAATTTGGGATGGATGTGATCCGCTCTTTCTTGCAAATATTATTCCTATCTTCAACAATAGTTTATAACAATATGACGTTTCGGAAGTACTTTTCGACTTTTTTCGATGATATTAAATTAGATCTGAGTGTCAAATATTTTTTAAAGATAATTATAGTATGCACAATAAAAAATGAATACCAAATTCGTATATTATTATTATATCATATTATTTTGAAAGATTTCAAGAACTTTAATTATCAGCGCCATTCTTCAATTTTTTCTCTTCGACTCATGAAATCGATACATCGATTGAGTTGACTCTTTATGAAAAATTAAATTTTCACAAGGAGCATTGAGACATCTGAGGATAATAAACTTAAACCATCATCAAACGCCTCATCCTCATGCTTAATCTCATTTTGAGCATCTACATAAATTTATCTTCAATTAAAATAAAACACATAAGACGCCTCCATTCGCGTAAATCCCCAGCGACACCTTCAACAAAGTCGTCAAAATAAAATACCAATCTGCATTCATTACGATAAGCAGAAGGACTATAGTTCCTTGTTTAGCAAGTTAACCATTGCTTACGTTCCATCAGGCTCTTAACCACCACCATGCTTCCAATAATAAACCAAAGTCATAAAATCAAATAGTCCTGATCGAATTTCAACCGGAACAAATTTCTTCTTCTCCTCGTCCTGATGAAGAAGACACCCCTTTTTGTAAACAAAACAACAAAGCCTCCTTTACATCTCCCATCGTAACCAACATTTAAGAATTTTGTGTCTCATACTCCATGAATTGAGTCCGAAATGACTCTCAAGGATTTAATAAGACAGGCACAGGATATTCTCGCATAATTTTTCTATAATCACAATTCGCCCAGGGTTGGACAGTCGGGTGGTATGTCCAATGTCCATGTCCGTTGGTCCTTGTAATATGTGGATCAGTATGAACGAGCTTCTAAATGCTTCTGGTCATTTGAATGTGGATCCCATAAAGATAAGATGCGGTCAAGGCAAGCAATTTCAGTTTCATCCTCAATTGAGTTTCAATTGTTTTTTAGACAGGCATGGTGCTGGCGCTGGCTGGGACCGTCCGGGACTTAGATTATGGGTCGCGATTCGAAAGGGTCATCATATGGATATACAGAATGGCTATAGCCTACTTGTTTTGGATTATTTCTGTTTTCTCTTCTTTTTTTGTGACAAAATATTATGTTAAAGTATACATATGTGTATACCCTTATGTGTCCGATAATAATCTAAAATTATGTAAAAGGGATTGTCGTTTTTATTGGTTCTCATACCCTTTTTGACTTCTCGATATGCCTTTCGACATTTTTATTCTATTTGCAGTAATGTAATGTTTAGAAGCATTATTATTGTTCAAAGCCATAGACAATATATAAAAGGTATGAATTTGTACTTCAGTTGTGTTGTGTTTTGTTGGCAAAAAATGCATTTACATGTTATGGGATGGAGAATACTGGAATGAATGAACCCGCATGTGTTTTTTTTTAAATAGAAGTAATTCTGAACAACTATGTACATAGTATGTAGCCTTAGAGTAGTTTCAAGATTCATAGTTAAAGTGTCAAAAAACTATATTTTTTTTAAGTTATCTCATTGATATGAGTTGTAAAAAGTTTTTCATATCAAACACATTTTCATTCTAATTTTTCGATGTGATCGATATTTTGCAAAAAGGAATTTGTAAACGCATTTTAATTATGGAAAATAATAAAGTTAATAATTATATCATTTAAAAACTGTTCCTTTGATTTTTTTAATTTATAAAAATTTGATTGTTTTCCAAATTTATTTCCATTTTTAACTTTTCTTGTTGACATACTCGTAACTGTGTCAACCATATACTATTTTAAATTTAAAATCTTAACGTAAACTTCTTTAAAATTAAAAAAAACTAACTATAGTTAGGTATAGACAAAAATCGAAAATTCTAATAAAATCAATAATTATTCAAAATATAAAAATATATTTTTAACACGTGTACGCCATGGTTAACACATAATTGTTATGTATCTACAGCAGCGACGGATACAGAGGGGGGGGGGTCCTGGGGGTCCGGAACACCCCCCCCCCCAAATGAAAATTTTAAATGAACATTTTTGGTTGTCATATTCCAAATAACACTCATAATTTTAATTCCAATCGTCTTTATTGTTCTTTCATATCATTTTTGGTAGTTTTTATTATTTATCTCTTAACGTCCTATGCCTATTGCTATAGGAACGGTTGTAGGTTGCGACGTGTGGCTCATCAGAAAATCGGGTCAGAAAAAAAATACTCTCCAAGTTTTACTATTGACATCTGATCTCGATGAAATATGACTGCAGTAAGACGAATATTTGTGTGAACTATTTTTTACCCAAAGAATTAAAACAAAGTTGACCAAATTTAATTGGAAAATAGGATTTTCAATGTTTTCTTATGAAATTTTATTTTTTTATCAAGTGATCTGATTGCAAAAACTTTAAAAATAATGACGCAACATTTTAAACGATTTAGCAAATTGTTAAACCCATTTTTAGCAATTTGCTAAGCTAAAAAGATGGTTTTGCTAATTTTAAACGATTTTAACATTTTAATATCTCTTAACATATTTTTAAAATCCGGGAAATCGAACTTTAACTTTTAGCAATTTGCTAAATCCATATGATATCTGTCATTATCCTAAAAAAAACTGTCTTTCCAATTTTACTTCAAAGTGTTGATTCGTGTATTTTTCATAATTCGTTATGTTTTTCGAAATATTTGAAGTCTTTGTGCAGAAAAATGTTTTTTTTTTTTTGAGAAATCTACATCAGGATGATGGAATACTAGAATAAACCTGTGTTCATGTTAATTTTAATCTTATTGGATTGCGTGGGATTAGTTGGAATTGTCCCAACTACATTGCCAACTAATGGGTCCGTTTAAGCATGTTTGCTTTGTCTGCTATTACACGATAAATCTAGATGCATGCGACACTTCGAACAACATAAGTGCAAAAGAGAGACAAAATTCGAAAACATGAGACGCAAGCAAATCGACCTGTGTCGCACAATTTGACGTTTGTCTTGCTCTTGTTCGCTTTTTTACTGTTCTCTTTCATATGGTTTCGTTCTTCGAGAAGGAAACTTCGATGCATCTTAACATTATAAATGTTTTTTATACTATGTTAATTTGTATTCCAAAATTCATATTCTTCATCAATAAATAAAAACAAATCAAATTTAAATATTTTTTTAATTGATTTCAAAGAAAACTGAAATCATTTGAATTTGAAAAGTCTCATAAGCAAACCTACAAGTCAAACAACGAAATATAAATAAAAGAGAACTGTCAAAATAGATTCATGAATCTGGTTTCATCGTGTAATAGTCTGCTATTACACGACGACTCATGAGTCGTGACTCTTTTCGAACTACGTTGGTCCAAGAGAGATACAAAATTCGAAAAAATGAAACGGAAGAAAATTTGCCCTGTGAGTCGCGGGCAAATTTTCTACGACTCATTTTTGACATTTTATTTTCACTCATTTGTTATTTTGTTTTTCCTCTTTATTTTTTTTTCGGTGTGCTCGAGTTCACATGTATACCCTTATAGTTGAAAGAGCGAGACAGAATAAAAGATTTCCCAAACAACGAAATTTGAATTAAAGAAAGTTGTCAAATTAGAGTCATGACTTAAGAGTCAAGGTGTAATAGTGTTCGACTCAAAGGATGAAATTTCAAAACAGAATTCGAAGATGAGTCACGACTCATGAGTCGTCGTGTAATAGCAGACATAGCACTTGAGAAACAGGATAGGATAACAAAGAAGAATTCGAAGATGTCGCATGCATCTAGATTCATCGTGTAATAGCAGACTTTGCTAATTCTCACAAACCGTCACTATTTAGACATGTTTGGATGCCCGTTTTTTAATAAAAAGGAGTTAGTAATTTAGTAGTTAGCAAAACGAAAAAAAAAAGGTTTAAAATTTTGGAGTCGTTAGCAAATTGTTAAATATTTAGCAAAGTGCTAGTTAGTAAAATGATAAGACCTTAACAATGTGTTGTTTAAAATTTCGCGCCAATCTATTTCGTTGTTCTAATGTGATTTGATTCTTTGTTTTTGACAAATATTTTTTTTTTTCTGATGAACATGACACAAAAACTTATTAATTTCTATAACCGACAATCAGAATTCAGAAAAATGTTTCCATTATTGCAAATTTTTCTCTACAAACCTATATTTAATCTTTTGTGGTTGAAATTTGGTGTAAGTAATGCACAGTGGTGTGTTCGGTTAATAATTAAATATGGTTTGTATGTCAAAAATGTTGGTTCAAGTGTCATAGTTAGGAATAGTTGAAGTTATTTACGAACGCGTTTTTATTTAGATATGGTTGATCTGTCAAACAAACACTTTATTTTGAATTCAAGATTTAAGTATACTTATTTTTAATATTTTTAAAATGGAAATGTAAGGACAAATTTGTGTTACATTGCACACCCCGAAAAACAAAAATGAATTCCAATGTAAATCAAATTTATTATTTTTGTAAAATATTTCGCTTTTTATATTTTGATTATAAAAATCAAACATTTGACAGATCAACGTTTTTAACTCACCTCCTAGAGATAAGTTGGATATAGTTAGAAATAGTTACTATTTGCAGGGCCGGCCCTAGCTAAAATTGCGCTCTGTGCAAGATTTTTAGAAAGCGCCCTTTTTATGTTTGCGAAAATACATATAATATACATACATACACATACTAATACACATATTAAGTCCTTTCCACATTACCCCGGAGGTAGACTTTCAATGCGTTTTTTTTTATTGAGGTAGGCCTAATCCTCACTAACAAAAAAATACTTGTATGTATGAGTATCTGATATGTACTATGTAATTTAACGTAATAACGAAAATTTAGGGTCACCCAAATCTTCATTTGAAACAATATCAGAAACCTCTTCTTCTGACACCACTGCACTCCCTACCAGAACCTCATCGATACGAAATTTAGTAAAATGTATGCTTTGTTTTCGGCTTCAACAAGCTTTTTTCTGAATTCTGCCCCCGAAGGCTTTTCTTTGTCCATATTGGAAAAAAAAACAACACAAAAATTTAATAGTAAATAGGTAGTTACTAAACACTTTCACAAGCCGTCACTTGACTTTCAAATCTGATTTTATTTAAATAATCGTAAGCGAAAAAAAGTTTTAAAAAATCTGCACCAGACCAGAGTACAAAGAATTTTAACTGAAAAAATATTCAATAGAAGAAGAAAAGGAACAAAAAGGCGACTGTAAAACCCACACGCATTTTTTATCGCTTCTATGTTCTATAATGTGTAAAAACACCCGAACATTGCAATCCTTTAACTATCCGTTCGCCGCTACCGTCTTACAGTGTGACGTTTAGCTCGTTTAGGGGAATTAAATTAATAGCGCTTACAAGTTTAACCTTTTCTTTAAGTTTATAACATCCCATCCATCAACATAATGTATATAATTAACCACTAATTTTATTTTATTTTATTTTCAATTCTCTGATATTGTATCTAATGAATTTATTTCATTAATAAAAAAATAATTATTCAAAAATAATACGGAAATTGTCACACTGTACGCCGTGGTAATTGGAATAGAATGTAAGTTTTGGGACCCAGTGTGCAGGAACAAAACTCGCACTGATGAGTTGATGTGGATGAGTGTGGACTGTGTGTGTGCCTGTGGACAGTGGCCTATGGAATACACAATACACATTTGTGCAAAGTAAAAACCTGCACCTACTGGCGCATACAATTTTGTTCGAATCAGTTTTTGTTTTTGTCTTTTGTTAGAACGTAAGTCTTGGGACCCAGTGTGCAGGAAAAATACTCGCACTGATGAGTTGGTTTGGTCTTTGTATATAAAAACTATAGTACTCTCATGGCTGAGGTCGAATGGTGCGGCATCTTGTTATTTTTGGTCGAACGTCTCCGGGAGACATTTTTTTCAGATGGGAGACATTTTTTTCAGATGGGAGACATGCAACTGACGAGAATTTAAATCGAAGTGAGACAAGGAAAGACTATACAATTTGTGTAAGAGTTAGAAAGACTAAAAAAACGGACATTTTGCAGTATTGGGAGACTTTGGTTTGTTTACATTTTTTTAGTCGAGTATGCTTTACGGTAGTCGTCTTTACCAGACGACACACAAAAGCAGGTGAAAGAAACAATTTTGGGTAGGTATTCCTATTCCTGTATGGTTTGATTTTTGATGAATTTTGTGTTGTTGATGATCAGATGGATGTAATTTAGATAGGTAGGTATGGAAATATAATTAATTTAATGTTTTAAGTCCGAGCGTTAAGGAATATGAAATAGGTTTGCAAGAGTTTTAAATTTTCGTGAAAATCCAAAATAAAGCTAAATAGGTATGTGAATGGTTATCATGGCTAGGCAAAACAATGCAGATTCTTATTCATCTTTAAAAAATAATCTAATTGAAAATCATGAACTATAGGTAAATAAATAGGTATAAGGAAATTATGTTCATATTAAGAAATAGAAATGGTTTAAATAGTATGTGTTCTCTTTTTAATAGGTACTTGCCATGAAAAAATGTTGTTTTAAATGTATCTGCATAGGTCGGTAGGTACCTATGTATGTACCTATATATTTTTTTATTTAAATTAGAACTTTAAATGTTCCTTTTTAGACTAGTTTTTCTTACTTATCATCTTATTTAGCATTTTTAATTCTTTTGAAGCTTCGAAAAGAAACTTGGTAGGTAGGTAAGTAAAGCATTTATTTTTTTTAAATTTACATACCTACTTATGTGTGTACGTGTAGGTGTGTTAGTGTCTTTTATTTAACTAGTTAAATACCTTGATCAAAACTTTTATGTCCTAAAAAATGCTAGGCAAAAAAAGCCAGACACGGTGACTTACCTAGGTAGGTAGATAAGTTTGCCAATTAAAAAGGTCTTAAGATCATTTTTCATTAATTTAGTTAAATCGTTTCAATTCTTTTTTCAAATAGATACATATGTACATAATATGTATGTACCTAGGTAGGTTGTAGGTACCTACGTTTCATGGCATGTATGTAGGTAGTCTTTATGACATTAATTGTAGCTAGATTATGCATCCAGTAATTTTTATAAAAGTATTTTACTAATTTCGATTTTTACAAGTTTGCATTTCAATCGACTTGAAGTCAAAAATGTAGCTACTATGTATTCCAAGTCATTCCAAAATTTGGATTGTTATAGGGAACATTTAGTTTTCATTTTACATATTCTGCAAAACTCATAAATTTATTTCATTTGAGGGATTTTTTTTCCTAACAGTCAGTTATAAAACATTTTTTTCCCATTTCCTTATTGATAAGAATAAAGAAATTATAGTAAAAGTTTTTGAATTGGGTTATCAAGCTATTTTTAAAAAGATCTAAACCTTAGATACCTACATACATACCTAGTAAAAAATGGAAATAGAATTAATTCCCATTTTCTCTTTAGGTATACATAGGTACATATTGCAAACAAGGTTTTTAAACAGCAAATAAGTTATAAGATTTTTGATAACTCTAGCATGAATAAAACTTCAACATCACTTTATGTATATTGTCATCTTTTTAAAAATAAAAAAGAGAGATAGGTATTAATCGATTTACTTTTGATGTTGATTGATACAAATTTTAATAATACAAAATTATAATCAGACTTAAGAAATTTCTCGAGACATTTATACCAATTTTTCATATACATATGTAAACTTCTTGTAGTTTTTATTTTGTTAATTTGATTTTTCTCAATATTTTATAATTTATTAAAAATTGTATAATTTATGATTAAAAGAAAAGTCATTTGAAGTCAATATTATTGCTTGTTGTGAAGATATTTGAGTCGAAAAACAATTTTTAATATGTATACCTACTTTTTGGTAAATTTTGGTTTTAGTTTCTTATTTTTTGTAAAAAAAACTGTCAATACAATTAATGTAAAAAATGTACCATATTCTAACATGTAAATTATGCAAACAATAAACTCTCGACATATTCAAGTCAAGAAACACTTTAGTATTTTTTTAACTTAATTTTGGTTTTAGGTTTCTATTTTTTGTAAAAGAACTTTCAAATCGATATTTGTCACAATTATTCCACATTTTAACAGTTGTATTTGTATAATAAAAATCAATTTGAAGTCAATATCGTTATCCGGTCTTATGAGATATTCGAGCCAAAAAACATTTTTTACCAATTCTTGGTACCTAGATTTTTTTGTGCTTTTTTTATTTTTCGTAAAAAGAACTGTCAATTGAATTTTTTTTTCAAACTTTCACCATATGACAAAAACATCATTTCATGTAGTAGAAAATAGTTTTGAATAGGTAGGTATTAGGTATACAATTTTCCATTCATTGTATATTTGAGCCCGAAACATTTTTTTTAGTTTTTCTACTTAAAAAAATAACAGTACCTACGTTGAAAATTTTCCATTGAATGGAATAAATATTTATTTGAAGTCAATAACATATTTTGTTCCTGAGATAGGTAGGTATTTGAGAAACCAAAAAAGCCGTCCAAACGTTGTCTAAAAAAGATAGGTATATAAATGTATAAACCAAAAATGGTTCAATTTATTATTCGGATGAAAAATCAAGAACTTGACTCTAAAACTTGTTTTTTTTTAATAATGCATAGATATGTATACATACATTCAAGTATTTCGAGATTTCATAGTCAAAACAAAAAATTATTTGAATTCAGGACAATAAATAACCAAATCCTTTAAAAAAAACTAACAAATATTGAACCTTCCAATTTCCCTACAAACCGAAATTTTATTACCTACGTTAATAATTTAATCCTTACCTAGATATGTACCTAGCAACGTACCTTCAATAAGCTATAAATATTAAGTAAAATAAAAGTTTCCAAAATCTTTAAAATTCTATTCACAAATTCATACCTTCAAAAAATTCAATTCCAAAGTTAAAAGAAAACCTACCCGAATCTTATAACAAAACTTCAAGTTAAATGTATATACATACCTACCTACTCTTCATAATACCATTGTATATCCAAACCATAGTAGTCTCATGGGCATGAATTATTTTTGTGCAAATGTGCCGACTTTGCGCTAGTGTTTCCGAGTGGAGATTTACATTCCTCTTAAATTATTTGAGTGAGAGGAGAATATTTTTACTATTCCATAAGAAACTAGTGGAGTAAAGGAGATAAATAGTTTCCCTGTAAAAATAACAAAAAACAAAAACTCTCCAATCGTCTTTGGTGCCACACGAAATTCAAGCCAAGGACGTTTTTTGTGATGTTTATATGAAATTTTTGTATGCGAACAAAAAAGAAATCCGAAAGGGATGCTTGCGTTGTCGCCGCGCGCCGTCGTCGTCGTCGTGCGTCGTCGTCAGCGGCTTAGCTTCTTCGATCGATTTTTTCGTATTTTACGAAGGAATTTTTTTCTTGATAGGTACTTTGTGCGAGGCGAGGAAGAAAAATGTGTGTATTATGAAGAGTAGGTAGGTATGTATATACATTTAACTTGAAGTTTTGTTATAAGATTCGGGTAGGTTTTCTTTTAACTTTGGAATTGAATTTTTTGAAGGTATGAATTTGTGAATAGAATTTTAAAGATTTTGGAAACTTTTATTTTACTTAATATTTATAGCTTATTGAAGGTACGTTGCTAGGTACATATCTAGGTAAGGATTAAATTATTAACGTAGGTAATAAAATTTCGGTTTGTAGGGAAATTGGAAGGTTCAATATTTGTTAGTTTTTTTTAAAGGATTTGGTTATTTATTGTCCTGAATTCAAATAATTTTTTGTTTTGACTATGAAATCTCGAAATACTTGAATGTATGTATACATATCTATGCATTATTAAAAAAAAACAAGTTTTAGAGTCAAGTTCTTGATTTTTCATCCGAATAATAAATTGAACCATTTTTGGTTTATACATTTATATACCTATCTTTTTTAGACAACGTTTGGACGGCTTTTTTGGTTTCTCAAATACCTACCTATCTCAGGAACAAAATATGTTATTGACTTCAAATAAATATTTATTCCATTCAATGGAAAATTTTCAACGTAGGTACTGTTATTTTTTTAAGTAGAAAAACTAAAAAAAATGTTTCGGGCTCAAATATACAATGAATGGAAAATTGTATACCTAATACCTACCTATTCAAAACTATTTTCTACTACATGAAATGATGTTTTTGTCATATGGTGAAAGTTTGAAAAAAAAATTCAATTGACAGTTCTTTTTACGAAAAATAAAAAAAGCACAAAAAAATCTAGGTACCAAGAATTGGTAAAAAATGTTTTTTGGCTCGAATATCTCATAAGACCGGATAACGATATTGACTTCAAATTGATTTTTATTATACAAATACAACTGTTAAAATGTGGAATAATTGTGACAAATATCGATTTGAAAGTTCTTTTACAAAAAATAGAAACCTAAAACCAAAATTAAGTTAAAAAAATACTAAAGTGTTTCTTGACTTGAATATGTCGAGAGTTTATTGTTTGCATAATTTACATGTTAGAATATGGTACATTTTTTACATTAATTGTATTGACAGTTTTTTTTACAAAAAATAAGAAACTAAAACCAAAATTTACCAAAAAGTAGGTATACATATTAAAAATTGTTTTTCGACTCAAATATCTTCACAACAAGCAATAATATTGACTTCAAATGACTTTTCTTTTAATCATAAATTATACAATTTTTAATAAATTATAAAATATTGAGAAAAATCAAATTAACAAAATAAAAACTACAAGAAGTTTACATATGTATATGAAAAATTGGTATAAATGTCTCGAGAAATTTCTTAAGTCTGATTATAATTTTGTATTATTAAAATTTGTATCAATCAACATCAAAAGTAAATCGATTAATACCTATCTCTCTTTTTTATTTTTAAAAAGATGACAATATACATAAAGTGATGTTGAAGTTTTATTCATGCTAGAGTTATCAAAAATCTTATAACTTATTTGCTGTTTAAAAACCTTGTTTGCAATATGTACCTATGTATACCTAAAGAGAAAATGGGAATTAATTCTATTTCCATTTTTTACTAGGTATGTATGTAGGTATCTAAGGTTTAGATCTTTTTAAAAATAGCTTGATAACCCAATTCAAAAACTTTTACTATAATTTCTTTATTCTTATCAATAAGGAAATGGGAAAAAAATGTTTTATAACTGACTGTTAGGAAAAAAAATCCCTCAAATGAAATAAATTTATGAGTTTTGCAGAATATGTAAAATGAAAACTAAATGTTCCCTATAACAATCCAAATTTTGGAATGACTTGGAATACATAGTAGCTACATTTTTGACTTCAAGTCGATTGAAATGCAAACTTGTAAAAATCGAAATTAGTAAAATACTTTTATAAAAATTACTGGATGCATAATCTAGCTACAATTAATGTCATAAAGACTACCTACATACATGCCATGAAACGTAGGTACCTACAACCTACCTAGGTACATACATATTATGTACATATGTATCTATTTGAAAAAAGAATTGAAACGATTTAACTAAATTAATGAAAAATGATCTTAAGACCTTTTTAATTGGCAAACTTATCTACCTACCTAGGTAAGTCACCGTGTCTGGCTTTTTTTGCCTAGCATTTTTTAGGACATAAAAGTTTTGATCAAGGTATTTAACTAGTTAAATAAAAGACACTAACACACCTACACGTACACACATAAGTAGGTATGTAAATTTAAAAAAAATAAATGCTTTACTTACCTACCTACCAAGTTTCTTTTCGAAGCTTCAAAAGAATTAAAAATGCTAAATAAGATGATAAGTAAGAAAAACTAGTCTAAAAAGGAACATTTAAAGTTCTAATTTAAATAAAAAAATATATAGGTACATACATAGGTACCTACCGACCTATGCAGATACATTTAAAACAACATTTTTTCATGGCAAGTACCTATTAAAAAGAGAACACATACTATTTAAACCATTTCTATTTCTTAATATGAACATAATTTCCTTATACCTATTTATTTACCTATAGTTCATGATTTTCAATTAGATTATTTTTTAAAGATGAATAAGAATCTGCATTGTTTTGCCTAGCCATGATAACCATTCACATACCTATTTAGCTTTATTTTGGATTTTCACGAAAATTTAAAACTCTTGCAAACCTATTTCATATTCCTTAACGCTCGGACTTAAAACATTAAATTAATTATATTTCCATACCTACCTATCTAAATTACATCCATCTGATCATCAACAACACAAAATTCATCAAAAATCAAACCATACAGGAATAGGAATACCTACCCAAAATTGTTTCTTTCACCTGCTTTTGTGTGTCGTCTGGTAAAGACGACTACCGTAAAGCATACTCGACTAAAAAAATGTAAACAAACCAAAGTCTCCCAATACTGCAAAATGTCCGTTTTTTTAGTCTTTCTAACTCTTACACAAATTGTATAGTCTTTCCTTGTCTCACTTCGATTTAAATTCTCGTCAGTTGCATGTCTCCCATCTGAAAAAAATGTCTCCCATCTGAAAAAAATGTCTCCCGGAGACGTTCGACCAAAAATAACAAGATGCCGCACCATTCGACCTCAGCCATGAGAGTACTATAGTTTTTATATACAAAGGGAATACACAATACACATTTGTGCAAAGTAAAGACCTGCACCTACTGGCGCATACAATTTTGTTCGAATCAGTTTTTGTTTTTGTCTTTTCTTAGAATGTAAGTCTTGGGACCCAGTGTGCAGGAAAAATACTCGCAGTGATGAGTTGGTGTGGATGCGTGTATTAGGATTCTTCTTTTTTTTTTTGTGTTGTGCGAGTATGAGAATGGTGTGAACTGTGGAATACACATTTGTGCAAAGTAAAAACCTGCACCTTATGGTTTTCTTTGTTCCCGAGAATGCGCCTCCGGAATGCTGCGCCCTGTGCACTTGCACATCCTGCACATATGGTGGGTCCGGCCCTGACTATTTGACAAACCAACCATTCATTTCCGAAGTATTTTATGGTTACACATCGTAGCCATTTGCAATTCCGAACGACAAACCGAACGAACCGAACGCACCTCAGTTCATAGAATACAAACAAGGACAAGTTTCGATCTTCTATATGCATTCATTATTCCTTTTTCTTCTCTGTTCTAATTCTGTGTTTGTTGCAAGTAATGTATGCGACAGTGGGACTTCTACCACTTAAGTGAAAGATCTACCACCTTTTAGCGGCTACGAATATTCACAGAGATATTGATATGTCCAGCGATGAAATCTTGCACATTCTCTAAAAGCAAGAGAAAATAAAATATCACTTTGTAACCGTAAGTTCCTATTTTGTTTCTTCGTTCAAAACTATTTTAAAAACAAATTTCAACAACAAAATAAACGAAAATTTTCAAATTGTTATTTTTGGACCCCACCCGAATTTTTTTCTGGATCCGCCCCTGATCTACAGAAATTTGATTTCACTGGTTAATTATTATCGAAAAAAATACTTCATGAATAAATAAAATAGAATAAATTTATTATTTATTGAATATGTGTTCATAGATCTTAATCATTTTGAAGCCATATTCAAGCTAAAGCCATCAAAAACCTTCCAACATGTTTTCAGGGCACTGTATTTCAGAATTGTCAAAATATTATATTCAACAAAAATAAAAAAGATTTGCAAATTATTTCACAAATTGCTGTACTACAAATAAATTTTTCTCATATTCGATCTAGTTTTTCAGTGTGAAATCAAGATGAGCCTTGAGTTCAAATTGGGCTTTTACCTTCAATTTAACTATCATAATCATTTGGTGAAATAGCTGGTCAAAAACCCCAAAAAATAATTTTGCGAATAATGATGTTAACCAAATATTTTCTTTACCCACCATAAATATCGACCAACTGATCACAAAAAGGTGAGTCCAAGACAAATTCATACCGGCCATACATCTGTCAGACAATTTGAAAAACCCAACAACTACTGTAAGAAAATGCAGTTAAAACTAAACACCAAAGAAAAGATGTTGAAATTTTATTAGGACTTTTTTACTAAATGTTTTTTAATTTGAAGCTTCTACAGATTTAACAAAAAATCGGTTTTAACTATTAAATAAATCAAAGACTTGTTAAGAAAAAACAAGTGATGATGCACCTTAATGTCGATGGACGGCCTGCCATACTTAGGATCCACAACTGTAGAACTCAAGAATATAAACAGACCCAACAAAAACAGATTCATATCCTCCCTCAATATGTTTATCTTTGTGATCTGGTTTAAGTTTTAAGGTAACAAACCAAATCGGTGACAAAAAAATAAAGAATTAATTAATAAGGAAGTAATTAATGCAAAATATTTCCAATTGCAACGTGTCACCGCGTATAAAATACTTGTCATTGAATAATACAATGATGATTATTCACGTGAATAAACCGCGGACGGAGCCAAACAGAGAATATCTCAGATTGCGTTCAAAACAAAACAAATTTTTAAGTGACCAGGAAAGCCGACTCAGCTAAAACTTTAATTATGTGTGGAATATTTGCCATATTCTCCAAGGATGGTCAACCGATTTTGCCGAAGAAGTTCAACACACGGCCTGAAAGCCTACGTCAAGTTGCCACTCGGCAAAGTCAAAAGCAACGGCATCGTGGTCCCGATTTCACAGGAGTGGAAATCATCGAAAACCATGGCGTGGCTATGGTGCACGAAAGAGTGTGCATTGTCGGTGTGCACACCGGTCACCAGCCATTCAGATCAAACGATGGAACTATCTTCATGATTGCCAATGGAGAGATCTATAACTATCTGGAGCAGTCGGCCGAAATTGCCAAGAAAAGGGGATCCTACCAGCCCAAGAGTGACTGCAATGTGATTATCGAGTTGTTCGAGGAATACGGTGAGAATCTCTTCGAGTACATCACTGGCATGTTTGCCATCGCTCTGTATGACACCAAGACGAAAACCATCCTACTGGCTCGTGATCCATTCGGGATTATTTCGATGTATTATGGCGAGGATGAATATGGAAACATTTGGGTTTCGAGCGAAATGAAGTGTTTGGTTGGAGTGTGTCGCAAGGTGGAGAACTTCCCTCCAGGAGTCATGCGAATCGGCACTGCTGGTGCTCTGAAAGAGAAAAAATTCTTCCAACAAAATTGGCAGACAAGCATTCCGCGGGATCCTACTGATTTGTCAGTTCTGCGACAGACATTCATCTCAGCTGTGAGAAGCCATCTTCATTGTGATTGTGTCTATGGGGCTCTTCTGTCAGGAGGAGTCGATTCGAGCCTTATTGCATCGATTGCCACGAAGATAATCCGGGAGACTGATCCCAGTTTCCGATTGAAGACATTCTCTGTGGGTCTTGAGGGCGCTCCTGACTTCAAGTACAGCAAGATGGTGGCAGATTACATAGACAGCGACCACACTGAAGTTTACTTCACAGTGGAGCAAGGTAGGTACCCAACTCAGTCGTAATATAGTAATCGTTACTTATCTAATTCCCAACTTCCTCCAGGAATCGATTGCATTCGAGATATCATCTATCATCTGGAGACATACGATGTGACTACAGTTCGCTGTAGTATACCTATGCTCCTGCTGACACGCTACATCAAGAGCACTGGCATCAAGATGATCCTGTCGGGTGAGGGAGCCGATGAGATTTTCGGCGGCTACTTATATTTCCTTAATGCTCCGGACGCAGAGAAGTTTCATCAAGAACTCGTCACAGGATTGAGTAATATGTCCCTTTCCGATTGTTTGAGGGCCAACAAAGTCTCTCTGGCGAAAGGGGTTGAGCTCCGAGTTCCGTTTTTGGACACTGCCTTCGTTAACTACGCCATGTCAATCAGGCCCGAAGACAAGATCCCTGGAAAACTAAATTGCTTCGAAGGCGTCCAGACGCATCGAATTGAAAAGCACATTCTTCGGATGGCTTTCCGTGAAGGCTACTTGCCCGATGAAGTGCTATGGCGTCGGAAGGAAAGATTTTCAGATGGAGTTGGCTACAACTGGGTCGAAACTATTCGCGAACACGCATCTTCCCAAATAAACGATGATGAATTCGCCAAGGCGACCGTTATTTACCCAATCAACACGCCCACAACCAAAGAAGCCTTTTACTATCGTGAAATATTCGATGAGCTTTTCCCTGGACACGATGCTGCCCGCACAGTCAAGCGCTGGGTGCCACGTCAGGATTGGGCATGTCCTAAAGATCCCTCTAGCTTGGCTCAGAAAATGCCCGAAAACAAGACTGAGGGCAAGGAATAGATCAGGATTGGGGATGTTGTGAAGATCCCTCTGACAGGGCTCAGAAAATGCACGAAAACAAGACTGAGGGCAAGAGCCCTGCTGTTCCTGTTCCTTATTTATTCTTTCATTTAAGTACAAATACTTTTTAAAAATCTTGTTTTTGCTTATTAATAATTTTAAGTTTCTTGAAAGGATTAAACTCAAGCACAGCTTCCACTGTGTAGAAATAAATAATGAAATACAAATATTGATCTGTGAACTAAAAGGAAACCAAACGTTTGTTTGATTTACGTCTCACGGATCCGTTGGTTGTTTTGTTTGTTCATCTTGAGATTTTATTAGAATTATATAGAACACTTTAGAACAATAACAATAAAATAATAACGATGTATTTAACTCGAAGTTTAATAAAGTAGTGAATAGAGATACAAAAAATGTTTTTAAGTAATAAACAAATAACAAAGGCATATTTAGATACATTGAAATAAATATAAAGTAGAGAAGTAGTTTTCAACAAGTAATATAACAATATTTCAACAGTTTATCAACAGTCGTCGGCTGGCACATGTTTTGGTTTACCAATTAAAAAAAAATGATCAAAAGGTAGGTGAACTTATAAAGTAATGCCTTTCGGCCTAAGAACAATTTTAATACTAAATAATAATAACTTTTACTTGGTGACTCTGACTTTACCCAAACCAATTATGATACTTAAGCTACTAATCATTGGCCGAATAAGGGCCGTGTAGCAATTCACCCTACTCTCAAGACGACTGCTATAAAACAACCGTTCTGTCAGGGCAAAAGCTCCCCTAGCGCTAGCCAGAGCAGCAATGTCGAAATACAAGTACTGATCCAACCAGATGCCAAGATATTTTACTACACTTTTACTTGCCAGTGACTGTCGATTTGGTCCCACGATCACTAGATTTGTCCAGTTCTTTCTCCCTTGAGGCTCTACACAACGGAGTCCTAGTTTCGGATTTCTGAAAGTTGATTTTCAACTTCCAGTCATCGCAAAATTGCTGAATCTCGTCGAAGTCACGCTGCAAAAGTATCCTGATAACCTCAACATTTGGGGCCGTTCTGTACGCAATTAGATCGTCCGCGTACGCAATTGCCTGAGTTAGCGGGCAAGAGTCACTCATGAAAACGACTTATTCATGAAAAGCCTAGCTTAAAAGATGAAAATCCTCCCACAAAGCAGAAAAAACAAACTGAAAGAAAAATGCTTGTGTTGGTAAATAAAAAAATTTGTCAATTGGAATCGGAAAATCGATAAATTATAATGCATATTTAACAATTTTTTATTTTATTTTTGTGTTTTAATATTTTGGTTGTTAATTTGCTCTCTTTACAAATTATGGAGAACAGTATGCTGCATCGTTTAATTAAACAAAGTTGTGTAGAACGACAAATGCCTTAACAATTCGATCAGCGCATTATCTGGTAAAACATTTAATGTGTTTTGAAGAATGCACCATCAGCCGTTTCATAAATAATATCTCTCACACTTGAACATCCCATTTGATGTATCCAAGCCAAAGCTTGTCTCGGAACTCCTTGGGAAAAATAACTTTTAAAAGACCAATTTAAAAAAAAAAAATCAGTAACATATAGAACTGTAACTTACATAAAAGTGAGAAATATTCTACACCTAGGAGAAATTGGTTTTCCCCAAGAATGCTTTTCTATAAATAATAAATTCAATAAATCGAATGTTGCCGGTTTCATTCATGTTATTTAAAAAAAACTGTTGTGGATCGTTCTTTTGCATCGCATCATAAATAAGAGCAAGGAATCCATCCGAACCCATTGCAGCCTTTATACTTTTTGTTCGTCTTTCTTTAATGCCTCATAAGTCATAACCAACATAGCTCATAAGCCCAAACAAGGAAAAGTCAAGGAAGTCTTCAAGATCATCCATTTCGACCATGTCTTGTTTAAAAGAATTGTTTCATAAATTAATTGTTCTAAATGCTCATTTATGTACAGTACATACATAAAACTCTATAATGTCTTTCACCAAAAATATTTTTTTTAATTAGATAAATTCACACAAAATGTTGTGATGTCAATATCATCGTAGAGCTTATCTAAAAGATGATTTTTTCCTAATAAGCTCCTCAAAGCAGAATTAAGATTTTCAATATTACCATTGTAAAAAGGAAATGGTGTTAACAGTGGAAAAATTAAGGTCATTCTGCCCTTTACAGCCACCTGCCCATCTAAATAAGTGAGTAGTTTTAATTTGTTGTCATTAAAATCAAACCTTTTTTTCAATTTAACAACATACATATATTTCCTTGTAGAATTCCAACAAATCACTTTTAATTTCTTCAATTCTATTTATTTTAAAATTATTTGAAATTATTAAGGCCTCGAATTTGATACCAAAAAAAATGTCTTTATAAGAAAGATAATTCGAAGATGAATTTAAGTCTAAATCAGCCTCACTTCCAGCACCAATCATATCCATTTTTATGATTTTTTTAAACAACAGTAAAAAGCTCTCTTAAGTGCTCAGTAAGTCTGTGAATAACCGTGTATTCACCTTGAAATATTTAATTTTTTTTTGCTTATTTGCCCTAATACATACGACAGAAAAAGTAGGTACAGTTTATTTGCAGGATCGGTTAAAAAACTTGTTATCGAACTAAACGAATCAGGATTATTAAGATTAAAATAATGTTGTAATGGCGTCTACTGTTGTAAAAGTCGATTAACAACAGTTTCTAGGGAGAGCCATCGAGTACCTATTGGATTGGAACTATATTTAAAATTTTACTACATATGTATGTATGTATTTTTAACGTTGAAGTAAGTTTGAAATTCCGTGTGCCTATGCATCGATTCGTTTGGGGCTGTGTGAGAAATAGTTATAAATATATTTTATTACCTTTTCAAAAAAGTCGGTAGTTTTGTGCACGCTGCTGATGCACATACATACATAAGTGCAACGAATGACATGTGCATCCAACATAAAATAAATCTGTTGCCAATTCCTTTATGTTTTTGTAAGGAACATTCCTATTTTCAAAAAACGTTATTAATTTGTCAAATATTTCTTTGGAATCCGATTCTTTGAGTTCTTAAAGCCCTAAGAATTTGTCAAAAGTTGAATTTTTTGTAATATCAAAAAATCGAGTAACAATAACTAGACATTTTCTTAGCAAAGCAAATATTTTTTCCTGAGAAAAGGGACCCATTACTATATTAACCATAGAAGTAGTCTTTGTACGCCCAAACTTAACTTCTTTAGCAATGGAAGAATCTTTACACACAGTGCGTGACAATTGACAAATGCAATACATCACACAAGTAATTTCTGAGGTTAACTTATTGACGTTAACATTTCTTGAGTTTGCTTGACGTAAGAATTCTTGAATGGGAGTGGAAATTGCCGTGTTCTTGCAGAAACAAGATCCTTCGCAACATGTAAGCCTCGAAAATTCACTCTCCCAAATGGGTTTGTACTTTTGCTGGTACTTTTTTATTTTGTTTGGGAAGTTACTTGAAGTTCCTTGAAGATCAAGGTCAACTCTGTCATTAAAAAATGCTTAAATTTAAAACTCGATGCCAAAAACCATGTACAGTGAATCAATTTCATATTCGTACCCCTTCAATACAAAATTTGAAAGTCCTCCTTATCCTTAATGCCTTGATAAACAAAATTAAATACACCATGCAATTTAAGCATGTACATGGTTGATATATTTTATCAAGTTTTCTTAGTTGGTAAAAATCATTTTACTTGGTAAATGCAAGCAAACTAGAAAAATAATGCAAAACTAGGTCAATCTCGTATTCGTACTCTAAGTTCTAAGTAGCGAAACACCTTCCATTTCCATTAAATTTTCAATCAAATGTGTTTTGTCAATTCATTTGCTGTTATTTAACGTATCCTGTAGTTATTTTAAATTTTTAAGAGCGTTTTGGACAGTTTTTCAAAGAATTCAAGAACAATGGGCAGAAAAGCAAGTGAAACCTCTAAAGAACTTCGAGAACTTATAATAAAGTACCATCTAGAAGGTAAATCATATAAACAGATTTCATCTTTAGTTAATCGAGCCAAATCTACCATTCAAACTATTGTCAATCGGTATGTAAACGAAAAACGGATTGAAAACTTGCCTCGTAATACGACGAGAAGTATTTTCAACACGCAGGACAAGAGGGTAATTGTGCGAGAAATAAACAAAAATCCAAAAATAAGTGCACCAAAATTGGCCAGAGTCTCCGTCAATCCCTCGAAAAAGAATTTTGCACTGAAACCTTGCGGAAATGTATGCGGGAACATGGTTTGAATGGAAGAGTTATGCGGAAAAAACCATTTATTAGTCATGTCAACAGACTTAAACGGATTGAATTCGCTAAAGGATACCAAACAAAAGACTTTGACTTCTGGAAATCCGTTATTTTTACAGACGAGTCAAAGTTCAATATTCATGGCTCGGATGGCAGACAAATGGTTTGGCGTAAGCCGAATACAGAATACCTTCCAAAAAACACGCAAGGAACAGTAAAACATGGTGGTGGGTCGGTGATGGTGTGGGGGTGTTTTTCAGCAGCTGGAGTCGGGAAACTGCACATAATTGAAGGCATTATGGATCACAAGATCTACATTGATATCCTGAAGACAAATTTAAAAGATAGTGCTGCACAAATGGGTCTAGAAAGCAACTTCATTTTTTATCAGGATAACGACCCAAAGCATAAGGCTAATGCAACTCGAATGTGGCTTCTCTATAACTGTCGGAAAGTTTTGGAAACGCCCCCACAATCACCTGACATTAATCCAATAGAGAATTTATGGGACGAACTGGACCGCAGAATCCGCAAATATACCATAAAGAACAGAAACGACCTGAAAGAGAAGATTCTCTATGAATGGACACAAATATCGTCGGAAACAACTGAAAAGTTGGTTAGGTCAATGCCAAGACGATTGCAAGCCGTAATTGCTTCCAAAGGTTATGCAACAAAATATTAAAGCCTACTTTTTTGTTTGATTGAAAAAGGGTACGAATATGAAATTGTCCCAGTATTTCAGTAGTTTTTTCTTTATTTTGCGTTTTTCAAGAAAAATGATTGTTACCAACTATAAAAAATTGATAAAATATATCAACCATGTACATACTTAAATTGCATTTTGTTATTATTTTTGTATCTCAAATCATTTAGGATTAGGTTAACATTCCAACTTTGTATAGAAGGGGTACGAATATGAAATTGATACACTGTACATGTGTATTTGTGTATTTCATGCAACAATTGAAAACAGTATGCACATATATTTCCCATTTTTTGTGTACCTAATGCCAATTTCCTTTCGTTCACAGCGTTCTAGAATATGCTTACAAACTTCCGCTAGGACCGCCATCCAGATTATCAACCTAAGCTACATCTTCTGCTGGTCGTTTTTAAATTGAAACAAACGTGTAGATATGTATATGTATGTATGTATTTTCTTTGAAGAAAAAAATATTAAAGACATTACCTATCTACCTTCTTGTTGATTTAATTAAATATTTTTCCATATTAAATTATCCAGCTTCAAACAAAAAACAAAACAATAATAAATATAACAACAGCGAAAGTGATGCTGAAAAAAAAATCGGTGAATGGCGAGAATAACAATAACAGTAATCTTTGGAGTTTCTGTTTCATCGCTTTCATAAGCATAAACAAGTCTAAAGCCATAAGCCGACAGCCGTATACACAAGGGTGCGTTTGGAAAATATGGCAGCGAATGCGTTCAGTGACTGACCTAAATTAATTTCATTCATGGGCATCTTGATAAAGTATAATTTCTGTTCAAAAACTAAAAGCGCAGTAGATTTGTTTATTTGGCAGTAGTTTTATTTTTCTATATCTTTATTATACTATAAATTTTTGTCTTGAAGTTCAATATCATTTGAAGTTGTCTCTATTTCCCCCAATAAATCTTTTTCATCATCATGGCCTAATGGTACACAATTTATAATTTTCGCCTCTGTTTCTAATTTTCTACAAAAAATAAATAAAAACCTTTCTCGAGAAATCATCGATAAATGTTACAAAAATACCTTGCTCCATCAATCGATTAATTTTCCTTAGGTTCACAAAGATTTGAATGAATTAGATCCAAAATCTTCTTAGCTCGTGTACCTGTCTGTTTAGATGGTGAACGCGTTTGTTTACCCTTAAGACATATTTCACTTTTTTTTTTTAATTCTTCATCCTGCATAAATCATCATAATTGATGTGACCCAAACGCCTATGCCATGTCATCAATTTAGATGATGCACTCGCAAACATACATGAGGCTAGATTTTTGATTTTG
This sequence comes from Scaeva pyrastri, assembly GCA_905146935.1. Taxonomy (NCBI): domain Eukaryota; kingdom Metazoa; phylum Arthropoda; class Insecta; order Diptera; family Syrphidae; genus Scaeva; species Scaeva pyrastri. The sequence continues at coordinate 53,603,801 of LR989929.1, forward strand.
TATACCACTAAATTTAGCGGTCCGTAACCAAAAGTTCATCTTCAATGTTCAAAATATTGCATCCTTTTTTACTAAAAATCACCTTGTTGCCATATTTTACTATCTGTGTAGCAGAAAGTAAGTTTGTAGAAAGTTGAGGAACATGCAAGAGGCAATAAAACATTTCCCATTCTAGTTACATTCATTTGTTGATTGTTGGCAGTCATTATACCTGAAATAGAAGTTTTTTTTTTTAATTTTGGTCATTAAATTATTATTAGGGCTAGTATGTCTTGAAGCACCACTGTCAATATACCAGTCACTATCATTTTCAATTCGACAGGACAATACTACGGAAAGTTTTTCATCCCACTTTTCTTGGTGTCATTAAATTTCTTTCTATTGGGACAATTTTTGGAAATTTGGAAAAATTTAAAATTTCCTTTTGAAGAAAAATCTTTATTAAATTTCTTTTTTGATCCAAGAAATGCATTTTCACTCTTTAATTTTGTATAGTCACGGTCTAAAAGCTTAGTTTTAATTGCCTCACCAGTTATACTTGTATACCCTCAATTCCCGTGATTTAAAGCAACTGACCATTCTGGAGAAATTGAAAACAGAATGTTAGCCAATTTATTTGCTGTTCCTAAGATTTTATTTACATAGTCAGCCATGCAATCGCAGGTTTCCGTTGTACTGTGATTAGTTTTAGCAAAAGTGCTATTTTCCTCTGCAATCCGTTATCTTCATACAAGCTCTGCAATTTTTTCCAAGTTTTGAGATAGGCTCGTTTTATTTTAAGTAATTATGAACATACATAATTATAAAGATTCATCAATTGACAAAACAATTTTAGCTTTTGCTTTACGAAGTCTTGCAACATTGTTTTCCGTAACAGGATCTGCAATTGTTCCTTCTAAAATATTTTGCACAACTAATTATACTTAACTATCAAATCAAAATTTTTCATTATTGTGATGGGTTAAATGAATATTTGAAATAAATATAGCAAATAATAAACTTTTTTTTTTCCTGATCCCGATATACATAAGCACTGGAAATAAAATTGTGTAAAATGGCAGCTGTGGTAATAAAAAAAAATATAGGTTTCTGTTCCATTATAAAATAATTACTAGATGTTGAAATTAAATTCCTTTTTTCTAATTCAAACAAATATTTTAAAAATTAAAAAAAAAAAAACAAAGATTTTATCTTAAAGAAGTAAGTTCCACATTTTAATGTTGATTTCTTATTGAAATCAGTTTTGGAAACTACAACTTTGTTCTTAATATTCTATGACTTTAACATTTAACTAATTGATGTCCACTAAAGTTTTGTGACAAAACGCTGATTGTGGAATAGTATGTCCATTTGTTCATACTATTTTGAGAATACGTGTGCGGATCAGAAACTGACTGCCATACTTAGAATCCACAACAGTAGAGTTCAAGAATATAAACAGACCCAACAAAAACAGTTTCTTTTCCTTTCTTCCCACATATTTACGTTTGAGATCTGGTAAAAGGTAAACAAACCAAATCGGTGACGACAAAATAAAGAACTTTGCTGAATACTGATGTAATTAGTGCAAAATATTTCCAATTGCATCGTGGCACCGCGTATAAAGTACTTGTCAATAGTACGAAAACGTTTATTCACTTGAAGTGTTTGCCGCGGACGGAGCCAGAACAGAGACCATCTCAGATTGCTTTCAAAGCAAATCAAATTTTTAAGTGACCAGGAAAGCCGACTCAGCAAAAAGTTTAATTATGTGTGGAATATTTGCCATTTTCTCCAAGGATGGTCAACCGATTTTGCCGAGGAAATTCAACACACGGCCTGAAAGCCTACGTCAAGTTGCCACTCGGCAAAGTCAAAAGCAACGGCATCGTGGTCCCGATTTCACAGGAGTGGAAATTATCGAAAACCATGGCGTGGCTATGGTGCACGAAAGAGTGTGCATTGTCGGTGTCCACACCGGTCACCAGCCATTCAGATCAAACGATGGAACTATCTTCATGATTGCCAATGGAGAGATCTACAACTATCTGGAGCAGTCGGCCGAAATTGCCAAGAAAAGGGGATCCTACCAGCCCAAGAGTGACTGCAATGTGATTATCGAGTTGTACGAGGAATACGGTGAGAATCTCTTCGAGTACATCACTGGCATGTTTGCCATCGCTCTGTATGACACCAAGACGAAAACCATCCTACTGGCTCGTGATCCATTCGGGATTATTTCGATGTACTATGGCGAGGATGAATATGGAAACATTTGGGTTTCGAGCGAAATGAAGTGTTTGGTTGGAGTATGTCGCAAGGTGGAGAATTTCCCTCCAGGAGTCATGCGAATCGGCACTGCTGGTGCTCTGAAGGAGAAAAAATTCTTCCAACAAAATTGGCAGACAAGCATTCCGCGAGATCCTACTGATTTGTCAGTTCTGCGACAGACATTCATCTCAGCTGTGAGAAGCCATCTTCATTGTGATTGTCTCTATGGGGCTCTTCTGTCAGGAGGAGTCGATTCGAGTCTCGTTGCATCAATTGCCACGAAGATAATCCGTGAGACTGATCCCAGTTTCCGATTGAAGACATTCTCTGTGGGTCTTGAGGGCGCTCCTGACTTCAAGTACAGCAAGATGGTGGCAGATTACATAGACAGCGACCACACCGAAGTTTACTTCACAGTTGAGCAAGGTAGGTACCCAACTTAGTAGTAATATAGTAGTCGTTACTTATCTAATTCCAAACTTCCTCCAGGTATCGATTGCATTCGAGATATCATCTATCATCTGGAGACATACGATGTGACTACAGTGCGCTGTAGTATTCCTATGCTCCTGCTGACACGCTACATCAAGAGCACTGGCATCAAGATGATTCTGTCGGGTGAGGGAGCCGATGAGATTTTCGGCGGCTATTTATATTTCTTCAATGCTCCGGACGCAGAACAGTTCCATCAAGAACTCGTCACCCGAGTGGGTAATCTCTACCTGTCCGATTGTTTGAGGGCCAACAAAGTCTCTCTGGCGAAAGGGGTTGAGCTCCGAGTTCCGTTTTTGGACACTGCCTTCGTTAACTACGCCATGTCCATCAGGCCCGAGGACAAGATCCCTGGAAAACTAAATTGCTTCGAAGGCGTCCAGACGCATCGAATTGAAAAGCACATTCTTCGGAAGGCTTTCGGCGAAGGCTACTTGCCCGATGAGGTGCTATGGCGTCAGAAAGAGCAATTTTCAGATGGAGTTGGCTACAATTGGATAGACACAATTCGCGAACACGCATCTTCCCAAATAAACAATGAGGAATTCGATAAGGCTGCCGTTATTTACCCAATCAACACGCCCACAACCAAAGAAGCCTTTTACTATCGTGAAATATTCGATGAACTTTTCCCTGGAGACGATGCTGCCCGCACAGTCAAGCGCTGGGTGCCACGTCAGGATTGGGGATGTCCTGAAGATCCCTCTGGCAGGGCTCAGAAAATGCACGAAAACAAGACTGAGGGCAAGAAATAGAATCTCCAGCCCTGTTGTTCCTGTTCCTTATTTATTCTTTCATTTAAGTACAAATACTTTTTAAAAATCTTGTTTTTGCTTATTAATAATTTTAAGTCTCTTGAAGAGATTAAACTCAAGCAAAGCTTCCACTGCGTAGAAATAAATAATGAAATACAAATATTGATCTGTGAACTAAAAGGAAACCAAACGTTTGTTTGATTTACGTCTCATGGATCCGTTGGTTGTTTTGTTTGTTTATCAAAACAAAACACAGTCGTTGGCTGGCACATGTTTTGGTTTATCAATTAAAAACAATGATCAAAAGGTAGGTGGATGGTAGAACATAACTTTTTAGAGCTGAAGCATGTTTGCACCACTTAACTCATTTATCATTTTATTCGTCTACGTCTAGTCACTTGACCTTGATAAAAGCTCAAATGGCTTTTTTTTGTGAATAGCTTTTCGTCGGAAGACGATAGACGAACCGATGCTGTGATGTTTCATTGAACTTAGTGAATAATTATAAATTGTAATCAATACCTTGGCAATGATAATGAATAAAGCGGACTTCGACATGTGGGTAAAGTGTGATTATGCACTTCAAGTGATAGATAGGTATCTGATTCTGAGTTGGTAGCCCCGGGTAATAGGCTTACAGCTTTAACTTTGATGCTGCGAGGCAAATTTAGGATGATGTTTTTCATTCATTAGTTCTTTTCTTACATAGAACTCATTGCTACATTACCTGTAGTTCATCACTCCCGAGATTTGAATGCAAGCCGAGCTTTCAATTCTAATAATCATATCTAACAGAGAGTAGAGTCCAAAAAATTAAAGGTTTTAGTTCTGGAAAAGTAAAATCAAGACATGAAACCACATCCTTAAAATACCGTTGTTTTTATTGAGGTTGCCAAGAACAGAAAAATATTCCCAGTTGTGGTTCAAAACATGCTCCAGAATTTATTTACATTACATACGTAATCGGAAACTTGTCAAGCTAAGAGCAGTAGAGCAGGCAGTATAATAATTATTATAGCGGTTCACGTATGCGATTCTGGTCATTTTTAAATCGTCATTTGCGACTTTTGAAGCAAATCATCTGAACACCCTTTGGGACAGTCCACACATGCACACAAATTTTTTGCGATTGATGTGCGACTGCGACACCGCATATACATGAGCATATTTTATGCATATCGTCGTGAACACTCTCGCACATTTTCTATGACAATTTGCGTGCATGTGCGATTGCCTACTGTCTAGTGCTAGTCCCATTCATTTGCGGTGACTCGAAAACAAGACAACGCAAACATATTATACAGAAATTGGTAGTGGACGGTGGTTGTGGAGTGGTTGTGATCGATGTTTAATCTAAAAAAAGAGTAATTAAATGAGCGACACCGAAAGTGAATCAACAGAATACAAAATGGATATAGAAGAGCGAAAGCAAAGTAACTCACGGCGCCGCACAAGAAAATCTGAGTCGGGTAAGCGAATAGTGCAGCACAACTGGACGGCCGATGAAATTACAGCTTTAATTACTGCGGTGGAGAAGCGCCCAAGGCTTTGGGATGCAAGTTTGTCAAAATACAAGCTCGGAAAGCTTGATTTTTGGCGTGAGGTGGTCGACGAAATTGACTTGAACGTTACTGTTAAGGAAGCCAAGTGCAAGTGGGGCTGCCTAAGAGTAACGTTCAAGGCAAATTTGACAAAGCTTCGCACCAAAAAGAAATCTGGACAGGGCAAAGAACCATCCGTGCCGTGGCAGTTCTTTAGTCAAATGATGTTTTTGGCAACGAACGATGATGCCAAAAGATCCACATCATCTGTTTCGTCAATGGACAACGTAAGTTTTTCTTAAGTCTGCAAGTTTTTAACTTTAGATGAACAATTTTTTTATTTTGCAGGAATTTGCTGCTCTCGTTGATGCCGATGTCATACACGAATTCCCCTTGTCAGAACCTGAAGTAAGCCAACGAGGGCGGCGCAAACGTAGATGTGAAGTTGCAAAAAAACACTACCACCACCTTCGACTTTAACTGGTTCAACATCGCCATCCCTATCATGTGCACCAACCGCTCGCTTTGCCACTTCAAACTCGGCTGTCTCCTCCGTGCAATCAAGCGACAAGAATTCAACATTCTGCGATTATCTAATGTGTCATTTAAAACATCTTCCAGAAAAACAAGCTGATCGCCTTCGAAACGGTATGAATCGCTATTTATTAGATTTCTTGGACTGTTTACAAGCGGATGATTCGCGATAGTCATCGGTTCAATGGAATGAATGAGTGCATATCAGTAATATGTTTTGAGTTGAGGATAGACATTTGGCCAATACATTTATCAATATCAGAATAAAATTGTATGGCGGTACAAGCCAACACATCTTATCTATACTTTTGCTTGTATTTATGAAATGAAATTTATCGTTATTGCATACTCAGGTCTCATATATTTTCAGTTCATAGGTTTGTCCGTTGAACTTTACCCAGGGTGTTCTTGATAACAATTCAAAGTTGACAAACATAATCAAAATGGAATGAGCACCACAATGTATATTTCATAAATGTGGACCCCTTAGTTGGTACTTCTCGTGCATGGAACTACCGACTTACAACTTGGTTTTGGCAGTTAAAAAACATTTTTAAATTTTTATAATCCCATTTAATTGATGAACAGCAATTTTACATTAGTTTTATATCGGAACTTTCAAAAATATATTCAAATTTGACTCTTTAAATTGAATTTGTTGCAATTATAAAAGTGAAAAAAAATGTCTTGGAGCAATGACCAAAATGGTTTTCAGTTTAAAGATATATAAGTTTTATATTGAGGTCGGTAAACTGGTTGTATTTATTCGTAAATGAAAAATTTTCCAGGTTGATTTTGCGGTAGGTATATTCGTTTATTTGAGGTGAATCCTGGAAATTTTTGCCAGCGAACACAAATTTTGTACCAATTAAATGGAACTTCTGCAAGATTTGCTCTAAACCTAAAGACCAACAAAAATATTATACATGGAACTTGAAAAAAGTAGTTTCTCTAGTTTCCAATTCGATGGGAATATTTTAGTTGTGACAAGAGCTATGAGTAGCCCACATTACTTTTTCTGTTAAGATCGAAATGCCTATTTAAATTGACATCACTAAGCTTTTTAGTTGTCAATGGAATCTGTGAATACAATTAAGGTTTCCTCTTATTGTTCTAAAAATGTCTGTAAAATTCAATTAATAATTTTCAGAACATCAATAGTTTAGTTCAAGAGAAGCGATTCAAATAAAAGAATTATTCTAGCCGTACAAATATGACACACAACTGTAGATGTAAAAATGTTGACTTCAAACACAAAATAAAATACCTTTTTTCGGAATTACTGCCAAACCGACAATAATGATTTATTGTTGTATCTTTTCAAGAGAAGCTTCTTATTACTATTTACATTCAAAAAGAAAAATAAATTGAAAAAATAATCTAAATAAACTTAATGAAAGGTTTTTGCATGATTTTTTTGTTTTTTTCTGCTTTAGTATCTTTTTTTGTATTTTTTGAGAAGTTGTTGCTGGGATAGAGCAGAAATTCTTGAAACATGAAGTAAGAGTTAATCATTTATCAAGAGCCAGCAGTTCATCAGTCCAAATTGTCAGTAATCACTCCTGCATATGTTGGTTCCTTCTCGGTGGATGAATTCTGATCTTTGGCATCTGCGAATTTTGCTTCTGTCCCTTCATCTTCGCCATCTTTTTTGCCACCCTCTGGCAGCCAAAGTCCCGAATCGACACATCTTTTTATGTGGAATTTAGCTTCATCTTCGGGCATATTTGCAACCGTTTTCATCAGTAGGCCGGTATCTCGTGATTCAAAGCAAACTTTCAGTTCCTGCAATGAGGTGGTAAATTACAACTTTATAAAAAAAAAACAAAAAATAAAAACTCATACATCGGGTAGAGATTCGAACACTTCTACCGGATCTAATCCTCCTGGGCCGAGGCGAGCTTTTCGATCTATCTCCTCCTGTTCGGCAATTGCCTCTGCGATTTTCTCCTGTGCCCGTTTGCGAATACGCTCTTTGAGCCCATCGACCTCACTCTCGAATTGCTGACGATACTCGGGTATACAATTTTTGATCTTCGAGAAGAACGAACCAACGCATGACCGAGGATCGACATCCAACTGCTTAGACAGCTCTAGAATGTATTGCATACAAATGCACTGATGTGCCACATGTGACATCAATTCGTGCTTTTCTTCCATTTCCAGGTTGATCGACCAGATGACCAAATAATTGCCAGTTTCTTCGCACACCAATTGATGGTGCTCTTGAAGGAATCTCTTGGAATCTTCGTATTTGCGTAGCATTCCAAATTGCTTCAGAAGTTTCTCGTTTTCCGTGATGAAATTCTTCATTCTCTTTTCGCGTTCCTCTTCGGAGAGGCTTTCTAAATCAGATTTTGTTGGTTTCTTGTTGATGACAGTTTTCTGGAAGCCCGGTTTGCTAATTGTATCCACATTCCATGGTGTTTTTTTCTCCTTCTTTCTTAAATCGTCTTCTATTTTCGAAATTTCTTTTCCTTCCTCCTCAATTTTTTCAAGTTCTTTCTAAAAATAAAAATGAGTAAATTATTATTATTTACACTTATCAAGAAAAAGTTTTAGCTTTATTTACCTTGAGTTCATCCAATTCACCTTGTTCTTTAATTTTTTGTTTAACTTCTAACAAACGTGATTTTTGAGAGTTTTTACGTTTCTCGAATTCTTGTTTTTCACGGTCCATTTCTTCCATACGCTCGATGCGGGCCTGATGGCGCCATCTGAACAGCGATGGTGTGTCGATGTTTGGATGAGTTTCATCTTCATCATCGGAAATCTGCAAGACGAAAATGAAAACAAAATTAACTTAATTTCTTATAAAGTAAAATTGATTTGTGTTGCATAGAAAAGAAGTAAATCATTGTCAATACGACTCTGACACAATTAATTTTAAAAGGCAACAACATTATGTTTGATGAAGAGTTCCGACCAGCGCACTTGCTCCACACAAAGCAATTAAAGCAAGCCATACGCCTGTATAGTATTTGAATTGGGTTTCATTGAGAGAAAATGAGGAATTGTTCCTTTCAGACATACCTCAAAGACATCACACACTTATAACTTTGGTTAACTCTGTTTCATTGCGCAAGAGGTTGTGATGCGGTGTTAGTGTTTACATGCCCAAGCCATACTTGGGAAAGTGGGTAATGTTTTGGGAGAGTTCATTGGCTTTTCAATTTCTTGGAATATTCCCATTGGCCCGGCAGTTAGGAAAGATGAATATTGAACTATTGTACAATATGTAATCAACTGAATTTGATGAAAAATCCGTCTGACTCTTTGAGATGTAGAATAAGGTTAGTACCAATGCTAATTTTATAACCAAGAATTTCACCTCGAACATACTAAAATCACATAGTTAGGATTTAGGAAGGTATAAAACAAATGGTTGTGAGAGCACGTCTTCACCTTTGATTAGTTTTTAAACCATCAATATAGTTTTTAGTCCAAAAATCGCCTAGACTTAGATGTTTTTATCAAACTCTTATTGCAAAGCATCTCCCAACATTTATTTCCAAACTTTCATCATAAACGGGTAAAGCATTCAACAAGTGATGAATTGTGTTATAGAAGTGATTATTCTATGAAGCTATGTTTATTTTACAATTGCCTTAGCGTGAGGATCAATCCAAGCTCGTACGCCAACGAAACGCAAGGTTTACCGGTGTGTGTGTTTTAAAGGATGGGATACGAGGAATTCTATTTCGTGTTGCCCACAAAAACTCGCTGGTCTTGCTTTCCTGCACCCGTACCCATAGTAGTACATACATAATATAGTTCGAATCTGACCCTAATTTTAATCATAAAATCATCTTCAATTCATTTGTGGATAAATATGTACGTTAACAAATAAAACTAACAGATTTGGGACGACATAAATCCCGTGCAATCCATTTGTCGCGTTCGCCTTAAACGGTGAACACTTAAGGTCGATAATTACAAGTCCAACTGAACAATATGGATGTCAAGGACATATGGCTTTTAGAGAACGGCTTCGTTACGCAGCGTATTCATGCCATCTGTCAAATTCAGTCTGAGGTAAACACCGGAGTAAGAAATTTACTCTTTCTACAATTTCAAAAAATATTTGCAGGAATTTCGTACCAAGGAATGATTTTTCTTAAAAAAAAAATGGAAAACAAAATAATCCACAGAACTTAATTTTACAGTGAATTAACATTGTTATCATATTTTTGGACTTAGTCATTTTCTGTTTGTAGAGAATCGGAGAAGTATAGGTACAAACTAAACAAAATATGCCAAGATGTATTTTTATAAAATGTTATTTATTGTAAAATAAAACATTATTTATAAAATCTATAATTAAATGAATAAATTAACCCACATTTTTTCAGTCTAAAATATGAAATTTGTAATGAATAACCACTATTTTTTCTAAGACCATTAATTGGCACCCCTTTTTACACTAATTTAAACAACTTTTTTGACAAAAATAACACTAAATTTATAAAATTTTTATATCAAAAAAAAATCTTCATTTAGAAACTCAAAATATAATCAAAAACAGACATTTAGTTTAGTCTCCTTAGCGAGAACACTGTATTTTATGCAATTTTTTCAGGAACGCAAATCGGCTTTAATTTTATACTAACACAAAAAGGAACTAGAAATTAATTAAACCTAAACAAAACTGCAGAGTTATGAACAATAGGTACATACTATAAAAAAAAAACACAATTTTGTTTTCTTTAGGTAAGTAGTTTTTGTGAAATTCCTCATTGCAAATTGTGTCAATTAGTACAAAAATTGGGGGTGTCAACCATTGTAGCATGCACCCTTTACGCTATTCAAGAATACTTACAAAACAAGAAAAATTACAAATAAAATACGAAAAAAAACCAAACTTACTTCAATATCTTTCCATTTGCTGTAGTCCACCATTATTAATGTTTGTAATTTTTTTCTTGGAAACTGTAGCTCTTAAATCTATGAAATTAGATGTGAATGAACTGATTTTGTTTTTATAAAATATTTCTTTTGTAAAATTACTTTTTTTCACGGGAAGTTTTAACTCTGTTCAGTCTGGAAATTTCTTTTTCTTGGATTGAATTTTTTTCTTTTTTTAGGGAAAACTAGCCGAAACGTCAAACGTGAAAATATGAGTTTAAAATCTACATTTAAAAGTTGATTCATAGATGTCGCGAGAGAATTCAATTGAACACAAGCAAATGACCGCGTTCAGTCAATAACTTAATGCTTAAATAATTAGACCTATTCGGCGAGATATTTTATTCTGAAAAAAATGATGAAAATCTTTTGCGATTCATAACAGAGAATTCATAGCAGAATAACAGATGTGTCAGAATAAGCCCCAATACTTTAAGTGTATAAGTGATATTGGTACATAGTTTAATAAAACGTGATCAACTGTTCCAAGAACTTAACTATAGCGACCTTCAACTGTCTAACTTCAGACACATTTTCTAAATAAGCATCTACATTATATACCTATTCGTTACAGACAAATTGATTTCAGTTTTTTTTACAATTAAATTGAAACGAAATGAAATGGGCGGTTATTTAGATAAAAAATTAACTCTGTATGTCAAGATAAATGTACACGTTCAATAAAAATTATGAAGCATTCCTTGAATTTAGAATAAACTTGAAAAAATACTTCCCAAAGTTTTCGATCTTGCGAAAGTACCAATAACATTATTTTAACCAAACAAATGTTGCACTCGAAGATTTAAATCTAATAATAGTAATAGAATTATATTTCTATTCATTATACAATTTGACAAATAATTTTCTAGAACAAAACTTCAAAAGAAAGTTAAATAAATTATCATCTTTCAAATCTGGTAGTCGTCAAATGTCACGTCATTAAACATAAATGATTTTGTATACAAACATTTATTGTTAGAAATTTAAATTGTAATCTAATACATTTTTTTTCTATCTATCTATTTTCTTTCCATTGAAGAAATAAAATGTCATCGCTTTTTACTTTGACAAAAGTACAATTACCTTGATGACAAAGAAAGTTTTCCATGATTAACTTTATAGTAAACTTTTCAAAAAAGTTTCTATTATTGGAAACCAATTTTCGAAAGCTGATCAATTAGAGACTAGAAATGAAAAAAACTTACAGTGTTGTTAGAAGTTGAATTAAATCAGAAGTCTTGGAGAGTTTTGCTATTTTGTAAACCATTAATTTTACGATTTTTTTTTCAAAATTTAGAAAAAAGTATTCAATTTATAAATTATTAGCTACATATTATATTTTGATTCTTTAATTAAAAAAATTGTTTTCCAATTCATCTTTAACGGTAAGAACGAACATATATGACCGGTGGCGGTGGGTGGTGCAGTTTTTATTAACAAACTTATCAAGTATGAATGAAATTAATACATTTGGTAATTATGTAAATGTTAACTCAAAAACCTCCATCAAGAAAACATGGATTTGATTCCGATTCTTCGGGAATAACAGAGAAGTTCGTATGTTGATAGGGATAAGGACTGACTGCCAGTTGAAATTGCTGAATCACATTGCGTCTATTATTTCCTAGAGCACCGATTTCATTTGGAGTAATGCAACAAATCACGTCAGACTGAAAAAAAAATCAAATAACAAATTTAAACCATATAATAATAGTAAGTAATTTTTCTCCCCTTACATTATTTAATCTCTCACTTTTAAATTCTTGATATTGGGATATTACACAAAGTAAACAATAGACCTGAAAAAAGTGCGAAATTTTAATAGATATACTTTAAATGTAGAATTTTATTTTATTTACATTGAGACATAAGATGAAGAAATCAAGTGTTAAGACAACGCTGACCAGAGGCACAAATAACAGCCTTTTGAGCTTAACCAAGTACACCAAATGGAAGAACTCAATAAATATATCAGCGAACATGAAAAACATCCAAGGCAAAAGAAGATGACGGGTATTCTAGAATTTATTTAATTGTTGATACCAATAAGTGTTATTTGTCACATAAAATAAATTAAACATCATTCTTACCTTCCAAAGGCCCAACAACACCAATATTGAAGAAAGTACCAAGCACAAAGAACATACCAAAAAGAGTATGTTAAATATCACAGTTGCTGACGCAGAAAGGTTAATAAAATAAACAACATTATTCAAAATATGGTATGTTAAATGATTTAAAAAATGTTACTGTTAGTTAGCTTAACCTTATTTTATTCACCCAAAACATAAATAAAAGTTTAAGCTTTATCCCAATGGAACCGGGAAGTCATTTTGTATTTTCATCGGATTTAAGTATGAAACATAGTACCTACATTCCATGATGGGTATCTTGGGTAGGCTTTCGTTAAATTTACCATACCAATTTAAGTTGGGAGGCCTTAAACACACCATAACTTAAACATTTACAAAAAATAACCAAAGCACTTTGGGTGCCCTCTAAAGATTTCTTTTGGCCTTCACAGAAATAAATGTTAATTAAACTAGTAAGGGAGCATTCAAAAGATGAGCAGTGTATATTTTCTTTATTGGACCTTAGCAGTTATAAATTCACTTAACAGGTGACTAATCTAATCTTATCGTCAGATATTTTTATAATATAGTTTTTACTTAAAAAAAGAGATGGTTCCTTTGAGTTTTTCTCTTACCCAAGGGCGCAACAGGTGAATTTCTAGCTGCAAAACCCGTCCAATGTTGCGTTACATGGCAGAACAAGGATTGCTCGCGTTCATTGTCACCCAAGAAAGAAAATAAGTAAGCTAAAGAAGCGCTCAATTGCGGAAACAGACAAAATTATTTCATAACACGAAGTTACACATGGCTTTAGACCTCGAATCAATTCTTAAATTCCACACTTAAAAGCCTAAAAATATCTGTTATACTATCCAGTTTTATAGGCACTGTCAGAATAAAGTTGAAGTTTTCTAATGTTAGACAATCTATTTCTATTCAAATTTGACTGTTTTACATTACGGTGTCTAACAAACAGATGTATCACATTTTAGACAGAGTAATAAAAAATCGATTAAAAAAAACACAAATAAATTATAAAAAGTTAAATACAAAATATATCAAAAGTACTCCAAAAAACTTACTTGGAGAAATATCACCTTGCTCTAGAATACTTTCTCCAATTGGTTTTTTAATTTTTCCTGTCAAATATTCTCGTTCTTCTTGAATGTATTGCAACAGCATCAAGCTCGAGCCACCAAAATAAATCTGAAATTAATTCTATTTAAATTAACCTAACACATACATATCTACATACCTGTAAATAAAAAAATATAAAGGACAATTGTTTAGTTTCAGAAAATTTCATATATAATTTCATTTAAAAAAGTACTCATACGCCACAGTGTCTATTTATTTTGTAAATAAATATAAAACAATTTAAACGAAGAAGTGAACAAGTCTAAAGCTGTTTATCCTTACTTACTTAAATGAAAAAAAAAGTTTTTTTTATAAACGAAAAACACTGCTAATCCCGAAAAATGCAAAACACCCTTCGCAGCACCCAGGTCATGGGCTTTTTTGCAATGCAAAAGTTTCAAAAAGATAAAAATGCCAAGTTTAAGTAAAAAAAACTATTCCACTCTCTGGATAATTGAAAATAAACATAAATTTCAAACGCGCTGACAAATATTCATAATCACAATGGCACTTTAAACACCAAATGTATTCGCCATAAGAAATCAATTCCACGTGCATAAACATTCACAAATTCGACACGAAATTCATGCATGAGTTGTTCAAATCCGCAAAACGAACTTGTCCCTTTTAACCATAAGATAAGAGCGCGGGGGATGTATGTTAATCGTGGTTACATTCCAATAAACATATATTTAAAAAAATATATATATGTATAACATCAAGAGTACATTCAAAACAGCGTAACATCAAAATTAACTCATTCATCCAATTTAAGTTAAAATTCCCTCTAGTATTATCCTTGGGGATCCTTGGTAGTTGCCATTACCTTCGATTTCGAGTACCATGTCATGTACTATAGCTTACCAATGTATAAGTTGCACTCGCATAACTTCCCTTACGGACCGTCTTCCAAAAGCAGCAGGAGTGCAAAATGGCCATATCAATGCAATTACGTGTCCAATGCAATAAAGTAGAATGCAATCCAAGCGAGAGAAGACACAGGTGCAGCAAATAAGCTGGAACAAGCTAACTTACAGGACACGATTATGTATAGTACCACCATATACGAGTACGAGTATATTGGAGCAGTTGTCAACATATAATTGTTTCATGAATTCGGAAATGGTTCACTAATGGATACGAGAAATGGAGAAATAACATTAAGCCCGATAGTTTGGTTGCGGAACCCTACTTGGCCATCAGAGTTCATTCACAAGTTATTACACTTATATGTAGGTATATGAGCATGTGTTTCTTGTCAGAAAACCATTTTTTTATTTTTATGAGCTCCGCACTGAGAAGTTAAATATAATAGAAAAGTTTTTGAAATGTGCTTCAAATCACTTGAACTTGAGTTTCGTAAACTGTTATTTACAAATCAGACATACCACGGACGCGCTTTACGAAAGGACTTGCACTATTTGACTTTCACTAACAACTGAATAGCTTCTGTGAAATATTTAACCAGGTACCCATAGTGCAGGACTGGCTCAGAGCATTGTGGCTAAAACCATCAAAGTTCACAAATATACAACCTTTTTTGCGCATGTCCGCATGAAGGATACAAAAATGAAACTGAGAGTTTCATTGATGCAATTTCATAAGAAGGATGTTTTTGAATTTTGTCATCAGTACCTACAGCTTCAAACTTTCACTTTTATAGTAACGGTTTTATCAATTTAAATTTACATTTGATTAACTTATCGAAACATTAAATTGAATGCAGCTATAGACAGACTATGGTCTTATACTTTCCTCTACAATATCTAATAATAATCTACTTTTGTTTCAATCATTTCGAAAATTAACATACAGATTTTCAAAATTAAATAAATAAGATTTTCAAATAATAAGGATTTGAAAACCTTTCTGATTAAGTGAATAAAAGAGGGTGGAATGCGATTCATTGGTGCCTTTAAAAACTTATCTTTTACAGATAAATATAAAAATATTCTTTTATAAAAACTTTGATTTCAGAACACTGTTTTTTTTTTAAATATTCGTTTAATATATTATTTGCTAAACTTTAAAAAGGAGAGCGTTCTCAAAAAATGTTTTTGTAAGGATATAATCCCTTTTTTAACGAATTATAGTTTTATCATTATTTGTACGGTATTTTAGTCTTTATACCAAATAAGCAGATCTACGCTCATCGGAAAATCAAAGGCTGCGTTCGGGATGTTGTCCAATGTTTGGAGGAACAAATCTCTCAGCTTGAACACAAAGCTACGACTGTTTAACTCCAACGTCAAATCAGGAACCCGTCGATACCATTATACGAAGGCGCAAGGGATTGGACATACGCTTCGAAAAGGTAATGACTGTATTGCTGTCCAGGCAATGCAGTGGAATCCACTCACACAAGAAGCAAGAAGAGTTGGTAGACCGAGAAGCACGTGGAGAAGAACAGTTGAGGAGGAATCTGCGAGATTGGGAAATAGCTGGAGGCATCTAAAACACATCGCACACGATGTCGCGTAGGAGTAGTTGAGGCCCTATGTCCCGCTAGGGAACATCAACGGACTTCGTAGGTCTGAGGACCTAAGTAAGTAAGTAAACAAATCACATACCTCCAGTTTCACAGTGGAAGTTTAAACTTCAGTTCAACTGGACCTTAAACGGAGTTCAAGTTTAACTCGTCCGGTTTAACAGTCAAATCTTAACTTCAGTTTAGTTTAACTTCGTTCAAATGCGTAATGTGACGTAACGTGTTCAGACATCACTTTTTAACTATCTATCCTTGTCTTTTATATCTTTCTTACCTTCACTGAGGGAAGCAAATAAGAAATGCTTCTTTATTGCAGATAATCTTTCACTTCGCGATAATGCAGAATTAATTTTTAATAAATTATTTTTTCTTAAAAAATTATTATTTCGCGACGATACGTTCTAAAACATTTTTCTCCACAAACCCCATCCAATTAAATTGAAATGTCAGTTTTGTTTGCTGAACTGGATTCTAAACGGCTGAATGCTATCGGTTAACGTGAACTGCGATATAAACTGAGTTCACAGTTTAAACAAATCTGTGAAACCGAATAAATTCTTGAACTGAAGTTTAAACTTAAACTGGAGTTGAAACTACCACTGTGGAGCTGGAGGTTAGAAATCTATAAATAGTGACAAGTTTGTTCACAGAAAAGAGAAATATATACATTTTTGACGATTTATTAGCTGCATAAAAAGATTTAATGGTTCATGTTTACAGTTTGACAGTTGAGAATGTAGAATGTAGACACATTTCTGTTCAGTATGGTTTGGCAATTATAACACCAAGCATCGTTTAAAGTCAGAAGGAGACAATCCCCAAATTGGTAAAAATTGCATTCTTGACAATTCTGGATAAGAGTAGTTGCATTAAAAAAGAATAGCTGAAACAATCAAATTCGAACTATTCGTGCTGTTGAGCAACTTTATAATCCTAGTGCAAAATTATTCAATTGTCTGTTAACTTTTATTCCATTTGTTTTAGTAACATGTACTTGCATCTTTTAATTTTTTTTATTTTTACATTTTTCGTTGTGTTATACAGTATACATACATTTATAAGAAAACTATGTATTTAAAAAAAAAAATCTTTAATACCATTTATAATATACTCGTAAATATAACCATTTTAATATTCAAAATTTTCGATGGAATATCATTGGCACTTGGGGATGCGATCGCCCATCACTAATATCTCGGCTCCCTTTTGAGGAAAAGTTGCGAAAACTACATTTTCCAAATTGCTTTCATCAATATTCGACAACTTTGAGTAATATTTTGTCTTGAGTAGTTCTATGTATTTATTGGATGACTCCATGGAATCACACAATGCCACAATACATCCACCCCAACTGCAAAGAAAGAGAAAGACCGAAAGATTAAGGATGGAATTTGCAAATAACCATAATTCAAGTGAACCTACCCTGCGCCTGTCAAACGTGCTCCCACACCAAATTCCTCTGATATTTCAATCAATCTGTCCAAGCTCGGATGGGAGCATTCATAGAGATGTTGCAAACTTTGGTGTGACTGTTGCATGAGTTTGCAAAGGGGGTCTAATGTTTCGAAACTTGTTGTCTTCTCACAAGTCAAACGGAAGATCTTCACTCTCTGTGTTTCTAGAAAAAAATTAAGGAAAAAGGGTATATTAGATTTGAATATTTGACGAGTATGTCAATAAAATAACCGCTTTTTCGCCACCGCAGTTAAACCAAAAAAATTCTTTCTTTTTTGTCAAAAAAAAAAACAATTTGACCGCTAACACTGTAAAGCTATTATTTCACACAACGTTAACATTTGGATTCTTTTTAAAGAACTCATTTTGAGACAAAATTATAAGACGTCAAAATGAATCGCCTGAAAAGAATCAAATGTGAGTGACATCATCAAGTGGAGTTATTTTTTGTTTCTAATCCTAGACTGTCAGTGAAATGTGAGATAACCAGAATACCTGACGTTAAATTTTTGTATTTCCAGGCATATAAATAAAATTCATAATTTTGCAACTGTCATCTTCTCTCTTACCTTGAATTACATGAAGTGCCCTTTGTCGCAATTTAAAGACGTTCATTTTGCGTGTATTTGGAGTGAGGAACTCATCTTCAAATTCCTCCTCAGAAATCTGCAGTTCCTTTAGAATATCTTTTCTGGTATAAATATCTTCTGTTAATATCATCGAGGCCATAGTTTCAATTTCGTCTAGGTAGCAATTTAGTGCATTTTGTAAGTCGGCAAATCTAAGAATATTCTTCCAGTTTTCGATTTTCATCCTCTTGGCAATGATGCGACAACCCAAACGACATTCGACAACTCTCTCGTTGTAGTCCGACGAAGCGGCTTTATTTTTTTCGGCAAGACTATTTGCAACCACGAAGCAAGCATTTGGAGGCAATTGAATCGATGAAGTTTTCAATTCGGGGTAGAATTCAATAAATTGAGCGCATCCTGCCTTGGCTAGGAATGCAATAGCCTGATCCATTCCACCACCTTGGGTTCCGATATAGCGTTCACAGCTTGCCGCCATTGATGCCAGCATTTTACGATCAAGCGAGCCTTTATATACTAAAGAAGTTGCGAGGGTTGCAGCGCTAACTAGGGCACTCGAACTTGAGAGGCCCGAACTGGGTGGAATGTTTCCACTTAATGCAATAGACATACCAATGGAGCCAGCGTCGTTTTTGTTCATCGTTTCAAAAATTCCTTTTACTCCACATAAGTAGTAACTGTGCCATCTCGGCCCAAGGCATCCAGGAATGTCAATACTAAAATCAGAGAGAGAAATTAAAATATACAATTGCCATTTAATAGTGTTTGGAAAAAAATTGTGTCAAATCTTAACCATTAAACCCACAAGGAAGACTGCAACAAAAACCTGCCTTCAAGATTGTCAAAAAAAAACTTGACTGTAATCAAAATTCAAAGTTCTTTTATGTACGAAAACTAAGATCTTAAAATACGTCAAGTTCCAATTTTACATACATATAAATTAAAACAAATTATGACAGAAATTTGTATAAACAATCTTAATCTAGCTTAAATGTGCCGGGTTAAATTTGCAATTGGATTTAAAATGAAAATCACCGAAAAGGTACATCAACGTCTGTTGGTTCAGCTAGTATGTAACATAATTCATAAAACAAATCCAAAAACATAATTAAAAAATACTTCTTTTAGAAAAATTTATAAATCATTCCCTCATTTTTAATTATATTGCTATTTTTTTTACAGTCGTTAATCTTTTATTTTTAAATAAAGATATTTTTTTTTTGTTTTCAAGTCATAAAATCAAAGTAAATACACATCTTAAATTCGAGTCCCATATAAAAAATTGTTTACTTTTTTATCATAGAAAATTAATGCCAAAATTTCAAAATTATAAAACCTTATTATGATTTGATAATAATTGATAAATTATACTCTCGTTTACCAAACCGCACTAATAGGGCCCATAAAAATTATTTAAAACAACACCATCATAAATGATACAAAAGTTGATGTCAAAAATTAATTTAAAATTCAAGTGTAACAACTCCCGATCTTTGATTTTGAATAAAATTTGTATAATCAAAGCAGTTTTTTACATCATTAAAATAACCCACCTGAAAGTTTTAAGGTCGCATTTGTAATGATCAAATTTTACATCAATATTTCGCAAGTACAAGAAATTATTAGCCTTCGTATAGCCAACTGCCAGAAGAATTGATTGCTTAATCGCCATCGGCAGAACCGGATATCCGCAATAGTCTACATGTTCTCCAATTATGTTAACTCTACAAAAGAACAAATAACAATTTTTATTTTAACTTTTCAACAAAAATCTGTCATTTTGAAATGAAATTTAGAAAAATCTCACCTCCCTGGAACACGGACAAAGAATTTTGGCTCTTCGTTGTATTCCTTAATATAGAATTTGCGAAGTTCTTGCAGTCGAGAATAGCACCCGTGTGACTCGTCTAATTCTTCGACTGTCACACAGGTGGCATTGTTTTCACTCATAATTGACGTTTATTTGTCTGTCAAGCAATTCAATTGAAAATTAATGCACTAGCACCACGATTAATACACTCAGACTCAATAATGACTTTAAAAAACAGGTTTGGAATATCACTCCTCGTCTGCGGACCACCACCACTGCCAAATCGGCTAAAAACACAGCTCAAGAGAATCCAAAAATGCAAATAATCGATTCGACACAAATCAAAAGAATAATGTCAAGTAAACAACCGCACTCGAATTGCTGCGAGCGCACTGGGAACTTAATCGTTTGTCGTTCGGAGGAGAGGAATGACTGCGTCTGGTCGGCGGTAAGCGAATTGCCACTTTGGCAGATGAACTAGAAGTAGCTGAATGCGATTCGACCGCGCCGCGATATGTGAGTGTTTTGAAGCTTCACCAAATGACTGATAAGACGGGTTCGACTTCGATTGTCTACTTTGGCCGATACGATTTCAGACGATACCAGATTTATCAGACTTCTGACAATTAGAACAGACGACGATGGGCACGGCCCTAGTTTTTTTCGCCAACAGAGACGTCAATAGCTCGCGCTTCCTCCCGCCTCGACTTGCACAAAATACTGATAAACATTCTTCCCCAAAACAAACAATTCCAATTTCATCTCCGCTGCGGTGTAGAGTTTTTATTTCTTATCTATGCGACGTTGTTCTTGCCTCTCGTGTGTTTACAATTTTTTTATTTTAAATAAATGATACGAAGATGGAGAACGAAGATTAAAATAAACAAATACACAAAACAAAACACACCACTCAAGATACAAACTGAACTCGTCGGAATCGGAAGGAAAGCAGAATTATGCCTTCATCGGTGCGGTGCGGCGCGGCGGCAGCGGCGGCAGCGGCGGTGGAGAGGTGATTTTGCGCAATGAATTTCTTATGAATGAAAATTAAAGAGAATTCGATATTTTATGTCATGCGGGTGCTGTCAGCTGTCAACTATCATGATTGTGTTTACTCGCACCATCAACGCATTTTGCAGTCAAGGTCAAAAGCAAATGCACCTGATTCTAAAATTTAATGTTCGAAAAAGTGTTGCTAAAAATGTCTGAATAGATGGCAGCACTTTGACAGGTTTGTGTCTATGGTAGCTGTTAAGAGCTTCGCTTGTTTGAACAGAGATGGCTTCTTGGTGTTGGGAAAATACACAGTGGTAAAGTTTGTGGATTAAAAATGGACAGGAGTTTTTTGTATGTCTATTTTATGTCGAATTGAATTTAATAATGTATTGAATTGAAATAATTAAACGTTATTTGAATTGGTTTAAATTATATCTAGTTTACACAATTCAATGCTGTTTTTTTTTACAACTTTTGTTTATATCCATCGACTAGATATCGAAGGACATAATTCAAACATATATATAGATATTAAAGTTTAATTCATTTTCTTACGATAAAGTTTCAAATAAAACAAGAAATCGAATTACTCTTAAATGCATTGGAATTGAATAAAATTAATGCTTTTAAAGACCTTTCTCTTGGTGAATAAATCCATTATGTACTATAGTCAACACACTTGCAGCTCGAAAATGTTCTTATCCTTGTTGAATTCTCATTATTGTATAATCCTTTAAAGTTACCTACAACACTACCACAAACAGTGTTTCTGGGAGTTGTCGGTGTCGCTATCCTTTCGTAAGAGTACACACATAATGTGGTTGTGGCCAGGCCAGGTTAGCACCTAAAACACGATGTCCATATTATTGTCAGGTAATTTTCCATGTGGACTAAACTGGACATGACATTAACTTAAAGTCAAACAACTTGTAGAATGCCGAAATGAATTAAATATCCTTAAATGCAAGTGAAGACCACAGAAACCAACAGACATCTTAAGTAAACTTTTATTTACTTTTGTATGTGTACACTGTACTGTACATATGGAAGTATACATTCAATTTCTTTATGTATTTAAGTAAAATACTATTTCCTTTGTGAAAACTAAATTAGTGGTGTTGACTGTATCCGGAAATTTGGTTGCATTTCGAAAAAATAACACTTTTCATTCCTGTTATACCAATCTCTCTTGCGTTAAGAGTTTTTGGGCAGCAATTTTTTATTTCAAAAGCAACGATTTTTTATGATAAATGTAATTTTCTTAAAAATGGTTAGATTGACTCCACCAACTTACGTTGTTTTGGTTTTATATTTTTTTTATTATAAACATTAAAATATCGTTATTTTTGAAAAAAAAAAGTTATGAAAATTTATTCAACTGTCAGAGTTGATTTTTTTTAAAGAAAAGACTTTCATGTGGATCGATTTATTTCCAGAAAGTTGGAAATTTAAAGTTAACAAACATCTTGTTTGGCTTAGGCAGTAGTAGGAAAATTGTCCAGGAGATGCTGAAGAAATGATTTCTTAAGGTCTTTCAAGACTTTAAGCGTTCCATTTTTTGGATTCTTCTTCTTTTTGTTTTTTTCTTTAAATTGTATTAGATTGTCATTAGATTGTAAATGACAAATTAATTGTCATCTGTCATAAGATAGAGAGAGAATATGGCAATCCGGAATTGGAAGCAGAATCCCAATTGAACAATTTTCTGAATTCTGAAAAAATTGAAGTTTGGGATGTCTGTATTGGTAAAGTGTGACATGTGTTAACTACATTATGTGTATTTATTGTACGGAACAAATAAGGAACAATTATTGTTAAGATATATTCAATATTATTTTCCATTATTTATATTTCAATTTTAATTTCAAGCAATCACTTCACAATTCGTACAGTTTGTTAATTCAAAAAATATGACATTTATCAAGTGTGACATTTAAAATCTTTGAATGTGTGAGTGATTCTGTTTTTGCTTCTGATTTCAAATCCAGAAGAGAAATCTCTTCTTTTTCAGAATCAGAACTGTCACTTTTGCCCAATTCAACGCTTTCAGAATGCTTTTTTCTGCTTCCAGATTGCCAATTAAAAACGCCATAAGTCCTCTTAGTCGTTGAAGTTCAAAGTTAGTGTCTATCATTTATTTATATCATGAGAGTGCTTAACATGAAGACTTTAAGTTCTTAGTTCATAAAGTGCTTTCTAAGAAATATAAGGAACTTTTCTTTAGTTTCATTCGAACTAAGTTAGTTTAGTTTAGACAATAATCCAATCATAATGCATACATATGTATGTTCATACTATGTTCATGATAATTTCATGAACAATTGGAGAAACATTTCCAAAAGTCACATTTGATCACAAAATGTAACTTAAACTTTTCAGTTTATGAATATTCGAAAGATAAATACTGTTAGGAGGTTTTTTTTTAGTATAGCTTTATTAATTATGTGATTTTCTATAAAAAAAGCTTTTAACTTACTTTTTGCCTAAACTACAAGCGTTTTAAAGTTTAGAAGAAAGTTAAACAAAAACATCTATTTTAATACACACAATATTTATGTATAAAACAAAACGTAGAAGTTTTCTAATACGAGAGAATGAATATGAATGAATATAGTTTTGGGGCTTATGCTTGGTTGACTTGAAAGATCTATTGTGCCTTCTACTAGGACTGGGTAGATTCCTATTTTACAGTTTTTCCTCTAATTGAGTATTTTGAGTAACTTCAGAGAGGGAAGGTTTAGTTCTTCTACTTCGTAATTTCCCAAGTGTTTTCTTCTTTGGTGCATGACTACTTCACACTGTCCAAGAATGTGGTCAGGTGTTTCTTCATGATCGCGACAAAACCTCCAATGGACATTGTTTTCTAAGCTAAGGATATTTAAGTGCCTATTAAGTTAACAATGACCAGTCACTATTCTTAGGCTGTTCCTATTTAAATTTATGAAGTCTTTGAAACGTTTTTGGTTATATTTACAAGTAAAGTTTTTGCCTGCCTCAATTTAGGAAGTTCTTTCCAGATTTTTGCTCTTTTCGCTTCCTCAGCGTTTTTGATTTTATCATCTCTTTAATCAACTTTTTAATCAACCATTGCAGTTTTTCAACAAGTTATTTAAATATTCAAAAACACTTACTATTTAAATCCAAAAAATTAAGTTAATTCCTGTAGTGGAAGTGAAATACAATTTTTCTCTATTTTTTTCAAGATCCCAAAACAATATTAGCAAATCTAAAGGAACATGAAGCCATTACTTTTGATATGAAACTCCTTAAAGGATATTGCCGTGGATGTTCATTTTTCCAAGTGTGACTTTATTATTCGCCCTGAGAACTGGATACATCTCCTAGTCTTTCAATTCTACCGTGAAATTGGAACAAAAGCCCTTATTCTGATGATAAATGGGAAAACAGCGAAAGGAACAAATTTTAACCTCTGCCTCAGCCCATCAGAACGGTTCCCTAAATCGTATTCTTTAACCGAACCTAAGACAAATCTCAAAATTAAAAAAAAAAAACATAACATAAACCAAACACATGTAACTACGAGTCCCTAGGATCCTTCCTGAGGATTAAAATTCATCCAACAATACCCAATCTTCTCGCTAAAGGTAAGCAACAACCCGAAGATCGTGTAGTCAGCGCACAGTAGCTAATAATCATATCCATTGAATGCGCCAATATACCACCCACGTCAATAGGTTGGAGACGTCGTCGTCGGTCGTCGTCCTAAAGACGCTGCTCCTCGAACCCGATCCGTTATGATACCTTACCTACACAATCAGAACTTGCACAGCATCGCATCAGCATCAGCATCAGCACTCAGCTATTATTGCTTTATTGTAACGAGTACGAATATTTGCGGACGGACGATGATGCCGAATTGTATCGCGCAATGTCAGATAGCGCACTGCTTCCGCTCTTTAGGAAGACCCATCACCAGGCCAGAATGAGATATCCCTATCCGTAGCATTGAATGTCAGGACCGATAATGCGGTTTTACATAATCTCGTACGTGCTCGCACGACTTCATTGTTCGGAAATTTGTTTTTTCCCAATCGAAATGGATTCGGTTCTGTGTGTTTTTTTATGTTGTACGATGCTCAAAAATATTGTTGTAAAGACACACAGGCTATTGTGAATTGTGATCCCTGGTCCAGCTCCCAGCTACGGCTATGGCTACGGCTACCACCGGAATCGTTACACGAGTACACCATAGTACACCGCTTAATGCCACCCATTACGACGACTACGACTACGACGGCGATAGACGTAGATTGAATTGTGCACCAGGCACCAGCTCCATCAGTAATAGCTCCAGCACCAGCAGCAGAACCAGGGTCGTTCTGGTTGCAACTGGCAAGTTCCCTCATGGCAACGACCAACAACTAATGACCATTGCGATTTGTTTGGCGGATATAGTCGCCGAACACTGCGCGCGTATTATTCCGCCTTGAGATTTCCACGATAGCATAGAATATGATACTTTATTGTGATTTCGTGTGCTCTGGGCCGAATGGGCCGCAGCCTGAGTGAATGGCTGCCGCTACTAGAGCTGGTGCTGGACCAAGTCGGTCGTCCGTTTGCGGGTGCTGTTGCGGGTGCGGGGAGTTCTGCAGTTGATGCCTTTTCATATTTTTCTCAAATGCAATTCATTTTGCCAAGTACACACACTCGATTCGACTTCAAATCGACTCGACTCGACTCGGATAATGCGCCGACAAATGTTTTAATAAACCAGCGACCACCCACAATGTCACAATTCGTTCGCTTAAACGTTCGGAAATCGTATCCAATATTTCTTCCTTGTTTGCTTGCATTCGGATTGTGGACCAGGGCGTCGGTCGTCGTCGTCGTCGTCTTCATAGTCGTAGTCGGTGGTGGAGTCGCACTCGTGGAGCTGTCTTGCCGTCTTAGTGTCTTACTGTCGCAGTCGAATGGCAAGACGAATGCAATCATCTAACGAGGTGTTTAGCAAGAAATGATATGATAATAATTCTAGTCGCGATTTCGTCGTTTTTGTTTGTTGTTGCACCGACCGACGGACCTCCAGCGGAGAATATTGTGTAGACGTTGCCATTGACGTTGCCGTGTGGAATATGAGTGGCCCTAGCACTGCCTCCAGCACCACCGCCGCCGTCATCACCACCATCTGGAGAGCTCAGCACTTGTTGGTCGCTGGTTTGTTAGTGCGGTAAAAAAGTTTATCAATGGGGAAAGCCAGAATGCCAGTGCAGCAGCGGACCGCAGGATCGCGGATCGCAGATCGTGGTAATTCAAGGACTGGACTTTGGTCGCAGAGCGCAGAGCGCATGGTTCATTGATTAATTCGTAAGCCTGGCACGGCAGTGGCGCGGTGTCTTATTCTGCCATCGCCGCCGCCGCCACTGCCACCGCCACAGGAAGTTGCAAGAATAGTTGAAATTGTTAGCCGCGCTGATTGATTGGCATCGCGATTGGTTTATAATAATCGCTTCGTCCGTCGCTCGTCTGTGGTCCGTTGTCCGCTGTCCGTTGTCCGTTGTAGGGTGTTGAAATTGGAGTAAGCTATTTATACATTTGAGACTTTGGAGTTTCTGTTTCTGTTTTTTGTTTTTGTGTATTTTATTTTTGTATGTTGCTATTTTAATATTATTCATTGATTTATGGATGTCGCGTAAGGCGCGACCATTGATATGACTGTCACGTTAATTCCCGATAAATGCATTTTAATTGCCGCACCTGGACGATTAGTGATGGGCATGGTTGCTTGATTATGATTAGCAAGTAGGTACCTAAGGTGGCTGGAATATAATATGGTATTGTATATCATGATGCAAATTGCGTTATTTCGAGTGTAGGACGATGCAGCAATTGCTGATTTGGACATTGGACATATCCGATTTATTCCTTGGTGGTCGGTTTTTAATGGAAATTTATAGATGCGTGAGCAATTTAATATGGCATTTAACTATTTTTTTTTTTTTTTTTTTAGAAAATGTACATATTGGCATGAGAGATTGAAATCAGGGAAATGAGTAGCTATACTTGGAAAGACACTATAATTAGTAAGTTGCGCATCAGGCTACGGCATAAATGAAAGGATATAGGAATGGTGATTAGGAGATAAACATTATTTTATGGATTTTGACATTATGGCTTGTAAAATATTCTGGAGAACTGGAATTGGCGTTCTGATTTGTTTTTCTTCGTACATTTGGACATTGAACATTTTTGAACGAACTAATTCATTAACCAGGACCATAAAGATGTAGTTTCTGATTAATACAGAACAATATGTCAAGTTTTAGCTAATGGAAAAAATCTGGTGAATATTCTTTTTGTTAAAATTCAATCTTAAAATGTAAATATGTACACTTACAGTGTTGGACACAAAATTAGCACATAATACTTTTCATCCTTTTACCGATTGACAGAAGAATTTCTTAAAAACTTCCTACACTATAAAAAACTATGTTGTATATATATATACACTGCCAATCACTAGGATGAGGCCACATATTTTTCAACCGATTTTCGGTCTGTATATACCTGTTGGAATTTGGTTAACCCGGAAAATTTTACTACATGAGAGTAGGTACATATTTTCATAAAACAAAGTGATACAATTATAGGGTTAATTAGAGAAGACCGTTGGAATTTCCCTATATTAATCAATGGGCTACCTAAAAAGGATATAAAAAAGTGTGTCACTAGGACGAGGCCATTGCGAATATTTCGTTGTAGAAGTTCACATCAGCAATTTTTTTCAAAATTTTGGTTGCAATATTTAAGAACGTTTTACAAATAACTCTTTTTATTAAATTTCAATTACAAATGGGTTCCGGAAAAACGTTGACAGTGGCAGAAAGAGGACAAATCGATGCTTTCAAGGAAATGGGACTCTCAAGCCGAGAAATAGCAAGGAAGCTGAACAGAAGTAAGACAGTTGTAAACAACTATCTTGCTGATCCTCAAAACTATGGAAAAAACAAAAAGAACGCACAGCCCAAGCAACAACATCCCGAGAAAAGCCGTTAATTTTACGTATTGCTTCAAATTCTACTCAATCAGCTACTAAAATAAGGTCCAAAAGCGGAGTATCAGCCAGTATTTCGACAGTCCGAAGGATAATAAGAAAAGATGGTACTATCCAGAGAAGAAAACTCAAAAAGAAACCTGTTCTAAGGCAAGTACACAAGGAGCTGCGAATGAACTTTGCAACAGAACATGTCTCTTGGAGCAGTCAATGGGAACTCGTTGCCTTTCGGATGAAAAAAAGTTTAACCTTGACGGCCCCGATGGTTACAACTTTTATTTCCATGATTTAAGAAAAGAGGAACTAATTTTGGAACGACATCACAGCCGTACATCAGGTGTTATGGTGTGGGGAGCTATCACCTTCTATGGCAAAATCGAATTGGAGTTTCTTTCTACAACAATGAACGGAAACAGCTACAAATGCTTGTTGGAACGGTCATTTCCGAAGATGAAAAATATTTTTGGACCTCTGCCTTGGATTTTCCAACAAGACAATGCCCCCATCCACACTTCCAGGGTTGTCAAAAGCTGGATTTTATCAGAAAACGTAGAGCTTTTGCCATGGCCTCTTTTCATGTGGCCTCATCCAAGTGACGCAGTTTTTCATGTTGTTTTTAAGTAGCTCTTTAATTAATGTAGGAAAATTCCAACAGTCTTTTCTATTTAACCCCTTAATTTTATTACTTTTTTTAAAGAAAATATCTAACTACTCAAATGTAGTAAATTTGTATGTGTACGAAATTTCCAGCAGGTATGAAGAACGAAAATCGATTAAAAAATATGTGGCCTCATCCTAGTGATTGGCAGTGTATATATATAAAAAAAAAAAAGATTTTAATAAAAAAGTAGTCTAAAATTTAAATTTCTAGAGGTTTGTATTGCACAATTTTGAAAATTATTTGATTATATGGGCCGACAACAGTTTTGTATACCTGATCTCCGAAAATTATCATAACGATGAAAAATAACGGAAAAACAATTCAGGAAATTGCAAAGCTAGTGGGCCGGTCAAGAAAATTAGTCTACATTTTTTGAAACTTATGACACGACCAATGAAATCCAACGAAACCCGCCACCAAAAAAGACAAGTTTTGCTGATGATCGGATAATCGCTACTTATGCAAAAAAAATCCGTTTATGACGTCAGCTGAAATTCAAGATGAAGAAGACTAAATGAGAAGGACTTGGTTGGTTGCGTTTTTCAGCTCAAAACCCTGGTTTCAAAAAAATATGTCAGCTAGAATAACGTTAGCTAGAAAATACGGAAACAAATTTCTACTATTTTGGAAAAATGGTCTTTGGAGCGATGAATCCAAATTTAACCGTTTGGGCTCCGATGCAAAGCTTCATGTTTGGCGTCCATCAAAGCAGGAGCTTAATCCACGCTACACAGTAAAAATTGTGAAGCACGGTGGTGGGTCTATCATGGTGTGGACTACGTTTTCATGACACGTTGTAGGGCCAATTGTTGAAATAGAGCAGTGAATGGACCAGCATCAGTATAGGGCATCTTAGAAAACCATATGGAGCCCTATGCTGACGATAATTTGGCATTATCATGAACATTTATGCATGACAACGATCCTAAGCACACTTCGCGGCAGTGGATTAGTGATCACGAAATCAATCTATTGCCTTGGCCAACGCAGAGCCCTGACCTGTATCCCATAGAAAATCTATGGAACGATGTAGAATATCAGGATGGATTGAGGAAACCAAAAAATTTACAAGAACTTTGGGAACCTTACTAAAGAACCCTGGAACAGCATTCCTATTCATCGTTGCCAACGTCTAGTAGAGAGTATTCCTTGGAGGTTATACAAGCTGTAGTATAAAACAGAAAGGTTTCCCAACACAATGTTTCAAAATCAATCAAAAGTATTAATCTCGCTCATTTCAATTCTTTATAATATTTTGTGCTAATTCTCTGTCCAACACTGTAGTTCGAAATTATAGTTTTCATAAAAGAGCGCCCTTTTTCACATTTTTGAAAGTTTTTTAAATTCTTCGTTGTATTTTGGAAAATAAGAGTTTTGTTTGAATCTTTAAAAGCTGTTTCATAGCTACATGGTATTATTTTTTTAACATGTTAGCCATTTTATAATTTCTTTTATCTAAACATTGACATCAAATAATCTTATGTCATGAAAATATAATGAAAATATCTTGAAAACGAAATAGCTAAATCCACAATACTGCGTTAGGTCGATCCGGCATTAACAAGCCTTTGATCGTATTTACGATATTATGTGTCAAAAAGCGATACCCTATCATTTGTAAAACGAAATTTAGCTTCAGACCTCGAGCGTTTTGTGACATTATATACATATTATATAGTACATGTGTTCATATAATAAAATATACAAAAATATTAATGAATTGATGAGAAAAAGACAACATTAATTTTCATTTGTTTTTTAATTTTTAATTTCTAATTAATCATTTCTATACAAATACTATTTTAAATAATTTTAAAAAGTAGAATTCTTAAAAGTATTTTTTGTAAATTTTTTTTTAGAACAGAACTGAAAGGGCAAGACAGAATTTTTTGATTGGATCAGAATTATAAAACCAGAATTTCAACCCTAGAAATAATGGATTTTTTTAAAAATAGTTTCTGAACATGAAATTTAAATTTTTTTAAAGGAACATACAACTTTAAAATTTTTAGTTTTTTGGTGTTTTATGGTTGTTTCAAAATTGAGAAGAATTCACTAGTTGAATGTAAAAAAAAATCAACGCTCCACGTCGTCGGTAGCCTCTGTCGTGTGTTCACTGAATGTTATCTAGAACAGTTGGAAATTGATCCTTATCATCGAAAACGCATCCTTAACGATAAAACTTCTTTTCTGAATGAAAGGAAACGATCGAATTTGGAACGATACTACTAATACATACATATAAAATTCAAGAACGGTCAATGCATATCAAAAAGTCAATGTTTGTTCAAGAGTCATACAAAATTGATAGTTTTTGGACGTAATCTGGTCGTCAAAAAAGGATTATACCACTATGCTTTAATTTGATTTTTTCTTTTAAATGTACTTCGCATAGTTTCGGTGGAATAAGATAAATTTTAGAAATTTTTATTTTTCACTGACAAAATCCTATAATAAATTTGTGAAATGCCATTTTTCTTTGGCAATATACATGAAAATAAAAATAAATATAATTTATATCATATTTTGTAATTAAAATGATCCCACACATGCATTTATATTTTATAGTCGCAATGCGTCCTCCGAGTTTTCTCTCAATGAAACATCTTAAACAATACTGTTTTGTATCCTCACTATTCTTTGTTTTCAGCAACACAATAGAACATCCTTCAAAAATACCCGTATTCAAAAAAACACCTACATACCCTATACCCATCACAAGTTTTTATACTCGCACACATATTAACATACATTCTCGTATACAAATAAATTCATATCTAACACAATGTCCTTATCCAAGCATGCTAATGGAAGTGGAAGTAAAATAACTTAAAGTGGCTGGGGGACAAATGTAATGACAAAACAAACGAAATGCACACACATGTAGGAGACGTTCACGTTACCCTGCCCAAAACTCACAAGTCGCAGCCAACCTTATTCCGCCAACAACCCCACACCCCTTCCAAAAAAAAAGTTAAAACAACGAAATCAACAAATTCAAAAAAAAAAAAAAATTAAACGAAATTATTTGGAGCTGTGTTTTGTTTGGTTAACTTTGCACCGAGCAAAAGTTTTTCCCTTGCACTCGCAGATAATACACATTTTTAGTATATTATTTAAATTTTGCACAAAGGTCCTGTTTTGAAAAATACCTCCCAGCTCATCCGACTAGCTGGAACTGGAGCTGGGGCTTGAACCGGGACCGGGACCGCCGGAGCCGAAGCCGGAGCGTCAACATCAGTATCAGGTTCAGGACTTAATTATAAATGTAGTCGTAGGTAGTGCGGTAGTAATGAGTGAAAAGGTATGAATGAAATGGTTAGGGCGGGAAATTCAATTTGAGTTCCTTTTTCCTTTTTAAAAATTCAAAAACAGCAACGAACCCAAATGAAATATTTCGTTAAATAGATTTTTTCGCATCGCTTTTTGTTGGAGGGTGTTTGAGTCGGGATATATGTGTGTTCCGACAACGCACACAAGGACGTACCTAATTTAATTGGAAGAACAATTGAAAGGGGTTTTGGAAGCACCTTGAAATTACCAACTGGACGTTAACATTAGATACCACTGTAGAATTTCGACAGCTTAACGAAACAACATTAGCTTATCGAATTTTGATATTAACTTTGCAAAGAACTTCGTCCCCTAGAATATTGGTAAAGCGTTTTACATTCTACGATAAATTTTTATTAATTTTCTGTGAATTAGTAGTGAATTTATTGTGTCATTTTCGGGCAATGTTATCTAAGTTTTTTGCTGCTTTCTATATTCGTATCAACTACATAAGTGAAGCACACCTAAAAAACTGAGCTTAAAATGATGTCAACTTAATAAAACATCAACCAGAAAATCAGTTAAGACTTTTAATATTGATTTATGAATATGTCTATAATTAACTGTTAATTAGCTGTGACTAAATACATCTAAACGTTTGATAATAATAAATAAATTCATACAAGGCTAACAACGCACCACTTAAAGACAGTTAAAAACTATTTTATTTATGTTTAATATTTTATTGCTTATTAATTTATCGTTAATTGAAAGCTAATTAGTTGTGACAAAATAGATTTCATAATTTCTTACTTGCATTTGAAAGGAATTTACTTTAGTGTTAAGCGAATGAAAAGAAAACATCAAACGACAAAATTTATTAATTCACAACTAATTAATAGTTAATTAAACCCGTATTAGCAAACCAGAACTCAATTACTATCCAACGTTGATCCTTTGCTAAGTTAGCATACATATATAAATTTGATTTTGAACTCCTTA
The DNA here is from genome assembly GCA_905146935.1 of Scaeva pyrastri. Classification (NCBI taxonomy): domain Eukaryota; kingdom Metazoa; phylum Arthropoda; class Insecta; order Diptera; family Syrphidae; genus Scaeva; species Scaeva pyrastri. The sequence continues at coordinate 53,636,774 of LR989929.1, forward strand.
GACAAATAAAATTGAAGGGTTCACAAATCTCGTATCGTCCTTCGTCTGTCTCCAGACCTGTCAATCCACGACTATACTCGTATTCCCCAGTCCCAAAAACATTTTCAACGTATGAAAAACGCGACTATGCTTCCTCATGTCTAATCCCGAAGCAGCATACAAATGTGTAGTCGTAGTGTATGGCGTTTGTGATGCAGAAGTTTTGCTGATAATTTCAAATGTTTAAAATCTCAACAACATGGAAGCTGGGGCTGGGTTGGGTGTAGGCATCAGGGTGTTCGATGCTGGCAGCTATGAGAGCTCGGAGAAGAAATAACTCGGGAACAATGTATACCACACAATTAGGCACCTTATTTGTTCCATGGAAGAAAGGAATTCTGGAGCTCGTAGATTGTACTCTAAACAATAGCAATGGGCGAAATATGTCGTCGTCATCGTCGTCGACGGAGTTGCTCTTGCCTTACCCCAAACGTATTTTTCAGAGCTTTGAATCAGAGGGTGTTAAGTTGGAACAATACAAATCTGACGACAACACACATGACAAAGTTTTTTTCTCCTCAATTTTTTTGTTTTTGTTTTTTTGGTGTCATGTCGTTATATTTGTACTCTACATTGAAATCTGCCTCAAAGGGTTGTGTTGTTTTTTTTATTTAGAAATAAGTTTTTCCTCAAAAATGGAAAACATTTTCAAAGTCTTACACAAATATTTGCATATAGATTTCTGAGATTCTTGTGAAGTTTTGTCATTTGCGAAATAAAAGAAATGCTTACGACATTCACATGGAAATGGAAATCAAACTTTTGAAGTTAATCGCGAAGTTAAATTAAATGTCCGACGGCAAGTTGAACTTTGGATTTAGTTTAGTTTTTATTTTTCGACTTAGATTTATATCTGGATAGCTAATTTTAAGGAACTTCAAAAATAAATGTATATCATTATCAGAACTTATTTATCATTCCAAATATGGTGCAGAAGGGCAAGTTAACTATCATTGTACATATGTACATAATGTATATGGTCATGGCTTCCGTCTTATAACGTTACATTGTACGTGTTTTTTCCTTATTACTAGAAAAACTGCAATGCTAATCTGATTTTTAAACATACGTCTTGAAGATCTCTTCAAAATCTAATTTTTGTAGAAAAAAGTTTTTAATTATCTCTTTTAGATTTTTAAATATTCCCCTCCGAATTGGCTGATAACGTCACATTTTTTGGAAGTAGCTGTTGAGGTTACTGGACATATTTACAAAACTCTGCGAAATTGGTGTGCTAATTAATTTTTTTTCTTTTAGAGAATTGAGATAAAATTCCAATTAACAGTTTACCATTTTTTGTTTAAGAAAAAGTTATGTTTGTATGTGTTATTTGAGGTCAAATGTGTGTCTTATAACGTTACAGAAAAAAGTCTTATAACGTTACCTTCCAAATTCTTGTGTGAAAATTGGTGAAAATATGACTGAAAGTAAAAATTCTAGTAAAGTATAAACAAGAAAACAAATTTATATAAAAATAAATAAACTTATTTAATCGTTTTAGTACACCCAAATCATATGATACATGATTTTAGGGTAGCTTTCGATGCTTAATCCATTAAAACCAAAATCAAAGAAATTGGACAACCCTGTAAGAAGTTATAGTCCTTTACAGTTAATGTTGTGTTTTTTTAGAAAAGCAGGTCAAATATTTTTAAAATTTCCTTTAAAATTAACTTTTCTTCGTCAAATTTGAAGCAGATAAATAATTTGGCATATAAATAAAGAATCAAGACAGTTCATTAATATATTTGAAGTCCAAGAAAGTCTTAAACTTCATCTTCATTGACTTAAGCAAAAAATGTCTTATAACGTTACACATCCTTAACTATTGTTTAAATGAAAATGGTCGCTTTATATATATATTTTTTTTTAGTTTTGTTAAATAAATACAAAATACTCAATAAAATTCAAAAAATTCAATTTCTAAAACTTTTATATGAAAAGTAAAAAAACTTTTAAGGAATTTTGTCTTATAACGTTACACGAATTACACGAATTTGGTTATTTAAAATTTACAAACTTGAAACTTCTTTTTTGACAAAAAAATGAGATATTCAGGTAAGGTAAGATCTTTTCTTGAAAACTAAAGTGTATTCAAAAAAAATAAATTATTAAAAATTATATAAATTTCCTTTTTACGAGCACTTGAATTTCCGGTCATTTTTAAAGAGCTCAAAAGCCTGACTTTAACTGTGGCTTAGATCAAACTAGAAATGTTTATACCTACTGTTGATAATGATATCGATCGTTCCTATGAGATGTATTCTCTCAAAAAATGAGCATAATAGCGGTAAATTCTAAAAAAAAAAAATACCACTCGGTTTCATTTCTCGAAGCCATGAACATATACGTATGAAGTAAGGTTATATATAATTATTAATTAATTTTATGAGTTAGATACGCACAAAATATAGCAATCCTTATTGCGAAAAAAACAAAAGACGCTTGGTTTTCCGTTTTCCGGAAAAACATCAGTCTTCGTCCTTCATAAGGAAAATGCCAAGGATTAAAATGCTTTCAAAATAAAACCCTCACGATTGTTTCAGACGAATACATAAATCTTAATAAGATACTCTTTTATATTTTTCATTAATTGGGGCTAATTAAAAGTCAACTTTTCCGGTTTTTACATATAACTAATTTATCTTTAAGCTATGTTGGTTGATGCGATGCAGGAATTCCTATTTCCATGATTCCGTTGCACACTCCTTTAACCGGATACAGAAGGAAATCTATGGTAATCTTTGTAAGAAAAATGCATTTTTAATAACAAAAGATACATAAACAGCATATATGCAGGTTTGTATGTGAATGCATCGAAGACCAGCGTTTTGTACAGTAAATGTCTTGACTCGTATGCAACAGCAATTTTTTAAATCTTTGTTTTTTTTTTTAAATAAAAAACACATACTTTTTTCATTAAAAAAAAGAAAGTTCACCAACAACTTAGGGGGGGACACAAAACCCCTCTTTCAGAAAAGTATCTATGCCTCTGCGTAACCAAATATGAAACTATATCTAAGACATTATATCGACTTATTCTAATTATATTTTTTTCTTTCAGACCAAATTAAGTACCAAGTGATTTAATTGCCTTCTATTAAGGGCCTGTCAACATGCCAAACCGAAAAGCACTTGAATATGTAATCAAAGCATAATTAGAGAAGTTGAATTTCCGATATTGAATGCGGCCAGCCAATTGATGGACAAATCCTTACGATTAATCCTGATGGTCACATCTCACATATACTATATTCATGTATATACATATGTATGTATGAATTGTAATGTATGCAGGTAAATATACATAAGAGACCACATCATCCACCACAAAACACTAATTAAGTGCAAGTCATTTTGGAATAGCAAATATCCTTGATGTGTCGAACAACATGACAACCGACGTAGATTTTAGATTAAAAGCTTTCAAATTGAATAAACCTTACCTATATATACCAGAGTATCTATACTTATATATAAGATGAGATATACCTTTCCAAGCCATAAATACGTAGCTACACTTTAATTGCCCCGTTTTGATAGTTTTCTATCAATTTGGACCAGAAAAGCCATGATATATGAGATTTAATTGCGAGAGATTAATAAATCGAAATCCACAAAAAATGAAAAAAAAATCAACTTCTATTGGCAACTTAATTCCTTTTGTCTCAAAAAATGACTCACAACGATATAAGACACTTAAAGGCTCTTAAAAAGAAAATTAATTGATTGACAGCTTTCAATGTTCTCAAAACGGTCCTAATTACAAGCCCATAGAATAGAAAACGGACATTTGCAGCTAATTAATGGATATTTTTCATCATTTGGCAAAAGGTTTTTCCATTGAGACCAACAAAAAAAAAAAAGAGGAAAAAGGTTCAAAAAGAAGAATATTAATGTTTTCTATATACTTAATTATAATTGATACCCTTAAGCGGATCAAATATCTATATCTTACAAACATAGATTTGTATATTTTGAACTAAATAAAAGATCATTAGTCTCGAAAAAATGTGTTCCTTTTTAATTTATTTCGTTAAGAATAATGAATTGAATATTTAGCAAGGATTTGGAATTCAGTTAAAGCAGGATTCCTTAAATTAAGGTAAAATAAAACAAGAAGCTTCCGTCTTGAAACATCAAACTTTTTCATTCTGCAAATTTAATTAGGAATAAGTTTTGAAATAATTTGCTGACTAAAAAAGGAAAGAAATTCACTTCTGTCAATATTGTCTACCCAAAAGTTTTATAGGTTGATACATAGAAAATTTTTTAATTCTTAAAAAAAGGTTTCATAGGTACCTACGTTTCTTGAAAAGTATATAAAAGAACAAGCGACCTATTATGACTTCGAAACCAACATGATCAGGAATCAAATTCGCTATATTTTTAAGGCTAGGCAAGGACAAGGACATTAACTAATTTAATTTTTTGTAAATTCATTTTTATCATCAACTGTATACCATAAGTGATTCAAACATTGACAAATAGTAACTGACTGACTCACTGACAGATCATCATATTTTTGAAAACTCTTTCCGATAACATACAATCTTGAAATTTCGAAATTTAGGGGGCGTGGTGCACTTTCGTATTATTGGTATCATTTAAATGACTCTTCCATTTCTTGTAAGATAATGAAATTTGCTAAAGCCTTACGAACTCAAGTGTGTAGAAAGACGAAATTGAAAACTAGAAATTTGACAGGGGGCATGCTTTCAGGATAGTGCAGACGTTAAAACAAAGGAAAATACTTGAAAACTTTTCAAAAAGAAGTAAAAGAACATAAAAAAAAACACAAATACAAACAAGACATCTTTCTATAAAAATGTATAAATGTTTATTTGAGGATATTTATGTACTTTTTTTAAGTTTGTTGAAAAATACTTCTGCCAAACATTTTGGGTCTATTTTTAAGTCTGTCTAAAAAATTTTATTTTGAAATAATTCGACTTATATTGCCAACTTGACACTGACCTATCGAGTTTGGATTTCTAATGCAATAATAAGCAGACCAAAATCTTTAAAAACGAAGCAGTTCAGGAGGCTTTAAATTTTATAGTGACTGTTTTGATAAGACGTCAAGAATTCGTCATAAAAAATTTTTAAATCACAAGCATTTTAGATACATTATGTAGACTAGCTAAGAGAAATGTCTCGGTATCGTTTCGATCATGGCCCAAACAGATAAAAGATTCAATTCATAACGAAACTGAAGAATTTTTAACGAAATTTCCTGAAACTCTCATCGGTAGTTTCGAGTTATAAAAAAAAAACAATTACATTTAAATTATTGTTTTTATTACATAATTTATTTTTACATCTTTCAAAAGTCTGGAAAAAAGAAGACGATATTTTATATATTATGGTTTGTTGGTTTGAAAAAATATATAATTACTGCTCTGTTTGTTTCTGTAGAAAAGGGCGATTTTAAAGTTTGTCTAAAATAATCTCATTTTTTTCCTAACTTAGCCCAGTTTCCATAAATGATTTGAAAGTTTATTGAATTATCTAATCGACCTGTTTTTGCAATTAATTGTCTATTTTTTTAGCACTTTCAAAAACTGACATTTTGGAAATTTTGAGGTTACTTTTTTGAGCGAATAAAAAAATGTAACAAAATTAAAATAATTTTTTTTTTAACTGCTTAGGAAAGGTTCAATTTATATTTCAATATACATTTGAAGTAATTTATATGAGTGAAGTAAAATTCTTACGTTGCGTTTTCGCAACATCCGCCAAAAGTAGTATCTAGATTTTTTACTCAAAAAATATTTGTTTGTTGTTGAGTTTTTACTTCACGTGAAAAGTGGTTTCTTCGAAATAATGTCGTATTGAATTTTTATTAATTAAAAGCAGCCAATTGTAAGCGAAAATTATCTTTTAAAAATGTCTTCATGTTAGAAAAATTAATAATATTTTATTTTTGACTGCCAAAAGTTATTATTATGCATCCTAAAATGATGCTGTGAGTGATAACGAAGAAATCGATGATAATGTGCAACATTTGGAAGATGTTTCCAAATGAATTAGAAGGTGAAATTGAATAAGAATAGACAGAAGTAATCTACTAAAAACCACCGTGTTGAAATTTTTAATTAAAAGCAAATTTTTATAATTTTTTTTTCGGAAATAAATACAGTACCCCAGTTAGATCTACATAAATGTATATTGGTCTAGTAAAACAGTATTTCGCTGCCATGTGATAAGATATGCCATGAGCCCAGATCAATTCAGAACCATAAAACCATATTCACAAGTGTTCTAAACTTTCCGACCTCAACAACTTGCCGAACGCAAAATGTATGCAACTTGGGAAATCTACCCATGATCTTTCAATCTGCGAACAGATGATTCTTTATTATGAACTAAATTCTGCTATTTTTTCTTCAGATTTCCTCTAATTAGACCAAAAATAGGTAGTGTGTGAAATTTCATGTTCCTAGCACACCTGGAACTGGTAGCCGACGGAAATTGGTTAATCTTTTGACAGTTTTTCAATGCTTATCTGCCATCTAAAACTCCTGCATATGAAAAGCATGAAAATTATGGGTTCAATTTGTATGGTCGCTTTCCAGTTCCGGTTATAGTTTTAAAATATTTTCCCATTGTCAGGCTTGAATAGAAGAACACAATTTTGTACGATTTATCTCGAATTATTTTACAATGCAATCAATTGATTTCAATCATTAAAGCATTCATTTAGATTGAGATCCTTATTCCATTAACTTACAGTCAGTAGCGCAAAATTTTAAACGATTTAGCAAATTGTTAAACCCATTTTAAGCAATTTGCTAAGATAAATATATGGTTTTGCTAATTTTAATCGATTTCAACATTTTACTATCTCTTAACATATTGCTAAAGTTAAAATCCCGAAAACCCTCTTAAACTTTTAGCAATTTGCTGAATCCATATGAAATCTGTCATTATCCTAAAAAAATTTCCAATTTTAGTTCAGTGTGTTTAAGTTCTGTAAATGCATAGACTTCAAATTAATGCAAATGAATCCATATGAATTATCAAATGATAACAATCAATTGATTGTAGTTAAAATGTTAAATGATTGCAATCTATTGGTCTCCTTGCATACGAGTATATCGAAAGTTGACGTTCATTAAAATGTGATCAATCTTAGAAGGCAGTTAATTCTACAGACTATCTTTCTTTATGATTGGTGGACTAAAAGCTGAATAAAGGATAATTGACTCGAACTGAAATGCATACTTTGGCTGATGTTTGAAAATTGTTTGCATGTACGTATATTTGTCTATGTAAAAACACTCCACAATACATAATCACTTTTGACATTTTTTTATGTATGTAAACCATAGAACTCCAATATTTTGACGTTGATCCGAAGCATTTAAAAACCTATCGCCAATAACCTCCGATAAGCGAGCAATGAATAAAAAAAAACTTCATATATTTAAGCATTGTTAACGCCATAATCACTCCTCTAGCCAAACACAATTTTAATACCACTCAAACGCTTGTACTGTTTTTTTTTTTTTGTTTTCAGTTGGCCACTCACTAAAAGCCAGGACCCGAGACCGCAGTTGAATTCACGCCTCTACGCACACAACAGCCGAACCGAGGCGACAGGATAATTATGTAGTTTTCTATCACGGTATGCAAGTACTCGCATAGTTGGATGCGGTTGTTGGTTGTTGTGGTGTGGTGTGATGTGATGTGCCATTGCCGGCGGCGGCGCTATAATAACGTAACGGCAGCGGTAGGCTGGAAGGACCTCAATGAAATTTTAATTATAAATTCAACAATTATGGGACTGGAACATGATAAATAGATGTAACATGATGTTTTTGCAGCATCGCCAGTCGCCACCCATTATGAAGGCGGCCGGCAAGCAGCGGCAGCGGTGTTGACGGCGGCGGCGGCGGGGCGGCAACTATTGTGCTAACGCTTCCAGCCCGCTGATGCTATCCTGGCCTGGCCTGCCTTGTTGGCCGCCTGTGTACTCAGCTGCGACCGGAAAACACAGAATCAGAGAGGATCCTGTGTGTGTATCCTGTGTAGTTTGCTGAATGGCCGGAAGCGTTACAATAGGTGTACCTAGTGTACGGTGCGTACAAACTCAGTGGCAATGGCGAGACCGTATAGTCGGTTGTCGTCATTGAAATGGCATCATTGGCAGTGTGGTGTGGGGGATGGGGTGGCTTGTTTTGTATATCAACTTTGTGTTGTAATGGTTTTTGTTTTAATATAAATGACATGCTCGACCATATTGGTAAGGTGGCTGGCGTGGCAGGCCGGTCGGTAGGTGGCAGAGGCAACGACAGCAGCGGTGCGGGCAGTAGTTGTACTCGTATACCTATTCTTCGCCTGTGATGATGATGTTCTGCATGTTTGTTAAGTTTGTTCATGAATTTGTTCGACGCATCCCCCTGGGGCAAGGACTATGTAATTTTGCGTTTGTTTGCATGATTTTGTTGCTTCATTAAAATAAACACCAGCCCAGAGTTACATTGAAAGTAACATGTTTTAGCCCAAGGTTAATGCGGATGTTTTTCAATATTACATAAGTCTTTTTGTTTTGTTTGTATGTAGGTACGAGTTTGTAGGTACATTATGTATGTATGTATTAGTTATATATAATTATTGGTTTATGAATAAAGTATTCTTATATATGTTTATGAATGTCCAAGGATACGTCGATATGGGTTGGTAGATTTTGGAGTTTTTCTTTGAATTCATTGGGAACTCTATGCAAGATAGGAAAGAAGTATTTGTCCTTTTTCAAAAGGTTACATAAAAACATTGAACATTGTATAAATCGATTTACATATAAAAGGCTAAAATTTTTGGATGCATTATCATTCTTTACTTATTTTGTGTCACCATCACCAAGGGCTACAAAATTTAAAAAAAAATGCTGGAATACATTATGTAGGTAGGTATATGAAAAAATTTGTCAATTAAAAAAAGAAAAACTTATTAGATGTTTAAGTTGTTCAAGTTAAATATTCAGAACGAAAGACATATTTCTAAGAATGATGGAATTAAAAAGTAGAGACTCGTTGAACATTTTTAATTCGAAAAATCTGAAAAAATGTAAAAAATACTTAAGTAAAAAGTAAGTAAAATAAATATAGTTTAAAAAAACTAGTAACACACGCTTAGCACATCAAGCTAAAAAAATTAAAAATAATTTTTAAATTGATCTGAAAACAATAATGAATTAAAAATATTAGTGTTATAGTGAAAAAAGCGTTGGGCGCCTTGTGACATATTATTCGTATATCGAGCGCACCACGCTTTTTTCACTATAAGGTGTCGTTTACATACATACATACATACATACATACATACATACATACATACATACATACATACATACATACATACATACATACATACATACATACATACATACATACATACATACATACATACATACATACAAGTGAAGCTAATATAAGCGTGTTAATAAAAAAATAATTTTTCAATTTAATATTCAAAAATTTAAGTTGAATTCGCTTAGCTCAAGTTTGAAAGTTAGTCTCATCAATTAAATGGGTATGAATGATATTTACACAAATTTTAAACAAATTTTCGCTGCTCATATATTTCTTCAAAACAATAAAATTGTGCTTAACTTAAATGTAAGAAATTCTCTTTTTTTTTTTTAAAGCGCGCTGGAACACCACACTGATAATTGTTATATTATAGGTATTCTCGTCTTTGTTCGAAAAAAAATAATTGAAAATTGACGATTCCTTTATTTATGGATCAGAGTAAAGTTCCTTTTTTCTGACAATTTTTCAACTAGAACGTTTTCAATAGTATTAAATTACTAATTTAGTAACTTAAAATCTTAAACGTATGAAGAGATCAACGAGGCAGGCGATATTCTTTCCTTCTTGGTAAAATATGTAGGTACAGTCTTGTCTCGATCTTGTCTCGAAGTTCTCGTTTTAAGAATGAAGTCAACCTCTGCAAATTTTGTGAAATATAAACGGCACATGTATGCACTATAACTCCGACGAATTTTTCTAAAAATTTAAAATAATTTTTTTAGCTTTCGAAAGTTTTTAGTAGAAAACGTTTTTATCTGTTTGAAAATTAGGTATTTAGAGGATCCATCAATTGTATGTTTTGGCTCTGGCCGATAAGTGAGAGTTGGTAGGTTTATGAAAAATGATTTAAAATCTCCGATCGGCTATCATCTTTTGGTTATGCCAATACAAAATAATGGGATACTCTTAAGGAGCTTTCATGACAGGTCCAATTAGTTTAAAACCAACAACAACAAATTCTGTACTTGAAAGTTCCATTTTGTTTTGCTTTTGTTTTATGTGGATATAAACCCAAAATTCACCACATCATAACGCGATTTTATAGACGTCTTTTGAGGCTGAACGACTTACATACTTCCTTAAAAATTTGTAGTCACTTATCGACACAAGCTTTTTTTGAACAATTATCAAATTATGTGGTATCAATGCAAAGGATATACATAATCGGCTAATATATGAGGGCTGTTCAATAAGTACCCGTGTTAGAAATAAAGACACCATTTTTTCAATTTTTTTTTTTGATTTTTCAAAATAGTCCCCTTTTAAAAACAATACACTTCTCACAACGTTCAGCCATTTTTGTACCCCTCTAAAAAATAGGATTTGTCGAACTCTGCAAAATACGCCTCTGTCTCGGCGATGCACATAGGAGTATTTGCACCGAAAAGCTGCCCAATATTGTTTTTCATAACCTTTGTACTATTTCTGATGCTTAAAATTAGTATTTATTCAATAAAAACAGTATGCTATTGATTTCAACAATTCTGGCATATATTTTTGAAAAAAGATCGATATTTTGTTAATTTAATATTTTTTGTAATGATCAAAAACTAATCGCTAGATTTTTCCGCTGCCTTTTCAAAAGTCTGATCTCAACCATCTGCAAGAAGCATTTTTAACGTTTCCTTGGAAAATGGCTCGTTTTAGGTTACAACTTTCTAAGATAAGTGATTAGAAGATCAGAGCTGAGCACCAATTGATTTAAGACGTCTTGTTTACAATCTCTCCTTGATAACTTTCTAGCATAATTGAGGCGATATAATAAAATCTAAAATTATGCATGGTCGGAGTCATAGGATGCCATGGGTATAACTCGACATAAAGTCTAGCTGTATCCATTGCATAAGAACCAAATTTTTCTCACCTCTGAAATGACTTTTTGAACCGAAAAATCAAGTTATGTAAAATCAGTCCCTGCGACTTCAGCGGGTTATTAAAAAATCTTCAACTTGTTATCCCGTTATTTGTATTGCCTAAACCTGCTCGTGGTAGATCCACAAAGAGCTCAAGCTTATTTCGGAATTGAATTTTTCTAATCTTACAAACTTTTTTCTCGTCTTGGGTTCTAATTTGTCATTTTTGTACTGGAAGTTTGTAAACAACATGCAGAAGACTCTCAAAAAGTCTGATTCTTGCATTTAGTAGGTATTGATAATCTAAATTTCAGGGAGTTTTCATTTATTTCATGTGTCAATGAATTTAATTTGTTAAAGTCTTTTGATGTTAAAGCCTATAGAACGAAGATCGGGACCAGACAAAATTTATCGATAATACAATTTTAATAATTACAAGAAAATTTGTAACGTCAGCGCAAAAGTTTGAAGTTGGAGAAATAAAAGAACCTGTCAGAGCGTCCTTTTCCGTTGGTGATTATTAGGCTCAAATATTCTTTTATACCCCTTTATATTTATTGAGAATATTATTTTTTGTATGAGTGCATTTTGAATTGATTTTTTTTTTTATCAAGTTAGTAGTTTTTATTTTTGGGAAAATGTTCCGTAAACATGCGTATAAAATCATTTTGAAACGAGTTACTTGAACGAAGTATGAACAAATCACATCACGGAAAAACGAGGTGGAGACTTCTTATGTCTGTTTGGCAAGATGAAAAGTATCGTTGAACTTGGGTTTTTTTAACTTCCCATAGGGAGTTATTGTAATCGGTCCGATTTGTCAAATTGAAATTTTTGACAAATCTGGACGTTTTATGGTTCCTAGAATCTAAATTCGTCATTTGTAGAGAGATGTCTGTGTGTGTGTGTGTACGTACGTTCGTACGTTCGAGACCCTTTTTTCGTTAACGATATCTCGAGAATGAATAGAGGTATCGAATCAAATTAAATTTTGTTTGATAGGTTATAATTTCGAAAAATGCAAAAAGGACTTTTATAAAAATTTGTCGAGCGGTTTTTTCACCATAGCAGTTTAAAAAAAAAGTGAAAATTTTAGTTTGTTGCAAATATCTCCAGAACGGATGATGCTATTGACTTCAAATAAATTTTATTGTGTAGATAACAATGTAATACAGGTTTGGTATAAATTTAGAAATAGTTCAACATACCGTTATTTTTTAAAAAAGTAAAAACTAAAAAAAAAAAATTTGGAGTGCAAATATACAATGAAGGAAAAATGATATCATCTTCAAAATAATTTTTTACTATAGAAAATACTGTCCTTAACATCTGGTAAAATTTTCAAAAAAATTCAATTGACACTTTTTTTACAAAAAATAAATAAGTACAAAAAATTCTATGAAAAGTTGGTAAAAAGTGTGATCTGACTTGATTATCTCGAGAATGATCACCGATATTGACTTCATATTTATTTAAGTTTATACAAAATACAATTATGAATATATGCTACAATTTTGACAAATGTCGAATTGACAGTTTTTTTACGAAAAATAAAAAACTAAAACCGAAATTTACAGAAAAGTGACAAAAATCGTTTTTCGACTTAAATATCATCACAACAAGCAATTGACTTCAAATGTATTTTATTTTCAACATAATGCATTTGTTAATACCTAAAAACAGGTAAAATATTGACGAATATTAAACTGACAGTTTTGTACAATAAATACAAAATGGGAAGTTATCAGTGTGGGTCGCACCCAGCTTCTTTTTCATCTGGTTTTTGGCAGCAAACTGTGAAAATTAAAATTTACAGTTTTTGCGCGCGAACAGCGTAGTGCATTGGAAGAAACCTGAGAAAAAATTCTATTGGAGACAAAATTTTCCCCGATCTGCGTAGTAGGCTTTAACCCGCAAACATAGCATTTCTGTGCGGATTTAGTTTCAGTGATTGCATTGCATATTTTTCCATCGACCATGGTAAAAAGCAGTGTATGCTTCACTTCTATGTTAGAACTTATTACACACTTATTGAGTGAATCGATTTTTGCCTGGATACAGCTGATTTAAGCTTTTAGTTATGTCTGTGGTTTCTTTAACGAAGTTAATTTTTATTGGCCGGCAATATCGCGTGGAAAAAGGAGTTGGGTTTCGCCAAATGATTTTCGTGCCACTTATTAAACGCAACGGAACAAGTGAACTTAGAAATATAAACGCATCCCACTCAGAGCAGTTTTAAAATCTCTGTTTGTATTGCCTTTGCTGGGATCCATCGTAATCCCATTTTGTAATGAGTTCAAGAGATGCGCTTTCGTTTTCATTTAGACTGCCTTATACTACTTTCTGCACATATGTGCATACATACATATATGAGTAGTCGACTTGCAGAGTGGTCCAAGAAATCCTGCATATTTATTTCAGCCAATGTTTCCGTTACAGTACACGATTGTTCTTTTTTAGCTTTTTGAAGTATACTGTAACAATCTCCAGTCCGATTGATTTACTAGAGTCTCGTAATGAAAAATTATATGTATCTTGTTTATTATCATGTTTTGGTTCGACATTTCTTTACAAGATAATAACCATTTGGAGCACCTGATGACTAACGATTTCTGACACCATGGATACATTTTGACAGATGTGTGAACTTCCAGTAGGTTTCAATATCGAATTATTTTTTTTCCATTTTGGTGTCTTAGTTAATTTTTTTTTAAAGATAAGCATTCTTTTCAATTATTTATCTGTATTTCCTAAAATATTATATCTCTTGCTAAAATGCTTGTATCTTTTTTCGTTTTAATTTATTGAAACAATAAAAAGTCATCTATACGCGATAACTTCCACATAAAGGCTTATTTTAAAATATACGAGTAATAGCAATTGTCATCACTTATCTTCTAATTACGATTATCGCTTGAATTGTTTATACGACGACGACGAGCGGTGCGGCAGCGGTGGAAAGGCGTTGCGTTGTATTTTCGTTGTTGTTGTTGTTATTGTTGGCCCCACATCATATGATGATATACCGCACAATTAGGCCCAGTCAAGTCTCCCTCCTCATAAATCCCTCAAACATATAAACTTCGATTTTGAGGTCTTGTTTACACTGCAACAGCTCTTCTTCGGAACAAAGCCCGAAGCGTATAAGCGTTTAATGTATACACATCCGTCAGATATCTGCACTGTATCTACACGAATTTTCGCTCATTGTGTACACACACTTGTTAATTAGCTCCGCACATAGTTTAACGCTTATAGCAGCTTTCATTAAGCGCTTATCTATAAACAAGGATAATGTAATAATTGGCTCGAGTATCAGTTGGTTGAGGAGGGTAGGCGTCGCGTCGTAGGGTCGAAAGGGGACTCAAATGGGGACTCAAAATGGTGTTGACTTGGATTTCTGGGACTGCAACCATTCCAGCCGGTCGGGTCGGTCGGTCGGTGGCAGAGTATATGGGGGCCAGGCCTTAATTTAGTTAAACTCATTCTTTTGGTTTTTATTGGGGATTTTTACGATTTGTGTTATCAGATCTGTTGATTTATGTTTTATCGATTCGAATACAATTATTGGTACGAGTATGTTTGTATATATAAGAACATCGGCTGCGAGGGAAGACAGAGGGATCCAGTGAATTTAATTGACGCGTATCTGTCAGCTTTCAGCTTTCAACAACGCCAACGCTCTAGCTTTGTAATATTATGTAGACAGACACACGAGTATAATGTAATCGTAATCATTTGATACGCATACGCTTTCCAAACGCAATTATTTCATTTATAATTTAATCCTTTGTATTTTTATTATGTATGATGGCGGGCGTCGATGATGACAAAGAACGAGGGGGGGAGGAGGTTTCTTATATGAGTGTATAGCAAAATGATTCATTTGTTTTCGTTTTGATGTACAATCGATACATTATACCACTCGTTGAGAGTGTTTAGATCAAATTAATTGTTTTGCCAAGATAACGCAAATTTCATTAGTTGATCAATAAATGTTTGCTTGTACAAAGTACGAGTGATATAATGAAGAAAAAAAAAAATAGTTCGAGGTTTTTTGTTATCAACAATACATACATACATATATATGTACATTAATCATTTTTATATAATCTGTATGTATTTGCATAAATGAGTACATGTGTATGATTTAAGGTTAGAAATACACAGTCTTCAGGGTTTCCTAATAAAAGGTTTAATTTTAATATTCAAAAAAGATGGCAGAAATAAATGAATGTTTATTCAATTGAAAAGAGTAAGGTATTGAAAAAAAAATACTAGTCAACTGTCTGCTACGGTTGCAGCACCATGAAATGATGAAATTTTACATGACCAATTCGCACGTTTTTGGCTGTATGTGCTCCATAACTTCACGAATTTATCATTAAGACCATGAACCATTGGCATGAACCTGAAGCCAAGTTCAAAGAAAAAAAAAGTCTAAAGGTATTAAATCACCAGATCTCCGTGGCCAATCACGTCTTCGAGAAATATCAGGTTTAGGAGTATGTTCTTGCTTTATTACCATTATTTCCTTACTTGTGTGGAATGTAGCGCCATCTTGTCTTCTATTTTCATGCATAAATTATAAAGTATTATAGTTTACTATCGTAAGTAAGGTCTAATCCTAGCACCATCACCAGTTCAAAAACTGCACCAAAGAGTGATACGTGGGGGGGTTTATAGGCTTTTCCACAACTTTTTTTGAGTTTTAAGAGTCCGAAAATCCTGCTTACATAAAGGACTTAATCAACGAAGAAAGAACATTGCTAATGATCAATGATAAGCCGACTCGAGTTCTTGTGTTAACTGAACTTTAAAAGTGTTAAAACCTACGTTTTTTTGCGGAATGCTGTTGAACCGACAATGTTACGACCTATATCACAAATATTCTCAATTGCTTTTGAGTGACGACTCTAACTCGAAGAAAGCACTATAAGAGCACAAAATCCCATGAGTTTCATTATTGCCGATCTTAAAGATGTTTCACGGCATGAGACAAAACTGTTTTAGATTTGCAAACTCTGATTCCAAAATAATTACCGTTATTTTATCTATATTTTAAGGAATTTTAATGATTCAAACAGGTTAAAAAGTGACATCGATTGTTATTCCAATCGATTTAGTTATTAAGAGAATCTACGGAACTAAGTCGGTTTTTCTGTTCAGTCTTTTTAAACTTGCGAAATTAAGATGCTTCTTACGTTGAAAATTTAAACATTCATGCCTTGTACACTATAAGAATTTTTTTTATATAATTCATGCATTCGCTGAGATTTACAAGCAAATGATAAAATAATTGTACACTTGGGCGTATACGTAATATAATATTATTCAATTGTGAGTTTTTAAGCAATTGCATCTATTTTTGAAAACAAATAATTGGATATTCTTTTTTGTATCACATTTATTTTTGAACTAAAAACTGAAAAGTATTGTTTGGTTTGTGTATTGCTGAAAAAAAAACTTGATTTTGTTGTATATAGTGTAATATAATAATATGTATGATTGTATGTATATAGGTTGCTATGTGTTCTTTAACTATAAAAAGCCAAAAGTGTGACAAGACCGACGCGACTGGCATTGCCTCAATTCGTCTTTTGGTATAAAATAAACAGTCTCTTCTTTTGGTCTTGTCTTGGGTACTTTTTAGGAAGTATCCTTTTGTCTCAATATTACGCATTTTGTCTCATGACCACTCAGACTATTGCTCGATTGTCAACTTGTATTTGATTACACCTTAGTCTTAATTAAAATATGAAATATTTTAAAAAACCTAATTACCGCAATGTGTCTATGTACTTTTTTTACATAATGCTCTTTTCTTCACCAAGTTACCTACCCCCGTTTCCATTCGAGAAACACTTTTTTGTGCGACAAAGAAAATTCTAATTAGACTTCCGAAATGAAATTACAAAAAATCTTTCCATTGCTTTCCCCATACTCGTTTTCGAAAACAGGAACACACAAAAACACCATTCATCAAAAACTCAAGGACCAAACACATTAATATGAGTAATCACCCGTCATTTGGCTATAAAGCATATACCGTTACACAAAAGCTAAACTTGTTGATTAAGGAAACATGAAAGCAATATGAACTTTTTCTCTTTTCAAATATAGAGCGCGCCAAGAATTTTGGGGTGCGAAATGTAGCACCAAAGCTGTTAACATTGTTTAACTTGGTTTTTCCAAACAACAACAACAAGAACAACAAGAAAAAGAAAAAAGGACTCGAGTCATCCTCATCCCTGATGCTCATGTAGTCATACTGATGGTCTGACGATGATGGGTTATCCTTTTATTTTAAGAACCCAGAATGTGGATGCATAACGCCCAAGTTTTTAATCAAACTTCTCAATTTATCAAGATGACACGTGGCGGTATTAGCGTAATGAATCGGTGGCATTCGCTTCCTTAAAAAATTTGAACGATGAGATTTATATTTTTTTGTCCCATACACATTAACACCACCAATACACAGATCTCTACCTATACTCAAAAAAATGATATTCTTAATAATCTTTTAATGCAAAGTGTAAATTTATAAATTTATAAATTTGTGCGTGTGTCTGATTATTACTAGGGTGTCACCTCATTTACACGAGGATACAAATACAAATTCTACTGAAAGGGGGATGAGGTTCAGAATTGGGGTGTATACTGTATAGCAGAAAAGAGAAGTCGAAATTTTTGTTAATGAGCTTAATGAAATTTTCAAATTTCTATTTGTCAAAAAATTGATTTATGAAATTTTTGAAAAAAGGAAATGTGTATTATTTTTGCGATGACGATGAGTACCTATCACATTATTTAGAATGTGTTTCATGTAAATGGTTGGTAAATGGATTTTGATTAGAAAAGTAATTGAATGACTAGAAAAGTCCATAACATCGGTGATTATTATTTTAGTTAATAAATTTCAATTATTCATAACAAATTACTTTAAAAATTGTATACATTTGTAAAATATGTACTTATTTATACAAATGGATTAAATTTAAAGTAAAATAAATGAAAAAAGAAACAGATTTCTGACAAGGAAAAATTATTTCGAAGAAAGCTCCTCTGACAAGTATCAACACAATTTTTCCATAAAGACCAGTAGATTTTGACAGTTTGTGTCGGCCATGTTTGTTATATCTATTGACATTAAAGAACAATTACTCAAAATGTAGAGCTGACCACAGACGAGATGATGAAAAGCGTGGCAAGTAGAAATGAGACGAGACTTTATATTTTGGACTGAAATTTTCCGAAAGGGGGCTTATAGTTTTTTAATGAATATTGTCTAATAAATCTCTTGAAAGATCAATTTTTACTGATTTAAGTAAGTGATCGTTAACTACAAATTGGGTCCATTTTGTAGTTTAGATTAGAGTTACACTTTCTAATAAATACTAGCTGTTCCCCGCGACTTCGCCAGCCTCAATTTATTATTATAGCAATTTAGATTAAGTTTTAAAAAATATATATTTTAAAGTACTTCGTAAAGGATATTTAGGTTTTATTTTATTATGGCTGAAGAACATACGGATTTTCTCCTGCAACCCGATTTTGACAATGGAACGGAAGCCCTTTAAGATGAATAATTTCCTTTCCTTTTAATCCCGCTGCTGATTAGTGAAAGAAAAACAAAGTTATTGGTGACGTTCGACTGCGAGAAGAACAACTGGTCAAACAATTAAGGTAATGGAGCATGAATACTTTGGGTCAATAGTAGCAAACTTTGACCTCTTAAGCGCAAAGCAAGCCGCAAGGAGAATTGATGGCCCCGTATGTAAGAAAGGACGATTCCGCAATCTACCTCGAATTCAGATGTGTCGTGAAAAAAAATAAACTATTCTATAACTATAGTCGGGCAGGTCACCTAGCTCGCATGAAAGCAGTGGAACCACCTTTGAAAGTTTTTTGTAGTACATTTTATGGAAGGGACAGCGTGGCAGACCATCCTTACTTGGAGGGACGGCGGCGGCGCAGACCAAACCGTCCGAATCCTTTGCGGAACTGAATGGCGATGGCATGGCGTTCGTCACGATCGGTATAAATGAGAGACTCCTTTGGTCATTGGTCATTGGTTAGGAATCATTATATAGGAGAATGGTCATTATTGGTCTTTGGTCATAAATGGTCTTTGGTCATAAATGGTCTTTGGTCATAAATGTTCATTGGTCAATATAGGTCATTGGTCATTATAGGTTATTGGTCATTGGCCTGTACAGGTAATTGGTGAAAGGTCAAAGGTCAAAGGTCAGAGGTCAAAGGTACAATGACCAATGGCCTATATTGACCAGTGACCTATATTAACCAAAGACCATTTATGACCAAAGACCAATAATGACCAATGACCATTTATGACCAAAGACCATTTATGACCAAAGACCAATAATGACCAGTGACCTATATATTTCGCCTATTGGTCGTAGCGTAATTTTGTATAGCTTAATCAATTCAATTAAAGTCTTCCTCGATTAATAAACGATCCAACACAAAAAGAATTTTTCAATTCGAACCAGTCAGTGGTTTCTGAGATTAGCGCGTTCAAACAAACAAACTCTTCAGCTTTATACATATATTAGTATAGATTAATATTGTTTGAATACTCGAGTCCTGTAAACAGGCAAAGCAGTTTTTGCTGTCTATTGTGTCATCAGTAATATTCCTGAATCCCAACCCCAAGGACCAAGCTACAGCGGATGTCAGAGCGCTTGGTCTGGATGACTGAAGCAACATGTTCGGGATCGAAGAGGATTGAAAGCTATTGTGACAGGGAACTTTCATGGACCGGGAGGCTGATAAGCTAGATAAACTGAATGATTTCTAAGGCGCCGGAACCAACACTTCAAGCTCCTTCACAATTAATGCATTTAATACCATTTTTGTACAGCTTGGATTACAGCATGTATTTTAATCGGTCGTAACTATTTTTAACGGTATAGTTAATTGTTAATTAAGTGGTTACCTCTTTTCTTATCTGTTTGATGAGTAGAGCTTACATTCAGAACAAATATCCATATGAGATCCAAAACAGTCAAGAAAATGCATTTCTAAAAAAGAAGTTTCTTGTGGATTTTTGGTATACTGAATACGCCACTCACAATTTTTTAAGTGTAAGCAGAATTAGCAAAAAAACAATTTGAAAATTGAGATGATAATCAAGTGTTTTACGAATATCTTACAAAAAAAGCTTAATGTTTCTCTCTCTTATAATAATGAAAACTGAATGTCATAGTTCCAAAAATTTTGTCCAGAAACCAGAATATTGATTTACTTCGCAACTATCAGGTTTTTCAACGGGGACGCTACAAAAGTAGAGCAACAGGAATAGCAAACGACGCCATATTTCTTACCACTCTTAAGACATTTCCCTTTAATAAGGTTTGAAATTTCCATTTGGCAGCAATCCAAATGTACTCCATGAGTCCTCATTGCATCCCAAAAAAATTACAGTTTGGTGTGGTTTATGGGCCGGCGGCGGCGTTATTGGGCCGTACTTCTTCCGTGATGATCAAGACCGGCACGTTACTGTGAATGGGGATCGCTGCCGTTCAATGATAACCGAATATTTTTGGCCCCAATTGGATGATATTGACTTGGAGGACATGTGGTTCCAACAGGACGGCGCCACAAGGCACACAGCGAATGTCACAATCAATTTATTGGAAACCAAGTTTAGAGAACGTGTTAATCTCACGAAATGGTCCAGTCACTTGGCCGCCTCGGTCGTGCGATTTGACGCCGTTAGACTATTTCCTGTGGGGCTACGTCAAGTCTATGGTCTATGCCAACAAGCCAGCGACGATTGATGAACTTCAAACGAATATCGAACTTGGAATTGCAGCAGTATCTGCCGATTTATGCTTGAAAACCTTCGAAACTAGGGTTCAGCGTCTGGACTTCTGCATGCGTTCCCGTGGTGACCATGTAAAAGAAATCGAGATCCATACATAATGGCATCGAACGTTATTTTACAGGAATAAAGAATTTCATTGATATCCAAAACATTTTTGTTTTATTTAAAAACCTTATTGAAAAACCCTTTATGTGTAGGTATATGAAGGAATTTGTGAATTTGTTTTTATTTTATTCGATTTTGAAATCTAAATGTCAACACTTACTGTCCTCTATTGGAAAACTTTCAAGAAACGTCACATTAAAAACAGACTTGTCAATTGTCTAGACTTATCGGCAAATGCCTCAACTTCACTCATTTTTATTATGATTCCAAATCCGATAATATAATTGTCAACCCTATTTCTGGGATGCATTCCAAAAGTAAAAATCGATTTCTTTTCGCATCTCTAAGACTAATGTCATTAATGTGCATCGTCCTTAAATTCGATGATTGATGAAAAAATCGATATTTTAACAAACGGAAATTCATTTTCGCCTATTTGTATTGCTAAGTTGACGATCGTTGTTATTTCAAATTTATTTAACATTTGGTGTATCTTTTTTGATAAACTATGGCAACCCTGATTTTAAGTTTAAATACATTTTAACATGTAATTTATGTAATCATAATTCAAGGTCCTTTTTTTTCTCAAAACATACCTCGTCTCAAATAAGTACTCCATTTCTTCTGTATTTTAGTCAATTAAGTCAATGTCCCGTTATGAAGCACATGTAATTAAAATAAATTTCTGTCAGGTTGTCAGTCTACTAAAGTAAACATCCACCAAAAAAGCACACAAACACTTTTTAAAAATTCCACCTGCAACTGTGCAAAGTTGAAAAATGTTTGATAGATTTATCGCTTTGCCAATTAGTTTAATATTGCACCATCGTTTGTTAGTCCGCACCTTATCACCATTAGCGAATTCTTTCTTCATTCTTAGCCAGAACTTAACACGAATTTCATTGTTTCACATTTTCCCGATATCCCAGTTTGGATCAGCCAAGAAACCATCTGGCTTTTTGGGAAGACCAAAAATTAGCCCTTACAGCTCCAAATTTCTTTTATATGCGTTATACCACGACGACGGACAAACGACGACGCAAGTCCACGGTTGTTGCCATACACGCCTGCGTGTTTATTTAACACACAAAACAAAAACTCCTTCAGGTGACATTTTTTCACACCATTCATTCCAAGAAAGAAAAAAAAAAGCGTAAGCAAACTGCCGATCCCCGATCCCGACAAAGATCTTTATTCCAGATATAGAGGAAAAAACAGTGGTGCCTCTGGGAACACATGCTCTCGCCCCTAATTGGTTATTTATTGATTCCGTCAGCAATTTTAATGATAGCACACTAGGCACGGCCGGCACCGCAGCAGCGTAGCGCGTTCCACGTTCACATCCCTTCATTTCTAAAAAAAAATATTCTGATTGAAAATTATGATGAACGGAAGCCCTGAAGGAAGAATTAAGTGAGGTTAT
Organism: Scaeva pyrastri; assembly: GCA_905146935.1. Taxonomy (NCBI): domain Eukaryota; kingdom Metazoa; phylum Arthropoda; class Insecta; order Diptera; family Syrphidae; genus Scaeva; species Scaeva pyrastri. Next base: position 53,659,364 of record LR989929.1, read on the forward strand.
CTTGATGCGAAGACGATTGATTGAATTAAAACGGTGTAAAAGGGGTTGATTTGAAATTCACTTTGACTATCAATCAACTTTTTGAATTCCGAAATATGTAAGTCAGTTTTTCATACAACTAATGTAATTTACTGTTTTGATCAAATTTTGCGTGAGGTCCAATAAAATATACCTAAATGCAAAGCCTGATAGATTTTTTGCCTAAGGTTGATTTACAATTTATTTACTGTCACAACTAATTAACGGCAAATTATCTACCTACTAACTTTTTGGCTAGTTTGACACTTATAAAATAACAAAGTTATATTCATACCGTTATTCAAATGTCAAAATAATCTATGATTTGATGTGTTGGAGAAGAAATCGATTTTCGCTTTGGGTATGCGTTCTAGTTTCCAGATCTAATGTTTCCAATTCTTAGCTAAATTGTGTAAATATTGAAAAATATGTTAAGTTGAAGTTTACTCGTAATGTGACGTTTCATGCGACGTATTAATTATTTTCTTCATACGGTAGTTAATTGTAGGCAATTAAGTTTTCTATAAATAAACTTTTTAAAGAATGTCCTTTATTACGTATTTCAAGAAATGGAAAGATTTCATTCTTTCGTATTTTTTTTTATTTTAGCTTATTCTAAACTGTCATGTCAACTGTCAAAGTAAAATCTGTATTGCTCCTAACGCTTTCATACATGTTAATTCACGGCAAATTGTCTGAAAATCAATAACACTTACACCATACTGATTTTGGCCTATACCATAAGTCTGGGTGACTATAGTTCTAATTCCATCACTTTCACGTCAGAAAACCATTCTTGAAAAGTTCCGGCCCGTTGCAAAGTTTTGTTTTTTATTTTGTGCAGATGATTTCCCAATAAAAATTGTAGCCATTCAGGAGATATGTACATATCGGTGCCCATTGCTGTACAAATCTTCATCTTCTTGGTCAGTTAAATTTTTCTATTTTTGCAGTTCAAGATATCTCTTCGAAAGGCCGAATTCTTGAGCTCGTGTTCTCACGGACAGTGACGATGTTTACAGCTGATTCTGTGTTCCAAAAATTATATAATTTGCTGTTGTTGTTTTTACTCTGTATTCATTCATTTTATAGGCGTTTTTCTTTTCAAGCTCAGTGCAGCTAACCAAGCTGTCAAAAAAGAATCCGTGTCTCTTTTTTGACTCAAACTAGCTTTTGACAGTTCATTGCTCTAGTGTGTTTTATAAATAAATCGGAGCGCTGTAATCAAACTTTGCTCAGAGTGTACTCGCCGTGCTCAAGCTCTGCTCAAAGTTAAAAAAGAAAAAAATTTAAACTGGAAGATCCTTTTTATACAATTCTACCTACATGCATATTTTCAGGAAAAATGATAGATTATTTTCAAATGACTACAGCTTATTCGTGTTTCCTCGTATTTTTGAATAAACACCTTAAAGTCCTAAGAAACACAAAGCTATAGTTTTTCAACGAATTAAATTTTCACCTTTCCCAACTTTCCAAAAACTTAAAACCAAATAATTTTTAAAATTGTGTTGTGATAAGATTTTGCCGAAATTCAATCATTAAAACCCATTTTTGACCATTATGTATAAACATTCAGTCCAACCAAATTACTATGGACCATCACAAACTTTAACTTCTCCAATTTCATCGGATTAAATTTTCATAACTAATATGTGAATATATTCTAACAGTATATGAATAATATTGCTTTCCTTTAAAATTCAAATTCCCATTATGAAAATAAAACATTATTTTTCAACACAAAACCGACAGTTCATAAATTAAATAGAATCACAATGCCTTAAGGAACACCATCTTATACGAGCACACTATATAAAGACATTAAATCAAAAAATAATATACCTTTAAGAATGACTACAAATCAAATTCATGTTCCTTTAAATCCGTTACACGTCTTCTCGTTTATGTAATTTGAATTCATATTCTGACATTTTTTTTTTTTCATCTTTTTTTTTCCAGGACTATAGATATCCTCAACCAATATCCCATCCTTAAAAAAAATAACTTTGCACAAAAAACACAATCTAACATATTATACGAACGCGCCCCAAACATAAAAAAGGCAAAGTAATACAACAACAACAAAAAAACGAAAAAAAAGAAAAACAGGCTATAAGATAATATCCCTTTGGCAATCGAAAACAGGACGAACCCCAATATGTGCTTATCCGATGTAGTCGAGGGGGAAGGGGGAAGTGGATGAAGAAAACATAAAAAACGATGTGACCGCACAATCCTAACATTAAAATCGCCATTAAAATCACTTTTCCTATCTGAAGAAGATGCCAATCGACAAAAACGAATGAAATACCAGATACACAGATACAATATCTGTGTATGTCCTATAGGATACTCGTCCAGAGCATCCCTTAAGTGCGGCTCTCATCTGGAAATGAGCAACAAAAATGATTTATCCCTTAGCCGATGCGATGCCAGGGTGTCCCTATCCATTGTGTTCTGCAGGAATCCCTTGATGTTTACCCGGGCCGTCGTTCTTTTTTCTTTCTTTTTAGTTATAAAGTGAAATGCTCCCTCTGGTCGGTTGGTCGGTGGTCGGTCCTGGCTTCCACCTCCATCTCCATTTCTCCAGCATAGACACACAGTACAGTATTGTATAGTACACTTATCTGGACATCACTTTCAATATAGCCAAGCAATAGTAACGATATTCGAACCCAATGGGGACTCGGACATGTGTAAACAGAAGAGATTCAATCTAAAAAGGACGATGATCTGTAGTGGTGGTCGGTCCTTTTGAACGAATATTGAAACATACGTCGCGCGATTTGTGATTGCTTCTGTGCTGAAGGACATCATATAATAATATGAAGTTGAATGTCGGTTAGTGGAATTTCACCAAAAAATTAAAAGTTATACCAAATTGACTTTTAGTTTGTAAATATAAACGTCAACTTCTGCTGATTTATAAAAACTTGTCATTCTACAAGAATCTGAAGTTTTGCAATTTATACAACAAATTACAAAGCCCTCTGTGCGACAGATGTCAAGTTTGCAGTTTTTTCATCAGTTCAACCAATAAATGTTATCATAATTGAAAGTGACCATTTTAATTAATACTAATTTGTGAGAGAGTGGGCAGATACCACGCCCTCTATGTCAATAATAGTCAACAATTTTAAGGCCATAGAAATTTTGATAATCTCTTAGGCTAGTCGAGGACATGAATCACACCAAATTTCAACTCTAACGTACAAGTGGTTCCTGAGATAAAGCACATCATCAAATTTTAAGTTTCTGACTCAATTAATTTTTGTATTAAGAGGAGCTTAAAAAATCGGCTGTGTTCGCATCATCTTTAAAAAGGGTGTCGTGTCCAAGAAATTGATTGTGTTGCCCCTTTTTATTGATGTATGTAGATAATCTTGTGCCTTTAATTGTTAACAGCAAAATAGCCTTTATGTTAAAAATAGGTCATTTGAAGTAAATCCAAGTTTAATCCGCCGATTATATGTCGGAGGAAGCGTACTCGACGTGCGCCTGCGCAGTCTGCTCAGAGCTTAAAAAGAAAAACGCCTTATAAATTTAATTTCGGCATTTTGCTCAATTTTGTAAAGTGTTTGGTTTGACAGTTGACTGAGCTAAGCTGAGTTTAGTTCATAATGAAGTGAGCAGTATTGCCAGTTCAAAATTAAATTAAACATGTTCTAATAGACTGCCGCGTTGACATTGGTTGGGTTCGTTAATTTTTCATAATGTCAACTAAAAGTCATTGTCAAAGAAAAAAAAAATGAATATGTTCGTAGATTAATAATAATAATTAGCCTTCAGTAACTTGGTGAGACTATTTCAATATATGTATTAAATAATTGGTTTACATAGGTTTAATTAAAAAAATGACAACTGACAGTTAAGGTTGAGAAAAAATTAAGAAAATTTGACAGCTTGATCTTTCTGGATTGCTGACTACACTAACTGCTTCGAAATTGACATTGTGTTTCAAGGATCATTCGTAAATTTAAGGACATTCTTCTCTATGTCCCAAATACAAAAATCATTCAACCTTTCGATGGATATCTATCGATAATCTGACAGTCATTGAGTCACTGAGACAGTGAGTCAATTATTCAATCGGCTTGAAATCCAGGATCTCAGGAACCCATCATCCAAAAAGTCAAAATTTTGCAAGGCGGAATATTGTGTCAGAATTTGTCTAAAGCCAACCGTATCTTTTTATGTCAAATCTGCCTTTCGAAGTATCATTGTCCTGGAAAAATTCGCCTTGCTACTGAAAGTACATAATATATTGAGCATATTTTTTGTTGTCTCTGTGGAGAGCAGCTTCTCGTGAAGTCGAGATCGAGAGTGAGTCTTTGATGGCGAGGAAACAGCATACTCTTTATTCCTGCTGTTATTACTCCCAGGATAAACCTCAGGGGTCTGTGACGATACCAATGGCAATGCCGGCCGCCGCGTCGTTCGTTGCCTTTACCGATTCTGAAGCTGAAGTCTCAGCAAGTCGTACATTTTTTTGCTCTTTAATAAAAAGATATCAATAAACGATACATTTAATGGGCATTGGGCATATCTGCTTTCGATAAAGGTACGAGTTTATTATTCCTCCTCAATTTCCCCGCATCAGCAAACTCGCAAACTCCCTAAGCCCATCTAATGTTTGCAGTGTGCTTCCGGTCTCTATTTGATTTTGCTTTCCCTTGCGTCGTCGTCGTCGCGTCGGTCGTCATCGCCCCTGCTATCCGGCCCGTGTCACCCACAATTCGCTCTCTTGGTCGTGGTCCTGTTGTGTTTATGTAAACACAACCATCCCCTGGGAGAGGAGGACTATATATTGTAAGGACGGAGCATGGAGTATGGAGTAAGTATAGCGGGTTCGTCACGTTCCGAAACGTCCAACGTACATACGTACGAATGTGCTCCTCTTCGCATTGACTTTGAAGTGTTTGACTTATGTGTGATTTAGCCAATAGGGGGCGTATTCGTCCTTATAACTACTACTATGGGAGGACAACAACAAACAAGGGACACGAGGTACGGGACAAGGAAACGGGAGTGTAGAAGCACACGAACAGGTTGTTCTACTCATGTCGACTTTGTTTTATTCACATTTTACCAGTGTTGGCTGCGCAATAAGCAGGACATTTTAGGTATAGCTACGTATGTACGTATGTCCTTGCCTATATATGTATGTCATCCGGTATACGGAACGGTATAAGGCAGGAATGGTGGCAGGGATATGTGTTGTCGAAGGAGATACTTAATCATTGGGTAATTGTAACCTGATCTATTTGCATGTGTGCGGAAGCCACTCGAAGGCAATATAATAATTACTTTCTCCATCTATGAATGTATTTTAAGGACGACAACGACTACCGACGACCAACGACCGACGACGGCTGACGGGAAGGTACGCGCCATTTGTGTTTATTTAAAGACTTTGACTGATTGAGCCAACATTGGTAGCGGTCGGGTCGTTCGGTTTCTGTTCCGCCCCATCCCCACCTCGAAATGAAGAGAAGATACCAAGAGGAATATCAAGGATTTCAAAAATGTAACCTGAGAAATAGGCAAATAAATCTCAATTAGGTCGAAGCTTTATTTCCAGAATTTCATTCCCCATACCTCCTGCAAGTTCCTTTTACATTATGCCTGATGGGTTTGTGTGGCGGGTGGGAAGGGTGTGGGGGATGTTTCTGCATCGTAAAATAAATTTTTATTAAGGATTTTTGATGAGAAGAATGCGAGTTAACTTAAATGTTTACGCAGCCCTTTGAGAGGAGATCTGATGCGATACGAGAAAAGGGTGGTCTTTTAATTTACACCCATAGACAATTCACCTGGGCACATTAACCAACGGAACCAACGCAACGGCACCAACACCATCATCCATTAAAGGGGAGCCTTGATTCCTGCATTATGGCTTGTTTAATGGCCCAGTTAGCAGTTAGCAGTTAAGCTTAAACGAAATGTTTCAACATTTAGAATCTAGGTACTCATTTACTTGAGATTAGGCTTTAAGTGAAATCCCATTTGCGTTTGTGTCGAAATGCGAAATGGGTTGGTCTTGATGTTGGTGTTGGTGTTGGTCCTTCGATTCAATTAAGCGGTAAAAAGGGCAATTTTGAGGGAGCTCAAAGGGTTGTTCTTTGTTTTAATACGAGTACTTTCGGCCATTTTTTGTTTGGTCTAACTCGTAAAAATAACGTCATTAATAAATCATTTTCTTTTTTTTTTCCTTCCTTCCTTCTTCCCTTTAAAAGGGTCATGATATGGCCGCTTGCTGTGTTCCCATTAGGCATTTTTATGTACTAAATATGTTAGCAACACTGGACATGGACATTGGACATTGGACAAAATGTCATGCAATGTCATTACTTACACATACTCCTATACATCAGTTGACCACGCATTACTTTCTTATACGAAAGGAAGGAGTATTTTTATTTTTTACTGTTTTCAAACATTTTGAGCCCATTAGAATGACTGACGGATGACGGACGGGCCGGGCCGGGCGGTAAAGAACAAAGAGGGTCAGGACGACGTTGTCGTTTCCTCTTTCTATGTCATATTAATGTTTTCTAAGTGTGTACGAGTATGATATGTGTGGTTGTTTTTTTTTTTTAATGTGTTGTGTGGCTTATATCAAAAATGGACACACGTCGGTCGCATTTTGGACGAATGACAAGTTGACAATGGATGACCAGGTGCGGTGTTTGAGGATATTATATACGTAGGTTTACTTTCACGGCTTTTTTTGAATTTAATTTATTCATATCGAGAATATTTGATGAAGTCCTATTTCCAGACTGACCAAAGTGTTCCTTTTTGGTTTTATGTGGATGATGACTAATTTGCATTAACTTTTTGACATTTTTTGGGTCAATGTTTAATTGCATTTACATTATTTGAATCTTAACTATATGATACTTGGGAAATTAGTTGTTCTGATAAAAAGTTGTGTGTGTTAAAAAATTGCTTATGTACATTTGTAATCAATTTTGAACTTTGTCAATTTATGTATAATTAAAGTGGTCATTGAACAAATTTGAAGCAATATAAATTGATGTACGCTTATCGCTATGTTTTTTGACATAAACGTAAATTATGTTATTTTAAATCTAAACTATTAAAATTAAGTTAGGAAGGGCACTAGTTTCTAAACGCTCGTTTTACTATTTTTAATTCGATACATATATGTATGTATATATATTATGCGACCTATTTGAGCACGAATCCTGCCCATGTCATCATGGTATACTGTGGCGTATGTTTATACTATTTATGGATCATTCAGTTTTAAACAAAATGTCTGTTTTTGAGATTACCACTGTCAAAATTTAGTTACTTACGCCAAAAAACAAATTGAAATAGAAAATAAAAGCTGTATAAGGGACGACTTGAGTTATTTATCCTCAGCTTTGGATGAAACAGTACATTTGTAAAGACTTGATTTAAAATGTTCATTGATAATGATAGGCGCGTTTTATTGCTAAAATTAGGTTAGCTTAGTATTCGGAATCGTAATAAAACGCTATCCTTAGTTTTAAACTGACTTTCGTTTTATATTTAAAAGTTGGTTCCCCTTGAGCCAAATGTCAATACTTTTCAGAAAAAAAAAATCAAAATAAACGTCAAAACTTGTCAGAGAAATAAACAAAATATCGCTTTGAAATAAAAATAATAAAATGTGTCAAATAGCCGAAACATGTATCCTTAGTAAATTACTGATTACTAACTTATTTCTTCTCAGTTTTCGTTTGTTGTTATTTATTATGTAAAATTTTACTAACCTAAGGATAAAATGAACAACAAAACGCGACTGATATAAAACAACACAGCAATTGCAAAAAAGTACATTTTCAGTAACTATGTTCTTCCATTTGACTCTTTGACAGATGCCACAACTAACTGCATCCGACTTACCATACAAAAAAGCAAATATCAACTTACTTATACTTTTTGACATCTTCAAATTTATGTAGGTATATTGTATGTATACATTTTTTTTTTAATCCTTCATTCCAAAATCTTTATTAGAAATCGACACTTTTTTATAAAGATATCCACTTTTTATATAATTTTCTATGAAAGATGCATATCCTATCTCTTATTTAAGCCTTAAATGGATAAAGACTTAACTTTGGAATATTATTTTATTTCTTAAATATAATTTTATTTAATATTTTCTATGAAACAAAATTTTACAGGTTTTAGTTTCGAAATTTCGAAATGAAATTCATTGTGAAAACAAAGGTTCCACAGGGTAGTCAATTAGGGCCACTTCTTTTATGATCCTACTAATATTATAAATGTGATAGTTTGGATTTGGATGTATGGATGTTTGTTGCTAAAAAATACCAGAACGGCTGAATGGATTTGGATTAAATAAAACGAATCAGACACTAATCTAAGTTTCAATGTTCCATACAACGACTTTTAAGATCTTACATAAGTTTTCTTTCCAATATGCAAATTAAATAAATGCAAAAATATGCAGGTGCGGAGTGTCCTATAATGTCAAGTGTCACGTCAAGCTACTTCACTGTCGAAAAAAATATGAGAATTGAACTTGAAAAATTTCTTGCGAGATTTTTAAGACTCTTTGACGTCATTTGTTGTGTAAAAATGCTTGATGAAAATTGGTAAACAAATTTCTAAAAAATGTTTGGTTTACGACAAGTCTTCTATTATTATTTATAGTATTGGATGATGTCTTTTTGGTAAAATAATATCAATCTACCTATTTGGTCTAGAATTGATGTCATCTCTTTTATATTTTCAGCCATTTTTCAGTTATATACCATAAAAAACAATAATCAACATTTGTACGATGTCAAACATTTTTGCCTTGTTTATATTCCTGATTCAAGTCATGCAATAAAATGCATCCAAAGGGCACTAAACCCTCATCGCACATTGCAGTCCACTTTATGGATAAATTATTATTATTTATTATTCCCTCGACTTAGAACTTGCTTCAGCCTCATTACAATAAAAGGCACTGTTTGATTAAAAAAAAAAACAACAAAATAGGAATCAAAAGAATTGAATTAACAACAACAAATTAAAATAAAAAAAATAAAATTCACAAGATACATAAGTAACTCGTTAAGTTTAATTGAGTGGCGCAATAAACTAAAACGTTTCAACAAAACGAAGGCGGCGCAGAGCAGCGCGGCAGCATGCATCTTCAGGGAGAACTAGTCTTACAAATATTCACAGTGGATAGGATATGCAATGCATGAGCGGTATCCGCACCAAACCAATCCAACTGTAAATTTAGGGCTCTACTGTGAATTGAACCTAACCTACCTATTATAATATTTTAACGGACACTTTATGCCGGTAATTATTGTTATTACCTGCGATACAACACAACGTAACAGCGCCATCCATCCCGGTCGGCAGCGTTATTGCAGCAACATCATAAAAAATATGCAAATTCGCGGCGCGCGCTGTCAGTCATCTTGAAGTTTTGTTGCATTTAATATTGTGTTAACTTTATTTCAGTTTAGAGTTTCGAGTTTAGACCGAAAAACAACACAACAACAACAATCCAAAAGAAATAATAAAGTAGACCGGTCGATGATTGTGTAGTGTAGGTAAGTCTAGGTATAAGCCGTCTTTATAGACGGTTCTTATAACGTACTTATAAGCCATTTGCAACGGTCTGCAATTTTGGGTAAAACGGAACTGGCGTTGCATGCAACGAATAAAGAGCCTTATATGTTAAGAAGAAAGAAAGCTTCCAAGGAGCAGCACGGAAACAAGCCACATATCAATCACGGCATTGGCCCTAAATTACACTGTTTTGCAAGTTAAAACAGGGGTTAATTGTGGGTGCAAGAAGTGTTTCGAACATTGTTCGCTGACGGAAGTTGAAATCATTTTGCAATTCTGCGCTGCGCTGCTCTGAGCCGCACCCGCCCGGCTTCCCTGTGGAAGGATAGTTTTGCAAAAAAAACTAAAAATAAAACGAACTTTCGTGGACGTGGAGTTGTATGTTAAACATTCGTTGTTGAAGTGATTTCACTTTAGCAGCAGGACGTTAAAAGCTAGTTGACAGGCAACTAAGAACGTTGACCTTATATAGGCTGGAGTTTGAAATGTACAAAGGTATTAAGTGGGGTGCTATGAACTTAGAAGAGGTCAACAAATGGTAAATGGTTTAGAGTCGTTTTGTTGGTAATTATTTTATACTCCGTGTTCTTGGCTGACAAAAATTTTTACTTATGGGAAGCAAAATTCGTAAAAAAATGGATTGAAATAAAAAATATGAGGCAAATGGTGTTTATGACGGAAATCCGAAATTCGATATCAAGAACAAATTATCGATAACATTTTTAATGCAGGCACCACATGAGTCTTTGGGTTTAGTTGAACACAGCAACTTGGTTAATCCTTAAAATTAAAACAACACAATTTTCACTGAATGATTATTATTTTTAATTTATTAAGTTGTCATAAGTCAAATAACTTTGTCTGTTTTTTATATGCAGACCTTAGGAGTCGTCTATTCAGTCAGTTAAATGACTGAAATAATTGAGTCCTTAAAATTAATTTCATATTTAAATGAACATAATTCTTCAAGGTAGGATAAATTTCAAATTCTATGCATATTTATGAAGATTTTTTAGAAGAAGCGAACGAATGCAATCAGCGTTACTTGATGTTTTAAACTAGATCACATATCTGACTCAATGAACACGTCCAAAGCGGATCTTAAATAGACAGACGTTTATAAAAACACCCTTTGTCAATCTTATATATAAAATTCTTGTGTCACAATGTTTGTTCCCATACTCCTCCAAAACGGCTCGACCGATTCGTATGAAATTTTATATGCATATTCAGTGGGTTTGAGAATCGGATTTTTATTTGGACCAACATTAACCAAAAAACAATTGCAGCAATCTTTGGTTATTCTTTTACGTTCATAATAACGGAATAGAATGTTACGATCCACTTTTTCCAAACTGGCACTGCACAGCTATTTAAAGGAAAGATCGCGTATTTTAATTTTTTGTTCCAAATAACTTAGCCTGATCTAAAAAATAACAATGCCGTGCATAAGAGTTGACATAAAAGTTTTTAATAGAATCAGCCATTTTAGCGTAGGGAGAGTTTTAATATCTTTTGGGTTTTGGATAAGTGATACGAAGCACACCGGGTCATCTAGAAACTATAAAAAAATTGCACGGAAAATAGATAAAACAATAAAATTTTTTCCACAGCTTGAATTTGTGCCATAAATTGGGGTGAGACGAAGTTCGGCGGGCCCGCTAGTAATAGTATAAATGTGCTCGTTTACTTTCAGCTTCTAAAGCTAAGTGTACACGGTTGGTAGATCTTAAAATATTGTAAGACCTGACAATGTCTGACAATTATCTACCAATGAGGTGACATTTATGTTTTGTGTTTACATGGTTGGTAGAAAATCTTTTTATTGTCAGAGGTTGACTGACAATTTATTTTCAGATAGTTGTCCCAATACCTACCAATTAATTGTAAAACATTTGGTAAATTTTCTACCATTCCTATACAATCACAATAAATTGTCAGTTTTGCAGCTATTAGACATATCAATTTGGTCAATTTTGGTAATTACGTACAAAATATTATATTATTATTAATGGTTTTGGTCGCTAGCATATTAGTAGCGATGAAGAAGTGCCGAAAAAAAGGGTCGAACGGTATTTACAAAGGATTTGGTGACTTGTCGTCGCCAGCAGGACAGATGCTACGCTGAATTAAATTTATGAAATAAATACAATAAATTGTTAAATAAAATAAATTTTAAATAATTTACCTGAATCAAAATTCACTGCAAATTGTATCACAATGCAAAAATTGTATGATGCTAGAAAAAGTACATCTTACAATTTCTTCACTGTCACCAACGTCAGACAATGATAAAAATTGGTAGGTCTGACAATAAATTGTGTGTGTACAGTATTATCAAGTACCTTACAACTTATTGTAGTACTATTAATTGTCAGACAAATTTATTTTTTTACTGACAGATCTGACATTATTGTAAGATCTACCAATCGTGGTCTGCAAAGAGCCGAGCTACACCTTTCGTTAAATCTGCTGCCTTAAATTTGTCTGCAAACTCAAAGTTTAAAGTGATAAAGTGCATGGATCTTCGAACTAACAAGACAATGTTGAAACAATTCTAACATTATCTATGGTGACTTGGCCAAACAGACTTTCTAATTAACAGCCAATTAGACAAATGTAATTCACAGATGTAGTATTGACGCTGTCAAAAGTCCCTATTGGAAATAATAATAGAAGCAAAGGTAATTGCTTCTAATGCTAACTAAATATTCCCCTTGTTTTAAATATAATAATATAGACTATGTTGTTCATGTCAGTCTTTTTTTAGATTCTAAATGGTAATTGATAAAAAAAAACTCGAGGTTATCATCAGTTAACAATATTTAACATTAAAATTTTAACAAAAAGAACTGTGCAAGGGTTTTTTTGTGTAAAAATATTTCCAAGTAGAAAAAAAGAACAGCGAAAAAGTGAAAATTTTCTCCATATTTTCGGACTTTTCCTCGGTTTTTTTTTTCTTTTCCTTGTGGTTGAATTTTGCATCTGATCCCATAAAAACGAAGTTGTTTTACCTACGTACCCAACATTTTTGCTGCCAAGCGCTAAACAGCACCCATTAACATTAATGACTTTTTTAACATTTTTATCTTCTTTTTTTTCTAGCTCTGGACGGGATACCTTCCTCCACCTCAATCTATTATATTACTTTTTTTTCTATTTGTTTCATTGTTTCTCATGGTATTATACAAACATATACAATGTGTAGGAAAGTAGCTACCTTTTTTGACTTAAATTATAAACATTTTGTGTAAAAACAATTTAATAGATACTTTCTCTTATCTTATGGCCCGTTTGGGAGAGTGGTGTTACGTTTTTTTTTTCTTTAGTTTAGCTTCTACTCATTAATTGGAATTGTGTACCTCACTATAGGTACTCGGGTGTATTCGTTTTTTCTATAATTTTTTTATTTTTTGTATTATATCTTTTTTCCAAAAATGTCTTAAAAACAATGGACATTTGGCGTTTGGGATGTTATAGCTGCAACCATTTTTATTAGGTTGGTACTATACGCCATTAACAGGTTTGCAGGTTGTGTTAGTAGTTATAGTTATAATTTTAAATGCAAGTAGCCAATTTGTGAAGAATTTAATGTAGATACATCACTATATAGTATAAAACAAAGTCACTTCCCGCTGTCTGTCTGCCACTATGTATGCTTAGATCTTTAAAACTACACAATGGATTTTGATGCAATTTGTTTTCAAATAGATAGAGTGATTCAAGAGGAAGTTTTATATACATAACTAGATAATATTCATTCAATTACAAAATAGTTTTTAAATTTTCTTGTTAAACTGTGTTTCAATTTCTGTTTGATTGTCTTGATGAAACTCGAGAACGGCTTGCCCGATATCGCTGATTTTGGTATTGAAATGTATGTCGTAGTCCAGGGAAGGTTTAAAAAATGAGAAAATATAGAAAAGAAGACAGGTAAAAAAACAACTTCATTTTCCTATACAATTTGTCCTACCTGAAAAAAAAAATATTTTTGATTGTCAGTTGGTTGTCAAATTTTAAAATTTCAGCCATCTATCCAGCGTTATAGAACAGTAAAAAAGTACCCTGTCTGTATAATGATGACAAAATACCATTACACCGTTTTTAAAATATCAATCAGGCGTAGCTTTAGAAATCAATTTGGGCGGGACAAAGTTCACCGGGTCCTCTAGTTGTTTATGAAATCAGAATGTTGTGAGAAATCAATAATTTCCTTAACTTATTGTTATTGCAGAAAGATCGATATTGGACTAGAAATTTAAATATTCACTAGAAGCCGAAACCGAGATAAGACTCAAATTTTCAAGATGACTCATAACTCATAAGTGTTTAAATATCTAGATGAACTGCAAGAGCACCTACAAGGACTATCTTGATGGTCGTGCCTTTTAATTTCTATCAGTGTGGGTTTTGTATTTAATTAAACTAACTAGGAGTTAATACTTAAACTAAGGTGGTATATAAACTTACAGATTCCTTCAAGGCTTCCAAGGAAATAGGGCTTGGTACAATAAAACAAATAATAAAACCTAAATACCTACAACAGAATTAAAACTCAAAAACAATCATTTTTTCTACCCCAAGGAGCCTCCGTCGTCGCCGGTCGCCGCCGCCGGACATTTTTGCGTGAAGTTGTAATAAAATAGGTAAATAAAAACAAACATTAAAACGTCTTAAAGTGGGAGAGAAGTCATAAAATGTCATCTATAAGTACCTGCCTACTTTTCGTCCACCCTGTTTAATGGCCTTTCTCCGAATCGCGATAAAACAATAGTAATGGTCTGCCTGCAGTTATAGTTGGCTGCTGCTCGTAGTGTTTTTTGTTCCTGTTTTTTTATTTTATGAGAATTCCCGAATCCCGAGGTTTTGATGATTTATGATGTTTGGCCAAAGCGGCTTCACCTGCGGACATCAGGCAGAAATGCAGAGACCAGCACCGCGCGGCCCTAGTGGCAGAGGTGTGCCTGTTTTAATGTTAATTACCGCACGCACTAGTCGCCGCCGTAATATTCCACTTTCAATATTTGAAAATGATTGTTAAGAGGAGGGCTGACAATTTACACACTGGTCCGCTCATAATTAAAACTAAGGAATTCCCACAAATGTAATTAAGTCGCGCACTCATCACTTTCTTATTTTTTGGGAATGAAGCACAAAGTCGTGTTGTAAGTATTATGGGACACGACTGATCGACGGACTTTTTCGAATGTGACTGGCCGAATTCTCGACTCGCAGATTAATGGAACCCAAAAGAAGGATCCGATCCTGTTGAGTAAGGATAATTGGCAGAGAGCTGGCATGAATCGTTTTCATTTCTGGCTGAAACTGAAACAGATGCATCACGATCATCAACCCGGAGACAGGCAAATAAGGACCGAAACGGAGGTAGATCCCCGCTTCCCTCCCATGTACTGTGCTGCGGTCGACATAGCATCGGATTAATTTGGGAGCTGTTAAGTGTTGTTATACTCGTACTCGTACCTGGACTCACACTCTCCGGACGTGGCATTGGTATCATCGTCGTCGGTCGTTCTGCGTGGAGCGGCGCGGAGGCGGCGCGGTGGTTTTAGGACTTCCGAGAAAGATATAGTTGATGTTGGAAATTATATCTGTTGATGGTTTTAAGTGCAGCAATGATGAATTTATTATCACATCAGCGCGGTAGTAAGGTCAGTTTCGGTTTCAGTTTGAGTTTGTTGTTGTTGTTGCTTTTTCTCAACTTGTCAGGTGCGATTGTTGGCCTGGTGCGCTCAATGAATAATAAGGCGTGTGTGTATAAGAAGCGTTTTACCGCGATGTTTTCATGGAGATAAGTACTACCTGTCAACTCAGTTTGATTACTCTAGTTAAGATGTAAACTTTTTATTTTTTTTTTGTTGTTGTGATGGAAGATAGTTCTTTCTTCTCAAGGTTCAGCGCGATAACGGCGGCGGTAATAATAAGTTTGTGTTAGGACATTTGACGCAAACGGGTAATTTGTTAGACAGTTTACATTTAGCTTGAAATACGATAATAACAGTGTATTGTGTTGTCTGCTGATGATTTAATCACAGGTTTTTGAAGTGACGTATGTTGTGTTATGTTGATGTTATGTAACACTGACCTTTGGCACTTACTCGTATAGTGTTATTAAGGAAAGTTAAATTGGGAACGGTGTTATACAAATTCATCACTTTGAATAAATTGTCAGTTGTCAATTTTGACTTTTTGCCAAAAGGCTAAGGAATAAGTAGATACCTAATTTGAGACAGAATAACACGTTTTGGCATCACTTCAATTCTGCCTACCTCGATAAGGCTGATTATCTATTTTATTTTATAGGTAAGTAGTGCATTGTTTATGATTGGCATAATTTTTATAAAAATATGGAATCGACTTATTTAACAAAAAAAAAAAAAAATTATAAAAAAGTTTTCAGAGGCACAAATGCAAAGTTATAAAATGCGCATCACCCTACTTTTTTGTTAATAAAAAAGCTAACAAAAATGACGTGATGCAACGAATACAAAATTTATGGTTTGATGAGAGTTTTTTAATATTGATTTTATTCTATTTAAACAATATAGATAAATATATTACATTTGGAAATCAACATTCTTCTCAGTTTTGCGTCAACTCTGGTGTCCCACAAGGAAGCCATTTAGGTCCCTTATTGTTTATCTTACATGTAAATGATAGTCACGATTCTAAAATACTCCTCGGTTCTAATTTATCAAAATTTTGAAAAATATAATTTCAATTACCGATTATGTTTACTGCTTCAAGAACATTTATATAGGTTTAGGGTGTTTCTGCATTATAAACCGATTTTGTATAAATATTGACAAATGCAAAACCATGACTTTTACAAGCAAACACATAATTTTAACTTATAATTATTCATTACGTTCTTCTTCTTTGTCACTTTTCCTCCGATCTAGTTATTATAAACACTAAAGGTATTATACACTAAATTCTTAATAAAGAAGCCAATCAACTTCAAGGTTTCATAAAACGTGATTTGTGTGACCCTTACATCCTCAAACTTCTTTTGTAAGATCAGTGCTTGAATACGGTTGCGCTGCATAGTATGGGTGTCATAGAAGGAGTTTCATGAGTTTATTTTCGTTTTCTTTCGTGATTCCAAAGCTCCTAACTTCTTATATATTCTCAAAAAGACAGGCAGTATGTCCAGATTTGTTTCATTATAAAATTAATCAATGGATTGTATTTTTTATAATATCAGTTCTACAATATAAACAAAATTCGAATGAAGGTTTTTTTTTTTTTGTAATTTTTTCCTTCAAACTCTTAAATATTAAGATATACATTTGCTGTTCAACATCATATATTTTTTTTCAGTAGTAAGATACAATTTGATATCATATCTCTGTGCTGTGCAATGACTTTAAAAATATTGTAAACTCTGTAATTTCTTTCTAACAATAAAATAAAATATCTATCTATCTATCAGTTCTACGAAAGATTCCAAAGGTGATATCAAAAACTTGCCAAACTATTTTTTAAAGAATTTAAATTTATATTGTTTCTTGATGTTTTAAAATTTAGTCTTTGTTCAAAAATAAATAAATATAAGGACAATCAAAAATTTACATACAAAATTCACTCGTATTTATTGGAATTCGCATAAAAACATCATTAATAATTCTTAAGTGTTTATTTCATTACGAATTCAAAGTTTAAAAAATTGACCTCTAAAATCGTTTAGCTTCAAAAACTGCTACACAATTTTACATAACCTTTTTAGACAGCTTATTGAGAATTAGAGACATTTTAGTAGCCTCTATGCAGCGATTATAAATACAACTGATCATTATTAGCAAAAATCACTTCGGCAATCCGAACTTCAGTAATTTAAGTTAAAGTCAAACAGATGAGACAAACAGACACAATGTATCAGGGTTTTCCATCACCGTGTTAAATCTGATTAAGATCTTGAATCCGAACAAAGACCAGAAGCAGAAGGGAAAATGTCCTCATCTGGAGCCTCAATCATTTTTACAGAAGTTACTTACAAAATGACGCAAGTCGATATAATTTCAACCGCAAAAACATCTCAACTGTTACAGACGTTTTCTTATCTCTAAAAAGCAAACCAATTATTTTTCCCACAATTGTGACGAAGACGACGAACGACCACGGTGAGTATGATAAAAAGTTACAAGTTACAATATTTTGCTATTAATTCGTGTTTACATCGTTCCCCGGCTTACACATAATCTTGTAGCTGCTCAGTCCTAAATTATTATTTATTTTATATACAGAAAACAGAACTTTAACCGAAACCGCAAATAAGCATAAACATTTCTGGGTCGATGTGAATCTTGAATTTGCATACAACAAAGTGTAAGTGCGGTATAACTTACTCGAAACTTCTCTGACTGAACAGTGTCTGTGACGACAATTCCGACTTCGACTACGTCGCGTCGGTCGTCGATTTCCCGAGACACTTCTTCAAGAATATTTTTTGCACTCCATAAAACGAACGATAGGTGACCGGAAATGCTGAAGACTCTGCCGTCGTCGTCGGTCGGTCGTCGGTCGTCGCCGGGCCGTATAAGCATAATAAATATGCAAGTAGCTGCGAGGGGTAGGTGAGGTGATGATGAAGTATGGGTTCGGTTTCAAGTTACTGTGAATAAATCATAAGAAGAAATATGTTGGTACTTGTAAGTGTACGGAAATGCAGAAACGCAACAAAATGCTGCTCTTTTTTTTAATGCATTTTCCATCAAGTCATGAGGACGCTGCTGATGGCGGGTCACACTTTGGCAGGTATAATTGAATTATTCAGTAACTTGGTAGATATGCACTTGCACTACTTTACTTACAAGTACTTACCTCTATAGGGTTACTTATTTATACGCTATACACATACACGAGTACATTATGCAGCTAAACAATTTGAGATGCATTTAGACCAGAGAAATGTACGAGAAGTTTGTGCGTTGCTTTTATACATTTATTATAAATATACATACGAGTACATTATACGACCATAAAGCATCGAAATCTGATACACGATAAATCCAAAACTTAGTAAAATTGTATATTCGGGTAATTTTATCGCACTCGTCATCACTGTGAAGCTAAATGAAACACAGGGTCTTTCATTGAGGGTTTCCATTCTCTTAATTTTAATTAAACTCACCCTGGGTGTGAAATGTCCTCGAAAGTTTTTTTCTCTACAAAATTTCCGACGTTCCGATGTTAGCGATTATCTTAGCTTTAAGAACAGATATGATTTAAGGCTTATTCGCATATTAGGTCTGCGATTTCTATCCTTACGGCTCACCCCTCAAGAAAAAGTTCAAATCAACAATCCCGGTGGCCACTTCATATAACCTCCGCTTAAAATTAAAAGGCAATGCAATGTTCTCTGTATAAAAAATATCAATTCGATATTTTTCAAAATTTGGTCATAGTTATTTTGTAGAAAAGAAGTTGGGAATCTTCAAAAAAATAAAGTTGTTAAAAAATAAAATATTATGTTCATTAACTTTTTCATGAAAGTGATGAAAAATTCATACGATGTACTAAATACGAGCTAATTTAACTCATGCATATTTTTGGTTCAACATTAATTGACTTCAAGACCAATTTTGACAAAGCATCGGCGTCGCCCGAAGCTACTACATCTACATATGTATTTTCTTTTAGGAATTTTTATGTTTGAAGAAATTAATTCGGTAATACACATTTGAAATAAAAAGTTTTACAATATACTTTTAACTTAAAAACGAGACAAAAATCTTTGTAAGAAGTTTACAAGAATCTTAAATAAATATTTTATTGGCCCCGGTTACGATTAGTTTTCATAATTGGTATTGTGTAAAGTAATCGAATAAAAAAGTATAATATTGTGAATAAGCACAAAAAATATTATGAATTTTTCAAATTTAACACTTTATTTTTGAAATTGCTGTTTGTTATTTTTCTGGGTTTTCAAAGTTTTAAAATAAATAAATATGGAATCGAATTATGGTTTAGCGATAATGATATATGTAGGATTGTAGGTACAAGAAAATATTGAAATTGAAGGCATATCAGAGGTACCTCTAATCCTCTCGAATTGGAAGAAACAGTAAGAGATGTATGGAAATATTTTTACGTGCCAAACGTCCATATGTATATTGCCTTTAACTTTTTAAAATACTTTCGCATGTCCAAAGAAAGTTTCAAATAACTTCTAAATGAAATTATCCTAAGACTCAGGCCAGCAATAAGAAGCTCTTCGACTCCCAACAATAATAAAGCTTTCTTCTACTTTGAGATTCTGTGCTCATGGGTCGTACCAAGTTCGTGTTGGGAATGAATTTTGTATTGGCAACAGCAACACACATACATACATATTACAATAGCAAAGGATTTTACAGCGTAAATGCGATGGTTGTAAGCCTCATGGCGCATTAAATCCTTTTTCGTTCCTATTTGGTTTGTTTTTTATTGGTTATAGCTTTTGACCTACAAAATTGAATATTTGAATATAATTTTATGTTAAATAACTAATAAATAGTAAAAATTATTACATTTTGTTGCTTTCAGACATCAGCTTCCTTACGAGTCAATCACAAAATAATAATCGAAAAGAAACATACATATGTATGTAATGTAAAATCGAAACTTTTCGATCACTATCGACATTCGACATTCACAATATGAAAAATATTAAACTCAAAAGTGGATAGTCGAAAAAAGTAAATCATCGATTAGACTGCTATTACACATTGACCCATGAGTTACGACTCATCTTCGATTTTTTTTTTTTGAAATTTCATCCTTTGAGTCGAACACTATAAAACCTCGACTCTTAAGTCATGACTCTAATTTGACAACTTTTTTTAATTCAAATTTCGTTGTTTGAGATATCATACATTCTGTCTCGCTTTTTCAACTATAAAGTTATATATACATGTGAACTCGAGCACGACGAATTTAAATAAAGAGGAAAAGCAAAATAACAATTGAATGAAAAAGAAATGTCAGAAATAAATGGTGCAAAATTTGCCCGCGACTCACAGGGCAGTTTATTTTCCGTTTCATCTTTTTGATTCTTGTATCTCTCTTGCACCAACGGATGTAGTTCGAAAAGAGTCACGACTCATGAGTCATCGTTTAATAGCAGTCTTAGAAAATCGACATTCACAATCGGGGCCATTGCTAAAAATTAAAAATAAATGTTTGTCAAATAAAATATTGACGTTTCAAGAGAATTGTCGAACATTTTTTTTAATTCAGTTTCTAGGTAGGTATTGTCGCTTGAAAAGCAAATTTACACAACTCCAAATATTTATTATTGCTCTGAGGTTTTCAGAGTTTAAAACAAATCTCTATCGGTGAACGTTCGAAAAAAAAATTCAATTTTGTTAAATATTCAATTTTTACCTCATGAACTAATGTTTCCATTGAAAAATTTTACAGGTTTCAAAAAAATACATTTAAAAAGGTAATGTCAAAAGAGACGGTTTATGATTTGGGATGAGTTCTGCACATGAGTGAAAGTGTTACAATTTTAATCCAAAATTATAAAAATAGCTTCAAATTATACAAAATCCGGCAGAAAAATTTCTGACAAATGTTTTATTAAGAATGTAGAGTCATTATCATTTTAAAAAAACACACACAAATTTCAGCTTTCCTCTAAAACTTGGAGCCTAAAGAAAATTTGAAGAATGGAAAAAGTATAACAAAAAGTGAAAAATTAACATATTAACAAAACCTTACAACTTACCTAAAAGTGTAACACTGTTGCGAAGTGTTTTGACACTCCTGCAACGAAACAGAGGATTTTACAAATCTGTCAATTTAGTCCAAATAATGTCTTGGTTCGACGTTTTCTCAGTTGAAAAAAGTGAAATTTTCTGGTAAGCACTGCTAAAAATTTCAATTTTAATTTCGACGAAGTTTTGCTATGAAATGCATGATTTGACGATTTTGTAAAAGTTAAGGTATGAAATACGTTGTACAGCTTGAAAAACTTCGGATAATTGAAAAATCCAATGTGACGTTTTGTATGCAGTTTAAGTAGAGAAGTTAACGAAATAAATAAATAGATGCCGCTGCGATAGTTATTTTAGATAGTGTCATTATACTTTGACTTGGGCTGCCCACAATTATAACAGGTGTCCTGTTCGTATTACACTGATTCCGGACAGTCACACACCGTACATCGCATCCGACAGCCATCGGTTCAAGCATTACGATCAATAAAAATTCAATATGATATTTATCAACTTGATCAGAAGCTAAATTTCCGTCTAAAATGTGAGGTTAGCCAATTTTGCTGCGATTGTGAATATTCGTTGCAAAACATTTATTCCGTATTTTTTATTAAATAGTCAAAAACGTTGTCCGTTTTGAATCATACGACAGAGCCATTGTATTCGTTTGTCTATGAAATCATTTCACGTCCTTTCAAATGACATCATTTAGCGCCCAAATTATCGATCAATTACAATTTAGTTAAAATAGGAGTTATAATTTAGTTAAGTCTAACAGAGATCTACATATAATGCTATAGTTGTTGAATTGAAAAACCATCTAGTAGTAAGTTAAAAACTGTCAATGTCAAGGATTCCGTGGTCAAACACATACAAACATACCTCATTCTTGTCCAGCTCTACCTCTGCTGGTCATGCATAACTTTCAAGATCTTGTATCTATACAAATCTATAAACGAAAACTTAATTCTGATCAAACAATAATTTTCCTAAACATTTTTGACAAATACAATTCTATTTGTTTTCAACTCTGTGTAGATTTGAAAAATCTTTTGTTAACAAAACCATTCGTCAGCCACTCTATTAAAAAAAAAAGCCGAATCACCCGCTCAAGGAAAAAACCCCGATGTAAACTTATTTACTATTTGCTAACTTGGTTTTCCCATTATGAATATTTTATTGCACATTTCGTTCCAAACCAATGGATTATAAAAAAAAAATATTGTTTACTTAGGTATTTACTCAAGGCTTTGGCACACATAAAACGGGTGAGTAAACCTAGTTAAACACAACTCAACTTATACTCTATGACAAATCGCACCCCTTACCAATAAATCCGTTCACTCAGCCAAAATAACAAGATTCCCATCACCTCTTACGAATACACTGCCAGGCAGGACGATACCTAACAGGCGACCCACGAGAAACGATAACAGTGACGGTAACGGTAACGGAGGCACAACATTCAACCCCAGTTCTTCTGTCAATCTTGTTGCTGCAAATACACTCGTAACTCGTATCGCTCTTCGTTGCATAAACAATGAACGTCGTCCGATGTTTACAATATCAATGCGTCCACGACTTTATTAGCCGGGGCTCGAACGCAGCGTCGTTTTCGAGCCGAAACTGAAATCGAACCCCTTTTGGAAAACGCCTTCACCAGATTCGACTAAAGCTACACTCCGCGCGGTGTCCCCTGCCTACAATTGACTATTGAGCTGTTGAAAATGGCTTTGTATTTGTTTTTGTTTCTAATATTACAAAGTTTCCATCCAGCGATACAGACTTTGACGATGATGATGACGGTGACAGGGGGTGGAAGGATGAATGCAGAGTAAAGTGATTGCTCCTTTTGCTGGATAAGTGAAATAGTATCATCCCCTATTCTCGTCAAGCGTCTACGGCGCGGCGGCTACTGTTTGGGCTCTTATAGTCTTTGAAGTCGAAACGAAACACTTTTTCAGGATGAAACTGCTTCAAGGATCAACCATCAATTCGGTCACGTGTTGCGGCTTAAACTGATATTGGACTTTTATCCACAGAAAAGTTAACTTCAAGAACTCCATCAAAGGTTTTTTCTGGCTTGTATCAAAATGTCCTTGTTTTGTTACTGATTTGCTTGCTACAATGTAAAACATCCCTCAGCTCAGCTTCTAGTACTACAGATAATAAATATCCCTTATTATATGTAAAGGCTCATTTATGTGTAGGTAAGTGTGTCGATTCGATACCACATACACTTGCATAATAAACCTTTGAATACATAATTTATATTCAGAAAAATTCTCTGTTTACAGTTCTCACGCGTGTGACTTTTAAATGACAGATTAGAGAAGATTAATATTTGTTTATGGCATTGTTTACTGTTACGTTAACTAAAAGATACATGCAACGTATGACGTTTGATTACGGAGTTAGTCAAAAAAAAAAAATATGCAAGTCGAACTGACGGCGGCGGTGGTAATGGGGTGGGAGTGTTTACCTATATGTGTATAGTGCATAAGTAAACTGCTGCCACACGACCAGACCAGGTCAGCGCGGAAGGGTACCTTCGTCGCTGTCATATATTTTTGTTATTAATATTTTCATTGGATGTTGAAGATGCACGTGTCGCGGTTTTGATAAAAATGTCACATTTATAATTGGATTAGCACATAGAGCGAACGAAGAAGGAACATGAAAGAATTATATTTTAATTATCAGGCGTCCTTATTAAAGACACAACAACAACAAAAAAACAGGTTATCACGTTTTTATCTTTTTTTTTAACGTGGGGACACAATGTAATTTATAGATAATATTTATAAGCAAATAATGTCAAATGCTTACACATTTTTTTTTAATTAAAATTCAGTCCTGAGGAATTGCTTTTAGGAAAATGCCAATACAATATACAAATACAAATTGAATACAATGTTCTTAAATATTTGACAAGCAATGAAGTAAGGTCTAACAACTTTTAACTTAATGCCAAAATAAAATTTAAAACGCCCAAAAATCGGTTTTAACAATTTATTTGTGTCATTTGGACTTCATGTCGTAAATTTTAAGCTAGAGAAAGGCCATATAATATTAGTTGTGTTTTATTCACTGCTGCGTAGCTATAGCACAACAAAATTTGCATCGGTAAACAACAAGCAAAAAATAATGACAGCTGTAATGGTGACACAATAAGGAATGTGCTGGATTTGAATAAAACACAACTATTATTTATGTTAAAGTGAACATTTGGATTTATGAATGTTTATTGCTCAAGAACACCAGAACGACTGAACGGATCTGGATTAAATTTGGCACATTGTAAATTAACAGCCTTTTGACTCAACTCAAAACTACTAGGTACTAATATGATGTGTTTTTTTATTATTATTATCTATCTATTCCGTGCTATGACGGGACGAGCCGCTAGTACAGAAATAAATCTTTTGGCCGTATCGGTAAGACAGTTTTCGCCCAGGGTGTACTAATATTTGAAATTTATTTCTATGACTTTTTAAGCAGTTTGTCAGACTTTGGGTTGCATTGCATTTTTGTATATTTGGGTTTTATTATCTTGGGCGATAATTCCAAATGATGGTAAGTGCGTTGGACTGTCATGCCAAAGGTCTAGGGTTCGATCCCTGCCTGTGCCACCTGAAAGTTTTTACGGGTACTGGCCTCTTGCGATGAATTGAAAAATCCTCCTAAAGTAGTTCTGTTAATTTACAAGGTAGGCAAAAAGAACAACTGTCAAACCGATAAAGCTTTCTGAATATGAGTTTGGACATTATGACATTTATTTTGGAAATAATAACGTTTTTAATTATTTTTCCCAAATTCATGACAGATAAACATCAATGACTATGGGCAGTGGACACATCACTGGTTTCATCGCAAACCCCCGTTGGACTGGACGCCACTGCTATGTTGGAAATACTACTACTTTTTTTTAATGGGAAACCAAATGTCCTTCAAAAATTATTTTGAAGCCAACGAAGTCTTGAACATTGGTTTTGTTATATATTTTAAAAATAAAATAGACTGTGTCTTCTGTGTAAAAAAAAAGTAATTGAATTGTCTCTTCGGCATTAATCAGCTGACTTGGAGTGTGTCTGTGTACACTCTGACATAGTTTACCGAAAACTCTTTAGATATAAAAATTTACAATCTATTTTCAAATCACAGTCATACAAGATGATTGTTACATTGTACCCGTATATATCTACATTATGTATATGTGAGTTTATGATATATGTATTAATAATATGATGTGCACTTCTACCTTATCCTTATGTCCTCGTATTTTTTATAAATCAAAAAAAAAAAGAAAGCACAAAAAAAAGATACTATCCCAACCGGAAAACATTCGGAACGATGTGCAGATACGATTTTTCAACACTTTATATATCTTGTGTGACATGAGTTTTCAGTGAAAATGTCACATCATTTTTCTCGTGTCCCCCCTTCCCATGTACCATCATCACCCCACCCGCCCTTTCAGTAAAATTTCGTTCTTTCTTTTTTTTTTTTCGTCAACCTTCCATTCGTTGGCAATGTAGAGCATGGACGGACAGGACATAGTCCAAGTCCAACTCGCAACTGATGGCCATCCGGGTGACATATTGTCCTTCGTTATTTCTCCCCACCCGACCAGTCCCCCATATCTTTTTTTTATATCTACCTAGATACTCGTTGTGTTATTTTTTTTTTATCCTGCCCTCTTTTTTCGGTAGCAAGTTATTTAAAAAGGATTTTATGACATTTATTTTTCAGACAATCGGAATGGAAACATCACGAAACATCGGTGCCAAAAAGGGAATCTTTCGGTGAGAAGCAGAATGACGAAAAAACAAGCAGGAAGGAGTGGGGGTGTGAGTGTGAGTGTAAGTGTCCGCACCAGCAACCCCCGGATTAGTATCTTCACATCTGATGTAGGAGGACGTGTTTCCGTTGGTCCTTCTTCCTTTTTAATAGCCAAGTTCGTTTTTTTTTGTTTTTATTTTGGTCCTAGAAATAAAATTTTGTTTTGCAAACCGATTTTGAACAATGTGGCAATCAAGCTTTTTAGTGATGGAGTTTGCCGTTAATGGAAAACATTTTACATATAGATTTCGATTTGTTTAATTTTATTCCGGCTAAATTCTTCTTGTCACTCAAATTGGAAGCAAGTTGTCAAAAAAGAATGTCGCGGAGTAACTGCCACTGCCACTGCTACTGTCATTGCCGCTGGCGTGTTTTGCTATGTCGCGTCGTCGTCGTTTGTTATCGTTGATTTTGATGTCTCGCACTCGCATTGGTGTCCCTGTACTTGTTTTTTGTTGTTGTTCTTGGTATAAGGACACAACGTGCGGAGAGAGATATTTTTATTAATAAAGAAAATGGTAAGAAGATTTTAATCTGCATATCCTCGAAGACGTCACGCAGTTGTTTGACTTTTTGACATTCAAAATAAAGTGTTTATGAATTCCCCGCCACCATCCGTGCGTCGCATTGCCTTTGGGTTAAAAATGATAAGGAAAAGAGATCCATTTATTAAATGGAATTACATAATTTAACCCGACAAATGACTTAATGAACCTTTGCGTAATTTTTTAGTGTAGAGGAAGAAGGTTTTGACCCAAACAAAATTTTTGACAAGCTGAATTTTGATGGATTCTATTTTGGAATAGTTAATGAAAGTTTTCGAATATCTTTAGTTAAGGTTGAAAAAAAAAAACGATTAAATGAGTATGAGCGAAATTTAATCATAAAAAGTAAAAGAAGTGAATCTTAAGTAAATCCACCAGTGCTGTCGAATGTTATTTTCAAATTGTTTTGTTTTTAGAAAAAATGATTAATAATTTAAAAAATACGACGTGACATGCAAAAGGAAATTAAAATTTCAACAAAATTTCTAATAGAAAAAAGTGTAACTAAGGTTAAATTAAAAACGTAACATATTAACTGAATTTTGAAATTAAGATAATAGTCACATACACTGTTTTGATACATTTTTAACACTATGGCAACACTGAGCTAGACTGAACACCATTTTTGATCCAATTTTGCAGATTTTTCTCAGTCGAAACTTTTTTTGGCCTTCTTTCATCATGCAGAATTCCTTGCTCAAAAGTTAGGGGCACATTCGCAAATAATCGACATAATGTCATAAGCCGGAGTGTAAAAAGAAAAATTCAAAAATATTTGACAAAAAAGTTTTTGAATACCACAGAAAATTTTATAGTCTTCAAAAATGAAAATAAGTTTTACTTTTAGCCAAAAAAGTGGTGAATACCCTTTATTTTTTTTAAATTTTTTTAGATTTCGAAATTTTAAAAATCTTTATTAAGGGTGGTTAAATTTTAAGGGCTGTTGTCGATTTTGAATAAAACACAGATAAATTAGGAAATTATTTCTTTTTATTATGATAATATTGGTATGGTTCAATGTTGCCGTTATTGTGTGGAATTATCTCATCCTTTAGATCTTGAAATGTTGTTAGCTTATCGACGTACACCTTTTCTTTCAAATAACCCCAAAGAAAGAAGTCCAACGGAGTCAAATCACATGATCTTGGCTGCCAATTGACATCGCCACCCACGTGAGATAACACGGCCATTAAATTTGTCTCGCAAAAGTGCCATTGTTTCCGTTAGCAGTGTGGCAAGTGGCACCGTTCTGTTGAAACCACATATCGTCCACATTCACATCTTCCAATTCGGACCATGAAAAGTTCGTTGTCTTCTCACGATAGCAAACACCATTCACAGAATAACTGCCTGACCGGCCTCATTTTGGAAAAAATACTGTCCGATGATGCCTCCAGCCCATAAACCGCACCAAAGAGTCTTGGATTGTCATTTGCCCATTGAGGTGAAAATGTGCCTCATCACTGAAGACAATTTTCTTCAAAAATTGATCATCCACTGTTGCCATTTCCTGCCACCATTCTGACCATTGATGGCGCTTGAAATGGTCAAGAGGCTTTAGTTCTTTTAAGTCAATTGCACCTTGTAAGCGTTTGCAAATCTTTTTCTCTTTATGCTCAATTTTTTTGGCGATTTTTCCGATTGTACGCACATTTGGACGATTAAATTGACCGAAAAAATCACGAAGTGCACGATATGCATTTTGATTGTGTATCTTTCCATGCGTCAAATTGATCTAGTCTGAAATTGAGAAACGTCAAATGAATTGCAGAAAAAAACTTAACGTTTAGGTGCGGTTCACATTCAACATGGGCCCTTAAAATGTAACCACCCTTTATCTGATAATGCTCTGCTTAGCTGAATTCCTTGATGAAATATTGTGGGTTTCCATGAATAATTGACCAAAGAATTTGTAAAGTTATCGTCAAATTTCGAAAATCTGTCAATTTTTGATTATTTCTTTCAAATTTGGGTTAAATCCCAAGGGAATTTTCATTCCCGACAGCCCTAATTATTTTTAGGAAAAATTTCTCGATAACGCATAAATTCATAAAATATTTTTAATTTTGTTATTGTTCAAGTCTTCTCATTACAAAATCAAAAACGTGTATGATTAGTGAATAAATGTATTCTAGTTATTCAAAAAAAAAGAAAACAAACAGAACAAACTACAATTAATGAAAACACTTGTTATTGTGTTTTAATTTGTTTTAGTTGCAAGTTCAAGCCTTTAAAAGGTTAATAATGTTTGTGTTTTTATATTCATCAATTGACAATAAACAACTTTATTCAGTCATAATGTGCAAAAAATTAAGCAAATTTTATTCAAGTCTCAAAAAGACTTCAACTGTTTTATTTGTCTTTCTGTTTTTAAAAAGTAGAGTACCTACTTAAAATAGAAATTGAATACAATTTAATTATAAAGATTTATCGGTTATTGACTTTTAAGAGTTTGCACTTTGAAGTTGACTTTTTTTTATTTTTAAATTCTGAATATAAATTTTGTTGTTTTTTAAAAAGAATTTTACTTTTTTGTCAATTACTTCAGGAAAAGTGTTTTATTTGAATTGAATCTATAAATTTTGCAATATTGAAAAATTTGCACTTATATACGTCATTTTTAGTCAAATAATATTCGTCACATTTTGTCGCTCTATAAAGACAAAAGAATCATCATCATCAACATTCAACATTGTATGAAAATCACAAAATCGACTCTACTGTAAATTAGCAAATATTGAGTTGCGTTTTTGTGTCTCTAATCGCTATTTCCCTGAGCATTTCTGTCGAATGTTGTTGTTTTTGAGATATGTATCGAAGTGAATCTGGATTTCAGCACGCTGTTGGACATAATTGTGGACTTAACCGCTCTACCTTATGTTAGACACTGTTAAGCACGTGGCCAACGATAACGGAAAAGTCTCACTTGCATATAGTATAAGATTTCCGATGGTCACAGGTAAATCGAAACAGCAAAGTAAAATTTGCGGAAAAACGTATATTCCAATGAGCTTTTGGAGCGACAGATTTTCTGATAAATTCACTAATCGGAAGGGCTTCCATTCCACAGCCTTAATGTACAAGCAACATGCAATGTAGCTGAAGAATTCAAAAGTATTAACGCTTAGTGGACACGGTTAGTTCACGAATCACCAGTCTTGAAAAACGCTTTAATTTATGCATAATATAATTGAGGAAGAATTTCCAGGGAAATGTTTTAATTTTTGGAGATTCTAGCTTAAGCTATACATACATATGAATTAAAAACGAACAGCTTAAACTAAGAGTCTTTAGGCAGAATTGTCTAGCTTCAGCTGCTAGTTGACTTTAGCTTCGTTCAAAAAAGCTTAATTTTTTTTTAATCGCAGACCCTATACTACAGCTATCTAGTTTAAAAAAGTTAATAAAGACTGACGAATTAGTAAAAATATTAACATCTTCCAAAAGGGCGATTAATTTTTGTTCACATTTTAATCGTACACTCTTACTCTTATTGGATCACCCGTTGTTATGACATTTTGGTTTTCCATCGCAACTGTCAGAGTTTCTTTAATGGCTCTACGACTTCTATAGAAATATTTATGTAAGTACCTAGACCTAAGTGTAATATCTGTCAGGAACCCATCCCCTATTGGACAGCCCACTGTTTCGACAAAAGAATTCCACATTTGTTTACAGTTACACTAAGCTTTGAGAAATGTCACTCAGTACTATGGCTGTCCATGCAAATTCAGAATTTTATAGACACCGTACCTTCTACTCTACTCTTACATTACCACTCCAAACATTCGAATGCTAAAACATGAGAATATCAGTGACTATTATTCCCTTCAAATTAATACTCCAATGCATTTTAAGGACACAAATCGAGTGCGGAATTGGCGTCACACAATCTATCCTCCTAACTCAGACAGACATGACTTGCAACAATTTTTCAGTCAAGAGATTGGGGGGAATTACTACGACGATAGCAACGGAGCAACAATAAGCCGAAAGCATTACGCGACATCTCACAAATACAACTACCACTACCCAAACATCTGCAATACCAACAAACTTTAATTTCACACATAAAATAATACAAAAAATAAGCCACCATCAAACTCGTAGACTCGTAGTCGTAGAAGTTAACTCGCTTGTATATGGAGTCTACAATGTGCTCTATATGAAAATCCATCGATCCTGGGATGCAAAGCAGAATCTGCCACGTCATCATTATTAGCTGTCTAGCGTGCTAAACACACAAAAAGCCACGTTGCACAAATATCGTCGCAGCTAATAACAAATTGAATCGTTTCAAATACAAAACCCCAACCCCCTGGTTATCTATAATGTATGGCATTAGTGTGGCACTTTTACGGAACAGCTATTTCGGGTAAGTGGCTGTCACTGATATGGAGCCGAGCGCACAAGCCCTAAGCTGACTCGGCGTACATCAGTACACAGAGGCTTCAGACTTGTGCCCCGCAACCACTGCTATAACAACTGCCAGTGCCACGACTCGACTAACGCACGACCTTATCGCTGGCGATTATAGCTTCATTATATACGAAAAGCGGAATAGACGGATATTCGTTCAAAAAAGGTTGTCGCGCTAATGCAGCACGTGACTCTGAGCTCTGACTAGCTACAAGGGAAGGGATCTGAATCTGATCAGAGATGTGGGAGAGGTGAGAAGTCATCATATCACAGGGACAGCGACCATTCAGCGAGATGTTGAAATATGCTTAATTTCTGTTACATACATACATATTATGAAATTTGCCAAATTAGTCTGCCTAGACGAACATTACACAAATAGGTACGAATTCTGTTTAAAAAGATTTAGATTTGACACTATGCCGATGGCAGAGCAACGCAGCGTCGGCGATGGCGTTAAAAGGTTGAAAGGGCAATTTCGAGTTTAGAAATGACACCATCGATATCCGACCGGCCGACATGGAGGTTGTTATCATTTTCGCATAAAAGTCAATTCGTTGATTCAATTGAAAGTGTCAATTTTAATTTTGTGTTGGATTGATTTTAAGAGTGGAGTGAATTTGAAATTGAAATTAGACGTGACGCAATCCTAATGCTGTTTTAGTTTTGTTATATAGCGGAACACATTTTGACATATTAGTGTGATCAAACGCATTTCTAGAAATTCCGGTATGCAGGTGAATTGCATGTTAAGTGCTGATTAAACACAAAGTGCGTAACAGAACGGTGAAATTTTCGTTAGAAATTTTAAATTTTGATCCGTCAACTTACGAGCTTGAAACAATATATATAGACAAATATACTTAAAAAAACCAGTACAATCGAAGATGTAAACATCCTCTTATGGATTTTGACAGTTTATGTTGCTCTAAATATGAGAAGCAAACCAGAGTTTGACATCCATGTGAAATTAAAATACTAAGATCCGAAAAATGTAAGCACGCAATTCTATATTTAACAAAATAATAGTTTGGAAGAATAAAAATACAATCCTGCCATCTATATATGTAGCTGAGTAACTAGCCATTTTTTAGTATCTCAAGTAGTTCAGCTAATTCAGGATTTTAAAACTTCAAATATTCCATGTTCAAATATTCCATATTTTACTCAGCAATACATTTACCTTCGACTGGGGACGTGTTTTATTGGTTAAGATGATTAATACTAATATGTCCAATCAACAGAGTTGTGAAAAGTTCTTTTTAAAACTAAACGAAATTGAACGCACCCAAAATATCTGAACTGACGTTTCCTGACATTGTAAATAAGTAATAAGACAGATCAGATCTTGTCAGATCTTACAATATTGTCAGATCATTGTCAGGTAATTGTCAGACGACAATCTGACAACAAATTGTCACGTATCTTACAATCGTCTGAACACACAATTCTTATCATTGTCAGACGATTAGGACATTGTCGGACTCATTCGTCATTGTCAGATATCTTTCTTTAAGACATCTTACAATTGCTGACAATTTCTGTATTTTCATATACTAATGGCATTTTCAATTGGCAAAAATGACAGTTCTGATTCTGAAAAAGAAAAGATTTCTCTTCTGAATTTGAAATCAGAAGCAAAAATAGAATCACTCACACACTCAAGGATATAAAAAAATGGAAAATAATATTGAAAATATCTTAACAATTGTTCCTAATTTGTGAATTGCTTAGAATCCATTCGCAGAAAATTCCGATACAACTCCGGTTCCTCATCTCGCAATTCGACAAGCAATTTAGAATATAAACCTTCCTGATGTCGACGAGCCACTCGATTCTTCGTACACACTTCACTTCGACTTTTTGTAGCAATTCCTCTTCCTCGGTGTCTTCGAACACGTAGGCCGTTAGAATAGTTGCAATGACAATATTTTCTATATTTATTAAAATTATTTTCATAAAAAATTTCTACACCGACCACTAAGAAAAAACTTTTAACTTGTCTGACAATGTCTACCAACGGATCGACCAATTTTTCCTAAAAAAATATCTTCCAACAGTGTGAACTGACAATTTTCACCCTGACAATATTTTCAGAAACGTCGTTGTCAGAGAATTGTCAGTTAACTATCTGACAATGAAATTGTAGGACTTTGGGACAAAATCTGCCAATCGTGTGAACAGACAATTTTTCATTGGAAGCTATTTGGCTATTTTCAGCTCATTGGCAGCTATTGTCAGAGCACTGACGGATCTGACAATATTGTATGATCTGACAATCGTCTGTGCTTAGCTTTAGACAACTATAGAAATGCGTTTAAAAACAAAATGAGCTAGTAACTATTTGTGATGACTTTGAAGTAGAAAATATGGCAGATAATAACTAAATATTAAAATGCTAAGATTCGCGTTGAGTTACTGCTATCAAGAAATATATTCTTCCTTACCATATGTCAGGTGTATTTGATTCAAAATTTGAAAAGCTTATAACGGTTCATGAAGTTGAATAGGAAGTTATTGGACTATTGGTAAATTCGAATCACAATCCGCGAAAAAAACAAATTGCTCTGGCCCTTGGCTTGTCAGAAATGTCAGAAATCGCCCTTATAGCTAATCGCAACTTCAGTAAATTTATTCGTGTAAATTCAAGACAATATTTAAGTCCAACAATTCTTCACATGTTCAACATTTGATTCCGCTCCTCTGCGCCCTTCATCAAGCAAATAACTTTTCCCAATAAGTATATGTGTTTGAATTTCGCCATCCAGGATCTCCAAACTTAATTAATGCTTTCACATTAATTGCCACATCCATGCTGGTGATGCTTCGTCAGGATATGATGCAAAAGTTCAATATAAGAAATTATTATGTTTTTTTTTTAATTTTTATTTTTGACTTTTTTTGTGAATTCAAAAAAACTTTGCAAAACAAAATACAAAAAAAATTTCACCCATCATCGCCATCGCCATTGCCATTGCATCGGTCTTGGCTAATGGAACTGCGGAAATTTATAAAAGGAATATTCGCAGGTGGAACTCTTTCATCGGCACTGTGACAGCATCAAACGATATCTGTTTACAAACAACTTCAAATGTCATCTTGAAAAAAGTAATTTTCAACCTTTTGCGATATTCGCATCGATAGCGGTGCAAGTTGGGTTAGGTTGAGAATGAAGATGGCGTTGGTGGTGGTGATGGTGCTATTTCTGGTCCTGCTGGGTCCTGGGTACTGGGTACTTGGTGCTGTTGTGCTGCTGTTTGTTACCCTCTCTTTTAAGGACGAGTCTGCTGTAATTATACAAATGAAATGCAAACAAAATGTGAAGAGACAACATCATGCAACAAACTTCATCAATGGAACACTCA
Organism: Scaeva pyrastri; assembly: GCA_905146935.1. NCBI lineage: Eukaryota > Metazoa > Arthropoda > Insecta > Diptera > Syrphidae > Scaeva > Scaeva pyrastri. The sequence goes on from LR989929.1 coordinate 53,693,873, forward strand.
AACAATCCCCATCAGGAAATGGAGATGTTTTAAATTAATTTCTGTTTTTTTCATGTTGAATTTTTTTTTCTTTCTTTTTTTCTACATCTACTCGTACAACATGTGATCCTATAGCCAAGTCTGGAAGTAATCATCGCATCGTTTTCAACAAGACACTGTACTGTCTATGATGTTTTGTAATTAAATATGTAACTTGTAAATAGCCCCGTTCCCTCGGGAGATTTTCATTTATTCTTTTTCCCGGTCGTATCCTAATGGGAGGTTAATTCAAATTCAATTAATAAACTTCCATCCACGGATATACTATGTAGCTAGAATTTCTGAAAACCGCTAAAATTGAATTGAAAGAAATGGCTGCATATAGTGGGGCAACAGGATAAAAAAGACGGCCAAGAGTATCTTCATATAAAAGAAATTAAATTCTGACAACGGCACAGGCATAGTCTCTGACATAACATCGCTTCCCGTTGATCTTCTCTCTGACTCTGTATTTTGCTATAATGCCATGTATTGTTGTATCATCTGATAGACTCAGTCGCTAAAATGTAGTGTTATGTGTTTCGAAACAACTGTCCTTCTTGGTCGAAGCACTTGTCCAAAGGATAAAAAAACGAAGCGTATCGTCCTGCTAGATTATAGGGAACCCAAGTTTGAATCATCTCCAATATTCCAATTAATTCTATTGCTTGGGCGGAACCTCTTAATTCTGAAGAAAGAGGTTCTAGCGATATCCACGGATTCTTAGGTGTTGAAGGTTTCAGGCGTTTCTCTACTTGGACTCAATATTAAAGTCACCGTCCTTGATGCAACGGAATTAATGACTGTACATTGTTTCACTTAAAGAACCCTAAAAAACGCCACAACTTCAGGATATGTCGAAATCAAACAGCTGTCGCTGTTGGGGCAGGTTGCATACCATTAATTTGAATGATCTGCTAGTCAGTAAGAAATTTCTAAAATTTTTAAAGTCCTTTATTTTAGGAACTACTTGTTGTATAGATTTGAAAATTGGTATTGCCTAAGAACTTGGATGGGTACTATTACCTCGTGCCCTTTTAGACCTTAACTTGGCAATCATTTTAATCTTTAAATTTCCCACGTAAATGCACCACTGTCTAAGCTTCCTTTGAACCCCCGTCCTACCCTAAGGAGTACCCATCATTTGGACATTGATCCTGTCTAATTGTGTTTTCTTCATTTTCCATTTTTTGTCTTCATTTTAACGTTAATTCGCATCCCAAGGTCCACGAATGGGACTTAAAAAAAAAAAATTTAAAAAAACCCTTTTTGGTGTTATTGTCAGTTGAAAAGAATGGTCCTTGTTCTCTGGTGAATTATCCACCATAACGGGGGCGTTGGACAACAAAATACCAGGACTCCGTTATCCAGTCGTGTAATGTTGTCGTCGTCGTTTCGTGCGTCCGTCTCGTCATCGTCATCGTCGCTGTCGCGTCGGTCGTTGTCGGTGGATCCCGTTCGTCCATTTTAATTTTGTTTATTAATGAATTTTTGGTTAACTGAGCATTAAATGAAATCTGTAGAATCACTGACAAAAGGGATTCAGCAACGGCAACAACAATAATAACGGCACAAAAAAAAAAACTTCCAATCCCTTTTCGTTTATTTTTTAACAATTTCAGGACTTGTCATTTAAATTTTTTCGTTTTTTTTTTCATCTCATTTTTTGTTTTTGTTTTTTGCATTTCGTTTCGTTTCGGTTGTCGTTTGTTTGAATTGCGTTGTCCTGTTGGCGGAGGTAGAAAGAGACAGCGAAAGAGAGAGAAAAAAGGACTAAGTTTGTAAGGACTTTTTTTCCGTTGGTTTGTTCGTCAATCGATGGGGGCTGTCAAACTTTTTCAGGATCGTTGTTGTTTTTGGGGAAAGGGGAGATTAATAAATCTTCTCGTTTTGAAATAAATAAAGTTAGCGCGATACTTCTTTGTTTCGTTTTTCTTTTTTTTTTAATTTTATTTGCAAATAAGGACTCGATTGTCGAGATAATCGATTAGTGGTGTAAGGAAAACCACCCTTTTCGCAGATTTTATACAATTAACACGGTTTCACCTTATGGCAGGAAATATTCCATTGCTTGACTTGTTCCCCAAAGTGACACATGACGGGCGACGAGCAACGCACGCAAATTGTATACTTACACTACACATACACATTCATTTATGTAATTGTGTGTGTGTGTATACTTAATAATATGGCTTGTTGTTTTCATCCGTGAATTAACACTTATAAAAATGAGTGACAGGCAATGAGAAAATGCAATTAACTTTAAGTACGCATACATATATTCGTATACTCACAGAGGAACATAACAAGATGTTGTCATTTTGTTGCTGGATGCGAGCGATGTGATGATGCCGGGAAAAATAAAGATGTTAAATATAAGAGAAATGAAATAAGAGTGAGAAGTGAGGAGTGGCAAGTGAGAAGTGAAATACAATTCCCCCATTGTCGTGTCGGTCGGAGTCGCAGCGGAGTGGAGTGTTTTCTCGTCCTTAATCCTGTTCGAGCGAGGCGAGCACAGGAGGACATACCTCTTACATTACTACGAGTACAACTTGCTTTCTGTTTTGTCCTGAATCCTGACTGATATGATGGTGGTGGTGGTGGGGGTAGAAGGGGATTAATTGTATTGTCATTAAGTCGGAGCGAGCGAGTATATATTTATGACAAGCAGTGTACTCAGATATCACTTAACTTCAGTTTTTTTTTTTTTTTTTGTGAAGTTTGATACAAACTCAAGAAGTGCTTGATCCCTCAGGAGAACATATGGATAGGTAAACAAAGCTCTTATACCGAGTTAAAGCATTAATTGATTGACAAATCTTTTTGCAAGGGAAATAAGTTAACATTATATTATTAAAGTTTGAGCACTAGTTAGCAAATATGATGTTACGAAGCTTGGTAAGGTACTTACGTCGTAAATTTCGACGTCCTTGAAAAGAAACACACAAAAAAATTGATTGTTTAAGGAAGCAAGTTCACGTACAAGTTTTGAAACAAGTCAGTTCTGAATTTTAAAATACACCCAGTTTTGTCAGTCTCAAAGTAAACTTCCCTTAGTTCATCAGAAAAAATATAGGTAGATACATTCTAGAAATTTAAAAGTTCAGAAGTGAAAAGGATTTCGTCAAGGGAAGGAAGTGTCAAGTGTGGAAGGGTTAAAATTACTACATAACATATACCATGATAGTATGGCAATTAACCACACAAAGATTGACATAACATTAGAAAATGAAGAGGTTGAATACATTTCTCGGACAGATAACAGTCCTTCCAGAACCAAGAGAACAAAGTAATAAATAGACGAATATCAAATGGTTGGATATAATTTTTTGAATATACACCAATTAACGGAGAAAAATTTAAATAAAGATACAAGCAAATACATAATGAACTCTAAAAACACTCTGTTGGACTTAAAATCTATCAGAAAAATTAAGGATATGTCAAACAAAAATTGAGGAAAAAATTCTGAAAATAAGATTGAGTGAAAGAATAAAAACAGAATCTATAGGAAAACCGATAGAAATCGTTTACGTCCTAGAGCGAACACGAGGACTCAAAAAATGAAGTTGAGCAGGACACATACATATCTAGACGATGCAAAAACATAATAACCAAATGGTTCCCAAAAGACGAAAGACCATTTGGAAGACCTAGGAACAGTTGGGTTGATGATGTGATGACTTTAGGTGAATTTGATGACATTTGGTGAAATTGATACAACGAAGATAAGGAGAGAGAACTATGGGTAATGTTGGGGAGGCTTATGCAAAAATTTAACCTATCTAAAATTATAAAAAATCAGTTTTGTACCACGTTTATTCTAGTAGATAATGCTCATCCTCAGAGACGCCTCGCCGCCCCATACAGTGCTCACCGAAGAAGCTTTTGCTATTGTGGAGTAGAGTATCGAAGAAGACCCGAATCAGTCCATCAGCCATCGACCATCCACATTATGGAAGATTTTGAGGAGGGATCTTCATCTTGGTTTGCGGGCTTACAAAATCCAACTCGTGCAAAATTAAAGCCGAACGACCATCAAGCGCTTAGCACGTTCGGTGAATGGGTTCAAATCGAGATGGCCACCGATCCCGATTTTCACAAGAAAATTTTGTTAAACGGTGAAGCTAATTTTTGGTTAGGTAAATGGGTACGGTAATAAGCAAAATTGTCATATTTGGAGTGATCATAATCAACAAGCTATTGTTGAGACGTCGCATCCGTCGTTAAATCCTAAAAAAAGTCACTGTCACGGTTTCGTATGCTCTATGGGCAGAGGGAATCATGTGTCCACATTTCTTCAAAAACGAAGTCAGAATTAATGACTAACCATATAGATTAATGACTTTTTCTTGCCTGAATTGGAGGATGATGTTGCAGATGACCTTTGGTTCCAACAAGACGGGAGCAGTGGTGCGGCGGTGCAACATGCCAACGAAAAAATCCATTTAGTATAGGAAACTTTTGATGAGAACATTATCTCGTATAGCTGGCTTGTGGCGTGGCCTCCAAGATCAAGTGATTTAACACCTCTGGATTATTTTTTGAAGTTTAATGTGAAGCAATGATAATCCCGAGATGATTGACGCTTTGGAAGAGCATTTTGTTGCTATCAAAATGTGTGCGAATATTGGGCTTTTCGGCTGGAATTTATTCAAGCCAGCCTCTGCGTCTACTTGCCCGAAATCATTTTTAAAACATAATACAGCAAAATCCTTGGCCATAGTTAAATTATTACTTCTTCTTGAAAACATGAAAAATGTTTTTGTGATCTTTAATGTGCTGTTTAAATTATTATGCTGAGTTTTCGATTTTCTTCGGTGGTCTTGAAATTTTTTACAGGTGTATTTTAAATCAACATGAACTTTTATTACTTCGGAATTTTTTGTACTAATCTAATAAAAAATGAGTTATGTCCTTTATTATCAAAATGAATTGCATTGTTAAAAATTGAAAAAAAAAAAATGTTTCGCATACGCCACCCCACACCCTTAAAAAACAATTATGTGAAGTAATATTTAGAAGCAATTAACGCCTAATGTATGTCCTTCAACAACGCCTAATTATGTATTTGAAAAGTATTTTAATTCAAACCCAAGAAATCACAAAATTTTACAAAAGCCCCCACATGATTTGGTTCTAAAGTTTTTTCTTTCCGTCTTTTGACAGCATTAGATGAAAAACCAAATTTTTAACTCTTAAAAGAGCATTGAGTGATTCCCAAAAACAAATAATTTTTAAGCATAAGTGGGCGTGTCGCTAGGAGCGTGATTTTTTGTTAGCTGTGTTCAATTCATTTGTGCATATTTTTACCTTATTTTTCACCATCACATTTTGCATTTGCATTAAGAATGAAAAAAGTCCTTAAATTTTACCAGAAACCATCTATCATAAATATTAAGTTGATAAAATATGTTTCCAATCTTAACAAAATTCCTTTTAATCAAGTATGCATCATATTTTCTATTTTTAACTGATTTTGGTATAAATTTTGTGAAACTGAGAATCATTTTTTTCCGTCTTCTTCTTCCCCGGTTAAGCACATGTCAATATGTTTACATCCACAAGCAAAGTTCTTCTTAATTCGACAAAACATGCAATCAAATTGAAAACTAAAAACTATTAAATTAAATTTGATATCAAATCCAATCTTGTATCGTTTCATTTTGATACCGAAACTGATTCCGACAAAACTGTTCACAATTTGTCGAATGGAAAATTTTCACAATAAAATAATTTGAAATGTATAACAACACCACTACTTAATTAACAATGTACAAACAAATCTGCGTCAGCCCTTTTCAGCCAGATTTTGTTGTCGAAAAATATTGTTGGAAACGTTATATGTATCAATACGAACATCGTCAGCATTTCGTGGAGCTGCGAAAGACGAGGACAAGGATGCCTGAATCCTTTTACTTAACATTTTGACAGCTATACACGGAAGGTTTTTCGGTCCCGCACTTTGAATGTCTGATGGTATTTTAAGATTCTTTGTCGTGAAACTAACAAGCTTTCTCCATCGCATTCGATTTGAATAGAAGTAGAAGGGGTTGCTGTGGGGTTGGTAATAATGGTGGCACAAGTTCGACGGAAAATTCGTCGTCGTGGAGTAGGCAGGGAGACTTTAAAGTGGAACAAGGGCAGGCAGGTGGCAAGCAGTAGCGGTGGAGGCGGTACGAGTGCGGCAGCAGCAACTGTGCCGAAATGTGAAGGAATCATCGCAGAACCTCACACCCACTTTGCTGGCTGCAGCACTTAAAGGGTTGTGACTTGCCCGTGTTTATTATGCCTATACACAATAATGTCAGAAGGTTGTTGTGATTCGAGTGATTCGAACGGAGTGGAGGGCGGGCAGGCGTCACAAGTACGAGTACGAGTATATTAGGTAGTTCCCGCGTTCATTGTCGGTACGTGTATAGTTGTCGCTTGAGTATTTGTTCGACGACATATTACATGGAAATAATTTAAAAGAAACAAATCTTCAGAAGGTATAGTAATATTGAATTGTATAAGGAGTGTGCCTCTGCCTGTGCCTGGATCCCAACTCTCAACTCCCAACATGCTGCCAGCCAAATGAAAACCGTTAAGAAGGGTAGCACACAATAAAATTTGTAGCATTTGTTATTTTGAACTTTAAAAAAGCAAAACACAACATTTCTGGCGGGGGTAACATAGGTAAAGGATGTTTTTGTATTGACGTTGTCGTCGAAAGGCTTAAAGTGGAATGAGTTTTTCAGTGACGGGGTGACTAGGCATTTTATTTGAAATGTCAAGTCTTAAAATAATGTTTTATTGCTATTATTTAGTTGTTTCGTGTGTTTGTGTTGGTGTGGGTTTTTTTTTGGAACCAGATGATTGCTATCGATTTTCGAGTTCGAAGTTTGTGTTTTAGTTTGTAAACTTGAAAGAAAAATTGGATTTTGCAAGAATATGAATTGGGAACATTTGGCGAAATTTATTACAAAATTAATTGCTGTTTAGTGAAATTAAACATTAAAAATTAAAGAGAGCTTAAAATTGCAGTTGTATCTGAAATGATCATAGCCAATTAAATTTTCTTAATTTTTTTTTTCAAAGAATTTATTTCAAAATGAATTTGATACTTGGGAAAACAGAAATTGGCACGGTTAGGTCAAAAAATGTCAAGTCAAATGTTTCTAATAAGCTGTAATTTCAGTTCACATTCGAAATAAAAACAATATCTTAAGGACTTATCAAAGAACCTTACCGATTGACTACACACCTAAATTTGGTCCTAACGCTTTTTCGGAAGTCTATTTTTGAATGAGAGGAATTAGAATTTAAAAGCCCAAGTTTTAACATTGAGTTGTGTTTATTCTAAGATATTTAAAATTTTAATTTTAAACATGGTAATCTTCAAGATATTGGAAGTAATGGAACTGGAAATGAAATACCTACATGACTTAGAAATTAAATTTTTTAAGATTATTCTTAGTTGAAATTAAGAAGAAGATTTTAAAGCTGCTTTACAATCAATACGGAAAAGACAAGGTTTTTTCAGCCTCGGGAGCTAGCAATCATCTGCTCCGATGAACAACAAGCAGTAGAGAAAGTTGAGAGCTTCCAATACCGTGGAAGTATCGTGTCTACTGAAGGTTGAAGGTGTAACCGAACTAAACATCGTCAGCCGCATCGGAAAAGTAAAGGTTGCCTTCGAGATGTTGTCCAATGTTTGGAGGAACAAATCTCTCAGCTTAAACGTAACGTCGAATCAGTTCTGCTAGCTATGAATGTGATGCAGCACCTGGAAAATAACAACTAGATACAATAACCAGGAAACTGCAAACCCATTGCGGGTCAGGTAATACAGTGAAACCCAATCAATTAAGAAGGAAGAAGAGTTGGTAGGCCGATAAGCACGATTATTTTGTCAGGAAAATATGTTTTCCAAAAACAAAAAAAAAGGTATGAAAATAAAACAAGAAAAATAATAAAATCTAAACAAAAAGCTTTACTACAGTTCCGCCAAGTTAAGTTCATAAAAAAGGCCTGGAAATCAATTTTACCATCCTTGAAAAAACAGGTGGTATTTAAACTTTACCATTTCAATGGAAAATTGTACCATTTCTGTTACTGTCCATTCAACATAGTTCTTCGATTGTTTTTGGTGTTATTAATTTGAATTTTGAAATTAAATATGTTAACATATTGAAGTGTTTCTAAAAATTCCACATTTAAATATATTCCATATGAAATCTTTAAAATTTAACATTCTTTTCTTTAAAAAAATATTCTGACGGTATTTCGAATCTTTTAAGAATCTGACGCCATCAGAAGGAGTAATTCTTATGACCAATTCGTAATCTTGGTATGAACAATTTAAAAGCTGAAAAGTTAAATTTTGTGAACCAGTATTGACAGCAGATTTAAATTCAGGACAGTGAAAATATGATGAAGTGCTAAGTGTTAAGTGAAAGTACTCATAACTGCTATCCCCGTCTAAATACGTCAATGTAACTTGAATTTTTAGCTTATGGCAATGTTGAATGACATTAGCTGGCAGTTCTGTTTTTATTTTTGACATTTAAGTCGTATAATTTGCATTGGCGTAGTAAGAGTTTTTTTCTAAAATGGCCACCGCGTCAAGACCATAATTTAATGTGTAAAAAATATAAACATTCTTTTTGGATGGTAGATTGTACAGAAATAAAGGCTATTGCAATTAAAATGAAGCTTGCTAGTAAAGGCTTGTAAATGAAATATATAAAATTGAACTTGACATGTTTTATATACATATTTAGCCGTTAATACAATTCTTCTTACAACAGCCAAAATAGGACCTAATTTAACGCACAGCATTTTGAAATCATAAAATTTAATCCAATAGATAGATACCTGAATAAATGTTTTTTTAATAGAAAAATTACAGTCCTATCAATGTTTATCTCAAAGTATATAATTATACCTTCAAGTAATCAAATCAAAATTTTGAACATGCGTATAATGAATTTCACCTGCCACGTTATCTAATTAATTGCGAGGTTCCTATATTTTCCACAAAACATCCAGTATTTTATCAACTTACCATATACCCTTACCCGCTTCGCTCCTCTCCGCTTATATTTGATATGAATATGTGTTTCAGATAGAACCTAGATTAGAAAGGTACGAGTGTATGTATGTAAATGTTATAACTCCTATACACATGAATAGGTATGTGTATCTATAGATTCCTCCACTTAAAATACAAAACCACATCGTTCCGCATGGGGAACCGAAAAAGATAAATTGCCAAAAATATCCAATAAAAATATCATCATAAACCAAAAGCGGAAAAACATAAACTCCAACATACTCTATCGCCAGCGATTATGTATTTTATGTTATGTACATATGTATGTAGGTATAGGTTGGTCTGGCTGGATGTTTGTGTATCCCTTGGTGGTAGGCGTATAACGGTACAGATACAACAGCCAACAACCACCCTCGGGATATGGATATCGCATATCGCATACCGTGTGTTGTAGATACATAGGTCGGTATAGGTATACCAATATACCGTCATCATCAGCAGCAAGCGAAAAAGAGAAAAACCGCTCGAACAGGCAGCAATAGCAACTTGATGACGGTGTAGGTTTATAAATTCGATGGAGAGACCACTAATCTAAACGCAATCATCCATTAAATCACAATTTCCTTGCAATTCCGAACATTTCCCCATAAAATACCAGTGTACTGCCCTTGGCTCAACCATTCACCCCCCCCCCCTCTCCTCATCCCCACTCCTCCTCGGTCGTTGGTGATGGAACAATTTCTGAACTTTTTTCGGGAGGAATGGGAATCTGGGGGGAAGACAGAATTGGCAGTGCCAAATCGAAAGCCTCCCATGCCATCATTGGGAAACGGTACCAGAGCTGCTTCTGGTGTGGTCGCTTTGTCTATTCCCAAAAATGCCATCACTTTTTTTTTTCATTCCAGTATCCGCATGTCGCGGATTTTCATTCATGCCCCCAAAAACTGGTCGTCAGCGCAGTACCTCGTAGGGTATACCTACATACCTAGAAAAGTTTTGGAAAGTTTTCTATGTTTTTTTTTTTATTTTTTTTTTGTGAAAAAAGTCGCCGATACTTTATCCCAGCGTTATTGCATGTCCCTACACATAGATCACACATGATATCCACCGCTAGGTCCTGCTATGCGAAATTTAATTTTGTCAGGAATCGTGGCAGAGTATACCGTTCCATGCATTGCATGCAAACATCGAATGCCAGGATTCAAACTTTAAGCAGGGTCGGATTCGTATACTAAGAATCAGCTAGGGTGCCTCAGAAACCATTGGAGAAATTAAAGTCTATGAATCCATTAAAATTACAGATCTAGTCATGTTATGCTATGTTTTCTATGTTTTTTAACTAATAAAAAGTTAATAGTTCGACAAAAAATGTTGGGATAATATTTTTTTTTTGTTATAATTTGTAGATTGTCAGTAATTGTTCATGATCAGTTGTAATATTTTTAATTTTGGCGATGTATTCTATGTTTTATTCTTACATTTAATAATTTTGTTCAATAATTATAAAAATTGAATTCTTTCTCAGTTTTTGAATTTTTCCTTGTTAAATAATATATGTAGTAAACATAAATCATTACTGTAACTTTGCGTCCTTTCAATGTTTTCTTAAGCATTTTCTATGTTTTTACATACAACTTTAAAATTAGACTCACTAACAGAATAATTTTTTTTTATATATGTAGATTGTGAGCTATAAATTAGCTGTAACACGTTTAATTTGTTCTTGCTATGTTTTCGATGTTCTTTAAATTTTGCTTACAAAAGTAAGAAGTACCTCCAATTTCTAGTAACAATTTCTTAAATTCAATAGTTTAGTCTTAAATGATTGTTCGATAAATAAAAATAATTAAGTAGCTGTGACAGTTTCATTTTTATTGTGCAATGTTTTCTATGTTTTTTACACAAATATTATTGGTTTGAGATACACAAAAAATTCAGTGTATTTTAAAGTTTTAATTTTAATTTAAATAATTAATGGATGATGATGAGTAATTTACTATGTTTTTCTATGTTTGTTACTGCAATTATCGAATTTAACTACCAAAAAATTATTCCCATTCCTTGATGTGAATGTTTCTTTAATGAGTTGCGTATACAGATAAAAAGTTATTCTTTTACTATACCTAACAATTTTGATTTTGTCCTGCGATGTTTTCTATGTTTTTTTTTGTTTTTGTATGCAGAGATAATAAGTAATTTCAAACTAGTTGTGAATATTGTTAAGTTAACATTTCAATAGTTTGACACATATTTAATTGTCAAATTTCTTCAGTTGTGACAATTCAACTCTATCGTGCAATATTCTACGATCCTATACTAAATCTTTCTATTTTTTAATTAGATTTGTATGAATTTCTAAGTAATATAGAAAAGCTACAGAAATATGCCCTATTAATTGGAAAACATAGAAAATTACTTATTTATTATGAAGTGTCAACGTGAAGGTGGAGATGTTTTCTAAAGACACATTTTTTGAGAAGGCGAAAAACCCCGTATTAAACCACAAATCCGACCCCGGCAGTGATAACCACTTATCCATGGAGTTATTTTGTGCCAACGAATATAGGAGCTCACCGTCGCGTCGCGTCGTTCGTCGTATGTAGGAACGTTATAGCAAACTATGGCAGGAGTATGTAGGACAATAATCCTACTCAGGGAGCAGACATTAAAAATATCAATCGTCATCCCCCCGGGACTGTGGGTCGGGGATCCCCCAAGAACACACGCCAGTCATAAATTATAACCAACCGACCTGTGTGTCCTCCTTTGGCCGTAGGTAGAGAGCCAGGCAGGTATAGGATAGGTATAATTTACCTGAGCGAGAAAGCACTGCCAAACCTCTTTATCATCCCATGCTACGACTACGAGTATATCGCTCCCATACACCAAAGGTGCGCATTATGTGCCAGAATCAGAATCAGAACCAGAATCAGCAGGAATCGAGGACAACGACGACGACGATGACGACGACAACGAAGGCACTTTTAAACGTGAACCTGTGTTTCCATAATGTTTTATTCCTGTGTTCTACTCAAATCCCAATCAATTTTCGTTCTATCGCTCGATTTTTCTTTTTATCGGGCTCCTTTTTTTCTGCTGTTTCGTTTGCTGCCAATTCTCGTTCGATACTTGCGAGTTCAAAGTGAAATCCTAAAAGCTATTCGCCATCGCCACTCTTCCTGTGTCCCAGGTCCCAGTCCAAAATTAAGGGTGATGTTCACAAAAGGTGCAGAATAGAGTAGAAAAGAGGAATGGGTTAGCAAACCAGCGCCAGCGCCAGCATCAGCAGCAGCACCAGCTATCCATCTTTCTACACGCTAACATCTTTTGTGTCCTTTTTTTGTGTTTTGCATCACATGGAGTTCGCTCGAACATGTTTTCTGCGCATCCTTACTTCCATTTTGTCTCCACAAAATAACGTTGTGCAGCAGTTGTGGTTGTTTCCGTTTTCCGATCCAGCATCCACCATCCAGCATCCAAGTACAGTATATCTGCTTCTGCTGGAATTGTGTACCTATACCCACCTATCTATGTATCTAAGTATCTATACGTATAAAGTTGTACAGTTAAGCGATTTTTTCCGCATTGTTTTTGTTTTCCCCATTTCTGGTGTTTTTGGTTGTTCTTTTTATTTTTTGGATTCTTCTGTGTTCTCTGATGTGTTGGGGGTTGGAAGTTGGAAGTGGTACCATGGTACCGTGGTGGTTTCAGAATTTCATCACGTCAGCAGTTTGTGCTTTCCCTCACCGCCCACCGCCCTACCCCACCCCACAAAAGAACACTGGTACATCATTTAACCAGCAATTCCACTTGGGATGTCTTCTTCTGATGCTCAGCTCATTCTGCGAGTTATATGGAACACTATAGGTAGGTAGGTAGGTAGGTGTATACTTGTATGGGACAGGGGGCGGGGGAGGGTTTGGGTTTGGGTGTAAAAATGTTCTTGAGCAAATCGAGATCTTCGTATACAGTTGTTTTACCTTTCCCTTATCGTCTTCGTTTCGAGGGGTTGTTATAAGTTGTTTTCTTTTTATGTATGTGTCTTATCCAAAATGGAGAACAGAGAGAGGATGTCAAACCTTTTGAAATATCATCAAAATTTTCATGGCAATTTATAAGGTTAATGTGAGACAAATGGCAAAAATAATGAAATACGAGTGAATCCAAATCTACCAACTTAACTTTTATTTGCTCGTAGATAGGTACTAAAAGAACTTGAGTGTTGCAAGAATTAAAAATTCAACAAATAATATTTATCTACCTACATACAACAAAACGTACAGATACATATGTGTGGAGATATGGTATATAGAGGTATTAGAAATGTTATTTGCATTCACCTACACACACAAATTTTGTATCCTTTTTTTGTTTTGTAGGTAGATAAAGTTATTTTTAGTTTAGGTTTTAAGTTTAAATAGGTTAATTATTTTATCAATGAAAATTATGTAATTTAAAGCAAAGTCTGTTTCAATGGTAGGAACTTTAAGTTAGTAAAAAGTACACAGCAAACTTTTAAAAGAGGTGTTTTATTGGTAACTGGCTATAGCCAGCACGGTAAAATGTTAAAACTTCTTGGAGAAACTTTATGTTAACATTTACTTTTTGCATATGGAAATGTAGGTAATACTACTTGAAGGGACGGCGCACAGTGGGGCAAACAGGGAAAAAATTACAAATTTTGTAATTCGTTTTTTGCGGTTTTTGATATGCTATTGTTTTAATAAAAAGTCAAGGAAAACAGTTCTAATTCAGTTTTTTCATTTCATATTTGTTTATGGCTCTGAGCGACCTTGAAAGTTCGACAAATTTATATTATCAAAAAATCGTCTATTTTTACTTATGCACATTTTGGCTTGCTGTGGCCTTATTTGTAAAGATACAATTATGAAACTTTACAGGTTTTCATTTTTTACCTTTTTTAAACTAAGTATGAAGTTTGCTCTCCACATTCTTATGCGCAATTAAGGTAATTGAAGTGAGTTTACTATTTTTCTTTGTTATGATTAAGAATTAATTTATAATTTATTGATTTATTTTTTCATATATGGAATAACGATTTAGTTAAATTGAATTACTAAAATTAATTTAAATTGACCTTAATTAATTTAAAAGTAAATTGAAACATAATTTTTCAAGAAATAATTAAAATGTATGTACTTAAATTGTGTGTAATATTATAGAATAAATTAATATGCATATGCAGGCAATAATCGTAAAAATAAAATGAAAACGAGTTGTTCCATTTTTTGCAGGTTTTTCCCCCATTTATATTCCGAAAAGAAGTAACTTTGATTGTATAAACGGTTTTTATAAGTAGATTGCAAAATGTGCATCAGTTGTTGCTTATACTCCACATACTTGAAAACTTCATAAAATTTTTTAAAACTTCTAATTTTATCGAACTAAAGAAATATTCATATGAGAACTGAGAACGACCAACGACTGATGAATGACGAACATTCGTCCATTTTGACATTTCGTTTACATGTGCTTTTTTATTTGTCGCGAATGTCGTTTACTTAGTCTAAGAAAATGCTTTTAGAATGATTTTTAGGTTAGTCACGTGCTAACAATTCATTCGTTGAAGTGTGGATGGTATGTTACGACCAAATTCTCCCAAATTTCTCTTATTTCAGGAATTACAACCCAAATTTTAATATCTTAACATTAAATAAACTAGATTTTTACCTTTTTGTTAAGTTTTTGTGAAGAATTTAGGCTTATATATGCATGTAAGTTTTAAATCCTATTTGTTTTTTTATTCGTTGGTTGCTCTCATGTGTATAGTCCTTAACACCACTTCGATCAAAAAATTTTAAAAAAGGTTTATATTAACAAGAGAACAAACTGGGCGTGGCAATAGATTTTTTGATAATATAAATTTGTCGAACTTTCAAGGTCGCTCAGAGCCATAAACAAATATGAAATGAAAAAACTGAATTAGAACTGTTTTCCTTGACTTTTTATTAAAACAATAGCATATCAAAAACCGCAAAAAACGAATTACAAAATTTGTAATTTTTTCCCTGTTTGCCCCACTGTGCGGTGGCGGCGCAGACCAAAATCCGAATCCTTTGAGCAACTGAATGGCGATGGCATGACGTTCGTCACGATCGGGATAAATGAGAGACTCCTTTGGTCATTGGTCATTGGTTATGAATCATTATAGGAGAATGGTCATTATTGGTCTTTGGTCATTGGTCATTATTGGTCATTATTGGTCTTTGGTCATAAATGGTCATTGGTCAATATAGGTCATTATAGGTTATTGGTCATTGGCCTGTACAGGTCATTGGTGAAAGGTCAAAGGTCAGAGGTCAAAGGTCAAAGGTCAAAGGTCAAAGGTCAACGGTCAAAGGTCAAAGGTACAATGACCAATGACCTATATTAACCAAAGACCATTAATGACCAAAGACCAATAATGACCAATGACCTATAATGACCAACGACCATTTATGACAAAAAACCATTTATGACCAAAGACCAATAATGACCAGTGACCTATATTTCGCCTATTGGTCGTAGCGTAATTTTGTATAGCTTAAAGTCTTCCTCGATAAATAAACGATCCAATGCAAAAAAAATGTTTCAATTTGATCACGTAGTTTTTGAGATCAGCGCCTTGAAACGAATAACGGAAGCCCTCAAAGTTGAATAATTTTTGCCGTTTTTGCAACATTTTCTCTATTATCTGTCGCAGCGTGATGTTATATAGCCTACAGCGTTCCTCGACAAATGGACTATCCAACACAAAAAGAATTTTTCAATTCGAACCAGTAGTTTCTGAGATTAGCGCGTTCAAACAAACAAACTCTTCAGCTTTATATATTAGTATAGATATAATACATATTTGGTATTAATTTTTACAAAAATTATTTATTTATTATTTTTTTAAATAGAAAAATTGTAAAAAAAAATTGCTTGCATCTCAAATGTACCATGTATCGAAAATGATATCAACGTTAATTTAATTTTTATGTGAAATAAGATTTATGATATCTGGTAAAGTTTTCGAAAAAAAATCAATTGACAGTTTGTTTACAAAAAAAAATTTAAAAACAAAATACCAAGAAGTGTCAATAATAAAGTTTTTAAACTTAAATATTATAAATATGGGTAATAACAATAAGTTTCAAAAAATAAAAAATAACAAAAAGTTTAACCACAAATTAGTAAAAAATCCTGATAAATTTTGTTAATGGTAAAATTGTATTCAATTAATATCAAATCGATTACACAGTTTTGATTAATACTTCTAAAACAAGTATGAGCAACAATGTACAAACAAATATTGCGTATACGCCACAGTGTACCTCTAATAAGCTTTTATTTTAAAGCTGTTCTACATTATTGTGTGGTTGTTAAAAGAATACCGTTATATAATAAGATCAGGTCCTTCCAGTATCTTTTGCATCCGTTGTTCTTTGAATATTAGACACAACTAGTTCAACATTTTGTTATTCATTAATTATGAAATTATTTTAAAGAAAATTAAACAAGGATACGTTGACAATGTTTAACATACAAACGTAAGTTTTTAAGGACATATTCGATTTTCCAAGCCATTCCCCAAGTATTGTCCGTAACTGTTAACAGTGTAGAAATTTGAAATCAAAAACTAACTCAATTAAAAAAAAAATAAGGAAATATCCCACAGACAATGGTAGAGGTAACATCCTTCTTTTACCTGCCTATAAACTGAAATTGTTTTGGAATAACCATTTCAACGTATGTATGTACGTATGTATGTTCATTGAAGAAAGCATTATAAACCCTCTCAATTCCCTGCTCATCAGAAACAAATCCCCAACTACTTTTCTGTTAGTATTTGCTGTATCATTTTTATTATACTTATGTATATCGTATCCTGTATATCCATCAGGATATAACGTAGTTTAGTTGTTTGCTTAAACTTGCTTTGATCCTTGCCAACACAATCGATACTGTTACTACATTTATCCCGTATTGTACTGCTTAGCTAAATGTCAGACCGAGATTGCCAACTACCTCACTTCCTCACCCCCAATTCTCCACTACAATCAACTCCCATCCTCTCCCATCCCCCACCAAAGCTTTTTCACAAACCAGTTTCTGGTTTGTTCAATCAATATATACGTCCTGAATCCTTAAACAGCCGGGATGAGCATTTGTGTGTTATTTTAGCTTTCAACTATGTTCTAGGGGATATAAAACAATAATGTTTTATAAGGAAGGAACAGGAAAGGTATGTGTAGGTATGCACAGGACATAGCCCTCTCTATCTCATCCCTCTCGAACACTGCACACTCACATCACGTCCTGGGAAAAGGAGAAGCAGCATGGAAGAAAATAAAGGGTTGATGTTTTTAATGAAACTTATCCAAGTTTATTTCAAGAAAAGTGTAGAAAGTACATGGGAAGGGATGGTGAGGGGGTCGGGGGTAGCAAAAACAATCCCTCCAAGGATTTACAAAAATAGATATGGTCCAATGCCCTTTGGCCGAACGAATGGCTTGGCTTGGCTTCCTATTCCTATAGGTAGGGCTACAGGGTATTTTTATGTCCTACACTCGTTCCCTCTAAAATATACTCCTCCCTGACCCGCCGCGTCCCTCCTTTAATCTTCTACTTTCTATACACTGCTTCTCCATCCACCAAGGAAAGGACAACGAGTATAGTTTTTCATTCGACGCGCATATTGCAAACGAAATTGCGAAAAACTAACATCGCACATTTGTCGGTCGGCGGCGGCGGGCTGCAGCGCTACGACGGACGGCGACGAAGGTTGGACGGTCGGGTCGGGTCGGTTGGTTGGTTGGTTTGGTTGGTCTTTGCGAAAAATATGAGAAACCGTTGTTGATGGAAATGATGCGGTTCGCTAATAAAGAAGCTCAAAAACTTTTTTCGTTAAAACTTTTATATTAAACTTTTGCGCGGCACCACAGCGGCGAACGCAGCCAAAATGAATTAGTTGCCTAATCCTTGGGGCAGAGTTAATTTGTAATTAAATAGCTGCAGCCGGCCATAAGGCGTGCCGAGATGCCAGGCCATATGTTGCACACCATACTTACAAACATATCACTTTATAAGAGAACAAAGCGGCTTGATACCGGCAGCCAGTGGTGGTGGAGGTCGCTGTGCGGCAGCAGTGGGTGCGATGCCATTGGTGCGGTTGACAGCTATTTTGATGATGTTTTTGATTCATATTACTTTCATTTAACCAGAGGGACACTTCTTGACAGCAATTGAAAATATAAGAAGAATTTCAACGGGAGTGTAGATTTTCGAATTTTATTTCAATGACGGAAAGTCAAATTTTACAAAAATCTTTTTATATTTTCACGAAGAAAAATAGTTCTTTTTATTCACACCTGGCCTTCCATCCTCTGCGATCCCTAGCACCAGATCAAGCGTTCTGGCATCCGCGATGGTTTGATCTTTAAACCGGAGGAGATCCGGTCTTCCTTGTGACCTCGAGCCAGGTGGCTGAGATTCGAAGATTCTCTTAGTTGGAGCGTTTTTGTCCATTCGCTCGATATGGCCGAGCGTTTTTAAACTTTTTTGATAACGTCCACGTCCTTGTACAGCTCATAGAGTTCGCGGTTTTATCTTCTCCTCCATTCGCCTCCTTCGCACACAGGAACAATTATCCGACGAAGAATTTTTTTCTCGAAAGAGCCCAACAGCGGGAGAGCTGCAACAGCTTATCGTCCAACACTCAGCAGGACTAGCAGTCTAAGAGTTTTGTAGAGCAGGAGAGGAGTTTTGAACCCATTTGTAGCAGTGGTTTCCTAGGGTAATTCTTCGCCGAATCTCCAATAAAGTGTCATGTTGACTCCGAGGTAGACGAGCTCCCTAACTACTTCGAAGTTGCTGCTATCAATAGTGACGTTGTGTCCAAGCCGATGGGATGGATGTGCTTTTGTCTTGTCCTCGTTAACATCAAGACCAACTTTAGCCTGTTCTTCAATTGCTGTAAAGGTCTCTATAACGGCACCTTGGGAGTGGCCGATGATGTCTATGTCGTCCGCATACCCCATTAGTTAGATCGATCTATTGAAGATAGTGCCTTCCATAGTGATTCCTGATCTGAGACTATCTCCTCCAGATCGATATTCAAAAAGTCACATGATAGCGCATCTCCTTTCCGAAACCCTGTACAAGTTTGGAAGAGTTCAGAAAAACTATTTCCTAGTTATACGTTACATCTTGTATTTTCCAGAGTTACACGAAATAACTGGATCAGTTTTTCTGGGATCCCGAGTTAGCACATCGCCCGCCCTATAGAGTTCGTCAGTTCTTGACGATGATGGATGCTATCATTGAAATCGATGAAAAGATGATGTGTCTCGACTTGAAATTCGTTGGTCTTTTCCAGGATCTGTCTGAGTGTGAAGATTTGGTCTATAGTCGATCTGTCGGGCTTATTTTCTGAGAAACCTTAATTTTATGTAAAAAACAAAACTCTACATATGTATGTACATATGTTTTAAAGTCTAAAGTATAAAATGTTTTCGCAATAAGCTTGAAAATCTAAATATGGTAAATTGATCTTCATCTCTTAGGTCGATGTTTTTCTCTGGCAACCCTGCTTAAATTTCAAAACATTCCTATGTTACTATTTCAAGAGACACAAATATTTGCAGTTGGACTATAAAGCTTAAAACTTTCGCATACATGTGCCGATAAATTTTGTTGTCAAAAAAATATGGAGACAAATACTTGACAAATAAAACAATTTTTGAATTAGATCATGGTTATTATCACCTACTTAGTTAATTGGATTGCAAAAAATGTACAGGTGTGTTTTATTCACTGCTGGGTAGCTATCACAGCTTAATTTCCCTCCACAAACAAGAACAATTTGATTGCTGGCGTAAAAGAATCCAGCAAATATAATTGCAGCTGTGTTGGTGATATGTATACAAATATTTAAATTAAAAAATATGTCAATGTTGCTGTAGTTCACTGGTGAAATTCTTCTAATTTATTAAAGATCATCATAATACTCGTACGGTATTTCAGACAGCAAGGAAAAATAAATAATTTCTTCCAAATGATGTGAAGTGTCAAACTGATGATGATAAGGGTGACACGCAGTGCCTATAGTATGTCAATCCTATATTACACCGTTTAACACTTCGAAATGCAGATATGAGTTGTTCATGCGGAGTCCTGTCGTGTCATTTTCGGCGGCGGCGGCAAGACAATTATAATAAATTCCACCCTGCAACGAAATGAAGTCCCCGCATCAAAATGACATATAGCTAGATAGACAGTCCTTACATATACAGACAGTCCTTTTCCCTTTGGAATTGTTGTCGTCGTCGTCGCGTTCGATTTCAATTAAGAAACCAAGGCCAGCCAATATTGTCTTTTTCGGCGGCGACGGCGATTGTCATTCTCATTGACAGGTCCATTGGCGTTATCCTTACTCGTCCTCACATTCATCTACCTATACACTCAAAGACCTATAGGTGAAAACAGTTGTTGGTTTCACTTTTCAAGGAGTTTATTGGAATGATTTAGATTTTTCGAATACTCGACTCGTACCAACCAACCGACTTAACTATGGAAGAGAGGATTAAGGGATTTTCTCAAAGACGAGACGGGAAAATCTGTATGTTCAATGCTGCTAAATTTTCTGATGGGGTGCGATTTTGATGTCGAAGTCGACGTCTACATCGACATCGTCGTTGTCGTCGATACGATGTGATATGCCTTTAGCAATGTTTTCGGGTCAGGTTGTACAAATTCGGAACATGTTTTGGCTATTTTAAAAGCCATTTTGTTTAAAAGGACTACGATACACACATTGAGAATAGAAATGGGGATTGAGGACAACAACGCACCATATGAGATTTAAATTAGTTAAGTGGATCGAGGTAATGGGAATTTAAGAAAGAGCAAAAAGGAGTGTCGTTCCTTTCAGGTTATTTATCCTCATACATACATACATACTATACGATGTGTCATTTTGCAGTTGTAAATGGGATTAAGTTTGTTCGAAAGGGATGTTTTCTAATTGAAGACATGCATTTTAAATGACATGACACTATGACAGTAAGCAGATGATGATGGTGCGATGATGGTGGACTCTATATAGACTTGAAGTCAGGATGACAACACATTTTTATGGAATCATGTTATGTCATTGCTCGGGAACAGTTGTACATATTTTTAAATTAGACATTTGTTGGGGCGTGTTGCTTTTGACATTTCTCTAGATTCATATTAATTTTATTCATAAAAGGATTTTCAATTGAAATATTCCATTCTCTGTAAGTTTAAGTTCGTTATAGTCTAGAGCATATTAAGGATTGTACATAATCAAAACAAATGGCATAAGTTAGAAATTAAATGAAAAGGATCCTTTCGTTCTTATTGGTATTTAGCACCAAGTAAATAGACACATTCATAAAAAAGTTTAAATTATTTTTTTGACTTAATTATTTAAAAAAAAGATGAAAACTGTGACTAACAACTCGGACCGCTAGAAAAGTGGTTAAATTAGACATTCAATGTTTCTTATTCTTCTTCACATCAGTTCACGTTGTCTTGGTGAATTGTAGGAATTATTGTCATTTGACAAAAGATAAAAAATGAACTGCAAAAGGTGTCCATAACTAAAAGCTCATTTGAATAATGTTCGACACTATTCTTATGAGGGCTTCAGCAGCTTTTTTAAAATTTGATTCTCTTGAACAGTTAATAAAATTCCTAGAGCAGAAGGCAGGAACAAGTCTTGGAGTTGTTAATTTCAGAAAAATTGGAGGCTTAATTTATTAATCTCCCCCATAGCTTGAGAATCCTTGAACATGGCTGTCCAAAAAAACTTAGAAAAATGTTCAGAACAATCTTGTGCAATTCTAAAAAAATTGATTTAAAAAACAAGGGAGACTTTTTTGAGGTGATCGGTGAAGAAACGCCCCTGGAAAACGCTGCTTCTTCATTTTAGCAAAACAAATGGGTTTTGAATGCCTCTCGCGAAAGGTTTCCTAGTTGAAATACTTAAAAAAGAAAAGTCCTTCGCCAAATGTTGGTTCCTATTAGTCTGAGGATGACGTATTGAGCTGAAAGATATGAATGCAATTCAAAATGTCAAAACATTGACTTATCCACATCCAACGCTTGAACAACAATGCCCCCTAGCCAAGGGAAGCTTCGAATATGGGTTCCCAGGTTTGAGATGACAAGAAAGTTTAAACTGGTTAAAAAACCAAGCCAATGTAGATTTCGAGTGCTAGGTCTCCATGACTGGAAGCATTGCACTGGTTGTTGAAGGGACTTAAAGTATGACATTTAAGATTATACGAATCTGTCAGTGTTACATACACATATACACATAGAAATTATTAGGATTTATAAGTCTATTGATCCTTGTTCTTAATATATCCATACAAAATTCAAATTTCCATTGGTTTAAATAATTTTGTATTTAGTATTTCAAACTTTAATGATAAAAAATCTAGATTTTCAAAAGTCTCAAGCAAAAAAAAAACACACTTAGCGAAAAGTTCAAAATGATTGAAACTAATTAAAGCAAATTATCCACATTATATCTTTTTGGCTGGAGGAAATGATCATTACTGGATATACGAGTAGTAGCTTTACTATAGTATATTCACAAATTTTACCATTTTATTAATACCACAATAATCCATAATCTTTTGTTCTTGGAACTTAACACAAATGAAATCTATTTCATCAAAGTTTGAATCGTAAAAGCCTTGAAAATTCATGTTTCCCGATATAAAATGACATCTTTCAAACAAAAAAATTGATACCTACTTAAACTCCTGTCAAGTTGACCACATAAACAAAACACACAAAACAAAATTAAATTTATGTCAAGAAGTATAAAGTATAAAATTTATTAAACGGTCATTTTCTGGCTCTCCCAAAAACGTTGCGTTACGTTAGTCCTTAAAACTTAACTTTTCTCCCAAGTGCCGGAAATTGGTAACATAAAAGCAATTAAGCATCGAGACCTCCCCCACAGCACCATCAGGATGTGTCATTGTTTGCTGGTTGAATGGTCATGGTGGTTGGTAGTTAATGTCCAGTTCACCCTCCTTAGTCCTTATACCATCATATATACATAAATAGAAGATAGATTTTTTTTTATTTTGATATCCTTCAGGGTGAAGTGCTTATTATCCTCGAGCTAAAGAATATTGCGCATATGACGTATGTATATGTATAAATGTAGGTCGATAAATAGATTCTCGTTCTTTTGTTTATTTGACAAGGAATGTGACATCCCCTTGTTTTGTCGTTTGTCGTCCTTATTGTCATCGCATAACGTAAATACTCGACGTATAAACCGTCAACCAACATCGTCCTTGCACTCTCACCATCTCCATCGAAGTCAAACTGATTTAGTGAGCTTATGAGTTGGATAAATTCCTGTGATTAATAATAATATTACTTTGGTCGAGTTTTCCGTTGATCATAATTAATAACTTCGACAGTTTGCCCCCCTCATCGAAGAATTTCTTTTTTTTTTTTTTGTCTTTCTCCTGATGCTTTCAAAGATGTTATATTACTTTCATTGTTACGACGACGGTGACGATGACGAGGACGACGAACGTGACGGATGTTTATGAGTTTTCGCAAGAAATTAATTACGTCAGTTTTTGGAGACAGATGTTAAAGCATTATATAAGATAATTTAAGTAAAACAATAAAGGTGCGTACACAAATAATATGGGAGTGAATGTAGTGAAGTACCGAAAAATGTTAAATTCTTTAATTAAATTAACTGATTCAGAGATTTTATTCAATAAAGTTAGAAATATTGAAGTTAACATGTTATCCAAAAGTTTAATTTGATTTACTTAACTTTAATAAAATATTTTTATTACGATTTTACTAAATGCGTTTTGCTTACTGAACATTTTTTGAGGAAATTAAATGTTTACTTGGTATAAAAACGGCTTAAACATTTTGTAAGGTTGTAAGGAATCAAAAGACACCAAATACAAGATTTTGTGCAAGATTCAGGTTTTCATAATTTTACTGCATAGTTTAGAGTGAATTCTAATTAATTGAATTATTTGTTAAAAATCAAACAAAATTAATAAAATATCATTGGTCTCTTAAACCTGGAATTTAACAATGAAGAGATGAGGTTCCCTAAAAATTTAAATTCTGATTGTATGAGCAAATGAATTCCGACAAAACCTTTGGACAATATTGATACTCCAATTTTGTTTTAAATTCTGGGGAAAATTGTATCGAAGCCAGACCAAACCAACGAGCGTTCTACTAAACTCACAAAGCGGAAGTTAAAATTGGTGTTAAATGATAGACAAATTAAAGTTGCTAAAAATATAAAATTGCACACTTGATTAAGGTCTTGCATTAGTAACAATCTCAGGCTTATTTTGTGACTAAAAAGAAAGTGTTGCAAGGATTGGAATTACTAACAGTTTTTTTATTTATTCATATAATTTTCTTGCATGGTTCACATAGCGAAAGACTTTTTCGAAAAGAAATTAATAAAAAAACACACACTTAATAACTTTAAAAAAATTGAATGTATCAGTTTTTCAGTTCGAGATCATCCTCGAGTAAAAGTTAACTCTTTTTTAACTCTTCAATTCAGTTTTTCAGTTCAATTTAGTCCCGAAGTTAACTCTCTATTGGTAAAAGAATTTTAAAAATCGGTTCAGTAGATCTAGAGATTACCTAATACAGTCTTAAAAATGTTACCAACTCTTTCGAGAAATGACGGATTTAGGTACTGTGGCGGTTTTGTCAAAAATTCAATTCGACCATTCTAAACTTCAATCTTCAATGTTATGATTGTTTTGTAAACGGTGTTATTTGGCAAGTCTAAATTATTTCAAATTATCGAAATTCAGATTTGAAAAGTGGCAACCGTTTGTTTTGATCATACTTTCAGGAGGACACTTTTTGTATTTTCTTATCGATAATAATAAATATTGATGTTTAATGTCAAATGTGACTATTAACTGTCAGTTAATAAGTTTAAAAACACGGCGGCGGTTTAAAATATGTGTCGAAATTCGACACCATTCATCAAATCTTGTAAGACTTTTAATTTCGTAAGCAATTTAATTTAAAATATTG
The DNA here is from genome assembly GCA_905146935.1 of Scaeva pyrastri. Taxonomy (NCBI): domain Eukaryota; kingdom Metazoa; phylum Arthropoda; class Insecta; order Diptera; family Syrphidae; genus Scaeva; species Scaeva pyrastri. The sequence goes on from LR989929.1 coordinate 53,719,008, forward strand.
AAGGAAAAACATTTGTTTAATATATTATTTGGCATAGTACAGTGTTCAATAGTGCAGGGACAAAAATGAGCCATAGTGTGTTAATTTTCATTGTTTTTAAGATGTATTCTGCTATTCGGGGTGGAGACAAATCCAACGAATCAATAACCATGAAAATTGGTTCAGCAGATCTCGAGCTATAAGTGTTGTAACAAACCCGTCTTTGTTTTATATATTTAGATAATTATAAATAAACAGAACTAAATAATTTTAAATTCTCTTTGAGACATTTTTTATTTTAAATATTTTTTTTCGCAACAAACACAAAATCACAACAAATAACTCTGAAAACAACAAATACAACAAGCAACAGAGCAAGATACGCTATTTATGTATATATGACAACTGCCAAATCACATTTCAGTGATGCCAAATCAACTTGTACATTTTGATGATAACTCACCTGTCAAAAACTTGTCCTTAAAAGTACATAATGTATTACCTCCATGAAAAACATTTATTTGTAATGCACGAAATTTCCAATGCCTTATTATTTTTCTTTTATTTTTGTTATACACAATTGATTTTTTAATTTTCAATTTACAGCTGTTTTTTATAAGAGATAGTCCACCCAGAGAAAAACTGCGGCCTAGATTTAAATGCTTTCGTATTCAAACGATTTTAAATTACGCAATTGAATTTAATGAAAAAGTTATTTCTTTCAAATACGTTTCACATTTGAATTAAAAAAAATCGTATTCAATTTTAATTCATGTTAGTTACACTATTTATAACTCAAGAACGATGGAACCGATTTGACTTAAATTTGGCACAGGTGCAGTTTATTGTCTGGAATAGTCTATAGGCTACTTCTTATCCCGGTAAAATTTATGGTTCCCGCGGCATAGAGATTCTTTAATTTTTCCATTACTAAAGAATGCTTAGATGAAATTTGGCATAAAGATAGGTTTTAGTCTGGAAAAGCACATAGGCAACATTTTTATCCGGGTAAAATGTATTTTATTTGGATTAAACATTGACCAATTTTTAGAAAAAAATTGAAGCAATCTACGTTTACTACATCTAGGATATGAACTTCGGTTGTCCTGCCGCTCGATTCACTTTTTAGTATAGATGGTCATCTAGAAACTATGAAAAAATTGCATAGAAAATCGAATACACAATACACATAACAACAATATTTTTCCAAAGCTTGAGTTTCTGCATTTAATTGGGGCGAGACGAAGTTTGCCGGGCCTTCTAGTAATATGATAAAACTAAAATAATCGAATAAATTACTATTTTTTTTTATTTGTCATTGTTTTTTATTAAATTTGTTTGTAGATGAGTTCCATTTTTTTTTGTGTTAAAAATATTTTTAAGATCTTTCGAACGCACTCGTTCTTTAAAAGCTCTTTTTCAATTGACAGAATCGCTAGATTTGAAAGCCTTGAATCTGGCATTCTGTTACTCGAATATGTTTCGATTTTTGCTCGCTCACTTGAGGCCGTTGAAAGTGGAATTGTCAAACACAAATCTATTAGAGTATATTAGGCAACATGTTTCTGAATAAATTTTATCAAAGGTCATTATCAATTAAAAAACTATGTAAAGGCTTTAAGTGCTTGAAAGTGTCTGAGTATTTTATTTAGAGTTCGTTTTTCACTTTTTCAGGGTCAAAACATTGCTTGCATTTTTGAATGAGCATTTTGTACGGACCACTTGGAAATATCTTTTCATAATGCTGCAAACTTTCTTTGATCAAGTAATTCAACAAAATCAATATCCTTCAGATCACCAAATCTTAGTCCTATCTGAACCAATAAAGAGTCCATGATTTCAAATCTCAATCGTTTTAAATGTCCAATAGTTGAATTTTGAGTGTCGTTGTCAAAGTTATCGTTTTCTATTTTAAAAAGCGAATCTTTTTATATTTTCTGAAGGATAAAGCGAGGACAACCCTTCATCTTTAAGTAAAAGTGATCGTGATGTAAAGCGGGAAAAAAGAATGGAACGAACTTACGCAGTCAAGTTGCATGTAAGTAACTTAACGTCTTCTAGGTAGGGGAGAGGGGGGCACCTTTGAACACTTTTTGCTTCCAACTCTCATAAAAACCTATGTTTTTGAATAATTGATTCGTAACTTATTTTCACTTTTAGAAATGGAATTAAGCTTTAGTTTAAACGCATAATTCTATTCGTATTACGAAAATTTCGATTAATTATTATTTTTTTTATGAAGCAGGTGCCCCCCAAGTGGGGCAGCTTTGAACTAAGGTGGGGCACCTTTGAACGGCAGTTTTTAATGTAAATTTTTTACCTGAAATAAGACTTTACATGCTTTGGTTTATTAAAAAATACATAAATTAGTTTTATTTTGTAAATAAGAGATAAAAAAAACTTAACATAAATTAAATAGAATTCACAAATCACTTTAATAAGGTAAGAACATACATACATATAACATAAACAAAACTAAAAAACTTAAAATAGGTATACAAGCTAGAATTCACAGATAACTTTAATACCTAACTATAACGAAAGAAACCAGGGATGACAAAAGCTAACATTTCAGCTCAGCTCACAGCTCAGCTCACTTTTGAGCTAGCTCAGCTCACTTATAGCTCAGCTCACCCAAGAGCTCAAATGTGAGCTAGCTCACATGTGCTGAGCGCAGCTCACTTTTGAGCTTGTTTGCAACCCTGAAACAAACACGTTTGTATATAAACAAGAAGTAGCCTCATTAACCTAATTTTAATTTAGAGAAGTCAAAAGCAAAAGTCATTATCGCAGCTGTCCGCTATGTTCCTGGAAGATTAGTTGGTGGTGGCAGCTTAGCTTTTATTTCTATGCCACTAACAGACCACTTGTCTTCTACATCAGGATAAAAGAACATGTTCAAACCTGCCCCGACCGATTTGTTCAAACTTGCCCCAACGTGTCTTGTCAGAAACAAATAAGCTTTAATAATTTTTTTATACTTATACATAAAAAAACTGAACTAAATATGGTTCTTAAGGAACCTTCACCTTCAAAAACAATATTTCACACATAAAAAAGCTCAATAAAAAAATTGTGTACTCTTACAAAGGAAAAAATAAAAAGCTAGAATTGTAACATAAAAACATCCGACCCGAGCTACTTTCAAACTACTACTGAAAAGATGACCGAAAACAGAGTTTAGAGAAAACAGTATTGCCAGGATAATAATTTGGTTTACGCTCTCAAATATTTTTATTAATGCTGTTCAAAGGTACCCCACGTTCAAAGGTGCCCCTCTCTCCCCTACATTATGTTTTGAACCATACAATAAAATCAAATGATGTGTCCAATAATGTACAAAAACTGGGTTTGGTTCCTTTAAATCACGCAGAAGATAAGATCCTAGATGTTGTCTCTCTCATTTTCGGCCAACATGTTTTATAGTTCCAAGTAATTACCCCTGTTATGAGCCTCTACATTTTAATTTTAGCTCTAAGGGCGAGTTCCTGGCTAGGTACGTCAAGAAGTTTAAAAACAATTACACGGTTTTTATCAACCTGCAAGTTGTTTTGTATTGCGGCCTGTTTATGTTACAAGCACTAGAAAGTTAATGATTCTGTCCAAGAAGACCCTAGGATTGTCAAGTTTTCAGTATTGATGAATGATGATATGAAATTTTGGCCCTTAATGTTCTTTTGTGTTAGCCTCAAAATTTAATAGATATTATATTCAAACTTTCGCAAATGGACTGTCTTGAGGAAACAAAAACATGGATAGCAAAATACCTACTTTAATTTGGTTTTTATTTTCCATAAAGCCATTCATATTTAATAAGATTTTTTTCTCGATTCAAGTTTAAAGGTGGTTTTTGAATCTTATTTTTAAAAATTAATATTTCTTCAAGCATAATGCTTTTAAATCATTATTAAATAATTTCTTTTCCGTTTTCTCTGTATACATAGGAAGGTATGAAAATCTTACTATACATCGATAGGTAGGTAGGTACCACATGTTTTTGACTTTGTCTACTGGAGATACATAGATTATGTATGTAGGTAATACCAAAAACAAAAAAGCCAAAAGGACTAAACTCGATTCAAAGGTCTAAAAACCTGAGTCAATTACTCGAACTCTTGCATGATGTTCTTAAAGTTATGACTACCTACATAATAATATCCCTTGCTTAAAAGAAGTAGGTAGGTACTACATAACTACATTTACCGCTAGAAAATTAGCTAAATCTTAACTTTAAAATCTAATGAAAAAGAAAGAAAAACATAACCAGCCATGCATAAAATTCCCTTTCTTATCAATTTCCCACAAAATTTAAACCTTCAAAAATTTCTTCTTGCTTAAATTTTGACCTTAAATACCGAACTAAATTTGTTCCCAAATAAAAGTTGCTTCAGTTTCTCACATTCTGAGAAAAAAATAATCGATTTTTTGTGGGTTTGAGAAGCTCTGGCATTGCCACCACAATCCACAATGCACCGACATCGGCGGCAAAGAAAGAAAGAAAGAAAAAAAAAAACCAAAGAAAACCAAGGAAACAAACGCATACACACAAACTAGCTTGAGACAAACAAAAAAAAAAACAAAAAACCGAAGAAAAGAAAAAACCTATAAAAGCGCTTGCCAAAACGGAGGGGAAAAAAATAACCGATTCGCGTTGAGTTAGCCACGCCTCGATATCGAATGCACTCCCAACACACACAGCAGCACTGCTCAAGTGCTCACAGGGGAACACCGAAACGGTTCTGTGCCATCGCCATGTTAATAAAAATCTCACAGCCAGCCATAAGAAACAAACTCCGCCCTCCGATGATGCACCGGAAAAGAAAGAAAGAAAAGTGGAGGAGGAAAAACCCCAAAAGAAATGGAAACGAACGAATTTTGTTCGTGTCGTTGTCGTTCTGCTTCTGCTTCTGGTTCCGTGTTCGTGTTCGTGATTCCTCCATTCATTGGGATTGGGAATATGAAGTGACTGTGTGTTTATGTTTGCAGTGCAATTTTGTCATGGAAAACGAGAAAGGAAAAGGACCGGGAACGGGAACAAGAGAGGCCGAATAGGAGTCTGCTGCTATTCTGCCCCACAATCGAATCGAATGGGAATGTGCTGCTAGCTGCTACCCCTTTTCGTTGTTTTGTACTTTTTCTATTTTAGCAAGAATAAAAAAAACAGGTAGGTACAAAAAAGGAATTACAAAAAAAAAAAGAAGAAACAAAGTCCAATTGATTGTTGGTTTCTTCTTCGCAATGCTGTTCTTATCGGAGTATGTGGATGACGGAGATGCGGCACGGGACAGGACGGAATAAGGAGTAACTAGTTGTTCATCGTTTTGTCTCACATGGCATATGATCGTGTTTGTGCAGCCGAGAATATTTAATACTAGTGTTTTATTTGTGTGTGCTCCTTTGTGTGCAGTGAAAAATTAACAGCAAAAATGTAGGTAATGGCAGCAATAGTTGTAATTAATAAATAGGTACCTACCTAACAGAAACAGTTGCTTTTGTGTAGTTTGTTCTCTCTTCTTATCACCCCAATTGTAATAAGTAGATACCTATGTATGTAGATAATACAAAAAAAAACAAATAAGGAAGGGATGGAAATGAAAAAGTTGTTGAAACATTCCAACCTTCATAAATGCCTCTGTTTCTGCTCTGAAAATGACAACTGGGAGATGTTAACTTTAAGTTAGGGGTTCATTTTTTTACCTGCATATTATCTACACATCTAGTTATACCTACAATACCTATTTAAATGTATGTATGTAGGTATGTAGATACACGCCTTGCTTATTTAAGTAAAAACGTACATTTGTATGTGCAAACATTATTTCGACAAATTAAAGTAGTAAACTTACAAATAGATTGAGCTTCAAGGCTTTAAGGAGAGGGGGATATAGACGATAGAGGTATTTAAGTAGGCACTTGATATCTAGATTTTTAGGTAAAGCATTTGATGCCATTTAATTGGAATTGGAGTAGGTTGGGTGAAAGGAGACGAGACCCAACGTTTTGCATACGTAGTTTGCAAAAAATATGCACTTTTGGTGGGTACCTAGTCGTGTTGAAAAAATGTTTTCTGTTGGGACAAGTTAGGTAGGTACCTACCGACTTATAGATAGATACATTGTACTTCTACATAAATACCTATAGTGATATAATAAATCAAAATCGTGTACCTAATCAAGAATAACTGTAATGTTGACGCTTGACGAAAATAAAGGTTTGTCTATCTTTGAAATTTGACATTCCACATACCTACCTACGAAATTATATCGTATATATATACAGTCATGGAAAAAATAATAGAAACAATCAAACAATGGTTATCGTAATAGGTATAGGTAGGTATGTAGGTATTCAACGACTAATAAATACCAAGGTATAATCTACAGTTCGGTTATAACTTTTATATTTTATTTGTCCCTCGCAGATCTAGGTACCCAATTGTAAAATTGATTGTGCAACATTATTGTAAATTCAAGTTTTTATATTATTTTAACGGTAAAAATTCTGATTAAAATATTAGTTTTGCTTTTTTGAAACAAACTACATTTTGATAATTTTTTTTCGTTTTGTTTTGATTGAAATTTCTTCACAAGTAATAAGTTAAACAATACGGAACCGTTTAAAAGAAGAAAATCTTAATAGAAGGGTCCCAAAAAAGTCAAATTTTTAAGCAACCAAATTGCAACAATGTTTTATGGTCCGATGGTAAAATGTATTTCAGACCAGACCGCTAAAGAATAGAAGACTTGATCCCAAATGCACGGTGGAGGGAATATACATAGATAATGATTTGGGGATGTTTTTCAGCTTCTGGAGTTGGACCAATTTTTTGAATCAAAAAAAAATGTTGTCCTATTGAAGTCTACGCACGAATCCTCAACACGGTAGGTAGTGGTGCTATTTTCCGAAGAGGATATTCCGATTAAATGAGGGTTTATCGGTTTATGAAAGACAATGACCCCAAGCACTCGTCAAAACTTGCAAAAGAAAATATCTACATACCTATTTAAAGAAGTAAGGAAATCAATTTTATGGTCTGGTCATCGAGTCTCCCGATCTTAACATAAAAGAAGATTGGAAAGGTATCTTCTCCAAAACCAAAAACAAGGATCTGGATGGTCGAATGGGCAAGAATCCAAAATGAATGATAGGTACTCCAAACTAAGTTGACCTGTGTGAAGTGGGTTCTTTTCGTGGGTCGAAGGTGGTGAAGCCGTTATTTAAAATAAAGGTGGAACCACGAATTACAGTTTAAATGTTAGTGGGTTCTTAAGAAAAATTAAAAAAAATAATAAACATTTTGTTTCTATTATTTTTTAAAGGAAAAGTTCATCTTCATTATTTATTTGAGTTTTTTACATTAAAATCCTTTTTTTTTTGTTAAAATTTTAATTATATGGTACCTACCTATTTATGGATATGTACCTTTTAATACAACTTTAAAAACTAATCTGTAAATTTTTAATTTTCGCTTTTTTAACAATTAACTATTATTATTATTTTTTTTATGACTGTATGTCATAGGGCTTCTAAAATTCGTTTAAAACAAGAACTTAAACCGTCCCTGCAATGCATCAAAATGATCCGGATTCTCATATAAAAATACATATTTAGTAATACGGTCTAATTTTTACTCAAAAGCTACGGAAATGAGCAGAACTGTCGCATTTGGGGCTTAGAAAATCAAAGAGTGACTGTTGCAAAGCCATCCGCAATGTGTCAATGTTTGTTGGGGTTTATTTGGCTGGTAATTGTGGTGCTACGATGAATTAATTATATATGATTAATGTTTTTTGAATCGGGAGATATATTAATGTGGACAATGTTTATTTTCGACAAGATGGCGCTGCGTGCGACAAAATCCACAAAATAATCGTACAGTATGTTATTCCTCGAAAAGAAGAGGTGGTCACAATTGGAAACCAAGATCTTGTGATTCAATACCTGAAGGCTTTTTTCTTTGGGGCTCTTTGGAGAAATAAGGGATATGCCAATACTCCGCGATCGATTCAAGACTTTAAAGATGGAATTCGTGAAGTTAGAAAGTCCATTCCTAAGCCCGCAGCAAAAGATCTTGATGTACATAATATTATGTAAACAGTAAGATCTCTTACAAAATGCGCTGTAAATAGGGTTACCAAACTTCAACTTTTTATAAATACCTTTGATTGTCAAAAAAATTCAACCACTCACTTTAAAAAAATTTTTAAAAACAGTTTTATGTTTGTACATACAATATAGATATGTATGCATTTACATGAATCTACGGTTTCTAACAGTAATATCTAATTTTCCAAAAATATAAAGCTAAATCATAATATCAAGTTAGGTCGGTCGGGCTTTGACTTTTTGAATATAAACTATTCTTATCAGGCAATCTGAAATGATACCTCTGCTATGGCTTTATATCATAACCGCCAGAGAAACGCAAAAGAAGACCTATTTTCTAATCGGTCGGGCTTCTGTTTGGTTTTGGAGATTTCTGAGAAGAAGTTTTTGTGTCCAGTGTGTAAACAGTGTTATAATATTTTGTTATGTATGTACATATGTATGTAGGTATGTCAGGCAAAGTTCGAGGTTTCAAGCCAAATTTCATTTTACAAATCTATACTAGGTTCGCGCTTTTTGAAAAAAAAAATCGTATACGATCACGCTCATTAACCCCGAACCGACCTAGCGCGATATAGCAAAATCACAATAGAAATAGGGTTACGTTGGTCTGGCGTCAAAAAGCGTTTGATAGTATTTACTATATAATCTGTCAAAAATCGATACCCTATCATTTATAAAACGAAATTTAGCTTCAGACCTCGAGACCTCGAGCGTTTTGTGACAGTATATACGAATGTATGTATGTACATTTATAGTACGTGTGTTCATATGATAAAATACATTTGTATACAAAAATATACATACATGAATTGATGAAAGTCAGACAACATTAATTTTCATTTTTTTTATTTTGTATTTCTAATTTATTTATGCATTACAATTTGTGGTCCAAGTCTCCTCAGTTCTCCGTAATGCTCCATGAAATCAACCCTTAAATTGTCTGGAATACTTAGGTTATACCCAGTGGCGTAGCGTGGGTTTCGGCCGCCCGGGGCGGATGGAAATTTTGCCGCCCTCTCATATGCATTTTAATTTTATGTGTACTACATTGACACCTCGATACTCGATTTTTTCATTTTTACAAAAATACTCACATCGACTCAGTCAAACGATGGTCACATAAAAACTGCGAATCGAAAATGGCTGAAACTTCGTATGCTGCTGTCAAAAGATGCACAACTACATTCCCTGACTTTTATTGACGAGTACTGCCGTCTTCACATTGAGGTCGGAAACTTTTCAGACCACCCTCGTATACACGTAGATATAACTGCTACAATGCCGGCCCAAGCCAATCTTGAGCCCCGTGAAAGAGTTGTGTAAAGCGCCCCTTTTTTAACACGCTTATATTAGCTTCACTTGTATGTATGTATGTATGTATGTATGTATGTATGTATGTATGTATGTAACCGACACCTTTACACTCGATTTTGACCCACTTTACACGAACCGATTTTAATAAAATTTTGTACACATATCAAGAACCGGTGGCAAAACAATAATTTCATAAGTTTATCTCAATATCCTTATCAGGATTACCAGGATTAAATATTTTAATCCCACAGCTCCTGCTTTTTGCTGATTTTATTATGCGCTTATAAATATTAATAGACTCCCTCATTTTAAGTGCTGCGGTGGCTCAGTTGGTTAAAGCGCGGTCACGTTTCAGTTTGAGCGTCAAAGGTCGTGGGATCAAATCCTAGCTATGGGTGACCTTTTTTTTTTTTTAATTAAATTACTAGATTTTAAATAATAAATAAATAATTCCAATTTCATTTACAATTTCAATCAACTAAATGGGTCAATGAAATGTTTCAGTTTAAAAAAAACTAAAAAACATGCTTTTAAAGCACGTTAAACTAAAAAGTTAAAAATAAATATAGTTTGAAAAAACTAAAAAACACGCTTTTAAAACCCATCATACTAAAAAAGCGGAAAATAATTTTTAATATAAGCTGAAAACAATAATGAACTAAAAATACAAGTGTTATTGTGAATAAGCGTGGGGCGCTCGATATATGAAAAAAAATATGGCCAATGCGCCCAACGCTTTTTCACAATAACACTTGTATTTTTAGTTCATTATTGTTTTCAGCTTATATTAAAAATTATTTTCCGCTTTTTTAGTATGATGGGTTTTAAAAGCGTGTTTTTTAGTTTTTTCAAACTATATTTATTATATTTGCACACATGTAAACAGAATTTTACGACCTGTTCATTTGCACATTTTGCACACATGGTTGGTCCGTTACATAAATTTGTCAGTTTAATATTTCTAAGTAAAAATATTGGGGCACCATTTTTTAACTTGAGGAAAATGTGGGGTAAGGCCACTCGGGTTTAAAGAATTAAGAAACTCCTGTGTGTAATGACCTCATTTTCTTGATCCATTACATTATCTTGCCTTTCAACGCATCTATTGATAAATAATCTTTATTTTTTATTCCATCGATATCAGGGAAAAATTTCGATATTAAATCCTAATAGCTAGTCACCGATCATTTCCAATTTTATTTTCAAAATAAGATAATTTCCAGTTTCCTATTAAAAGTAACTTTCAAGAAAAATTTATAGCACATAGGCTACTTCTTATGGTTCCCGTGGAATTTTTCCAATCTCGTCAGAATGACTGAACGGATCTGGATGCAATTTGGAAACAAGATGGATTAATAATATTTTGTGTAGAAAAAACTCTATGACAAATAATTGGAAATAATAGGTACATTAATTTCGACCAAATTCCATTATCATAAAAAAGGTTAAAGTGGGTCAATTTTTGAAACGTTAGACATACCTATACTATTATCTTTACCTATTAGATATTAGTATATAGATTTCAGTCTACAGTCCCTTAAAACTGTGAAAAAAACTAAACTTGTAGATCAACGCGATCAGATGTGGCCATTTATGTTGTAAAAACTCACGATTTTTGTGATATCACAAGGCAATTAAAACCTACAGAATAATTTCCGTTGACCTATAAACATACAATTTTAACCGATTCAGGGAATGACCTTAAAACCGTAAACATTTTTACGGAACCCTGAGTAGATACGCGAGTGTAAAACCCGCTGTAAGAAGCCGTTTTTTTTTTTACTTAAATAAAATTATAGTTTAGACAACATAGGAGGACCATATCAGACAGTCCAACATACAATTGCATAAATAAAATACCTTTATAGGATACGCACACACGAAAAATCATAAAATCACTTCTTGACACAAAAATTACGATTTGAAAGCAATAAGCAAAACATAAATTATGATACGAGACAATGTTATAACAATCCAACAATATACATATCTTTCTTTAAATTTGTCAAAATCATTCGCGCTGATTGTTAGTAATAGAAAATCAAAGCGCAAAATAAAATACGGTAAGTCCGCATGAATATATGTATATAATATGTATTATAGATGTTGTTTTCAACAGTCGTTACAAAATATCATTCATAGAAAAGGGGATTCGTCACAGAATAAGTAATGGAAAATTTGAAAAAATCCGTGCGATAAAAATATTATCAAATGATTCAAATATTTTTATTATTTCTTGTCAAATTTTGCCGCCCCTAAAAAGTGCCGCCCGGGGCGGGCCGCCCCCCCGCACCCACTACGCTACGCCACTGGTTATACCCTCTTCTTCAGATTCAGATACAACTTGTGGTCCTATGGCACACTAAGCCTTATCCCTCTGGTTTCTTTAAGACAAACATCTTGGTTTTGCCAAATCGACAGAAGAAATCACAGCAGCACTGGCAACTGGAAAAAAATATTTATTAATTTACTTTCTTGATTTTGAATTAAATAGAAATTCTTACTTCAATTTTCAAAATTCAAACAGAATAAATGACAACGAATATTTTCAGTTGTCAAACGCCCGATCGAATAGAAAAAAGATCGACTTTTGCTTTTCTCGGGTGTTTACGATATTACGATATAAAGCCATAGCAAGACTTGAGGGAACATTTAAATTTACCTCATAGTAAATACATACATACTACATACCTAGTTTCTAGGCCCGACCGACCACCACCGACCTAACAAGATATTGTGATTTAGCTTATACATAGGTAAGTGTATTTTCCAAAACTTCTACAAAAATATGTTTTTTTAAATAAGATCAAGATATAATACTATGTTTACGATAGTTAAATGTAATGGATAAAACTACCCTAGGATTTAGATATTATAGGTATGCAGGTGAATAAAATAATTTACTCAATTGGTGAAACTAAATGTTTAAACACAAACCCTACCTTTAAATTAACGTTTAAAGGCTTTTTCATAGCTTAAGAAAAGTGTCACTAATTCTAACAGCCTCCCTTGAAAGACTTTTCAAATACCTTCTACCATCTGTAGTTTATAGTTACCTACATTATATTCTGCCCTCAACAAATTACAAACATTCCTCTCGAATTCCATTCTTTTAGTTTTACGCATTCCTTCCTAAGTCTGCAGTCAACAGGTCAGGAGAGCATCAGCATCAAATTCTTACACCTTGCACTGCAGAAAACAAAATACTAAGCCAATACGGTCATCAATTAAGCTCACATGTCAAAGAGGATGTAATTTCTTGTAATTATGCCCGGCCACCCACGATTTCGGCCACAAATCATATAATGGGCAAAACCCGTCCTCATTCATTTTTACACACTTCCAAGTTCGAACCTCATCAAAACCTCACCGATTAACTTCATATGGTTATAAGTTATTTATATCAATGGAGTTCGGGGTGGGGGAGTAAACGCCCCAGGAATTCCACATAATATTCGGCCATAACTCATCGGGAATGATTGGAAGCCTCTTGAGGAATTCATATGTCCAATGTCAGAACCCAGCTCACAATAGCAAACAAGAAAACTTCATCTTCTTAAGCCGAACACTAGACCGACCGACACCGTTCGAAACAACAATGACTATATGACTACGACGACGACGATGAGTGCTGGGGTTAAAATAATGTCGGTCTAAATACTTGACCGGCCTACTGGCTCATTTGTCAAAAATCTTGTCCATATGCTGTCAGCCACACCAGCAGCGGTAGTGGGGTGGTGGTGCGTTGCTAACTTGCTAATGGGAAATAATGGACTTTCACTTGGGGCTTTCTCGCATCTCCATCTCTAAGTCGAATGTTTCGAATGTCCACAAAACTGACCGAGTCCGAGACCAAGTTTAAGGGTTGTTTTCGGCTGACCGACAACGAGTGTCTTGTGGCCACCAGGGAGATGGAAAGGAGCAACCATCACCTTTAGAATAGTCCTAATGCATCCTGCGTCTTATAAGAGTTCCTTCGTCGTCGGTCGGTCTTCGACGTGTCGTCATCATCATTTGGAAGAAGGAAGAGTGTGATGTGGATGGCTGTGTTGTGTGGTAATGCGTTCCATCATGTCCTCTAGGGAGCTATGGAGCGGAGGCACAAGGATAAATGATCTATTCACTTGAATAACTTGTTACATGGACTTCAACAGGAACTTTCATCAATTTTGCTTTCGTTATAATACCTCAGGAGTGTTATGCCCTTTGGCACCTCACCTCACCCCATTCGATGTGGATTTGTTTATAATATGTTCCTTTTCAGATGCGTGCTGACTGCAGAAGCTCAAGCTCAAGCTGGAGCTGGAACTGGTGGTGTGGTGAAGTGGTGGTGTTGTAGCTGGAGTAGAGCGCACATTGATTAATTGTCTGGGCATTGTGTGGAGTGCGAACGCATATAAATCATAGCGAATTTGCAATTTTTGAGGGTGGCAAGGTGTGACAATTGATGATGTTTGCACGCTTCTTCCGGTCTGCGTCCTTCGTCATCGTCGTCTGGTGCGAGGTGTATACCTAAATTTGATGTTTTATTTCCATCCTTTATATTTTCTTGTGCAACAATGAATTCCAAGGAAGAGGAACATTAATTAAATGCACCACTGAGTTGAAGGAACTCGCTTAGCAGTATCAACTAACAATGTAAATTGATTGATGAAATTGTGAATTAGAATAACAAAATTTGAATTTTTGTTAGTTTTGGAGCCAAAATTTAAAATTGCGAAACATGAAGTTAGACCAAGTATTTTTGAATTCAAGAAAACAATATTGATTCGTAATGTGCGAAAACTTTTTCTGTCGCTAGGAAGTTATTCATTTGAACAATGAACAAATAAAGTTAAATCACAACTTCGCAAATTCAGTTTTGCAATTCTTGAACTTGAAACTTCATTTTCAGTGTTAGCTAAAAGAAGTCAAGTAGTGTTGTAATGTGTGAAATGCAATTTTGTTAAAAATCGATATTTCGCAGAATTAATTTTGCGAATCCTAAAATAATAAATGTAATTTTGAAAAAATAGAACTATGCATAAAAAGCTGTGCAATAATTTGGAAGTCATGTGTTGATTGTTCCAAATTTACCTTGCAATAATTTTGAAAATTCACGAACTTGCGAAATATTATGTTTTAAGATGCCGAATAAAAATTTGAGCAAAATCAATTTTTAAAATATTTTGTTTTCGCATTTAAGAAGCTAGATTTCACAGCAATGTACCAAATTTTTATTGCCAAGCATTGATTGTGTTCAAAAACTTACAAATTAATTTTGCAAGACCTGAAGTGAAAAAATTATAATATGAACTGTGAAGAATTTCACTGCTGTAAATTTAGATTCGCAAGTGAGTGAGTAAAGAGTCAGGGCGAACTACGGTTTGCGATGAATAAGCAATCAAAATTTTGAGTGCAAATTTCGAATAACTGCTTTGTCTAGGTATAATTATTTCGAATTATTAGTTACAAATTTGCAAATGAAATTTTGCGAAGCCTTAAAACAAAACCAATTTCGAAAAAATACAAATATTTATGCTCTTAAATGGTTAAATTTGAATTTCATGGTTTAACATATTTACTAAAAAATCGCAATTTCGCAAATTCACTTTTACAAAACTTGTGAATTTAATTTTTCTAAACCATGCATTTTTAAAACTTTGTAACGTTATTACTTTCAAGGAAATAAATGTCCTTTTTAAATTTGTACCTGAGTGCAAATTATTTTGAGAAATTGCAAATTTACGACGTAAAGTGTCAATTTTGAAAATAGGTAGTTGTGTTTTCTTCTGCCATATTTTCTATCATATCTATTTTTAAGATATAGCAATTTTGCAAGCACAAGCGAATTGTGAAAAAATTAATGTGAATCTTGAAAAAAAAATCGGATTTTTGCAAATTAACCAAAATGTTTACGTTTTTCGTAAAGATTGCAAAACTATTTGTATTTTCCGTTATGTTACAATTATTTAAAGAACATTTCGGTTTTGTAAATTTAATTTCGCAAAATCTGATTTCGCAAGGTTTCTAGTGTTCCAAGCCAGTTATAAATATGTAGAAGATTTCTATATAAATTATTTTCCGAAAACAGTTCCTTACAAAATGGAAATCCATTGACATTTATGTATGTTTTTCTCGCTATGACTTGAAAACTGCTGTACCGATTTGACAAAGAAGAAATTTTGATAAAAAAGTGAGTTTTGTGAACATGCCATTAAAGTGCTGTCCCAGCCTATTGCAATTTCGCAAATGTTGTTTCTAATACACGCTCGAGACACGGCAGACAAAGTGGAGCTCACTTTAAACCCATGTTTTTGGTTGCATCTTTATAGTAATATATTTTAAGTCATAAACGATTTATTTTACCCATTAAAATAGCAACCAATTAAGCTTTTCAATAAAACCTATTATGAACATGAATACCCTTTTTCTAGTAACATATTCTTAAAGGCAGGTTTTTTTTTGTTTTTTTGTTTTTTTTTATTAAGCCTCTACTTGTTCCTTAAAAATTAAATACAACAGAATGTCAAGCTTTAAAGTCACAACAGAACCTCACCTATTATGTGGCGAGTCAGAATGAAGGTATGCCATCCAAGATCCAAGAGTGTTGTCGTCGCGTAGATGTTGTCGTTGTTGTTGTTGGTGTTGTCTCTCCTAAGCTAACCTACACACAAGACAATCCGCGCCGAACACGATATTTAATCATTTACATAAGTGAAAAATTATCGGCCTCGAAATGGATGAGAAAATTACGCACCAGGCATCAGGTACAGGCACAGGCAGAGGAACAGGCACAGGCCCAGGGAGAGACTCAACTCAACTCAAGCCCAGGACTAGAGTTCTGAGGAAGAGCCTTCTTGGCATCATCGCCATGCTGTAGATACACCAGATACGAGCGATACACTGCCCGCAGCAGCAGCACCATCAGCGACAACAGCAGCAGCAGAAGCACCAGAAGAGTAGCAGCCTCAAGCTGGTTAAGTAGAAACTCATGTTACACGATATCGAACAAACTTATGACCACCGTCTACGTGTTCCATGGATACGGTCGGTCGGTCGGTCGGTGTGTGCCGCGCCGCTACTCTTATACTGCTCTCGGTCTCTTCTGCTGCGATCCGATAGATTGGGACTCCAACATGGATTTTAAGGAGGTGAGGTGTGGTGTGGTGGCGGAGTCGCGGAGAAATGACGCAGGGGGAAGCCCTTGCCTCGGTGCTTGCTCGCGTGTGCAACTGACTTACAGAGTGTCAGCCAGGACGATTGTGTCCACTGAAGTGGTGGTCGCGTCGTCCGTCGTCGTCGGTCGGTATAGATACGCGACGCGGCGCGGTCGGTGGCAGGAAAGTACCATCACGGTGACTCCGTGGCTTTCCAAAAGTTGGCATAAGCTAAACTGTGAACTGTGTACGATAACTGAGCGATTGTGGGGCCAGAATCACCTGCGCTGCGTGGCGAATTGCATCTGTCCCTGTCTCCGGCCAGGGTTCAACATGGTTTTCAATACTTATCACACCTCTCCTTAAAATCTTTAAATGGTGTACACAACATGCAATTGCAACATGCTCGTTATTTTGCCCCATAATCTTGCCTTGGCTTCCCACTCTTATCGGCTCCTGCAATTCTGCGTGAGGATTCCATATCCATATGACTGCTACGACCGACGACGACGACGGGACGGTATGGCTGTTTATTAGACAGTGTAGTGTATGTGTTCGAAGTGTAGACGGAACGGAGGAACTAGGACGAATCATTTGGTGGTGCGTTCGTTTGTTCGTTCTTCCGTCCCTATAGCGACTTCGGGGAGACAGACGGTATTCCATAGCCAGCCACCTTCCAGTCTTATGGTTGTACTCGTATATTGAGCGATTTGAATATCTTAATAAAATGTGAGAACAGGCAGAAAGTTTGTTGTGTGCGGTTTGAGTTTAGAATACCAGATTGCGCTTAGTCGAATCGTGATGTTCGAAGTCAGGCACGTTCAAGCTTTATGCGAAATGATTGCTATAATATGCCCCCCCCCTCAATCTGGCAATTATTTTAGGTAAGCTTCTATATGGCTGTGTGTGTATGTGTATGCTTGTGGTATTTTGTAGATTAGCTGGATGGGAAATGGGGACGGGTAGTCCTTAAGCGAGCTTATCATAAGTTATTTGACACTTTGGACAGAGCAAGTGATTATGTTGACGAGAAGAACTGATTTCTGGAGTTGTCTAACGTGTTAATTTGTTTATTTGGAAGTCCCAATTTGTATAATATGTATAGTATCGACAAATTCTATAGTCGAAGTTGTTTCTTAGGGTTTGATTGTTTTACATGACGGAAATAAGGAAAATTGCGTATACGCCCCGGTGTACCTGCCAAAAGCAAGTTTTTACTGGGTATTAAAATTAAATAAACCTATCAATCAATTACAAATTTATCGGTAATGTGTATTACCTAAGATTTGTTTCAATATATGAGTCAATTACATTTTTTTAACTTCACCGGATCCTTATTTTTTTCAAAAAGTATTTTTTTTTCAAGTATTGAGACAGATTTTCCACTCACGCCACTTTCGGGTAAACTCACATTACTTTATCAAGTTCCTGATATGTGTATGTAAATGGTCGAGGCACGATGGGCTTCCATTATTATCCCAGATGTCCAGACCAAGCACTCGGGCATCCGCGATGGCTTGATCCTTAAACCGGAGCTTCGATCTTATCCTTATGATTTTGAACTTAAGGGTGTAATTCGAAGAATTCTTGTTCATATTTTTTCTTCCAATTCTCCACTGACGTGTAATTCTTGAGGCATTTTAATCCGTGGTAGATGAACCTTTCTTTGTTTTGTTGATACTTCAATACCAGCTTATTTTGCATATTCTTCAACCGTCTTGAAGGACTAGTATTCCGATATAGATTTTTGTGAACCGCTTTGTTGAAAATAGTGTCTTCCATTTGCATGTCAAAGCCACCAACAGGATAATGAAAATGATACAACAACGAAAAAGACGTGTTGGCTTAATTTCAAAAACCTTATGAAAATAAAAACAGTGCACTCAGGCGTATTTGTACTTTTTACGGTTGAAGATTGTTGAATTTATTTGTTATCTAATATTTTATATTATTCGTTCACATTTCAATATAGCTCTCTGTGTTCGAGTTCCAAGGATATGATCTTTTTCAGAAAACAAGAACTTGATTCAGGATTTTTTCTCACTTTGATGACTCAGGTGAAATTTTGTAGAGATTGATGTCAGCAACTGCACAATCCGGAAGAGTCATCATCTTAATAGAAATAGATGCTGTGAACTACGACGAGCGTTTCCCTGTTTTGACCTGTTATTTTCATATTTATAAGGACCTTCTTAAGACTAGACTCCAAAAGCTTTCATACTCAACATTCGAACCCGCGTCCTAAAAATTCTTGAAATAATACTTTCAAAAGTCGACTATAATTTTAAAAAAATCTTAGGCCAATATACTAATATCGTAAATGGTAAATATTCAACTAATTTTATGACAGCGAGTTTGACAGGTATCAATTGCCATTGCAACCAATTTGAAACCACTAAATACATGACCCTATGCAAACAGTCAGTCCTTCCAGTAGTCAGAAGAACCTTATAGCATATTTTATAAATAATAATTGTTGTATTTAATTGAATCGATCAAGTTTTAAATTAATCTAGTTTTGGATTACAAAAAAAAAGTTAAATCGTATTGTTATTGAGTTCGAATTATTATAAAATTTATGTAAACTATTATCTCGGTGGAAATAATAAATCAAATTATTGATTAAACAAAATTATGTACATATCAGATCTTGGCTTAGCTTTCAATTGCTTTTTTTTATAATTAAATACTATACAAAAAAGAAAAAGTGCTACACTCAGGTCTAGGAAATTCGATACACAGTGTTGCGCGGTTTTACATCACCGGAGTTGTGGAGTGCACGTCAGATATTTTCTGCATCTGCAGAGATCGGTCTACTTTATAGCTTAAGCACTATAGGCAAGTCGAAGCGGCTGCAAATACCGAATCACAGTTCAATGAGCACAACGCAGCACCAGCAGGGTAGCCCCGTCCCCGGTACATGAATAGGAACATGTTGCAGCGCCAGTTGGTAAAAATGTGATGTTGTTTGTCGCGGATAAAAATAATGTTTACTCCACTTATTATGCAATTCGTGTTCGCATCACTTGCAACCCATGTCTCCATTAACTTCGTGCCGGATTGGGTTACCTTATAAGATGATGATGGTGCAATGGCGGCGGCGGCGCGGAGGAGCTCCAATAGGTGATAGTTACTGAAGTTGCTGGGAGCTGTTGCATTTTGCGATTTTTACCAATGCACTTCTGGAACTGGTATCTGCTTCGTGTTTTCTTAAACATACTTCTAGAGCTTGACCACCATTCCACTGGCCATTTCATTCACGTGCTTCGCAATTACTTACTAGCGTCATAGTTATGTTCTTCCACCGCATCCCAATTCAATTTCCAGATCATTTTCCGGCCTTAATATTCTTGGTGATGAGAGGAAAGCGAGTCCTGTAATAATTTAGAAAATATTTTTTCTCATTTACTGGGAAACTGAGGACGTCCGTCCACCATATCCCCTAACTCAACCCACAAGAACCCAAGTTTCCCCGGCCGCCACCGTCGCCTCCGATGATGTGGTCAAGGCAAAATGTTATTGTTATAGCTGACATGAATTTTGTATGCTTTAACATTCGAAACAAAAAATATTAATTCTGTGCGGATACAACACACATTTTCACTTTCCATTATTCCCCCCTCAACTCCAAGTTGGCTTAAATCCTTTTGGGGTCTAGGGATTGGATTGGATTGAGTTTGAATCCAAATGCGAATGCGGGGGCAACAGGCAAAGGCAAATTATTATTCTTTCCATGTCCGAAGTGTATATCGAATGTGGTCGGTCAATCGAAGCCCAGTCGACCATCAATTTTATGTGTGAGGGGAAGAAATAAGGGAATTATGAGAAAATTTACGATGAGAAAATGAAGTGGGCATACTTTTATTGCTTTGATTAAGTCCGGAAAAGTTTATAGAATTATATTTTTGGCTTTACTTTATTTTGCCCTACGAGAGATTATTAAATTGTGTTATTTATTTTTTTTTTCTGTCGATAAGTCGATTGTCGTATCTAAAAATAAACTTATCAAAAAATAATATCGAAAAAAGGTTCTATATATGATGATAAGCTCTGTGATGAAGGGATGCGGGTAAAGTAAGAGTACTTTAAGGTTCAAATTGGATATCATAAAATAAAGAATTTATTCAGTTTTGAAAAAAAATACACAAAATTATTATCGTGTGTCGTCAACTGCCCGTGTCTTTATGTTTCAAAATTCAAAAAAGAAGCACTTTCAAAATCAGAAATGGTTGCTTTCAACAACTCGTCCTTTAATCAGGTAAACCCGAGCTAGTCCTATACTTGAGGTTACATACTTTTGTTCAAATTCAGCCTAAATAATGGCCCACAGATTTGGTAAAAATTGTGCTAATTTTGTTAAAATTTCACTGGACTTTGAAAATAATTATTCCTGTAAAGGGTGTTTTTTTTAGGCGTGTGGTTTTCAAGAAGAAATAAAACGCATACAATTTAATGCTGTCGCCAAGCATTTGAATTTATTATAAAGATAATGGTTTGCCATTAAAAATGTTTTTGAGCAAGTTGCCGCTGCTGCTGACTCGATTCAATTTCAGAGGTCCAATTTTCGACCACTTTTGGTAGAAATTGGGGCCGTATGTTACCAATAACGATCCGAATATTCTTTTCCAGGGCCCCAATCGTTTCGGGCTTATGTGCTTAAAGACTTCACATAACCCTACAAAAAATAGTCCAGCGGTGTTAAATCACACGATCTATGGAGGCCAAACCACAAGTCCACGAAGAAAACAAAATTTTCATTTGAAAATCGGGATCGGTGGCCATCTCGTTTTGGGCCCATGCACCGAAAGTCCGATGCACTTGATGGTCGTTCATCTTCAAACCAAGATCCTTCAGCAAAATCTTCCATAAAGTGAATTAGCAAAGCTCCAAATGTTGTGTGCAATGGCGGATGGACTCATTCGGGTCTTCTTCTACCCGCTGCTACACAGCAGCAATACCGTCTTCGATGAGCACTGTACGGAATCTTTGAGGATGCGCATTATCCACTAGAGTAAACGTTGTACTAAACCGATCCATGGTTTCCCGAATTACCGACTCTGCTGGGCAATTATGCCGACCGAATATTGAACACACCGTGCGATGCGTCGTCATGCGAACAACCATTATTTTGATGTAGTAAATCTGAACGATTTGCAAACGTTGTTCAGAAGTAAACTGAGCATCAATCAAGTGACAGCTGTCAAAAAGACCACCTCTGAAAAAGGTATTGCCAGATTTTAAACGCCACATCTAAAAAAACACTCTTTATTTATGTATGTGTATGTATGCAAAAGTGAACCATTTCCAATTAATATAAAACCACACCAAAAAGTCTTGAAAAACTTATAGCTAACAAACGTAAGAATACAGAGAAATTGATTCAAGTACGTCACACGACAAATAAGTGAGTATTGACAGGAAAGTAGTTGCAACACACATAAAAGACGGATGTGTTATTTCAATTCGATGCATTTTAAGAGCATTTCCAGGCTATTCTTTATTTTCCTTGAAGGTAGATTCGGCACCGTATGTACAAAAAGATTATACCTGCCTAATTAAGATAAAATAAATTAATTCAAATGTAATAAAACAAATTTTGAACTCCTTGTCGTATGCATTCTTATATACATACAACCGATTTATGCTCTCCAGGATAAAAATGAAAAAAAAAAACAAAAAAAAATAGACCCCGATTTTACACCTTGATAGTTGGATTTTATATGTTAACAGAATAGTTTCTATACTAACATATTTAAACTCAAATCAAATCGAATCGAACAAAAAACTTTACGACCTATCTCGATTGACTACACACCGGACTTAATTAAAATAATCTTTCAAACCTACTGATAACAATCAAATAATGTATTTTCCTAGTTTAGCTGATCCTAAAGCGCGTATATAAGCAATAACCATTGACATTGATATCGCATCACGTTAACAACTTACATATATACCTTCGGACTTCGAACGATGGCAATAAAATGAAAATGAAGTGCATTTGATTTTTTCCAAATTTGATTGCAAACGATCCTTCAGAATGACGACGATACAAATTAACCAACCTTATATACACTGTCCAGTCCCAGTGCCGATCATCATTGTCAGGATAGACTCAGGGCGTAATGTCCCATTTTAAACGTTACAAGCCTCCAGATCGTTCGCTGATGGGATGCGTGTAGGTAACCATATTATGGGTTGTGTCGCAGGCTGCGGGCCTATCCCAATTGAAGTATACCTAACCTATACATTCGTCTAACTTCGCATTAATGATGTGACTCACAAACGCGATCGGCATCAAATGAAAGGCAATCACAGTCTCCATCAGATGACCATCGACATAAAAATACATGTTTTATATCCACATTATAAAATGGTTATTCCTGTCCCAAAGATGCCGCTCAGCTTGGCTCGATTGAGAAGATGTAGGATCATACCGCAGCATACCAGCCGCAACCCGCAACAGCAGCAGCCAGCAGCGCAGCGGCAGCAACAGCGGCGAGATATCAGAGTGCACCTGCATGCAAACGCAACCCAGCCAACAAGGCAGCCAAGGTAAGCCCAATGGCGATGCCACTGAGCTACCCGGATCACCTAATGATCACTTATTTCTCGTTCGACATGGAATTCCTTTCATCTGCGGACATTTTGAAGCGAATCGCGTTTAATCACATGCGATCTCTTAAATGCTCCTAATATACGTATCTCCACCCATCCCTCGAATTATTTATCGGTACAAGATATCAACTGATATGAAACCGGACTTGTTATATTGTTGGCTAAGGGGCGAACGTGATAAAAGCAATCCTACATACACGTATTTTGATTCTACAAGATTGAACTTGGATCGAACTGATCGTTACATTAAATCATATCGTAATGTTATGTTGAGTTCAGTCGTTTACATAATGTAGCGAACTAAAAGATGAAACCTTGAGGCGATTCTAGGAAGAATTTAAAACAGCTATCGTAAAAAAGGTCTTCCTATATATAGGGAAGGGACTTTAAAACTTTGACAGTTGATGGTGGACATATTGTTGAAGTTTCACTTGCCAAATTGGCTGTCATTTATTCAGCCTGTTTTACTTCATCACTATAAAATATTTGGAAAAGTTCTGTCACATTTCGTCTATTTTACGGTCGTCCTATTGAGAGGACTATTTTTATCAATAGAAAGCTAACACCAGTACGCAGACAAAATGTCGGATCTGTCGGAAACATCACTGCTGTCCATAAGAATCTGAGACAACGTGCCGAATTTTCTTAGTGACTTTTATATACCAATCTAGAAAATAAACTTTTGGATTTTTGACACATAAGATCTTGTAGCGTCCCATGCATCCCTATTATCAACATCGATCTTGAGCTTTTCGAGGGCAATTCAAGGGCATAGTCATCTCGTGTCGAGGTGATGTGCACTGATCACCCGCGTTTTGACATCTATAAGCATTTTTAAATTAACTAGCTAAAAACCAGTAATCATAGCGAATGTCAATTTAACCCATATGTCACCTGTTTAATAAGCCTGACACATGGGAATTTGGACATTTCAGATGGACGCGACATAGAAAAGCCGTTGCAGATATGTAGTTAAGGGGTGTTTTAACCCTTTTGTTTTAGATATGTGGTTTTCAATCTGGTAATACTTTTTTTGAAGTTAGTCTCTTTTTGACAGCTGTCACTTGATTTATGCTCAATTTGGTTTGACATTTAATAATAAATAGACTTATATTGCTGAACAACGTTTGAAAATCATGCAAATTTATTACCAACATAATGGTTCGGTTTGCGCTACGAGATGGCCACCGATCCCGATTTTCACAAGAAAATTTTGTTCAAAGAAGAAGCTAATTTTTGGTTGAATGGTGATCGAGGTCGTGCGTTTTAACATCTCTGGACCATTTTTTTGTGAGGTTATGTGAAGTTGCTAAGTCTAAGCTTATAAGCCCGAGGCAATTGACGAATTGGAAGAGAATATTCAGCTAGTTATTATTGCTGCAAAAAGTTGTCGAAAATTTGACCTCTCGCCACTTGCCCGAAATCATTTTTAGGAAGCGCTTACTGAAAGACCCTGTAGATGGCCAATTATGAAGCACCTTATTAACTTTTCTATTCTCACGATTAGAGTTTGAGCAGATACTACTTTTTACTTAGACCACTCAATGTTATATTATTGTAGTCGGCATCATTAAATATTTATCAAATCAAAAATTCCCAAAAAACATTATTTATAAAAAAAAGGAATCATTAGGAAAATCCATAGAATTGTTTTTTTTTTTTTTTGTTATCTTAATGTCCAAAAAATAACCACCAAACAAATAAACAGATGGACACTCATGTGTTTATTTTTAAGCCATTCAATCAATCACTCAAAATTATCTAAAACAACTCAAAAACATCTGTAATCAAAGCAACACCGCATTTGTAATTTTTTCTAAGATATTTGTAATAAAAAAAGATAAATAATTTCTCATTTTTAAAAATATAAATGTACAATCACCATACCCCCAAAGTGTGCATAGTAATGCCTATCAAACATGATCCGTTATTTCGGTTTCGAATTCGAAATCATTATTATCAATTTTGCTCTAATTTTTTAAACGTCAAGTCAAAACATTGCAAAATATGGCGCCAATGTCATGTTTGAAATTTCGTGATAAAAACAATTTTTTTTGCTATAAAAGTTTTTATTATTTTTGCGCGTCTTGATTAAAAACAAAAAATTATATCTCGAACCAATTTTACCGTTTCCAACACCAACAGCCTCAGGGGAGCCATCACCGAAGATTCCCATTTCATCGAAATACGGCCTGACACCGTCTGGTACCCATTAGCACCACATATTAAGACGACATGACACTTGCTGATAACCGCTCACCAAATGGACAATGGACCACAACGACGGTGACGATGATATTGTCGACAATGGACGGTGGTGGTGGTGGCAGCGGTTGGCGGCGTGATGAGCAGCTGACGAGAATTAATTTGTTTTTGGTTCTTTTCGCGCGTCTGCTAACGAGTCCCCCGGGAGCGATCGGTACCCATCGCCATCACTCAGTTTCAGTTCTCAGTCTCAGTCGATCCAGATTTCTGTAGTTGAACACAAAACCTAATTAGCCACTCGATGCTCGTCAAATCTCCAGCTCTCAGAATTCAATTTGTAATCAATAACCAATTTGTATGAAGAGCGCATAATTACATCCGAGAGTACCGTCCATGGTCAGATAAAATGTGTCACCATTCATCGTTTAAAAACCAACTGTAACGGTCTCGGGCAGATCAGTTCTCAGTATCACTTCAAGAACGATGGATTTTTTCTCGAACGGTTTTCAGCAGCTTTTCCATGATTTGGAGCAGAATCTCTCGTCGTCACCCAATGGAAATTACTTCGAGGATGTCAACAACAACAGTGATCCTTGCCACACCTGCGACTACTACAGCTACCTCGATCATCAGAGTCTTGAATTCCAACAGGACGAGCAGAAGGACTCGATTTTGGGAATTGACCGGGCGCTCGAACAGTGTCTGGACTACTTGTTGCCTCTGGGCGAACTCGAAGCTGGAAATCAATCCGATCAGTCCCAGTGGGATTGGGAAATAAGCTTTCTGGACAGTTTGGTCGAAATGCCAGAGCCCGAGCAGAAACTCCCCGAAAAGACACCCCTCTGTGATGATTCTTGTGATTTGTTCCTCAAGGATGCCAGTGAGAATCTAAATCTGTATCTGAAGCTTCTGCCCAGCGATGCCAGTGATCAGGCGGAGAAAACGTTTCCCTGCACTTTCGGGGAATGCACAAAGATCTACGCGAAACCAGCCCACCTCAAGGCCCATATGCGACGTCACATGGGCGAGAAACCGTACGTTTGCACATGGCCGCATTGTACGTGGAAATTCTCGCGCTCCGACGAATTGGCCCGCCATCGACGATCACACTCGGGAGTGAAGCCCTACAAGTGTAACTACTGCACGAAGTGCTTTGCCCGTTCAGATCATTTGGCGAAACATAGAAAGGTCCACGAACGGAGGCTACTGGCACTCGGCGGAAAGGATCGTCTGGGGCAGGTGTTGCCAGCGAGTGTTTTTCAAGTGCGGCCAGGTAGAAAGCCAAAAAATCAAAACCTCAGATGATTATAAATAAAATAATTAAGTTAATATAAGTTAGTTGAATTCAGTGATAAGTGTGTAATTGTTTGTATTTTTTTAAATAAGCTAAAAAAATGTGAGATATAGTAATAAATAAATATAATTAAATAAATGGATATTTCCACTGACGTGGATTTTATTCTTATCTTTGTTTTTTTAAATTTCTGTAAATAAATGTATGTGATTAAGAAATTCCATGTCTTGAAAACGGATTTGGGAAATTTGGGAAACAATATTATTTAATTGGTTATTGCTGAACTTTTACCACGAATCGTAAAAATTAAGAGTTTTTCTATTCTTATGGAATTTAATAAATAGAAGAGTATTGGCGTAATTTTTTCCATTTGCAGTTGCCAAAAAGATATTATTCAATTTCGAATATAGGTATTTTCATAATATCCTTTCTTAAAACTAAAATTTTAAATGTTTCGAAAACCTTTAAATTAAGTAAAATTAATTTTGTCAAGCTGTTAAAAAAGTTGCAAAAACAACTTGCTTAGCATTTAGAAGATTAGAAGAAAGATAGTTCAAAAAGACCAAATTGTCATTAAAGACACAAGAAAATGGAAATCATAAGAAACAAATCGGACAAAAAATACAGAAATATTTAAAAATGTTGCATATAGTACATTATAAACTTTATATCGAGAAATTTGCTTCAAAAAGGACAAAATTGTGTTTTTGAAGTTCTGTTCCTTAAAATTCTGATTTTCAAAAATGTTAAAAATTATAGAGAAAATGTTTCGAAAGTTAATAAAACAACACTCTTTACATGTTCGAAACTCTTACTTAGAAGTAAAACACAAAGGAAAATGTTTGACAAAGAATATGATCGTGTCGAAAAACCACCCATACATAGTTTTGAAAATTTAATAAACACATGTTTCCTGATATTTTCTTATTGTTTTTATTGAGTTTTGTAAAAAGATTTTTAAATGATTCTTTTTGATAAATATTTATTAGGTACATATTTCACTAAAAATGTCACTATTTTTAAGTTTTCTTTTTTAGTTGTTAATCCTGCAAACCACTCTACGCGTTTTAAAAATATATTGTTTAAGATATTTTTAAGCTATGAGATTGTGATCAATAACAAAAGAATGATTTTTTTGATTTTGATTTTTAACAAATTTAAAAATATTTCATTTACAAATGACAACTCATGCCGTATGTCAATATTTTAGAAGCATGATGGTTTTTGTGTGATAAAATCTTCCAGTAAATATTTCAAAGCTTATTTATTTTGAATTTCGTAAAATTTTAAAACTACATAAATTAGTAAAAATATCTTAAGAAATGGAAAATGCTAGAATTTTAAAAATAAGAAGAATTCCGAAAACTCTCTGTCAAAATGGAGGTAAGAAATGTTGAATTTTTGTGTAAAGAGTCAAAATTTAAGCTAACCGAAGATAAGAACAGAATTACAACGTACAGTTTTAGTTTCTAAAATTTTGCAAATTTCATTTCATTCAAAAATCTCCAAATCATTCCTTTAGATATATACAGCTTTGTATTAGTAGATTAAATAATTACAAAATAAGACACTTCAAACCCTTAATTACATCCTTTTTATTTTGCACTAATGAAGGTGATCCATAACTTTAAAAATCAAAATGGCTAGCCGTGAAAAAATTCTAGACCCCTATTATGAAATACGAAACGATAGCAGAATAAACGAAACCTAAGGAAACAATATAGTTACGGTGTAAACCGTAAAGCGATTATATGAGAAACGAGAACGCAATCAAGAAAATGTTGAAACTTAACAACAATATTTTTTTAAAGCGCAACAAACTTCACACATTGTAGCAAATGTCAAAGTACAAGTGTTTACCAAATTGTTTATGCATTACTCCAAGGAAACGTTTTTGAATTCTGAATACTTTTTTTGAAATCGACGATGTTACATATATTCATCTAAAGAAGAAACACTCTTGTAATAAGAAGACTTATAAGATTCACTAGACCCTATAAGCCTTCCTAGTTCCATTTACGTAAAGTGTCAAAGGTTCAAGCAAATGTTCTGCCTTAACAAGGATGCAACAGCCGATGACCAAACAAAAGCTCAATTTTTAACAAATAACAACAAAATCAAACGAAAGGAAATTTCACTCGTTAGTTTTCAACGAGTGTCGTTTTTATTTACGAGTCTCGTTACTCATAATTGCAAATAAAATACGAGTTTCGTTTTTTCGACTACAATTTTCGTTTCTCGTATTCATATGGCTATGAAAGATTAAAATCACTACAAAAATAAAAAATTCAACTCTGACAATCAATTAATTGAGTACAAGAGTTTGCAGGTGACATGTCAATAACTTTAGACTAAACGAGACTATAGACATCTACGAGAAAAACAAAAAAACCTCTACCATACCGACGACGTCCGACACTACACTGGCATCCTTCAATTTTAACGAGACTGAGACGAGAATCTTAAGTCTCGACGTATCTCTCTTATGGATATCCCTTATCTTAAATAATTACTATGAAATGAAATCCATTTAGGTTAACAAAATATTAATCTTCTGAGTTTTTTTGGTATAACCATTACAATATTTTTTATGGGTGGCAGTTTTTGAATAAAAGAAGATAACTTGGGTCAATTTTATGGACTGATGTTTTCCTTCCGATCTCACTTCTTTTTGGAAAGCTTTTGCAATTTTTAAGAATCACAGGAATCAAAGGTGCAGTAAATCATTTCTTAATGTATTTAAAAAAGTGTCCTATACCGACTTTATAAACTCTGGTATTTTTAAAATTATCATTTTCATAACTTACCATCGACTCAAAACTATCCCTTACAATCAGCAAAAGGCTGTTGTTTTCCCAACTTGATACACTATCAAACTTCAGATGTAACGATTCTTTTTACCGTCCTCAAAATCAGCTGCACCTACTTTTCACATTCATATTTCAAGTCAAGCTCATAATCATAACTTATATCAACTTGACGATGAAAGAAAAAAAACACTATTTCTGATACCTTATCGATGAATGTACTTCCAGACGTCAATTTGAAGTCCTTAAAAAGCAACAACAACAAAAACGAGAAACACGAACAAATACTACTTGTCTATTAAATATATCTCTGAACGATCTACATGTACTACAAAGATAATTTTGCAATTTTATAGCCAAACAGCTTGTCAGTACCTAGAACCGATTTTATACCGAATGCCAAAAAAAAAAAAACAAAAAATTAAAATAGTAAAACTGCATTCTCCGGATGACAACTGCAATGGCTGTGGTGGTACAAGTCATCAGCTCGTTAGGCTTCCTCCGAATCCGAGTCCCCGAGTTAAAGTCCAAGTCCAAGCCGATCGACGACGACTCGACGATCTGAAACCAACCTTATAACAAGTATTATGTATCTAGGAGGTACGAGTATGTTTTTTTTTTTTACCTGCGCTGCGTATAAATTCAGCATTTAGCTTAACTGAGCGATAGCAATTACATCTATTTCTCATGTTATACGGCCGCCATGATGCTCAATGGTGTGGCAATAATAGCTCATCATATTAGCCTGGCCTGATGATGCGGCTATCGCCTATCGCAGCTATTAGACGAGTGCACGCGGCAATCGCATTCGCTTCATTTAATGACGTGACGCTTCGACACTGACTGCGACTGCAGCAAACAAGTTTTGAGCCATCTTTTTGCCCACGTTTGTAAGTATATACCCCATGACCAAGAATATACCCTATTGCTTATAAAACATCGAGATTTGTTGCCAACAACTAAAACCCGTATATGGCAACGCATTGGACAAGCTTCGCAGTCCGTTCAGTGTGGCTGTTTGTGAGGACGAACAGAGCCTTGGCGGCGGCGATCGGCGGAGTACCCAATCTGTGTATCCGATTCCGGACACAAACAAATGCTGCAAGAGCGGTGCAACTCGACTGCCCAAAAACAAATCAAATCGGTATAAAATGTAGAAACGTTTAGAGCTCGGATCGGACTTCGTCATCGGGATCGGACTGCCCGGCTCTGTTAGCCCGCATAGAGGCTGTATATGGTTTTTATATTATATTATTAATTTAAAGTCATGTAATCATCTTCATCAGCTTGTTCAACTCTTGGGACAGAAACGTGCCCGTCATCCAGGAGTATCACTGGGGGATCATGGTTGGTTTTGACTTTTTGAGGGTTCAAGTCAAGGCGCTGACATATTTTGGTTGGCTAAGGGTAACGGCTCACCACAAAGTCATGAGCTTGTTGGTGTAGATTGTGCTTATGTCAATACGTAGACAACTGTCTGTCAGGCAAGAAAAGGACAACTTGTCGAAATTCGTCTTGTGAATAGAGCATGAGCTTCCGGAGTTGAATCTGAATTTTCTTCTTTAAACCTTGTCAGCGATGGAGCCCTTTTCTAAGTTAATGTTGGGAACGCGAAATTGGTGTTAAGCTGACGCACGGTGTCGTTTGTTTAAATTTCTTTGAGAAACAAGTTAAGCAGGTCATCAGCGTCAATGGCGAGCGCTATAGGTCGGTGATAATCAACTTCCCTTGTACACAAGTCACACCACATTGGAAATTCTGCTTGGTATCGAGGGCATGGTCATTTAACTTGGAGGTGATATGAGAATATGACAACCGAAATTGTCCGATTTGACATTCGCAGTTTGACTCAAAAAAGCTACTAGACAAAGCGGCCCTCTAAAGCCCACGTTTCTTAAGTCATATCACTTAATTTCAGACTTATTTATCCGGCAGAGCTAATTGGACATTTGAACGAAGTGTTTATCGTTCAGGTTCCTAAGGGAATGCATTCTTTTGTGAGTGAAACCATAATTAATTTATTTATTCAATTCAACTCAGAGATTAATAATTCATTGAATTTACCCAGACGCTACAGAAGGATAGCTTCGACTTCAATTTTAGAGTTGTGAAGGTCACTTTTACAAACAAATATAAGGTTCTTAAGTCTATTGTCCCAGACGGGACTCACTATACGTGACCGAGACCGAGATGGAAAACGAGATCGAGATCGTGATCATTTTCGTGATCGTGATCGTCATCGTGATTGTGGTCGTGATCGGAACGTGAACGTGAATGTGAACGAGAACGACACCAAGGCTTACATTTTTCGATTTCGAAGAGATCGAGACGAGATTAGCAAAAGTCTCGTCGATCCCTAATTCAATGAATGCAATCCTTTAATTGAAATCATAAAAGATTGCGTTCAAAAATGATTGCATTCTTATGATTCACTTCTAAGATAAGGTACTCGTCATAATTCGTCATATTCGTCTTTTCTTTAAACAGGTTCAAAATGTAATTTTTATTTCAAGTTAATTTAAGCTCTTTAAATGTAAGACTCTAGGACAAGGAATAGGTACACCAATCCGGCTTGGCTATGTGAAGGTCCAGCCGTGTGTCCATCATCTTGTTTTCCAATTTGATACCACTCGTTTACTGTGTATATAAATGTTTGTATTTTTTTTTTCCTATAATAATTCTTAATCGGAGCCGCCTGTCGGTGTATGTTTTATAGCTTTGCCATAATTTCTGGATTTTACAAGATCGCTATGATGCGATCTCTGATTGGTGCCGCTTATCATTCCATTGGCCGATATCCTAAGCCTTATGGGGTTATGTTGTGTTAGCGATGTGCCTTCTCCCATCCGATCCGATAATTATGGTCTTGCTGACATAGCTAAATAATCTGGTTGTACGTACATTTTGCTGTTTGTTTGATCTCCAGTGATGATGATGATGATGGTGATCAAGATGATGCTATCCCCGCTAAGCGCAACGATCCCGTAAATTCTTAATAGAAATTCTAATGTTGAACTAGTCGTTTTTATCAAGCCGTGGAATGCTACACAAGATTATAACCAAACCGTGCAACGTGACGTGGCCAGATACGACTACGACCTCTGTTTCTATGCAGTTGTTGTTGTTGTTGTTTTTGTCTTTGCAATTACGATGCAATGTGAATGGTCACTCTTGGGGCATGAGAGAAACTCAATGGCTGAATGCTAGGAATGGCATGCTATGGTTAATTCCGCTAATTGCTGGCAGCTCCGGACACAGGTGTGAACCACTAAAGCATTATAGTCTTAGCCGGTTACCATCATAATGCATTGCGGACGCGTTGTTTTTTTTTTTCAATGCAAAAACTACGACGGGATGAAGACTCGACAGCGATGGGAGATAAGACAAATAGGTTGTATGTTGACATTTTTTAAAAGTAAAAATATGGTAATCTTTTTATTAAATGTGAGCAAAGAAAAATGTTTTGCAAAGTTGGAGAAGCTTAAATTTCAGAAAGAAAGTCGTAGCTATTTACAAAGTAGGTCCACTGATTTTATATAGAAGCTCATGGAAAAACTCGTCAAAGAACACCTTGTTCCTTTTTCAAAATATCTAAATTAGGCTTTAAGTTCATGGAAAATCAAAATAGTTTGTTTTCTAGCATTCAATATCAACAGATAATTTTGTGATTCTGATTAATTTTTGAAAAAGGGCAAATATCTTATTTATCAGTCTGAATAAGGCTTTAGTTTATTGAGAGTTAACTGGAATTCCACTCATAATCGAATTTTTATTTAAGCTTAACCGTTAAAA
The DNA here is from genome assembly GCA_905146935.1 of Scaeva pyrastri. Lineage (NCBI taxonomy): Eukaryota > Metazoa > Arthropoda > Insecta > Diptera > Syrphidae > Scaeva > Scaeva pyrastri. The sequence goes on from LR989929.1 coordinate 53,752,265, forward strand.
TGTTAAGGTTAATATTATTTGAGATGTGATCAATATTGTGGTTTAATAAGTCTACACTTTAAATTCACTTTTAGACTTTCACTATTATACCAATTATTCATACATTTGAAAACTTAATGAATGTAAAAATGTTTTTCGAAATACGTATGTATGTAAATTTTAAAAATCCGTCATGTATAGAAAAATTAAAAGAATTACCAAAGTTGATAATATTAATACAAAAATTCTGCTCATCAAAATTCTACGGTTTTTTTGAACATTAATTATATTTTGAGAGAAAGAACAAAATTTTATGAATAAATGAAAACTTTTAATATTTTTTTATAGCAAGTTTATGATGTTTTGAAAAGAAAATCAAAAATCGTATCCATACTCAAACAATTATTTACAAAAATGTTTTAAGCCTTATATTCTTCAAATATCAGAAAATAAGATTCCTTAAATGTTTAACATCTATTTCGATTTGTCAATTTTAGACTTCTGTCAAGTATTTTGTACCTAACTGATCAAAAATTAGGTAGTTACTCCGAAAAATTTCATGAGACTAGCTATTTGTTTTTGGGAACCAGAATTTAAAAATTCCGAATTTTAAAAGTAAAAAATTATAAGTAATTTTTCGAAAACAGAATTAGGAATAGTTGAATTTTGTAAAACAGGATTTTCTTAATGGAATATTAAAATTATTAAACCAGAACTACAACTTCGAAGTTTTTCTGTAGGTCCTCCCATTGGCTTTACAAAAAAACGAAGCAATATTGATTGCCCAAGAGTGCTCTACGTCCATGTGGTTTTAAGTATCAAGCGATGTCAATGAAAAACAGTCGATTTAGAATAAAGTCCATGTTTAATGACTCCACACAGTTTTTTGGAAAAAAGAAAATGGTGACATACTTGATTTTTGTGATGTTTAAACAATTTAACTGCTATTTACTTCATATAAGATCTCAGTTCAAATTATAACAGGCCATAATATTCATTACCTCATGTTAAATTATTATTACAACAAGAAAACATAAAAAACCACATTATAGAATGGCCCCCTCGAGATTCTTTGTAAAACAATAAGTCTGACAGAAGTACATACATAGGTACATGCCTTTCTGTTCTATATTCATAAAGTTTTGAAGTTCATAACAGTTTTCCTAGTTAAAAAAATAATAAACAAAACCTATACTAACCGAAAAACCCCCTTTAAACAGGTGTAATCCGTCCCTTATTGTCTGTTGGACAAACGAATAAATGAGAAATAAGAGTCGCCGAACTTAACCATTGACACCACACTAAACAGAGCCAGAAAATAATGGACTTGAGGATGAGGTTTGTTTTAATAAATGTCCAAAGTTATACCAACCTTACCTACCAAGCCCCCCTTTCCCTCACGATAGCAAGTATAATGATGTTTTTTTGTTTTGTTTATCTTGTAGGACATCTCATAAAATGAGTCTATACACAAAAAGGTTTAACTATTCCCTTACCCATACCAACAACAAAAAAAAATATGTGTTTTGTGTTCCACTATTATGTCAGCCAATTATGCATGCATATATAAGTAAAGAGTACCTGCGGGATGTCCTCTTTTAATCTGAATTTAAATCGGAACGCCCTCGACATGGTGTGCTTTGTAAAATAGTTCGGACAAGGATTACGCATACCAACTAAATTGCAAAAAGGAATAAGTTTCGTTTTGGTTTTTTGGTTATTATAAGGAGGCTTAAAAAACAGAAATTTGTAAACGAAAAACTGGGAGGGGATAGGTATAGGAATTTTGCGGAGCTTAAATTCTTTGGCCATTATCTTGGTTATCTTCATATTGAAGATGAAGGCCCAAAAACAACAAAAAAAAGAAATACCGGATGTCGTCCAATTGTTCCTCTTTTTTGTTTGAGTATTAGAATTCCGTTTTGGCCCCGCAAGAAAAGTTGGCCATTGTAAAACGTAGGCATTGTGATTTCATTGTTTTCTCTTGAGATGTCAAGGCCTTTTTTTTTACAGATTTTGATACTAGGGTAGACTGAGTTTGTTCGACTTGTAAAAATAAAATTGGGTTAAAAATGGCTTTAGATTATGTTTTTTTTTTGAAAAATTAATTTTTACCAAGAGTTAAAGTGTGAGCATCCAAATGGCCAATTTTCCATGACTTTGGAGCATACATTTCTTCACTGGTATGGGTTATGTTGCTGTTGTGGTTTATGGTTCATTCGCATCGATATTCGACCTCAGAAATGTCCCCAAAAAAAGATCGAACGGGTTGAAATCTTCAAGATGTTGATGTCATGTTGATAATACACAACATCTCAAATAAAATATGAACTTTTCCATGCTCATGTCTCATTTCATATTTTGTCCTATCAATTTGAGGGATGGTCATCACACGTCATCGTTAGCTAAAAATCCTCACACAATAGTGACTTTTTTTTTAATTCCATGGTGCCTTATTATTAATTGTGTTAATCTGACAACTTCTATTTTTATTTATCTAGAAAAGTTTCCTTACTGGTCACTGCTTTATAGGAAGACATGCCTTACGACTTGGAGCTCCAGCAAACGATTTCTGTAAAAGCTGTATGGATTAGGAAGAAGAAGAGTTAGCCTCATCTTCTTTGCTATTGTCCTGCAATTTCACACAAACGTAGACTACACCTCGGAGACTTTTACTATTATGATTCCAGTGCGATCTAAATAAGATAGACATTCACACTCTGTACCTCTTTATTGCTAGCTCCAAATTGTTCAACGTGTAGGAGGATCTAAAGATCTAATGGTATCACAATGGACCATTTCTGGTCTAAATGTGCTGGTCTTCTTTCCAGCAGCCACCACAACCTAACCTAAAAAAAGGTATTATGGCTACATATGACTTTTTAATACAAATTAAGTCCAGTTTTCAACTGTTCAGTGTTCATCTAGCGAACAAACGTCACATCGTTGTTCGTGGCTAATTAACTATAGGTCGTGGATCAGTTTATTATACACACGTCGAAAAAGTTATAGTCGGCTAGTTATAGTCTGCGAAAGGCTGAATTAATGCGAATGTACTGTCTCACTTACAGCAGCACATTTTTTTGACAAATCTTGCTTTTATTTTATTTTATTTACTGAAAAATAAATAAAAGCCAATATGACTTGCTTCGCAAATGCAACCACTGACATCCGTCAAAATTTGAAAGTCCCATTTGAAAAAAGTTATTCAATTTTTTGTTATGATCAAACTGCAGGAATTTTGGAGGAAGGAGAACTAAACGAATTTTTGAAATTCAAGAAAAAAAAACATTCACATTATTGACCAAACTTTGACTTTATCAAAAGTAGCAAACAAAAATAGCATAACCAACTTTACATAATACCTTTTAAATATTTATTTACAATCTTCCTTTAGCGAATTGACAAATCTTTTTTGACATTTTCATCATCTTACCACACTTCCTCTCTTGAGTGACCTGGAAAAAATTGAATTTTAGATTCACCTGAGCAACACATAATAATTTTTTTTGTAATTTTTTTATTTAACTTAACCTAGGACAAGAAATAAAGCGTACTTAAGATTTAAACAACCAAGAATTATAACAAACTAAGTTAACTCTAGAGTCTAGACACTCTATGGTCTAAATAGTGTTATTTGATCTTCAAATTATTACTTCATTCCTTCCAATAAGCTATCAAATTGAAAAACTGCAGATTAGAGATATAGTTAACTCTAGATTAACTATACAGGATCATTTTATTTTACTAACTAATGCGAAACTTAAGACTTAATCGGAGATTAAACTATGGTTTTAGATTCGAAGGCTTAGAAATAAATTTGCACTTACATGTTTGAACCATATTTTAATCTCCAAAAATCTTAGAGATCTCATTTTCTACCAAAAGCAGATATAGGGTACTTAAAAAACACATATCCTTCCAATTATAGTCATTCTTATTGTTTTTTTTTTGTCTTCTTCAGTGGTGAAAAGTGACAAAATTTACCAATACATGAAACTTTTCTGGTGAGGACGCATCATCAGAAGTAGGTATAAACGAGCTCCAAATACTTTTAGTAGACAACGACCAAAAGGAACCATCCTGTATCGAGTGAGTCAAGAAGAAATTTCAAAGTGAGATAATGGCTCCCTATAATTTTCCAGCTCCAGCACCACCACCACCGACGACGGGTGTACCATTCTTTCGACAAGTCAGAGCACCACGAACCATAGTCAGTGTTAAAAATATATAAGTTGGACGATGTTCTGATTGTTTTTGTCCTGCTTATCGGTATCTGAGAAAACGCCACCAATTTATTCCAAAACATGCTACTTTGTGGGCATCGATTTGATCGCACGGAGACGGACCGAACCGAAACAAACGTCTCCTTCGTGTATATGTGTGTCGTTGCAGGTATAAACATCATCCTTGTTGGTATCATATATATGTACATAAGGTGGAGGGAATATGAAATGCATGAGCTTTAAAGAAATGGCTTCTTTCATATACGGAGGTATGGCCAGAGGAGCTTCCGAGGAAACTATACCACGACCACCATCACTTGGTGAAGATTCCAGATCAAACGTCAAGTATATAGCCAGCGGTAAAACATAATGTATACAATGGCAAACGACGACGATGAGAACGAGCAACGGTTGGACAATAGTGCAAACAATTGGAAGAAGAACCCTTCTGATATAGATTCGGGTGAGGGAAGAGGTATAATGGCAGAACAGTGTGTGTTGGCCATGTTGATGATGATGGTGAATCGGAAGAAGAGCTGTCAACAATCGCAAATATCAGAAGCAGTAGTATAGAAGCAGCTTAGGACAGGAGCAAGCAAGCGAGGAGTTGGCCATGTTATGTGCGGATAATATGTACAAGACTAAAGGCGCCAACGCCAGGACCTTTAATTTATCTTGCACGCCATGCTGCTACAATGGTCTTACCGTCGTCGTTGGTCGGTCGGTCGGTCGTTGTCGCCGCCTTGTGCTGGCCCGACCGGATGTGGCGCATTATGCACTGGTATTTCGTTATCGCAATCACATTACTTTTGTGTTTCTTATTGTATTTCTTTTATTGTCTCGCACTCGAGTTGGTGATATTGATTTTTCGTTTTTTAATGCCAAACCCACAAATTGTATTGTTTTTGATGCAGTTCATGTTTTTTTTTCTTTCATAAGGATACCCGATATAAAGTGTATTCTAACACTTGTAACATTTAAACTTTAATTAAAACCTTAAAGTAGACAAGATTAGTGTTCTAAGGAAACCCAACAGAACGGTAATTTTGATTTTCACGGCATACAAATGGCCAAAAAGGAGCAACAACTGCATCACACTTAAAAGCTATAATTTCTAAAGTTGTCATGCTAACTAAACTATATAAAATATAAAATATGTTGTTTCAGAATTTTCGTGTTTCATATTTTGGTTTTCAGAAAATGATTTTTTAGAAAAAACTGACAAATTGTAAATGTCTGTTTTTAAATTTTGTCTATTTCATCAAAACAAAAATTTTATCATATTCAAGGTTTCATAACCTAGTTAAAGTCCTGGCCTCATTCCACAAGTCTTACCATTTATCCTGGTTTGCGAGCCCCAAGCCATCCAGTTGGGAACCTCAGGGTTTTCGGCGTTCTGGTCTACGCGATGTTTCCAGGGAAAGCATAGCCTCCCATATCAAAAAATCTACTACTAAGGACTTCTTGAGCTGGTTCCTTCTCGCTCATGGGAGCTAATTGACCTGCTAATCGGAGTCTACGAGCTTAATTTTTTTCACGATATCTGCTTCGAGGTAGATTGCATACAGTTCATGATTGTAGCTTCTTCATTTCTTACATACGTTATTGCCAAGAATTCTCCTTAAGACTTTCCTCTCAAGCGTGGCTAAGAGCTCGGAGAGCCTTTTTATAAGCACCTAGGTCTTGGGTCCATATGTAAGTACTGGCAGAACCATAGTCCTTAACAGCAGCAGATCAGAAGTTATGATAAGGTTTCTGCATCTAAAAACTATTTTAGGCTCTGTTGGCTTTAAGCACCCGCCAACTTTGACCATTGACCCAGTTGGCGTAAGCCAGTATCTGGCTGAACCTGGTGACCACGACGATCCCTCTTGTTGGCGTGTCAGAATCACAGAGTCTCAAACGTTAGATTGAAGAGAAGAACAGGCTCGACCATCCCCTTGATGTCGAAATCCTTTGTTGTTTTTGATTTGTCTGAATAGCAATCCGGTTAATTTGACATCGCTTTGTCATGGTGAACATATACAAACTTGTGTCAGTTAATTTGGGATTCCGAATTCCCACACGGTATTGTATAGTTCTACTCTGGCTATGCCGTCGTAGGTGGCCTTATGGATTATGGTGGAAGTATGAATTCTAGAAATTGTTATATCGATCGCCTAATTGCAAAAATCTAATCGGTTATTGACTACGTTAAGTTTCGGATGGATAGGTTAGAACTTCTGTGCCTGATTTTAACATTGCTCTCAGCTTTTTTCTAATTCACAGATCAAGTTCTTCACCTGGGACGATTTTTTCTACCTTGGAAGTCGTTTTTCTGTAGATTTTGTATGATCTCAACATTTTGCCATACACGATTTTTTTGAAGACAGGGAAAGCTCTATAAAATATTTTTGTCTTAACTGATTACAAATTACTCGTAGGTACTCTACTGCTGCTAACTGTTTTGAAGCTTTAACAAAAACAGAGAACAGATAAGACAAGACATCAAGCCAGCAAGAGAGAATTGCAAAACTTATATTTTTTTTTAAATTGTAAGATTTCCGTAAGAACCATAAAAATATCACCTCAAGAGACTTTTCGACACTTTTTCAATATGCCATGCGAGGTGTCAAACTATACATAGCGACAATTATTCCAATTCCCAGAGATACCATCGAAAAGATACCGTGAAGAAGATAAATTTAGATTAATCACTGCGTTGCAGCAATCTCGATCCGATATAGGTACGAGTACTCCTGGTTGCGATCTACATACATAAACCGAAATATATATAAATTAGAGCAACTGCAACTGCGTCGACAGTTCCACTACTTGACACGCAATTTCCACTTCTACTTAAAACTTAATTGCCAGCCACTTGGAGGCGTCACCATCCTCGGCAGTAGCATCATCGGTGCGGTGTTGTTACTGTGTAGCATCCCAGAGTTGGTGACTCGTGCCCTCTGCAACGCGTAGGTAGATTGGTAATACCAACTCTTGTGATCATTGTAAGTACTAAAGAAAAAAATTCTCATCTTCATCCTCGAACACAGGGCGTAGGTATATTGGTACAACCAATTAACGAATTGACGTTTGCCCGAAAACTAAGTAATTAATGTTCCCCCGAGTCGACATTAATCAAAATCGGTCCGGCTGAGTCGTCATGTGCGCGCTGAGAATGAGAAGGTTTCCGATATTTTATTCGGAGATGTCAACTTTCAAGTTGACGACGGTCCTTGTCGTCGTCGTCGCTGTGAAGTTGATTAATTCTGAATGATCCGTGAAATGTCTGGTCAGGTGCGGTCGTAGCGTCGTGCGTCGCCGTCGGTCGGTAGCTCATCATCGCAGACATTTTTCAAAACCGACTCAACATTTTTGAAATTAATGATTCAACGGAAGGTCCATCAAATTCAATATTGAAACAAAAAAAAAATCTAAAACAAGTACAAGTAGATAATGTAAGAATCTTAATTTGGCAGCTAGGAGCTAGAAGCCAAAAGAAAAAGAAGCCTTCTAAAAATAGCCCATCGCCATCCCTCTACCGCCGCCCATCACCCATCACCCAATAGCTCATCAGGCGATTGCGATTGAATTCTAGTGCTTCATCGAATTAGCCTGCAGTCAATTTCATCTTCAAAGCACAAGTCGAATGGAATCTAAAATAAATACAAAAGCTGCCCTAATGGCTGTCAATTAACTTCGAGTAAGTGGCTTGACGTTAATCGGAAATCACTGGTTGAAATTTCGCTTAACACAAATAGCCAGCGAGCTTACATCTCATTTACCAGCTGAAAGTACATGCAAAGGCGGCGCACCGTTGCCGTTGTTGAGTCAGGGTCTTTGCTTCTGTTTTTTTTTTTTGGCACTTGAATGTATACAAATTTAGATAGGAAAATTTAATTGTGAAGTTGGGTGCATGGCAACGAGTACATATGACTATTCGAATCAATCAATCGATTGATCGAATTAACTCATTGTCAATCACACTCGCAGCGGTGCTTCGTCTCCCTGCCTTCGAATAGGTATAGGTAACTCTATGAGGTATGCTTTATGTGATCAAACGGCTGTTTCTGACCATAGTATCTATACTAGAGAGAGGCCAGGAATTTCGAATCCGAATTCGTTCGGTTGATTTGGTAAATTCATTTGACAACGAACTCGCTGCCCGAATAGAACAAGGGGTCGATGTTTTGTTTGTTGTTAACTTGGTCAATTGCGAAGTAAGGCATTCCTGCTCATGTTGTTTAAATAGTTGTTTTAGCTTTGAATCTTGCAATTATAAATTTAAGTTTACAGTGTAACTATTCGATAAAAAAAAACCTTTTCAGCTACACTGAAGAAATTCCTTATACAAAAATCAAAGGAAATTTCGTTAGGTCAACGAAAAGTTTTCATTAAGACGTTTGGTACTTTTTTTTTTATTTAGGTCTTTTTAACACTTTACTTTGTATTATGACCGAATTCTTTGAAAATGTCTAAAAGGAATAGCATTTTTGAATGTAATGGTGTTTGGTTACGAATTTCTTGTTCCGTTTTCGTGGATGAGTCATTTTAGAAGAATATGAAATTTAATGGGAAAAGAGCGTGGAACTTGCTAAGGGATTTTGCTCCAAAGTTGTAACAAATAGGAAGTGCGAAAAAATTGCCGGAGAGCTGCCGGGGCAACGAACTTCAGAAAAATGACAAGATTATTTTTTGAATTTACCCACCAATTGCACTTACTTCCCTTCTTTCCACACTGAACCAAATCCTTACGTAAATACAACGAAAAAATTCGTTGAGCCAACGAAAATTTAATTAATTTTCAGCCGATGAAAAATTTAATTGGCCCAACGAAATAATTTTCATACGTTGATGAAGTGCTTCATCACTTAACGAAAACTGTCGTATTTTAATGAAATTCTTTCATACAAATTTTTGATCATTAATTAATGAATTTTTACATCATTGTACGAAATTTTTTTATCAATCAACGTAAAATTTAATCAAACTAAGGTACGCCAAATATGAAATTTTTTCGTTAATTAATGTATTTCTTGATAAATGTATGTAAGGAACTTTCGTAAGCTAACGAATTTTTTCATTCAATTTATGAATATTTTCATACATCAACGTAATTTTTTTCGTTAGCTAACGAATTTTTTCGTACATTTTACGAAAATTTTAATAAAATTACGCAAAAAATATTACCTAGCTCACGAAATTTTTCATTCAATTTATGAATATTTTCATACATCAACGTAATTTTTTTCGTTAGCTAACGAATTTTTTCGTAAAACTTATAAAAATTTTAATTGAACTATTGAAACTTTTCGTAGATTATGCTTACTTTTTTTCGTAAAACTACGAATTTTTTCGTAAGCTTACGAAATGTTTCATCCATTCTTCTTCCCTAAATTTTGGAATAAAAAACCTGAAATGCAAAAAAAGTGAAGCAGAGCGAAACCTGAAATTGAAAAAAAGTGAAGCGAAACGAAAATGTTTTACCATTAAAAAAAAACATGTTAATTTGATTTTTTTTTATTTGAAAATCATAAAACGTGAAATACAAAAATCATGACAAGTAAAAAGCAGGCATAGTGAATTAACAAACTTATAAACTAATCTCATTTCCCATCAATGCACTTTTTTGGGTTTTTTTATAGCATGGGATTTTTTAAACAAATTGTAAATAAGTTGTATGCTGGACGATCGTCTTTTGAGGTGTTCCAAATGGTCGTCCACCTCTTGAGGAGTTTTGCACACAAAGAAAAAAGCTTTCTGCGAGTCCTTGATAGTATACGTCTTGATGGTCGATTTTTTCCCATTGTTGTCTTTTACCATTTGTTTTTGGGTCGGAATTAGATACACATGCATAGAATGCATCTAGATGACATCCTTGGAATCTGAAAGAAAAGAAAAGAAAAGAGAAAGAGAAAAACAAAACAAAACAAAAATTAAAATATTTTAGGAGACAAGTTAGTATGTATTTTGTAATAAAATATAGGAAGCAATAATCAAATAGTACTACTTACATTCCTCTAGTTCCTCGTTCATCCATTTCTTTAAAAGTTGAACCAAGTTCCTATCTTTTATGTTCTGCTCCTTCGTCAAAAAGAAGCCTATCTTTTTGCTGTACTCCGGTCGGTTGTCCTGCAATGAAGAAGCCCTGGAGTGGAGGACGTTAAAATCTATTTCTATCTGTTAAAAAAAAAATGAAATCAAAAACATAATATGTACATATGTATGTATATTATAATACAATGAACAAAAAATGAGATTCTAGTAATAAAATAATAACACTTAATTTATACGAATAATGACTTTGAATTGAAATAATTAAAACACAAGCACAATGAAAAAAAATATTAACTTTAAAAAAATATATATTTTTTCTTACCTAAGCTGCCGTTCACTGTACCAAACCTTGTTTATTTGTTTTTAAATGTTTATTATTTGGTTCACAAAACTATTTTTTTTTTAAATTTGTTCTATTGTTTTTTAACACTATTAAATTTTTACGTTGCACACAATGCTGTTTTAATTTTATAAACTTGACACGTCTTTTCACTTAAAGAGTTGAATACCAACTGTACCTTCGGCTTCGAGATGGCCATGCACATGCACACAAGAAACGAAAACACAGCGTGTTCTGTATGCATTTTTTCGTTAATGTAAATTTTTTTTTTCGTTAACCGATGCAAAATTTCATTAGTCTACGAAGAATTTTGATAAGCCAATGATTTATTTTCATTAACTTATGTAAATTTTCATACGTTAATGTTGAATTTCATTATTCCACGAAGTATTTTCATAAGTTGATGAAATTTTTCATTGAATAATGAAGATTTTCATTGCTTTATATGAAAATTTTAATTAGTATACGAAAATTTTCATTCCCCCATTTTTTTTTAGCGCAATCCTTTTTGTTTGCTCTTTTCAAAGTCCCGTTAAACCATTACCGAAAATATCATGGTTTGATGTTATTTTTCGTACAACTATGATTTTTTTTCATCAAATAATGAAAATTTTCATAAACATATGTAAGACTTTGTAAATTAATTATTTATTTTCATTAACTGATGTAGATTTTCATACGTTAATGTTGAATTTCATTATTCCACGAAGTATTTTCATAAGTTGATGAAATTTTTCATTGAATAATGAAGATTTTCATTGCTTTATATGAAAATTTTAATTAGTATACGAAAATTTTCATTCCCCCATTTTTTTTTAGCGCAATCCTTTTTGTTTGCTCTTTTCAAAGTCCCGTTAAACCATTACCGAAAATATCATGGTTTGATGTTATTTTTCGTACAACTATGATTTTTTTTCATCAAATAATGAAAATTTTCATAAACATATGTAAGACTTCGTAAAGTAATTATTTATTTTCATTAACTGATGTAGATTTTCATAAGTTTATGTTGAATTTCATATATTGATGAAATTTTCGTTACTTAATTAAAATTTAGAAAGTAACGAATAAATTCTTATTTTTAATTTTAGTAAAATTATATATCAACAAATTAATTTAAATGAAAAGAAAGAATTATTAACATGAGTCAATTTTCTTGCAACGAGTTCTGTTTGTAAGATTTCTGTGAGAAAGTAGAAAGATTTTGTATTACTAAAAATTCTAATATAACACATAATTCATGAAAATATACATAATTCGAAGTATTTTTTCATTAAATTATGAAGTTTCATTTGAGGAAACACTTTATTAACTAACGATTCTATTACATAGAACTATGAGGTTTTGCATAAAACAATGAAAAGTCTTCATTATTTAATGAAAACTTTCATATTATGATGGAATTCATTCGTTTATGAAAATAATTAATAATTTTATGAAAAGTTTTCGTAAAAAACATTTTTTATGGTTAAAATGAGTATGAAATTTTTCGTAAAGTGATGAATCTTTTCATTAAAATAACTTTTTGGGTTTCAAAAAAGAAGAAAAACTGTATGAAGCATTTTCATTAGATGATGAAGATTTTCATTTTACGAAAAATTACATATTTTCGTTGAGCCAACGAAATTTTCGTTGGGCCAACGAAAATGTAGTGTATGAAGCAATTTTCATATTTTTACGAAAGTTATTATTTTCAGTGCAAGGTCATGGAAACGCTGATAAACTATCAGCTCAAGAAATATTTCGAAGATCGACAGCTTTTTAATGACCGGTAGCAATAGATCCACTGGTGACTTGATGGTTTATCTCACCGAACAGTGGAACAAATCTTTACATCGTTTTGGAGAAAGTAAGATTATTGCACTTGATATTTCTTAAGCATTTGAATTTGATAAAGTCTTGCATCCTGCTCTTTTATCGAAAATGCGTGCTTTTGGTATCGATGAAACCCTTCTTCGTTGGATTAGTAACTTTCTTTCGAATCGCTCTATACAAGTAGTATTAGACGGATTCAAGTCTGAAACCCACAACATAAATGCTGGTGTACCACAGGGTTCCGTTTTGTCTCCGACCCTATTTCTCATTTTCATTAATGATCTCCTGTCTGCAATTACTAATCCATTAAATTGTTTCGCACACTTAGCTTCTCATATTCGTTTCCAGATTCACTTCCCTGCGCTTCGGATGTGGAACTGCAACGGTTAAATATGATGGTGCTCCAGTAACATATTTAAGCCTTTTGGACAGTATACAAAGACGAGCTTTAGAAATGATCGGAGACAGGAAAATCATCGATACTTTCACGTCACTCGAACACTGGTGTAACGTTTCCTGTCTGTCACCCTTTTATCGTTACTTTTACGGTAAGTGCTCTAATGAAATAGCCAGTTACATTCCTCCCCTTAAACAATTCAACCGTAATATACTCGCGCTTCCAGGAATGTCTATCAGTTAACTCTTGAACCCAATTTCTGGCGTACTGTCAAGTACAGGGAATCGTTTTTTAGTCGTACTACGCGAATGTAGATTACCCTTCCACATTCTGTCTTTGCCTCTCATTGGGATATACAGAAATTTAAGACCGATTTCTCCTTTCAAATCCCCTCCTTCTTACCTAAAGCTCGCACTGTGTCTCTGACATATAAAGGGTACATAAAAACAACTTGTTTACACAGCTAGAGTGTTTTTTCAGGCCTGTCCCCAATTTCTTGTAAAAAATCAGAAACTGCATCCTTCGATAGGCAGATTTTTTTGTTTGTTTTGTTTTGTTTTTTTTTTTTTTTTTTAACTAGAAATCGAGTGAGTCTGAACAAATTTTATATCATAAAGTCGAAACCCTTAGGCTTACCTACATTTGGATTTCTAATTCCAAAGGATTGACTACAATCCTCAAACTTCTTCGCATTCTAGCCATGTCGTGGAAAGCAGAACTCCTTATTTTTATAAAACTATAGTTCAGTTCAAGTCATTTTGTATTTTGTTTTTGGAATTAAGTTAGTTTCTTGATTAATACATTTTATTCAACAATCTTTAAAAAAAGTCAGATTCCATATTGTGTCCGTCACTATTTCTTACTTTTGTAAATGACCACCTGTTTGAAACTACTCTTGGGTTCTTATTTCTTTCCAGATAAAAAATTGTCTTCTTCAAATGTGGAGACAAATAAAGTAAGTTCAATTCATTTCCTAGTAACTATTTTTAAGGCATAAACACGCCCGAAATTACAGTTCCTAACTCACTAGCGGCTCTTCGCGGCACGACATTGCACGGGAGAGATAGATAATAATAGAAAAGGACATCATATTAACAGTAGTCTGTTTACGTGTATTATCTCTGTGCCATATTTCATCTAAATCGGTTCACAGGTTCTTGAGTTACAAAAATGTGTAACTAACAGGACTTTCTTTTATTGATATTTGCCTGGATTAAATCAAGTTAGAATCTTCAAGACTTATACAGGAAACATATTAATTAGAGAAACATTTTGGAATACCGCCTCTTCACGTTATACTTCTTAAAATGTTTCCCACTAAAATACATAATGATGTGTCTTACCCGTTTTCTTAGTAATGGCCATCGGTAACTCTTAAGTTTAAATTCAACAAGCTTAGAGATTCTTTCTTATTAAACCCTAACAAACAAAAGTGTAATTTCTTACCCATTTCTATTGGTCCTTCCGATTTTAATATCCAGACAAATTTTTCCTTGGAAGTGATCGCACTGTGTCAAAATATTTCAAGTTAGGTAAATCATTGCACCGAATCTGCTTCATTTATACTAAGAAGATGAATCTTCAATCCGAATGTCAAATCTGAGACTCAACCGTCCACTTTCTCAGACCCCCATAAGCCTATCTAAGCTAATATTTACCTCAGAATCGATAATATCGTCTGTTAAGTCTTCACTTAATTTATGTAAATTGACTTAGCAAAACATTCGGTTATAGGTGTTGAAAAACGGTATTTCTTATAAATAGCGATGTTAAACATTTTAATGCGTTGGTAAATTAAAAAACAAAAAAAAAAAATCAAATTAAATGACAGATTAAATGTCAACAAAAATCAGGGTTATATCTTTTGAAAAATGCAATAAACCATCTTTAATGGATCTGATTATAGGACTGGTTTACCCAAGTCCAAATGTTAAATAAACATACAAACTCTTATATGTATGTATGTTATGTTTTATGCATCTCCCCGATATATCTACATATATCCATTCGAAGATGTGTTGTCATAATATCTAGATACTCTAACCTGTTGTCAAGTTGAATTCGAGTCGAATCGAATCGAAACCAAACCCTATATCGAATCCAATCATGTCCCATTTGAATCATCTCAAAAACTTGATAGCTGTACAAACATTAAGTTCTATTCAATCACACCATTTTTCAAATGTGTGTTGTGTCGGACGAGTGTACGAGGATCTACAACTTGAATAAACATTTTAACATTTTGTGCGGCCATAAAAACATTTAAACATTTTTCTTCACGCTGAAGTGGGCAATGAAAAATTAATTTATTTATGTTCTTTTGGCTCTCGTTCGCTCTCGCTCTCGCCCTCGACCTCTCTGACGAAGCTTAAGTGGTTCTTGGTCAATAAAGGCTTTACATCAGCATCAACATCAACCTTAAGCCCAGAGTGTAGCTATACATATAAGATACACAAGACGTATCGGGAATTGATTTGTATAGATGGTAGTTAAGTATACGATGACAGATATACACCAGATACACTTACCTATTCTTAAGTGTGTTTGTCCCCCGGCTCTGACCCTCTCCGCCTGACTTGTCTATGTATGAGCATTGACATTTTCGACAAAAACAAAAAAAGGGTTCATTATAGTCGAATCTGTAGCCAAATATTTAATCCATCACTGTTTTTCTGACCACAAAAACACATTAAACAGATGCTGAAGCGCGTTCAGATCAATGCGGTCCAAATAACATGGTTATGGGAATCACCGCAGTGGCCATTGATTTTGGACAGGTTAGTCGAATGTTTGCTAAGCCTCTCACAGTCTCACTGCATCTAATGGGTTAGACAACATTTTGGTAAATATTTGGGTTTGTAGATTTCATTTAAGGCCCATTCTTAGTCATAACATCACTCAATATTTCAATCAGGAATATAGTTAAGAAAAATAACGACATGCAATGGGAAACATTTTTAATAATTTCTTGATTAAGTAACAAGCTGACCCAATGGACGTTGTTTTGGACTTTTTGGGCGAGGGCACGATGAGGTGGAATTTTTAATAGGTGCCCAAAATTTAATTTAGCTTTACAATTTTCTTCACTTTATCCTTTAATTATTTTGTTTAAATTTAAAAATATTGTTAAACAAGGAAATCATTATTTTAATAAGCTTAGTGTTTTTTTTTAAAAGTGTTTCCTTGTCAAAATTGATTGTAATGAAATAAATTGATACATATTCGAAGGGGTTTTTCAATTCCTTATTTAAATAATTTTGTTTAGTTACCGTTTGTTCTTAATGGCCCAAAATTTTAAACGATCTAGTAAAATGTGGAAATCATTTTTAGTAAGTTACAAGCTAATAAGGTGGTTTTTCAATTTGCTAATTTTTTGCCAATTTTTCTTAAAAGAGTTGATTTCTGTGTTTTTTTATAATTTGTAAAATTTTTAAATATTTGAAGACTCGGTTTTGTGCAGACTTTAAAAAAAAATACAAAAATTTCAATATATTTTCGACCTTTACCGAAAGTTTAATTTAAAACTGTCTAGCTTTAGCTGCTATAGCTCCTAGTAAAAGCTATGACTAAATGGCTTAAGCTTCCTCCAAAAAAATGTTTAGGGTTTTTTTATTTACAATACCCACTGTTGATAACAATCGACAAGTGCAAATTTTAAAATGTAACATTTATAGATATTTCTGACAAAAATGTGCCGACGAGAGATATGTACCCGACGAGTTTTTTGTTAGTCTAATTTTTGGTATCGATCGGTCTTGTGTTAGTTGTAATTCTTTCTTCGTCCTCATAAATCGTAATTTGAAATCGTTACATGAAGTCGCCCCAGGGATTTTGGAATAATGTAAATTTTGAACATTAAAATCAGACAGTTCTGAGCAAAAATTCCGATTTTTAATCCTTCAAAGTCTATACACAGTTTATGACTTTTAATATTACTAACAAAGAGTATGTTACCTACTTCTGACAGAATAATAAAATAGTGTGTAATATTTATATCTGTGGCAACAAGGAAAAACAACACAAGTCAACTTATGTCAAAATTGAGTTTCTTACTATTGAATGCACAATATTCGAGTTTATCTCCCATATTTTTAAATTAAAATTTTGAACAGGGAAAAACTGCATAGGTACAATATTTTTATTTTTATATTCTACTTAATCACTTATGCCATAATTAAAAAAATATATAAACACACGCATAAGTAGACATATACTCTTTTTCCAGAATTTGTATAACGTTTCTTGACAGAAGTCCATTTGTGTCGTTTTTTGTATTGAATTGTTGTTTTTTCGAATTACGTTCTGATAAAAAGACATAAATTAACTTAATCCAGAAACATTAAAAAAATTACACTAAGAAAAAACAACATTAACTTTCAAACTGCTCTCATGAAAAACAACAAAAAGTGTTTTTAATTTAATTTTAATTTCATTAATTTCTTTAATTATTGTTTTTTTCTTTAATGTGAGTGTCAAAAAAAGATTTTAAGTTTGAACAGTTAGAATAAGAAATAATGAATTTTCAAAACTCAACAATCGCTTCTCTTTCCAAATTTAAAATGTTTAATATTTAATTTTAGTAAAATAAACATTTTTAAAAAATCTTAAAGCAACGCTACACCGGTCAGCTAGTCATTGTATAACTCTTAATAATACATAATTATCTCAAAGCCTATAGGTAAGGAATCAATGCAATAGTTTCATCGCTTTGCAATTTTTCTAATCGGCTCAAAAACCAACCCTTCAACACCAATACTTATATTTTCTTGTGTACATATTATGTGTGTGTGTATAATTTCTTACGCCTTAAATCTTGATTGATTTTTGCGTTTTCTTGCCAACAAGAAAGTCTAGAGCTATTTTTAAAAGTAAAACTAATAATTTTCAATCATGCTTCAGTACTCGTGGTTATGTTGGCTTTGAATTATTATGTTTTGTATGCGATTCTTAATTATTAATTCAAATTGATTTTCTAAACAAACACATACGTACAGTATGTTATTGTCTTGCGAGTGATTATCTGTCATAATGAGTGGACACAAACTTGAGGGTGTCATTACCAAGAACAAAAAATAAGAGGGTTCTAAGAAAATTCTTAAAATATTTGGACGTATTACGAATTAGTTTAATTTGTCAAAAGTTCGATTGAAGCCTGTTTTATGAATTTAAAAAACGTTTCAAAATTTGTTGATGTACTTCTGTAATGAAAAATTGAGTTATCAAAATTTGACATACAATTGCTAATTACTAAGAGTTGTACGTCACAAAACCTTGGTTCTCAACATTATTACTCCTTATGCACTATAATTGTCAAGACAATTCAAATCGAATCTGCCCTAAAAAAAAACACCAGACAAAATTACCTCATGTTTGTTTTATAAAATAAGGCTAAGTTACACCGTACGAAAATAGGAATATCTCATATAGGATTGAATATTCATTTACCATGGAAATCTTTTTTATATCGAAAGTAAAAATACACAAGTCACAAGAACAACAACAACAAATGTGTAAACATAGAAGCCAACATCGACAATGGGAAAAAGATTAAAGTTTATGCAAATTTTTTGTTAGCCTTTGCCAACGTTTGTACTTAAATATTTCTACAAGTGCAATAGAATCAGGGCTGGATCTGTCGCAAACTGTCTTAAAAATTTTGAAAAATATAGAAAATGGTGATTTCAAACTTGTAGTTATATTTGACAAAAAATTCTATAGAATGGCTACATACATACGTTATCTTTACATATTTTGTGAAGTCATAAATTAGTCAAATTCTTGGGATGAGAAAAATCCTATGAAAATTCAAAATTTGTCAGTTTAAAGGTTCGATTCTTTCTTGACTTTTCCACATTCCAACAATATGCCTTTATCCTTGTTGTGTACATACTTTGTCACTTGTCTTTTCAGGAGCAAAAGTTATAAACAAATTATTGCTTTTGAACCAAACATTTCTAATATTTAACAAATACATTTTTAACTAAATTTTAACAATATATTTAAATGTATTTTGACACCTCTAAAATATTATATTCAACTCTCATTTCTAAAATGTAAAATTCCTTTTCTTGAGTAAAAAATTCCTAAATCTAGAAAATTTTAATTTTTCAGAACTGAACTACTTTCAAGACAATTTTCCAACGAAAAAGTTGGCAGTAAATTTTTGGCATCTATAAACCATCATTTAAATAATCAATTAATCAAATTCACATACATTCTACACACAAATAACGATTAAAAAGTAGAAAGTACACTAGGGCGTATACGCACTTTTTTTTAAATTGCTATTATAAAATTACAAACATATGGTTAATTGGTAATCCACCCCTGGCGATGTGCAGGTTCAGTGTTCATTCAAATATAAACTTAAACCGTATTAGATAAAAAAGTAGATCATAAATAATAAAAATGTTTTGACTTTGAAAAGTGTTATAAATATGAATATGCATAAAGAGAAACATAAAAACAACACAGTTTAATTAAATTAAAACAAAACTATAAAAACTCGGCGCTGCTGGAATTATTTGTGATTGCCATAAAAAGCGTCTTCCACTGATACGACCAATACCACGCCATGGAGACGTAAGTTAACAATAAAATTGTGAAGTGTGAAAAAGTGAAATATAATTTTGGTTTTTTAAATATTCATTACAGAATGAATAGTGGTTACTCTTTCGGGCCTCATTTCATGGCCCTTCAGAATGGATCCGTCACCGATAAAGTATGATACCAGCAAAAACCGTCAAGGGTTTCTAAAATTGATGTCTTTTTTTTTGTCATATTTTCCTAGGTCACACCCGATATGGCACATCTGGTCCATCCATATTGGAACCAATTTCCGCCAATGGATCCATTTTGGAATAAGGCTCTCGGCGCTTTTCTAACGATTATGGGAACCATATCATTCTGCGGCAATGGCATTGTTGTTTACATATTTTCAACCACAAAATCCTTGAAAACTCCGGCCAATTTGTTAGTTTTGAATCTGGCATTTTCGGACTTTTGTATGATGTTAACCAATTGCCCAATGATGATTATAAATCTATTTTACGAGACGTGGATCCTGGGGCCGATGATGTGTGATGTGTATGCATTTTGCGGATCGATGTTTGGGAATGTTTCGATTTGGTCCATGAGTATGATAGCTATGGACAGATATGAAGTCATTGTCAAAGGTGTCACCGGACGTCCTATGACAGTTAAATTGGCGATAATAAAAATCCTGATTATATGGACATTTGCAGCCTTTTGGACGGCTGGTCCTTTGGTTGGATGGAGCAGGTAAAATCATTTCACTTATTATCCAAATCAATAATAATCATTAAATTTGTAAAAATTCTTTTATCTGCTGCAGATACGTTCCTGAGGGAAATTTGACTTCATGCGGAATTGAATATCTAGAACGAAACTGGAACCCTCGAACTTACTTAATATTTTACTCTCTCTTCGTCTACTACTTGCCATTATTCATGATTTGCCATTCCTATTGGTTTATTATTGCGGTAAGTCCTTTGGAAAAAATAACAGTTAATAGATTTCATAAAAATCAATATATTCGTTCCATACTTTCAGGCTGTAGCAGCTCACGAAAAAGCCATGCGAGAACAGGCCAAGAAAATGAATGTCAAATCCTTGCGCTCATCTGAGGATAACGAGAAGAGCGCCGAAGGAAAATTGGCCAAAGTGGCTTTGGTCACAATTTCATTGTGGTTTACTGCTTGGACACCATATCTCATTATCAATTGTATGGGTTTATTCAAATTTGAAGGCATTACTCCACTTTTGACAATTTGGGGTGCAACGTTTGCAAAGTCGAGTGCTTGCGTCAATCCGATAGTCTACGGAATCAGGTAATCAATGATAATAGTCCGTCATAAAAGAATGAACATAAGTATCTAACTTTTTTTTCTTTAAATCCTTAGCCATCCAAAGTATCGCATTGCGCTTAAGGAAAAATGTCCTTGCTTAGTTTGCGGATCAACAGAAGAACCTAAGAGCAGTGACGCAACTTCGCAAGCCACAACTGGAGAAGCAGAATCAAAGGCATAAATTTAACAACATGTTTCTATATATATTTTATCAAAATAACCAATTTTGTACGCATCATTCTTACAATAAGTTAAATTATAAGTGCATTGACAATCTGAAAAATTAGAAAAAAAACATGTGTTTGATTTTAAAGGGTAAAATTGTTATTCGCTTAGAAAAATTATTTGCGAAAATATGCGAATGAATAGCTCTCCGCTTTTCTTGAAGCTTAATCACAGTGGTTTTGTCGGAACAATTTTCGCCAATATGTTGTTCAGAAGTCATTAGAGTTCAATAAAACTCACTGTACCAAATCCAAACGTAAATATAACGAAACAATTCATTCAGCAAATTAAAATTTTGTTAATTTTAAGCTGGTGAAAAATTTAACTGGGTCAACCAAATGGTCTTCGTACGTGAACGGAGCGCTCATCAAACAACGAAAATTTAGTATTATTAACGAAATTCTACGTTAAAAAATGTCAATGGTTGGTTTTAATAAAGATAAGCATTCATTGACGTTAGAAATAGTCCTTGGCTTATGATATTTTTCATTGAATCAATGCAAATATTAATAGATTCATGTTAAAATATATTGGACAGCTTACGATCTTTTCGATGGATAAAGGCAATTTATTTTTGCAATCTATCGAAACTTTTTTTTCTATTTTTGAATGTTTACAACAATCTACGTAGCTCAATTTTTAAACTAAAGACATTTTTCTTTATTTTCATGATAATCTTTATAGATTAATGAAACTTATGTCCTCCATTAGCTTACGATTATTTTCTTTAATATTATGAATATCTTCATAAATGGCATTCCTTTAAGATAAAGCCTTTGTTTTTACACTGATAGATTCAAAACTTATGATAGGAACAGCCTTTTTCTATACCAACTTCCTGTACCAACGATTGTATTGGGTAATTTGGTGCTTAGAGAAGTCCTGTATTTTGTGGCTAAAATACAAATGGTATCAACACCTGATATCCATATTTTCTCAGATTGATAGGCTGCTAATAAAGCGCTGGATTCTGTATCAGAAAATTGTTGGCTGCGTTCGGGATGCTGTCCAATGTTCGGAGGGACCAATTTGTCAGCTTGAACACAAAGCTACGATTCATTAACTCTAACGTCGAATCAGTTCTGGTATGCATTTGCTGCAGCACCTGGAAAATAACAACAACTATAACCAGGAAACTTCAAACCTTCGTTAATAGATGTCTTCGAAATATCTTACGGGTTTTCGTAATGGTATCTCTAAAGAAGAATTATATAGGCGAACAGGTCAGGAACCCGTCAATGTTATTATACGAAGGCGCAAGTGGCAATTGATTGGACAGAAGAAGGAGGAATCTGCGAGATTGGGAAACTGTACAAAATGGCGGATATGAGTAGTTGAGGCCCTATGTCCCGCTAGGGAATATCAACAAACTTCGGAGGTCTGAAGACCTACTAAAAAGAACAATTCATTTTCTGACTCCTAATTACAAAAAAAAAATTCAAAAGCAATTACAAAATATTTCGGACACACGTCAAACTGATGTCCCTTTACAGCTTTTTAAAAAACTTGTTCAAATTTTGTTTCGCTCTATGAGTAAAAGTTTTAGAAAAGAACTTTATTTTTAAAAAGTGATTTTGTTCTACCCCTATGCCACATTATCACCTTTTAAATTTTTCACTGCTCTTTTTGTTTGTTTTCTTTTACAGATTAATATTTTGAATTTTTGTATTTGAATTTTAAATTTTAAATAAAATTTTGAGAAAAACCAGAGCGCACCACTTAAGACAATCTTTCCAAAAATATTGAAAAGCGACTGACATTTTCTATAAGCACTTTAATAGATATAGGCACAAAAAAGTGCCAAAAAAAGGTATAATTTGCTCAGATTCAGTATTTAAAAAAGAAAATAGTATACATACATATTTCGTAAAATTATTACTTTTTTCGGATTATTTTTTCAAATTATTTTTGATTTTACCAAAATAAGGTTACGACTTTTGGTACTGTACAGAAAATAAATTAATAATAAATTTGAGCCAACAAAAACATTTCTTACCAAAAAATATATTGAGAATAAGCAACGATATTGACTTCAAATTTATTTTAGTTTATAAAAAATACAATTATTAATTTATGCTTTAATTTTGACAAATATTAAACTGACGGTTATTTTACGAAAATTAAAAAAAAAAAACTAAAATTGTAACACTTATTTAAAATTTTATTGTTGAAAAATAAAATCTTTATACAAATTTAAAAATATTAGTTACATAAAATTGCTCTTAATTTATATAAAAAATGCTAAAATATTTGTTTTCAGAATTCGGTTCAAATTTTTATAAAGAAATTATATTTCAAGTAAAGTAAAATAAAGCATTATATTTGTTTTTGAAATATTAGGGCCGATTTAACAACTCGTAATACATTTTTGACATCGAATATTTTTCACTTATTTTAAATTTTATATCGGTTAAACTAAATTTATTTTATGTCAATATATTTTCCCTTTCTCGAAATAAATCTTGCAAAAATTAAGATTTTGAATATGGAAAATTGTCAGAATTTTAAAATTAATTTCGCAATAAGTTCCAGTAGAAAATTATTGAATAAAACAATTTATTTTATTACAGTCAATTGAAATATGAGTTTTCTTAAAAATATAAAATGTTAATACTCGACTTTACTGTTAAGGACGAGCTGGAACTTTTAATGTCACAATAAATTTGGTACCCCGTTAAGATCTTAGCTCCATGCTTCTACAGTGTCAATTTCTGACTTTGCCCGTTACAATTATTTAAAAAAATCAGCTTCATAAAAAAAAATCCTTCGCAAGTCGCAACATTCATAACTCCTCTCTGAATCTTGTGCAATAATAATTACATCAGACAAACTTAAATGCAATTGTTTTGGTCTAACCACCTGA
Organism: Scaeva pyrastri; assembly: GCA_905146935.1. Taxonomy (NCBI): domain Eukaryota; kingdom Metazoa; phylum Arthropoda; class Insecta; order Diptera; family Syrphidae; genus Scaeva; species Scaeva pyrastri. Next base: position 53,776,017 of record LR989929.1, read on the forward strand.
CCCCACAGTCAAATGCGGTATATGACGGTATAAGTTAAAATGTATATGAATGTATGACAGTCAGATAGTCACATAAATTTCTCAAACGAAGAAATGAGAATAGTTTGCCAACTTTCATCTGGCTTCAGTCTTGAGCATCGTCGTCGGTCGTCGTGATGCTTACAAAGTCAACCGGCTAAACTTTGATTCGAACTTAAAGACCTGGTTAGTGTTAGTCATACCAAAAACAGTTGCAGGAAATTATTCGCGAACCATGTTCCAGCTGTGATGTTTTGAAATAGCATCCACAAATAAGGCCGCCATGCAAATGCACTGCAAAAACGCGCGTTTAAAATGTACACCTAATGGAAAACGCTAATGTACCATATACAAATGCAAAACAAGAAGCGAATACCGCCGCGCCGCGCAGCGCCTCTGCCGACCGGACGCCTGTGCACCGTGTTGCACAGCAGTGCAGAGCTCGGCGCAGAGCCACAAAACACCAGATACCGCAATTGTATACGAGTATATATGCATAATAGTTTTATTTTTAATTAGACAAGTGGTGACTGTAATCGAGAATTAATTGCACATCGATCGAAATTCCAAAATAAATTTTAATTAAGTCGACAGTGTTTATATTCGCGACTCCGACTGCGACTGCGACTGCAGCGACATTACACACTCGGCTGTGCTCGAAATGATGCTGACAAACACAGAGTGGCCTTTGGAGTGCAATGTGCAACAAAACATCGAGGAGGAACACATGTAAGGTTTTACGGTATTTAAATTCCCCGGATCTAGCTGCCATGCCGGTACGACTTGCCGCCTCATTCTCAGCCTCAGTGTCCGCGCATATTGGTTGCAGTTGCACCATCAGCTTTACATTTTGTGAAGTCTTTAAAAATGGTCTTGAAGTAAAAAAAAAACACACGCCACCAATATACATACGTACCTAAGTATCGCAGTAACATAGATCTGCCGGCCGCAGCGCAGGAATTTGAAGCACGACAGAATTTTCTCCAATTTATCGAGACTTGATGTGATGCCGCCACACCGAATGCAAATAGGGCGATAGGCGCTTCAGGAGCAGTACGAGCGCGATTCTACTCGAACTGACTGCCCTGCACTGCGCTGCGCTGGTTTGCTCTTCCAAATACGATTTCTCTGATGCGTAGTGGATTCCTGACAATGAGGACAATTTCAATGAGGCAGCCATCGCATCGCATCGTCAGCCAGCAGTCGTCATTGTCAACTTTGAGTGGGGAATTTGGGATTCCACAAACCAAGATCGCGACAGATAAAAAATCTGTTTTCAATCGAGCAGATAAATAGCGACCCTGCGACCCAGGATGTCATCAATAAATCGGATAGGTACGAGTTGAGAATCTATACACAAAGAACATGCAATGTCCTTGTAACCAAAACAACTGATAAAATGGCCTTTTTGGAGATGTGTCAAGACAAGACATCAGGGCGTTTGATGGATGACGCGGTTTTTCAAAAAAAAAAAAAAAAAAAACGTTCTAATAGATCAGCGATGGGCTTGGAAAGTATTTGACAGTAGAAAGTGACAAAGTGACATCCAAAAGTTTAAGGCATTCGCTCCGTGCGAAATGTTAAAGTTCAATGGGTAAATTTTATAAGAACCAGTTCAGTGGTTCTATGTAAAACGTAACATTAAAGATTAAGAACAATTTATAGTTCGATCTTCTTCGGTCATGATCTTACCTAGAAACTGATGATTTGGACTCTAAAATTCTAGAAAGCAGTTAAAAATTTTGAAGAAATTTATTCTTAATGCAGATTTGAATCCAATTTCGGAGCTTATGCGTGGTCTACAACTTCTAACGTATTTTGTAGACTCAGTTCCAAAAGAAAAGCAGAATCGAAAATTAAGTATTCTCAGGATTATTGTTGATAGTCCAAAATATTTTTATAGTTAGAATCCCTAAATACATACATGTATATATTTATACATATGTAGTGTCTTTATGTACATACATACATAAATAAAAGTTTTGACTATCAAATAATGAAGTAATTTATTTAAAGTTTTAATTTTTTGTTCCCCTATTTTCGTTCAAAGTTTTTCATTAAAAATTTAAGTGATTTAAATTTAATCGACAAAAATATGAACTTTATTTTTATTGTTTAAAAAAAAAAACGAAAAAAGCTTTTAAATATGACATTTGGTTAAAAGTTAAATAAATCAGTATTAAAATTAAAAAAAAAATGTATTTGTATGAAATATGTACAGGCAGATATAACGACCCGTAAAATCCATCACGAGTTCAAGAACTTGACAATTATTATGTACATTTCTTTTTCTTTTATTAAAGTTGAAAAAAACGTAAATATACAGGGTGATTCAAATAAATAGCACTCCGGAATTACAAAATCAACATTTTTCTTGGACAACATGATATCCTACTTTAGTGTCTCGCTTCAGAGACTTATTGTGTGTCTTTTATTCCGATAACAAAACCTCGTTTCTCTGAGTTAAGGACTTGAAAACTCATCAGAATCTTGAGTATGGTGTTATCGAACTGGTTCAATTTTCAAGTTCGTACAACAATTTAATGGTAATTTAGGCAAAAATGGATTTGATCAAGTTAAATAAAATAGTGCGTATACTGTTCACATATTTCTCGATATTTTTCGCACGTTTTTAGTTCTTTTTTTTTCAATCTTGTGTACTCGTACATAGATGTTTGATTGACAAACTGATCTGCAATTATTAGATATTGATGCTAATCAATTTGCTAGTTGTTAATCATTTTTGTTTTATATTTGGAATTACGTATTTCCTACTTTTGCAATATCATTCAAGATTTGAAATAAAAAACATTACAAATATTCTACCTGTGGCTGGCAGAAATCTTCGTATTAAATACTCCTAGTGAAAGACCGACGGAAATGATCACCTCGGCGGTCTTTTGCAATGTGAAGATAAAGGCCAGCTAAGGTCAGGTTGATAAGTTATATGGTTTCCTTATTCTTCAATATAGTTCAATAGTTCTTAGTAATACGGTTTGATAGTAGTTTGAAGGGGTTCTTCATTTTCAGTGGTGGTGTGAGTGTGTCTGGTCCGTATTGAAGAAATGAAAGGCTAAGAGTTGTACCAGTTGATTACGAGCTCATCCGAATGCTTTGAAAAGTACAACCTTACTTTTTCGTCTTAGGCCGGAAATGGGTTCTACTGAGGCTGACAATACAAACGAACCAGACCTTAATAGCTAAATCACAATATCGCGTTAGGTCGGTCCGGCGTTGACGAGCGTTTGATCGTTTTTACGATTTTGTATTTCAAAAAGCGTGACCCTAGAATTTACAAAACGAAATTCAACCTCAAGCGTTCATTGACATTTCACACAAATTAAACACTATTTACAAAATAAAGAAACTAATTTCGCGCCAGAAATCTCGACAACTAAAAACAAACGCATTTGAGGTTGGCACTTTTAATTTATTTTCTTTTATTTTATGTAAACAAAGAAAAACAATATTTCAATTTTCAAAAATCAACAACAAATAGCTTTTCAGCTGTCAAACGCCCGACAGAATAGAAAATAGATCTACTTTTGCTTTGCTCGGGCGTTTACGATATTACGATATAAAGTCATAGCAACGCCTGAGGTAATATTTCGGATCGCCTCATAAGAATACATAGTTTCTATTCCAAAAGTCAAAGCCCGACCGACCTAACGCTATATTGTGATTTCGCTTTAACTAACTTAGAAGATGAAATTTCAGCCTTCAGCCAGAAGATTTTAACGTTGAGTATTCGCATTATTTTATCATCCCGTTTAAAGTATTTCCCTAAACTTTCAAGCAGAAGCCAAAGTACTCCTGTAGTTTCTGAACTGACACTTGGGGAAACAATAAGTCGCCAGGCATTCTTCTTAGAAATCAAATGAAGAAGCTTTTTTCGAATTCACCAGAAGAACGCTAGTGACTTAACAAAGGAAGACATGACTATTGAACTCTGTAGATGATAAGCTTTCCAAGAGAATTGTATCCCAAACTTTGTTTAAAAGTCGAGGTCTTCTTTCCTAGTTTCCACTTATCCAAAACTTCAGGTTCAAGTGCATTGAAGTTGATTCTCGGTCTTTCGAATCTTAATCCACTTATTCCTATCATAAAACTTCTGTGGCTGTGCGGTGGACCAACAATTTTAAGAAATTTGAATCACCCTGTTCCAACGGATATCTACACAAAAGCTACCAAATCAAAAGTGGACGAAAATCCTGTTTGGATTGATGTAGTCCTCCTTTTTCGAATTAATTTCGCTGTGTCCAGTTCATATCAAAACATAATCCACCACAGAATACAATTTGTATGTAAATTTTTTTCCAGACTGCACTTACACGCTTACTTACACTCCCCAACACGGCAGAATGGTCCATTCACCGTTTGTTTTTTTTTTTATATTTTCATTGTTGTTGCCTTTTTTTTTGTTTGATATTTTTATCCATATCCGAAAAACAACCCTCAACGACAGCAGGGGATGGTGTTAAAAATCCAGTTACTTTTTTGTATGCTCACAAATTTACATTAAGTTCGTGATGAATTATTTTTTGTATATGCTCCGCCACCCACTAACTGCTACCCCATCCTCAAATTCCACCGCATTAGTCGGTCCAATTGTCCTTTGTTGCTGATGACGACGTCGTATTAGTTTAACGGTACCCAGCATGAATAAAAAATCAGCGCACTCGTACTTTTGTGATGTCCTTTGGACTATTCACGCCAACCGCCAACCAACGCCAACGTCGAGGTTGAGGAAGGGGAACAGGACCACGACGACGAGGACGAGGACGAACTCGAGAGTGATGCTGATGCTGATGCTCGACGCTATATGGAAATGGATGGAGTCCGCTTGTGAACTCATTATTTTTTTTCCCGAATGATGATTGTGTTATTTAACGGAAGACTTAACTTTATTAACTTTCTCGGGGGCTAAGCTCCCTCCGCCTTCCTCCCCCGCCCTTTGCGCGATGAGCTTGTGTCTGGCTCGCCATTTGCAAAAGGAGATTGCTTTAACTAAAATCAAGATACGGACAGTAACGAAAAATAAAAAATAAATAAAAAAAAAACATCCGTCGGCCATTTTGAGTTTTTGAAGGAGCCAAGGAACAAGAGCCAAGGCCAGGCGAGTGAGAGCAGGCAGCGAACACTGTTAACGTTGTTTTGCAGCATGTTAGAGAGGAGATCCGTATGAAAACGCATACAACTGCAACGTCAACGGCAACGGCAGCGGAAACCGTGGAAGTGATTGATTTATACGACCAGCGTCAGGCGCGATAAGAGAAACAAGCGAAGAATATCCAACACGAAATTAGTGTTATTCGATTATCGGCGGCCAAAGCGGCTTCTTTCGATCCGCAGATCAAAGTAGAACGCGCGACTGGGAATCGGGAATGCCCGGGAACATGTGTCTCTTTTGGAAAATCATTAATTTGCTTCGAATTTATTCGAAGAGTTCCATTAAAATTGAATATTTATAAGCGCGGCGCGGTGCGGTGGCAAGGATGCTGTTGGTGCCGCTTATAGGTAGAACGTGTAGAAGGTAGGTTCGAGTACCTGCATATATAGCGCAGCGACACATCATGGCCGCTGTGCTCAGGTTTACGAGACTTGCCGGCGTTGCCTGGCTCATGATGATGGACCCTGATGCTGGACAAGCGGCAAGCGGCAACTGGTTCGAGGGCCGAGATAGAGAGGAGTTTATGAGCCGGGACATTGGACCTGGGGCATCAGAATATGGGATGGCATAGTTGGATGTTTTTAGCTCTTTCATGGGTTTCTGTTAATTAATCGACCGACATGAAATGTCGACGTGGGGCGGCATGATACGCGGTCAAAGAAATGTGCGCTGCTCTGCTGCTCGCAAGTAAGGATACAGGTACTGATGGTACATATATCGAAGCTGAAGATGACGCTGCACTGGCTGGCTGGCTGGCTATACATATTTGGATTCGGATTTGGACGCACTTAAGAAGCGGTGGCAAATTGTTGGCTTTCCTTTTGGTTTTATTTCCGTTTCGTGTGTGTGTGTCACATGTAAAACATCCTCCATTGAATCAAAGCGAAAACTGACGCAGATAAAGAATATGAAATCATATGTTGGGCTTATCGGCGGATTTATATTTGCGTGTTGCAAGCAACATTAAATGGATTTTATGGAATAATTCTGGGGAAATACATTATTTCTTTTTTTATGTGGGTTTCATTTAATATTATCGTGGAATGAGGAGGGAGAGGGGATGAGGGACGAGCTATAAGAGGGCAGGTCTCTCAAAACAACTTTTGAGCAAAAAATTATGTATTATGATGAAGTTTACAGGTTAGAGCCGACGCACGTATGTATATAAGTTGGACTTAATAGCTTCGAACTAGGGCTTGCCACGATGGAACAAGAAATCAAGACGAAACGAGACCGAGACGAGACTGTATATTTTGGCCCGACATTAGCATAGACTCGCTCTAGTCTCTGTTTTTTTCGGGTTTTATTTTTCCGTCACACAAAAAACCCCAAAAAATGAGCATTGATAGGTTTATTGACTGTCAAAATTTAATTCCACTAATGAGCTCGAAACCATCCCAAATTTTTACTAGTAAAACATTTGAAAAATGGGATATTTTTTGGAATAGTTCTTCATTGCATAAAAGGTAAGTTTTATAGCTTTTTTTGGGAGGACATCAACATACGTTTTGTTGCTGTAAAATTTCATAGAATTAGAATTTTTGGTGTGAAAAATCAGATTTTTTTTTGTCCTTCCAGAATTGAGCGATTTAAGGGCTTTGAAGTAACTGAAGAGACGAAAATAAAAATCAAACAGAAGTAGATACCGATACCGATATAGGAAGATATTTTCCTACTTTTACGAGACCTAAACGAGACTAACAAAAATCTCGTAGGGTATCACCTCGTGGTAAACCCTATAGTTTCCACTTATCTATGGTTAACGTTAATTAGAACTTTGAAGTGATTTATGTACGTTAGAGTTTCTTCAATTGACAATTAAGAAATGTAGATGACTAAAAACTAATACCTGTTCAAAGCTTTTACAAGCTGATTTTCTCATTAAATCATGAACTAAGGCCATGTGTCTTTGTAATGCGTACCGTCGCCGTCGCCGTATAGTCGTTGTCGGTCATCGTTGGTCTCGAAACAGCTCTCCTCTGGAAAGAAAAATCCCATTTAATGTGACATCTAGCATGAAAACAAGGCATTCTCTATTTTTTGTCATTCCATTAAAAATGCCATTTGCATGATCGCATATAAAATAAATTTCTACAAATCCCAAATGGAGACATTAAGCCAACTGACCATGTTTTTAATTTCCTAAATGTCCAATAAATTAAAACCATACCTTTCCATTAATTATACATCATCATGGTCGGTGTCGTCCCACGAATGCCAAACGCAGGAAAAAAAAAAGTTCAAATAGGTAGAAAAAAAAAGAATCCTTTGCCTGGGAACAAACGGGAGAGAACTCCAAATCTCAAAAAAAAAAAAAACATAACACCATCCAACAACTTTTCCAATTGGCGACCTTAAGCTATGTATATAGGGTTGCATCTGAAATGCGTAAGTAAACGACTGCGGCAGCGACCACAGCAGCAGAGTTTAAGTATTTTGAACATAAAGGACGAGATGCCCTTTGTAGCTATACTTCTCTTCTATTTTCATACCGGAAATAGCCAAACCGCCAAAATACAGCCCATTAAGGGTTAAGAAGGCAAAAGCAGAAGAAAATAAAAATTTATTGTCAAATTAAGGACAAAGAGAAGGATTCAAATAGCAAAATAAGAAAAAAAAAGAATAAAACGTTGTGCTCCCACAGTTGTGTATAAAAATGTTTGCTTATAATGGCCATTTTAATTTAAGGGCGGTTTCGATTTGGTCTTGAGTCTTAAGAAATACGGGTATACAAGAATGTTTTTTTTTTTTATTTTTTTTCTATTTTTTCCAACGAACAAGATTTACTACTGTTTGGGGTAAAATGTGTCAGGGTTTTGGGAAAAGGGTGTTTAATATTTACAAAAAGCTTGTTTAAAAATGTATACCTAATGAAATAACGATTTCGGGCTCTAAGCGGAAATTGTTTTTTCAAGTGAAAATGAAATGGAAGGGTTAACAGAAGAACAAGGACAATGAGAAGAAGAAAAAAGGGATATGTACTTTTGTTGTTGACTCCATTAAATTTGATTTTTCACTTTATCTAAAGACAATAAACCAAAACTTATATAGGGTGCCTATTATTTATAAACAATTTCTTGTATGCACGACTTAGGCTCAAAATATGTACATAAGTACTTTGGAAAAGATTAATTCTTTGATACATTTAAAATTGCTAACTTTTTAGTCCTAGGAGAATCAATATTAAATATGATCTTTTGTTTTTCCCATCACAGTCGGTGGCGAAAACCTTAATTTGCATTCGAGATCGATTAAGGCAATTTTCTTTCAACTTAGTGTCGACTAACAAATGACAATTTTTTCCAAGAGGAGAGTCTTAAAGAGTTTTAAAAAATATATATTTTAAAGTACTTTGTAAAGGATATTTAGGTTTTATTTTATTATGGCTGAAGAACATATGGATTTTCTCTGCAACCCGATTTTGACAATGGAACGGAAGCCCTTTAAGATGAATAATTTTCTTTCCTTTTGCAACATTTTCTACTGATTCTTCGCTCCTATTGATAGTAGCGTAATTTTAGCTTAATTATTTAATTAATTAATAATTTAATTAGCTTAAAACCTTCCTCGACAAATTGGCTATCCAACGCAGAAAGAATTTTTCAATTCGATCACGCAGTTCCTGAGATCAGGCTGTTGAAACAAACAAACTCTTCAGCTTTATATATTAGTGTAGATATAGATAAACATATGTTCATATGTTAATTATGTGTACTGAATATTATTTATCATAATATGTATTTTAAATCCAGATTAAAATTAATAAGTAAGGAGTCGACACATTGACATGACAATTCCGCAATCTACCTCGAATTCAGATGTGTGGTGAAAAAAATAAACTCGGTAGATTCTGTCGGGCAGGTCACCTAGCTCGAATGAAAGCAGTGGAACAACCTCGGAAAGTTCTATGTAGTACATTTTATGCTAGGGACAGCGTGGCAGACCATCCTTACTTGGAGGGACGGCGCGGCGGCGGCGGCGCAGACAGAGAATGGTCATTATTGGTCTTTGGTCATAAATGGTCATTGGTCAATATGGGTCATTGGTCATTATAGGTTATTGGTAATTGGCCTGTACAGGTCATTGGTGAAAGGTCAAAGGTCAAAGGTCAAAGGTCAAAGGTTAAAGGTATAATGACCAATGACTTATATTGACCACTGACCTACATTAACCAAAGACCATTTATGACCAAAGATAATGACCAATGACCTATAATGAACAAAGACCATTTATGACCAAAGACCAATAATGACTAGTGACCTATATTTCGCCTATTGGTCGTAGCGTAATTTTGTACAGCTGAAAGTCCTCCTCGATAAATAAACTATCCAATGCAAAAAGAATGTTTCAATCGATCACGTAGTTTTTGAGATCAGCGCCTTGAAACGAATAACGGAATCCCTCAAAGATGAATAATTTTCGCCGTTTTTGCAACATTTTCCACTGGTTCTTCTCTATTATCGGTCGCAGCGTGATGTTATATAGCCTATAGCGTTCCTCAACAAATGGACTATCCAACACAAAAAGAATTTTTCAATTCGAGATTAGCGTGTTCAAACAAGCAAACTCTTCAGCTTAATATGTATATTAGTATAGATAGAATTACTCTTGAACAACGTTTGGAATTCCGCACGACTATCAACCGCTTCAGAAGTTTGGTGAATAGGACACCTATCCCGATTTTCACAAGAAAATTTTGTTCAGCGATTTGGAGACTCATTGTTCATTGAATGGGTACCTTAATTATCAAAATTGTCGTATTTAGAGTGAACATCATCCAGAATCCATTGTTGATAGACACCACAGCACCGTTACATCCTCAAAAAGTTACTGATTCGTGTGCTGTATGGGCAGAGCAGAGCTCTATCTATAGGAAGCCGGCCATAATATTACAGTCAATGTGGAACACTACAGAGCCATGATAAATGTCTTTTGTGTGCCTGAACTGGATGGTGTTGATAGGGAGGATGTATCATATCATCAATAAAGTGTGGGTGGAGGAAAGCATGCCTGACGACTGGTGCATCAGCTCCATATTCAAAAAAGGACAATCTAAGTCCTCGTAGGAATTACAGAGGCATATCCCTGCTAACCGTCGCATATAAGATCCTATCCAACGTGTGGCTCCGGCCCGGCAGATCGACCAGCTAGCCATTTCTTCACATTTTGACAATTTCTGGAGAAGGCCAACGAATTCCAAGTTGAGACACATCGTCTCTTCATCGATTTTAACACCGCATATGATAGCGTCCATTGTCAAGAGCTCTAAATGAAGTTGGACGAACTCGTAACAGTGATCCAGTTGTGTCGTGTAACTCTGGAAAATACACCATGACGTTCCACTAGGAAGTAGTTTTTCTGACCTCTTCCAGTTTCTTCAATATCGTTCTGGAAGAAATAGTTCCTATAGATTAGAAATTTATACGGAAGACATTATTCTTAACATATCGATCCATCTATTAAGGTATGCGGACGATATCATATAGACATCATTGAGAATATTCGATTCTCAGCCCCTTGGTTCGTGGGGACAAGGAAAACCAAACCCCAGGTTCAAAGACCTATCTATCGCGGATGCCAGAGCGCTGATGATGGAAAACCTGATAAAGTAAAAGAAAATGTTTGTAAATTTAGTCAGTTGTCAAAACATTTAAGCCAAGTTCATAGTTTTGGGATGGTATTTTGTACGTAATATTTTTTTAAATGATAATATTCGATGGTTTAAAATCATCTTCAAAATTTTAATTTGTACGAAAAAAGATGGGAAAATTTGAAAATAAAAAAGTTATGTATTTGTTGAAAAAGCACGAGACTTAACCAGAGACAAGTTTGAGATTTTTGATTGAAAATTTTGATGACTGAAAGTCTACTGCTGCTATTTGTATTGATATAATTTCTTTTTTTTTCAGTAAAGTAGACACTAGTTATATCATTCAATAGATTTAATATAATTTTGGTCAATTCTTATTAATTCTTATTTTATAGCGTTGACATGCTACATGTTTAATTTTTGAGTTTTATCTACGCAAAAACTTTAAAAAAAATACTCATACGCCACAGTGCACAATTTATTCACGAATAATTATTTTACTACAAGAAGCTAAAAAAATGCAAAATAAATTACTATCAGTAGTGATAGTTATAATAATATTAAGTACTAAGCAGCATGAAAATATTGCAGCCATTTTTCACGGGAACTGCCTCTTGCAAGGAATTGAAAAATCCTCCTATAATTCTTGTCATGAAAGTTGATTTCTCAAAAATTAATTAAAACTACATAATTAAAACTGAAATTACTCTAGCACAGCAAGTTTCAGAGTTGTAGTTGACTAGACCCTGGTACTTCACAAGCTGTAGCGCCAAATATATTTATTTAAAATTAAATTTGATGTCATTTAAAGTATAGAAATATCTGCAAAATGTATGGCTTACTCGTATGACATTTTCTTACCAAGAAATTGTTTAATTTTTAAAATTTGAATCTGATATTGAAAATTATAAGTTCAAAACTAAACAGAACAGCAAGAGCTGTTTGTGACAAAATCTAAAATTGTTGTTTGTACGGAATAGCTACCAGATCAACTGTACTGATATCCCCTTCCGAGTCTTTTCAAGGATTTCAACGTTTTAAGAAAAAAAACTTGTTACCCATTTTGACAACTGTAAGCCAGATATTAATTGCATTTTATTTTGTTTCGTTACAGGTTTACGATTTTAACAAAACAAAAAATATCCCTAACTGCTCACAGCTTTGATGTACTTACTTACTTATGCCAAATTTTATCGGTTTAAAATAGTCCAACAAAAATATTTATTATAATTGCTTGCATTTGTTTTACAATTCTTAAAAAACTGAAAGAGATATTCCCTTCCTGTTGTTTGGTCTTCTTCAAGCCCAATTTTTGTTCCTTAAAGTGGACTTTCGCACATAATTCTAAAAGTAACATTCTTACAAAAAATGTACCTGCCTCCCTCAAGCCTCCAAATGATTGGTCCATATTTTAGTCTTACTTTGATTGTTATTATACTACTGGAATATGTGTATGTCAACTTTTTTTTTACATATTTTCTTCCTTTTTAAAGGGGACAGAACGTACTTATGTATGTATGTATGTATTTAGCTAAGCCTACATACCTTCCAACAACGAAAAACGTTTATTTTGTAATTTTATTTTTAACAAATAACTCTTTTTTATGTTGCTCCTGTTTGCGTGTTGTACGTTCCTATATACGAGTACATAGCATTTGGTTGCAGGGTTCATTCGAAAATCGAAAATAAGAAAAGATACCTCCTCTCTGGAGGATCATTATAAAAATTGGTAAAAAGGGCGAAACCGCATTAAACGGCCAACATCTTTTGAACACCACCATCGCCATCGCCATCATCATCGCATGGACTGGACTGTAACTACTACGACTTACCTATAGGGCTTGCCACTTTAAATGTTTTCGTGCAACATTCGATCGATGGCCGCTGCAAGATTGTGCCTCCTCACATCCTTATATACAATGGACCATTGTAACCGTAGCGCCATGTTTGAGCTTCAATCGAGCCACAGGCCAAGCATGGGACATTTTTGTTTAAAGATTGCTTTTTTTTTTTGTTTTTGTTATTGTTTCCTGAGGCCAGGCAAACCTTCCATTTATCCAGAATTCACTTATTCGATTGTAATCGAAAAGACTCCGGGAGCAACCACATCACCATCATTATCATCATCAGAATGGGGACGGACGTGGACACAGACGGTGATGACGACGACGACGACGACCGCAACGGGACGCGAAGGTGAGTCCAACGAAACCGCAGAAACAAAAGCCAAGCAAGATGAACAACATCGCATTAAATTGCTCTGAGGGCGCCACTACTTGTCAATCAATTTCGCCATTGTTCCCTGACATCCACCAAAACGTAAACTGTACGACGTGCGATGCGACGGGACGGGATGCGACGCGACGACAGAGACAGAAGCGGCCATTATTAATTTTTACCTCCCTTTTCGTAAGTTCCTCTGTTGCTTGTTTTTTTTTTTTTTGAATTTTTGTATTGTGTATTTTTTGCTGTTTGTGGCTGTGAGCTGTGTTAAGGAGGGCCCTGCACTAGCTTTATATAGTGCATCAAGAGCAACAACAACAAGAGGAGGAAAAAAAAACCATTTAGGGTTGCCATCTACCAAGGTTATTTTGTAGGTTTTGGAGCGTTATAAAAACCTAGTTGAAAACGTTTCTTTTGATTTCAAAAAGTTATCAATTTGGGGCCCAATTATACGTACTCAAACACTCAAAATAAAATCTTGCAATAAATCCGATAGTTTTGAAATCTGCTCTGGGTAGAAAGCTTATTTATAAAATCTAAGTTTTCGACTTCGAACGCAAAACGTGCTATGTCCAAAAATCCGAAAACTGGAGAAAAATTTTCGGTTTTTGAATTATTGGTGAATTTATCCCTTAAGTTCAAGTTCTTGGATTCAATTATATTCAATGAGTCTGAAAAAGTTATTTTATTATTAAATTTAGTATGAAAGGCTAAAGGCTTTCAAAATACAGCTTTTCAAAACATTTTCTGAAATTGAGTTGAATAGAACAATAAATTGCAACATTACCAATAAACTAAATTAAACTTTTTTTTTTTAACTCAGAAAACAGTCACAACCACTGGATTTGACGAATGAGTAAATCAATACTAACATCAATTTAAATTTGCTGACGTTTTGACACTTCGTTGGTCTGTTCGTTGTTTTTATTTTTACTCACCTCCTGTCAATGTCAGAGAGTTTTAAAAATGGATGTGCTCATATTGACTGTACTGCATAAGTATTTGTTAACACTTTGTTTACAATGAACTTTTAATAATAAATAAGTTGTGTTTTATTCACTGCTGCATTCAAATTCAAGTGAATAAAACGATCAAACACATTTCTTATATATGACCAGCACAGCTGTCATTTTTTTACTGGCTTCTTTTTCGCCAGCGATCAAATTGTTATTGTTTTCTGAGGTAAATTTACGTTCACTTCTCAGCAGTGAATAAAACACAGCTATTTTTAGTGGGAATTTATTTCATGAAGAAATTTAAAGTGAATTTTTGATTTTATTGAAGAAAACTTAATGCAGTCACAAAAAAATCAGATATGGTTGTCTTTTTAAATTAAAATTTATAAATTACATTACTTGCAAAGTGCTGGTGACTGTCCTCCAATTTTTTATATAATATAATTAAAAAATTTAAAAAATTATTTCTTTGAAAATTAAATGTATTCTGTTAATTGATGTACTCGTATTAATGTCTGAATTTTTAGTTTAAACATAATATTTAAAAAAAAAATGCAACCTTAAGGAATGTCAAATAAAAATAGCGTACTTATCAACTTTTTTTTATTTTTTAAATACGAATTTTTGCACCATTTTATCCACATTTTCTTTTAAACCACTTGACTGTATAAAATCTGGTAACTTACGTTTTTTTATTATTCTCAAAGTTAAAAAAAAAGAAATGTCAATAAAAGCGTTTCTTAAAAAATGTATTCCTCGTAAAATCCACCGCAAAAATATATTTTAGATTTTTTGATTTATGACGTATAAATTGTTTTAAATTCTTGAAACCATTAAAATTTAAACATTGCTTTTTTTGTCAAAAAATTTTAATGAAATCTTATCTTCAAAAACCAATAAACTTGAAGCGAATCTTAAGACACTTAAATTTAATATTTAACATCCATTAACATGATTTGACGTTTATCAAGAAAAAAAACTCGTACTTATTTTTGTCTATGTTACAAGATATCAATGATGAGTTGATGCGCTTTCCCAATACACAAAAAAATATAAGTTTACAAAATGCTTTATGAATAACTGAATCAACTATTTGTTCAACAAATTAATTAAAAAAATTATTTGACAGATAAGTTTTGTGATAGATTCTAAGTGTTCAGATATTGGAGCTGTTTAATTAATTGACAACCCAACCTGCATCATTAATGTAAAATTTGAGCAGAAGCTTTACAAACATACATAAGTCGAATTTTAAGGTAGCAAACAAAATTATTATTTAAGCTTGGTTGTAGTGTTGTCTTTTGAGTAGCCGCAGGTCTCATATTGCTAGTTTGAAGTAAAAGTCTTAAACTAAACACAACTTAAGTGAAAAGCTTTTCAATTACAATATATGTCAGTTAAAGACCTTTCTGAAATTTGGCAACCCTAGAATTACGAGAATAAATATACTACTACATTCCCATTCGGCTTGTACCTTCGACAATAATAAAATGACAGACAATGCGGAATGCGGCTGTTTAATAGTGTGGTGGAACACGTCAAACCAATCGACAGATTGCTAGATGGATATGGATGGCTTCTGGCGTTTGGAACTGGTATAAACCTACCTACCAAATTGGTAGAAGTGTACACCCAGTTCGTGTGTTTTTATTCCAATCCTTATACACTGCGTTCTGGATGTCTACCACCTTCCTCGAGTGCACCCGCTCCGGTGCAATGAGGTTCCAGCATCACATTTTGCAGGCCAGACTACCGACGACGACGACTCGACGACGATAGCGAACGGGTAACTTTCAGAAAGTCAGAGTTCCCTAATCAGAGTGTTGTATCTCTCGATGTGAAGCCAGTTAAAGTTGAGAGACTCCAAGAAAACACCACTCATAAATTTTGTAAAATGGATGGCCGTCGTCGTCGTAATTGCATTAATTGCTCAGGTATACTGGCAGAAGTTGGTGGCCTATGCGAATAAGCGGCGAGTTGTCTCTCATACTCGTATATATCTTGCCACGCCTTCATTTAAGCTTGGCCGGGCTTGACGTCATTAAATCGATCCATATTTGTTAAGCTCGCTGCTCCAAAACAAAACATCACACCATCATCGCCACCATGCCATGCCACGTTGACGTTGGCGCTGCACTGTGGCAATTCGATAGCTCGATAGCACTGGACAGTGAAGCAGTGAACAGCACAATGGTCTTCAGCACACCTTAGCTTGGCACCTTTGGCCGTCCGTCGTCGTCGTCGTCCTCGTCAGAAGCAGCCTCAGCAGAAGCTGACACCTATGTGCATGTTGGATAAGTTGCATGATGTTATCTGACTTAATTATGCTCCATTGGGCAGTGTGCATATCTGGTTCTTGTCCGAGTATAGAAGCTGCCTTTGACGCCTTTGCATTTGCACCAGCTTAGCAGCGCTGATCTATAGAGAGGAAGTAAGGCGCGTTAATTGCATTCACCATGCGAATGATGGAGATGGAGGCTTGAGCCTTATTACGAGTTGTGTTTTGGAAAATTGGTATAACGTTGCGTAAGTTCTTAATGCGGTTGCGGGTATGTTGGGCATAACCCAGAGCCAAAGGTAAGTAATTGGCATGTAAAGGCATCACGCTTCACGCATTGAAGACTCACAAACTAATGGCTTAAAAGGTATTAAGAAAGTGTCAAAGGAACAACGCGAAATTATAATTAAACTCATCCCATCAAAAGAAACTTTAACCAGAGTAAAATTCTTAGGAAGTGTAAAATTTGCTGTTAATATGAAGGTTATTGAACAAACTAGACTATTCAGCAAAATTGAAAAAAAAAGAAAAATTATTATTAATGAAGCCAACGAGGAAGAGAGTAATCGCTGGAACTTATGTGAATAAGATCTAAGGCTTTTGAAATGTCATCGACAAAGGAAATAAATGACAATAGATAGATAATATTGCAACGAAAATTTGGTTGCCACTTTTAAGTGAATATGACGTCTCTAGTGGAATATGAATAGAGTCACCAGACACCGTCATCATTTATTGGAAATTGTTTAATCAAATTGGATTAAGTTTAAAGTTTACAAATGGATATTCTGATGATTGTCAAATGTGACTATAAGTCTGTTCAGTTAGTTTTAGATTAGGATAGAACAGATTAGAACAGCGAAGAATAGGATAGAACAGAACAATAAACTTCAGACGACTTATAACAGTCAAATATCTGACACCTGAAATT
The DNA here is from genome assembly GCA_905146935.1 of Scaeva pyrastri. Lineage (NCBI taxonomy): Eukaryota > Metazoa > Arthropoda > Insecta > Diptera > Syrphidae > Scaeva > Scaeva pyrastri. The sequence goes on from LR989929.1 coordinate 53,793,183, forward strand.
GTTTTGCTTTAACTCACGGTCTATGAAAATATATTACCAATTTGTGACAAATAAACCAATTTAGTTTAAACGAAAAGAAAACTTATCACAAATGATGACAGATGATTTTGTTTTACCTAAAAGTGCGGAAAATCCAGTTCCAAACTCTCTCTAGATGACCTCAATGAACAGCAAACTAAAAGAGTTCGGGATAGCAAAAACCTCATTGATCAACAAAATGCTGTTCTTAACTGTTCAAAACAGCTTCACTGAATAGACTTCATTAAAAATGTGACAATCACGATCAATCAACCATAGAAATGTGCTCGTTTTATATAGCAGATTAAATGTAGTAGTACCCGTGGCGTGATGGTTAGTGCGTTTGACTGTCATGCCAAAGGTCTAGAGTTCGATCCCTGCCTGTGCCACCTGAAAGTTTTTACGGGAACTGCCTCTTGCGAGGAATTGACAAATCCTCCAAGAGTAATTCTTGTCATGAAAAAGTGCTTTCTCAAAAATTTTGCCGTTCGGATTCGGCATAAAACTGTTGGTCCCCTCCATCACTGCCATTACTCGCACACAGGAATGGTTGAGAGTTGTAAGTCACTCGGCCCTGGTTCTATACGAGCTGTAGCGCCACAAAATGTTTGTAGCTTAAAATTTTATCAAGGTTCCTGAAAGCACCTGAGACAAGACCGAGTCAAGACTCCACAAAGTCTGTTCAAAAAATAAAGTAGATCTTCAAATTTCGAGGTCTTTCAATGTTCAATATTTTATTCTTATGTTGGCACACATTTCCTAAGTATATATTGGCATAGACGTTTTTGTTGATTTGAGAGAGGCATACAGGATAGAAGTGTTCAATATGTGCTAGGGCCTTTCTGCTGTCAAAAAAAAAAAAATGAAAAATAAAAGAAATGTCAAAAGTGACTGCACTGGTAAGTCAAAAAGTGTTTACAAATGGTAAAAGTTTAAAAAGGAGGTAGAATGAAACTAAGGGATGACGTTTTTTCCTGGACGGGCCAGAATACCTCAAGCCCTGTGGCAGTCTAGAAGATTGCTATGGAGAATGATCGAATCATCATTAGAGAATGTTGTGATTAAAGATATAATTTATTCGAGTATTTTGGGTACACGCGTTTGGCGGTGAAGTTTGTTCCAAATTGCAGGACTTTGACTAAAAATCCGTCACATTACCAAGTGACCAAATTCAGCCACCTGTGACTTTTCCTTCCACATCTTGAAAGGATGGTATTTTGCCACGAAAGAGGGTATAGCAACCGAATTGCTGAGAGAGTTAAAGACTTACAAAAAAGTGCATATCAAGTATTCTTCGATGATTACAAAAAACGCTGGTACTATATGTGGAGATAATTACTTTAATGATCTTCGACAAGAATGAAAACTATTTTTAAGATAATCTTATCAAATGACAACGTTCTGAAGAAAAAATGTAAAAAATCCAAATTTTTCAAATTAAGATAAATCTTTTAAAAAGGACTAATTTGTTATGTTAATAGTAGTTTTGAGTTGAGTTAAAAGTCTACTTATTTATAATATCTCTGTGACAAATTTCATCCAGATCCGTTCAGCGGTTAAAAACAAAACAGCATAGGTAGGTACCAATGATTCAGAACTATATTTATTCATACTTTACTTTTTGGGTTTTTCAAATTGCCTGGCAGATGTATGTATGGCCGCTATGAATTTGTCTCGGTTAACATGATGTTTCCCAAAGTTTTTCTTAACTTCCCATAGGGAGTTATTGTAATGGGTCCAATTTATCAAATTGAAATTTTTGACAAATCTGGACGTTTCAAGGTTCCTAGAATCTAGATCCGTCATTTGTAGAGAGATGTCTGTGTGTGCGTGTGTACGTACGTTCGTACGTTCGTACGTTCGTACGTTAGTACGTTCGAGATACCCTTTTTCGTCCACGGTATCTCAAGAACGATTAAAGATATCGACTCCAATTAAATTTTGTTCGACAGGTTATAACTTCGAAAGATGCAGAAAGGACTTTTATAAAAATTGGTCGAGCGAAAATTTTGGTTGGAAGCAAATATCTCAGGAATGGTTAGTGCCATTGACTTCAAATAAATTTTATTGTATACATTGTAAAGTGATACAGATTTGATATACATTTTGAAAATTTTCAACTTACCATTATTTTTTAAAAATTGAAAAACTAAAAAAAAAAATGTTGGCGCGAAAATATACAATGAAGGAAAAATGATATTATCTTCAAAACTATTTTCTATTATGGGAAACGATGTTTTTTACATCTGGTGAAAGTTTGAAAAAAATTGAATTCACAGTTTTTTTACAAAAAATAAAAAAGTACAAAAAATTCTTCCAAAAGTTGGTAAAAAGTGTTTTTTGACTTGAATATTTTGAGAATGAGCACCGATATTGACTTCAAACTTATTTATGTTTATTCAAAATACAATTATTAATATATGCTACAATTTTGACAAATATCGAATTGACAGTCTTTTTACAAAAAATAAAAAACTTAATAAAAAATTTACCAAAAAATGACTTGAATATGTCCAAAATGGTCAATCATTTTAACTTTCGAATCTATTTTATTTTTTGTGTAATAGAATTTTGAACATGTGGTACTTTTTTGACACATGTCGAATTGGCAGTTTTTTTACGAAAAATAAAAAACCAAAACTGAAATTTACCGAAAAGTGTCAAAAATTGTTTTTCTGCTTAAATATCATCCCAACAAGCAATGCTATTGACTTCAAATGTATTTTATTCTTAACATAATGCATTTGTCAACCTAAAAAATGATAAAATATTGACGAATATCAATATATTACAACAAATATAAAACTACAAAATGTTAAGAAAAATTAGTTAATATTGTTTTTCCCCTTAAACATCTCTGACAATTTTTTGTTAGTAAAATTGTTAACAATCAGCATCAAAAGTAAATCGATTAATATCAACAATGCCAAGCTTTCAAATTATGCATAATGGGAAGTTATCAGTGTGGGTCGCACCCAGCCTCTTTTTTTGGAGGGTTTTTAGCCCGCAATTACGCCACTAAGGCCGTCACCAGAAATTGCAAGACATGGATTTTTGTGGTTAGATGTTCCACAGCTTCCGCTTTATATCGGTTTACTTTCACAGCCCAAAATTTGTTGTCTATTCTCGGTCTATGAGAGTTTTTTTTCGTTAAAAATGTAGATTTTATTTTGTTTACTCCTGCCGTTGCCTTAGATATTGTTTATAAATTGAAATTTCATAAAATATTTGTTCAAGGCATTCTAGCGTGATCGTACAGATAAAAAGAACTCCGTCCCATTTTAACCATACATTTTACCGGGATAAGTGGTAGCATATGTAGTATTCCAGAATATAATCTATCTGTTTGGCAAATTTCATTCAAATCCGCTCAGCCGTTCTGGTGCCATTTACCAGCAAGCATCCATACATCCAAACTTTCACATTTATAATATTAGTAGGATAAGTGAAAGTTTTCGAGTAAGTCTGTCTTCAGGGATTGTTACAGCACGACGAGTATATTGGAAGTGTAATCCAAGTGTTGTGACGCTAGCTCTTCAGATTTAGCACAAGCTTGTTTTAACGGTTTTTGTAATTTGCAAAAGCTTTCAAACTGAGTTTTCAGTTTCAAGTTTTTTTAAAAATAAGATATGTCATTCATGTTTTATTGCCATTTATTAATAATCATTTCAACAAAAGACTAATCATCCCATGAGGCAATTTAAGAAATGTCATTTGTCATTTTATAAAACACCATACACATACACTACATACAATACACCTTGTAAGTATATTTAATTTGTGTCAAAAACAAGCACTGGTTAAAATTAAAAGTATAATCAAATCTTGTATTTAATTGTGTCGAAACAATGTGTACAACTGTATATATGCACATTCCTACCACTATCTCGTCCTTTGATCTATAGGTTGACTATAATAATTCTAGGATGATATTAAAAACACTCGAGACATCGGATGCACATCGCGCATCGGTTGGTTTAAATGGAAATTAGCATAATTATCACATTACCACCAGAAATCTAAATCCAAAAGAAGGAATATAATTTTTAAACATGTCTACTACCGCCACTTACGAGTATAAGGCAAATCGAGGGAAATTAATGTCAACCGGGTATGCGCGCGTACAAGTCGTTTGCACGTAGTCCATTAAACTGGTTGAGAATGGGTTTAAAGAAATTGAATGGCATTTCCTTTGGCATTTTAAAATAAAATTTTGTGCATAGGAAAATAGATCGAGAAATTCGTACTCAAATATGGTATTTAAACTTTCTGCAAAAGTGGTACACATACTATATTAAACATCTGCGTAGAGAAAAATTGCTTCACTAGAATTAATACATTTTTAGGAAAATTTAAAAACATATGAATTATTTTATTTTATCTACATTCACAAAACTATCGGAACGGAACACATTTCTGCAATCTAGTGAACTGTATACTCCTTTGGTCAGGTAGGGAAACTGAAATGTTCAACAAATTAATGATTTTTGACACAATAATGTATGTATGCCTAACAGCTTTAATTTTTTTAATTTTTTTTGTCATTCTAAGTTTTCTATGTTTTTCTGTTTCTGCTCTTTAGAGGAAAGGAGTGGTATTTTATATTGCTTATGCAACTAAAAAGATACACATTTAATAATATCAAATGTGTCAGAAAACACTGCTTTTGAAGCTCCATAATTAATAAATAAAAAAGACAACTTTAAAAGCAAATTCACAAATTTCGAATATAAAATTTCTTAAACTACACAGCGCTAGATGTGATGGCGTTGTACTCGTGACATATTCAATTTGACATTAAAATTTCATCCACGAATACTGAAGCCCACCAAGACATCAGAATTAATGTTTTTTGCTTCATTTCGAACAAAATTTTGTGATCTAGAATAAAATTGTCAAAATATAGAAAATTCCGGAAGGTCTCAACAAATTTTGTTTGATATTAAGTTTGAACACTTTTGACCATTTAGTGTCAAAATAAGTTTCAATATTGTACCAAAAGAAAAACATACCATCAAGTCGGCTATCCTGTTCTCTTAACATTAAACATTACATTAGACAAATACCCATCAAGGCAACTTAAAGTAAGTTGCTAACGATTTAATTCCATTGTCTAATAAATGGAAGATTAGTTACTAGGAAAAGTTTCCAGGAATTTTAGAGGTGAGCTGAACTTTTTTTTTAGCCTACAACTCTAATCATATTTCTTTTTATCAATGTTAGTTTTTTCTTCAAATTTAATTATACAATTTATTGAATAGAAAATTGATCATTTCCATTATTAATTCAAAAAAAAACAAAAAAAAAACAAACGACATGGGAAAATTTGCCAGTAAGTTGCACACAGATTTAAATCTACTTCAGTTGCTGGAAATAGAAACTCCGAAAAACTTAAAGTTGTCGGCAACTTATTTGCATAACAGGCGCGAGGACTTGGTGTGGCGTTAGTTAAAATGTACAAATTTAAACTCAAGTAAAAGGGAATACTTAAAGAAAAATTCTTACTAGATTTGTGGAACAACTATGTAAGTTATCGAAAACTAGGTAAGTTAATATATACCCACTCTAAGCGAGCTAAAGGAAATGTTTTCACAGTGATTAGAGCTAATAACGATACACATTTTTCGTTTTTTGTTTTTTAAAGTCATGTTGTTACTGATTGTCAAAATGCAATTTTATTTAAATTTTACTGTCGTAAATGGCAGCTTTGTTGATGGGATATCATGTACCTATTCCTAACTTGGAAAATTGTTTACTCTAAAAAAGCTTGTTTTCATAGCTAGGTACACATTTGAAAATAAATCAAAAATAATATTTGTATACGCTTATTTAAAAATATAGAACATCAAGTTTCATTTATGAAAAGCTAAGTTTTTGATATACAAAAAATTGCCTGAAATATTATCTTTTTTTTGCCTCTATTTTATATACTTGATGTTGTGAAAACTGTAGACGAGACAAGACTAGACACTTTTGTTTTCTACAAGATGAAAACAAGTCTACCAAAAGTCAGTCAAAAGCTTTAAAAAATTCATATCCACAAAGTGGTCTTCTAAGTTTATCCCATACCTAATTGAATTTGGATTGTATGTTATCTTTTGATCCCATCTTACCCTATAAAATGCAAAAAAAATGCCATTTTCCTAAAATTAATCTTGTAAAACAAGAAACTATGTTTTAAAAATCGATGCATTCTTCTATTTCTTTAACACCTAATATTTCACTTGAATTCATTTGCCTAAACATTAAAGTGATTTCAAAAATTGGATTTTTATTTTAACCCAGTTTGTCCTACGAAAGTAATTACAACTTATAAATGCTCAAACTTACAAACACACAGGACCTCAATTGGTTTGACTGCAATTTCCTTCATCGAAATTTAAGTTTTGATCAAAATCTAAAAAAAAAAATTTAATTCAGAAGATGATTCTAAGATTTTTGTATTCTTCAAATTCTGTTTACAATGTCAATCATGCATATCTTGCTTCTAAACGAAGACAACATTTTTTGTAAATTTTACAACACAAAGTGACACGAAATGAAGCTCATTGAGATCATATCTAATCGAATTACATTAATCATCGCAACATCAATGCAAAGAGGAGAAATATGTTTTTGTAGTTGCAATGATTGTACAAAAATAAAATTTCCCGTGGCATTGTGCAAACAACACAATACTCCAACATTCAGCTCCAACACCAAATTCCACGTTCGAAACACGAAAAACCACAATCGATAATATCAAATTCATTATTCCATACCGCTTGTTGCGTCGTCGTCGTCACCGTCATAGTCGTCGTCACCGTCTCGCATCTGAAGACCTTACCTGTAAACGAGACGAATCTCAATTTTCGTATTGTATTGACTTAAGTACTTCATTGACTCACAAGCACTTCAGCAGCATCCGACACCGACACCGACATCAACAGTGTCAGCAGTCAGCACTCATTACAGATTTAAATTCAGTTGCTGGCTTTTGTTGACGCGTCAAGAGAGCGTTACGGTGTGTAGTAATTAATTCGTTCCCCCGTATTCCCATTCAAGCAGCGGGAATTTCAATCGTCCGAATTAAGGCCATTAATGCGCGCTATCGGAACTCAATTGAATACGGCTGCCGTATTAAAACCTGACCGGCCCCGCATTATAACTAGAAAGCTGATCACTGCGATCACCATAATTGACAATACAAAATCACCTCATCATCATCAGCATCATCAACATCAACGCCTTTCGTTGGACGCATCGAGTCATCATGATCATGAGTCGCAGGTAAATGTCTGTTTAGTACCGCGTTCCATTATTCTCTGAATGAAAAATGATTTGAGTCAGTCACACTTGAAGTTTATGTAAACATTTTTGTAACGTCAAACTTCAAGTACTCGATGTACAGGCTAAGAAAGGAAAGAATTCGAAGTAAGTCTGATACGAAAATACAGAATAAATGAGGAGGAAGAGGGTACTCAAATACATTTTATGTAGTAAGTATTTTTTGAGACTATTTTCGAAGTCTTCTTGTTCTTTCTGAGATCGGGTCTTATGTAAAGGTTTTGGCACCAAAAGTAATTAAATACAAATTAACTTTTTTTTTAGTAAACTTTGCCGTTTTTACGGACTACAGAAATGACAAAAAATCGTGTAAAAGTAACAAAAAATAGTCAATGTGTCAAAACATCGTCGGTTTGGGTAACGTCATTGAAATAAGCAAACCGGAATCAAATCAATTCATGATGCACTATTTGCTAATGCATGGGATATTTTTTTGACAGGTGACAGGTGTCAAAAAATATCTGAATTGTAATACGGATATCAATCAATCATCAATGCAAATTTGTTATTATTATTATCTAGTAATGAGAATGACGAATGAGATACAAAGTACTAAAAGTAATTTTTACTTCATTGAGATGATTAGAAATAAAACTGACTGCGTGAGAAGAGTCACTTTCCATTAAAAATGAAGTGAATGAAAAAAAAAAGAACATCAGATATCGTGGAGTCCAGGGCGCGGCGGCGGCGACGGCGGCGGCGGGAGTTTTTTTTTAGACGTGACTTGGTGTAAGTTAAGATCGATCAAAATTAAAACTTAGCTCATAGGTATAGACCAGCTAATAGTGTGTCAGAATGGTTTGTATGTTGTTTTTGTAAATTTACATTATGTAAAGTTTCATGTCAAATGAGGACAGGAGCGGATCCCCGTTATAGAGCCGATGATGATAATAATGAATGCTTCGAATTCCTTAAAAGAAATAACTTTTGGTTTTCTTAGAAATTAGCAAATATTAGCATATTGAGTCTCTTCTTATAAAGAAACTTAGATTTAGTGAACCTTATTTGTAAAAGTTGAAGAAAGTGTTATCCCTTTAATACTTTGGGCCAATAATTGTAATCGAAAAATTCCCTCATAATGATTGATACATGACACCAATATAATTATTAATAATTATGAACAAAAATTTTGCAAAACAGCGGCAAGAAAATTTTCAAATTTTTTTAATATAGTTTTTTTGGTCTACGGGCATTGAAAATTTTTTTTTTTTTTTTTGCTTAAGCACTATGAAGATCGGACACCTTCATTATTCAGCCTCAAGTTTTTTGTTTATAGACCTTGATGTGTCCTTTTTTCGTCAAGATATTGGTCTTCAAATGAAAAGAATCCTTTTGTCTTTGATTACCGATATCTCAGTAACCAATGATCGAAAAGAAAGTTAAGGGTGGATTCCAAAAACGTTTTTCTTTTCTAAAAACTCAAAAATTTGGAATTTTTCTTTGATTCCTCAATTTTTTCCATTAGTGTATTTTAGGGAGTGTTTTTTTTTTCTATAGGTAGAAACTTTAAGAATGAAAAGTGAGCAATGAGTTCAAATCTATTTTATCTTGTTCATAGGACCATAATGAAGTACAATTGTTTACTGGTATTTGGTAAAATTTTGAAAAAATGACAATTTTTACACAAAAAATAAAAAAAAACTAGTAAACAAGTAAAAAAATGAGGTAAATTACTACACGAAAACTTAAATGAAATGAAGTTTTAAAGCCATCATTATGTGACTTGATTTTTCAAGCATCGTTTTGGTAAATTTCTTAATGAAAACTTTTTTTCTTGAGGACATTTATAAGGCACTACAAAATGTTGTTTCTGGTATGGACGTAAGGTTGTCTTAGAATAAAACACAAAGTACATAATTTCGTATTTTTAATGAGTTTTATTTCGATGTTAAATAATCAAAAGATTTAAAATAACTGAAGATATTTTTAACTACAGCACTTATTTTTTTATTTTATAATTTATAATTTTTGCTTATGGCAAATGTTGCGTAAAATTTGTATTAAAAGAAAAATAATAAAAGTACACATACGCCCTAGTGAACAAATAATAATACAATTTTTTATTATTCACTTTACAACATCTTTGTAACAAAATTATTGTGATCTACAGTTAATTCTTGAATTTTTTTTGACAAATTACATGACCAAAAACAACTTTGTGATGTGATTGAATGAGCAGATCAAGCTCGGGAGAACAAGAAAGAACTTTTCTTGGAAAAAGTACTTTTGATTTCCTTTTAATTTCATTTTAAGATAAGATTTTGTTTTTATTGAATTTTGAAAAAAATACTAATAACATACAATTTTGAAAAATATTTGTTTAAAATTAAAAAAAAAAAATCTTTGAAATTTGTAGTTTGAAAATTAATTTTTCGAAAACTATTTACAAACTTAATTTAAAATGAATACCTATTAAGAAAGAGATTTCCGACTTCCAAAAAACGAGATATGAACTGAAATCTGTGACTCAAGTCAAACGTTTAGATTATAATTCACATATTTTGTGGTATGAAATAGCAGTACGTCGACATCTCAGTTAAAAAATTATTTAGATGAACTTTCTGATGCCAAAAAACACATTTGCTTAATTTTGCTTGTGACTCGCAAGTCATAGTTGGGGGGCCTAGTAATTCACCAAAAAATGTTAACTGTGTTAAATCTTAGTAGTTTTCAATTATAATTATTTAATCATAGCTCATAACAATTTTTATTATTTACGTCAAACACTATAAGAAAAACTAAGCCTTTTAGTCACTGATTCGATTAACGAATCTTAATTTTCACTGCCATTTCTTGACAGCAGAATTGATAATAAATAAATAGGGAACACTATTTTAACATTTCTATGAAATCAGAAATCTTTTTGACAGTTTTCGTTTCATTTTGATAATGTTGCGATTTTTATTTTGAAATTATTTTCTGCAATAAGAGATTTTTAACTTTACATAGACGTTAAGATGCTTAAAGTCAAATTACTAAGTTGTGAAATATTTTTGACATGTACATTATATATATCAATTTATCGAAAGACGTGTCTTCAAGCTTAACATTCATAAGAATTTCCTAAATATCTCTTTTCATACGTTTACTTTTAATTTCCTCCTGAACTTAACAGAAAACATAACAATTTTGCCCTTGTGCATTTTAATACCTGTCAAAATCAAAATCTTACCACTCCCAAAACATTTTTAATTTCTTTCAAATCACTAATATTTTTATTTTATTTTTTCTATATGATTTTCTTCCTGAATTTTGTTTTATTATTTTTTTTTCTTACGAAAAAATTGCGGAAATTACAGCTCACACTTCTAAAAGTCGTTATCCTTGTTAATCATAGCCCGAGGCAAACATTTCGAAGAATTTTCGTCACTGCCGAATATTTGTTTTTTCTTCCGGCTTCGACATTTTTTAATTTTAATAGAAGATTTCCAAAAAAAAGAAAATTCAAAGACAAAAATTAAAAAGAAACCAAAAGAAAACATCTAAAAATATTGACAGCACATCATCCATACCAGGACTCTTTATTTTCATACGTCATCATACATAAGGCAGGGCACATATCCCTGATGGTGTTGTCCTAAACAGTTTCGAATCATTAAGAGTATTTTTTCGATGACGAAGATAAGGATCACATCCTCGACTTCTGCATGCATTCAATGCCGGCGGCAGCGGTGACAGCAGCACCATTATTTCTCTCAGCACCTACAACAATCCATGGATATATTGGATAAACCCATAACGCTCACATATTACACCTCCTTAGAGATTATGGACAAACGAGCTGCAACTTCCACTATCTTATAGCCCTCAGCTCAGCTCATAATATGTCTGTCATCAAACGTGGCGTTAGATAAAAATTGAACCTAATGTTGCACCTCATATGGCACAAGAGACAAGAGGAAGGAAGATGGCAGTGCCGCTGCCTAAGGCCGTGTTCGGATCGCCTGCCGCCGCCGCACGACGACGACGACGATGCACGATGACGTTTATCTCTGGATACCGATATTGAGAGTTCGTTGGAGTTGTAGGAAGAGTGTTTATTAATTATGGCATCGAGAGTCCTCGCAAGCAGATGGCCAATTAATTAGGTTAACATGGGTGTGTCGCGCTGATATGTGATGTGAATCGAAAACGCTCCTCTATGTGTCAAACTTGCGTCTCGTTGCGATAGAGTAAAATGTGCCTATATGCGACAATTTATTGCCTTTATGAGTCAACACTACTTGCAGAGTACAGAAATAAGGCACAACATAGGGTTCCATAGAAAATAAGCGTCCCGGAGACAGATCCCGAGAATATAATACTGGGAATATTTGTAATAAAAAATTTATTGCGGTTTATTCCTTGGGCTTCGTTTTCGTCGTCGGTCGTCGACGCCATTGAATTATACCAACAACGCGATACTCAAAGCTAAACGCGAGGCGCTTTATGGGGCATCAGCATCGACACCACATCGAAGTAAGTCGATTTTAATCAAAGCACGATATTGTCTGTCTCCGTATCCGTAGTATGCCATCAGAATCAGATATGAGCCAAGATAATAAATGGGAACTATCTGGAATAAAATACAAACAGGATGATTGTTTGGGTATGGTCTTGAAGTCTATACGAGTATGAAGCCTCGGTGCATCATCACTTAGCAAAATAACGCTTATTACAGAGAACGTAAAGCGTTTATAAAATTTTATAAACAGAAATTGCAAAAGAAGATTAATTTATTGCTTGCGGGATCAAAAATTAAATATTTATTTTTATTTTATTTTTTTAATTTTATACTTGATCTAGATAAATGTTTTATTGACTGTCATTTTTGATTTCATTGTTTCTCATCCACAACTATTTGAGGCAAATCATTTTGACGTTTTTGAAATTTAATCTAACACCTACTCAATTTTTGTTTAAAGAAATATTTCTACATAATTTTTGCATCATCTTTTAAAATGATGAGATGTAAAAATGTCTAATACATTGCCTTACACTACTACACATACCTATTGAATTTTATGCACATATCGCTTTTTTCAATTAAGGAAATAGTTTTAAATATTAATTCTGGACTGCGTTTCATTCCATACTTCATTTACTTCAAAGAGCTGGAAGTTGTTGAAATTTTAAATATAAATACATAAGTATTATTATTATTTGTGATAATATTTAATATTCATATTACTAGAGGACCATGTGAACTTTGTCTCGCTTAACTGTTAGATTGGCCAACCGATCAAAATGTTCATTATTCTCGGAAAAAAAGTGTATTTATAATAACATTTATTTTAATTGTATTGATTTAGAATTTGTGTATACTATACACATTTAAAAATCAATTTATATAATAGACGATAATTGCGTCACCTTAAAGTATACTATGTACATAGATCTTGCATACCTCAACTGTATTGTAGCTTTTAGGAGTAAATGAAGTATGGAATGACGCAGTCTAGAATGAAATTTTAAAAATTGATTTTTTGATTGAAAAAACATTATCTAGTTATACATATATGTATACATATATGTATATGTAAATACATATAAACCTTCCTTTTCAATCACTCCATCTATTAAAAAAAAACGCATCAAAATCAGTTGCGTGGTTTTAAAGATTTAAGCATTTATAGGGACAGAGAAAGCGACTTTGTTTTATACTATGTAGTGATACTTCTGTTTATTTGTCTCGCTAAAACTCGAGAACGACTTGGCCGATTTAGCTGATTTTGGTTTTGAAATGTTTGTCGTAGTCCAGGGAAGGTTGAAAAAGTGAGAAAATATGGACAAATTGTAAGGAAGACAGTAAAAAACTAACTTCAAGAGTAATAAAGCTGCCGGTTATTCTGTCACCATTATACGGTTATTAAAATCTTTTATCATCACTTTTTCAGTGCCTGAGATTTATTGGTTTTAAAATGCCAAGACGAACTTCAACTTAACACAATTCAAATAATTTTATTATAGATACATTTATTTTTGTAAAGTCCGAGAGTAAAGAAAATTTTGATCGCTTGGTGACATATCGACCAATCTAACAGCCAGGCGTGCTGTTAGAACTCAATTGGGGTGGGACAAAGTTCACCGGGCCCTCTAGTATTTTATCTATACTAATATATAAAGCTGAAGAGTTTGTTTATTTGAACGCGCTTATCTCATAAACCACTGGTTCGAATTGAAACATTCTTTTTGCATTGCATAGTTTATTTATCGAGGAAGACTTTAAGCTATACAAAATTACGCTACGACGAATAGGCAAAATATAGATCACTGGTCATTATTGGTCTTTGGTCATAAATGGTCTTTGGTCATAAATGGTCTTTGGTCATAAATGGTCTTTGGTCATAAATGGTCTTTGGTTAATATAGGTCACTGGTCAATATAGGTCAATGGTCATTGTACATTTGACCTTTGACCTTTGACCTTTGACCTCTGACCTTTGACCTCTGACCTTTGACCTTTCACCAATGACCTGTACAGGCCAATGACCAATAACCTATAATGACCAATGACCCATATTGACCAATGACCATTTATGACCAAACACCATTTATGACCAAAGACTAATAATGACCAATGACCCATATTGACCAATGACCATTTATGACCAAAGACCAATAATGACCATACTCCTATGATGATTCCTAACCAATGACAAATGACCAATGACCAAAGGAGTCTTTCATTTATCCCGATCGTGACGAACGCCATGCCATCGCCATTCAGTTGCGCAAAGGATTCGGACGGTTTGGTCTGCGCCGCCGCCGCCGTCCCTCCAAGTAAGGATGGTCAGCCACCATAAAATGTACTACATAGAACTTTCCGAGGTGGTTCCACTACTTTCATGCGAGCTAGGTGACCTGCCCGACAAAATCTACCGAGTTTATTTTTTTTCACTACACATCTGAATTCGAGGTAGATTGCGGAATCGTCCTTCCTTACATACGGGGCCATCAATTCTCCTTGCGACTTGCTTTGCGCTTAAGAAGTCAAAGTTTGCTACTATTGACCCAAGTTATTCATGCTCCATTACCTTAATTGTTTGACCAGTTGTTCTTCTCGCAGTCGAACGCCACCAAGCACTTTGTTTTTCTTTCACTAATCAGCCAGCGGGATATCGTATTAAAAAGAGAACAGAAGGCACGCATTGCATGGGATAGATTTTTGTTTTCAAACGAATCATGGATTTCGTTTTTGAGTATTATGAGTCATGAGTCATGACCATCACTTTCCAGTATTGTAATTAAAAAACAAAACATTTCAATCAAAATGTGTCGACTCCTT